>CM057456.1:1378870416-1380233333 GCA_016271365.2 Neoceratodus forsteri | reverse complement strand
CTTCACAATTCATCACTGCTGGGTGTCTGCCAGAGACAGGCACCCTGCAGGAGATTTTTTGGGGAATGAGGAGCCGGGCACTGGTGTTTCACGAGGCCAATACACTGTATGGCCCTATAGGGTTGGCTAGAAATGACTGTTGGGTCCTCCACCACCTCAGTTCTACACGCCGGAGAGACAGAAGGAAAGAAGTATAGAGAAAAGAAAGGCGTGGCAAGGGAGCCCAAGGGACAGCAAGAGGAAAAGGAGAAAGTGAACAAGAATAAGCCGATGAGAGGACAGAGAATAAAAAGGGGGCCAAAGGGTTATGGGCCAGGAGGCCCCAGTCCTTGAATGACCAAGAGGGAAGGAAGAAAGAGAGGAAGGATGGATAGAGGTTTTAGGGAGTGCGGGATGAGAGAGGGGGGCCAGGACACATCAGGACAAGGTAGATCAGAAGATCACCAGGGGTTGATTCAAGGAGATTCTGAATTTTCGGAATTCTGGATAGGTAAGGCCACCTCCTGCTTTGATCCAAACTCCCTAGGGGGAAAATCATACTCTTCACTACCCCCCCCCCCACAGTTACCACAAGGAGAAAACAGGTTTTTTTGGGGGGGGAAGAGAAGGAACCCCGTAAAAATATATCATCCAGATCAGGGAAGGTAAGAGAAAGGCAACAAGGTCAAGAGAACAATGGACAGCCCCAATACTATCCCATCCTGGAACTGGCAGATGGACTTCATGGGATGGAGGCATCCCAAGAATAGTCCAGGATAGAGGAGGGGCCCAACAGAAGACCCTAAGGGAAAACACCCCTAAGGGGCCTCACTCTCCCATTTCCAACACCCCCCCAAAGACCTCCTGATGGCCTGCCGGAGAGGAGAGGAGAGAATAACTCATGGGGGGGGCAAGTAGGGAGGTGGTATGGCTCAGGGACTGAGGCCTTGTGAGAGGAAAGTAGGAGGGTTTCAGTGATGAATGGTGAAGATACACAGGAAGATCAAGAATTATGGTAGGTATGTAATTTTCATATCTTACCTGTGTCAGTCTTCACCATTTATAACTGTTGGGTGAGTACCAAGCACCCCTGAAAGGGGGCCCAAGAAACCCTGAAGGAATAACACCCCTCAGTCTCCCCCGAGGGGAAGAATGGGGAAGGGGGACCATCTGCTAGACGGTTAGGGCTGGGACTGGGCAGGACAAGGCGGGTTCCCCTGAACCCTAGGGGAAGGAAGACTCCAGTGAAGTTTCCTTCTCACCCTATGGGAGAAGAGATGGGTCCCCTGGAAGGAGAAGGCAGTAACCTGCGCTGGGCCAAAGGTGACAACCTTGAAAGGTGAAGCCATGCCATCTGCCTAATGCAGATAGCTGTTCCTGCAAGCTGTGAAGTGAACTCATTGGCATCGTACAATGCACTTGATTGGTGACTCACCAACTTCAGACCTATAGCGGAGAGGGCTATGGCTTGCTGGGAAGCCTCCAAATCAGGCAGCAATGCTAAATCCTGGCTAGCATCACCCACAGATGCCTGTTATAGACAGTGTGGTGCACCTGATGTGAGATGATTGCCAGTATCATCCGCGGACAGGAGAAAATTCTCTACCCCAGCTGATCAAACTCCCAAGAGTCAGTATCAAGGGGCTGGTCGTGGACTAGGCATCAATGCCCAGACATGGTGTCCAGACATGTCAGTCCAGAAGATAGATGAGGCAAAGAGTCTGGGAGACCCACAGGTCACACAATACCATCTCCGCCAGTCCATAGGGGCTAGTTCCAGGGAGTATAGATGCTGCCAGGCACTGTACGACACCTGCCAGAAAGGAACTGGCCAGGACAGAACCACCAAATGATGCGCCCCGTGTTCGCCCAAAAAGACTTGCGTCGCATGCTCGGTATTGTCTTGAGCATAACAAGAGATGTGCAAGTCCCTGACCAGCCTTGAAAGGAAGTGCTGATACTGGATCTGATCAGCATCTGAGGACAGATGAACAGAAGGCTTCTCTTTTCCTGTGGAAGAAGACGAGGAGGTCTATGAACTTGTAGAGTCAGATTCTGGCTATGGTGGGGGGAACCAGTTGGAAGACCTGCTCGTCCATAGCCCTAACATACTGTGGGAAAGCTGCAGCCTGAGATCTGAACTGGTCCCAGGGCAAAGGTCCCAGAGGACCCACATGGCCTGGGAGAAGGGGAGCTGTTCACAGAGGCACGGGCAAACCTGCCACCTGAAGTGACATGTCTCTGCCAGGGCTAGAGGAATCTACAGGAGAACCTGGCATAAGTGGAAAACCACTGGTCTGTAAATTCACCAAACTGTCCTTAAAATTAAAATGGTCAGGACTTAACCTAGTAGGGTGAGCTACCCTATGAGGTGACTGGGGCTGCATGGATCCAGAAGGGTGGACCCCAGCCCCACTCAAAGAGACCTCCTTAGGAGAGGATGAAGGGAGTAGTCTGGGCTCAGCACTATGGCTCCTCCCCTAACCCCAGAGGGCCATGGGAGTATACCGATGTTCATCACCCCATTCTCTCAACCCTGTGGACTCCAAAGAAGCTGTCTTCCTTGCACCCTGTGACAAAGAGCCCCCAACTCAGACGATCCCCTGAGGGGGGCCACAAAAGGGGGGGACTCGATCTTGAGTCTAAGAGGGGGAATGGCAGTGAGGACGGCAGCCACCCCCTCATTCAGAAACCCAATCACCACAACTGCAGCAGTGGGACCGCCGCCCAGCAGCTGACTCCCCAAGCCGCCACCGGCTCGAGAGTGAACACAAGCCACAGTCACCTGCACTGCGGGACGGGGCACATGGGGAGGTGCAAGAGTGCTAGGATGTGGGGAATCTGAAGAGTCCAAACAATCAGGCCTCCTGTCTGGATCTGCCTCAGAAACATCTGCCTCCATAGAGGAGATGATCAAGAAGGGCTCCAGGATGGTGGCCCTGTGGGTTCCTCCAGTTATGGCGCCATGAGTGGCTCTGCAACTTGGCCCCACACCCCCCTGACAACAGGGGAGCCTGCACCTCCAAAGAGTTGACTGCCAGAGGGGTGCTCCCGGCCTGGCCCCAAATGGAGCTGGAATGGCCCTCCAGCACCATGGTAGGAAGCTCCTTTATGGCAAGGCATGAACAAGAGGAGGAGGCCCCCTCTTCAGCGGACTATGTAGGCCCAGGAAGGGACCCGGAGGGAGGACAGGGTGTCCTGCATTTGGACCAATGTGAGTGATGCCGCCCACCTAAAATCGGCAGAGAACTGCCTACCTTCAATGCACAGGGGTGCTGTCTTGATGGCAGGAGGAGCAGAACTGAGGTGGAGAAGACTCAATGGCTGTTTCTGGCCAATCCGCGAGTGCCACGCAGTGTGTCGGTCTCGTGGGTGGCGCCGGCTGCTCCTTCCAAAAAAATAAATATATAAAAAATCTCCCGTGGGTGCCTGTTTTCGGCAGACACCCAAAAGTGATGAATGGTGAAGACTGACACAGGTAAGATCTGACAGTTTGCAGAGGCTGGAAACAAAGACAAGGAAAAGGCTGGATGTCATAGCAGCCCGAGCTGACCAGAAACCTCTGAGCAGGAGAGGGAGGAGTGCTAAGGAAAAAGAAAAAATACAATTTGTTTGTTTCATTTTTTTTGTTTGTTTTTTTAAGGGGGCACCCTCATTCCTGGTTTCCTAATTTTTTTTTGTTTGTTTTTTTAATAGGGAAAAGCCAGAGGGTTGGGAAGGGGCAAGATGGCCCTGCTCCATCTACAGGAAAAGAAGAGCTGTCTCTCTGAAGCAGAGAAAGTGCAGAGGGAGTGGCTAGAAGATATCATGTGCATTAGCATAACAGGGTGAGCAGCCCAGAGGCTGACTCTTAACTGTGTGGGGGATGGTGAACGGGCATACATAGATACATAGAATTTGTCGGCAGATAAAGACTGCCTGGCCCATCTATTCTGCCCATTTACCTACTTATTTCATTCGACACAAACGGTATATGATCTGTGGCTTACCTTCTTTTCCCTGTCTCTAAGTTTCCCTTATGTCTATCCCATGCCTATTTGAATCCCTTCACCATTTTAACCCCACCACCTCTGCAGGGAGGAGATTCCAAGCATCTGTAAACCCCCTACAAATAGGGGTTCCTGAAAAGTCTTCCTTGAGCTTGTCTAAATGCTCACTGCCAGGCTGGTGTCCTCCGATTTAGCAGTCTAAACGTTATTGCCAGAAAGTGCCTGTATAGTCTCTGTGTATTGCCCCATTAAGAGCTGCCTATATCGCAGTTATAGTTAATCTGGAAGGGGGGCTGAGTGCTTCTATGCTCGAGTCCCACCCGGGTTGCCAGATAATTGCTCCATTTCTGCCATCGCTATTTGGGCAGAGGGAGCTCTGTTAAAAGATGTAACTGTTTGCTAATTATCAATTAGAATGATGATATTGTAGTTTGTCTAACCTGCCTTCTTTGCAGCATGGACAGTTTCTATTTATCACCACCACCTTGGTCCTGGACTGCCGAAATGGGCCAATCAGTACCTTTGGGGACTCTAAAATGGAGCCTGTCCCCAGGGGTCATATGGGAGCAAAATTCTGTAGGAATTGTAGTTTTGGGCTTTTGGAGCCTAAATGAACATGGAGGGGGAGCCCTTGTTCTGACTAACAGAGGAATCAGTCAATCAAACCTTTTGGATCTTGGAGAAAGTCCCAGGCCGCTTGCAGCTTCAGGCAGATCTGAGTTGGAAAGTGAAGAAGTAACAGCTCGAGATAGTCGAGCAGCAGTCCTGCATGAATTTGCATGGGAGAACTGAGAAAGGGCTGAGATTTGGCCTGCGTTTCTGCCTGCTGTCCCTGAGAGGGAAAATAGAGTTGATTTGGACTGGATCCAAGTTGTGAGAATGATTCAAGCCGCTGAACTGTGACCAGGCTTTAACCTGGAGAAGACCAAAGATTTGCTAAATGCGATTGGACTGTCAGGATCTCCAGCCACCTCTGAACTCCTGATTTGTGCAGAGACTCTGTAATTGTGACTGGATGGCAATCTGCAGTGCCTGGTGTAGTAGAATTTCTTACATGTAAATGTGCTGTGTGCTGCTAGTGGGTCGTGATTTGGTTCCCCACTGTGTGCTGAACTGTGTTCTGCTTGCTGGAGGCTGCATCCAGCTCCAATGGACTAAATCCATATTTATCTCCATTTGGCCTGGGCCTTGCCACACTGGCCCAGCCAGACTACCCACTACATAGAGAAAGCCTTCGACGAGAGACCTGCCTGGGGATCAGTCCCCTACTCAACGCTTTGAACCGGAACTATGCCACGGTGATTTGTGTGGGCTCTGCTTCTCCTGGCACTCCAGCTCAACAACCTGCAGTCTCAATTTGGTCCTGCCTGTGCCCTTTATTGGGTATCGTGAGTAAACATCAGGGTAGCTCCCTTCAACAACAGCTAAATCTAAAGTGTTGTCATCTGATTGCCTTGTTGTCTTTTCTGTCACAAACTGAGCCCTCTGGCTCCGGATTTCAAATAGTGTGTGTGTTGTGCATGTTGCTTTCTTCCATCACAGGGCCCCAACCAGCTGTGATGTTGGACTACCCCAGGTAACGTTTCTGACTAGCCCATTTTCCTACCTAGGTACCCAGAGTGTGTGACTGTGTAGGGACTCTGAAGTGCATGCATGACTGTCTGATTGATATAGCCTTTAAGCAAATCTACCTGATTACACCTTCCCTTGTTCAAGTCCCCTGAATGAATCAGATCTAACTCTTTTTGCATTTACCCTGACTGTGGTTTTGGTTTGTGCCAAAAGTACTGTACTGTTGCTATTTGCTGTGCATAACCTTGTTTTACAGGGGGACTCCAGGGTCGAGCTAGAGGAACCCACCCTGGTGGTAAGTGCAAACAGTGTGGGTAATTGCATGGTGAATAAGGGTGATTGTGAAAGTGATTATTGTATATTGTTCAGGCCACTAGAAGGGAAAGGGGGGGTTACAGTGTCCCGGAGGGCTGTGCCCAGGTTAGATTAATCACTAACAACCCTGACCTTTGGGTGGAGACACCTGTTTCAGTACCAAGGCCCCTTAACCTGCAACTGACCAAGCAGGAAGGGGTAGTAGCCCTTGGGATAGCACCACCTAGGGGTTATATCTTGGAGGCACCACTGGGATTTGCACCCCTAGTTGCCAAAATAACAAATTATTGTCAAACATAAATGGCTACCCCAACAAAAGTGGCTGTGCACCAGTTGGTGGGGTGGTGTACAGGGCAAGAGACTGACCCTCACAATGCTTTGCTTATTTTGGATATTCTCTTAAGCATTAGTAAAGACACTGTAGAAGGCGTACTTTCCAAAGCTGAATTTTTAACAAACGCTGTGGTGGTGGGGGGAAAGGCTGATTTGACCGCCCAAGCTTTCATGGCCTTGGTAAAGGGTAGTGACCCAGTGGACAGTTCCAAAGTGCCACGGACTATTGCCTCAGAAGGGGCCCCAGCCACCTGGAGAGTCATAATTAAAGACAGTAAAGCCCTTGGGGGGAATGAGTCCCCACCATTATGTGTGACTTTTGAGGAAAAGTTTGTTAAGTTGTTGCTGGAGGAGGGAAAGACTGTAGAGGATTTTAAGAGACTATTCCTGCTGCCTGGGGGTGATCCTTCCCCCACACCTCCGCCCACTCCAGTACCGGGTCCTGCCCAGCTCCTGTGTCGGCACTCCTGCCTGTGCCTGCAGTTAGTCATGACACATACTGCAAGCTGAGGATGTTCTCAGGCACTCTTCCCACCCCACCATGGGAGAACGACTGGGAGACCTGGATCAACTATGTTACCCCCTTGGTACCTGAGTGGCAGTGTGCGGAGGCTGAGAAGTGGAAAAGAGTCATAGAAAGTTTGTGGGGCACTGCCCTTGAAGTCATTAAATATTTGAGGTCCACGAACCGTGTTGCATCTGCTCAGAAGTACCTATCCGTACTCAAAGGCAATTTTGGAAGCATTGAGTCAGGGGAGACTTTGATATAGAAATTCCAAGGTACCAAACAATGGAAGGGGGAAAGTTTGACTGCGTATGTTACTCACCTAGAAAGAGCTCTGCAGAAAGCTTACGAAAAAGGTGGGGTAGCCACAAGTGACATGAACCGTGTGAGATTGGGACACATACTGCAACACACCAAACATTCTAAATTGCAGATCATCCAGTTAAGGCTCCAGAATAAGAGAGTTAACCCACCTGACTACTGTGACTTGATAAAAGAACTCCAGGAGGTTGAAGGTGAAGAGAAAGATTGTAATGATGGGGTGACTGCAGCCCAAGTGATCATGGCACTGGAAGGCCCTTCTGAAATGGAGACCACTAAGAGTGTCCTGCCATGGGCTAAACAGTGGGGAGAGGAGTTGCTGAAGGAAGTCAGAAAAGTACAACCGGGTGCCTTCACTGAGGCATCCCCCACTGACAAAGACCCTGGCCCCTGTCAGGACATGACTGCCATGGGGGTGGGGGTGCACCCTCAGGCATCCTCTACTGAGGGTGGTTTCTCGACTGAGCTTGAGAAATTGACTGCCACTCTAAAGGAACTTTTGAGATATGTCACACTACCAGCAGAAGTCAGATCACAATCTCCCATCGATGTTCCAGCATCCCTGCACTGTTTTCTCCAAGGATGCCTCGAGAGCCTGTCATTTGTCTCAACTATGGCAAGGATGGCCATATGAAGAGGGAATGCTGGTCTCAGAAGGACTTGGAGAAAGTGGTGAACTGGCTTCAAGGGGAGCTTCAGAAAATGAATCAATGGTCAAGGCGTGCACAAAATGACTGCAGTGAAGGCTTCAGACATCCTAACTAAAACATCTTTGTGGCTAAATCATTTGTCCAGGCCCCTGCTGCTGTCCCTCCAGACTGGTCCAAAATAGTGGGCCCTTCAATGGAGACTACCATGGCTGTAAATGGTAATCATACTCGAGCTGTGCTTGCAGCTTGACAGTGGGTCTCAAGTGACCACTGTATTCCAGGACTGGTATGACAAACACTTATCTAATGTGCCATTACAATCCCTGGACAGCCTACATGTGTGGGGCCTGAGCGACAAGTCTTATCTCTACTTAGGATGTGTCCACCTCTGGTTGTCTTTTCCTGCAACTGTAATTGGTGTAGAGGAGTAAGTAGAGACAATGGCCCTGATGTGTCCCCCCCCCACCGGACTGTATGATGGGGTTCCCCTGTTAATTGGAACAAATGCCCCCATGTTTGGGAGACTAACACAACTCTGCCATGAGAAACAAGGGCAACTGACTGGATGGGCCCTAAGAATTCCAGCCTTAGTTAAAAGGGCTAATGACTTGCAACAGAAACCCAATGAAGTGGACCCAGATTAGCCAGTGGGGATAGTGTGGAAAAAGGAACCTGACACGTTGGTGTTGGCCCTCAACGCCCAGTGCACAAACCATGGAGAAGTCTGCCTAAAGAGAAATGTAAAGAACAAAATATTAATGTTGGATGCACCAGGTGATGGAAAGTTGCCAGAAGGATTATTGGTTAAACTCAGCATCTTGCCTGCCCATGCCCATGCCTATGCACAAGAGAGCGACCCCGGACGTATTTGACTTTGGTGATTCCCCTTTGTCAGCTGAATGGAAGGCCAGAGTTAGCAAGAAGAGAGACCAAGTGTTTTTGTTAAAAGAATGGGATGTGAGGTGTGTCCAGGGTGCAGAGCATCACATACGCCAGCATGGTGACTGGCCATTTCGAGAGAGATCCCGACATCTCGCCCTAGTGAACACAAATGATGTTAGGAGGCATCTGCAGGAAATGCTCACTGCTGGCATTATACAAGAATCAAGGAGCCCATATGCCTCTCCCATTGTAGTTGTGCATAAGAAGAATGGGTCCGCGAGGATGTGTGTTGATTATTGAACCCTGAACTGACGGCTCGTCCCAGATCAATACACCATGCCCCGTATACAAGATGCCCTGGATTGCTTGAATGGGAGCAAATGGTTTTCGGTATTGGATCTTCACAGCAGATATTACCAGATTCCAATGACCCCAGAGGACCCTGAGAAAACAGCCTTCATCTGTCCTTTGGGGTTGTATGAGTTTCTGAGAATGTCACAAGGGATTTCGGGCACCCCGGCCACCTTTCAGCGACTGATGGAACATGCAGTGGAAGATATGAATTTGCTGGAATGTCTAGTTTACCTAGATGATGTCATTGTGTTCGGACGCACATTAGAGGAGCATGAGACCTGACTGTTTAAAGTCCTCGACTGATTGGAAGATTTTGGCCTCAAGCTGTCCATTGACAAGTGCCAGTTTTTTTCAAACCTCCGTGAAGTATGTGGGGCACACAGTATCTGCAGAAGGGATAGAGACGATCCCAGTAAGGCTGAATCACTGACTACCTGGTCCCAGCCCCATAACTTTAAAGAACTACAATGTTTTCTGGGGTTCTGTGTTTACTATTGCAGGTTCATCAAAGACTATTCAAAGGTGATTCGACCACTCTTGAGTCTTACCCAGGGTTACCCCCCACTAACCGTAAATACAAGCAAGCATTTGTCAATGCTGAATGTTGATTGCGTTTGGTGTGTTGAGCTCGCTCACTGGCCCTCTGTCACTCACTCAGTCTGTTTCTCCCGATGCTATAGGCTGCTCTTTTGTACTGGGCTCCTACCTGTGTTGGCACCTTGTTCTGCCCACTAAGAAATCTGCAGCTGTCCCAACACAGCTGCGTTGAGGTGTCTCACTCCCCCTCTCTCACTCACTCATTCTGTGTCTCCTGGCACAGCAGGCTACCCTTTTGTACTGGGCTCCTGCCTCTGTTGGTGGCTTTTTCTGCCCAAAAAGAAATCCGCAGCAGTCCCAACACAGGTCTGTTGAGCCTGCTGACTCCCCCTCTCTCACTCACTCATTCCATTTCTGCCAGCGTTGAAGGCTGGCCTTTTGTACTGGGCTCCTGCCCGCGTTGCCGCCTTTTTCTGCCAATAAAGAAATCCGCAGCAGTCATGACAGAGCTCCATTGAGCTCGCTCACCCCCTTTTTGTCACTCGCTCGTTGTGCTTCTTCCGGCACTGCAGGCTGCTCTTTTGTACTAGGCTACTGCCTGTGTTGGCATCTTTTGCTGCCCACAAAGAAATCCACAGCTGTCCCGACAGAGCTCCACTGAGGTCGCTCACTCCCCCGTGTCACTCACTCATTCTGTTTCTCCTGGCGCTGCAGCCTGCCCTTTTGTACTAGGCTCCTGACTCTGTTGGCGCCTTTTTCTGCCCACAAAGAAATCTTCAGCAGTCCTGACAATGCTCCATTGAGCTCGCTCACTCCTCTTTTCTCACTCGCTCATTCCGTTTCTGCCGTCGTTGCAGGCTGCCCTTTTCTATTGGGCTCCTGCCTGTGTTGCCGCCATTTGCAGCAGTTACAATACAGCTCTGTTGAGCTGGCTCACTCCCCCTCTCTCACTCCTCATTCTGGTTTTCCCACTACTGCAGGCTGCAATTTTGTACTGGGCCCCTGTGTGCATTGCTGCCTATTTCTATCCACAAACAAATCTGCAGCAGTCCCAACACAGCTCCGTTGAGCTCACTGACTTCCCTTCCCTCACTCACTCATTCTGTGTCTCCTGTCGCTGCAGGCTGCCTTTTTGTACTGGGCTCCTGCCTGCATTGGTGGCTTGTTCTGGCCAGAAAGAAATCTGAAGCAGTCCGACACAGCTCCATTGAGCTCGCTCACTCCCCCTCTCTCACTCACTCACTCATTCCGTTTCTGCCCATGCTGCAATCTGGCCTTTTGTACTGGGCTCCTTCCTGTGTTGCCACATTTTCTGCCCACAAAGAAATCCACAGCAGTCACAATAGAGCTCCATTGAGCTTGCTTACTAGCGCTCTGTCATGCACTCATTCTGTTTCTCTTGGCACAGCAGGCTGCGCTTGTGTGTGGGGCTCCTGGCTGCATTGGCACCTTTGTCTGTCCACAAAGAAATCCGCAGCTGTACCGACAAAGCTCCATTGAGGTTGCTCAGTCTCCCTCTGTCACGCTCTCATTCTGTTTGTCCTGGCACTGCAAGTGGCCCTTTTGTACAGGGCTCCTGCCTGCATTGGTGCCTTTTTCTGCCAGTAAAGAAATCCGCAGCAGTCCTGATAGAGCTCCATTGAGCTCACTCAGTCCCCCTGTCTCACTCATTCATATGGTTTCTCCCACCACTGCAGGCTGGCCTTCTCTACTGGGCCCCTGCCTGCACTGATGCCTTTTTCTGCCCACAAAGAAATCTGCAGCAGTCCTGACAGCGCTCCGGTGAGTTCGCTCACTCCCCCTCCCTCACTCGCTCTCTCGTTCTGTTTCTCCCAATACTGCATGCTGCCCTTTTGTACTGGCCTCTTGCACTGGGGCCTTTTTCTGCCCACAAACAAATCTGGAGCAGTCCCGACAGAGCTCAGTTGATCTCGGTCACTCCCCCCTCTCACTCATTCCATATTAATCTGTCCCAAACACTGACATCCCACAGCGACCATGCTATTCTCCATCAGGAGTGCAAAAACATATTTTAGCCAGGATGTGAAAAATGACAGCTGTACTATTCATAAGGAGGTGTGAAAGAATGCTACTGTTGAAAATGTGGCATGAAAATATTACAAATTTGCAAAGTTACAAGGGTGCGTGGAAACAGTTGAATGCATGCTTATAACACAGTTATGTCATGGAGTTTTGTCACCAAATTTTCAACATAGGGATTTTAGGACCTCTGCTCATGAACAGTGCCACTGTCATTTTCTTAATCTGTCCCGGACACTGATTTCCCACAGTGACCGCGTTATTCTGTGCTGCAACTGTGAAACCACTTATCAGTCAGGATGTAAAAAATGACAGCTGTACTGCTCATAAGGAGGTGTGACAAAATGCCATTGCTGAAAATGTGGCATGACAATATTACAAATCTACAAAGTTACAAGGGTGTGTGGAAAGTGTGCAATGCACACTTGTAACACACTCATTTGATGGGATATCATCACCAAATTTTCATGATAGGTATTTTAGGATCTCTGCTCATGAACAGTATCAGTGTCATTTTATTAATCTGTCCCAGACAGTGATTTCCCACATCAACCGCTCTATTCTGTGCCAGAACTGTGAAAACACATTTTGGCCTGGATGGGAAAAATGACAGCTGCACTGTTTATAAGTAGGTGTGGGAAAATGGCAATGCTGAAAATCTGGAGAGAAAATATTATAAATTAGCGAAGTTAGTAGCGTGCGTGCAAACTGCGCAATGCACGCTCGTAACACAGTCATTTTATGGAATATCATTACCAAATTTTCAACATAGCCATTTCAGGACTTCTACTCATGAACAGTGTCACTGTCATTTTCTTACTCTGTCCTGAACACTGATTTCTGACAGTGACCGCGCTATTCTGCGCCAGAAGTGTGAAAACACATTCCGCCATGATATGAACAATGACAGCTATACTGTTCACAAGGAGGTGTGACAAAATCTCAATGTTGAAAATTTGGCATGAAAATATTGCAAATTCACGGAGTTATGAGTGCATGAGGCAAATCAAGCAGCGATGCCTCAGAAAACAGTCATATTTTGATTTTTTCCATTAAAATTTGCAACATAGACTTTTTGAGTGCCCACCTCATGAAAACTGGCACTGTCATTTCATTAATCAGCCCCAAAAGGTGATTCTGTGCAGTGACCGCGAAATCACCTTTTGAGGCAGATTAACGCCATGGCAGTTCAAGAATTCATGAGGAGGGGTCCCAAAAACCCCATGTTGAAAATTTGGTGACAAAAATTCCCCAAAATGCCCGAGATATGTACTAAAGTTGGAAAAACCCTATTTATTACATTATACAGCTTACCGGCATTTCCTCAGTTTGCGGTCGGCTTTGAAGAGTGCAGACGTGTTCCTGATCCACGGAAGATCGTCACGCCGAGCTCCAGAGGTAAGGTATAGTGAGAGGGGTGGGAAGGCAGGTGCACAGTGGTGGGTGCAGTTGGGGTGGGTGGGTCGCGATACTACGAGGGACCATTTCCTTTCAGGCTAAAAACAACAAAACTACTCAGGGACCATTTTTCATTTACAGGGCATGTGGCACACTGGGGTGGGCTCCCAGCATGCCACGGATCTTACTTTTAGGGGGTCAGCTGTAGCCGATGGGGATTGGGCACCCTGTCGTGCAAACAACAAAGGGGGGTTCCTTTGTGCCGACGGGAGTAGGCATCCCCATTGACAACAACAAAGGATTTTTTCTGCCGACGGGATTGGGCACCTGTCGGCAGACAATGAAATGGGGGTTACATTATGCCGATGGGGAGTGGGCTCCCCTGTCGGCAGAAAAACATGGTGGAGGAAGGGTAATATTGTTTGTGAACATGGCGGCAAGCCGCCGCCATGTTCACAAACAATAACCAAGGTTCCTACATCCCACCCTGCAATGACAGGTCGCTCCCTCATTGCAGCAGATGGCTTACAAGTTGGTGCAAACATTTCAGACTTGTGGCACCAGCAGCCTGCCACGGCATTGGAGGAAGCGGGACAAGCCTTTGCAAGCTGTGGGGGCATGGGCCACAACAGTGCAGCGCCTCCCCAGCCTGCTACTCAGCAAGCTGTCCCAATATGTTTCTTGTGCTGCGTGCAATCAAAATAAAAATGGTCTGCCAAAGAACCCGAGAAAGTGTACTTCTGAGCAGGTGAAACCTTTGGGCCCCTCTGGACACCCGAATGTGAAGCAGCCTTCTACGAAGTTATATACCAGTTCACCCACACCCCCATCCTCACCTATACTGACCCTACCAAGCCCTATGTGCTTCATACAGATGCTAGTCTGCAGAGCCTAGCAGCTGTGCTGTATCAAGACCATGAGGATGGTTTGAGACCGGTAGCTTTCGCCAGTAGTAGCTTGACCCCATCAGAACGAAACTACCCTGTGCACAAGTTGGAGTTCCATGCCCTAAAATGGGCCATCATTGACCACTTTCATGAGTACCATTATGGGGCAGAGATATTGGTGAAGACTGACAATAACCCATTAACCTATGTACAGACTTCAGCTAAGTTAGACACCACTGGGCACCAGTGGCTTTCCGCTTATCAACCTATGATTATGCTGTTGAATACAGACCAGGACTGAACCATATTGATGCTGATGCCTTGTCAAAGGCCCGCCTCCAAGAGAGACTGGGTCAGACTGTCTGAACCTGACATCTAAGCATTGTGCCAAATGTTTGGCAGAGATGAACAGATGTCTGCAGACACAGTGGACTGCCTAGTAGGTTGCTTGAGCCCTCCGGATACCTGCATACTGGCTGCCTATTGCCATTTCTCTGCTCTAGATATTAGTGCGCTACCTCAGTTCAACAATGACAGTATTCAGTGGGCTCAATCCCAAGATCCTATGATTCAACTAGCACTTGTCTCCCTGCGTGCAGGGAAAGATGTGTCTAAGTTGCATTCCCCTGACTTGCGAACTGCCCTATTGTTTAAAGAAGGCCACAGGTTGAAGTTGCATAATCAGCTGTTATACAGAGAGACAGTGGATCATAGTGGTCACATAAACAAGCAACAATTGGTCCTGCCCATGGCCTTTAAACACTTGGTACTGAGGTCCCTCCACAATCACATGGGTCACCTCAGTATTGACAGACTCTCGACATGGTGAGATCTCGATTCTACTGGCCCAAAATGGGGCTATGTATAGACGCAGTCATTGTCAAAGGAAAGCCCTGCTCAGAGGACTGCCCCTCGTCAATATCACTACCAGCACCCCCATGGAACTGGTTTGATAGACTTTGTGCTTAGAACCTGACCAGAGGAATATTGACAATGTGTTAGTGGTTACTGATCATTTCACACGGTATGCACAAGCTTTCCCAACTAAAGATCAAAAGGTCTCTACTGGGCCGGTGCTAGTGGAAAAATTCTTTGTCCACTATTGTGCCCCCAGTGGATCCGCTCTAACCAAGGCAGAGACTTTGAAATTAGGCTAATCAAAGAGATGCTCTCTGTGGGGGTGCAGAAGTCAAGAACCACCCCTATCACCCACAGGGGGATCCTCAGCCAGAACGCTTTAACCGCACTCTTCTAGACATGCTGGGCACCCTCCATCCAAAAGACAAGCATAAGTGGAGCCAGAAGATTAGCACCTTGGTACACGCATACAATTGCACCAAAAATGATGCTACTGAGTTCTCCCCCTACCGTCTCATGTTCAGGAGGGAGGCCCGACTGCCAGTCGATGTCTGCTTTGGGGTCTCTCCAGATGTAGTCTGAGCCAAAAACTACCTGCAGTATATACAGAAATTGAAAGCTCAATTGAACCATGCATATCAACTGGCCCACACAATGGCTGCCAAGAGAAATCTTGCCAACAAAGAGAGGCATGCCAAGAAAGTAAGGGCTCAAGAGCTACGGCCTGGAGACCGTAGTATTGTTACGCAATTTGGGACTGCATGGCAAGCACAACATTGCTGATAGGTGGTACCATCTTCCCCATCTAGTAGTTGGAAAATTGGATGATCTACCAGTGTACAAGGTGCGCCAGAGAATAACTCCAAAGCTGTCAAAACCAAGTACCATAACCACTTACTGCCTATCGCCAAGTTATAATTGAGGCTGAATAATCAGAAATTGATTCCCTGGGCTGGTGACTCATGCTACTGCAAGGAGGAGACAGAATTCATCTGCTTCAGCTGTTAAAGATTCGGAGCCCTCTCCCCAGCAGGCCTTGAATGATATTGACTGTCAATCCACCTCTGATGAAAGTGACTATGGTAGCACCTATTATCCCTTATATGAACTGAGTCAGCTGTTTCAAGGAAATCCTATGCAGAATCTTTGGAATGAAGCTGGGCCTTCTGGACTGCTTAACCCCCAGCTTCTTCCCTGGACCCATTGCCCCCTGAAAGTGAAGTGCAAAGTATCTTGTCTGAGGTTTCAGACTCTCTGTGTCTCATAGAACTGTCTGACTTGCCCAAAGAAAGGGCTGATGGTCTGAGTCTCCCTGGGGACATACCAGAACTTGAGGAGCAATATGAAAGTATTGATAGCACCCACTCAGTGCCACAAAACCTAACTGTGCCAGAGTCTACTCAGAATGAGCAACCTGGACCTTCATCAGAAGGTAATAATGAGCAAAACGTGGTGGAAACAGAGTCTTCAGAGCCAGGAGCTGATAGTGTTCCCCATCTGGACATTTCAACCAGTGCAGAGGCATCCCTCACTACAGGAGATGAACTCAGTGCCAGTGTTGACTGCCTAGAACCTGTGTCTGTTCCCCCCAGAAAATCTGGGTGGCCGGTTAAGTCAGTGCTACATTTTAGCTATGATTCCCCTGGGAGGTCTGTGGACTTGCCTCTCAATGTGGTCCACAAGGATGTTTATATTTCTCAGAGCTCACTACCCAAACTGAGCTTAATGGACAATTCCAGGTTGATTGTTCTTACTTCTCAGTATGGTGCCCCTGTCCCATTCAGCCCCAAGTCAGCTGCTAGTGATGGGACCCCTCCTACATTGTTTAATGTACAAGAAGTTATAACATGAATCAGTATTGTAATGTTTAAAGTATGTCAATCACAGTGGAACCAGTATAGAGTGTATGAAACATGTAAAAGTATTGTCATTATGGATATAGTATTGTGAAGTATAGTGAATATGTATAGTAAAGGTATAAGTTTATGTTGACTGATGCATCAGATTTTATTTGCATAGCATGCTAGTATCATATATGTCTTATTTATATTGCATTTTCAATATTGTGATGGTATAGACTTGATGTGGATGCCAAGTTTTCTCCAGGCAGGGAAGGGTGTAACCCCCCCTACAAATGGGGGTTCTCGAAAAGTCTTCCTTGAACTTGCCTAAATGCTAACTGCCAGGCTGGTGTCCTGCATTTTAGTCGCTTAAACGTTATTGCCAGAAAGTGCCTGTATAGCCTCTGTGTATTGTCCTTCAAGAGCTGCCTATCTCGCAGTTATAGTTAATCTGGGAGGGGGCTGAGTGCTTCTATGCTCGAGTCCCACCCAGGCTGCCAGATAATTGCTCCATTTCTGCCATCGCTATTTGCGCAGAGGAGCTCTGTTAGAAGATGTAACTGTTTGCTGATTATCTGTTAGAATAATAATGATATTGTAGTTTGTCTAACTTGCCTTCTTTGTAGCATGGACAGTTTCTGTTTTTCACCACCAACTTGGTCCTGGACTTCTGAAATGAGCCAATCAGTACCTTTGGGGACTCTAAAATGGAGCCTGTCCCCAGGGGTCTTATGGGAGCAAAATTCACACTGGCCCAGCCAGACTACCTGCTACACAGAAAAAGTCATTGATGAGAGACCTGCCTGGGGATCAGCCCCTGCTCAACGTTTTGAACAGGAATGACACCTCAGTGATTCGTGTGGGCCCTGCTTCTCCTCGCACTCCAGCTCAACAATCTACAATCTCAATTTCACCCTGCCTGTGTCCTGTATTGGGTATCGTGAGCAAACATCAGGGTAGCTCCCTGCAACAACAGCTTTTATCTATTTATTTATTTATTTTTGGAAGTCGGATTTACAACCTTTGAGTCAGGGACTCATTTACAAAGGCACCTCGTTGCAGGGAGGGTAGACATGGCCACAGTGTGAGATACAACAGTGGTAACATACAGGTGCAATACAGATAACAAAAGAACACAATATAAAAGTGGTTTACGGAATAAAGTTTACATGCAGTAAATAGCAATCATATAATGTATAACAATAGTAAGTCACAACCCTGGTCAAACCAGGGAAATACCTATGTGGAAGGGTGGGGGGGAGCAGGGGTGAGAAAAGGAAAAAAAGAAAAAAGGGGGGGAAGCAGTCCAACAGACATTGGCTATGGGCCAGAAATGAGGAGGGACCCCAGCATTAGGTTGATTAAGGGCAACTACAGTTTTGGGCACCAAAGAGGTGGTTATGGAGAACAACCTTAAAGGGACCAGTTTTGGTTGACTTAGTGACAGAGGGCAGAAGGGAGTTGAACCATGTGGGGGCACGGTATGAAGCACCTTTGGGTTGGGAAGGTCTTGGTATGGGGCACCAGAAAGGTGGCCTTAACTGAGCTACGGGTGGCAACAGATGGGGATGCAAGCCACAGGGATGCAGTGACCCCTGGGGGGAGAGTCCTAGCAGGGATTTTTTGGCAAGTAAGTAGGTTTGGTAGCGCAGGCGCTCCTCCAAGGTGAGCAAGTTGGCGGTGGAATACAGCAGGCAAGTATGGGTGTGGAGGAATGCGCTGGTCAGGAGCCTGCAGGCCTTGTTTATCGAGGTCTGGATTCTGGTGAGGGCAGAATTGTCAGCCACAGCGTAGATAGGTAGGCCGTAGTTCATTAGGGGCAGGGCAGAGGAGCTGATGGCCAGTCGGAGGGCGATTTGGGGGAGGCAACCTCTGTGGCAATAGAGAAGACCAATCCAAGAGTTTATGGCTGAGGACAGGGTATTGATGTGGGTGTGGAATGTAAGAGCCGAGTCAAAGGTGATGCCCAGGTACATGTAGGATGACACCTGCTCGACAGGGTGAGCATTACTGGGGAGAATGCAGAGGGTGCATTTTGGCCTTATTCTGGTGATGTAAAAAGCATAGATTTGTTTTTTGAGGTTAATGGCCAGCCGGTGGTCAAGGAACCACTTTTGACTTGGTTGAATGTGTGCTGCAGGATTCCTGTAGAGATGCGGGTCAGGGTGGGAGGCAAGGAGAGCCACATCATCGGCATAGAGTAGCATATTGCCTGAGCAGGAGCCGGGGAGGGTGTTGAGAGATAGGTTGCACAGAACGGGGCCCAGGATGGAACCCTAGGGAACCCCCGAGCGAATGGGCAAGGTATTGGACAGGGTGCCTTTTACCTTCATGTGCTGTGATCTGGTTGAGAAGTAACTGATGAACCAAGCCAGTGTGCCAGGGGAGAAGCCAAGTTGGTGGAGGGAGTCAAGTAGGAGGGGGTGACAGACAGTGTCAAAGGCCTTGAGAGGCTAAGAAACACTGCACCATAACATGACCAGAGTTGAGAGCAGAGTGGAGGTGCTGGGAGAACTCAGGAGGGCTGTAATGGTGCTGTGTCCAGGGTTTAATCCATGTTGTTCCAGACACAGCAGGTCATATTTGGCCAGATACTCAGAGACCTGCATGGCCACTATTTTTTTCTAGTGCTTTGGAGAGAGAGAGAGAATGGAGATGGGCCTGAAATTGTTAGGGGAGGCTCTTACGGATAGGGGTGATTTCTGCAATTTTCCAGGCACTGGGAAATTGACCAAGACATAGTGACCAGTTTAAAAGGCTGGTGAGAGGGGCTAGTACAGTATCTAGGACTAATCGGAGCATTGTGGAGTCCATGGGATCACAGCTGGGGTTGTTGAGAGCTAAGGCTTTTTGCAGATGAGGCCTGGCTTCAAGGGGTGATATGGCATGCAGGCAGAAACGGGGGTGATCCGAGGTGGGGAGTGGAGGCAGGGATAGGGTTGAAAAAGTAGTTGGGGAGGACAGAGCTTAGCTCTGAGAAAGCCATACTGAGGCACTCAGCTATGCGTGGAGGATCAGTAGTGATGGTACCGTCTATGGAGAGTAGTGATGGTGGGGGGGGGAGTGGGTCTTTCCATTGAGCTCTTTCATATTATCCCAGAAGGCACGGGATGAGCCCTAAGTGGATTCAAGTGTGGCTTGATAATATTCGGCCTTAGCCTGCCTTATAGCCCAGGTGCACTTGTTATGTGCTGCACTATAGGATTGTCTGTCAGCCAGTTTGCCTGTCTCAACAGCAATATGTCAGAGATTATCTCTTTGTTTCAGTGTTTGGATGAGGGATGGGGAGATCCAAGGGGCATTGTGTTTCTTGGTACAGATTCTGTTCAGGGGGCGAAAAGGTCACAGGCCTTGCTGAAGGCACTGGAGAAATAGGCTAGGACAGAGTCAATATCCGTTGTGAGTAGGACTGGGGACCAGTCAAGCTGGGCTAGGTGCATTTTTAGCTTTCTGAGACCCTGGGGCAAAAGCGCCAACGTGAGGTGACCTGGGATTCTGGTTTTGTTATGGGAAGACCAGTGACAGAGGACCGGAGAGTGGTCACTAAGAAAGTCTGGTATTACATTAATATTCCTGATTTTATGGGGGCGGTTCGACAGAATTACATCTAGGAGGGTGCTGGAGCCACCTGACTGGTAAATCTAGTAGGTGAGGTAACTAGTTAGGTCATATCTAGGGCAGCGAAGGAGTCCCTGATATTGGGGGCAGTGGTATTCAGACAATTGACATTAAGGTCACCTAGGATGAGCTGCTCTGCCTTGTGTTGGAGAGTGGTGAGGTAATTAAAGAGGGAGTGAACAGCTGGTCCCTGGTCCCTCGGGTGTATGTAAGAGACTGTGAGAAAAAGAGGGCCCCAGGCTGGGTCAGGGGTAACCTTAAGGGTGAGGGCTTGGGCACTAAAACTGAGCTTGGGGGCAGGGAGAGCATGGCCTAAAAGTGTGTCACGCATAAAGACTGCACACCCGCCACCACATTTGCCTATACGGTCTTCCCTGAACAGAGTGTAGCCAGGGAGGGAGATAACCAAGTCAGGAGTTTTTCTCGAGAGCCAGGTCTCAACTAGTGCTATAACATCAGGATGGTGTTGTACAGCCCAGCACTGGAGAGCGGTGGATTTTTTTAGGAGGCTGCAATGAAAAAATTACTCACTTTAGTAATTGTATTTTTTCTAATGGAGTCTTGCTGTATTCTGACAAGTTGCAGTTAGCTTCAGCTCTTGAACTGCCCCAGAGAGTGAATGGTTAAATTCTATGCCAGTCATAGAACGTTGGGCTCGAGCTCAGTTGAAAACACTGTGTTCTTTCAAACCCAAACCATCAGATTCTTACAAGCTAAAACTCACTGACAAAATTGTAAAAACTCTGAGTAGTCAAATGGCAAAAAATATTTTGGATTCCCCAAAAGACTCAAGTCAGGAAACCCAAGAAAACAAAACCAAATAATAAGAACAAAAACTCTTAATTAAACAATTATAAAGCACCCCACAAGGAGTGGGGAAAAGACAACCATTGGGGTGCAACACTGAACCTGCCCAAACACTTCCCAAAACAGGTTCTGAGAGGGGAGGTAGGAAGGGAGTTCAGAATACAGCAAGACTCCATTAGAAGAAATACAATTACTAAGGTGAGTAATTTTTTCTTCAAACAACATGAAGTCTTGCTGTATTCTGACAAGTTGCAGACTACCAAGCAGTACCTCCAAGGAGGAGGGACAGAACCTACTTTGGGAATAGGCTCTGAAGCACTGTTGTGCCAAACCTAGCATCACTCCTAACCCAGATATCCAGAGAGTAATGCTTGTTGAAGGTATGAACTGTTTTCCAGGTGGCTGCCTGACAGATTTCTAACAAAGGGATATCCCTAGCTACAACCATAGATGCAGCTGTACCTCAAGTGGAATGAGCCCTCAGGCCTGAGGGTGCAGTTTTTTCCAGCTTTTCATAGCAGAATTGAATACAGGACACAATCCACCTGGCAATGGTTCTCTTGGTGGCAGGTTTTCCCTTACCTACTTCTCCATAAGTGAGAAACAACTGAAGGAAGTCAAACCTGTGATCCTTTATACATTCCATGCAGTAACTAAGTGCCCTTTTAACATCTAAACTGTGTAGCCTCTGTTCCCCTGAGGAGGTGTGATCAGTGAAGAACACATGAAGGGACAAAGATTGATTTAAGTGGAAATCAGAAACCACTTTAGGTAGGAACCTTATATTGGTTCTAAAGACCACCTTATCTCTATGGAAAGAGATGAAGTCAGGCTCCACTGACAGGGCTTGCAATTCACTGATACGTCTAGCAGAAGTAACAGCAACCAAACACACAGTTTTCCAAGTTAAGTACTTGAGCTCTGCTGAGGTCATAGGCTCAAAGGGAAGTTGCATAAGCTGAGGAATACAAATATTCAAATCCCAGGCAGGGGCAGGATCCCTATATGGGGGATTGGTATGAAACAAGCCTTTGAAAAATTTACAGAATACAGGGTGAGATGAGAAAAAGGAAGATTTCCCCACTGACAGGAAAGCAGAAACAGCTGACAAATGAACTTTGAGAGTAGCTGGTTTGAGGCCTAGGCCATTAAAATGAACCATATAATCCAGAACTGTAGACAAGTCAGCAGTATCTGGGGATATATGCTTCTCTGCACCCCAAATGCTGAATCTTTTCTATTTGGAGTTGTAAGTTTTTCTGGTAGCTGGCTTTCGAGAAGCTTTGAGAATATCCAGAACCCCTTGGATAGGTGCAGATCTGCATACTCTAACTCTTCAAGAGCCATGCTTTGAGACTGAGTGACCGAAGATTGGGGTAGCAAATTCTCCCCTGAGAGGAGGTTAACAGACTGTAATTCCTGGGAAGAGACAGGGGAAGATGGACTGCTAGGGACAGCAACAGGGGGTACCAAGGTTGCCTGGCCCAATCTGGAGCAATCAGAATCACTTTGCAAGGCTGTGACCTTACCTTGACTAGAACTTTGAACAGTAGAGGGAAGAGAGGGAAGACATAGAGAAATTTCCCTTCCCAGTTCAAAATCAGAGCATCCAGAGGGACTGAGCCCAAGACTGGGGGTCTGCAACAAAAGAGAGGAAGTTGGTGATTGTCTGGGGCTGTAAAGAGATCTATCTCTGGAATGCCCCACCTTGAGAAAATCACCATCAATACCAAGGGATCCAGAGACCATTCATGATGGCCCTGAGAAATCCTGCTCAATGCATCTGCTAGCACATTGTCCTTTCCTGGTAGGTGGTCTGCTACCAGAGAGGCCTGTAGGGAATAAGCCAAGGACCATATTTTCATGGCCTCTGTGCACAAGGCCATGGACCGAGTGCCTCCCTGCTTGTTGATGTACCACATGGTGGTAGTGTTGTCTGTCCTGACCTGACCCACCTTGTTCTGTACTGACTGAAATAAAGCTTGTAGGGCAAGGAATACTGCCCTGAGCTCCAGAAGGTTGATGTGAAGAAGGGATTCCTGAGGGGACCACAGTTCCTGGGCAGTGAGAGCTCCCAGATGGGCTCCCCACCCCAAAAGGGAAGCATCCGTGGTAAGAACCACAGAGTGAATCTGAGAGGCGAATGGAACACCCTGCCTCAGATTGTCCGGGTCCTGCCACCACTGAAGGGCCTGAATCAAGGTCTGAGTGACAGGAACTAGCTTGGTAAGAGGATCTTTCCTTTGGGACCAAAAGGCTCTCAGATGGAACTGAATGACCCTCATCTGAAACCTGGCCCCTTGGACTACTGCTGTGGAAGCTGCCATGTGGCCCAGAAGCTGCAGAAAATGTCTTGCTGGTCGAGAAACCAGAAGAAGAAGAAAGGAAGAGACCAGCTGAGAGATGACTTTTGCCATTTCCAGAGGAAGGAAGGCTCTTGTCTTGAGGGTGTCCAACTCTGCTCCTATAAAAGTGAGGAGCTGTACTGGTTCGAGAACTGACTTGGGGAGATTGAGAAGGAACCCCAGAGAAGTGAGAACTTTCTGAGTAACCTGCAGATCTGACTTGACTTGGTCTGGGGACTGGCCCACAAGGAGCCAATTGTCCAGATATGGGAAGATTGAAATCCTTTTTCTTCTTAAGAAGGCTACCACTACTGCTAGGCACTTTGTGCACACCCTTGGAGCTGAAGTTAAGCCAAAGGGCATTGCTCTGAACTGATAATGGCCTGAGGGCAATTTGAACCTGAGGTACTTTCTGTGGGAGCACCTGATGGGAATGTGAAAGTAGGCATCTTTGAGGCCCAGGGAGGCTAGCCAGTCTCCTGGCCTCAGAGAAGGAAGAATTGTTCCCAGAGTCACCATCCTGAATTTTGGCTTTACTAGGTGTTTGTTTAAGTATCTTAGGTCTAGGATGGGTCACCACTCCCCTGTATTTTTCAGGGTAAGGAAATACCTGGAGTACAGACCTTTGCTCCTGTATGGAGTAGGAACTCTCTCTATGGCCTTTAAAGCCAGTAGAGACAAAACCTCTGCCTCTAGGGCAAGGGTTTCTGATGTACTTGCAGGTGGAAAGGATCTGGTTCTCAGTTTTGGAAAACTTTTGAAACTGAGAACCAGCCCCTGGCTTACAACCTCCAGGACCCGCTTGTCTGAAGTAACAGACATCCAGTCCTGGACAAAGTAAGCCAGCCTGCCTCCTACTGGAATGGGGGAGTCGACCCGGGCTGACACATCAGGGTGTCTGCTTGGCAGGAGCCTTAGGCTGAGGGGAGGATGCAGCCCTGCTCATCCCCCTTCTGTCTCTCCCTCTGAAGAATCCCCTCTGAGAAAAAGAAGAGGAGGCCTGTGCCTGGTAGAAAGGCCTATGAAAAGGCCTGCCCCTGCCCCTAGACTGCTGCCTCTGAGGAGTTGCCTACCTCTCCTTGGCCTGGGCATTCCTATAAGTGGTCCTGTATTCATCCATTTTCTTCATGTAATTCTCTGTTTGCTCCCCAAACAGAGAATTACCCACTACAGGAAAATCCATGGCCTTAGCCTAGGTGTCCTTCGAGAGGCTAGTACATCTGAGCCACGTCATTCTCTGAAGAGCCACAGATATAGCCATAACTCTTGATGACACATCATTGGAGTCCACAGCAGCATGAAATTGCACCTTTGATGCCTCAATCCCATCAGCAGCCACCGCCTCCAGCTCTTTGGCTAGCTGGGGGGAAGCCTGTTTAGCTAGTGCCAGTACAGTGTCCCACCTAAACTTCTGGTACCTGGCTGTGTAGGCCATATAATTAACCTGTCTGAATCCCAAAGATGATGCCAAGTACTGTTTCTTTGCCATGGCATCTATCTTCCTGGAATCTTTTTCTGGGGGGTGTGAAGCCAAGGGGATGTTTGCCTTGTCACAGGCAGCAGCCTGCACTACCCCAACATGGCTGCATTGGTGGTAAAGAAAATCCTCATCCGAGCCTGACAAGGTATACCTCTTGTCCATTCTTTTGCCAACAGGAGGTACAGAATTAGGAGACCTAAGAATTTTTAGTGTATGTTTCTCAAATGACTTATGGAGGGGAACAGACAGTCTCTTAGACTCTGGGATGTCCATCATTTCTATGAAGTCAGGCTCCTCTTGATCCTCTACAGTCTCCTCAATAGGAAGCTGGAGGGTTTGAGCCACTTTCCTGTAGAACAGAAAGTGGGAAGGGGACTCAGAAAGCCTAGGAGGGGAAACACCAGAAGGTCTGTCTGGGGAGATGTCCGGTTCCACAGGCACATCCAGACTTTCACCATCATTATCATTCTCTTCAAAATCCCCCTCCTCATCAAACTCCGGTTCATAAAAATCTTCAGGGGTATAATCCTGAATCGGGGGAACCGACCGAACTGAACCCCTGCCAGAAGACGCCAGATCGGTCGGAACCGGACAAAGCGACTCCACAATCCGAATCACTTTGGCTATTTCTTTGGCGGTCAGAACATGCAGCTGTGTATCCGAACTGGCCAATATATCCTTTCTTTTTCTCTTTGTAGGAACCGATACCTCAGGATCAGCTCTCCTCTTGCCCAAAGGAGTATTGCCCTGGTCAGAGGGCACTCCTTCTGGTTCGGTCGGAAGCGAACCGGGCTGGCCTTCCGGGTCAGCGGATTTCTCGGCCTCCTTATCCCTAAGTCTACCTAACCTTTTTCCCAGGGTAGACTTAGCGAAATTTTTACAAATTTGGCAGTCTGAATCGAGGTGGTCAAACCCCAGACAGTAAACACAGGTGGTGTGGGGATCGGCCTTAGCAAATACCTCCTCACACACACTGCAGTGTTGAAACCCAGTGGGCCCATTTTTTTTCTTAGGTTTCTCAGACATGGCCAACCTAACCAACTTACCCTTTAAACGGCAACCACCAGGCAAGACTCCCCTATCGGTTTCTCACCGTGTCACGGGTGATGGAAAAAAACGCTAAATTACGTTTTTTTTTTAAACTGATACGGACCGGTAACCACACACTAACTTTTTTTCTTTTAAGATTCCACTACAGGATCAGTTCAGCAGAACCGATCGAAAAAGGTTCCCAATTTCCACACAGCAACTACTAATCTAAGTACTTACGGTACCACAGACAGAGTCTCGAACCGAAAAACGGATCGAAAGTCGAACTAAACCCGAAACTTTAACCGCGATTGAACCGAGCAGAAGGAGAAATCTCCGGAGCGACTGTTCAGTGAGGCGGAGTAAAGAATCTGATGGTTTGGGTTTGAAAGGACACAGGCAGAGTTTTCAACCGAGCTTGAGCCCAACGTTCTATGACTGGCATAGAATTTAACCCTTCACTCTCCAGGGCAGTTCAAGAGCTGGAGCTAACTGCAACTTGCCAGAATACAGCAAGACTTCATGTTGTTTGAATATTCATGGATGCAATGCTGAGGCCAGTACCAGAGTGGGGTGTGGGGTGGCTAGTTGACAGTGACCCGGGGTTGGGATGTATGTTCCTGGAGAGCAGAAGGAGTAGAGCAATTAATCTGATGAGCGGTCTGTGGTGACCAGGACCCTTAGCCAGGTACCGATGCGAGGTCCTACTAGTGGGGTTACAAGGGATGGGTAGGGAGCGGAGGGTAGGTATGGCAAGGAAGGGGTGGGCCCAGGGTGTCCCTGGGGGAGAGGATATTGGTTGGAGGTGGTTGCCGTGGAAAAATAGGGGTGTCCAGGATGGGGGGGCGGTGGGCTGCTGTGGGGTGGTAGGGGGGTGGGGCTCAGGGTGGAGGGTAGGGGGCAGGATGGGACATGGGCAGAGCAAGAAAGGCAACCATGAGTAGGCTGAGTGTGATAGCCATGGTGCTCATTGCTATTTCTTATTGGGAGGGTAAGCGGAATAACTGACCTTCAGTGAGGGTGACTGCCACTGTGGAATAGTTTTTTTTTTCTTCAGAGTACAATATGCTAAAAGTGAGAACAAGGCAGGGGATAACTTTGATTAGAACAGGAAAAAGGCAGAGGCAAGGTTGGAGGATTGATAGGAAAAATAAGATACCTCTAGTGGCAGGTCAGTATAAACTGCAAATGGGAAAAAAAAAACTTCTATAAACTCAAAGAAATCTCTACATTACACTAAACATTACTTAAAGTGAGAAAACAGAACATTTCAGGCAGAGATTAGTCCTAGCATTCATTTCGTGGCAGCAGTTCCTAGAAGACTTCTGGATTGCTGCACACAGTGTGAGTAACACTAGCAAACAAGAGCGAGTGAGATTCCTCCAGGGGTAGATACCAAAATTCAGAGTTCCAACCCGTACCTTGCTTGGTACGGCAGCTAAATCTAAAGTGTTGTCATCTGATTGCCTTGTTGCCTTTTCTGTCATGAACTGAGCCCTCCGGCTCCGGATTACAAATAGTGTGTGTTGTGCATGTTGCTTTCTTCCATCACAGGGCCCCGACCAGCTGCGACGCCGGCCTACCCCGGGCAACATTCCTGGCTATCCCACCGTTTTCCTACCTGGGTACCCAGAGTGTGTGACTATGTAGGGACTCTGAACTGCATGCATGACTATTTGATTGATATAGCCTTTAAGCAAATCAACTTGATTACGCCGCTCCCTTGTTCAAGTCCCCTGAATAAATCAGATATGAAAATTACGTACCTACGGTAATTCTTGATCTTCTTGGATGAGTCTCAACCACTCATTCACACTATTGGGATCTGCACTGGAGGCACTAGGACCCATCAGGAGCAAACTTATTGCTGGAGGGTTGGCGCCAGAGATGGCGCCATGAGGAACGGCGCCGTGAGCCCTGGCTCGTGCGGTAACGACTATCTCGGCGTCAACCCTCCAACCGCCTCAATACCTTTTTTACTGAGGAGGTGCAGCGTAACTAACCTAGAAGGGTAGCCTAACCTAAAAACCGGACATAAGATAGTCCGAGCGACCCATGTAAGAAGGGTCAATAAAGAAGTCTTCACGGCCTAAAGATTTGAGGGAGTGAAGACCAACAAGAAAGGTGAGCTCGGAGGATGGAGGGTGGGCGTGTGAATGAGTGGTGGAGACTCGTCCAAGAAGATCAAGAATTACGGTAGGTACATAATTTTCATATCTTCCTGGACATAAGTCTCCACCACTCATTCACACTATTGGGAGAGTACCGAGCTAATAATCCCCCGAGAGGGCGGCAGGAAAGACCAAGAGCTCATGTTTCTAGGACAGAAGTCCATTGAGGATGGCTCTGCCAAAGGAAGAATGTCGTCTGGCATGGACATCTAGTGCATAATGTTTAACGAAAGTATGCACTGAGCTCCAGGTGGCCACATTGCAAATGTCTGCAATGGGCATGTTGTGGATTTCCGCTAGGGATGCCGCGACCGCTCTGGTAGAGTGAGCGTAAACTCTACTCTCCAACTTAACCTGCGCCATGGAATAACAGTGATGAAGGCATGCCACTATCTATGATGAGATACATCTGATAGCGCAGGTTGACCCAGCCGGGTCTCACTGAAGGAAACGAACAGTTGTTGAGCTTTGCAAAAATCCTTGGTTCTATCTAGATAGAAACGTAAGGCCCTCTTAACATCCAGAGAATGAAGAGAACGTTCCCCTTCATTTTGGAAGTCCGCAAAATAAGAGGGAAGGACCAAAGGTTGGTTTAGATGAAATTCTGACACAACCTTAGGAAGAAACTTAGGATGAGTATGAAGGACTACTTTGTTCTTATGGAACACAGTATACGGAGGGTCTGTGACCAGGGCATGTATCTCAGATACCCTACGGGCTGAGGTAATGGCCACTAGGAAGGCAGTCTTCCAGGTGAGAAATTTTAGCTCACAGGTAGCCAGAGGTTCGAAAGGTTTCCGAGTGAGCATGTCTAGCACAAGATTAATGTCCCAGGCTGCAACTGGACGTCTGGTAGGAGGTCTGGTATGCAGAATCCCCCTAAGGAATCTCTTAACCATAGGTAACTGAGCCAGAGTTAAGGAAAAAATGGGCTCATGATACGCTGAAATGGCACTAAGATGAACTTTGACTGTAGAGTACTGCAGACCTGAATTTGAGAGGTCCGAAAGGTACTCCAAAACCTTATCTGGTGGACAGGAAAAGGGATTCAAAGAGGTCTTTGCACACCACAGCGAAAAACGCTTCCACTTGACTGTGTAAGTTTTCCGAGTGGCTGGCTTCCATGCAGCCAGAAAAATATCTGAAACTCTTCGAGAGACATTGAACCGGTTTACTTCGACCTCTTCAGGAGCCAAGCATGAAGGTGAAGTGATCTCAGGTTGGGATGGACCACCGGTCCCTGAGTCAAAAGGTTCATCTGCAGGGGAAGCAGTCTCGGAGGAACTGCCAACATATTGTTGAGTAGTGGAAACCACAGCTGTCGAGGCCAAAAGGGAGCAATGAGAATCATTTTGTCCCCCTGGGATTCGAACTTGAGGAGTACCCTCTGAATTAGAGGAAGAGGCAGAAAGGCGTAAAGAAAGCTTTTTGTCCACTGCAGCCTGAATGCATCCTGACAGAAAATGCCAGGCCCTGGATTTCTGGAGCAGAAGAGAGGCAGTTTTACGTTGAGTGGGGATGCAAAAAGGTCCAGGTCTGGAGTTCCCCACTCTTCGAATAGTGACTGAACTATGGTTGAGTCGAGAGACCACTCATGAGGGTCTGTCTCTGTTCTGCAGAGACGATCTGCCAGTTCGTTCTGAACACCTGGCAGGTAGACCACTTGAATTAGAGCCTCGTGCTCCAAGCACCATTCCCATACCCTGATTGCTTCCCTGCATAAGGGGTAAGAATGAGCACCACCCTGCTTGTTGATGTAATACATCACTGCTTTGTTGTCCGTTTGAAGGAGGATGTTCTTGTGACACAGAATATCCTTCAAAGCTCGGACCGCATAAAGGACGGCTCTCATTTCCAGGACATTTATGTGGAGCTGGAGTCCATGCACCCTGAGTGTGGAGAGCCTGACAGTGAGCTCCCCACCCCATTAGGGATGCGTCCATGGTAATGGAGATCTGATGGTCCAGAGGAGCAAAGGGATACCCCTCCAGGAGATTGCTTTCTTGAGACCATCAGGTGAGTGACCTCTTTAAAGGTTCTGTCACCTTGATGAGATAGAACTGCGGGTGAGTGGTTGGGGACCACTGAGTACTGAGCATCCACTGGGTGGTTCTCATGTGCAGATGTGCTAGGGGTACAGTGAACACTGAGGATGCCATGAGGCCCAGCATCCGTTGCATCGAGAGAGCTGTGACTGAGCTGCTTTCCCCAATGTGACAGGCCATCTGAAGGATATCGTTCCTCCTGTCTTCTGGAAGAAAAGCCTTCACACAGGAGGTGTCCAGAAGAGTCCCTATAAAGAGGAGCCTCTGGGAGGGCTGCAGTTGCGATTTCTTGAGGTTGAGCAGAACCCCCATAGACGTAAGGAGGTGCAAGGTCGTCTCCATGGCGTCCAGAGTCCCTCGTCTGGAAGGGCTTGCTAGAAGCTAATCATCCAGATAAGGAAACACCTGAATTCCAACCTTTCTGAGGTGCACCACGAGAACTGCACAACATTTTGTAAAAACTTGCGGTGCCAAGGATAGCCCAAAGGGCAGGACTCTGAACTGATAATGCTGTCCCAGAGCCACAAACCTGAGGAATTTGTGATGCCTCGGGTGAATAGGAATGTGCTGGTAAGCGTCCTGCATATCTAGGGAGGCTAGCCAGTCATGCTGATGGAGCAGAGGTAACAGGGTTCCCAGAGAAATCATTTTGAATTTCTCCTTGGGGAGAAATTTGTTTAGCTTTCTGAGATCTAGAATGGGGCGCATTCCCCCGGACTTCTTTGGAACCAGAAAGTAATGGGAGTAGAACCCCGTGTTTCGTTGGTGCAGAGGCACCACTTCTACTGCCCTGTTGTTCAGAAGGCCCTGAATCTTGGCGGCGAGAAGGTCTGACTGAAGGGTTGACAGCCTGGGCTGTCGTTTGGGAGGACAATCCAGAGGGGTCTCCACAAGGTTGAGTGAATACCCCTTGCGAATTATCCGAAGGACCCATTTGTCTGAGGTTATGGACTTCCACTGGTTGTAGAACTGCATCAGATGACCTCCCACCGGAGAGGAAAAGTACACCTCGGGCAGCTGAGATGGAACTTGGGCTGGCAATTCATATGGTAGCGCTGGGTACTTTGGGCCCTTGCGCTTTCTGTTGTGCCTTCTTTTGAGGTTGGGCAGGTTGGTTCTTATGGAAACTACCTCTGCCTCTCCCTTGAATGGACTGGCGGTTATGAAGCTGTCGTTTACTGGCATGCCCTCGAGAGGGGGCAGGAGGGGGCCGAGCCAACTTAATGGCTGACCTAGTCTTTTGTGTAGCTTCTAGAGCTTGCTCTACCTGAGGACCAAAAAGATATTCACCGTCAAAAGGCAAAGCCATCACCTGCTGCTGCGCTTATTCGTAAAGCCCGAAGTGCGCAGCCAGGAATGACGGTGGGTGCAAATACCAGCAGCCGCTGAACGGGAAGCAGTGTCAAAAGCATCCATGGCTGCTTTAACCTGTTGATTGTTAGATTCAATACCTCTGGTAATGGTTTGAAGAAGCTCTGGCTTTGAATCCGACTCCGGTAGGGCTTCAACCATCTGTTTAATAGAATGCCACAGGATATAATCATACTGAGAAAAATAGCCTTGGTAACTGGCAATACGCATACTTAGAGTAGAAGCAGTAAAGACTCTCTTACCTAAGGTGTCTATCTTATGAGATTCTTTGTTAATAGGTCGAGCTGTAGTAGTTTGAGGAAGAACGACCTTATCATTCTCTGCCAGGACTACAATAGGATCTGCAAAGGCTTGAGATACCAAAATGGTACGATCCTTTGGAGCTGAATACTTCCTATCAATGGATTTAGCCACCGAAGGGGTAAGAGCAGGATTATTCCATACCATTTGAGACAGCGTCTCGAAGGAAGGCTGAATCGGAGGAGTCAAATCCATAGGGATCTCCGAGGCATGAAGATACTGGAGTCTCAACAATTTCCCAGGATCGATGTCTGTAGTCTGGAGAGAAAGTGTGGAACTCAGATTTTTCAACAGAGACTTAAATGATAGGTCCTCGACCACAGGCTCTGTAGCAGTAATAGAACCTGCTTCGTCCACTTCATCACCCAACCGAAGGTCTGGGTCAGGCTCAACGTCATCTCCTGACAGTCCAGGAGGGACTGCATGGACAGGAAGGGAATGAAATTCAGAGGAGGAGGAGGAGGAAGAAGAAGGAAGAGAGAAAGAGGTCCGAGTCGCGGCGCGGTGGCGCCTGACGCCGAAAACGACGCCGTCTTGCCACGCATCATCGAAACAGCGCGAAGCCGCTCGGCACCAAGGATGGCGCCAAGAAGCCGCACGGCACTGAGGATGGCGCCGAGCACAGCAGCGACGCTGAGAACGGCACCGATAGGCCACACGACGCTGAGGGTGCCGAAAACACTCCCAGAGACCGAAAAACAGGTTTTGAAGGAAGAAGAGCAGGAGATAAGGGCATCGGTGTGGCCCCCTGTGCCGCAGCCATGTGAGGGGGGGAAACACCTAAGCGTGGGGTCGACGGCACCGGAGAAGGTGCCGCGCAACCAGGAAGGTCCAACTGCCCTACCTGGTCGCCCAAAGAGCCCGAAGGCCCATGAGCGACCGAGCCAGGTAGCCGAACCAACCTCCGAGCCCATTGCTCCATAAGAGCGGCCCACTGATGAAACTGCTCATCTGAAGACCTACCTGCGGGCGGGGAAGAACTCCGACGTTGAAGCCGTCGGCTACCAGAAGCAGAGGTTGGCGACTCCAAAGGAGGGGACCGGCAACTAGCCCCATTAACCGAGCGTCTACGCGCAGACATTTCAGAGGGCGACCTCGAGTGATGCCTTCTCTTTTTAGACCTGTGGGCCGAAGAAGAGCTCGAGGCCGAACAGTGCCGAGAGTGCGACCATTTATTTTTATGCTTCCGGGGGGACCGCCCATCCCACTAAGCATTGGACTGACCATTGTCAGACTCCCCCTCCGGAGAAGGCGGCGGACCGGACCCAGCCCGACTGACTGAACAGCTTTCCTACGAAGTCTCCCTACCGTCACCTGACCTGCTCATGATTGTCAAGGTAGGCTGAGACTTCTTTATTGTATTTTATTTTAAAATCAAGAATAAAATTAAGCAATACTGTATCGAGATAATACTACAAAAAAATAAAAACTGAAAACTATGCTGCTAGTTTGAAGTTTGACTCCCGACAGGCGAGCGACGTCATCACTGAAGTGCACTCGACGGCGGGAAAAAAGGAACTGAGGTGGTTGGAGGGTCAATGCCGAGACAGTCGTTACCGCACAAGCCAGGGCTCGCGGCGCCATTCCTCATGGTGCCATCTCTGGCGCTGACCCTCCAGCAAAAAGTTTGCTCCCGATGGGTCCTAGTGCCTCCAGTGCAGATCCCAATAGTGTGAATGAGTGGTGGAGACTTATGTCCAGGAAGATCTAACACTTTTTGCATTTAACCTTACTGTGGTTCCAGTTTGTGCTAAAAGTCCTGCACTGTTGCTATTTGCTGTGCATGACCTTGTTTTACAGGGGTTCTCCAGGGTCAAGCTAGAGGAACCCGCCCTGGTGGTAAGTGGAAACAGTGTGGGTAATTACTTGGTGAATAAGGGTCACTGTGAAGGTGATTATTTAAGCAATAAGGCATGACCAGGGGTTATGTTAATGGTCTGTTAATCACCCTCTAGGGGTGTAATGTGGCATGAGGCATAGCTGAGTGCCACATGCCCCTAGATGGTGATTAACTGACCATTAACATAACCCCTGGGAGTGCCTTATTGCTATTATAATTAAAAGGTTTTTTTTAAACAGTGTTGAACCATGGTCAGCATATGGTTAAGCTCTACATGTATGTTAATAAAAGATTAACATAAGGCTGTTAGAATGTTTACAGCCAATCAGAAAGCTCCATTTCTCAGACCCTTTTAATAATGTTTATTGTTCAGGCCACTAGAAGGGAAAGGGGGGGATTACAGAGTCCCGGAGAGCTGTGCCCAGATTGACTTGACCACTAACAACCCTGACCTCCGGGTGGAGGCACCCGTTTCAGTACCCAGACCCCTTAACCAGCAACTAGCCAAGCAGGCAGGGGTAGTAGCCCTTGGGATAGCACCACCTAGGGGTTACACATCCACTACCCTTTCTGTAAAAAAGTACTTCCTTACATTCTCCCTGATTCTACTTCCCTCTAACTTCATGTCATGACCCCTAGTTCTTGACCACCTCCTTTTCTGAAAGATGCTACCTCCCTGCATCTTAGTTATACCTTGTATGTATTTGAACGTCTCTATCATATCACCCCTCTCTCTCATCATCTCCAGTGAATACATATTGAGGTCTTTCAGCCTCTCCTCATACTACTTCTGGTGCAGCTGCTGCACCATTTTTGTCACCCTTCTCTGGACTGCCTCTACTCTAGCTATGTCTTTTCTGAGATGGTGACTCCAGAACTGGACACAGTACTCCAGTTTAGGTCTCACCAATGATCTGTATAGTAGCATCACTCTTCCTTTTTTCTGCTGGTGATACCTCCCTCTATGCACCCCAGCATACCGCTGGTCCTCCTTTGTGCCTTCTCACACTGTCTGGACACTTTTAGGTCATCAGATATAGTCACCCCCAGATCCCTTTCCTGTTTGGTGGCTGACAATACCTTCCCCCCAATGGGTACTCCTCCCTCGGGTTCCCGCACCCTAAATGCATAATTTTGCACTTCTTTGCATTGAATCTCAGCTGCCATACCCTCAACCATTTCTCAAACTTGCTTAGGTCCCTCCTCATTTTTTTTTTACCCCCCCCGAGTGTTGACCGAATTTCAGATCTTTGTGTCATCTACAAAGAGGCACACTTTCCCCTCCAGCCTCTCCACAATGTCATTTATGAAGACATTAACGAGAACTGGGACTAGTACCAATCCCTGAGGCACCCCACTAGTCACTTCCCTTTCTATGGACTGAACCTTGTTCACTATCACCCTTTGTGTCCTACCATTCAACCAATTTCTAACCCAGTTTACCACCCTGGGGCCAACTCCCAGGCTGCTCAGTTTGTTTATCAGTCTTTTATGTGGAACGTTGTTGAAGGCCTTGCTAAAATCCAGGTAGGCCACATCCATCACCCCTCCCTTAATCACTCTCCTTTGTCACCCAGTTGAATAAATCTTTCAGGTTTGTTTGGCAGGACCTGCCTGTGGTGAAACTGTGCTTCCCTGAATCCAGCTTTCCGCTGGATTCAAGGTATGTCACAGTCTTTTCCTTAAGTAGTGATACCATCAATTTCCCTACCACTGAGGTTAGGCTGACTGGTCTGTAGTTTCCAGCATCCTTTCTTCTCCCACTCTTATGGAGAGGGACAACATTTGCCCTCCTCCAGTCTGCTGGAATCACTCCTGTTTCTAATGATTTGTTAAAGAGGGCTGTCAATGGTGCAGCTAGCTCCTTTCTAAATTCCTTTAATATTCTGGGATATATTTCATCTGACCACATCGCCTTATCTACCTTCAGCTTTTCTAGTTCTTTCAGGACTCTCTATCTTCTGCAAATGGACTGGTATCTACCCCCGCCCCTTGGTACTACCTACACCTAGCTGTGGTCCTTCCCCCTCCCGTTCTACCATGAATACTGGGCATGTGACTGAATGGTGAAGATATTCTGGAATACAAATAATGGTGAGTACATAATTTTCATATAATGTATGGGGAACCCTTATTATTAACTGAAATCAAGCAGATTACAACCTTGTTATGCCATTGTTATGACGTCACTCTGTTGTTAACTCTTCTTGAGTATGTCATTGCAATTATATAACGAAACGGATTGCTCACAACAATCAGTGTTCTAACAAAACGGAATGCTCACAAGAAAAAAATTACTCACCATAGTAATCTTGTTCCTTCCAAGGGAATCTTACTGTATTCTGACTTATCACCATAAAACTGCCCCGGAGCTAAAATGGTTAATAGAACCTATACAAATGATGGAATGCTAGGCTCAAGCTCAGTTTTCAACCAACTGTCCCTGGTGGACAGCTCTAAACCATCAGATTCTTATGAAGGATGCACTAAGAACTATCCAACTATTCTAATACTAACAACAATCCCTCCTAATAAAATTCTTAAAAATTAAAATGAAGATTGCTCCCTTTTTGAAAAATTCCTAATATGGCGCCTCTGAGACTCAAGTTACAGATGCCCAAGAAAAGAACATCATACACACAGGTTTGTAACATCTCTAATACAGATGGAGTGCAGTGATCATAGGTTTCTAGTAGGGGAGGAAGGGAGGAAGCTCAGAATACAGTAAGATTCCCTTGGAAGAAACAAGAGTACTATGGTGAGTAATTTATTCTTCAAGCTGCAGGAAATCTTACTGTATTCTGACTTATGCAGACTACCCAAGCAGTGCCTTTGGAGGTGGGCCTATAGCCTATTCAGGAAACAGGCTCTGCAGGACTGCTGTACCAAACCTGGCATCCCCTCTGGCCTGGACATCCAAACAATAATGCTTGGTAAATGTGTGGACTGTCTTCCAGGTAACTGCCTTACAGATGTCCACTAGGGGAATGTCTTGCAGCTGCCAAAAAAGCTGATGTACCCCTGGTCGAATGGGCCCTGAGGCCTGGAGGTGGCTGCTTACCCACCTTCATGCCTCTCAACTGTCCCTGATTTTGCCTCAAAATTTTACTCTGTCCCTCCTAAAAATTGTGTTTATGTGACCTAACAGTGAGGGTTGTAAGCACAAAATAATATCAAACATTAAACTTACAGACTTGTTCTTCCTTAGAAAATGCAGTTTACACTAAGCCCCTTATTCTACCAGCTTCCTGAATGGATATCACCAATTTTGAAGATGTGTCCCTGAATTTGGTCCTTTGTCCCTGCTTTTTTTAAGCATTGTCCCTGATTTATGAGGCAGGAGGTTGAGCGGTATGCCCACCTTATTGTAGTAAAACTGAATGCAGGCTACAATCCATTGTGCAATGGATCTTTCTGGGGCTGGTTTTCCTTTTCCTACATCCCCATAGGTGAGGAAAAGCTGAGTTTGGTCCACCTTATGGCTTTTTGTGTGGTCGAGGTAGTAGCTGATTGCCCTTTTCACATCCAGGCTGCGCAGCCTGTGTTCACCTGAAGTGGAATGATCCGTAAAAAAGACTGACAATGTAATAGACTGATTGAAGTGGAACTCTGATACCACCTTGGGCAGGGATTTTCTGTTAGTCCTAAGGACTACTTTGTTCTTGTGGACAGCAATGTACCCAGGTTCTGTGGACAATGCCTGGAGCTACTGATTCTTCTGGCAGAAGTAATGGCTACTAGGAATACTGTTTTACAAGCCACATACTTGAGGTCTGCCAAAGACATGGGTTCGAAGGGAGGTTGCATAAGTTGGGCAATGCAAATGTTCAGATCTCACATGGGAGCTGGCTTTCTGTGTGGTGGATGCAAATGCAGCAACCCCTTAAAAAACATTTTAAATACTGGATTTGAAGCCAGGGAAGAGCTTTTTCCCTGCAGATCAACAGGCCAAGATAGCTGCAAAATGCACTCTCAGGGTAGAGGCCCTCAAGCCAGTAGAATGTAAATGGGCAATATAGTCCAGGACTATTGACAAGCTGGCCTGGGTATGGTCCATGTCCTTGCCCTGACACCAAATTGAAAACCTCTTCCATTTAGAAGAATAGGTTTTCCTTAGTGAAAGGCTTTCTGGATACCACAGGATATCCATAGCCCCTTCTGAGGGTGCAGATCTGCATATTCTAAGTCCTCAAGAGCCAGGCTTTGAGCCTGAGAGATTGCAGGTTGGGATACATGATCCTGCCCTGTGAGGATGACAGCAGGTTATGCCTCCTGGAGAGACTGATTGGCTTGGTCACGGACAAGGATAGAATCATGGAGTACCAAGGTTGTCTGGCCCAGTCTGGGGCAATGAGAATCATTGTTGCTGGCTGGACTCTGAGTTTGTTCAGTACCCTTAATAACAGAGGAAAAGGAGGAAATGCATATAGGAACCTCTCTGTCCAATCCAGCAGAAGTGCATCCAGAGGGATTGTGCCCTTGATGGGTGGTCTGCAGCAATACTGTGGTAGCTGATTATTGCTTGGAGCTGTGAACAGGTCCACTTCTGGGGTTCCCCATCTCCTGAAGATGGTCTCCAGGACCTGTGTGTTTAGTGACCACTCATGGCGCTTCTGGTTTATTCTGCTGAGTGTGTCTGCCAAGACATTGTCCTTTCCTGGGAGGTGGACAGCTGAGGGAGATGTCTAGGGAATATACCAAGGCCCAAATTTTCATTGCCTCTGTACAGAGAGGAATTGACCTTGTGCCCCCTTTGTTTGTTTATGTAGCACATGGTGGTTGTACTGTCTGTTCTGACCTGAGCCACCTTTCCCTTTACTTGATTAGAAAATGACTGAAGACCCAGAAGAACTGCCCTGAGTTCTAACAGGTTGATATGCAGGAGAGATTCCTGCTTTGTCCATGTGTCATGTGCTGTGTGATCCCTCAGATGTGCTTCCCATCCTGGGAGGGATGCATCTGCAGTGAGTATCGGTGAAGGGGCCTGCTGCAGAAAAGGTACTACTTGCTTGAGATTGCCCTGCTCCAGCCACCACTATAGGGCTTGGAGAAAAGTGACTGTGACTGGAACTAGCTTTGACAGAGAGAGTGGGCTCTCAGATGAAACTGAATATCTCTCATCTGGAACCTGGCCCCTGACACAGTTACTGTGGACACTGCCATATGGCCTAACAACTGCAGGAGGTGTCTTGCTGGAACATGCAGTTTGAATGAACTGGCTACCTGAATAAGGTTGTCCTCTCTGTCCTGAGGGAGGAAAGTCTTTCCCTGCCTTGTATCCAGTTCTGCCCCTATGAATCTGAGCAGCTGAAATGGTTCCAGAACAGACTTTTTCTGGTTTACCAAGAACCCCAGAGAGTGCAGAGTATCCTGTGTTAGAGACAGTGCCTCCCTTACTTGCTGGTGTGATTGGCCTACTATCAGCCAGTCATCTAGGTAGGGGAACACTGCCACCCCTTGCCACCTTAGGTGTGCCACCACTACAGCTAGATATTTTGTGAACACCCTTGGAGCAGATGTCTGTCCGAAGGGCATTCCCCTGAATTGGTAATGGCCTGATGGCAATCTGAACCTGAGGTACTTTCTGTGTGACCCCCTTATTGGGATATGGAAGCAGGCATCCTTTGGATTCAGGGATGCTTGCCAGTCTCCCTGCCTTAGGATTGGTAGCATAGTAGCCAGAGTAACCATCTTGAATTTTGGTATTGAAAGATGCTTGTTTAAGTGCCTGAGGTCCAGAATGGGTCGCCACTCCCCTGTTTTCTTTATTGTGAGGAAGTACCTTGAGTACAGGCTCTTTCCCCTCTGGTCTGAGGAAACTGGCTCTATTGCCTTTTGCAGCAGAAACTTCCTCTTTCAGTAGGGCTGTTTCTGGTGGAGAGGGTATGAAGGCCCTTGACATCAGCTTTGGCAATGCCTTGAAAATGAGGACAAGCCTCTGGCCCATTACCTCCAGGACCCACTTGTCTGTGGTGATGTTTTCCCACTCCTGGAGGTAGTGAACTAGCCTGCCCCTACTGGGATTGGGGAGGCAACCCAAACAGTCACCTCAGGGTGTCTGTCTGGCCTGTCCTGCTGGCTGGACACTAGGGCTAGTGCAGCCACTGCCTGTTCTGCCCCTGCCTCTGAAGTATCCCCTTTGCTGATACTGAAGGAAAACTTGAGACTGGAAAAAAGGCCTGTAGGCAGTTCTGCCTCTGCCACCCCTAGTCTGGTGTTTCTGGGAGGGTAGAAGCTCTTTCTTTTGCTGCTGCACTCTTATAGGCAGCCTTGTACTCATCCATATTTTTCATATATTCCTCTGGTTGTTCCCCAGACAGAGACATAGGGTCAAAGGGAAAATCCATGGCTTTAGTTTGACTATCTTGTGTCATATTGGTAGTTCTGAACCAAGCAAACCTATTAAGTGACACTGTAGATGCCGTCTGCCTGGCTGCAGTGTCACTGGAGTCCACTGCCATCCTAAACTGTGTCTTAGCAGCTTCACTACCTGTTTTTGCAGCTTCCTCCAGGTAAGCAGCCATGGGGGAAGGAGCTGCCTTAGCAATCTGAAGCACTGTGGACCACAGATTCTTTTGGTATCTGGATATATAGGACATATAGGAAGCCTGTCTAATAGCCAGTGAGAATCCCAGATACACTTTCTTTGCTATAGAGTCCACCCTCCTAGAATCTTTGTCTGGAGGGTGAGAGGCCAACGGGATTCCAGCTTTGTCACAAGCTGCAGCCTGCACTATACCTTCATGACTGGGGTGTTCAAAGAGGAATTCAGCACCAGTCCTAGCCACCCAGTACTTTTTGTCTGCCTTCTTATCTGTAGGGGGGACAGAAGTGGGTGTCTGCAACATTTTCATGGTCTGTTTTTTCAGGGACTCATGAAGTGGTAACAACAACCGCTTTGATGGTGGCACATCCATCATCTCTTTGTAATCCTCTTCCTCCTCATCTTCTAGAGATTCTTGAGATGGGAGGTTGAGGGTTTGAGCAACCTGCTTCATAAATAAGAAATAGGATGTAAAATCCTCTGTTCCCTTGTCAGGGGAATTTGGTTTGTAAGGATCAGGGGAAATGTCCGGATCAATGGGCTCCCCAAAATCCTCTTCATCTTCATCCTTTCCATATTGTTCATCCTCACCTTGGTCTATTAAACTGGGAGCTGTACTTGAACTGGGAGTTTGTGGTAGTGGTTGCTTTCTGACCAGAACCAAGGACTGTAAAGACTGAATTATTTTAATCACGTTAGCAATTTCCTCAGCAGAAGGAACCCCATTTTTTCCCGGTTGTGGTTCCTGGTGCTTTTCTTTCTTTTTTTTTACTGCAACAGCCAGTTCAGCAGCCTTTTCAGTGGTTTGTTTCCTTGAGGAAGGGCCATCGCCCCTTTCAGAGGGCAGCTCCTACAGTTCAGGTTGATGAGGAACTGGTTGCTCAATGGCTGGGTTAGCAGCCTTTTCAGCCATCCTTTCCTGCAGTCTTTTTAAACGGCTCTCAACAGTAGACTGAGGAAAATTACTACAGATCTCACACTCTGTCTGTAAGTGGTCAAACCTCAGACAGAATAAACAAATCCAATGTGAATCAGCTTTGGCAAAATTTTCCCTGCACTCAGTGCAGTGCTGGAAACCTGTGGGTCCTGTTCTCTTTTTGGTTTTCTGTGACATAACCCAGAAACAACAAGTTCAAGTTCAAGTTCAAGTTTATTGCAGGAAAACTCCATTGAGCAAGCTCATTCACAAGGAGGTGCTGTGACATAAACACTTAAAGTACAAACACAGATAGGTAATAACAGTATATACATGAAATACACGTTACATGATGCAGGCTGGATATACATACAAGGGTACCACACAGGGTGACCGCAGTTGGTAAACATTGATATGAGACAGGGAAGCGACTTATAGGTCGCATACTGATAAATGAAACATGATGACTGGTGTGATTTGATTTAATCAAATCAAATCAAATATACAGTATTTTGGCAGCTAGAACAAACAACAGTCTACAACTGATATGGGAGGGAGGAGAAATTTGATAGAGTAGCAGTGGAGCATAAGCAAAGATAAAGCCAGGAGTAGAAGGGGAAGGGAAAGCAGTTAATATGACAAATCAATTATACCTTACCAGTGGATAAATATGGCACACATGGGGAAGGAAGAGACTTAATGACAGTTACAGGTGTCTTATTTTGGCTGAACTTAGCGATTTGTAGAAGTTTATTGAAACTGTGCTAGTTAGGTTTGTAATTGGTTCCAAATGGAGGGAAGGGCATATGCAATAGCACATTTACCAAAGGAAGTCCGCGTCCTTGGTATGTCAAGCATAATAAAGTCAGATTTTCTTAACGAGTATGCACTATGTGAGATACTAATAAGGGAAGAGAGATAGCTTGGCAATTTCTGCAGGAGCAGTTTAAGAGTCCATAGCCCAGCATGGAGCAGGCGTCTAGTAGTTAGGGATGTCCAACCAACAGCTGCATATAAGTCACAGTGGTGCGAACGGTAAGGGGAGTTGGTAATGAACCGTAACGCACGGTGATAAAGGATGTCCAGTTTACTTAGATTTGCAAGAGTGGAGGAATAGATTACATCGCCATAGTCGAGTAGGGGGAGAAAAGTGGCCTGTACAAGCTTGTTTCGAGTTTCAAGGGGGAAAAGGGGCCTATTTCTGTAGAAGAAACCTAACCTTGCTTTTAACCTTCTAGAGACATCTTCGATGTGGTCACTGAAAGATAATTTATTGTCGATTCAGATACCTAGATATTTAAATTTGGTTACAACTTCCAGAGGCTCGTTTAGCGTGGTGACAATGAAGTCTTGGGCAAGAGTATTGGGGCCTGAGACAGCACTGCAAGAGAATATCATCGCTTTAGTCTTCTTGGCATTGAGCAGAAGCTTTGCCTTTATTAAATTATGCTCAAGTTGTGCGAAGTCCGCTTGAAGCACTCCCTTGACTTCATATAACGATGAGCCAGAAGTATACAACACAGTATCATCTGCAAAAAAGTGCAGATTGGACGTAGATATGTTAGCATCTAAGTCATTGATGTACAGAGAAAACAAGATAGGGCCTAAGATGGATCCTTGGGGACTCCTCTTGCAACTGGCAAGGCAGCAGAAAAAGCTTCGCCTTTACTTTTGGAATCTTCCAGTTAGGTAGCTAGAGAACCACTGGGTGGTATGGTATGTGGCACCCAACTTTGCAAGGCAATTGACTAATAGTTTGTGATCAACAGTATCAAAAGCTTTGCTGAGGTCCAAAAGACTGCACCAGTTACCTTCTTAGCATCTATAGCAGAGATCCAATCATTGGTTACTTTTGCTAGTGCAGTGATTGTGCTATGATTAGCCCGGAAGCCAGATTGAGCTGGGTTAATGAGAGAGAAGGTTTCCAAGTGAGATTTTAACTGAATATGGATCAGTTTTTCGAGAACTTTAGAAAGGATAGGCAATATGGAGATAGGCCTATAGTTGTTTACATCGCATGGGTCACCAGATTTAAACAGAGGGAGGATATGTGCTGATTTCCAGCAGGACGGCACAGTAGCAGATGTAATGGAAAGATTGAAGATGTGGAGAATTGGGGCAGTGAGATGGGCATAGCCTGACCTTAGGAAAAAGGGTTCCAAGCCATCGTCCCTGCACTTTGGTGTCTAAGCTAAGAGAGAATCTTCTACTTCTTTATAAGTTATCTCGCGCAGTTGGAAGGGACTGGGTCCAGGACTAGATGTGGCGGGAGGGGTATGCTGACTCACCGCAGCACCAGCATAAGGTGACGAGTCAAAAGCTAATCCAGCTGTGGCAAAGTGGGAGTTAAGTTCCTCCAGGATTAGGGACTTGTTTTCCACAATCTTGCCACTTGCGACTATCTTTGTTGGGACAGAGGGGGCCATGGGCCGTCCTTCTATAGCTTTGATAGTCTTCCATATTTTATGACGATTACCTTTAGCTTGTTCGAGAGTAGAAATATAATAGTTAGCTTTAGCAGAGCGAAGTTTTTTCACACAGTTATTCCTGGCTGTTCTAAAGGCCTGCCAATCCGAAGATTCTTTGGAATGTCTAGCTTTAGCCCAGAGCTTATCTCGAGCTATAACGGCTGCCTTGAGATCCGAGGTGAACCAGGGATTGGAATTGTTCCGTACCCTTACTTTGATGAAAGGGGCATGCTTATTTATTATTGTAGTGAGTTTGACATTAAGGCTGCAAGCTGCCTTGTTGACATCTTTGGCTAGGTAAAGATCTTGCCATCTGATCATGCTCAGGTCAGATAGGAAGTTTACTGCACTGAATTTGTGAAAGGATCTTTTGTTATAAAGATGGGTTTGCGCGGCCTTAATTTGAGATCTTATGCAAGCAACAATTCCATGATCGCCATGTCGCTGTGAAACACTGCCAAATGAGATATTTTGTGTGGATGGGTGGTTAGTACCACATCTAGAATGGAACTGTTGGCAGTATTTAGAGAGTTGTTCCTAGTAGGTTCTCTGACTAATTGCCCAAGACCTAGCTCGTCACAAAGGGATTTGAGGCCATGTGATTTAGGTGACAGCCAGTCCATATTTAGATCTCCTAGAAATATTGTTTCAGTTTTGCATCTGCGAACATGGATTTCAAAGATTAAGGACTTCATCACCACCAGACGGGGTCTATAGCCACCTAGGATAGTGATACATTCCAAGGAGGGAGATGAAGGCTCAGCTAAACTAACTCAAATTCCTTGGCTAGAGATTTGCAACTAATATTAGTGACCAAGTACTTAGATTTGGCATAGATAACCACACCCCACCTCTAGACTCTCTATCTGCTCTAAATAAATTGTAGCCCTGCAGTGATATTTGTTGATCAGTGTTCGTTTTTTTTAAGCACGACTCAGTAATTATGATAAGGTCTGGGTTAACGTGTGCAGCCCAGGCTTGCAGCTGTACAAGTTTTTTAGGCAGGCTTAAAATGTTGACCATCATCATTTTGAGACCTGTGGCCTCAGCAAAATCAATAGGCAAGGTAAGTTGTAGGTGGGGGCCAGGGTTGAGCTCCACATTTCCTGAGCAGAGAAGAAGCAGAAGTATAACTTTCTTTAAGGAGCTTATAAGAATGGAGACTGCTTTTTTATTTCTTTACGGCAACCCATATCGTGCTGCGCAAGAGGCAGCGCCACTGTAATGGCAGTTGATTGTGATCAATGTAAGTGCTTGGGTAGACGTAGGTGAGGACAGTAGCAAAGGGGTGTAGGCTAACCGGGGGGAATAGGCTAAAAGGGGAGAGGAGAATGACAGAGTGTCTGCACGGTAGACTGTTATAACATTAGGTATTGATAAGGTACATTGGAAAACTGAATTGCATTGAGGTACTTCGAATTGCACTGTATTGCTGAAAACTCTGCACCTTAGGAGCAATAAAAACACAATAAGGAGAGCCATGGTCCCAGATTGAGTGGTCTCGTGATTTGTATTAGTGCAATATTTTCTAGGCTAGAAATTTGCCCACCTAGGTACCCATTTAAAACCTAGCTGAGAAAATACAGCAGAAAGGGGAACAAGGAGAGCAGGAGCAGCTTAGTTAGTGGCCATCCACCCTTCAGACTCAAGTCCCCTTGTAGCAGAACCGGGAAAGAAGTAGAATGATAATGCAGGCCATATTGCCCACGAAAGAATACGGTGATTTATGTAGAAGACCAAGAATCCCTCTAGTGGCAGGTCTGTATAACCTGCTAATGGAAAACTAGCCACTTAAAAAAAAAAAAGGTAGTTAGACTTATCGGAGCCAAGGCAGAGTGCTTGGATGGGGGGGTGCTGCAGGAATAGCAGTCAGACAGAAGAGGTGTAAGCAATTTAAAACAGTAGTAGAAATTACAATCCAGCTAATACAGTAGAAAAACTCCTAATAACACAGTAGAAATGTGCTTAGTTCTATGGAAAGTCTAACAAAGTGCCAGGTGTCTATAGCAGGGGAAAACTGCTGCCAATCAGAGTGGGTTTGCTGGAAGCACCCGTGTTCTGATTGGCTACACTGTCCCGTACCTTCCAAGGAGCTGCAGGCTGGTGTCCTGGTCTTGGTCAGTGGCTGGCTGGGTGCCGGCCGACCGTGGGTGAGCTGGAACTGTCCTGTTCAGGGACAAGCAGCTTCCAAGGAGCTGCAGGCGGGTGTCCTGGTCTTGGTCGGTGGCTGGCTGGGTGCCGGCCGACCGTGGGTGAGCTGGAACTGCCCTGTTCAGTGACAAGCAGCTTCCAAGGAGCTGCAGGCGGGTGTCCTGGTCTTGGTCGGTGGCTGGCTGGGTGCCGGCCGACCGTGGGTGAGCTGGAACTGCCCTGTTCAGGGACAAGCAGCTTCCAAGGAGCTGCAGGCGGGTGTCCTGGTCTTGGTCGGTGGCTGGCTGGGTGCCGGCCAACCGTGGGTGAGCTGGAACTGCCCTGTTCAGGGACAAGCAGCTTCCAAGGAGCTGCAGGTGGGTGTCCTGGTCTTGGTCGGTGGCTGGCTGGGTGCCGGCCAACCGTGGGTGAGCTGGAACTGCCCTGCAGAAACTGCAGAAACAACAAGAGTGATTAAACTCCGAAGTCTACACTACTAAGAATATAAATGTAATTTTTTGGTCCTGCTAACAGAACAATAAACCGGGAATTACCCTGGTTGTAATTTAAATCAAAACAAACTGACAATGTCTGAGTCGTTACAACTGAAACTACTAAACAGTAAAAACTGACAAGGGAGAATGTTGGTTTCCCCTCGGTTAACGAACTGGGCAGAAAAATGACTACTTACCATTTATTTAACTAAAATCTAAACAGTTATTACCTGAAAACCAAAGACAGTGAAAAGAATACCAAAATAACTAAAATTACTAAGTAAATAACCAAGAAAAACAATGTTTCTTCAAACGATGAAGGAGAGCTCTCTGGAGATGTCTTACTGAGGCAAGCAAAGTAAAGAATCTGATGGTTTAGAACTGTTTACCAGGGACAGTGGTTTGAAAACCGAGCTCAAGCCCAGCATTCCATCATTTGCTAAAATCTAAACAGTTATTACCTGAAAACCAAAGACAGTGAAAAGAATACCAAAATAACTAAAATTACTAAGTAAATAACCAAGAAAAACAATGTTTCTTCAAACGATGAAGGAGAGCTCTCTGGAGATGTCTTACTGAGGCAAGCAAAGTAAAGAATCTGATGGTTTAGAACTGTTTACCAGGGACAGTGGTTTGAAAACCGAGCTCAAACCCAGCATTCCATCATTTGCGTAGGTTCTATTAACCATTTCGGCTCATGGGAAGTCCTATGGTAATACCATACTGCATAAGTCAGAATATAGTAAGATTTCCTGGGACTCAAAAAATCAATGTTCTGTAAAGTAATTCAGAAAAGTAATTTAATCCACAATTAAACAATTTTGGTAGCCCATACACTATAAAATATAATATATGGTCTTTGGTTAACAGCCGCGCTGAAAATACTTCTTGAGGTTAGCATGACATCTAAAAACCCTCTCAAGCTGTGCTCTCGAAGTTTACAATGATGCCATGGCAACCTCTTGAGGTGTTCACAGCGTGGTTATTAACCAAAGACCACACATTATCCTTTATGTTATGCCATCACTCTGTTAATCCTTCTTGAGTATATCATATCAGTGGTATAACAAAATGGAATGCTCACAACATTCAATGTTCCGCTTTGAGAAAAATGTTTAAAATGTTGGTATTAAATTAATTCATTTGCGCCAGGCTGTACGGATGAATAGTGTTGGGAAGAACATACAGTAAACATTAATTTACTCAGCTTTAATGGAGAGCACTCATTCCTGCCATGGTCACTATGCTTTATGAGAAGTAAAAGACTGCACATACACATCCTTGTGTAAGTCTGCTCTTTTTGGGTTGCTTGGCAGGGATGAATGCTCTCCATTAAAGCTGAGTAAATTAATGTAAAACTGAAGAAGCACCACCTTCCCTGTGATCACCACCATTTCAAATATACAGTAAACATTGTTGAGGAATCTTCCTGCCTGATTTGTGATTGCTTAAGATAAGAATTACTCAGAAAAGTTATTCAATCCATGATTACACAGTCTTGGTAGCCTATACACTACAAAATATAATGTATAGTCTTTGGTTAATAACCGCGTTGAAAATACTACTTGAGGTTGCCATGACATCTGAAAACCTCTTGAGCTATGCTCTCGAGATTTACAATGATGTCATGGCAACCTCTTGAAGTGTTTACAGCGTGGTTATTAACCAAAGTCTATACATTATCCTCTATATCTTCCAAGAATGAATCTTAACCATTCAGTCTCACTGAGGGGTCAGAGTACCAACCTTTCTCCCAAAACAGGGCAGGAGCTGTCTTACTCTGAGGGAAAAATTATCACTCAGTCCTCTGGTGGGGAATAGCCATTGGAGGGCAGGAACTCCTCATAGGTTTGGCAGGACCTGAGACTGGTGAGGGGCAGGTGGAAACACCCTTAGTCTGTCTGGGAGCAGGAGGGTGCCCTGATAACTCAGGCATGACCCAATGGGAAAAAAGTGAGTCCCTTGGGAATGTGAGTTGAGCACCCTATGCCAGGCCAGGTGTGTCAACTGGAAGAGGTGAAGCCAAGCTATCTGTCAAATGCAGACTGCTGTTTTCCCCAGCCTGGAAGCTACCTGGCTGGTGTTGTACAATACCCTCGCTTGGTGTCTCACCAGCTCTAGACCCTGGACAGAAGGATGAATGGCCTAGCAGCTTGATTCACAATCAGGCTTGAATACTGACTCAGCATCACCCACAGGTGCTTTCTATAAGCTGTCTGATGTGTCTGATGCACAGAAATGCTCTTCTTAGTGTGTCCCACCACAAAAACTCTCTTGTCCCAAGCATAAAGCATAAAGCTTTGCAGAGTTGATGTTCAGTTGTGGTTGCGCAATTGGTGCCTAGGCCCTGTGGTGGTCTGCAGCAGCAGAATCTCCAAGGGGGGGGTTAGGAATAGTACCAGTAGACCCCACAGGAGTGCAATATCTGCGCTGGACATCTGTTGGGGCTGAAGAGGGTGCATAGAGATGGAGCCAGACATGCTTGGATGCCTCCATAAAAGGCCAGGGCCACAGAGGGATGACAGAGGAGTCATCACTGAAATCTCAAGGAGTTTCAGCACCAGGGTGGCAGTATTGTGACCTACTACTGATCCTGTATTCAGCTTCTGCAGGATCTCCATCAGTGCTGGTACTGGGAGATCTCAGCATCAGAGAAGTGGGCTGAGTGAGTAATCCTGTTCCTCAAGAGAGAAAGTACGAGAGGAGGAGCTGGATTCTGACAGTGCAGGGGTCCAGTCTGCCTTAAGGTGTTACTAGTAGAATACACTAGCCATAGACTTGAATTGATACCAGATCATAGGGCCCAGGGGACCCAAGACACCTGGCAAAGCAGGGGAGGGGAACAAAGTAGTGCTTCTCGAGGGTATAGTAGTCCATGGAGAAGCAGGCATCTCACCTAGCCATGTTGTGGTCAGTGCCAAGGTAGGCTCAGCAATCAACATGTCATTCCTAGACAGCAATTGGATCCCATCAGAAGCACTAACATATTGGGTGGGGATGCCCATGTCCTTCTTCTTGGTCTCTTTACACTCCTTGGTACATGGTATGATGAAGGACAAAAAATTAAAAAAACAGCAAGAAAAGGAGGCTATCAAAAATTTCTCAGAAATATCTTGAAAAGCTTTTTTTTTTTTTAATTATTTTTCAATATTGTGGAACACTTTTAAAATGTTAAGAAAAATTTAAAAATCTCAGTTCACAGCGTATCACCTCTAAAGGCATTGCAACAATTAATGCTCAAGCAAACAGAAACAACTTATTCTTTTTCTTCAAACCCCAAGAATGCCTCACTTATGCGTAACAACTGCAAATTCATTGCAGTACCCTGGGAAGCTGGGTACAGAACCTATTTAGGGAAAAGGTTCTGAGAGACAGCAGTGCCAAAGCCGGCATCCCTTCTGGACTACATGCAGCACCTTGTGAAAGTGTGAACTATTTTCCAGGTAGCTGGTTTACAAACTTCCTGAAGGGAAAAACCTCTTGATACTGTCAAAGAGGCAGATGTGCCACTTGTGGAGTGAGACCTCCCACAAGTATGCTATTAAGGAACGGCTCCTATGTGGTTACGCTCCCAACTCCATGACTGTATTTCTTCAATCTTAATGGGGTACTCTCCTCTTCTATATAATTCATAACAGAACTGAACAACAAGAGATGATGTTTTGGCTGATTAACTTTTGAGGTTTTTGTTTTACAGCACTGTTACTAGGTAAAATATGTAATGTATGAATCTAATACTTTAATATGGTATTAGAGTTAATATACATAACTAGAATGCTATATAAATAAAACATTTTATTTTAATCTTTGTTTAAATTTTATTTTCTACCAATGACTTTTGCATTTAAAAAAATAAGGATATGGCCTGGTGATGCAGAGCGCTGAGGCACTGGACTTCTCACCTCGTGGCACGCCAGTGACCCGGGTTTGGGAGCGAGACCGGGGCGTCAAAGGTCAGTGCGGGGGGGGCGGAGCTGGATGGAGCAGCCGACAGACAGCTCTCCTCTCTGGGGGTGGTGGAGTGGCATCCCTTGCTCAAGGCTGCCCCCTGGTGGAGGCCAGGAGGCTGCCCAGGCAGGGTGCCAGCATTAGGCCAATGGGGTGGGCAGAAGGGGCTCATCACGGGGGCTGTAAGGTGCATGCATGCCTCCACGTGCAATCAACCTTCTCCTGGGGCCCTCAGGAATGGGAGGAAAGAAAAAATTACTCACCTTAGTAATGTTGTTCCTTCTAATGGAGTCTTGCTATATTATAGACATTAGCAGTTTGTTCCAGCTCTAGAACTGCCCCGGAGTGAAATGGTTAAAACCATTCCAAAATAGAATTTTGGCACGAGAGCAGCTCTATCTGTGTCATTTCAAACTTGAACTGTCAGATCTTTACGAGCCAAACTAACTAAGGTCTGTGTGGAAGCTGTAACCTACACTAGCCAAATGGCTACCTAAATAATAACAACCATTGATGGTCCCAACACCCAAGACTCAAGTCAGGGGACCAGAAATACTAACACCATTCTAATAATATGAAAATGGAACATAAGTATAATAAAATACACACACGTGTACACATACACACCCCCAAAGTCCCAAAGGGGACAAAATGCTAACAGGACATAAGTAGTGCCCACACTAAGTTGCCCGCACCCCACCAAGTAGAGGTTCTGAGAGGGGCAGGTTGGGGGGGAGGTCTATAATATAGCAAGACTCCATTAGAAGAAACAACATTACTAAGGTGAGTAATTTTTTCTTCAAACAACATGAAGTCTTGCTATATTATAGACATTAGCAGAATACACAGCAGTACCTCCATGGAGGAGGGGCAGAACTTACTTAGGGAATAGGATCTGAAGAACAGCTGTGCCAAACCGAGCATCTCTCCTGGCCTGGACATCCAGGGAGTAATGCTTGGTAAAAGTGTGACCGCTTTCCAAGTAGCAGCCTGGCAAATCTCTAATAAAGGATATCTCTGGCAGCAGCTAGAGACGCAGCTGTACCCCTGGTAGAATGAGCCTCAAACCGGGGGGCCTGCCCACTTCTGATAACAAATTGGATACAAGAGACAATCCACCTGGCTATTGATCTCTTAGTGGCAGGTTTGCCTTTCCCAACTTCACCACAGGTAAGGAAAAGTTGGAGGGATTCGAACCTGTGACCTTTGGTACAGCTTATATGATAACTAAGAGCTCTCTTAACATCCAGGCTGTGCAACCTCCTCTCACCAAGAGGAGTGATCAGTGAAAAATACTGAAAGGGAGATAGATTGATTAAGATGGAAATCTGAAACCACCTTAGGCAAAAACTTCCTATTAGTCCTAAGGACTACCTTATCCCTGTGGAAAGAAATAAAGTCAGTCTCCACTGACAAGGCTTGCAATTCACTTATGCGTCTGGCAGAAGTGATAGCCACTAGAAAAACAGTTTTCCAAGTTAGGTACTTAAGCTCTGCAGAAGACAGAGGTTCAAAAGGGGTTGCATTAACTGGGCAATGCAAACATTAAGGTCCCAAACAGGGGCGGTTCCCAAAGGAGGATTAGTATGGAGTAATCCCTTAAAAAACTTGGAAAACACAGGATGAGAGGAAAGAGGGATGACTTTCCTGCTGACACAAAAGCAGACACAGCTGCCAAATGAACTCTCAGGTAGCTGGTCTGAGACCCAAGGAATTAAGATGTACCATGTAATCTAACAAAATGGGCAATTCAGCAGATTCTGGGGAAATATTTTCCCAGCACACCAAATGGAAAACCTCTTCCATTTAGAACTATAAGTAGCTCTAGTGGAAGGCTTTCTGAAGCTTTTAGGATCTCAAGAACACCCTGAGAGAGGTGTAAATCAGCAACTCTAACTCCTCAAGAGCCAGGCCTTGAGGTTGAGGGATTTGAGGTCCGATACCAAACCCTTCCCTGGGCACAAGTCAACAGATTGTGATTCCTGGGGAGGCACAGGGGAAGATGGACTGTCAGAGACAGAAGGAGTGGGTACCAGGGCTGCCTGGCCCAATCCGGGGCAATCAGAATCACCCTGCAAGGCTGAGATCTGATTTTGACTAGTACTTTGAATAGGAGAGGAAAGGGGGGAAGCATAGAGGAACTTCCCCTCCTAATCCAGAAGAAGGGCATCCAAGGGAACTGAGCCCAGCACTGGAGGCCTGCAACAGAACAGAGGAAGTTTGTGATTGTCTGGGGCTGCAAAAAGATCTATCTGAGGGATGCCCCACCTGGCAAAAACTATCCCCGGCACTTTAGGATCCAGGGACCATTCGTGATGGCCCTGGAAAATCCTGCTGAGCGCATCCGCTAGGACACTGTCCTTCCCTGGAAGATGAACTGCTATGAGGGAAGTGTTCAGGGAATAGGTCAGAGACCACAACTTCATTGCCTCGGTGCACAAGGTCAAGACCGAGTGCCCACCTGTTTGTTGATGTACCACATTGTTGTGGTGTTGTCTGTTCTGACTTGTATCACCTTGTCGTGGACAGATGCAGAAAAAGCTTGAAGAGCTAAAAGACAGCTCTGAGTTCCAGCAAACTGATGTGGAGCAGAGATTCCTGGGGACCAAACTCCTGAGTGGAAAGGTCGCCCATGTGGGCTCCCAACCCACCAACTTGGAAAGGGGTCTCTTCTCTGAGACCAAAAGGTTCTCAAGTGAAACTGAATGTCTCTCATCTGAAATCTGGCTCCCTGCACAACAGCTGTGGATGCAGCCATGTGCCCAGGAGCTGCAGAAAGTGTCTTGCTGGTCGAGAGACCTGCAGAGTGAAGGAAGAGGCCAGAGCCACTGAATTCCTTATCCTTTCTGGGGGAAGAAAGGCTCTGGCTAGCTTTGTGTCCAATTCTGCCCCTATAAAGGTGAGTACCTGGACTGGTTCCAGAACCGACTTTGGTAGGTTTAGCAGAAAACCCAGGGAGGTGAGAAGCTGCTGGGTGACCTGCAGGTGATATTTTACCTGTTCTGGGGACTGGCCTACAATGAGCCAGTCATCTAGATAGGGGAAAAACAGCAATCCTCTGCCTCCTTAAGTGGGCCACTGCCACTGCTAGACACTTTGTGAATACCCTTGGAGCAGAGGTAAGGCCAAAGGGCATCGCTCTGAACTGGTAATGACCTGAGGGCAGTTCGAATCTGAGGTACTTTGGTGGGATCTTCTGATTAGGACATGGAAATAGGCATCCTTGAGGTCCAGGGAGGCTAGCCAGTCCCTGGCCTTAGGGAAGGTAAAATCATTGCCAGAGTTACCATTTTGAACTTTGGTTTCAAAAGATGCTTGTTCAGATATCTGAGATCTAAAATGGCCGCCATTCTCCTCTGTCTTTTGGGGTAAGGAAGTATCTGATACAGACCCCCGCCCTGATGCAGGGGAGAACCTTTCTACTGCTCTGAGAGCTAACAGGGATGAGACCTCTGTTTCCAGAGCGAGGGTCTCTGAAGCACTTGCAGGTAGAAAAGTCTGCTTCTCAACTTGAGAAACTTTTGAAGCTGAGAACCAGACCCTGGCTTACTACTTCCAGAACCCACTTGTCTGAGGTTAAAGAAGCAAAATTCTGACTGAAGTAAGCCAGCCTGCCCCCCACTGGTTCAGGAGAATCGGCCCTGGGCACCCCATCAGGGTGCCTGTTTCGCAGGAGCTTTAGGCTGGGGGGTGGGAGCAGGTCTGCCCACCCCTCGTCTGCCCCTGCCTCTGAAGAAGCTCCTCTGAGCATAGGCAGAGGAGGCCTGAGTCTGGTAGAAAGGCCTGTGAGTACCAGCCCTGGGGCATGCCTTTGAGGAGTGGCTTTGCTCGCCCAGCCTGGGCACTCTTGTAAGTAGTCCTATATTCATCCATCTTCTTCATGTAATTCCCTGTCTGCTCTCCAAACAGAGAATTTCCCACCACAGGAAAATCCATAGCCTTAGTCTGGGTATCCTGTGACAAACTAGTACACCTGAGCCAGGCCAACCTACGAAAAGCTACAGATGTGGCCATGACCCTAGAGGAAACATCATTAACATCCACAGCAGCATGAAACTGAACCTTAGAGGCTTCAATGCCATCAGCAGCCACCTGTTCTAGTTCACTAGCCAGCTGGCCATGGGCCTGCTTGGCCAATTGCATAACAGTATCCCATCTAGATTTCTGATACCTAGCTACATAAGCCATATAATTTGCTTGCCTGAGTCCCAGAGAGGCTGCCATATACTGTTTTTGCCATGGCATCAATCTTCCTGGAATCCTTGTCAGGAGGATGTGAAGCCAAGGGAATATTAGCTTTATCACAGGCAGCAGCCTGAACTACTAACATGACTGCATTGCTGAGAAAGGAATTCTGTATCAGGGCCTGACAATGTATACCTTCTGTCCATCTTTTTATCTACAGGAGACACAGAATTAGGAGCTTTTAAAATTTTAATTGTTTGTTTCTAAAAGACTTATGTAAAGGAATAGACAATCTCCTAGACTCTGGAATATCCATAATTTCTACAAAATCAGGCTCCTCTTGCTCATCCACAGCCTCTTCTAAAGGAAGCTGGAGGGTTTCAGCAACTTTTATAAAACATAAAATGAGATGGGGACTCAGACAGCATAGGGGAGATTCTAAAGGTCTGTCTGGGGAGATGTCCGTTCAATGGGCACACCCAGACCTTCCCAGCCACATTCATACTGTTCATAATCCTCCTCCCTGCTCTGGTTCATAAAATTCCTCAATATCATAATCCTGAACCACTGGGACCGGACGAACCAACCTTTTACCAGATAGTGGTGGTCTGGACGGACCCTGAGACAGACTGGACAATTTGTATGGCTTTTATATTCTGCAGCAGTTGGAGAAGGAATTTTGGACTCAGACCTGCTGATTTTCTTGTTTTCTTTACTGGAATTGGTTCCTCAGAACCAGCTTTCCTTTTGCCCGAGGAAGTCTGGCCCTGGTCAGAGGGCACTCCCTCTGGTTCGGTTGGCACTGAACCGGGCTGGCCATCCGGGTCAGCGGACTTTTTGGCCTCTCGTTCCCTGAGCCTGCCCAATCTTTTTTCCAGGGTGGCTGCAGGGAAATTCTTACATACCTGGCAGTCTGACTGGAGGTGGTCAAACCCTAGACAATAAACACATGTGGTGTGTGGGTCAGCCTTGGCAAAGACTTCCCCACAAACATCGCAGTGTTGAAACCCAGTGGGCCCGGTTTTTCTTTTGGGTTTCTCAGACATAATGCCAGCCTAACCAAAACTTGCCCTTTTAATTGCAGTGCCAGGCAAGACACCCTTATCGGTTCCTAACCGTGTCACGGGTATTGGAAAAAACCGTAATAAATCCGTTTTTTTTAGAACCGATAAGAACCGGGAACCGCACTCTAAAATAGTAACTTTCAGTTTTAAATGAGTTTTAAACCCACTGATCGGTTCAAAACCGAACCGATAACTTACAAGTTCCACGCAGACAAAACCTTCATTTACTTACGGTTACCACAGATAGGGCTTGAACTGAACGGTTTTACGGTTAAAATAAAACTATTCTTGGTTAAATCCAACCGAGAAAACACTTTTTAAACCGAGAAATGAACCAAGCAGAAGGAGAAATCTCCGGAGCGACTGTTCACTGAGGCGGAGTAAAGAATCTGACAGTTCAAGTTTGAAATGACACAGATAGAGCTGCTCTCGTGCCAAAATTCTATTTTGGAATGGTTTTAACCATTTCACTCCGGGGCAGTTCTAGAGCTGGAACAAACTGCTAATGTCTATAATATAGCAAGACTTCATGTTGTTTGAAATGGTGGACAAAAAACATCAGTGGCAGGATGATGACCGACTCTCCACAGGCACCGCTCCCGGACTGGGCGTAAGGTATGTCCCGGTAATCCCGGAAGACAGAGCTGGGGGAGCCGGTTAGATGGGGGCCATCCGGAGGGGGGGGCGCATAAATAAATAGAATACAAAAAAATAAGAATAGTTTCTGTTGGAATATTAGTTCTCTAATTATGGAATATAGCATGTGATGCAATTTTGCTGAAAAAAATGATATAATTGTGATGTCTTTGATTTTTTAATATAAAAGGGTTGGTCAAACTCCAGGTATCTACCCCCTTATGAAGCCCTTACATGGTAAAGCGCCGTGGCACCTGGAACACAGTGTGTACGGCTGTGCACTTGTGCAACTATCAAACCTGCGAATTCTGCAACAAATAAATAACTTTGTGGTTGAGAACCATTTTCATTTTAGACCTTCATTCTATGTTACATTTTAGCTCTGGAGTGTGAGTCACTAAGTTATTTCTGCATTTAATGTGGTAACCCTGGACTCGCACCCTGCTTGGGCTTGGTGAGCACTGTACATCTTTGTCTTGGTTTACTTGAAATGTATACTAACACTGCTGCCAGATGAACCTACAGGGTTGAAGGCTTAAGGCCCAGGGACTGTAGGTGGACTAGGCAGCACAGAACTAAAGACAGACTCACCCACAATGGGCTGAGTTGTCTAGAGGAACACCAAAAGGAACAATCTTTCCTACTTTGAGGCATAGGTTTTCCTTGTTGCCAGTTTCCTACAAACCCTAAGCACTTCCAAAACTTCTTCAGAAAGATTTAGTCCAGAGAACTCTAACTCTTCTATATCAGTGCTTTGAGATGCAGAGCACTCCAAGCTGGGAATGTAATCCTGCCCTGAAACAATGTCAATAGATGGTATCCTCAGGGCAGGCTAATAAGATAGCTGTTGGAGAAGGACAGTGGCAGGGAGAACCAAATCTGCCTGGCCCAATCTGGAGCTATGAGACTCATTGTTATTGACTCCCTTCTCAGCTTTAGCACCATTCTCAGCAAAAGTGAGAGAGGTGGGAATGCATAAAGAAACTTTCCTGACCAGCTGAGGACTAGAGCACCCTCTGGGATTGTACCCACCAACGGGAGGTCTGCAACAAAGAAGAGGGAGCTGATTGTTCTCCAAAGATGCAAACAGATATATTTGTGATGTACCCCACTGCCTAAACACTATTGCCAGCACCTACTGGTTCAGCTCCATTTGTGATTCTCTTGGCTGATTCTGCTCAGGGAATCTGCAAGCATATTGTCCTTCCCTGGCAGGTGTACTGCCAAATGTTGGACCTCCAGGAGTATGCCAAGTTACAGATCTTCATTGTCTCTGTGCATAGTTTTAAAGATCTTGTTCCTAATAATGCATAGTTGTGGTATTGTGTGCCCTGATCTTGACAGACTGACCTCTCATGTGAGAGGAAAACGCCTACCTTGCAAGATATACTGCCCTGATCTCCAGGAGATTCATGTGTTCCTGAGTCTTCTGTGTACAACACATGCCACTTACAATGAGATCCTCCAGGTTGGTGCCCCAGCCGAGAAGGGAGGTATCTGTTGTGAGTATAATATTAGTGGACTGTTGAAGGAAGGGAATGCCTTCTCCAAGTTTTTCCTCTTCCTTCCTCCATTCTAGTGCGTTTAGCAGAGACTTTGTGACAGGCACTGGATTGGATCCCACCTCTGGGACCAAGGGGTCACTAGGTAGTACTGGATAGCTCTCATTTGAAACCTTGCACCTGGTACCACTGTAGTTGATGATGATGCCATGTGCCCCAGCAAACTCCGACAATCTCTTACAGGTCTGGGATGACCTGTCTTGAAGGATTTTGCAGCTGCAATCAGATTTTCTACCCTTACTTGGGGAAGAAATGTCTTCCCTTGTAGGGTATCAAGCTGTGCTCCTATAAAGACCAAAACCCGTATTGGTTTTGTTTGTGACTTTTGGACCTTTATGAGGAAGCCTAGATCCTCCAAGTTTCCCTGTGTCAGAGTGAGGAAGGTCGTGACCTCCTGGTGAGATTTTCCTGAGACTAGCCAGTCACCGAGATAGCAAAAAACCACCATCCCCTGCCTCCTCAAATCTGCTGCCACTATAGCTAGGCACATTGTGAACACTCTGAATGCTGAGGATAGGCTGAAGAGAAGTGCTCTGAACTGGTAGTGGCAACTCCCTATCCTGATCATGAGTTACTTCCTGTTGCTGGGCCTTACTGGTGTTTGAAAGTAAGAGTCTTTCAAGTCCAATTACCCCAACCAGCCTCCTTTCTGCAGAGTTGGAATCACTGAACCCTGTGATACCATCTCAAATGTGTCTTTGAGTGTTTGTTCAGATTTCTTCGATCTAAAATGGTCTGTCACTCCTCTTTTTTCTTGAAAGTCAAGAAATATCTTGAGTAAAGTTCCTTTCCCTCTTGTGAGAGAGGTACTTTTTCAACTGCATTTGCCTGTAGCAATTTTTTCACCTCCAGCTCCAAGTGAATTCTTTATGCTGGGGTGTGAGGCTAGGACCCTTCGTGGTTCTGCAGTCTTGGGAATTTTCTAAACTGCAGGGACAAACCCTTACTCACTATTTCCACAACCCACTTGTCTGGGGTTATTTTTGTCCATTCCTGAAAATAGTGAGTCATCCTTCCCCCCACTGGCAATGGATGGGCAACCTGTGCAGACATTTTAGGGGGTTTGCTTAGCCTGACCTTTGAGGGCTGGTTGAGCAGCTGCATGCCACCTGGTCCCTTCCATTCCACCTCTAAAGTAACCCTTAGAGGGTTGTAGTCACAGGAGACATAAGGACAGGGAAAGTATCCCCTTTCTTTACCTCCCCTTCCATGAGGCCTATTGGAAGTGTGGCCTTTTCTTTATCAGTGTTTTTCTTGTAGGTGGTCATGTATTTGTCCACTTTTTTCATGTAAGCTTCAGTGTTGTCATCAAACAGCAAATTTCCACAGAAGGAAAATCCCTTGTCCTGGTCTGTGTGTCCTAGAATAGATTGCTAGCTCTAAGCCAGGCAAACCTTATTAAGGACACTGCATGCACCATGACCCTGGATGCATATCATTAGTGTCCACTGCCAGGTGGAACTGGTACTTAGTGGCATCTATGGCTGTTTTTGTTGCATCAGCCAGGTCCTGTGCCAGACCATCAGCAGCCTTTTCATTCACTGCCACAGTGGAGTTCCAGATGGTTTTCGGTACTGAGCTGTGTAGGCAAGTATGCTGCCTGCCTTAAAAACAAAGAAGCTGAAGTGTATATAGAATAATATATGGGGGGAGGGATGTAACAAGAATTTTACACACACCTGAGGTGTCGAATGTTACATAAACACCAAGAGTGAAGCTTGAGAGGTTTATCTAAGTATCCAACATCAAGTATGTGTGTAAAATTCGAGTTTCACACATCACCCCATGCATTGGCGTAACCATACATGCTTATTGTATGCCATTGCGTACAGAAAATAATCTCCATTTTTTAAAATTGCCTTTTTTTTTTAAATCTGCTCGGGTTCTGAACCTGGTTCTCTATGCTGCAGAGTGGGGCAGGGGGAACAGATGGTTGACTAAATTCTTTCCCGATAGACGTGGTGACATCACACAGTGGCACCAAGTTTGTTCGCAACTGTTGGCATCTAACGGCGCAATTGGACAGTTTTTGTTCACATGCTTCTAATTGCTCCAAGCCTCCGCCAATCAGTTGTGCTGCTGTAACTTACTTTCCTGCTTCTACTACTGCTACACAACAAGGTCACAAGGACCACAGCCAGTTGCCTAGTACAGTTTGGTGCCATCTCATATGTGGGCTGTGGCAGGGAGAGAGGATGGAGTCACGCCACGAAGAGCGAGAGCTGACTCTGAGCCAGCAGTCGAATCTCACTTTGCCTAAGACAGGCACACACTGGTACAGCTCTGCACTTTGAAGTTTCCCACTCCTCATGTTGGGATTTTCTTTTTCAGCTCAGAGGACTGGAGTACTAGGTTGTGAGTCATGGTCATCGAGACCTAGCTCCGACCTGAGGCAGGCTACCTAGTCATCGGTCGACTCCAACTCGGTCCGACGGGTCTGTCCTCTTCCTTCTGTGCAGAAGGGAGAACTCTTATGTTGCGGCCTGTGGCCGGGTCATAGTGGTAGGCAGGAGCAGAGGTCAGGTGGTAGTTGGTTGGCTGCCCATTGAGCCAGGAGCAGCAGGCAGTGCAGTGGAGACCCTGCAAAGGACCGGGCCTGGAGAACTCATTGGAGGGCCAGCAGCCAGTCAGTGTCCAGAGGAAAGAAGAGGTAGGTTACAGAAGGAAGCGCTGTTTTATAGGTCAGTAAAGAACTACATAAAGTGTGCATTACTTTAATTTACTTTAAAAAATGTTTCTAAAGCGAAAGCCACAATCCTATCCATTCTGCAAGAAAGCATTTCCCCATCCACAGATCACCTGCTAGCACCTACATGTCTTTCTCCACTGTCCACGTGAACTTCCATTAAAGTTTACTTTTGTAATATAATAAAGTCTGTTTGGGAGTGGAGTCACTGAAGTCTCTTCCCCCACTTACAAGTAACCACCCCCTGTTTCCACCATGCCAAATGTATTCAGTTTCATAATTCAAATGACCACCCCCACCACAACCCACAAGTTAGTATGGTGTTATTACAGAGGACGTTATTAATTTATTGATGTACTGCCGAAGAAAGCTGACCACTTCTACTAGGGAGTGCATTTGCAATCTTTTTGATGGGTGCCTGCTGGCTCACTGTATTCTTATGCTTTCTGGGATCTTGGAGGGGGAAGAGGAAGGTTGGGTATTATGGGGGGGGTACAGGGGAGGGTTTCATTTGTACCTCACCAACAAAGCTGACCACATCTACTAGGGAGTGCATTTGCAATCTTTTTGATGGTGCCTGCTGGCTCACTGTATTCTTATGCTTTCTGGGATCTTGGAGGGGGAAGAGGAAGGTTGGGTATTACGGGGGGGGGGGGTGCAGGGGAGGGTTTCATTTGTACCTCACCAACAAAACTGCTCAATGGCTAAAAAGAGTGGGTGGACTAATTACTTCCTAGCTTACTGGCTACTAATGGATAACCATTCTTCTCCATAAGCCTCTTCCTCAGAAAGTTGAGATTCTGATGGAAGATATACTGTGTATGCCCCTAGTGAAGTTGTACTGGCTTTTTTCCATGACCTTAGTCTGGCCATTAACTCATATACTTGGTAGGTGCTGGTGCTTGGATAGTTTAAACTTAACCTTCTTGAGTTAGACATGCATTAATCATGAGTGTACAGTAGTTGTGTCCAATGTGTTGATAAACTGCAGTCAGTATGCAGAGGACAGTTAATTTGATGGAGAAAAGATGGCATCCCCCATACTGAACTGTGGCTCATCAAAATGGGGAGGTGCACACACATGCATCCAGGCTTCAGTCCAACATTGGTGGGAGGGGGGTGTTTTCTGCTTGCTGGGCAGGGATAGGAGCAGCTTGCTCATTTATTTTTTTTGTGCCAGCATGGCAGAGGAACAGGCTGCAGATCTTGTGGCCCCAATATGTCTGCAAGAGCTGAGAAGGCTGAGAATTCTCTAGGAGGACTCAGAAGGGGGACTGCAAGGGTGGTTCTGGATTCTGCTGCTGCAAGGAGGCACGTCCGTGACTGCTTTTCTCCTGCTTGGTGCTGTTGCAGCTTCCATTGGTAGGTAACTTGTTTTGCCCAGTTTGTTCAGTATTTTGGCAGAGAGTCACATGCTGAGCTGAAGAGTGGTGTGTAGCGCAGTGGGCCAACAAATGATGTAGGTGTGTGTGTGGGGGGGGGCTTACTTGAACTGGCAGCTTGACATAAAAACATAGAGGCTGAAGGCAGAAAAGAACCACTTGGCCCATCAGTTGTGGGAGGGAGGATACACACATGATGTGTTTGATGTGTTTGAAGGTGTTGACACTGTGGCAGCTAGTAGCTTCTTTTTAACTACTAGGACAGAGGTTATTCCATGTACTGTAGTATGCATTGGGAAAGATCCCGATATAAAGGCTGGGGATCTGGGGACCGTTAGGGCACAGCAGCCCCCAGACCACCAGCCTTCATATAATAATCTTTCACTGCACATAATTGCAATAATGCCTATGGTGTGAGTTCTTGATGGCATTCATCAGGCAGTTGTCCACCCCATTTGCAGCTGCAGATTTTAAGGCCAGCCAGAGTCTCTCACACCCCTGACTCCAGGAGAAAAAAAAAATAACTTTTTTTCCTGGAGTAAAGGGTAGGGAAGATGCAACAAAAGTGTGTTTTATTTTCAATAAAAACCCCCAAACTCACCACAGAGCATTTAAACCCCAGAGCTTCGAGGGGCCTAGTGGCCACCAGACCTCCAGCTTTTTAAAAACATTTTTCACAACTACCCTTTATGCCCAGGCCTGGCCTCCCCCCCCCAAAACCACCACCACCACTTTTACAATGGCTTCAGCACTCCTAGAGCAGGATTCAGGCATCATGCTGGCTGGGGGGGACGGCAGTCTGTGGAAGGGGCTAGAATGCAACTTACTGGGCATGGAGAGGGGGTACACAGGATAGCAAATTATGCTTCAGATGATCATCTGAAATGCATCAGAATGCACCAAAAAACAAAATTTTCTGGGGGCCTGGGCAGCACCCAATCCCCCGGCCTGTAGTTTACATTTTGAGTGCATACACTTTTTTTAAGGCTGGTTACTTCACTGACCCCTTGTGTTGTTTTATGTAACTGCTGTGGTCTTATTTTTTCAACTGAGCTATTATATAAAATAAGTGGAGCAGTACCTGAAGCAGAGTCGGTGGTTCCCTGGGAGTAATGATCTGGCAGTGGCAGTGAGGGCTCTATATATCCCCGTTTGTTGTTTTTCTCCTTCAATCCTTTGTTTTGTCCTTTACAAATAGCCACAGGGGTGAGAAGGAAGCAGCCAAGTGGGAGGTGAGAGGAAGGGAGCTGAGCAGGTGACAGTAGCGAAGCCGTAGTGGTAAGCTAAGATTGACAGAAGAGAGCACGACGGCAGAGCAGAAAGGTCTCTGGAAGGACCCCAGCCACCCATCATTATACCACCATCAAACCAGCATTTGTCAAAGCGAATGTTGTCTCACTGGCATTGGTAGTGCAGGAGTTAGAGATGCATAATAGGAATGGCAGTGAAGTATTGAACTGACGCCAACCCCACCCCCACCCTGCAGAGGCTGAAAGGCATTGGGGGCGTGTTTTTGGGTCATCAGCTATAATGCTCATGCCATTTTACCTCACCCTACCCTGTAGACATTGACAAGTGTCGTGGTGAGATTTGGGGTCTTTGGGCCTTATACGTACCCATTCCATAAGAAAATACACTGAGATGGGTGCAGTGCAAGAAAATGAGGTGAACTTTAGGGCCGAACACTCCAAGGCACACCTCAACATCTGTCAGTGGTTGCAGGGTGGGGGAGTGGGGGTTGAATGGCATAAGCATTACAGCCAATGATCCCAAGTCACACCCCTGCTACCTGTCAGTCTCTACAGAGTGGGATGTTACAGTTGGAAACCCTAACGTCGTAGGCGTTTGTTGGTATTTTCACTCCAAATTTTCAACATGGGCTTTTTGTGACCTCATGAAGAGCGGCACTATCAGTTTGTTAGATGAAAGGTGGTTTTGCACAGCGACTATGCCATTTGGTGACACAGGCATGAAAACACATTTTGGGCAAGATGTGAAAAATGACAACTGTATTATTCATGAGAAGGTGTAAAAAAATGCCAATGCTGAAAATCTGGAGTGAATATATGAAAAATTGGTGAATTCCTTTTTTTTTTTTCAAATTGTTTAACCAGGTGAGACACACTAAGCTGAAAACTTGTTTACAGGTGCAACCTGGGAGCACAGGGAAGTTAAGTGACTTGCTCAGGGTCACACAGTATGCAAGATTTGCAGCTCAGAGCCTTAAACCACTGCGCTATACTGCCTCATGAGCAGGCATAGAAACTGCGCAACACACTTCCGTAACTCAATTACTTTTGGAATTTTTTTAACCACATTTTCAACATAGGTATTTTGGCACCTTTCCTGATGAACAGCGGCACTGTGATTTTGTTACTCTGTCCCAAAAGTTGATTTCCCACAGTGACCACGCCATTGTGCGCCACAGGTGCGAAAACACATTTTGGGCAGGATGTGAAAAATGGCAGCTGTACTGTTCATAAGGAGATGTGAAAAAATGCCAGTGTTGAAAATCTGGCATGAAAATATTTCAAATTTGTGAAGTTACAAGGGTGTGTGGAAACTGCGCAACGCACACCTGTAACACAATCATTTTATGGACTTTCATCACCAAATGTTCAACATAGGCATTTTGGACCTCTGCTCATTAACAGTGTCACCATCATTTTCTTAAACTGTCCTGAAAACTGATTTTGCACAGAGACCGTGCTGTTCTGCGCTGGACGTGTGAAAACACATTTCAGCCAGGATATGTAAAATGACAGCTGTATTGTTCATAAGGAGGTGTGGAAAAATGTCAATTTTGAAAACCTGGAGTGAAAATATTATAAATTCATGAATTACGAGCGTGTGTGGAAACTGCACAACGCACGCTCATAAAACAGCCATTTTTGGGAAGTTTGTCACCAAATTTGCAACACAGGCTTTTTGAGAGCCCCCCTCATGAACAGTGGCACTGTTGTTTTGTTAATCAGTCCCAGTGACTGCGAAATCATCTTTCAAGACTGAATAACAGCATGACAGTGACTGAATTCGTGAGGACGGTTCCCAATAACCCCATGTTGAAAATTTGGTGCCAGAATTCCCAAAAATGCCAGATATATGCACCAAAGTTGAAAAAGCCCTATTTATGCTATTATACAGCTTACCAGCATTTCTTCAGTTCGCAGTCAGCTTTGAAGAGTACAGACATGTTCCTGGTCCACCGAAGATCATTGTGCCATGCTCCGGAGGTGAGTATAGGGTGGGTGTGTGTGTGGGGAGGCAGGGTGCGCAGAGGGTGGGTGCGGGTTGGAGGCAGAGCCACTGGAGTTGACAAGGGACTGTTTTATGCTTTGCAGGTTTTTAAAAAAAACAAACATCGCAGGACGTTTTTTCTTTTACAAAGGCATTTGGCACACGGGGTTGGCTTCCAGCATGCCACCTGATTTTGTTTTGGGGGGGCTCTGTAACTGATTGGAGATTGGGCACTCCCATCGACACACAAAAATTGGGGGGATATTATGCCAACGGGGAGTGGGCTCCCCTGTCAGCAAATTAAACTGAGAAGGGGGGCATGATGCCGAGGGGGATTGGGCACCCCCTCGGCATACGCATTAAATGGGAGGGGGCACTGCATTGTGCCGACAGGGAGTGGGCTCCCCCGTCAGCAAATAAAGTGGGTTGGGGCACTCTGCGGTGGCATGCCACCATGTTTTGTAAACTTGTTCACCAGGAAAGGCACACCACTGCGTGAGAAGCTTGGCTGTCATTGCAGTGGACCTTTTCTTTGATCTGGTGGCCAATTTACATGTTGCTGGTGTCGGCGCCTGCAGCTGCCTTATGGGGGAATGAGGGATGCACCTACTGATGCTTGCCCTGCATTCGCCCACAGTGACCTCACCTCCATATCTGCTACTAATGCAATATGTTGGCTGTTATAAACAATCCTCTATAATGACAAATTACAGCAGGCTTTTTGTATGGGAAAAAAATGTGACCCAGTTATTATAAACTTTTTTTGCCCATCTTATTCATTTTTCTAGACTCTTTCTCAGGAGGCTAGGAGCAAAGGGGCACCTTGGCACTGTCACAGGTGGCAGTGTGGACTACCTCCTCATGATCAGGGTGGGAACAGAGGTATTCAGTACCCTGTTTGTCCGCTGGATTCTTTTTCTCTGTCTTCTTATCCATGCCAGCAGCTGAGGTAGGTGCTGCCATGATTTTACAGGTGACCTTCTCCAGGGATTTGTGAATGGGCAGTAGTAACCTCTTTGCTGGAGTCAGACCCATCAGCTACAGGAATTCAATCACATCCTTATCCTCCTGAGTCTCTTGAGAGGTGATGTTGAGGGTATTAACGATATGTTTCACAAAATTATAGTCCGCGATATAGTCATTTGAGGGTTGAGGAGGGGAGCCAAACTCTTCTTCAGGAGAACCATCGAGCTCTGTGGGTTCTCCGTCCTCCTTCTCTTAATACATCTGGGCCTCCTCCTCCTCCACAGGGACTGTGAAAAGGAACCAGAGCCTGGGGGTGGGTGGTAGGCATATTCATAAAATCCCCTATATCCTGGAATGACTAAAGGAATTGTCATACCTTAGTCATGTTCTCTACTGAGGGCATTTTATTTGTGTCCACTGGAAGCTCCTTTCCTTCTTCAGGAGAAGGGACTGTGACATGTTTTTCTTTTTGTTTTTTCTTGGCAGGCACCATCACTGGCATCTGCTCAAAGGTTCTTTCATTTTTGTTGGATACAGGGCTCCCCCATTCAGACACCCCAATTTCTGAAGCATCTTTTACAGCTTTTTCTCTCCCATCTGTCCCCTTTAACAGTGACTGCTGCTTATTTTGAGGGGCTGAATCCACATCAAAGCCCTTAGATGACATGTAGGCAGACTGAGAAGCCATAATGCTTTCTAATTTGATAGCCCTTTTCTTTTGTGTTTTACGGCAAAACTTTATACAAAGTTCTCAACTGTCAAAATCATTATCTGGAACCAGGCTCCTTAAACAAAACTCATGGTAGTCTGCCTTAGCCAGGAGTAGAAAACAATGGCCCAGATATTCAAAAGAGTTGCGCATGGTGCGATATTCAAAGGGAAAAAGTGCACGGCACAAATCCCGATGTGCCGGAGCGCATCAGTAATGTATGCAGGCACAGGTGGGGGGGTGTGCCCATGCATAACCTGCACAGCCCGATATTCAGCCCTGGATGCAGAGCCATGCATGCACAACCCCTACCAGAGCAGCACAAAGTTAAGCAAAAAAAAAGGAACACTGATGGCGACCTACAGGTGAGCTGCCACATTGCAGGGTGCAACACGGCTGCCACCTGTGGGTGGCCACCTGAGTTCCAGCTGCACCTGGCGGCACCCCCATGCCCAATCACAGGCATTTGTAAAAAGACTTTGTCCTATATTCCCTGGTGGTCCAGTGGACCACTATCTGCCCGATCGCGGGCATCTGTGATAATAAAGGTCCAATATCCTGGTGGTCCAGTGGACCGCTATCTGCCCGATCGCAGGCATCTGTATTAATAAAAAGGTCCAATATCCCTAGTGGTCCAGTGGACCGCACCCCACCCGCCTGCCACCCCGCCGCAAGCCAACTGACACCTCGGTAGGGCTGCACGCCCATTGGTTCACAGCGAATGAATGAATGAATCACATATCTGGAATGTGTAGTATGGTATGGGCTGCATGCCCATTGGCTCACGCTGTGAACCAATGGGCTTGCAGCCCTACCGAGGTGTCAGTCTGTGGGTGGCAGGTGGCAGGCAGGTGGGTGCTATTGCCCGCCGGCTGACCGGGGAGCGGGGGAGGGGCCTAAATGGTGGGTGGGGAGGGGGTACCACTAGAGCACCAGGGCTATTAGACCTTTCTTTGTTTATAGATGCCCGCGATTGACAGAAGCGGTCCACTGGACCACCAGGGATATTGGATCTTTTATTAATACAGATGCCCGGGATCAAGATAGTGGTCCACTGGACCACCAGGGATATGGGACGGGGTTTTCTATTTTTACAGATGCCTGTGATTGGGCTGTTGGGGGCGTCGGTTCCCGACGGCTGCTGCCTGGCAGGGCGCCAGGTGCAAGTCGGCAGGGATTGGTGCACCTGCATGCAAATGGGGCCATAATGACATGCAAATGGCCCCATGTGCACCTTGCATACATTATGGCCCCATTTGCATGTCAACTTTTGAATATCGCGGGTGCTGTGCATGGCGCAATGGAACTTGTGCTAGCGCATCTCCATGCTCCACTCTGGCCACTTGCACTGGCACAGTGCCACTGCACCATGCATACTGGGGGTGGCCAGGGTGCAATATTCAAAGCTGCTGAGCCATGGCGCATCTCCTTTGAATATCGCTTAGTCCACATCCCCGGTGCAGCCAAGTTGAGCTGCACCCAAGCTTGCACCAGAGCCTGGCGCAGTTTTAATATCTGGGTCCATGTGTACAATTTTTGAAGCCTATGAGTCCCATCTTCTTCTTGAGCCTGTCAATAATTCCAAACAGTGACAACCCTGAAAAGGCATTCCGGTAACCATCCCCTAAAAAAAAAAAAAATTAATAAATAAAGGTTAAAATACAAAAATGCAGTCCAGTTCCTTTATAAATAAAAATGCAACAGAAACAGAATACCAAATGGTGTCCAAAATTGAATTTTGATGCCAGTTGTCACCTTGGTTCCCCAGACAAGGAACCAAGAAAAGAAATAGTGAAAATATCACAAAGTGGTTCAATTTAAACAGCAGAATAAGGTTTTTTTATTTAAATTTGAAGCAATTTCCAATGGTGGGAACCATGTTGCAAAGTAATGTTCTTCAGTTCCTGGGAACTCATATGCAACTGGAGAAAATCACAAAAAAATCACAAACACACCCTAACTAATGCAGAGTTATCAATAAAATAACTAAACAAGTTAAACTCTATAAAAATAATAAGCCCTGACTGGCTCAGAACTCAGAAGTGAAACAAAGACTTAGGGGCACTCTGCTTTCTTCAGGCAGAGAAATAAATCTGCTGTTAGAATGTGAGAGTGAGTTTGGAATTTAATTCTAAGATTCTCTAAATTAGCACAACATTCTAAGCTCTGGACCAGCTCATTCCAGGGGAATGACTGCAGTTGTTAAAGGAGCTAGGAAATCATTTGTACATAGTTAACTGTCCTTTCATCTTCCTTTCCATGCCAGTTATGTATTCTAATATGCTTTTACTCATTTTTGATAAATGATCAATCTAGCTTTGAGGTGCCCTCAGATTTACATGGAGTTCCAATCTCTTCATCTGCTACTGCTCTTTCTTTTCATATTTCTAAGACATTCTGACATCAATAACACCATTCCATGCTATTCACCTGAATGGCCTGGAATGGTGTTATTGATGTCATAGAATGTACAGGCAGTGTGAAAAGAGAGAGCAGTGACTGCTGAGGAGAGAGGGATGCAGGGTAGTTATAAAGGTAACACAATTAGATTATTAGTTTAACAGAAAAGGTATTAAAAGCATATTGTAATATTGGGCAAACACTAGAAGAACGACTGAAGAGCATCCAGAGGTATAAACACTATTTCCTATCACCTTTAAGCATGAGTGAGAGATTCCTGGGGTGTGAATAATGCAATTTTGCTGCAATAACATTTTTAAACTACCTATCAGGGATCAGGGGGTTGGTATGTTGCCTACAGATGGTGCAGAATGTTGCGACCAGCTTGATCTGTGGATCTTCCTACTTCGATCACTTAACACCGGTGCTGCTGCAGCTGCGCTGGCTATCTATCTATCTATCTATCTATCTATCTATCTGGTGGCATACCACCTTCAAGATCCTGTTGTAACTTAAAATGCCCTACACAGAGTGGGTCCTGACTACATCAAAAACCTCTTAGCCTGCTATCTTCCTGATCAAACCCCACTGAGGGTATGTTTTTGGTTGTCCCCAGGTATCGTCTGGAGCTTTCAGGGGAGTGAGCCTTCATGGTTGCAGCCTCGTGTTAATGGAACTCTCTTCCATACCAGTTGAGAAGTTCAGCTTCAGTGTAGAGTTTTAAAAAGGGGCTGAAAACCCAGTGCATTAAGTTAGCTTTTAACCTGGATACTTTGACTTGACACCTGTACTGCATTTTACAAATGTTATTTATTGATAAAGTATGTGTTCACTGTGTATTATATAATGCTCTGTGAAGCGATCCAAGCCATTTGGGTGGCATGCTGTATAAAATTATATACCTTACTTTACCTAAACATATATAACATTGATTAAAAAAAAGGTGTCTCGTTAAAAAGGTACAAGTTTTTTTTGTTTCATAAGTAAGTAACACACTTGTGAAAATTGTGCTCCTTCAAAGAAGTGATCGCCTTTCGATTCTCTCCAGTGCTCTCTAAGCAATCTTCTGGCTGTCTCTGGAGAAGGCCTCATGGCCAGAAGACTGGCTTTATAACCTTTCTTCAATCTTCATCACTATTTCACTATGTCTTGTTTCCTTTTATGTCCTAAATACTGTTAATACCACACCTTGGTTTTGTGAGATCAGACAGACACCATTGAGTAGTTAATTTTTCTTTATTCATTCTTATTCTGTAGCTCTACACATTGTCAATGGACAGTCAGTACATATGGGTAATGTGTGTCCCTACTAGGGGAAATGGCACAGCCCAAGGCTGCAAACCAGCATACAATCTTGGGCACGTGAACATTCCGGACAGCAGCAACTCTTCAGTCTTTGCTGTGCCATCAAAGGGAAGCAGCACAGAATATTTCTCTGAAGAAGAAAAAGATTATTTTCAGTGTTTACTCCTCAGGGCTGCAATTCTGCTGAGCAGGTTGGGGCTACCTGGTGACAGGGAACCCTCTTTAATTTATAATTATGCCTGTTATGTTGTGACTTTCAAAACTGGCTAATCTGCCCCCCACCATTTCCACTGCCTGTCTGTGCTTGATTTGGAGGCCATAGCGTTTATTTTCTTATCAGGTCAACTCCCTCTTGTTATAGTGTCTCAGGTAAGTACTCTTTTCTTTTGGGAGTGATTGTTAGGGTTTAGAACTTAGACTTTTCTATTTTCTTCCTAGCATCTATATTGGTGTTGCAGCCCCCCCCCACACACACAAGGGAGTGTTACACGGCTGTTACAAGTTTTGTTTTTAGCAGTAGGTGCCCTGAGCATTTAACACTGTCTGGTGAGGCACTGGTATTTTTCTTGTTCTGGGGACTATGTTTTCTGACTTTGATGTGAACAGGAAGTTTTCTCTGGAGACAGAAATGAAAAAAAGAGAGACAATATTGTAGCCTTTCAATCAGGCTTTTTACTTGGGGACAGGCATTTCAGAGCACTGGTTGTCTTTTCTAACAGCTCTACTGAGCCATGCTGACTCCTGCTATTATACAGAGCCTGTCAGTTAGGCTTGTACTCTTTTTTTCTTTCTGGATGCCATCCCGAGCCACAGCACTCTCAGTTTCACACCTCTTGGCTTAGGTGAATGCCCCCCAATATGGTGACATCATGCTTAGTGTCATGACATTATACGAGCGTGCACACATCAGTACTTTCTCAAGTGCTAGACATGGCGGCTGTGTTTCCCCAACTCAGATATTGTTTTTCTAGTCACAATCATTCCTACTACAGCCTGTTGGTCCTGTAAGCTGGTTGGAATGCTGCTGTCTGTCAGCTCTACCTATGTTTCTTGCCCTGGTCTGTTATTTAATGCAAGTTTACGTGTGCTTTCCTCCACAGCAGGGTGGAAGGGATCAGAGCAATATATATATATATATATATATATCTATATATATATGTATATATATATAAAACAAAGACAGTTCATTTGGCATTTTCTGGGCTATTCTTTTTGCTATAGTGACATTGGAATCCTGACTTACTGGATACCTCTAGTTTTTAAAAGATGTAAGGTCTGCAGAAGGGTAATGCAGTCCTCACCACTGGGTTCCTCTTGCCCCCATTGTGTTACTCAAGCGAATATGTCTCTCACAGTTTCCCCAGTCAGAACCCCGAGCTGGGGGGGGGATGCACTTCACGTACCGGCTAGCGGTGGCAAAGCAGCATTATGTAAATCTTTGTTGTTGCTCTTAGGTGAGCTTTTGAACCCTTGACCATACAGAGGGTCAGAAAGAGGATAGTAGGGATCTTGGGGAAAATCCTGACTCAAATGCGTTACTTTTCTTTTGCAGTTAATCTTTTTATGCCAAAAGTGATACCTGATGATGAGAATGACCCCTCTGATGAAGAGGAGGAAGGGGAATTGAGAGAGCCAAAGAGGAGGATTCCAACCCTTCCCTGTTTGATACTAAATCTCTGTCCTATCTGATAACTGAGGCTTGTAGAGCATTGCAGCTGATGAAGGTGCAAACCATGGAGGCCGTAGATGTGCATCCTGTTCTGTCTGTGTCCTCCTCTGGACCCAAGTGTTTTCCAAACTTTATTCATTGTGTCCAGGTTATTGAACAAAAATGGGCATGAGCAGATGAGAGGAAATATCTGCCAAAACCTAGGGTATGGTGTTTTCCTTTTATGGAAGAAAATACCCACAAGTGGGAAACTGCACCTCTGGCTGATAAGGCTGTATATAACTCCATAAGGCACATGACTGATCCAACTGAGGGATCTCTGGCCCCAGCAGAAATACATGATAAGTGAGTAGATGCTTCATGCAGAAGAGCCTTCAACTTCAATGGACCAAACTTCCACACCTCCTATACATCCTATATTGTCCCCAGAACGTTAAACTTGTGGGTTATGAAGCTGGGTAGTTTCATTCCCCTAAATTCTGAGGGGATGACCATGTAGCAGCTGGTATCCATGGCCTCCGCCTTACTAGAGGATGCCACTGTTGCGAGCTTATGAATGTCAACTTGCTCCACTTATCATGTTGTATCCACCATGCGAGGTGCATGGCTATGACACTAGGTTATGGACCAGGTGTCTTACAGCCAAGCTGTTTAATTTAGCCTTTGAGGAAGGCTTCTTATTTGGATCAGGCCTGGATGGCAATTTGAAAGATAGTCAGGATAAAAAGGGACATCTTCTGGTATCAAAACAACAGTAGAAAGCCAACTCAATTTCTAAAGGCCAAGGAGGTGTCTGACAGAGGCAATATTGAGAAGGGTTTCATCCCTTTTTGAACTTTGGAAACCAGAGAAGTAAAGGATCCTAACTCTGAGTTTAAGGGCAATAGTGGTAGAGGAGCCTTTGCCCAAAAATATAATGGAGGTCCAGGGTGAAGAGGTGGAACATCACAATGAGGGTACAAGGGCCCATCTCTGCCCCCTTTCACTTGGTGAAAGACTGCATAATTTGTACACAAGATGGGCCCAGATAACATCAGATGCTTGGATCCGGCAGATTATAACATTAGGCTATGGAATAGCATTTACAACCATTCCCACAAAGAGACGGTAGCATGTCAAAATGGTGTAGAAATAATGGTGACGACAATTATGGAGATGGCAAATTGCCAAGAATCAATACGGTGACTGGAATTTATGGTGACTGCAGTTATGGCGACATTTGCTTCCCCCCCCTCCTTGAGGTGCTATGACCTCGGAGTTAGATTTCTTAATAAGAAGGCTGCAGGGGAGCAAAGCCCCCTGCAGAAAGCAAATGTCACCGTATCTGCGGTCACCATATATTCCATTCGCCATATTGAGCCTTGACGATGTGCCATCGCTGTAATTGTCATCACCGTTATTTCTTCGCCATTTTGACTTGGAGTCAAAGGGACATTTTCTACTATCCCCCCATACCAAAGGACCCAGCGAAGAGACAAGCAGTGTCTCAAATGTTAGATCACCTCAAACAGATTGGGGCGACTGTTCTGTTCCCTTCCGATGAACAAAGCCAGGGATGCTAGTTAATTTATTTTGTCATTCCCATGAAGTTGGGGGTTTTCATACCAATTCTGGACCTAAAACACCTAAACACATTTGCTCACCAAAAGTCCTTCAAGATTGAGTCCTTACAATCAATTATCCAGGCTTTCCAGCAGGGGTATTATTTAGCATCCATAGACCTGAAGGATGCATATCTCCACATCTCATCAAGCAGTCTCATCAGAAATTCCCCAGGTTCTCAGTTCTGGGGTAACACATCCAGTACAGGGTACTTTTCCTTTGGGCTGGCAACAGGGCAACAGCCCCGAGAGTGTTCTTGAAGGTGCTCATAGTTTTGGTACCAGAACTTCAGCAAGAGAAACAGCATGTCTACCCTTACCTGGACAACTTGCTCATTCAAGCACCTTCTGCCACACTGTCAATGGAATCAGTGACCAGGACCATGGAAGTTTTGGAGTTCCAAGGTTGGGTAGTCAGTCAGGAGAAAAGCTCTCTCAATCCATCTCCGACCCTGGAGCACCAGGAGCAGTGTTCAGGACAGGTGAGGGGAAGGTCTTCCTCTTGGCAGCCAGGAAGGAGAACTTGATATGAGAGGTTCAGTGAATGGAACCAATCTTCAGCTTCAGCTCACAATCTACTGTAGATTCAGGGTCTCATAAAGGCAGCAACTGAACTAATCCTGTGGGCTCACTTACACAAGTGACCCCTTCAGACTGAGTTGCTGGTGGCCTGCACCCCGACCTCAGAGGACCATGATTCCAACATCGCCACCCCTTTGACAGTGGCTGAATTGGTGGGCGTGTTTAGAAAACCTAAGCAAGGGGTCCACCTTGGAAATCCCCCCAGTGTTGATCCTGACAACTGATGCCAGTTTGTCAGACTGAAGTACAGTTCTGGACCACCTTCCCATTCAGGGCTCTTGGTCTGCACAGGAACAGCACCTGCACATCATTGTCCTGGAGATCAGGGCTATACACCTCACTGTCATTCATTTTCACAAGCTGGTACAGTCAAGAGCTGTGAAAATAAGGTCAGACAACACTCTCACAGTGGCATACATAAACAATCAAGAAGGCACAAAGAGCAGAGAGATGCTAAGAGAGGCAATCAATCTTCTACTGTGGGCAGAGGAAACCTCTCTCTGTTGGCAGTTCACTTGATGGGGGAGTTGAATATTCAGGCCAATTGGCTAAGTTGTGGGAATATCCACCCAGGTGAGTGGATGCTGAGCGCAGAGGTGTTCGACCTTCTGTGCAGAAGGTTAACTCATCCACTGATTGACCTATTCACCTCCAGCCAGAATGCTCAAGTGCAGGGGTTCTTCAGCAGATACAGACTAGGGATGGGTGAAAGTTTGTTTTTTCACCCCCCTCCATGGAAGTTCCACTGAAATCAGGGAACTTTCGCTGAAGTTTCCAAATTTCTGCCTGTGGTGGAGTGAAAAACCTCCACGAAAGTTATGGGTGAACTTTCGCCCATATAAGCCCTCGTATCTGGTGTGGCTAGTGGTCCCTCCCCTCACCCCCCTCACAAGTACCTAAACTATGTCTGGTGGCCAGTGGTCCCTCCCCCCACTGGATAACCCACCCAACTTTTAAAAAACATTTCTCCTTCCTTGTTTTAAATAGCGATCCCTCCCCCATCCCCTGCCCAACAGTGCCTATACAGCCTGACAAATGTCCTGATGCCCTGTTGGCTAGTGGTCCCTCCCTTCCACCCATTCACCCCTCCAAAGGGTACAGTAATCCTCCCATCTCCATCAGTACTACTAAAAAAAAATGCCTGGTGGTCTAGTGGTTTTAATCAACCCATCCCTGGACCCTCCCCATACCCGATCCCCAGTCCCCGAATACATTTTTAATCCCTGGTGGTCTAGTGCCCCCCACCCTCCATCCCAGCAGGTGTCTGACCTCCCTGCTCTCACCCTCATTGTAATCCCCAGTGGGCAGACCAGCGCAGCCCTCTTCTCTCTGCCACGGCTGGCCCTCACATTGAACTGTCAATGAATTTGAACGCACTCATTCATTAACACCTCAGTGGGCTGGCTGGCTGCAGAGGAAAGAGGAGGGCTGTGCTGGTCCTCTGGCTGGGGTTTACGGGTGGGTGGGACACCTGCTGGGGTGGGGTGGGTGGCACTAGACCACCAGGGATTAAAATGTATTCTGGGACTAGGGGATCAGGGATGGGGATGGGCCTGGGATGGGTTGATTCAAACCACTAGACCACCAGAGATTTTTTTTTACAGTACCAGTCAAGATGGGGGGGCTACTGTACACTTCAGGGGTGGAGGGGAGGGACCACCAGCCACCAGGGAATCAGGGTATTTGTTGAGCTGTGTGGGCACTGTTGGGTAGGGGATTGGGGGACGGATTGCTATTCAAAACAAGGAAGGAGAAATCTTTTTTAGAAGTCGGGCAGGTGATTCAGTAGGGGGAGGGGCCGCTAGCCACCAGGGAATAGGGATATGTTGTTTTCTTGTGGAGTGGGTGGGTGGGGGGACCACTAGCCACCAGTGTTTACCAGGGAAGCTTTTTTTATAATTGAATTATAGGGGGGGAGAAATTTCCACAAAAGTTCGTAAATGGATTTCTGAACTTTCACAGAATTGAACGTCTGACTTTCGTCTCAGTTCCACCAGAGAAATTTTTTTTCTCACACCCGTAATACAGACAGAGGCAGTGGACACTCTGTCACAAATGTGGAATTTCTTCAGAGTGTATGTCTTCCCTCCTCTTCCGCTTCTACCCAAAGTCATATGCAAAATCAGACACTCAAAAGCAAGTTTTCTTCTGATAACTCCAGAATGGCCCAGAAGGCCATGGTTCTCCGACCTATTGAATCTGGCTCAAGACACTCCTATTTGTCTCCCAGTTTGGGGGAATCTTCTCTCCCAAGGTCCATTCTGCATCCAAACCTGGAGGCAATGCAGCTTATGGCCTTGCTTTTGAGAGGAGGAGACTTCTAAAACAGGGTATTTCCAGAAAGGTATTGGATACTCTGAAGGCCAGCAGAAAGAATTTGACATCTGTAGCTATGCTTGTGTATGGACCACAGTTTCAGCCTGGGCCATAGGAAAAAAAAAGATCTCCTTCCAAAGCAACAGTTCTGCAGATTTTGGATTTTTTACAGGTGGGGTGGACAAAGGTTTGGCCTTGAGCACCTCGAGAGGTCAGGTGTCAGCACATGGAACATCCTTGGGTTCGTCTTTAGGAACTAATCAGAAGGTTATCTGATTCTTATGAGCTGTCAGCATAAGCTGACTACTGTTCTAATCCCCTGTTCCTCCAGGAGATCTGAATCTTGTTTTGAATGCTCTTTGTAAAGAATCCTTCGAACCTCTTTCATTAGTACTGCTAGACATTCTGCCCTACAAGGTGTGTTTTTTAGTTGCTATGTGCTCAGCCAGGAGGATTGACGAGTTTCAGGCCTTTCCCCACAAAGAACCTTATCTTGTCACTCATAAGGACAAGGTTACTATGAGAACAGTTCCGTGTTTCATTCCAAAGGTTCTTACATCTTCTCATATGAATCAGGAAATCTCTCTTCTGTCTGCAGCCAACTCATCCAAGAGAAAAAGAGTTGCACAAGTTAGATGTGTGCAGGGCAGTTAGGACATACCTTAAATGGACTGCGGAGTTCAGGAAATTGGATAGTTCATACTTTTTGGAGGAGCCAAAAGAGGACAAAAAGCCTCCAAGACCACTCTTATAAGATGGGTGAGGGTGTGCATTGGCAAAGCTTATGTCGCTCTCAACAAGGCTCATTCCACCAGAGCTATGGCCACCTCCTGGGCAGAGAAAGGTGAGTCATCTGTCTTAGAATTGTGCAAGGCAGCAATGTGGTCCTCCGTCTACACATTCATGAAGCATTACAGATTGGATGTTCAAAGTTCTGCCGATGCGAGCTTTGGTCGCAGAGTTTTGCAAGCCATGGTTATCAGGTAAATTCCTTTTCCTGTTTTTTTTTCTTCAGTTTGCATATGGGACAATATTCTCCCTAACCTGGTCAGATGACGGATACTGCTTATTAGAACCCATTTGTACTGACTACCCATTGACAATGTGGAGTGCTACAGAAAGAAGAAATTTCTGCATACTTACATAATTTCCTTTCCTGTAAGCTCCAATATCGCAATGTAATCCTCCCAGGTGCCTGGCTCCTGATGGAGACTATAGTCTAGTGCCACAACTAGGATGTCCATTGTGTCCTGAGAAAATTTCTGATTCTAAGTTTGCTTGGACATCCTTCTGTAATTCACCCTTTGATGATTATGCATCTTTTTCATTAATTCCTTTGACAAGTCTTCTAGTTGGTTCAGAAGTTTAAAGAAGCTCCACCACAAGAGAGAAGCATAAGATGAACTTTTGTTTTGTCCTCCCACTCTCCAGACGAGGTAGGGAATTGTTTACTGTATCTTCATTTTAGCAAAAGGTATGAGTATGCAGACAAGTCATATGTATGGTTTATTGGAAGATGAACAGTATGATCTAACGCAGGTTTACTCTTATGTAATTAGGGGCACTGTGAGGACAAATGTGATTGGAGAGTTGCTGCTGAATGGAATATTCATGTGCCCAAGATTCTATGCTGGTCTGCATCCTTGGGCTTTGCCATTTACCTTAGTAGGGGTGCATATTACTCATATGTACTGACCTCCCATTGACAATGTTGGAGCCAACAGAAAAGGAAATGATGGTAAGTATGAAGAAATGTCTTCTATTTATACCATACATCTTCTGGCTGTCTCTGGAGATAGTCTCATGGCCAGAAGACTGGTTGTATAACCTTTCTTCTATTGTCATCACTATTTCACTATACATTGTTTCCTTTTATGGCCTAAATACTGTTAATGACACACATTTGCTTCATGGGATGAGAGAGAGATCACCAAGTAGTTCATTTCTCTTTATATATTCTTATATTATACCTTTTCTGGTTTCTTCTTTTTTGATTTCTTCTCCTTTATTTTCCTTATCTTGGAAGAGCCCCTTCGACTTAAGTTTCTACTAGAAATTCTTCGAACAATATCTGTTCCAGTGACAGTTGTTACTTTAGTTTCAGTATCACTTTCAGCTTCATCTTCTAGTTCACTCTCCGTTTCTTCCCCTTTAAAGTCCTTATCTTTGCTCTGATGGGAAACAGATTATCAAAGTATGACTGAAGTAGAAAAGAATTATGGAAACTTTCAGGCCCCCATTTTTGAAAATGTTAGCATGGCACAAACTGGGTTTGTGCCATGCTAATCGGGAATAGCACCGGCCATCGGGGATGTGGCCATATTCAAAGGCTACCTATGTGCAATGCACCCTCAACAGTGCCATGGTGTACAAAATTGTGCTGCACATATGTGAATAAGGTAGCCCCCATGTATATGCAGTGCAGCATGATACTGGAAATATTTTAGACATGCTAAATGGCTGCCAGTGTGGTGCAGTTTAATGTTTCTGAAACCCAGCCCTTAACAGTGTGCAGAGGGGGTGGGTGTCCCACACACCCTCCATGCACAGTCAAGGGATGGGTGCCCTGGTGGTCCAGCAGTCCCTCCCTAACCCTGATGCCCTATGTTATATGAAACAAAAACATTTCTGGTGGTCTAACGGTCCCCGCCCCGAGCCCTAATCCGATCTCACATAAAACACCACCATCCCTGGTAGTCTAGCAGTCCCCCCTCCACAAGCCCCTATCCCAGCCTTCATAATAAAAATACAGCAACTCTGGTAGTTAAGGTGTCTCCCCTCCCCAAGCCCCAATCCCAGCCTTTATAATAAAATTCCAGCTTCCCTGGTAGTCTAGCAGTCCCCCCTCCCTAAGCCTGACCTGACTGCATCAGTCAAGAAATATCATCCCTGGTGGTCTAGTGGACCCGCACCCCTCCACTTCAGCAGGTAGTATCCCAACACCCCACCCCATCCTCTCATTCCAACCCCAGGGACCGGTGACCAGCACAGCCCTCCACTTACCACTATGTCCTTCCACCAACTGAGCTCTCTTGCAGTGCGTACTGTACTGAGGGTTTTCTATGTTACAAATTTAAGATCACAGAAGCCATTGGTTCAAGAGGAGCCTGTGCCAAGAAGATGTTCATGTCCCAGGGAGGTATAGGTTCCCTAACTGGGGGTTGCAGGTGAAGCAGACCTTTGAAAAATCTTTTGAACACAGGATCTGATGCTGGAAATTTAGTTTTCCCTTTAGGTAGGTAAACTGATAATGCTAGAAATGGGACTTTCAATGATGAATTTCTGTGTCCACTTAAATGTAACTCTTCCAGGTGATTCAGGACTATAGGTAAACCAGCTTTCTGGAAAGATTAACCATTTCCTTAGGACCAAATGAAGAATCTTTTTTTTTTCCATTTTGAGGAATAAGATTTTCTTGTGGATTGTTTTCCTGAACATTTCAAGATACTTAAGAACTATACCTGAAAGATTCATGCCTAAATATTCTAGGCCCTCAAAAAATGAAAATTACGTACCTACCGTAATTCTTGATCTTCTTGGACGAGTCTCCACCACTCATTCACACTATTTGGATCTGCACCGGAGGCACTAGGACCCAGCAGGAGCAAACTTTTTGCTGGAGGGTTGGCGCCAGAGATTGAGCCACGAGGAGCAGCATTGTGAGCCTTAGCTCGTGCGGTAATGACTATCTCGGCATCGACCCTCCAACTGCCTCAGTACCTTTTTTACCGAGGAGGTGTAGCGTAACTAACCTAGAAGGATAACCTAACCAAAAACCGGACATAAGATAGTCTGGACAACCCGTATAAGAAGGGTCAACAAAGAAGTCTTCACAGCCTAAAGATTTGAGGGAGTGAAACCAACAATAGAGGTGAGCTCGGGGGACGGAGGGTGGGCGTGTGAATGAGTGGTGGAGACTCGTCCAAGAAGATCAAGAATTACGGTAGGTAGGTAATTTTATATCTTCCTGGACATAAGTCTCCACCACTCATTCACACTATTGGGAGAGTAATCGAGCTAATAATCCCCGAGAGGGCTTATAGGAGACCACAAGAGCTCACGCTTCTAGGACAGAAGTCCATTAAGGAAGGCTCTGCCAAAGGAAGAATGTCGTCTGGCATGGACATCAGTGCATAATGTTTAACGAAAGTATGCAATGAGCTCCAGGTGGCTCGTTGCAAATATCTGCAATGAGCGCGTTGCGAATTTCCGCCAGGGATGCCGAGACCGCTCTAGTAGAGTGAGCGTAAACCCTGCCCTCCAACTTAACCTACATCATGGAATAGCAGTGGCGAAGGCATGCCACTAACCATGCTGAGATACATCTGATAGCGACAGATTGACCCAGCCAGGTCTCGCTGAAGGAAACAAACAGTTGTTGAGCTTTGCAAAAGTCCTTGGTTCTATCTAGATAGAAACGCAAAGCTCTTTTAACGTCCAAGGAATGAAGGGATTGTTCTCCTTCATTTTGGAAGTCCGCAAAGTAAGAGGGAAGGACCAAAGGTTGGTCTAGATGAAACTCTGACACAACCTTAGGAAGAAATTTCGGATGAGTCCTAAGGACTACTTTGTCCTTATGAAACACAGTATACGGAGGGTCTGTGACCAGGGCATGTATCTCAGAGACCCTGCGGGCTGAGGTAATGGCCACTAGGAAGGCCGTCTTCTAGGTGAGAAATTTTAGCTCACAGGTAGCCAGAGATTGATGTCCCAGGCTGCAACTGGACATCTTGTAGGAGGTCTGGTATGCAGAATTCCTTTAAGAAACCTCTTAACCACAGGTAACTGAGCCAGAGATAAGGAAAAAACTGGCTCATGATACGTTGAAATGGCACTAAGGTGAACTTTGACTGTAGAGTACTGAAGAAAAAATTACTCACCTTAGTAATGTTGTTTCTTCTAATGGAGTCTTGCTATATTATAGACATTAGCAGTTTGATCCAGCTCTAGAACTGCTCCGGAGTGAAATGGTTAAAACCATTCCAAAATAGAATTTTGGCACGAGAGCAGCTCTATCTGTGTCATTTCAAACTTGAACTGTCAGATCTTTACGAGCCAAACTCACTAAGGTCTGTGTGGAAGCTGTAACCTACACTAGCCAAATGGCTACCTAAATAATAACAACCATTGATGGTCCCAACACTCAAGACTCAAGTCAGGGGACCAGAAATACTAACACCATTCTAATAATACAAAATGGAACATAAGTATAATAAAACACACACGCATACACACACACACCCCAAAGTCCCAAAGGGACAAAATGCTAACAGGACACAAGTAGTGCCCACTACGTTGCCCGCACCCCACCAAGTAGAGGTTCTGGGAGGGCAGGTTAGGGGTTTATAATATAGCAAGACTCCATTAGAAGAAACAACATTACTAAGGTGAGTAATTTTTCTTCAAACAACATGAAGTCTTGCTATATTATAGACATTAGCAGAATACACAGCAGTACCTCCATGGAGGAGGGGCAGAACCTACTTAGGGAATAGGCTCTGAAGAACAGCTGTGCCAAACTGAGCATCTCTCCTGGCCTGGACATCCAGGGAGTAATGCTTGCAAAAGTGTGTACCGCTTTCCAAGTAGCAGTCTGGCAAATCTCTAATAAGGGATATCTCTGGCAGCAGCTAGAGACCATGGCTGTACCCCTGGTAGAATGAGCCCTCAAACCGGGGGCTCTGCCCACTTTCTGATAACAAAATTGGATACAAGAGACAATCCACCTGGCTATTGATATCTTAGTGGCAGATTTGCCTTTCCCAACTTCACCATAGGTAAGGAAAAGTTGGAGGGATTCGAACCTGTGACCTTTGGTACGCTCTATATAATAACTAAGAGCTCTCTTAACATCCAGGCTGTGCAACCTCCTCTCACCCGAAGAGGAGTGATCAGTGAAAAATACTGGAAGGGAGATAGATTGATTAAGATGGAAATCTGAAACCACCTTAGGCAAAAACTTCCTATTAGTCCTAAGGACTACCATATCCCTGTGGAAAGAAATAAAGTCAGTCTCCACTGACAAGGCTTGCAATTCACTTATGCGTCTGGCAGAAGTGATAGCCACTAGAAAAACAGTTTTCCAAGTTAGGTACTTAAGCTCTGCAGAAGACAGAGGTTCAAAAGGAGTTGCATTAACTGGGCAATGCAAACATTAAAGTCCCAAGCAGGGGCCGGTTCCCGAAAGGGAGGATTAGTATGGAGTAATCCTTAAAAACTTGGAAAACACAGGATGAGAGGAAAGAGGGGATGACTTTCCTGCTGACACAAAAGCAGACACAGCTGCCAAATGAACTCTCAGGGTAGCTGGTCTGAGACCCAAGGAATTAAGATGAACCATGTAATCTAACAAAATGGGCAATTCAGCAGATTCTGGGGAAATATTTTTCCCAGCACACCAAATGGAAAACCTTTTCCATTTAGAACTATAAGATAGCCTAGTGGAAGGCTTTCTGGAAGCCTTTAGGATCTCAAGAACACCCTGAGAGAGGTGTAAATCAGCAAACTCTAACTCCTCAAGAGCCAGGCCTTGAGGTTGAGGGATTTGAGGTCCGGATACCAAACCCTTCCCTGGGCACAAGTCAACAGATTGTGATTCCTGGGGAGGCACAGGGGAAGATGGATTGTCAGAGACAGAAGGAGTGGGTACCAGGGCTGCCTGGCCCAATCCGGGGCAATCAGAATCACCCTGCAAGTCTGAGATCTGATTTTGACTAGTACTTTGAATAGGAGAGGAAAGGGGGGGAAAGCATAGAGGAACTTCCCCTCCCAATCCAGAAGAAGGGCATCCAGGGGAACTGAGCCCAGCACTGGAGGCCTGCAACAGAACAGAGGAAGTTTGTGATTGTCTGGGGCTGCAAAAAGATCTATCTGAGGGATGCCCCACCTGGCAAAAACTATCCCCAGCACTTGAGGATCCAGGGACCATCGTGATGGCCTGGAAATCCTACTGAGGGCATCCGCTAGACATTGTCCTTCCCTGGAAGATGAACTGCTATGAGGGAAGTGTTCAGGAATAGGCCAGAGACCACAACTTATTGCCTCGGCGCACAAGGTCAAGACCGAGTGCCCCCTGTTTGTTGATGTACCACATTGTTGTGGTGTTGTCTGTTCTGACTTGTATCACCTTGTCATGGACAGATGCAGAAAAAGCTTGAAGAGCTAAAAGACAGCTCTGAGTTCCAGCAAATTGATGTGGAGCAGAGATTCCTGGGGGACCAAACTCCTGAGTGGAAAGGTCGCCCATGTGGGCTCCCCAACCCAGAAGGGAAGCATCTGTAGTGAGAGTCAAGTCGAGAAGGGGAAATGAAGGGGACCCCTACTTAAATTGCTCTGATCCTGCCACCACTGGAGAGCTAGGATCAAGGTTCTGAGTCACTGGGACCAACTTGAAAGGGGGTCTCTTCTCTGAGACCAAAAGGTTCTCAAGTGAAACTGAATGTCTCTCATCTGAAATCTGGCTCCCTGCACAACAGCTGTGGATGCAGCCATGTGCCCCAGGAGCTGCAGAAAGTGTCTTGCTGGTCGATAGACCTGCAGAGTGAAGGAAGAGGCCAGAGCCACTAAATTCCTTACCCTTTCTGGGGGAAGAAAGGCTCTGGCTAGCTTTGTGTCCAATTCTGCCCCTATAAAGGTGAGTACCTGGACTGGTTCCAGAACCGACTTTGGTAGGTTTAGCAGAAAACCCAGGGAGGTGAGAAGCTGCTGGTGACCTGCAGGTGAGATTTTACCTGTTCTGGGAACTGGCCTACAATGAGCCAGTCGTATAGATAGGGAAAAACAGCAATCCTCTGCCTCCTTAAGTGGGCCACTGCCACTGCTAGACACTTTGTGAATACCCTTGGAGCAGAGGTAAGGCTGAAGGGCATTGCTCTGAACTGGTAATGACCTGAGGGCAGTTTGAATCTGAGGTACTTTTGATGGGATCTTCTGATTAGGACATGGAAATAGGCATTCTTGAGGTCCAGGGAGGCTAGCCAGTCCCCTGGCCTTAGGGAAGGTAAAATCATTGCCAGAGTTACCATTTGAACTTTGGTTTCAAAAGATGCTTGTTCAGATATCTGAGATCTAAAATGGGCCACCATTCTCCTGTCTTTTTTGGGGTAAGGAAGTATCTGAATACAGACCCCTGCCCTGATGCAGGGAGGAACCCTTTCTACTGCTCTGAGAGCTAACAGGGATGAGACCTCTGTTTCCAGAGCGAGGGTCTCTGAAGCACTTGCAGGTAGAAAGTCTGCTTCTCAACTTGGGAAACTTTTGAAGCTGAGAACCAGACCCTGGCTTACTACTTCCAGAACCCACTTGTCTGAGGTTAAAGAACAATTCTGACTGAAGTAAGCCAGCCTGCCCCCACTGGTACAGGAGATGACCCTGGGCACCCCATCAGGGTGCCTGTTCAGGAGCTTTGTGGGGGTGGGAGCAGGTCTGCCACACCTCATCTGCCCCTCGCCTCTGAAGAAGCCCCTCTGAACATAGGCAGAGGAGGCCTGAGTCTGGTAGAAAGGCCTGTGAAAAGGCTTCACCCTACCCCCTGGGGCATGCCTTTAGGAGTGGCTTGCCACCCTTAGCCTGGGCACTCTTGTAAGTAGTCCTATATTCATCCATCTTCTTCATGTAATTTCTGTCTGCTCTCCAAACAGAATTTCCCACCCAGGAAAATCCAAAGCCTTAGTCTGGGTATCCTGTGAAAAACTAGTACACCTGAGCCAGGCCAACCTACGAAAAGCTACAGTTGTGGCCATGACCCTAGAGGAAACATCATTAACATCCACAGCAGCATGAAACTGAACCTTGAGGCTTCAATTCCATCAGCAGCCACCTGTTCTAGTTCACCAGCTAGCTGCCATGGGCCTGCTTGGCCAATTGCATAACAGTATCCCATCTAGATTTCTGATACCTAGCTACATAAGCCATATAATTTGCTTGCCTGAGTCCCAGAGAGGCTGCCATATACTGTTTTTTTGCCATGGCATCAATCTTCCTGGAATCCTTGTCAGGAGGATGTGAAGCCAAGGGAATATTAGCTTTATCACAGGCAGCAGCCTGAACTACCCCAACATGACTGCATTGCTGAGAAGAAAAAATTACTCACCTTAGTAATTGCTTTTCTTCTCATGGAGTATTGCTATATTATAACAATAGCAGTCAGCCACTGCAGCTGAACTGCCCCAGAGAGGAAGGAGTTAACTCCAGAGGATCTGGAGTTCTGCAGCGCGAGGGCTCTGTGCCCAAAGCTCTATCTGGCAGTTTCAAATGAAACTGTCAGATCTTTTCGAAGCTAACATCAAAGGACGGAAAGTCTGTGTGGAAAAACTACACTAGCCCATGGCTACCTACTAGTAGTAATAACAACAATATAAACAACAAAGAAACACCCAGAGCCATAATAACAAAATTGATGGTATTATGGTTCGCTTTACCACCCCGATAAGCACATATGAACTCCCCTTCCCAAGACTCAAGTCCAGGAAGGGGCAATATAAATAACCTAAATGAAACAATCTAGATCCCTCACCCAAAGGAAAAGAGGGTGAGGATAACTACAATGGCATGACACAGTGCTTGCACCAATTCGCCACCTACCCAAGTAGAAGTTCTGAGAGGGGCAGGAGGGAGGTGGTTATAATATAGCAAGACTCCATGAGAAGAAAAGCAATTACTAAGGTGAGTAATTTTTCTTCAAACACCATGAAGTCTTGCTATATTATAACAATAGCAGATTACACAGCAGTACCTCCATGGAGGAGGGTCAGAACCTACTTAGAAATAGGCTCTGAGCAACAGCTGTGTCAAACCGAGCATCTCTCCTGGACTGGACATCCAGGGAATAATGCTTGGTAAAGGTGTGAACTGTCTTCCAGGTAGCAGCTTGACAAATCTCCAGAATGGGAATGTCCCTAGCAGCCGCTAGAGACGCAGCTGTACCCTGGTGGAGTGGGCCCTCAATCCTGAGGGGTACTCTACCCAGTTTCTGATAACAGAATTGGATACAAGAAACAATCCACCTTTGCAATTGTTCTCTTAGTGGCAGGTTTCCTGCCAACCTCGCATAGGTAAGAAAGAGTTGGAGGGATTCGAACCTATGACCTCTGAGTGCGCTCTAAATAGTAGCTTAAGGCTCTTTTGACATCCAAGCTGTGCAGTCTCCTCTCACCTGAGGAAGAATGCTTAGTGAAAATACTGGGAGAGAGATAGATTGATTCAGGTGGAAATCAGAAACCACCTTAGGCAAAACTTTCTATTAGTCCTAAGGACTACCTTATCTCTCTGGAAAGAGATAAAATCTTCTTCCACTGACAGAGCCTGTAACTCACTTATGCGTCTGGCAGAGGTGATAACTACTAGGAAAACGGTTTTCCAAGTTAAATACTTGAGCTCTGCTGAAGACAGAGGCTCAAAGGGGGGTTGCATTAACTGAGCAATGCAAATATTCAGGTCCCAGGCGGGAGCTGGTTCCCGAAAAGGAGGGTTAGTATGAAGTAACCCTTTAAAAAACTTGGAGAACACAGGGTGAGAAGAAAGGAGGCAGGTTTCCTGCTGACACAAAAGCAGAGACAGCTGCCAGATGAACCTTCAGGTAGCTGGTTTAAGGCCTAGGGAATTCAGATGGACCAAATAGTCCAGTAGAATGGGAAGATCAGCAGATTCTGGGATAATCTGCCTCTCAGAGCACCAGAAGGAAAACCTCTTCCACTTAGAATTATAAGTGGCTTCTAGTGGAAGGCTTCCTTGAAGCCTTTAAATATCCATGACACCTTGAGAAAGGTGTAAGTCAGCAAATTCTAGCTCCTCAAGAGCCAAGCCTTGAGGTGGAGGGATTTGAGGTCCGGATAACACCTCCCCTGTGCACAGGCCAGTAAGTCGTGACCTCTGGGCAGGCTCAGGGCAGGGTGGACTGCCAAGGACAGGAGCAGAGGGTACCAGGGCTGTCTGGCCCAATCTGGGGCAATCAGAATCACTCTGCAAGGTTGAGATCTGATTTTTACTAGTACCCTGAAAAGGAGAGGAAAGGGAGGAAAGGCATACAGGAACTTCCCTTTCCAGTCCAACAGAAAGGCGTCCAGAGGGACTGAGCCCAGTACAGGAGGCCTGCAACAGAAAATAGGAAGTTGGTGGTTGTCTGGGGCTGCGAAAAGATCTATCTGAGGAGTGCCCCATCTGGCAAAGACAGACCCCAGCACTTGTGGATTCAGAGCCCATTCGTGATGGCCCTGAGAAATCCTGCTGAAGGCGTCCGCCAGGACATTGTCCTTCCCTGGGAGATGAACCGCTATCAGGGAGGTGTTCAGGGAGTAAGCCAGAGACCACAACTTCATTGCTTCGGTGCACAAGGCTGAAGACCGAGTGCCCCTTGCTTGTTGATGTACCACATTGTGGTGGTATTGTCGTCCTGACTTGAACCACTTTGTTCTGGACAGAATCTGAAAACACCGAAGAGCTAAAAGACAGCTCTGCGTTCCAAGATTGATGTGGAGCAGAGATTCCTGAGGAGACCACATCCCTGAGTGGCAAGGTCGTCTAGGTGAGCCCCCACCCAACAGGGAGGAATCCGTGGTGAGGGTGAGGGAGTGAGAAATGGAATGAAGGGAACCCCTGTCTTAAATTGCTCTGGACCTGCCACCAGTGGAGGGCTTGGATCAGAGTTTGAGTAACTGGGACCAACTTGCAGGGGTCCTTCCTTTGAGACCAATAGGCCCTCAAATGGAACTGAATGTCCTCATCTGGAATCTTGCTCCTGCATGACAGCTGTGGAAGCAGCCATGTGCCGAGGAGTTGCAGAAAATGCCTTGCTGGTCGAGAGACCCGCAGGGTAAAGGAGGATGCCAGGGCGATGAGTCTGTCCACCCTTTCCGAGGGAAGAAAAGCCCTGGCTAACCTTGTGTTCAATTCTGCACCTATGAAAGTTAGGACCTGAACTGGTTCCAGAACTGACTTTGGTAAGTTTAGCAGGAATCCCAGGGAAGTGAGAAGCTGCTGGGTGACTTGCAAGTGGGATTTCACCTGACCTGGAGACTGACCCACAATGAGCCAGTCGTCCAGGTAGGGAAACACAGCAACCCCTTGCCTTCTAAGTGAGCCACCACTACAGCGTAGACATTTTGTGAATACCCTTGGCGCAGAGGTAAGGCCGAAGGCATTGCCCTGAACTGGTAGTGGCCTGAGGGCAGTCTAACCTGAGGTACTTTGGGTGAGAAGGCCTGATCAGAACATGAAAATAGGCATCCTTGAGGTCCAGGGAAGCTAGCCAGTCCCTGGTCTTAGGGAAGGCAATATCATTGCCAGAGTCAACATTTTGAACTTTGGTTTCAACAGATGCTTGTTCAAGAATCTTAAATCTAGAATGAGCGCCATTCTCCTGTCTTTTGGGGTAAGAAAGTATCTTGAATAAAGCCCTTGCCCTGATGGCAAGGAGGAACCCTTTCCACTGCTTTGCAGTCCAGAAGAGAAGAAACCTCTGCTTCCAAAGCAAGGGCTTTGAAGGATTTGCAGGGAAATGCCTGGCTCTCATCTTTGGAAAGTGTTTGAAGCTGAGAACCAGACCCTGGCTATTACCTCAGAACCCATCTGTCCGTAGTTAGGGACAGCCAGTTCCGGCTGATATGAGGTCAACCTGCCCACACTGGTACAGGAGAATCAGCCCTGGGCACCCCATCAGGTGCTCTGCTTGGCAGCAGCCTTAGGCTGAGGGGAGGGGACGGTCTACTTGTGCCTCGTCTACCCTGCCTCTGAAGAAACCCTCTGAGTCAGCAGAGGAGGCTTGAAATTGGTAAAAGGCCTGAAAAGGGCCTGCCCCTTCCTCTGGGAGCATGCCTTGTGGCATGGCATGCTTCTCCTTAGTCTGGGCACTTTTGTAGGTAGTTCTGTATTCATCCATCTTTTTCATATAGTTTTCTGTTTGCTCCCAAACAGAGAATTTCCCACTACAGGAAAATCCATAGCCTTGACTGGGTATCTAGGGACAGATTAGTGCATCTGAGCCATGCCAACCTACTGAAAGCTACAGAAGTGGCCATGACCCTAGAGGAAACATCATTAACATCAACAGCAGTATGAAATTGAACTTTAGAGGCTTCAATGCCATCAGCAGCCACCTGTTCTAACTCACTAGCCTGCTGGCCATGGGCCTGCTTGGCTAACTGCAATACTGTGTCCCACCTAGATTTCTGATATCTAGCCCATAAGCCATATAATTTGCCTGCCTGAGTCCCAAAAAGCTGCCATATACTGTTTCTTCACCATGGCATCAATCTTCCTGGAATCCTTATCAGGAGGATGTGAGGCCAGAGGAATATTAGCCTTGTCACAGGCTGCAGCTTGTACCACACCTACATGACTACACTGCTCAGTAAGGAAGTCTGTATCCCACCCTGACAAAGTATACCTTCTGTCCATTATTTTATCTACAGGAGGGACAGAATGAGATTTTTAAAATCTTTGTTGTTTGCTTCCTAAATGACTTATGCAAAGGAATAGACAACCTCCTAGACTCTGGAATATCCATCATTTCCACATAATCAGGCTCTCTTGCTCATCCACAGCCTCCTAAAGGAAGCTGGAGGGTTTCTGCAACCTTTTGTAAAAATAAAGAAAGAAGGGACTCAGACAGAATAGGAGGGATTCTAAAGGTCTGTCTGGAGAATGTCCGTTCAATGGGCACGTCCAGACCCCCAGCCACACATATATTGATCAAATTCCTCCTCCTCCTGTGGTTCATAAAAATCCTCAACTTCAAAATCCTGAACCACTGGGACTGAACAGACCAACCTTTTACCAACTGTTGGTGGTTCTACAGATCCCTGAGACAGTGACTGGACAATCTGAATGGCTTTAGCTATCTCTGCAGCAGTTGGAGACACAATTTTGGACTCCAGACCTACTGATATCCTTGTCTTTTTACTTGGGACTGGTTTCCCTGAACCAGCCTTCCTTTTGCCCGAGGAAGTCTCGCCCTGGTCAGAGGGCACTCCCTCTGGTCCAGTGGGTACTGGACCGGGCTGGCCATCCGGGTCAGCGGACTTTTTGGCCTCTCGTTCCCTGAGCCGGCCCAATCTCTTCTCCAGGGTGGCTGCAGGGAAATCTTTACACACCTGGCAGTCTGACAGGAGGTGGTCAGCCCCCAGACAATAAACACAAGTGGTGTGTGGGTCAGCCTTGGCAAAGGCGTCCCCACAGACATCACAGTGTTGAAACCCAGTGGGCCCGGTTTTTCTTTTGGGTTTCTCAGACATAATGCCAGCCTAACCAAACTTGCCTTTTGATGGCAGTGCTAGCAAGACACCCTTATCGGTTCCTAACCGTGTCACGGGTATTTGAAAACCGTTATAATTCCGTTTTAGAACTGATAAGAACCAGGAACCGCACTCTAAAACCCAACTGTACACTTTTAAAATGCAGAAAAAATCAACCGATCGGTTCAAAACCGAACCGATAATTAATTTTCCACACAGACTTAAATTTTAGTACTTACGGTTACCAGATAGAGCTTTAAAACCGAAATGCAGTAAAAATAATGACTTTTGCCGTTCAAATGAACCGAAAAATACTCGAGAATGAACCGAGCTGAAGGAGCTGATCTCCGGAGCGACTGTTCAGTGAAGCGGAGTAAAGAATCTGACAGTTTCATTTGAAACTGCCAGATAGAGCTTTGGGCACAGCGCCCACGCGCTGCAGAACTCCAGATCCTCTGGAGTTAACTCCTTCCTCTCCGGGGCAGTTCAGCTGCAGTGGCTGACTGCTATTGTTATAATATAGCAAGACTTCATGGTGTTTGAAAGGAATTCTGTATCAGGGCCTGACAATGTATACCTTCTGTCCATCTTTTTATCTACAGGAGGCACAGAATTAGGAGCTTTTAAAATTTTAATTGTTTGTTTCCTAAAAGACTTATGTAAAGGAATAGACAATCTCCTAGACTCTGGAATATCCATCATTTCTACAAAATCAGGCTCCTCTTGCTCATCCACAGCCTCTTCTAAAGGAAGCTGGAGGGTTTCAGCAACTTTTATAAAACATAAAATGAGATGGGGACTCAGACAGCATAGGGAGATTCTAAAGGTCTGTCTGGGAGATGTCCGTTCAATGGGCACACCAGACCTTCTCAGCCACATTCATACTGTTCATAATCCTCCTCCCCTCCTCTGGTTCATAAAATTCCTCAATATCATAATCCTGAACCACTGGGACCGGATGAACCGACCTTTTACCAGATAGTGGTGGTTCGGACGGACCCTGAGACAGTGACTGGACAATTTGTATGGCTTTTTATCTCTGCAGCAGTTGGAGAAGGAATTTTGGACTCCAGACCTGCTGATTTTCTTGTTTTCTTTACTGGAATTGGTTCCTCAGAACCAGCTTTTTCTTTGCCGAGGAAGTCTGCCCTGGTCAGAGGACTCTCCTCTGGTTCGGTTGGCACCGAACCAGGCTGGCCATCCGGGTCAGCGGACTTTTGGCTCTCCTCCCTGAGCCTGCCCAATCTTTTTCCAGGGTGGCTGCAGGAAATTCTTACATACCTGGCAGTCTGACTGGAGGTGGTCAAACCCAGACAATAAACACATGTGGTGTGTGGGTCAGCCTTGGCAAAGACTTCCCACAAACATCACAGTCTTGAAACCCAGTGGGACCGGTTTTCTTTTGGGTTTCACAGACATAATGCCAGCCCTAACCAAAACTTCCCTTTTAACCCGCAGTGCCAGGTAGACACCCTTTATCGGGTTCTAACCGTGTCACGGATATTGGAAAAACCGTAATAAATCCGTTTTTAGAACCGATAAGAACCGGGAACCGCACTCTAAAATAGTAACTTTTAGTTTTAAATGAGTTTTAAACCCACTGATCGGTTCAAAACCGAACCGATAACTTACAAGTTCCACACAGACAAAACCTTCATTTACTTACGGTTACCACAGATAGAGCTTGAACCGAACGGTTTTGCAGTTAAAATAAAACTATTCTCGGTTAAATCCAACCGAGAAAACACTTTTTAAACCGAGAAATGAACCGAGCAGAAGGAGAAATCTCCGGAGTGACTGTTCACTGAGGTGGAGTAAAGACTCTGACAGTTCAAGTTTGAAATGACACAGATAGAGCTGTTCTCGTGCCAAAATTCTATTTTGGAATGGTTTTAACCATTTCACTCTGGAGCAGTTCTAGAGCTGGATCAAACTGCTAATGTCTATAATATAGCAAGACTTCATGTTGTTTGAAGACCTGAATTTGAGAGGTCTAAGAGGTACTCCAGAACTTTATCTGGTGGGCAGGAAAAAGGATTCAGAGAGAACTTTGCACACCAGAGCGAGAAACGCTTCCATTTGGCTGTGTAAGTTTTCCTAGTGGCTGGTTTCTGTGCAGCCAGAAGAATATCTGAAACCCTTCAAGACACATTGAACCAGTTTACTTCTACCTCTTCAGGAGCCAAGCGTGAAGGTGAAGCGATCTCAGGTTGGGATGGACCACAGGCCCCTGAGTCAAGAGGTTCATCTGAAGGGGGAGTGGTCTCGGAGGAACTGCCAACATATTGTTGAGTAGTGTAAACCACAGTTGTCAAGGCCAGAAGGGAGCAATGAGGATCATTTTGTCCCCATGGGATTCGAACTTGAGGAGTACCCTCTGAATTAGAGGAAGAGGTGGAAAGGCGTAAAGAAAGCGTCTTGTCCACTGCAGCCTGAACGCATCCTGACAGAAAATGCCAGGCCCTGGATTTCTGGAGCAGAAGAGAGGCAGTTTTGCATTGCATGGGGAGGCAAAAAGGTCCAGGTCTGGAGTTCCCCACTCTCTGAATAGTGACTGAACTACGGTTGAGTCGAGGGACCATTCGTGAGGGTCTGTCTCTGTTCTGCTGAGACAGTCTGCCCGTTCGTTCTGTATTCCCAGTAGGTAGACCGCTTGAATTAGAGCCTTGTGCTCTAAGCACTATTCCCACACTCTCATCGCTTCCCTGCATAAGGGGTAAGAGTGAACACCGCCCTGCTTGTTGATGTAGTACATCACTGCTTTATTGTCCGTCTGAAGGAGAATGTTCTTGTGACAGAGAATGTCCTTCAACGCTCGGACCGCATAAAGGATGGCTTTCATCTCTAGGACATTTATGTGAAGCTGGGACTCGACTTGAGTCCACGTACCCTGAGTATGGAGAGACTGACAGTGAGCTCCCCACCCCATTAGGGATGCATCTGTGGTAATGGAAATTTGATGATCCAGAGGAGAAAAGGAGTACCCTTCCAGGAGATTGCTCTCTTGAGTCCACCAGGTGAGCGAACTCTTTAGAGGTTCTGTCACTTTGATGGGAGAGGACTGCGGGCAAGTGGTTGGGGACCACTGAGTACTGAGCATCCACTGAGTAGTTCTCATGTGCAGATGTGCTAGGGGTACAGTGAACACCGAGGATGCCATGAGGCCTAGCATCCATTGCATCAAGAGAGCTGGGACTGAGTTGTTTTCCCCGATGTGACGGGCCATCTGAAGGATATCGTTCCTTCTGTCCTCTGGAAGAAAAGCCTTCACAAAGGAGGTGTCCAGAAGAGTCCCTATAAAAAGGAGCCTCTGGGAGGGCTGCAACTGCGATTTTTTGAGGTTTAGCAGAACTCCCATGGACATGAGAAAGCGAAAGGTCATGTCTACGGCATCCAGAGTTCCCTGTCTGGAAGGGCTTGCCAGAAGCCAATCGTCCAGATAAGAGAACACCTGTATTCTGACCTTTCTGAGGTGGGCTGCGAGAACTGCACAACACTTTGTAAAAACCTGCGGCGCCGAGGATAGCCCAAAGGGCAGGACTCTGAACTGATAATGTTGTCCCAGAGCCACAAACCTCAGGAATTTGTGGTGCCTTGGGTGAACAGAAATGTGCTGGTAAGCATCCTGCATGTCTAGGGAGGCTAGCCAGTCGTGTTGATGAAGCAAAGGTAACAAGGTTCCTAGAGAAATCATTTTGAATTTCTCCTTGGGGAGAAATTTGTCTAGCTTTCTGAGATCCAAAATGGGGTGCATGCCCCCGGACTTCTTTGGAACCAGAAAATAATGGGAGTAGAACCCTGTGTTCCATTGATGCAGCGACACTACTTCCACTGCCCTGTTGTTCAGAAGGCCCTAAATCTCAGCGACGAGAAGGTCTGACTGAAGGGTTGACAGCCTGGTCTGTCATTTGGGAGGACGATCCGGAACTTCATTCAAGTGTTGTGCATGCATAGTTGCATCACCACCGCCATCTTGGAGATGGCACTTGATGGCACTCCATCGCTGACTTCAGGAGCTCGCCACAGCCATATCGGCTCTGACTAGAATTTGTTCATATAGGCTTCTCTCTTGTCTCAAAATAGGGATGTTACCTCGAAGGTGAAATCCATGGCCTTGGTCTTTGTGTCCTCTGTATGGATGGTTGCTCTAAGCAAAACAAATGTCCTCAGGGCTACTTCATGAGTTAATACCTTTGAGGTTGTATCACTTGAGTCTAAAGCCATATGAAACGGGTATTTACTGGCTTCCAGTGAATCCTTAGCAGTCTCTGGTAAGCCATTGCCAATATTTCCACTCACCTTTTCACTCGGGCCTGGTCAGTGCTCACATTGGCTATTTGGTATGTGCAGTGTATGTCATGTACACAGCTTGCCTTAATTGCAGGGTAGCTGAAGTGCACACCTTTCTTGCCATACAATCCAGTTTTCTGGAATCTTTTTCAGGTGGCATGGCTGCTAGTGACACCTTTGATTTTTCACAGGCAGCTACTTGTACGACTCCTTTATTGTCAGAGTGTGAATATTAAACCTCTGCCACCTGCCATTCTACTTAATTTTTCCCCCACTTTATTGACAATGCCAGGAGCTGAATGAAAAAATTACTTACCATAGTAATCTTTTCTTCCAGGGGATATTCCAATATTCATAATTCTTATGCAGTATGCCTTTAAGCCAGATCTGCCCCGAGATGGAAAGTTATGCTAATGATGGAACATCACTGGCACATGCCACTTTTCAAATGCTGCCCCTATCAACTGCCTACATTCTAACCTCTCAGATTTCATTGACGCCTGACAAGACAGGCAACACGAGGAAAATACCCATATAACACTATAATAGTAATAATAAGAATAATAATAACAACACCGAAAAAGCCTCCGACAGGAAGGAATAACACCAAAACAACCCCCGGAATGTCAGAATCACCTGAAGAGGGTAGCATCAATGAAAACACAGTTTTAACAGAAATGTTAGAGTGTGGCACTCATACCACTGTTTACTCATCATGGAGTGCAGAGGCCACTGGTTCTAGCAGGTGTGGCAGGGTGGGATAGTTAGAATATTAGATTATCCCTCGGAAGAAACAAGATTTTTATGGAAAGCAATTTTTTTCTCCTCACCCCAGGAATACTCCAATATTCCTAACTCTTATGCAGACTAAGAAGCAGCACCTTTTGAGGTGGGCAGAGAATCTACTTTGGAAATAGACTCTGCAGGACAGCTGTGCCAAACCTGGCATCACCCCTAGCCTGTGTGTCCACGCTGTAATGCTTAGTGAAGGTGTGCACTGTTCTCTAGGTAGCTGCTTTACAGATGTCCACCAGTGGAACATCCCTGGAAGCTGCTATAGTTGCAGCTGTACCCCTTGTGGAAAGGCTCTCAGCCCTGCTGGGGGCTTCTTCCCAGCTTCTGAGCTGCAAAACTAAATACTCTGAACTATCCAGTGAGAAACAGACCTCTTAGATGCTGGACTTCCTTTTCCCACATCTCCATAAGTCAGGAACAGCTGTTTCCTGTCCTGTCCTGTCTATGGGCCTTAATGACAGTCATGTAGTAGTTAAGAGCTCTCTTGACATCAAGACTGTGCAGTCTACGTTCCCCAGAGCGTGAATGCTCAGTGAAGAAAACAGATAAGGTAATGGACTGGTTCAAATGAAAGTCCAAAACCACCTTTGGAAGAAATTTTCTGTTTGTTCGCAGTACCACTTTGTCCCTGTGGAATGAAATGTAGTCCTGTTCAATGCAGAGAGCCTGGAGCTCACTGATCCATCTAGCAGAAGTGATTGCCACTAGGAAAACCGTCTTCCATGTGACATGCTTCAAAGGAGCTGAAGACATGGGTTCAAAGGGGGAACCCATGAGCTTAGCAATACACACATTTAGGTCCCAGGCTGGCACCGTTCCCTGTGAGGAGGTGCAAGTGAGCTAGACCTTTAGAGAACCTCTTAAAGATAGGGTTTGATGCCATAGAGGCATTCTTCCCAGCTGAGGTGTAAGCAGACACTGAAGCTAGGTGGACTTTTACAGTAGTGGGCTGTAGGCCCAGTAAATGCAAATAAGTAAGGTAGTCCAGCACAGCTGGGACCCCTGCTTGAGCTGGCACCACATCCCTGGTGGAGAACCAGATAGGAAAATGTTTTCCATTTTGAGGCATAGGCTTTCTTGGTGGAAGGCTTCCTGTACCCCTTAAAATGTCCAGAACACTTTCCAGAGAGATGAAAGCCTGCATACACTAGGTCCTCAAGAGCCATGTTTTGAGCCTCAGGAATTTGAGGTTCTGGTACAGGAGTCTCCCTTGACTGGAGGTTACCAGGTTGTGCCTCCAAGGAAGGTGTATTGGCTCGGCTACAGACATGGAGAGCAGCACAGTGTACTATGGCTGCCTGGCCCAATCTGGAGCTATCAAGATAATTGAAACTGGCTAGGACCTGAGCTTGAGTAGCACTCTGTACACTGGGGGAAAGAAGGGAATGCATACAGGTACTTCCCTGACCAGTCCAGAACCAGAGCGTCCAGGGGGTTTGTTCCCTGAGCTGAGGGTCTGCAACAATAATGTGGCAGGTGATGACTTTCGTGGGATGCAAAGAGATCTGTCTCTGGGGTGCCCCACCTTCTGAAAATCACTTCCACCACCTGTCTGTTCAAGGTCCAGTCATGATGGGCCTTATTGATCTGACTCAGAGCATCTGCTAGGGTATTGTCCTTGCCTGGTAAATGTATGGCCTGAAGGGAAACTCCTAGGGAGTAGGTCAGAGTCCAAATTCTCTTTGCTTCTGTGCAGAGAGGATCCAACCTTGTTTCTCCCTGCTTGTTTATGTAGTACATTGTGGTGGTATTGTCTGTTCTGACTTGTACCATCCTTCCCTGAACCAGTGGTGTGAAGGCTTGGTGTGCCAGCAACACTTCTCTGAACTCCAGAAGATTTATATGCTGGAGTGAGTCTGCACTGGACCAAGTGACGCGAGTGGTGTGATCCCCAAGATGGTCGCCCCACCTCAGTAGTAGTAGAGATGGGCGAAGTGACCCCAATTTGCTCTGCAAAGTGATTTGCGGAGTGATGGTGACTTCACGGAGTGCTCTGCAACGTGAAGCAGAGTACTTTGCATTATAATGGGTAACGCAAAGTCCATTGAAAACGACTTTGCATTACTCCGCCTTCCCAAACCACTACTCCACCAATTCTTAAGGTGAAGTATATTGAAAATAATATACTTCACCTTGTTTTTAAACTCCAAAGGCGAATTTTGCAGTGATTCATGGGATTTCAGGTCACATGGGCTCTAGATTGTTCTGCACAGCCTCAATTTTGGATAGTGTGTGTAGGAAGCTGTAGGAGACAATCTGCTCTGAGAGCTCTCTGTGATTCAAACCTTCTAAAAGTTGTTAAAAAAAGCCTTTTTGAGTCATTTTTTGCTAAAACTTTAGTTCATCGATTATAGGAAACCCTCCTGTGCTCATATCATCAGGAGTTTATTGTTTGTGTGTGGATTTTGAATGTTAATGTACAACAGTCTGTGTACTGAGAGACAGTGGAAGTGTGCTTTGAGGGAGGGGCATGTCTGTGGTGTAGGAAGATTAACTTAGAAAAAAAGTGCTTTCTGTTTTGATGATATTTTTCTTGTATAACTGTGTTAATGTACACACAGTAATATTTTCAATAATTCTTGCCATTTTTTTGCTGATTGTTGTGGTGCAGCAATGTATAGTTTTAGTTTGTTTAAAATATGTGGTTATATTACTGAAGTTTTCAATTTGCTACGCATTACTTAGTGTGTGTGTGAGTACGTGTATGATGCGTGTCATCAAATCAGACACCTTTTATTGTGCCACATAATAATTTCAGCAATGTGAACCTGCTATCCACTGCAGCTGTGCGATTTTTATAGTTCTTTGTGGTATCTTTACTGGTACTAGTACTAGTGACTGTTACTGCAGTAATGCAGTACACTGCCCCCCCCCCCGCAGCCCACCACAACCGGCAAAGGTATTCTTTTTCAGATTGGAATTTCTAATGGTGAGCACTGGTAAGGTGTTGTGCCTTTGCATCTGCATCTCTTCAGTGCTCAGTGCTATCTTAATCTGTCTGTGCATTTGCATCTCTTTAGGGCCCAGTCTCCATCTGTAACTTAAGTCACAGTTGTTTCTTTGGCTTCCCTTCAAAGTACTCGACAGGTGTGGTGCATAATTCTGCATGAATATTGTACTCATTAATATGTGTTTTTAAGTCAGGACTATCATCACGAGTCACTCATGATACAAATTACATTCCTCATCATCACAGTCACAAATGCAGTCACAAATCACGATTCACAATCACATCACAAATCACAACACTAATTTTTTGACTAGTTACTTGGATGTATTGTAAGCCTGTTTTGTAGTATCTCTCCAGGTTTCACCACCCCACCATTGTACTCATTAATGAGTGTTTTTAAGTCAGGGAGTTTGTGCTACAGCTCATCGGGGAAGTACAGCCACAGGAATTCATGTTCCCAATACAGTTTCATATTGGTTATCTCACACTGTCGACACCGAATCACGTTCTTCATCATCACGGTCACAAATGCAGTCACAAATCACGATTCACGATCACTTCACGAATCACATTAATTTTTTTACTCGTTACTTGGATGTATTGTAAGTATGTTTTGTGGTATCTCTCCAGGCTTCACCACCCTGCCATTGTACTCATTAGTGATCATTTTTAAGTCAGGGAGTTTTGTGCTACAGCTCATCGGGGAAGTACAGCCATAGGCATTTGTGTTCCTTCCCATACAGTATGTGAGTTACAGTACTGTAAGTAGTGGTAGGCAAAGTGGCCCCAATTTGCTCTGTGAAGTGATTCACTGAGTAATGCAGAATCCGCAGAGAACTCCACAATGTGAAGCGGAGTACTTCGCTTCATAACTAGGAACGCGAAGTCCATTGAAACCAATGACTTTGTGTTTTTCCACCTTCCCCAAACCACTACTCCACCAATTTTAAGGTGAAGTACATTGAAATCAATGTAATTCACCTCACTTCACCCTGTAATTGAGCTCCAAATAAAATTCTGCAGTTATTCATGAGATTGCAGGTCACATGGGCTCTAGATTGTTCGGCATAGCTTCAGTTCTGGCCTGGGTAGTGTGTGTGCAGTGGTAGCTAGAGACAGTTTGCTCTCAGAGCTCTATGATTCAAAACCTCTAAAAGCTGTTTAAAATGCCTTTTTGAGTAATAGTTTTTCCTCAAAATTTAGTACATCGATTGTAGGAAACTCTTCAGTGCTCATACCATTGAGTGTTTATTGCTGTGTGTGGATTTTGAATATTAATTTAGAACAGTCTGTGTACTGTGAAGTGTGCTTTGGGGAGGGGCATATTTGTGGTGTAGGTAGATTAACTGGGAGAAAAAGGCAGTCTTTCTGTTTTGGTTATATTTTTCTTGTATAACTGTGTTAATGTACACACAGTAATATTTTCAGTAATTCTTGACATTTTTTTGCTAATTGTTGTGGTGCAGCAGTGTACAATTTGTCTGTTTAAAACATTTGGTTATATAACTAAAGGTTTTCAATTTGCTACGCATTACTTGAGTGTGCATGTGAGTGTGTGTGTGATGCATGCCATTAAATCAGACACCTTTTATTGTGTTACAGAGTAATTGCAGCAGTGTGAGCCTGCTATCCACTGCACGTGCATGAATTTTTTATACTGCTCTGTGGTAGCTTTACTGGTAGTGAATTGTTACTGCTGTGCACTAATCCCCCAACTGGCAAATGTATTCCTTTCCATATATGGATTTGTGACTTGTGAGCACTGGTTAGGTGGTGGTGGTGGTGTGCCTTTTCATATTCATCCCTTGAGTGTGCAGAGCAATCTTAATCTGTCTGTGCGTTTGCGTGGCACCATTAATTCTGGGAGACTGCATTTCTTGTTACGCTCTCATTTCACTTCATCAGCACTGGGGAATTTTCTGGACACAAGACAGTAGCATTTTGAAGATGCACATTAATTCTGGTGACTCTGTGTGTGACCTGACCACTGCATGCATGACTGAGTGTGCCATTAATTCTGGGAGACTTTGCATTTCTTGTTACTCTCTCATTTCATCAGCACTGCAGAGTTTTCTGGACGCAATACAGTGGCACTTTGGGTATGCACATTCATTGTGGTGACTGTGTGGGTGGGATGCTGCCAGAATTGTTGTCACTCCGCCTTAATTCGCGTTTAAGGTGGAATGACAACGCGAAGTAATAATAACAAGGTGAAGTGAGCCTTTCCTATGGGGCACTGCAGTAGCGTATGGGCCACTGCCGCTCACTGGCCAGCAGATTTTAAATTCTCTGCATCTCTACCCGGTAGTGATGCATCTGTTGTGAGAATCACTGATGGAGACTCTTTTAGAAAAGGAACCCTTCCCTGAGGTTGGCTTCCTCTTTCCACCACTGAAGTGCCTAAAGTAACGTTTTTGTTGCTGGGGCTAGCTTTGAGAGATGATCCTTTCTCTGGCACCAATGTGCCCTGAGGTAGAATTGGATGACTCTCATCTGGAACCTGGAACCCAGGACTGTGCCAGTGACAGCTGCCATGTGGCCCAGTGGCTGTAAAAACTGTCTTGCAGTGTTTGGTCTGTTCAGGCTGAAGGAGTCTGCCATCTGCAGAATACTTCTTACCCTGTCCAGAGGTAGGTAATTATGCTCCTATGAACTGCAGCACTTGCGCAGGAAGAAGGACTAACTTTCTGAGAATTATCAGAAAACCCAGTGAATCTAGAAGTCTTTGGGTGAGGTGCAAATATTCCCTTACCTGTTGTGGTGACCTTCCAACCACCAACCAATCGACCAGGTAAGGGAAAACTGTGACACCTAGCCTTCGCAGGTGTGCCACAACCACTGCCAGGCACTTTGTGGACATGTGAACACTCTTGGAGCTGTAGTGAGACCGAATGGCAGGGTTGAGAACTGGTAATGATCTGCAGGGAGTCTGAACCTGAGGTACTTTCTGTCAGACTCCCTTATGGGGATATGGAAGTAAGCATCTTTTAGGTCCAGAGATGCCAGCCAATCTCCTCTTTGGAGTGCTGGCAGAATTAGTGATAAGGTTACCATTTTGAACCTTGGCTTTAATAAGTGCCTGTTTAGCACTCTTAGGTCTAAGATAGGCTGCCACTCCCCATTTTTCTTTGTTTTGAGGAAGTATCTTGAATAAAAACCCTTTCCCCCTTTGTTGTGGGGGCACAGGTTCCACTGCCCTTGAGAACAGTAGGTTTTGCACTTCCCTTACCAGCAGCTTCCTTTCTGCATTGGAAGCTGGCTTGAACACCCTGGTTCTTAGAGTGGGAAGGGTTTTGAAGCTTAGTGACAAACCCTGACTTACTACTTCCAGGATCCACCTGTCTGTGGTGATCTGTTTCCAAGCCTGGAAATAGAGTCAGTCTGACCCCTACTGGTAGTGGGGAGACAGCCTGGGAAAGCATGTCAGGGGTTTTGCTTTGCCTGAGGCTGAGACTAGGAGCCACGCCTCGAACCCCTTCTACCCCTGCCCCTGAAGTACCCCTGCTGTGGGTACTGCTGAACCTGGGGTGCAGCCATGGCCTGATAAAAAGGCCTGGTGTGGAAAGGTCTGCCCCTGCCTCCTCTTCCACAGGGTCTAGTGGACGGAGCGGAGGAGCCCTTTCTTTGGCAGAATTGCTTTTGTAGGTGGCCTTGTACTCATTCACCTTTTTTCATGAAAGCCTCTGTCCGAGTTCCAAAGAGGGAATGACCCTCAATGGGGAAATCTAAGGTCTTGGCCTGAGTATCCTGACTGAGGTTTGTGGTTCTTAACCAAGAAAACCCCCTCTGAGCAATAGTATTAGCCATCCACCTGGCAGCAGTGTCATTAGTGCCTGCTGCCATCTGAAATTGGTATTTGGCTGCCTCTAAGCCAAACCTAGCAGTCTCAGCTAAGTCAACTGAGAGATCAGATAGAGCTTTATCTGACATAGCCATGATAGATTGCCACAGAGACTTCTGATATTGAGCTTCATAAGCCTGGAAATTTGCTTGTCTGATGGCCAAGGAAGCTGACAGGTAGCCCTTCTTGGCCATCCTGTCAATTTTTCTGGAATCTTTTTCAGGAGGGTAAGATGCTAGAGGTACTTTTGCCTTGTCACAGGCCACAGCTTGTACCACTCCCTGGTGGTCGGGTGGGAGAACAAGAATTCAGTCCCTTCCCCGTCCGGCTAATATTTCTTGTCCAGCCTTTTGTCTAAAGGAGGGACAGACCCGGGTGTGTGGAGGATTTTATTTTAAATATGGCCTTTTTAAAGAACTTATTCACAGGAAACAATAATTTCTTGGTGGGTGTTAACTTCATCATCTCTAAATATTCTGCTTCCTCTTCATCCTCTATCACTTTGGTGGTAGTTATGTCAAGGGTATCTACCATTATTCTGACAAATGTGAAATGGGAGGAATAATTCTCTGAGGCCCTGGGTGGTGAACCAAACTCCTGTTCAGGGGAGACTTCAGGCTCTATAAGCTTCCTTCACCTTCTTCCTCATACTCCCTATACTGTTCCATATCATCACGGAAGGAAGATTGGGTAGATTTAGTAGAGGTCTGAACTGATGGCTGCTTTCCAGGAGGGAACATCCCCTGTAAAGCCTGCAAGACTTTACAAGCCTGTGCAATCTCCTGTGGAGAAGGCATACTTTCAATCAACACAGAAGTCCCCAAACACTGTCCAGCAGGGGGTTCTGTGTGTTTAGTTTTTCAGTTTTCTTTAATGGAACTGGAGAGCTAGCCAGTTCAGCAGGCCTTTTTCAAAGGACCTTAGGTACCTGTTTCAGGGGTAGAGGTAGTGGTCTCTGTGGTTTCACCCACAGGCACTGAGGTTGTTGGCTGATCAGAGTCTGAGGGACACTTAGGTGGAGGCAACTTCTTTTTGAGCCTTTCCAAACATTTTTCAAGTATTTTTTTCAGGCAAGATCTTGTAAATTTCACAATCAGACTTTAAATGATCATAGCCAAGACAGGCCACACAAGAAGTGTGTTTATCTACCTTGGCAAATACTTCTCCACACTCAGTACAGTTTTTAAAACTGGATTCACTGGTTTTCCTCTTAGGTTTTTCTGACAGATTGCCAAGTTTAGCAGAAAAACACAAACTGCATAAGGATTTGAAATTTTAAATAATAGTTTACGGTTGCGGTCGGTTCAGGAACCGATCAGGGAACCGATCAGAACTGAGAACCAGTACAAAAACGAACCAAAGTTATTGGTTCAGTAACCAGTAGATGGTTTCAATCTTTCCTCACTGGCAGATCTCAGAGGGTAGTGTCGGGGATTTTTTCCTCTGGCCCAGTCTCTCTGCCATGTGGGGTCCCTCAAGGGTCAGTTTTGTCCCCCATGTTGTTCGCAGTGTATATGCTGTCCCTCAGAGACATTGTAAGATGGTATGGGCTGAGGTTTCACTGCTATACCGATGATACCCAGCTCTACCTGTCTTTTGCACCCGACCAGGATAGTGCAAGCTTGGTCTTTAATAGCTGCCTTGTAGAAATCCAGGACTGGATGAAATCCAGCTGGTTGAAATTGAATTAGGGAAAGACTGAGGTGTCAGTGGTGGATCCGGCTCACCGGACAGAGGGGTTGGTGGCCGGACAGCCTTCTGGACTTTTTCTCGGAGGTGTCCAACTGCCTTCCTTTGAACGGGTGCAAAACCTGAGGGTGGTCTTTGAGGATGGGTTGACACTGCATTCGCAGATGTTGCCAGCTGTCAAGTCCTCGTTTTACCATCTGAGGATCATCATGAGGATTAAGCACCTTGTTCCATCCTGCGACCTTCCAATGTTGATCCATGCCTTCGTGACCTCACGCCTAGACTACTGCAACTCCCTGTACTTAGGGCCTCCAGGGGTTGATATCTGCCGCTTGCAGCTAGTACAAATGCTGCAGCACAGTTGTTGATGGGGACTCCTCATTAGAGTCACATCACACCGGTGCTGTGCGAACTGCACTGGCTACCTATTCAGTGGTGGATCATATTCAAAGTCGGGCTTCTGACCTTTAAGGTCCTGCACGGACTGGGCCCGGGCTATCTGCAAGAGCTTCTGAAGACTTACTGCCCCGGACCACCTCTCCACTCAGCTGATGAGGGGTTGTTAGAGATTCCCAGGATACGGCTTAAAACATCAGGGGCCCGTGCTTTTATGTATGTGGCCCTGACCCTGTGGAATTCTCTACCTCGTCAGACTTGTGACTGCACGACTGTGGAGAGTTTTAAGAGGGCCTTGAAGACCCATCTATAGCATCTCGCTTATGATGATTAATTATACTTGATCGACATTTATTGCCTGCTGTACTTGAATTTTTTATGCTTTTCATTTACTGAATTTTATCTATTTTAAAGTTGTACGGTGCCTTGACTAAAAAAAGGTGCTTTATAAATAAAATTATTATTATCATTAGCGGTTACACAAAATAAATTTATTTAAACATTTTAAACTAAAATAAAGGAGTTTCTTTCACAAAACTCCGGTCAAGACTAAAAAGTTCCTGGTTCCCCTCCAGTTATGCCAAACTGGGAGAAACCGAGAAAAACAACAATTTTAACTAAAATAACTTAGCGGTTACGCTAAAAACAAAAGATAAGTGCAGCAAATGAAAAAATAAGGAATACTTATATCTTTTTTATAAGTCTTCATGACAAGATGTTGAGGAGAGGATCTCCGAGCATCTAGTCTTGACAGACAGAATGTGAAATCTGAGGGGTTAGAATGTAGGCAATTGACAGGGGCAGCAGCATTTGAAAAGTGGCATGTACCAATGGTGTTCCATCATTAGCATAATGTTCCATCTCCGGGCAGATCTGGCTTAAAGGTATACTGCATAAGAGGAATATTGGAGTATTCCTGGGGTAAGAATTGGGAGTTCCAGAATTCTACTAGTGGCTTTTTTGAGGGATTTGTGAATGGGTATTGTGACCATTTTGATGAGGTCAGACCCAGCATACTCATGAATTCTGCTTCTTCTATAGCCTCCTCAGTCTCTGTAGGGGGGATATCCAGAGTCTCAATCATATGCCTTACAAAAGAGGAATATGAGGTAAAGTCCTTATTGACTCTGGGTGGTGAACCAAAGTGATGTTTATTTATTTATTAATTTAGTATTTGTTGACTAGGAAAGGAAGACTTGGCAATTCTGCATCTTTTCAGCCTCATCCCAGGGGAGTGGGCATACAGATGGAAACCAGCTAACACTGAACCAGATTAAGCTGTTGGAGGTACTTTTTAGTGAATGTTCAGGGGCTTTCTCTTGTTCTGTTGGGTTCCCTTCATCTTCTTCCTCCTACTCCTCCAGCACAGGTTAAATAAATGTCCGAGGCTGGGGAAGGGGAAGAAACAGTGGCCAGGCTGCATGTGGCTAGAAAGGCCTGGAAGAATTGCTACATTTAGTGGTCCTTTGTGGTGACTGTTCTTGTTTAAGAAGAAACAGCATTACTATGGTGAGTACTTTTTTTTCTTCCTCTCTAAAGTGACATTGGAATTCCACTTAAGTCAGACTATTACTTTGCCAGTGTATTTCTCAATGCCGCATGCCACTGTGGGGTAGATATACTTCATATATTACATGTCAGTAAGGCCTCAGTTTCTACAAATCCAGAAAAGAGGACATTAGGAATAACAATGAACAATTGTTTGTTACATACTGTATGGCGAGGTGTGAAAGGTATACCCAGCCTTGAAACACACTATATCAAGGGGGATAGTATCCACTAAAAATTCCTTCCATACCAAGGCAGAAAAAGTACCCCAGGTGGCATTAATACACACACAAACATACACACACACACACACACACACACACCACTAAGAGCACAGAAGCAGCAGTGTCAGCTAGATGGAATATACCACTGGCAGGAATTTGCATAGGTTGCCATTAAGGTAGGTTATGTAACAGCACAGATATGAAAGGCAGCTTTAACAGCGATTGGTGGTTGGTTGTGTAACAGCATGGATATAAAGGGCAGCTCTAATAGGGGGTTGGTTGTAGGTTGTCTAACAGCACAGATATAATATGAAGCTCTAACAGGGGGTTGGTGGTAGGTTGTGTAACAGCACAGATAAGGAAGGCAGTTGCAACAGGGGAGTTGGTGGTAGGTTGTGTAACAGCTAGGGCTGGGAAAACTCAGTGAAGTTCTGACCCCTATTAAATAAGAACCAGAACATGCTGAAGGTCTGATTTGTTCTGATTAGTTCTGATTTATTGACAAATGTTTGAAAAAAGGCAAACAAAATGCATAAAAGTGGCCAAAGTCGGTCACATTTGACATAAAGGCCCAAAAGAAATAATTTAATGGATTATTTGTATAAAAATGAATGCAAAACTGCTAAATAAAAAAAGCAATCACTCACTACTAGCCCCTTCATGGCTGGCCTGTAATGGAGGCATATCCTGCTCGGGTCCGTGACATGAGTGTGCTGGGAGAGACAGAGAGAGACGGAGAGAGAGAGAGAGAGAGAGAGAAAGACAGACAGATGCAAATACCTGTAACATTAGTATTCTAACCTGTAAAACAACTAAGATCCCTCTAACTAATATGATGTCCTTCTGCTGACTCCCACCCACACCCACAGGCCAGGGACAAATTTACTGTCTTGACTCGTGACTGTACACGGCATACTGACAGCACAGCAGTCCATCACCACTTCCTTCCAAGATTACCTGACTAACCCCTACAGTACAGTTACTGTTAAGTGACCAAATTCAGCAACTGTTACGTGTGCCTAAGAATTTGAATTGGAGATGCAGACATATCTGATGCATCGCCACGCATAGTACAGTCCCACATTGGGATTGGTTAATGCTTATATGTAAAGTAACGAGATATGCTATAAAACTAATGTTAATAAGGAGGAATAATGGGGAATGAGTGATGATGATGATGATGATAACACTTGTGTGTAGTTGTACTTTACTTGTGCTGTATTGTAAACAGCCTGCTATGAGTCACAAAGTCAGATTTTATCCCCTGAGCCCCCCACAGCCAGCAGCACAGACATATCAACTTGTATGTTGTTTGTCCAAACAATATTTTTTTTTTACTACATGAAATTGTGAATAAGCATTAACAAGTGATTGTGATTGGATGGCACAAGTCAAAAAATTATTTTGTCAGCCTGCTGCCCTTGCCCTGTACACACAGCCACACTGAAGTCAGGAAAAAAATTATTTGGGATGTCTAGGACTGTTAAATTTCTCATGGACACCCCAGCAGTCTCCCTCTCTCCCCTCTGGATGGCACAAGTCAAAGATTTATTTTGCCAGCCTGCTGCCCTTGCCCTGTACATACAGCCACACTGAAGCCAGGAAAAAAAATATTTGGGATGTCTGGGACTGTTAAATTTCTCATGGGCCCCCCTGCAGTCTCCCTCTCTCTCTCCTCTAGACGGCACAAATCAAAGATATGTAAATTATGTACATATCGTTATTCTTGATCTTCCCTTGTATCTTCACCATTCATTACTGCTGGGTGTAAGCCAGAGGTGCACACCTGCCTGGAAGATTTTTTTGGGGTGGGAAGGAGTCGGCACTGACAGTGCTGCCCACATGGCTGATGCACTGTATGGCTCTCGAGGGTTGGCCATTAGGCGCAGCTGACTCCTCCTCCACCGCAGTTCTGTTCTGCCAGAGAGAAGGAAAAAAAGAGGGATAGACAAATTTTAAGATGAGGCAAGACAGCCGAGGGATAGGAAAAAGGAAAGGCTATAAACTGAAAAAGGAATAAGTCGCCAGAGTACAGAGGGAAAGCAGGACTTGCTAGCTGGCTATAGGGCCCCAGCCCCTGGATGGCAGCAGAGGAAAGAGACAGAGAAAGAGAGGGAAATGAATGAAAAGAGAAAGATAGAAGATATAGAGGGAGAGAAGAGAGGGAACTCTACCATGCTCAGCTGGAAGACTATTGGCTTATCTCTTGACTCAAAAAAAAACAGGGAGGTATGAATGGAGGTGCAAGGATTCCATAAAGCTTCAGTGACCACTGGACATAGGCCGAGTCTGGCCCTCCCCACCCCTAAACCCCTATTCGGGATGAAGGTCCTAGAGCATGGCACTCTCAAGCTTATCACCTGAGGGCTTAGCCAAGGGTGAAAAAACCCTCAACAGAAGAGGATCTTGTCCAGAAACAACCCCTATAATATAGGAGGACAGCAAGAAAGGGAAAAAGGGGGGAAGGAAGTCCCTATGGGTCCTCCCATGGGATGCACTGACTAGGTGCCACCAATTAATGAGCCTGTGACAGACCAGACAGGTCTGTGCCAAGTCACAGAAGGGACCCCACAGAGCACCCCACTGTGAACCCCCGGGAGTTCCCTCCAAAGCCAGGGTAAAGACCCTACTCGCTGCCCTCCTTAGGATAGGTGTTCTGTGGCTTTAGAGTAGGAAACAGAGGGCCCTGAGCTACCAGGGGGACTTTTCCCCCAATTGGCCTCAAAGAGGGTGAGGGTGAGCAGGGTGAAGGCGATGCCCAGATGCTGAGGACCAAGAAGGGAAGGTGGTTGGGAATCAGTAATAAATGGTGAAGATACAAGGGAAGAGCAAGAATTACGGTAGGTACGTAATTTACATATCTTACCCATGTCAATCTTCACCATTCATTATTGCTGGGTGAGTACTAAGCCCCCTGCAGGGGACCTGACACTGCCCTGAGGGAACAGTTTCCCTCAGTCTTCTGCGGGGAGACACAGAAGAGGGAGACCCTTAGCCATACTAGGCCATACATGGTCTATGGCTGTTCATGCCAAGGAGGTATCCCCACTGCTGGATGGACGGAAGACTCTCCTGCAAATTCCTCCTTGCCCTACAGGAAAAAAAAGTGTTCCCCGGAAGGTGGAGGAAATCACCCTACACCAGGCAATGGGTAACAATCTTAATAGGCGAAGCCATGCTGTCCACCTACTGCAGATCACTGTCCCTATCAGTCTGGAAGCCACCTCATTGGTGTCAAATGATGCCCTTGCCTGGTGTCTTGCAAGCTCCAGACCCTGTGCAGAGAGGGCAATGGCTTGTCTAGATTCCTCTGAATCAGGCAACAATGCTAACATCTGTGTCAGCATTGACTGCAGATGCCTATTGTAGGCAGCATGGTGAGCCTGATGTGCTGTGATACAAAGCCGCACACTTGATGAAGAGAAAACTCTTCTTCCCCCACTGGCCAAACTCAACAGAGTCCGGATACAATGGTCAGTCGTGTTCCGGGTGTTGTAGCCCGGAAGGAGTGTCTAGAGCCATCAGCCCCAAGGGTGGGTGAGGCAGAGAACCAAGAAACTCCTGGGGTGCACAGTACCACCTCCTGCAGTACGCTAGGGCTGGGGATGTGGTGGCTGGTGACTGTCAGGTACAGATCGACACTTCCTTGAAAGGAAAAGGCCAGGAATGGACCATAAGGTGGATCACACTGAACTCGCTCAAGAAGGAGCGCACCTCCCACTCAGTATTATGCCTTACCACATGGGAAATATGGAGCTCCTGAACCAAACTCAAAAGGAATTGCTGATATTCTGTGAAATCAGCATCAGAGGAGAGGTGAATGGAAAGTTCATCTTCCTTAGAGGAGGGAGATGAGGAAGTAGAGGAGCTTGGATGTTCAGAGTCCTCCTGCAGTGGTGGGGAAGGTGAAAGACCTGCTCATCCATAGCTCTGATGTACCTAGGAAAGGCTGCCACAGTAGCACTGAACGTCTCCCAGGTCAAGGGACTTGTAGGATCCTTGTGGCCAGGGAAAGGAGGTGGTGTCTGCAGAGGGATTGGCTAAGGGCACCTGACAGAAAGTACCCAGCCTCTGCCAGGGCTCTGAGACCTCGCAGTAGATCCCCCTGCATGGGGAGATCTGGTGGTCAACTCAGTCAGTGTACGCTGCAAATTTGAGAACAAATCTTGGCTGAGCCCTGAGGAAGAGTCTCTCCTGTAGTGTGATCAGGATTGCATGGTTCCAGAAGGGCAAACCCAAGTACCACCCACTAAGGGCACCTCTGCAGTCTCAGAGGAGGAGAAGCACGGTTTGGCACTGCAGTCCTCCCCCCCTCCACAGGGCAGTGGAGGAAAGTGCCCATGCTTCACCCCAGCCTCTCAACCCCTTGGACTCTGAGGCCACCCTCTTCCTCAAGCCCAGTGCTGAGGGTGTCCCCCAATTATGCCAACCCCCAAAGGAGACCGCAGAAGAGGAGGTCCCCGTCCCAATGGCAGTAGCCAGGGCAGCACTACAAATGGCAGCTGCCCGACTCCCTATGTCGGGACCATCACCCCAACAACCCCAGGAATTCTATCCACCAATGGGCCCCCTGACACCATCGTCAATGTGGGGGGCCCATGGAGACCACAGCATCTGAAGTCACTGAGGGACGAGCACCAGAGTGCCTGGTGTCATGTCCTGGGGGAGCTCCCCAACTCTGAGGAGTCAGGACACCAATCCAGATTGGCCAGCAAGTCATCCACCTCTGAAGAGGAGGAGACCATGCACGCTGCCAGACTAGCAACCCCGGAAGTCCCATCTTCCAATGGCACCATGAACAGTGCCACTGAGGCACATAACACCACCCTGCAGCACCTCCCCAATCACTGGCACTGTGAATGGTGCCGGGATCGAAGATGGCACCAGCGGGCAGTGCCGAGGGTCCACTGGTGCTGGGCCCAGCAGCTGTGGGCCACAACAACGGGGGAGTCTGCACCTCTGAGGATGTGACTGTCATGGCAGTGCTCCTGACTCGGCTCCAGAGAGAACCCAATCATTCCTCTGGCACCTCGGAAGAAACCTCCTCTATGGCAAGGCCTGAATCAGAAGAGGAGGTTTCTTCTTCACCGGGCCATATAGACCTGGGAAAGGAACCGGAGGCAGGGTCAAGAGTTCTTGCCCTGGCATCCCTAGAATGATGCCACCCTGCAAAAGTTGGCGGGGCCCTGCTGACTTTAAATGCATGGATTTCAAGAATGCAGTGGTCCATGGAGAAGCAGGTGTCACAATTATCCATATTGTGGTTGGGATCCAGGCAACGAAGGTAGACGTCATTCCGGTCTATAATGGAATATCGCCGGCCACAGGGCACTGACGCATGGGGGCACTGCCTGATTTGGATTTCTTCTTAGCCCCCGAACCAGACATGATGTTGAAACTAACTCAAAACAAGTATTTGTCAATGCCGAATGTTTGCTTACTGGCATTGGCAGTGGTAGTGTAGAAGTTACAGAGCTGCATAATAGGAATGGCAGTGAAGTATTGAACTGAAGCCAACCCCACCACCACCCTGCAGAGAGAGACAGGCATTGGGGTGTGTATTTGGGTCGTCAGGCATAACTGCCATGCCATTTCACCACACCCCACTCTGCAGAGACTGACAAGTGTCACGTGTTCCTTGGGGTCTTTGGCCCTTATGTGCATCCCATTTCATTAGGAAATACAGTGAGATGGGTGCGATATAGGAGAATGGGGTGAAGTTTGGGGCCGAAGAGTCCAAGGCATACCTCGATGCCTTCCAGTGACTGCAGGGTGTGGAATGGTATGAGCATCACAGGCAAGAATCCCAAGTCACACCCCTGATTCCTGTCATTCTCTATAGGGTTGGGCGATTTAGTTGAAAAGCCTAATACCTCAGGCATTTGTTGGTATTTTAACTCCAAATTTTCAACATGTTTGTTTTGTGACCCCACCTCATGAACAGGGGGAATATCAGGTTGGTAGCTGAAAGCTGCTTATGCACAGTGACTACGGGATTTAGCACCACAGGTGCAAAAATATTCCGAACAGGTTGTAAAATGACAGCTGTACTCTCATGGGGAGGTGTAAAATGGCTATGTTGCAAATGTAGTAAAATATTTTAAAAATGGTGAAGTCACGAGCATATAGAAACTGTGCAACGCACACCCGTTATATAAGTAGGTTGGGGATATTTTATAGCAGATTGTGAACTCAGGCATTTTGGTGCCTCCAATCATGAACAGTGTCACTGTGATTTTCTTTATCTGTGCCGAACAATGATTTCCCACAGCGACCACGCATCTCTGCATTGAAAGTGTGAAAACACACTTCGGCCATGTTGTGAAAAATGGCAGCTGTACTGTTCATAAGGAAGTGTTGAAAAATGCCACTAGTGAAAATCTGGACTGAAAATATTACAAAGTCATGAACTAACGAGGATGCGTGGAAACTGCACAATGCTCACCGTAACACAGTCATTTTATGGACTTCTGTCACCAAATTTTTCAACATAGCCATTTAAGACCTCTGCTCATGAACAGTGTAACTGTGATTTTCTTAATCTGTCCTAAACATTGTTTTCGACACCAACAGCACCATTGTAGTTACATGCGAACACATTTTGGGTGACATATGAAAATTGCAGCTGTACTGTTCATAAGGAAGTTTAATAAAATGGACATGTTGAAAATCTAGAGTGAAAATATTAAATTTTCAAACTTACGAGCATGCATAGGAACTGTGCAACACGCGCTCATAAAAGTCATTTTTAGGCATTTTTTCACCCAGTTTTCAACATAGCCATTTTAAGACCTCTGCTCGTGAACAGTGTCACTGTGGTTTTGTTAATGTGTCCCATACATTGAGCTTGCACACCGACTGCACCATTGTGCGCTACATGAGCGGAAACACGTTTTGGGCAGGATGTGAAAAATGACAGCTGTACTGCTCATAAGGAGGTGTGGAAAATGGCAATGTTGGAAATGTGGAGTGGAAATATTGAAAATTCACAAAACCTCATGTACATGGGAACTGTGCAACGCACACTCGTAAAACAGTCATTTTTAGGAATTCTGTCACCAAATTTTCAACATTGCCATTTTAAGATCTCTGCTCATGAACAGTGGCACTGTGATTTTCTTAATGTGCCCCATACACTGAGTTTGCACGACTGCGCCATTGTGCGCTACATGGGCGGAAACACATTTTGGGTGAGATGTGAAAAATGACAGCTATACTACTCATAAGAAGGTGTGGAAAAATGGCAATGTTGAAAATCTGGAGTGGAAATATTGAAAATTCGCAAACCTATGAGCGTGCGTAGGAACCGCGCAACGCACTCGTCGTAAAACAGTCATTTTTAGGAATTTTTTCACCAAATTTTAAACATAGCCATTTCAAGACCTCTGCTCATGAACAGTGTCACTGTGATTTTCTTAATTTGTCCTGTACATTGATTTCGCACACTGACTGTGCCATTCTGCGCTACAAGGGCAGAAACACATTTTGGGTGAGATGTGAAAAATGACAGCTGTACTACTCATAAGACGGTGTGGTAAAATGGCAATGTTGAAAATCTGGAGTGAAAATATTGAAATTTCGTGAACTTACAAGCCTGCATAGGAACTGCGCAACGCACGCTCGTTAAACAGTTATTTTTTGGAATTTTGGCACCAAATTTTCAACATGGGGGTTTTGGGCCCCCTTCTCATGAATGATGTCACTGTCATGGCGGTATTCAGTCCTGAAGGGTGATTTCACAGTCACTGCGCGAAATCACCCTTCGAGCCCGAATAACGCCATGACAGTGACATCATTCATGAGAAGGGGTCCCAAAAACCCCATGTTGAAAATTTGGTGCAAAAAATTCCCAAAATGCCTGAGATATGCACTAAAGTTGAACCCCTCCTATCTAGCTCATTATACAGCTTACCGGCATTTCCTCAGTTCGCGGTCGGCTTTGAAGAGTGCAGACGTGTTCCCGGTCCACCGAAGATCGTCGCGCCGGAGTCCGGAGGTAAGTATGGGGTGGGGGTGTGGGGAGGCTGGGTGCGCAGTGGGTGGGTGCGGGTTGTGGGAGGGGCTTGAGACGCGTAAGGGACCGCTTTTTTTACAGGTTAAAAAAAAGATTTGCTAGGATCTTTCGCCACGCTGGGGGCCTCAGCGGCACAAGGACTTTGGGCGTTCAGCCGACGGGGATTGGGCACCCCATCGGCACACATGATTGCCACGCTGGGGTGGGCCTCAGCGTGGCACCAACTACGCAGGAGGGGAAGGAGACGATGAGTTTCAGCCGACGGGATTGGACACCCGTCGCCATACACCGCGCAAGGGGGCGTGGCACGCCGCGGCTGGTGGGGGAGCTGCACGTGAGCAGCTCTTATCGCTGCTCACCAAGCGTAGCTCCCTTTCAACTGTATGCCACTGCATTTTGGAGCCTGTCATAGACAGCTTCAAAATGCATTGCCTTACAGGGGCCGCGCCTGCCAGCACAGTGCCTGAATTGGAGGAGGAGGTGACACACCTCCGAAATCTCTGATGATGGCACTATGTTTCTTGCACATGCGTGCAAGCAAACATAAAAACTAAGCAACAGACCTGGCGCTGCCGTTAAGAATTTTAAGAATAAAAGGAACAGGCTTACCGGACTCCAACGGCATCAGGTGAGCACTTCAGAACTGGAAATTATGTACCTACCATAATTCCTGATCTTCTTGGACGGAGTCTCCACCACTCATTCACACTGATGGGATCTACGCCAGAGGTGCAAGGACCCAGTGGGAGCAAACTTTTTTGCAGGAGGGCCGGTGCCAGAGATGGAGCCACGAGGAGCAGCACCGTGAGCCTCTGCTAGTGCGGCAATGACTGTCTCGGCGTTGACCCTCCAACTGCCTCAGTACCTTTTTTCTGAGGAGGTGCAGCGTAACTAACCTAGAAGGATAGCCTAACCATAAACTGGACATAAGATAGTCCAGAAAACCCGTATAAGAAGGGTCAAGAAAGAAGTCTTCACAGCCTAAAGATTGAGGGAGTGAAAACCAACAACAGAGGTGAGCTCGGGAGATGGTGGGTGGACGTGTGAATGAGTGGTGGAGACTTTGTACAAGAAGATCAAGAATTACGGTAGGTACGTAATTTCCATATCTTCCTGGACATAAAGTCTCCACCACTCATTCACACTGATGGGAGAGTACCGAGCTAATAATCCCCTGAGAGGGTGGCAGGAGAGACCAAGAGCTCACAAATTTAGGACAGAAGTCCATTAAGAATTGTCCTGCCAAATGACAGATGTCGCCTGGCATGGACATCCAGGGCATAGTGCTTGCAAATATTTGCAATGGGCATGTTGCGGATTTCTGCCAGGGATGCTGTGGCCGCTCTAGTAGAGTGAGCGTACACTCTGCCCTCCAGCTTAACCTGCACCATGGAATAACAGTGACGAAGACATGCCACCAGCCATGCATAAATGCATCTGATAGCGACTGGTTGACCCAGTCGGGTCTCGCTGAAGGAAACAAACAGTTGTTGAGCTTTGCGAATTTCTTTTGTTCTATCTAAATAGAAATGCAGAGCTCTTTCGAAGTCCAAAGAATGAAGGGTACATTCTCCTTCATTTTGGAAGTTCGCAAAGTAGGTAGGAAGGTTCAAAGGTTGGTTTACATGGAATTCTGAAACAACCTTAGGGAGAAACATAGGATGGGTCCTAAGAACTACTTTGTCTCTATGAAACACAGTATACGGAGGGTCTGTGACCAAGGCGTGTATCTCAGAGACCCTGCGGGCCGAGGTAATGGCCAACAGGAAGGCCGTTTTCCAAGTGAGAAACTTCAACTCACAGGTAGCTAGAGGCTCAAAAGGTTTTCAAGTGAGCATGTCTAGCACACGATTAATGTCCCAGTCTGCGACTGGACGTCTGATAGAATGTCTGGTATGCAGAATTCCTTTAAGAAACCTCTTAACCACCGGTAACTGAGCCAGTGACAAGTAAAGTACTGGCTCATGATAAGCTGAAATGGCACAGAGGTGGACCTTGACTGTAGAGTATTGCAGACAGGAATTTGAGAGGTCTAAGAGATACTCTAGAACTTTATTTGGTGGGCAGGAAAAAGGATTCAAAGAGGATTTAGATAAGATAACATAAGATAAAAAAATGTTATTTTTTAACAGCTTAATAACTTTTAGGACTGAAGGCCCTGTTTATCAAAGTTGTCCTGTTTGTGATTGCAATTTCAAAAAACAATGACATCATGTAATTATATTACAGGAACAAATCTTACATATAAAACAAACAGATTCACTACATAGATTACAAAAAACATACATGTATACACAATATACCAGAAAAATTAAACAATTCCATCACACTTTAAGTATGCATTATCCAGGCAAGTCCACAGATTTGATAACTAACAACAGAAAATAATTATTTACATTCTCAATATTATCATGTTTAATCAAGAACATCAGGGAAGAAAAGGAGGGAATGGAATGGAGGCAAATGGAAACGAAAGGAACAAAAAAGGCAGAAAGATTAAAAGAAAAAAGAAAAAGAAAATATTTATGTAACCTAAAAAACACCATAACAAATGTACCAGAGCGAAAAACGCTTCCATTTGGCTGTGTAAGTTTTTCTAGTGGCTGGCTTGCACGCAGCCAGAAGAATATCTGAAACTCTGCGAGAGACATTGAACCTGTTCACTTCTATCTCTTCAGGAGCCAAGCATGAAGGTGAAGCGATCTCAGACTGGGCTGGACCACAGGTCCCTGAGTCAGAAGGTTCATCTGAAGGGGAAGTGTTTTTGGAGGGGTTTTTGACATACTGTTGAGTAACGGAAACCATATTTGTCAAGGCCAGAAGGGAGTAATGAGGATCATTTTGTCCCCTTGGAACTCGAACTTGAGAAGTACTCTCTGAATTAGAGGAAGAGACGGAAAGGCGTATAGAAAGCATTTTGTCCACTGCAGCCTGAACGCATCCTGAAAGAAAATGCCAGGCCCTGGATTTCTGGAGCAGAAGAGAGGCAGTTTTGTGTTGAATGGGGATGCAAAAAGGTCCAGGTCTGGAGTTCCCCATTCTGCAAATAGTGACTGAACTACGGTTGCGTCGAGAGACCATTCGTGAGGATCTGTCTCTGTTCTGCTGAGATGGTCTGCCAGTTCGTTCTGCACTCCCGGCAGGCAGACTACTTGAATTAGAGCCTTGTGCTCCAAGCACCATTCCCACACTCTCATCTCTTCCCTGCATAAGGGGCAAGAGTGAGCCCCGCCCTGCTTGTTGATGTAATACATCACTGCTTTGTTGTCCGTTTGAAGGAGAATGTTCTTGTGACAGAGAATGTCCTTCAAAGCCAGGACTGTGTAAAGGACAGCCCTCATTTCTAGGACATTTATGTGAAGCTGGGACTCTTCCTGAGTCCACGTACCTTGAGTGTGGAGAGTCTGACAGTGAGCTTCCCACCCAATCAGGGATGCATCTGTGGTAATGGAAATCTGATGATCCAGAGGAGAAAAGTGATACCCTTCCAGAAGATTGTCCTCTTGTGACCACCAGGTGAGTGACTTCTGTAGAGGTTCTGTCACCTTGATGAGAAAGGACTGAGGGTGAGTGGTTGGGGACCACTGAGTACTGAGCATCCATTAAGAGGTTCTCAGGTGCAGGTGTGCTAGGGGTACAGTGAACACCGAGGATGCCATGAGACCTAGCATCCAATGCATCAAGATAGCTCGAACCGAGCTGTTCTTTCTGATGCATTGGGCCATCTGCAGGATATTGCTCCTTCTGTCCTCTGGTAGAAAAGCATTTGCACAGGAGGTGTCCAGAAGAGTTTCTATGAAAATAGCCTCTGGGAGGGCTGTAGCTGTGATTTCTTGAGATTTAGCAGGACTCCCATGGACGTAAGAAAGTCTGAGGCTGTGGCAACGGCGTCAAGGGTTCCTTGCCTGGAAGGGCTTGCTAGAAGCCAGTCATCCAGATATGAGAACACTTGTATTCCAATTTTTCTGAGATGCGCTGTGAGTATTGCACAACACTTTGTAAAAACTTGCGTCACCGAGGACAGCCCAAAGGGCAGAACTCTGAACTGATAATGTTGGCCCAAAGCCATGAACCTTAGATATTTGTGATGCCTTGGGTAAATAGGAATATGTTGGTAAGCATCCTGCATGTCCAGGGAGGCTAACCAGTTGTGTTGATGAAGGAGAGGTAACAGGGTTCCTAGCGATATCATTTTGAATTTCTCTTTGGGAAGAAATTTGTTTAATTTTCTGAGGTCCAAAATGGGGCACATGCCCCCGGTTTTCTTTGGAACCAGAAAGTAATGGGAGTAGAACCCTGTGTTCCATTGGTCCAGCAGAACTACTTTCACTGCCCTGTTGTTCAGAAGGCCTTGTATCTCGGAGGCGAGAAGTTCTGACTGAAGTACTGACAGCCTGGGCTGTCATTTGGGGGGAAGATCCAGAGGGGTCTCTGAACGATTGAGGGATTACCCCTCTCTGATTATCCAGAGGACCCATTTGTCTGATGTTATGGACTTCCATCGGTTGTAGAATTGAGTCAGATGACCTCCCACTGCTGAGGAAGAGTCCCTCTCAGGCAGCTGAGGTGGGACTTAGGCCAGCAACTCAGAAGGTGGCACTGGGCGCTTTGGGTTCTTGTGCCTTCTGTTGCATTTTCTTTTGAGGCTGAGGGGCTTGGTTTTTATTAAAACCTCCCCTGCCTTTGCCTCAAAAGGACTGACGGTTATGAAACTGATGTTTGCTAACTCCCCCTCGAGAGGGGGCAGGAGGAGGTTGAGCCAATTTAATGGCTGACCTAGTCTTTTGTGTGGCCTCTAGAGCCTGTTCTACTTGAGGGCCGAAGAGGTATACACTATCGAAAGGCAACACCATGACCTGTTGCTGGGCATCGTTCGTAAAACCTGAAGTGCGCAGCCAGGAATGGAGGCAGGTACAAATGCCCGCCGCTGCCGCTTGGGAGGCAGTATCGAAGGCGTCCATAGCTGCTTTAACCTGCTGGTTGTTGGGCTCAATGCCCCTGGTTATGGCCTGAAGAAGCTCTGAATTGGTGTCCGACTCCGGTAGAGCTTCAACCATTGGTTTGAGCGAATGCCAAAAAATATACTCATATTGAGAAAAATAGCCCTGGTACCTGGTGATACGCATACCCAGGGTGGATGCAGCAAAGACTCTCTTACCTAAAGTATCTATCTTACAAGATTCTTTGTTTATAGGTCGAGCTGTAGTAGTCTGAGGAAGGACGATCTTATCATTCTCTGCCAAGACTACAATAGGATCCGTCAAGTCTTGGGAGGCCAAAATGGGTCGTTCCTTGACAGCAGCATACTTCCTATCTATGGACTTAACCACAGAAGGAATGAGAGCAGGATTATTCCATACCATTTGAGAAAGTGTCTAAAGGAGGGTTGTACCGGGGGAGTTAAATCCATAGGGATGTCTGGAACATGAAGGTATTAGAGTCTTAAAAGCTTCCCAGGATCGATATCCATAGTCTGGATAGAAAGAGTGGAATTCCGATTTTTCAGCAGAGACTTAAATGACAGGTCCTCGGCCACAGGCTCTGTAACAGGATTAGGTCCTGCTCTTTCCACATCATCACCCAGTCTAAGATCTGGGTCAGGCTCAATATCATCTCCTGACAGTCCAGGAGGGACTGCATGGACAGGAAAAGAATGAAAATCAGCAGGAAAAGAGGAAGGGAAAGAATTCGGAGAGGAGAAGCCCTGAAGATTGGCTGAAGAAAAGCCAGGCCTTGGCGCCAAAGAAGAACACAGCGCCGAAAGGCCGCATGGCGCATGACAAAGCAGACGGTGCTGAAGAAGAACACGGCGCCAAAAAGCTGCACAGTGCCGAAGATGGCGCCGAAAGGGCACATGGCACCGAGAAACTAAATGGCACTGGAAAACCGCACGGCACTGAGAACGGTGCCAACAAGCGCATTGGAGCTGAGGACAGCGCCGACAGGTGCATCAGTGCTAAAATTGCTGCCAAGCAACCCACTGACGCTGACACCAACCCAGGTCCCTGAAATTTAGGATTTGAGGGGAAAGAAGGAAGAATACCAGGAGACAGAGGCATCGGTGTGGCTCCCTGCACCGCAGACATGTGAGGGGAGAAAACATCTGAGTGTGGAGTCGATGGCACCGAAGAGGGCGCCACGTGACCAGGGAGGCCCAATCACCCTGCCTAATCTCCTGAAGAGCCCAAGGGCCCTGGAGTGACCAGGCCAGGCAGCTGGACCAACCTCCGAGCCCATTGCTCCATAAGAGTGGTCCACTGATGAAACTACTTATCGGAAGCCCTACCAGAAGGCGGATAAGGGCTCCGATGTTGAAGAAGTCGGTGACCAGAAACAGAAACCGGTGACTCCGAATGAGGAGACCGGCAACTGACCCCAATGACCAACTGTCGATGCGCAGACATATCAGAAGGCGACCTCGAGTGATGACTTCTCTTTTTTGACCTACGGGCCAAAGAAGAGCTCGAGTCCGAATGGTGCCGAGAATGCAACTGTCTTCTTTTATGCTTCCAGGTGGACCGCCCTTCCCCTCGGGCATTGGACCGTCCATTGTCAGACCCCCCTCCGAAGAAGGCGGCGGACCACATCCAGCCCGGTTGACTGAACAGCTTTCATACGGAGTCTCCCTACCGTCACCTGACCCACTCATGGTCGACTCTGTCAGCGTAGTCTGAGACTTCTTTCTTTGATAGGAATAAATTATCGTAAGTGGTACTTTACGAAAAATACTACAAAATAATAAACTTAAAACTATGCTGCTAGTTTGAAGTTTGACTCCCAGTGGGCGAGTGACATCATCACTGAAGCGCACTCGACGGTGGGAAAAAAGGAACTGAGGCGGTTGGAGGGTCGATGCCGAGATAGTCATTGCCACACAAGCAGAGGCTAGTGGCGCCACTCCTCACAGCTCCATCTCTGGCGCCTGCCCTCCTGCAAAAAAGTTTGTTCCCGCTGGGTCCCAGCGCCTCCGGCGTAGATCCCATCAGTGTGAATGAGTGGTGGAGACTTTATGTCTGGGAAGATCTGGGATGGAGGAAAAAACGACAACAGTGGGACAAACACGGCACTGAAAATGAAGAAGGCCTTTTGTCACAGTAAACTTTCTGGTCACTGGCACAGTAGGTACTACCTCTATGGCAGAAGAATACAGAACTGCGGTGGAGGAGAAGTCAGAGCACCTAACAGCCAACTCTCTAGCACCATGCATTGTTGGCCACATGGCTGGCACCGACTCCTCTCTCCCACCTGAAAAAAAATCTCCCGGGCAGGTGCGCACCACCGGCTTACACCCAGCAGTAATGAATGATGAAGACTGACAAGGGTAAGATTTACTTTGTCAGCCTGCTGCCTTTGCCCTGTACACACAGACACAGTGAAGCCAGGAAAAAAATTCAGGATATGTGGGACGGTTATATTTCTCATGCCCCACCCCCAGCAGTCTCCCTCTCTCTCTCCCCCCCCCACCTCTGCATGGCACAAGTCAAAGATTTTTTTTTGTCAGCCTGCTGTCCTTGACCTGTACACACAGCCACACTGCAGCCAGGGAAAAAAAATATTTGGGATTTCTGGGACTGTTACATTTCTTGTGGGCCCCACTGCAGTCTCTCTCTCTCTCTCTCTCTCTCCCCCCTCCTCTGGATGGCACAAGTCAAAGATTTATATTGCCAGTCTGCCACTCTAGCTCTATATACATAGCCACACTGAAGCCAGGAAAAAAAATTATTGGGGATTTCTGGGACTATTAAATTTCTCATGGGCCCACCTGCAGTCTCTCTTTCTGGATGGCACAAGTCAAACATTTATTTTGCCAGCTTGCTGCCCTCGCCCTGTACACACAGCCACAGTGAAGCCAGGAAAAAAATATTTAGGATTTCTGGGACTGTTACATTTATCATGGGCACCCCTGCAGTCTCTCTCTCTCTCTCTCTCTCTCTCCTCTCTGGATGGCACAAGTCAAAGATTTATTTTGCCACCCTGCTGCTCTTGCCCTGCACAAACAGCCACACTGAAGCCAGGAATAAAAATATATTTGGGATTTCTGGGACTGTTACATTTACTGTGGGCAACCCTGCAGTCTCTTTCTCTCCCCCCTCTGAACTACACAAGTCAAAGATTTATTTTGCTACCCTGCTGCCCTTGCATTGTACACACAGCCACACTGAAGTAAGGAAGAAAAAATTACTTACCAAAATAATCTTATTTCCTCCCAGAGATGCTCAGATATTCATAACTTTATGCAGTAAGCCTGGAGGGTTGGACTGCCCGGAAAGATGGAACACATGCAAATGAGTAGAATTCTTTGCACTTGAATATCTTTCAAATGCTACCTCTTCAGATTTGTGAGAAGCCTGGAAGTCAGGCATTAGGAAACTAATGTAACTAATATCCTATATAAAAAGGGGTTCCCCTAATTAAAGCATAAACTTTAGAAAAAAACTCCAATGGGAGGGTAACTTTTGACAAAACCACATCAAATAAAACTCCAAAAGGAGAACATTGAAAAATTCCAGTTTAAAAATGATTAAAACAGAGAAATGCAACAAAATAATATGGCTTGGTGGCACCAGCATGCAGAGTGCAGAGGTTGAAGTTCTGGAAGAGGAGGAAGGGAGGGAAGTTATGAATATCTGAGCATCACTAGGATGAAATAAGATTACTATGGTAAGTATTTTCTTCTAGCCCCAGTAATGCTCAGGCTATTCATAACTTTATGCGGACTACCAAGCAGTACCACTGGAGGTGGGCACAAAACTTATTTTGGAAACAGGCTCTGCAGGACTGCTGTGCCAAACCTAGCATCACCCCTGGATAAAATATCCAGGTTATAGTGTTTTGTAAAGATGTGTACTGTTTTCCAGGTAGCTGCTTTGCAAATGTCCACCAAGGGAACCTCCCTGGCAGCTGCAAGGGTAGCAGCAGTTCCTCTTGTAGAATGCACCCTCAATCCGGTTGGGGGCTCTTTACCTGCCTTAGTGTAGCAGAACTGAATACACTGGACCATCCACTGAGAAATGGATCTTTTTGAGGCTGGTTTACCCTTTCCTACATCCCCATATGTAAGATAAATCTGTTTTTCATTCTTCCTATGGTCCTTAGTAGCTGTCATGTAATAGCTGATGGCCCTTTTCATATCCAGACATTGTGATATTCTTTCACCAGAACTGGTATGGTCTGCGAAAAAGACAGGCAGCATAACTGATTGGCTCAGATGAAAGTCTGAAACCACTTTTGGAAGAAACTGTATCTTTGTTCGGAGGACTAGCTTATGTCTGTGAAATGAGATATAGTCTTGGTCAATGCAGAGAGCCTGGAGCTCGCTAATTCTCCTTGCAGAAGTAATAGCCACTAGGAAGACTGTTTTCCAAGTAAGGTATTTCAAGTGGGCAGTAGCCATGTGCTCAAAAGGAGGGCCCATGAGCTTGGCTATACACACATTTAGATCCCAAGCAGGCACTGGTGCTCTGTGAGGTGGGTGTAAATGCATTAGTCCTTTTGAAAAGTTTATCAGATGCTACTGACACCTTTGTCCCTGCAGAAAGGTAGGCAGACACTGCTGCTAAGTGAACCTTAAGGGAACTGGGTTGCAAACCTTGTGAGTGCAAATGAATGAGATAGTCCAAGACAACCAAAACTCCAGCCTTATGTGGCATAAGGTTTATACTGGAACACCAGAGAGAACATCTCTTCCATTTGGAAGAAAAAGTTTTCCTTGTGGAGGGTTTTCTATAACCCATTAAAATATTTAAGACAGCTTCTTAAATATTTAAATCTGCATACTCTAATTCTTCAAGAGCCATGCCTTGAGATGGAGGGACTTGAGATTCGGGTACAACAATGTTCCCTGATTGGAAGTCAGGAGATTGTGTCTGAGGAGCAATTGTATTGGTTTGCTGACAGACATGGAGAGCAGAAGAGAGTAGCATGGCTGCCTGGGCCAATCTAGAGCTATCAAGATCGTAGATGCTGAAAGGGATTTTGGCTTCAGGAACACCCTGAAAACCAAAGGAAATGGGGGAAAAGCATACAGGTGCCTGCCTGTCCAATCCAGAACCAGGGCATCCAGAGGAACTGTGCCCTGTGCTGGTGGTCTGCAGCAATATTGAGATAGCTGGTGGTTCTGGTGGGATGCGAACAATCCTATCTCTGGAGTGCCCCACCTCCTGAAAATAACTTGTACCACCTGCTTGTTTAGAGTCCATTCATGATGGGCATGGCTGATGCGGCTTAGTGCATCTGACAAGGTATTGTCCTTTCCTGGCAAGTGGATTGCCTGTAAAGACACCTTCAGAGAGTACACTGAAGTCCACATTTTCATGGGCTCTGCGCAGAGGAGGCCTGACCTGGTGCCTCCCTGTCTGTTTATGTAATACATTGTGGTGGTATTGTCTGTTCTGATCTGTGCCGCCCTGCCCAATATTACTGAAGAAAAAGCCTTCAGAGCTAGGAGCACTGCTCTGAGCTCCAGTAAGTTTATGTGCTGAAGGGACTCTGCTGCTGACCAGGTGCCCTGAGTCATGTGCTTTTCTAAATAGGCACCCCAGCCCAGCAGAGCTGCATCTGTTGTGAGCACCAGAGAGGGATTTTCTATCTGAAAAGGCACTCCCTGCCTTAAATTGGATACTTGTTTCCACCACAAGAGGTCCCTTAATAGTGCCCTTGTCACGGGTATAAATTTTGAAAAAGGGTCTTTTTCTGAGTCCAGCGAACCTTGAGGTGAAACTGGATGTCTCGCACATGAAACCTGGATCCTTGCACTCTGCCTGTGGATGCAGCCATATGGCCTAGTAGCTGCAGAAAATGGAAATTATGTACTTACCGTAATTATTGATCTTTTTGGACAGTCTCCATCACTCATTCACACTGGTGGGATAGCGCTGGAGGTGCTAGGATCAAGTGGGAGCCTACAATTTTCAGAACGGTCAGCGCCGAGACAGGACGATGCATGCGCAGCACGGCGAGACAAGTTGGCGCCGTGTAGGCTATCTCGGCGTCGCCCTTCCAACCACCTCAGTATCTTTTTGACCGAGGAGGTGCAGCGTAACTAATGAGAATAACTCATCCTGAGTTTCTGGGCCTGAGAGGGCCCAGATGGCCTTTGCAAGAAAGGTCAAGAACAATGTCTTCACAGTCTGAACCATAGGACCATGAAGACCAGGAAAGAAAATGAGTGAACCCAGGGGATGGTGGGTGGGCATGTGAATGAGTGATGGAGTCTTTCCAAGAAGATCAATAATTATGATAAGTACGTAATTTACATATCTTCCTGGACTAAGACTCCATCACTCATTCACACTAGTGGGAGAGCACCGAGCTAAAACCAACAACCTTGAGTAGGGTGGTAAGGGATAGGGTTCACTCAGAAAGGACAGCCAAGGATGGTCCTGCTAATAAAAAGAGCTGTCTTGTAAAGAGCATCTAGAACATAGTGCCTACAAGATAAGCGCTCGAGTTGCAACTCGCCACTTTGCAGACGACTGCAATGGGCACAAAATGAAAGTCTGCCAGGAAGCCGCAACCACACTAGGAGAGCAGCAAGAACCTGGCCTCACAATTTGGTCTAGGACCAAAATTAATAGTGTCAAAGACATGTACTAATGTAACGTAAAGGGTCCTCAGGAACTGAAAGAGTCGGAGGTAAAGTCTACTGGTTCAGGGTAGACTGGAAAGTGCAGATGGAAACCCCCACTATCAAGTATGGCTGCCCTGTGAACAACAGGTTCAGGAGCACTTGAACCCCTTACTTGGTGAGCAAAGGGGGTCCAGGTGGGGTTAGCCCATCAAGGAGAATGGTCTCCACTTAGCCACTGGGACCTCCCTGATGGAAGGCCAAACACGACTTAGAAGCCTCTTGTGGTGGTCTAGTAGAACCAGATTGTACCCACTGCATTTTCCAAAAGAAATCATCCTGCCCCTGTGTGTACAACTGTAGTAGCAGTCTCTGAACTCAGGGAAGAAAGGAAAAATGTACAGAAGGACATGTCCACTGCAGAAAAAAGCATTGCAACAAAAAAAAAAAAACAGGGGCTGGATTTCTAAGGCAAATAGAGGCAGATGTGCATCAAGGAGGGACACAGCAGGACCAAGTTAGGGCTAACCCATTCGTTGAAAGTGACTGAAAGTGGCAGTGACTCACTGCGGTGAGGCACTACTCACTCTGGCCTCCCTAAAGGGAGTAGGAAAGGATTCTAGTTTGTTTGCTGAAAAACAAACATCACAACTCCATCACACACTTGGAGAGGATAGCTTCTTGAGCAACTGGCATGGAACCAGTGTGCAGAAACTGAAAGTGTAAATATTTGAGAAACTACCTCCGAAAAAAGACGTACTTGACTTTCGGTCAAGAAGGAGTATATTGCCTGTTAAGTTAAAGCAAGCAAGGAAGTAGGAACCTGAGTTCTGACTCGGTGGAGAGTCGCTGCTGTTGCTGCGAGGCTCTGCTCAAGTGAAGAAAGTCTGATAAAAGAAAGGAGAATTAACAGACTGGGCAGTCACCTAGGTCTAGGAAATATCTCTGAATGAGAGAAATCTCTCTTGGAGAAAGATATGAGCCATACCGCTGCTGGATCGGACTCCCCCTAGGGGAAGAAGAAATCAGGTACTCTTTACCATACTCTGAAGATGAACGCCTCAGGGGCTGAGGAGGAACCTGACCAGATCCAAAAAAGAGGGGTATCGGGTAATTTCAGCTAGGCCCTGTGCTGTGATAAAAAATTTTCTTTTTTTTTTTTTCAGTCCGAGCCTAACAAGGCTTGCAGGCTGCTATTTCTCAAGGATTGTCTTGATACAAAATCCCGAAGATGTTCTCCATCTGAGTGCAGAAGAAGCCTGAGTGTCCATACTGAAAACACAACCAGACTAATAATCACAGCTGGAGAGATGTTAACCACCTGTGCCGAAGAAGCCACCGAAGGGGCAATATCACAAGGGGGCTATATACCTCTATCAAAGGAGCGGAAGAGCCTGAGTGGCTTCCAACCATTAAATTAGAATGTTCCACAGAGTATAATTGTCTTGACGACTGAAAAAGTCTAGATGCAAAAGTGTATGGTCCATGGACACAGTCTGAAATACTATGGTGGACCCCATTACTGAGGAACTACTGAAAAGATCTTCCATCACGGATTCTGATGATAGAGAGGACGTGCTTATCATTATATAAAATGAGTCATCCACTGTATTACTGACCAGAAGGACAGGGAAAGACCCATCTAGATGCATTTCTACCCCAGAAGGACCTCTAAGGGAGGTCTAGGTCAGAGCCACTAGAGACTCCACCACCAGGAAGGATGTCGAGGAGCTTGATACCATGTAGGGAGCTGAGAAAGTGCTGAGCAGAAAGAGAGATTCTGCAGGAAGAACAGTACAGTAGAGTTCCATCAGCAGAAAACCACTGGATGACACAAGAACCCACATGGACCGCCACTCACTAAGATATGCGGAAAAATAATCTGCAGAACAGGACTTCATTCTGTGGAAAACATCCCACCACAAGTTCTGTGGAGAAGAAGTCTGAAACGGAAAAATGTGTAATTAATTCAGCCAGACAGCACCCACTAGCACCCCTGTGGCACCAGCATCACTCGTGGCACAGGAGGGCACCAAGCAGTGCCTATGCCAAACTGTGCAATACCCGAGGGCACCTGTGGCAGTACCCACTGACACCCTGGCACCCATGCAGTAATGGCACCCGAGGGTACCCCCAACACCCATGGTACCATGGCACCATGGTACCCATGACACCCATGGCAAGAATGGCACCCGAGGACACCAGTGGCACCCATGGGTGCCTGTGGTGCCACTGTGGCACCCACGGGTGCCCCAGACACCACCCACAGCACCCACAGGTGCCCGTGGTGCCACCCATGGCACCCGCGGGTGCTCAGCAACACCCATGGGTGCACAGCGCTGCCCACGAGTGCACGGCATCACCCGCAGGTGTATGGCACCACCCGCAGGTGCTCGATGCCACCTAGACATCCGCGGTACCACTGGCGGTGCCGACAGCCAATGGCAGCAACAATAGCACCCATGGCGCTGCACAGAGCGACGGTGCTGACCAAGGCACCGAGGCTCGGCGCCGGCCAAGGCACCGACCAAGGCACCGATCCATGGCGCTGAAGGAAAATGCCAATGGAAAACCTGAGAAGAAGGGGAGAAGGAAAAAGTTGGTGCCCATGCTGGCCCCTGCATGGAAAAGGAAGAGGGAGGTAGGCATGAGGGGTCGACACGATGGCGAAGGCATGAAGAGGGCACCTCGCCCATCGTGATCCAATCGACCTGGCTACGGTCCAACGGCTGCAAGGCCCAGAGGCCCCGAAATCAGGAACAGAGCCAGAAAAACTGGAAAAGTCAAACCCCCTGCTCCACAGGAGCGGCCCAGAGGTGAAACTGCCCACCGGAGCTCCAACAAGGACAGAGATGGAGTTCGGAGTCAAGAATGCAGCTGTTAAGAGCAGGGCCAAAGGGAACCCACCAAAGTCGGTTCAGACTCATCGCCCCTCCTGACGAACAATCCTCATGCAGACGTACCAACGGGCAACCTCGAACGGCACCGATTCTTCTTCCCCCTGTGAGGAAGAAGAGCTCAAGGTTAAGCGGAGTTGGACCCCCGGAACCGCTAGATTTGTGCTTCGGTGGACTATCCTCCCCCCCGAGCACAGGACTGTCCATAGTCGGACCCCTCCCCCCTGTTAATTAAGGGTGATGGATCGCACACAGCCTCTCTGCCATAAAAACTTTCAAATGAAGTCCTCCTACCTCACCGCTACCGTCTAAGGATGACTCTGTTGATGGCAGGAAAGAATTTCTTTTTCTTCTTCTTCATAATCTTCTTTTCTTGTTTGTAAATAAGAAATTACTACTTCAAATATTAAATTAAATGCTAAAAGCTGCTGTCATATAGACGAAACTTAGACTCCTGTAGACAAGCGATGTCGACATCCTAGTGCACTCGATGGCGGGAGAAAAGGAACTGAGGTGGTTGGAGGGTCGATGCTGAGATAGCCTACACAGGCGCAAGCTAGCCTCATGGTGCCGCGCATGCATTGTCCTGTCTCGGCGCTGACCCTTCTGAAAATTTTAGGCTCCCGCTTGGTCCTAGCACCTCCAGTGGTATCCCACTAGTGTGAATGAGTGATGGAGACTTAGTCCAGGAAGATCTGTCTTGCGGTTTTTGACTTGTTCAGTATAAAGGAATTTGCTATTGACTGAAGACTTTGCACCCTGTCTAAGGGTAAAAAGGCTCTGCCCTGAATTGTGTTGATTTCTGCCCTATGAACTGCAAAGTCTGAGCAGGGGTTAGAACTGATTTCTTTTGGTTTATTATAAAACCCAGAGACTCTAAGAAGGCTTGAGTGATTCTTAGGGAACTCCTTCCTTGGTCTGGTGAGTTTCCCACCACCAACCAATCATCTAAGTATGAAAAGACAGTCACTCCCTGTTTTCATAGATATGCCACTACTGCAACGAGGCACTTTGTGAATACCCTTGGTGCTGAGGAGAGACTGAAAGGGAGAGTTTAAAACTGATAGTGGCCTGAAGGCAGCCTAAATTTGAGATATTTTCTGTAAGATTCCTTTATGGGGGATGTGGAAATAGGAGTCTTTCAAGTCCAGTGATGCCAGCTAGTGCCCTTTTAGGATTGTTGGCAATATCCGAGCCGAAGTTACCATTCTGAACTTTGTTTTTTCAGATACTTGTTCAAAGCTCTGAGATCCAATAGTGGCCCCCACTCCCCACTTTTCTTTGTTGTTAGGAAGTATCTGGAGTAAAAACCCCTTCCTCTCAGGGTGGTAGGGACTAATTTCACTGCTCTGAGTTGCAACAATTTCTGAACCTCTGCTTCTAGTAGTGTCCTTTCTGCTAGAGGAGGTGAGCAGTTAATCCTTGTCTTTTGTGGAGGAAAAGATTTGAAATCCAGAGACAGACCCTGACCCAATACCTCCAGCACCCACTTGTCTGTGGTGATGCTTTGCCAAGCCTGGAGGAAATGGGAGAGTCTGCCTCTGACAGGGAGGGAGGGAGGAGGTGGCCTGAACCTCAGGGGTTTTGCTTAGGTTGGGGCTGAGGTTGGGTTTGAGAGCCCCTCCTGGAGCCCCTTCTGCCCCTACCCCTAGAGTATCCCTGTTGTGAATACTGCTGGTACTGGAGCATAGCTACTGGCTGGAAAAAGGGTCTGGTCATAAAAGACCTTCCTCTGCCCCTCCTTCCATAGGGCCTAGTGGATGGAGAAGCATGCTCCTTAGCAGAGTTGCTTCTATAGGTTGCCTTATACTCATCCACTTTTTTCATGTATGCAACCCTGGATTCCCCAAAAGAAAAAATTACTCACCTTAGTAATGTTGTTTCTTCTAATGGAGTCTTGCTATATTATGACAAATGCAGTGAGTCCCAACCTTCGAACTGCTCAGGAGGTGAAAGAGTTAACTTTCCATGCCAGGCATGGAACCTTGAGCGCGAGCTCGGTTGAAAACTCTGTCTGTCGTTCTTCAAACTCAAACTGTCAGATCTTTATGAGCAAAACTCACTAAGGTTCTGTGTGGAAGCCGTAAACCTACACTAGCCAACTGGCTACTAAATATAAGAACACATTTTTCTTGGTCCTAAAACAAAGACTTAAGTCAGGGGATCCAAAATTAAAAAACATAACACCCCAACACCCCAAAAAGGAGGGGTGAAAAATAAGGTGGGCATCAACTAAGTGCCAACACTGCACTGCCCACCCACAACCCAAAAGTAGAGGTTCTGAGAGGGGCAGGCCGGGGAGGGAGGTCATAATATAGCAAGACTCCATTAGAAGAAACAACATTACTAAGGTGAGTAATTTTTTCTTCAGACAACATGAGCCTTGCTATATTATGACATATGCAGACTACACAACAGTACCTCCATGGAGGAGGGATAGAGCCTACTTAGGAAATAGGCTCTGAAGCACAGCTGTGCTAAACCGGGCATCACTCCTAGCCTGGATGTCCAGGGAGTAATGCTTGGTAAAAGTGTGAACTGTTTTTCAGGTGGCTGCTTGACATATCTCTAGGATAGGGATGTCCCTGGCAGCAGCCAGAGACGCAGCTGTACCTCTAGTAGAGTGAGCCCTCAGGCCTGAGGGAGGATCCTTACCCAGTTGTTCATAGCAAAATTGGATACAAGAGACAATCCACCTGGCAATGGATCTTTTAGTGGCAGATTTCCCTTTACCAACCTCACCATAAATGAGGAACAGTTGGAGGGAGTCAAACCTGTGACCCTTGGTACGTTCTATGTAGTAACTAAGGGCTCTTTTGACATCTAAACTGTGCAGTCTCCTCTCACCAGAGGAGGAATGGTCAGTGAAGTACACAGGAAGAGAAATAGATTAAGGTGGAACTCTGAAACCACCTTTGGCAAGAACTTTCTGTTAGTCCTGAGGACCACCTTATCTCTATGAAAGGAGATAAAATCTGGTTCCACTGACAATGCTTGTAATTCACTTATGTGCCTGGCAGAAGTGATGGCAACCAAAAACACAGTTTTCCAAGTCAAGTACTTAAGCTCTGCTGAAGACAACGGCTCAAAAGGGGTTGCATAAGCTGAGCAATGCAAATATTAAGATCCCAGGCAGGGGCAGGGTCCCTGAATGGGGGGGTTGGTGTGAAGCAACCCCTTGAAAAACTTGGAGAATACAGGATGAGCTGAAAGAGAAGAGGGTTTACCTGCTGATAAGAAAGCAGACACGGCTGCCAGGTGCACTTTTAGGGTAGCTGGTCTCAGCCCCAAAGTATTCAAATGCACATATAATCCAGGACTGTGGGTAAGTCAGCAGATTCTGGAGAAATATGCCTACCAGAGCACCATATGGAAAATCTCCTCCATTTGGAATTATAAGTAGCCCTGGTGGAAGGCTTCCTGGAAGCCTTCAAGATATCCAATACACCTTGGGAGAGGTGTAGGTCAGCAAACTCTAACTCTTCAAGAGCCAGGCCTTGAGATTGAGAGATTTGAGGTTCGGGTACCAAACTCTCCCCTGGGCACAGGTTAACAGGTTGTGATTTCTGGGAAGACACAGGGGAAGGTGGACTGCTAAGGACATAAGGAGTGGGTACCAGGGCTGTCTGGCCCAATCTGGAGCAATCAGGATCATCTTGCAGGGTTGAGATCTGATTTTGACTAGCACCTTGAACAGAAGAGGAAAGGGGGGAAAAGCATAGATAAACTTCCCTTCCCAACTGAGAAGGAAGGCATCCAGAGGGACTGAGCCCAACACTGGGGGTCTGCAGCAAAAAAGGGGAAGTTGGTGATTGTCTGGGGCTGCAAAAAGATCTATCTGCGGGGTGCCCCATCTGGCAAATACTACCTCCAGTACTAGGGGATCCAGTGACCATTCGTGATGGCCCTGGGAATTCCTGCTGAGAGCATCTGCCAGGACATTGTCCTTGCCTGGGAGGTGAACTGCCGTAAGGGAGGTGTTCAGGGAATAAGCCAGAGACCACAACTTCATTGCTTCAGTGCATAAGGCCGTAGACTGAGTGCCCCCTTGCTTGTTGATGTACCACATTGTAGTGGTGTTGTCTGTTCTGACCTGTATGACTTTGTTCTGAACAGATGTGGAAAAAACTTGAAGTGCTAGAAAAACTGCTCTGAGTTCCAACAGATTGATGTGGAGCAGAGATTACTGTGGGGACCACAATCCCTGGGTAGTGAGATCGCCCATGTGAGCTCCCCACCCCAAGAGGGATGCATCTGTAGTAAGGATTAAGAAGTGAGACTGAGGGGTGAAGGGGACCCCCTGTCTCAAATTGCTCTGGTCCTGCCACCACTGAAGGGCTTGGATCAGGGTTCGAGTCACTGGGATCAATTTGGTTGAGGGTCTCTCCTTTGAGACCAAAAGGCTCTCAAATGGAACTGGACGTCCCTCATCTGAAATCTTGCTCCCTGCACTACTGCTGTAGAAGCAGCCATGTGCCCCAGGAGCTGCCGAAAATGCCTTGCTGGTCGAGAGACCTGCAGGGTGAAAGAGGAGGCCAGAGAGACCAGGGTCCTTGCTCTTTCCAGAGGAAGGAAGGCTCTGGCCTCTTTTGTGTTCAGTTCTGCACCTATGAAGGTGAGAAGCTGGACAGGCTCTAGAACTGACTTTGGAAGATTGAGGAGGAAACCTAGAGATGTGAGCAGTTGCTGAGTTACCTGAAGGTGCAATTTGACTTGTTCTGGAGACTGGCCTACTATGAGCCAGTCATCCAGGTAAGGAAAGATGGCAATCTTTTGCCTTCTTAAGTGGGCAACTGCTACTGCCAGGCATTTTGTGAATACCCTCGGGGCAGAGGTGAGGCCGAAGGGCATTGCTCTGAACTGGTAATGGCCTGAGGGCAGTTCAATCCTAGGTACTTTCGATGGGAGCTTCTGATAAGAACATGAAAGTAGGCATCCTTGAGGTTCAGGGATGCTAGCCAGTCCTGGCCTTAGAGAGGGTAAAATAATCCCAGAGTCACCATTTTGAATTTTGGTTTTAAAGGTGCTTTTTAGGTATCTGAGATCCAGGATGGGCCGCCATTCTCCTGTCTTTTTTGGGGTAAGGAAGTACCTGGAGTACAACCCTTTGCCCTGGTGTAGGGGAGGAACCCTTTCCATAGCTCTGAGAGCCAGGAGGGTAGAAACTTCTGTTTCTAGGGCAAGTGCCTCTGATGGATTTGCAGGTGGAAAGGACCTGGCTCTCATCTTTGGAAATTATTTGAGGCTGAGAACCAGCCCCTGGCTTACTGCTTCCAGGACCCACTTGTCTGATGTTAAAGACTTCCAGTCCTGGACAAAGTAAGCCAGCCTGCCCCCTACAGGTAGTGGCGAATCGGCCCTGGCCACCCCATCAGGGTGCCTGCTTGGCAGTGGCTTTGGGCTGAGGGGTGGAAGCAGGCTTGCTTGTACCCCATCTGCCTCTCCCTCTAAAGAACCCTCTGGGCATAAGCAGAGAGGAGGACTGGACTTGGTAAAAGGCCTCATGAAAAGGCCTGCCCCTGCCCCTGGGGTGCTGCCTTTGAGGAGTGGCCTGCCTTTCCTTGGCCTGTGCACTCCTATAGGTGGGCCTATATTCATCCATTTTCTTCATGTAATTCTCTGTCTGCTCCCCAAACAGAGAATTGCCCACAACAGGAAAATCCATGGCCTTAGACTGGGTATCCTGTGACAGGGTAGTACATCTGAGCCAAGCCATTCTGCGGAGTGCCACAGATGTAGCCATGACCCTTGATGACACATCATTAGAGTCTACAGCAGCATGACATTGCACCTTGGATGCCTCAATACCATCCGCAGCCACCTGTTCCAGCTCCCTGGCAAGCTGGTCAGGGACCTGTGTTGCCAGGGCCAGCACAGTATCCCATCTGGATTTCTGCTACCTAGCAGCATAAGCCATATGATTTGCCTCTCTGAGTCCCAAAGATGCTGCCATGTACTGTTTCTTTGCCATGGCATCAATCCTCCTGGAGTCCTTTTCAGGGGGGTGCAAAGCAAGAGGAATATTTGCCTTGTCACAGGTTGCAGCCTGCACTACCCCCACATGGCTGCATTGCTGTGTGAGGAACTCCGTATCAGAGCCTGATAATGTATACCTCTTGTCCATCCTTTTATCAACAGGAGGTATAGTGTGAGGAGTTTTTAGAATTTTTACTGTGTGTTTCCGGAAAGATTTATGCAAAGGAATAGACAGTCTCCTAGACTCTGAAATATCCATCATTTCTACATAATCAGGCTCCTCTTGGTCATCAACAGCTTCCTCAACAGGGAGCTGGAGAGTTTCAGCAACTTTCTTATAGAACATAAAATGAGAAGGGGACTCAGATAGCCTGGGAGGAGAAACCCCTGACGGTCTCTCTGGAGAGATGTCTGGTTCAATGGGCACATCCAGACCTTCAAAACCACATTCACTCTCCTCATACTCCTCTTCCCCTCCTCCGGTTCATAAAATCCTCAAAATCATAATCTTGAACTGGTAGGAACCGCCAACCGAGGCTTCCTGATGGTGTCGGCTCGGTCGAACCGGAAAGTGACTGAACAATTTGAATTGCTTTAGCTATTTCTCAGCGGTTGGAGAAAGAACTTTGGCTCCACACTAGCTGACTTTCTAGTCCTTTTAGTTGGAACTGCCCTCAGAGCTGGCTCTTCGCTGTTCGAGAAGTACTTGGTCAGAAGGCATTTCCTCTGGTTCGGTTGAACCCAACCGGGCTGGCCATCTGGGTCAGCGGACTTTTTGGCCTCCCTTTCCCTGAGCCTACCAACCCTCTTTTCTATGGTGGCAGCAGGAAAATTCTTACAAATCTGGCAGTCTTCATTGAGGTGGTCAAACCCCAGACAATACACACAGGTGGTGTGTGGGTCAGCCTTAGCAAAGGCTTCCCCACAAACACTACAGTGCTGAAACCCAGTGGGCCCGGTTTTTCTTTTGGGTTTCTCAGACATAGTGCCAGCCTAACCAAACTTGCCCGTTTATGGCAATCCGCCAAGCAAGACTCCCTTATCGGTTCCCAACCGTGTCACGGGTAGTGGAAAAAAACGTAATGAAATCCGTTTTTTTTTAGAGCAGATAAGAACCGGGAACCGCACTCTAATAAGGACTAGTAAAGTTTGAGAATAACCTGATCGGTTCAAACCGAAAAGCATTTACAAGTTCCACACAGAATAAAATAAATGTAAGCCTATCTATTACTTACAATACCACAGACAGAGCTTGAATCGACCGGTTGCGGTTTAATTTCGGTCAAACAACCGATAAAATAACACTTTAACCGACAAACGAACTGAGCAGAAGGAGAAATCTCTGGAGCGACTGTTCAGTGAGGCAGAGTAATGAATCTGACAGTTTGAGTTTGAAGAACAACAGACAGAGTTTTCAACCGAACTTGCGCTCAAGGTTCCATGCTTGGCATGGAAAGTTAACTCTTTCACCTCCGGAGCAGTTCGAAGGTTGGGACTCACTGCATATGTCATCATATAGCAAGACTTCATGTTATTTGAATAAGAGTTTCCCTCTAAAGGAGATCCAGAGACTTGGATTGAGTATCCTGAGTAAGGTTAGTGGCCCTGAGCCAAGCAAACCTTCTCTGTGCCACAGTGCTAGCCATCCATCTGGTTGCAGTGTCACTGAAATCAGCAGCCACCTGGAACTGATTCTTAGCCGCCTCTAGCCCAAACCTGGCAGATTCAGCCAGGTCTTCAGACAAAGGTGAGGGGGCTTTCATGGGCATGTCCAGTACCGACTGCCACAAGGATTTTTGATACTGGGCAGCATAAGCTTGAAAAGTAGCCTGTCTCATGGCCAAAGAAGCTGATAAATAGCTTTTTTTGGCCACACTATCCATTTTCCTGGAGTTCTTGTCCGGAGGGTGGGAGGACAGGGGGACTATGGCTTTGTTGCAGCCTGCTTGCTGTATAACCCCTTGATGGTCAGGATGGGAGAAAAGGAAATCAGCTCCCGTCTTGTCCAACTGATATTGTTTATCTATTCTCCTGTCACTAGGAGGTACAGAATTGGGGGTCTGTAGAAGTTTTATGGTGTTTTTTTTCTGAAAAACTTGTAGACTGGTTTTGTGGGTGTTAAACCTAGCATATCTAAATATTCAGTTTCCTCCTCATCCTCAATCTGCTCTGTGGTAGCAATATCAAGAGCATCTGCCATTCTCCTCACAAATATGAAATGTGAGGAGTATTCCTCTGACACCCTGGGAGGAGAACCAAAATCCTGCTCAGGAGATACCTCTGGGGGAATTGGTTCATCATCTTGAAAAGGATCATTATCCTCCTCATAATATTGCTCTTCCTATAAAGAGGGCAGCACACCACTGCTAGCTTGGGGACCCTGGGTAGGGGCAGGCTGCTGCAAATGATATTTTGCAGTGCCTGGATAATTTTAAAAGCCTGGGCTATCTCTTGAGCTGAGGTCATAGCAAGCACCTGCACAGAAGTCCCTGGTTTAGCAGGGGAAGATTCTGCATGCTTAGTTTTCTTGAGTTTTTTTGTGGGAACCGGGGAGTCAGCCAGTTCTTTACCTCGTTTTGCCCCTTTTTTGCCCGTCTCAGGGGCAGGGGTAAGCACATTTGTGGGTTCAGCCACAGCAGATTGGGGTGTTAGCTGGTCAGAGCCGGTGGGACCCCTAGGAAATCTTTTTTCCAGGAAAGTTTTACATACTTCACAATCCTGGTCCAGATGTTCGAACCCCAAACAAGCCACACATAAGGTGTGCTTGTCTGCCTTAACAAATACATCTCCACATTTCAAACAATTCTTAAAACCGGGTTCTCTGGTTTCCTTTTTGGGTTTCTCTAACATGGTACTGCCGAAAAATGAGAAAAAACACTAACCTCTAATAAAAGGAGTAAATGCGGTAACTTATATTATTATATTTTTTTTTTTTGCGGTCGGTTCCAGAATCGATAGGAATCAGAGGAACCGAACCCAGGAGATGATAGATGAACCGGTTCAGGGGTTCTGTAACTGATAGAAAGTGGTTACAATAACAATAAAATACACTCAAAAACTAGACTAATAATAGACAAAAAACAAGGCTCTTTAATCAGAGAACCCCGATGAATTAAAACAATTATCCTGGTTCCTTCACAGTTAACCGAACCGTTAGGAACCGGAAAAAAATTAAAATTACATACCTACCGTAATTATGATCTTTCTGTGGCTTCAACATTCATCACATATGGGTACTTGGCCAGAGGCTAGGACCCAGCAGGAGCTTTTTTAGGTAGGTAGAGCTGACGCGCTGTCAGCGCCACCCTCGAGGCCGACATTCCACGTGGCGCTTGCGGGTTGGCCATTAGGCGCCGTTGACTCCACCTGCCTGCCAGTTCTGAGTCGTCGGAGAGGTGAGGAAAACAAGGACGGCTGGGAGGGTGGGACAAGAGAGTCCAAGGGACAGAAAAAGGAAAAGATATAAAAATCAAAAGGAGAAATAAACGACTGAGAGGACAAAGCAAGAGAGAAATGAAAGCTAGAGAGATTGGGAAGGGGGGCCCCAATCTCTGGAAAATAGAAAAGGGTGGGAATTAGGGAAGAGTAGGAAATTGTGAGATATAAAAGTTTGACATGAGAGGAGGAACAGAAAGTCAGAACATGCTGGATTCTGTCCTGTCTCTAGATTGTGTAGGAACTGCAAGGGGTAGCCAAGAGGCTTAATTACCAGAATTCAAGGCACAGAATCACTGGCAAAGAAACTCCTTTAAGGCAGAAAATGGCTATTTTTAGAGAACAGGTACAGAGGTTCTGCTGCCCCTCAAAAGTAACAATGAGAATTTTTAGTTGGGATAAATGAACTTAAAGACTTGTCCAGAGGACATGAAAACTAACATTTTGAAAAAGAGAAAGGAGGTGGCGAGGATGGAGGGCAACTACCCTCTCTCATTCCACAGGAGTGAAGAAGAGCACTGAAGAGGAAATGCCGCCCCATCCTGACCACTCTCCCCCCAGTCATACCATTCCACACTGTGCCCCAGCATCACTCCCCCCCCAACAAAGACAGGGAAGGGGGCAAGGAAAGGCACAGAGAGGGAGGGGGATCCAGAGACCGAGGCCCCAGGGGGATGGCGGGTGGGGTTGTGATGGATGGTGAAGATACACAGAAAGATCATAATTACGGTACGTACATAATTTTCATATCTTATCTGTGTCAATCTTCACCATTTATCACATATGGGTGAATGCCGAGCCCCCCCATAGGGGGATTTCAAAACCCTAAAGGACAATGTCCCTTAGCTCTCAGTGGGTGACAAACTAAGATGGAGAACCTTCTGGGCCTGGAGAGGCCCGAGAGTGGGGAGAGTGAGACGGGGACCCCCTGGAGGGGGAAGGAAGTTGCCCCGACAATGCCGCCTCACCCCATGGGAAAACAGGTAGGTCCTCTGGTGTGCGGAGTTAATCACCCTACGCCGGGCCAAGGGTGACAACCGAGAAAGATGTAGCCATGCCATCCGCCTAGTGCAGATCGCGGTCCCTATGACCCTGGTAGCTACTTCATTGGCGTCATACTCTGCCCTTGCTTGGTGCCTTGCTAGCTCCTGGCCATGTGCAAAGAGAGCAATGGCTTGTCTGGTTTGCTCCATGTCAGGCAAAGAGGCTAGGAGCTGACTCAGCCTGGACCACAAGAACCTATCATAGGCTGCATAGTGGGCCTGATGTGCAGAAATAGAAAGTAGCAACCGTGCCGAGTAGAAAGTCCTCCTACCCCAGAAGTCAAAATCCAAGGAGTCTTAATCTGGGGGCCGGTCACGGTGGAGGGTGCAAAGCCCATCGGGAGTGTCCAGCTGCATCAATCCTGATTGAGGATGAGGCATGGAACCTGGAGACTCCGGGGGGTGCAATACCACTGGCAAAGAGTCCTATGGGCGGGGACTCCTGAGAAGGGTCTCTGCCAGGAACACAACAATGCCTCCCTAAAAGGAGCAGGCCGGGGGCACCACAAGGGTGTCCTCACTGAAATCACCCAAAAGGCATGCGCCGAGTGTTCTGGATTGCTCTGAGTGGCAGAGGAGACATGCACGTCCTCCAACATCCTCATGAGGAATTGCTGATACTCTGTGAGATCAGCGGCTGGGGAGATGTGGACAGAAGGTTCCTCTCCCCCAGAAGAGGGGGATGAGGAGTAAGAGGACCTCGACTGTTCAGAGTGTGGCTGCTCGTGGGGAGGTCAAAAAACCTGCCTGTCCATGGCCCTGACATAAGCAGGAAAATGAGCAGCCACGGCCCTGAACTGCTCCCAGAAGAGAGGACCACTAAGACCAAGGATGCCTGGGAGCACAGGAGAGTGCGGCAGAGGGATGGGGATAGAGCTGAGAAGAGAAGGCGTCTGACCTCCAAATGGGCTAGGGAGTGGACCAGGAGCACCAGAGGATGAAGGCGCTCCAGAAGACTCCACAGCTGACAGCTGAACAACTATTTCGGAACTGCCTTGCGCCCGGAAGAATCCCCCCGTGAGGCGACCGGGGCTGTATAGATCCAGAAGGAAGGTCCCCTACCTCAAAAGAACAGGGCTCTCTCAAAGACAGCAAAGGGGAAGAGTGGAGATCCGCACTGTGGCTTCTTCCAGAGCCCGGATGGGCCCCCCGAAAAAGGCCTCCATGCAGACCCCATGCCCCTTGACCCCTGAGAATCCAAGAGTGCCCTCCTCCTCGAGATGGCCAGCCTAGGTAGCTGACAGCCCTGGTCAGCACCTGAAGGAGCTATCCAAGGCACAGTACCTTCCCCTCTCCTAGGTGCTCTGGTCAGCCCCAGAGTTGGGGGTCCAGGCACACCACCTGAGGGGGTACCACCACTGATGGGTGAGCGAATCCTCCAAGGCCGGGCTGCAGTACAATGGTGGCCTCAACCATTGCCCGCTGGTCAGCGCCCTTGACCCCAGCCTCGGAAGTCGCCGGCCACTCCTCAGAGGGGGGCTGACTCCGGTCTGTCGAAGACACCACTAGGCTACCCACACTAGCAGCTAGTTCCAGGGAGCCATACTGCTCATCTTACTCAGAGCCCGACTCCTCCTCCGAAGAAGTGGAGGCCGAGGCCCTGTGCCAAACCGTAGGTGGGTGCCTTTCGCCATCTTTACCAAACAGGGTGCCAGAAATGGAGAACGCACCCAAGTCAGTGCCAGTGCCCTCCCCAACAGCACGAACAGTGGCCGAAGAATAAATGGCTCTGGCCCGAACAGCAGCCTCAGAGTCAGAACCTGCCATGGCGCCGTCGCGCCCCACGGCTCTGCAAGCAGTGCCGAGGGCAGAGATGACGCCGAAAATGGCCCCAAAGCCAGAAACCCCCACGGTGCTGAACCACTCCATGATGCTGCAAATGGCGCCGAGAGCAGAGATGGCGCCGACGACGGCTCTGACCATTTTGTTTTTGAATCCCTCACGGCACCATGCCCCTGTTTGGCACCGCGAAAGGCGCCAAGGTGAGGAGAAGAAAAAGATGGCACCGTAGCAACTCTCACGGCACCAACAGCAGTATCAGCACCGCGAATGGTGCTGACAGCAGCCACAGCACCACACAACAGACCAGCGCTGACAACGACACCACCAAGGCCCACGGCACCGCAAATGGTGCTGAGGTCTGAAACGGCATCAAGGACGGCGCCAACCCGGGCCTTGTGAACCATGGGTCCAACACTGGGGGATGATGGTGCCTCCCATCCACCCTCTCGGCGAATGTGGACTGGGCCTCCTGCATTGCGGAGGAGCCTTGGCCACAGCTAGGCCATTAGAAATAGGTTCTCCTCCTCAGTCCGTATAGAACTGGGAGGAGACCGGGGGGAAAGGCAGAGAGAGTGTGGCTTGGCCCAATGAGTGTGCACCCAACCCCCAAAAGTTGGCGGAGCTCGCCCCACTTTCCACGTGCGCTGTTTGATGACCAGGCAGTCCATGGAGAAGCAGGCGTCACACGAATCCATGTAGTGAAGCGAGCCAAGACACAAAAGGCATTGGTCATGTTGGTCGGTGATGGAAAATTTTCGGCCACATGGGCACCGTCGCATGGGGGCCGACCCATCTTTGAAGTCTTCTTGCCCTCCGACCTAGACATGACCTTCAGAAAGAAATACAAACAAGACTCGATATCACTGGAAAAAACAAAAATGGAAAGGTCTTACCGGCAACATCGGGAGGCTAGCAGAACGGGCAGGAACCGACGAGCTTGTCGTCGAAAACACTTTTTTAAAACGAACTACAAGGTAGGCTGAACTCAGCAGAGAGAAGCTTCCCACAAGGTAACCTTGATGGCAGGAGGCAGAAGAACTGGCGAGGAGCGGGCCCGAGGGGTCGGCCCAGGTGCCCTGCTGACAACCAGGGTGCCACGTGGAATGTCGCCTCGGGGTGGCGCCGAGAGTGCGCCAGCTCCACCTACCAATAAAAGTCTCTGGGTCCTAGCCTCCGCCCAGTACCCATATGTGATGAATGGTGAAGACCAACACAGATAAGATTATGTAATTTAAGCAATAACAAGATTTACACTAACAATCAGTAGAGGCAATAAAAGAAATAGAATATACTTAAGTTTTTTAAGGTTTGAATCTTCTTTCACGCGAAAGAGAAAGATGACCACTCCGAGCGACCAGACTTTCAGGCAGAGAGAAAAATCTGAAGCGGTTAAAACACTACAGTTGATAGAGGCATTATTTGCAAGATGCTCACATGCAAAGAATTCTTCTCATTTGCATGTGTTTCATCTCCCCGGGCAGTCCAATCCTCCAGGCCTACTACATAAAGTTATGAATATCCTGAGCATTACTGGGGCTAGAAAATAAATTTTATTTGGGATTTCTGGAACTGATATATTTATCGTCAGCACTCCTGCAGTCTGTCTCTCTCTCTCTCTCTTTTCTGGATGAGATCGTGAATTAATCTTTACAGGTGATTGTGATTTGTGATTGGATGGCACAAGTTAAAGATTTATTTTGCCACCCTGCTACCCTTGCCCTGCACATACAGCCACACTGAAGCCAGGAAAAAAATTAAGATTTTATGTAACTGTAAAATATTTCTTGGACCCCCAGTAGTCTCTCCCTCTCTCCTCTGGAACAGGATTGGCACAAGTCAAATGTAACCCCCCTACAAATGGGGGTTCCCAAAAAGTCTTCCTTGAACTTGCCTAAATGCTCACTGTCAGGCTGGTGTCCTGCGTTTTAGCAGTTTAAATGTGATTACCAGAGCTTGTATAGCCTCTGTGTACTGTCTCTTTAAGAGCTGCCTAATTGCAGCTTAAGCAATCTGAGAGGGAGCTCTGTTGAAAGATGTAACTATTTACTCAAAATCATTTAGAGTGACAATGATAATGTAGTTTGTCTAACCTGCTTTCTTTCTAGCAAGGACTGTTTTGTTTGTCTCCACTATCTTGGTCCTGGACTGCAAATCGAACCAAATATTACTGGTGGGACCTAAAATGTTGCCGGACTACAGGAGCTGTCTGAATTCAAAATCTGTAGGAACTTTAGTTTGGAGCTTTCTTTTGCGCCTTTTTTGCAACTGAAGGGGGAGCTCTTGCTTTGACTGACAGCCAAATCAGCCAACCAAAGCTTTTAGATCTTGGGGAAGTCCCGGGCTGCTTGCAGTTAGAACTAAGTTAGAAGCTGAGCAAGAATGAGCTGAAGTTTTTCTAAGCAGCAATCCTAAGTGGATTCGCATGGGAGAACTCTGAAAAGGCTAAGTTTTTGGCCTGCATGCCGGTGTGCTGCTCCTGAGAGGGAGAGAAGAGAATTATTTTGGACTAAATCCAAGCTTGCATGACTAAAGTAAGCTACTGAAGTGGGCCAGGCTCAACCTGAAGAAGACCGAATATTTTTGCTAAATGCGATCTGCCTGTCAGGAGTTCCAGCTACCCCTAAGCTCCCAGTGTGTGCAGAGACTTTGCAATTGTACCGGGGGAGCGCTTTGCCTGGTATAGTTGAATTCCCATACATGTAAATGTGCTATGAGTTGCTAGTGGGTTGTGAGTTAATCCCCCACGGTGTGAACTGTGTTCTGCTTGCTGGAAGCTGTATCCAGCCCAAAACGGACTGCTTAAGAACTTGTGTCCATGCAGTCTGGGCTTTGCCAGACTGGCCCAGCCAGACTACCCACTGCACAGAGAAGCCTTCGACGAGAGACCTGCCTGGGAATCAGCCCCCTGCTCCATGCTTGAACAGGAACAACGCCTTTGTGACTTGTGTGGGCCCTGCTTCTCCTGGCATTCCAGATCAACCACCTGCAGTCTCGATTTTCGTCCAACCTATGTCCAGTCTTGGGTGTCATGAGTGAATACCGGGGTGGCTCCCTACAACAACAACAGCTTAATCTGAGTGTGTCATCTGATTGTCTTGTTGTTTCATTTCCTTTACAAACTGAGTCCTCTGGCTCCAGATTACAGGTATCGTGTACTGTGCATGTTGTGTTTTCCATCACAGGGCCCCAACTAGCTGCAACCCCGGGCAACTGTTCTGGCTAGCCTACCTCTTTTCTACCTGGGTGCCCAGAGGTGGACTGTGTGGGGGGACTTAAAGCGCATGCATAACTGCTTGATTGATATAACCTTTAAGCTAATTAACCTGATTTTGCCCCTCCCTTGTTCAAGTCCCCTGAATGGATCAGATCTGACTTTTTCTGCATGTAATCTGACTGTGGTTCCAGTTTGTGCTCAAAGTACTGTGCTGTTGCTGTTTGCTGTGCTTGACCTTGTTTTACAGGGGGTCCCCAGGGTCGAGCCAGAGGAACCAGCCCTAGTGGTAAGTGCAAACAATGTGGGTACTTGTGTGGTGTACCAGGGGTATTGTGAAAGTGATTATTGTACAGTGTTCAGGCCACTAGAGGGGAAAGAGGGGGGTTACAGTGTTCCGGAGGGCTGTGCCCAGGTTAGCTTGACCACTACCAACCCTGACCTTCGGGTGGAGGCACCCGTTTCAGAACTCAGGCCCCTTAGCCTGCTACTAGCCAAGCAGACAGGGGTAGTAGCCCTTGGGATAGTTTCACCTAGGGGTTACATCCTGGAGGCTTACCACTGGGATTTTGTGTCTTCTAGTGGCCAAAACTATGAATTATTGTCAAACATCAATGGCTACCCCAACAGAAGTGGTTGTACACCAGTTGGTGGGGTGGTGTACTGGGCAGGAGATCGACCCCCAAAATGCTATACCTATCCTGGATATTCCTCTGGGTACCAATAAGGACACTGTAGAGGGAGTACTTTCCAAGGCTGAATGTTTACAAAACCCTGTGGTGGTGGGTCGACAGGCTAATCTGCTCGCACAAAGTTTCATGGCGTTAGTAGAGTGCAAGGACCCAGTAGACAGTTCCAAAGTGTCACAGACTATCACCTCCGAAGGAGTCCTCACTGCCTGGAGAGTGATAACTAAAGACAATAAAGACCCCGGGGCGAATGAGCCCCCCCCCCACTGTCTGAAACTTTTGAGGAGAAATTTGCTAAGTTGTTGCTGGAGGAAGGGAAAACTGTGGAGGACTTAAAGAAACTATTCCTTCCACCTGGGGTATTCCTCTCCCAACACCCCTTCCCGCTCCAGCACCCGTTATTGACCCTCCTTCTGCACCCATGCCAATGCTGGCTTCTATGTCTGTACCTGCCATTAGTCACGACTCTTACCGAAGTTTGAGAATCTTCTCCGGCACCCTCCCCACCCCCCCAAGGGGAGGATGACTGGGAGACCTGGATAGAATGTGTTGCCCCTCTGGTACATGAATGGCAGTGTGTGGAGGCTGAGAAACAGAAAAGGATCATCAAAAGTTTGAGGAGTCCTGCCCTAGAGGCCATTAAATTTCTGAGGTCCACAAACCCTGATGCATCTGCCCAGAAGTACCTAGCTGCACTCAAAGGCAATTTTGGGAGCATTGAGTGAGGGGAGAACTTGATGTGGAAATTTTGAGCTACAAAACAACGACCAGGGGAAAGTTCATCTGCATATGTTACTCATCTGGAAAGAGCGCTGCAAAAGGCTTACCGAAAAGGTGGGGTAGCCACCAGTGACTTAAACCATGTGAAGTTGGGGCACATACTGCAACATGCAAAACATTCTAACCCACAGGACTATTGTGACTTGATAAAAGAACTCCGGGAGGTTGAAGATGAAGAGGGGGATTGTAATTCTAGGGTAAGCACAGCCCAAGTGATCACGGCATTGGAAGGCCCTTCTGAAGTGGGGACCAATGAGGGTGTGCCACCATGGGATGAACTGCTGAGGGAGTTCAGGAAAACAAAAAACAGTCTCTTTATGAAGACCACTTCTGCAAGTACAGGCCCTGACCCTTATCCAACTGCATCTGCTATGGGGGTGGGGGTGTCCACCCAGGCATCTCCTACTGACAGCAGCTCAAAACTTGATGCCTTGACTATGGAAGTAAGAGAATTGATGAGATGTCTCCAAATGTTCACCACACAGCAGACAGAGATGGCACCAAGGTTTTCAATTGGTAGTACCACCGCCCCAACTCCCAGTGTGATGCCTTGGCCATCCCAAATCCCAGAAAACATATTTTGCCATAATTATGGGAAGGATGAGCACATGAAGAGAGAATGCCGGTCTACAAAAGACCTAGATAAAGTTGTATACAGGCTTCAAGGAGAGCTTAGGAGAATGAATCAGTGGTCAAGGAGTACCCAAAATGACCACAGTGAAGGTTCAAGAAGTAGTAACTCAAATCTCTATGTGGCTAAATCATCTCTCCAGGCCCCTGCTGCTGTCCCTCCAGACTGGTCCAAAATAGTGGGCCCTTCAATGGAGACTATGGTGGCTGTGAATGGTATTCCTACTCGGGCTGTGCTGGACAGTGGGTTGCAAGTGACCATTGTATTTAAGGACTGGTATGACAAACATTTAACTGCTGTGCCCTTATAATCCCTGGAAGGCCTACATGTGTGGGAGCTGAGCGACAAGTCTTATCCCTACCTAGGATATGTCTGCCTCTGGTTGTCATTTCCTGCAGCTGTAACTGGTGTAGAGGAGCAAGTCGAGACACTGGCCTTAGTGTGTCCCCCTACTGGACTGTATGATGGGGTTTACTTGTTAATTGGGACCAACGCCCATATGTTTGAGAGACTGGCACAACTCTGTAGCGAGAAACCAGGGCGACGGACTGGGAGAGCCCTAAGAATTCCCGCTCTGATCAAGAGGGCCTATGATTTGCAACAGAACCCCAAGGGAGAGGACCAGGATGAACCAGAAGGGGTCGTGTGGAAGAAGGATACCGATTCAATGGTACTGGTCCCTAACACCCAGTGTACAGTTCAAGGGGAGGTCCACCTCTGCAAAGATGTCAAGAACAAAATACTGATGTTGGATGCACCAGGCAATGGAAAATTGCCGGAAGGATTATTGGTTAAGCCCAGCATCTTGCCAGCTCAAGCTCATGCCTATGCATGATGAGTGATGGTCCAGATTCATAATGTGTCAGATCGGGAGATCCAGGTGAACAGAGGATGCACCCTAGCTATGGTACACTGTGCAGACACTGCAGTGTTGCCCAGCAACAAGCACCCTGGCAAGACAGATAGAGTGACTCCCGACTTATTTGATTTTGGTGACTTCCCGTTGCCAGCTGAATGGAAGACTAGAATTGGCCAGAAACTTGCCCAAAGAGATCAGATGTTTTCATTGAAGGAATGGGACGTGGGATGTGTCCAGGGTGCAGAGCATCACATATGCCTGCACAATGAACGACCATTTTGAGAGAGGTCTCGACGCCTAGCCCCTGCAAACATAGACGATGTGAGAAGACACTTGCAAGAAATGCTCATGGCTGGTGTGATACATGAATCCAGGAGCCCATATGCTTCTCCCATTGTGGTTGTGCGTAAGAAGAACGGATCTGTGAGAATGTGTGTTGATTATCGAACTCTGAATCAGCGGACCATCTCCGATCAATACACCATGCCCCGTATACAAGATGCTCTGGATTGTTTGAATGGGAGCAAATGGTTCTCGTAAGTTGGATCTTCACAGTGGATATTACCAGATTCTGATGGTTCATGGAGGACCATGTGAGAAGACAGCCTTCATCTGTTCTTTGGTTTCTATGAATTCTTGAGAATGCCACAGGGATATCAGCCGGCGTCCAGCCTTCCAGTGACTGATGGAATGGAGCAGGGAAGACATGAATTTGTTGGAATGCCTGGTGTATTTGGACAATGTCATTGTGTTTTGGGAGCTCCTAGAGGAACATGAGAGTTGACTGTTCAAAGTACTAGACCGACTGGAAGATTTCGGCCTCAAGTTGTCCATCGACAAGTGCCAGTTTTCCCAAACCTCTGTGAAATATGTGGGGCACATAGTGTCTACATGGAGGATACAGACTGATCCTAGCAAAGTTGAAGCCTTGATTACTTGGCCCCAGCCCCACAATTTCAAAGAACTACAATGTTTCCTGGGATTCCGTAGCTACTACCGCTGGTTCATAAAGAACTATTCCAAAGTGATTTGGCCACTCTTGAATCTTACCCAGGGTTACCCTCTTACCAATCAGAAATACAAAAAAGGGTCCATCAAAGAACCAGACAAAGCATATTTCCACCCAGGTGAACTTTTCGGGTCCCGTGGGATGCCTGACTGTGAAGCAGCTTTCCACGAAGTCATATACCAGCTCACCCATGACCCCATCCTCGCTTATGTTGATCCCACCAAACCCTATGTGCTGCATACTGATGCCAGTCTGCAGGGTCTAGGAGCTTTACTGTATCAAGACCATGAGGATGGTTTGAGACCAGTGGCATTTGCCAGTAGAAGCTTGACCCCATCAGAGCGAAACTACCCTGTACACAAGTTGGAGTTCCTTGCGTTAAAATGGGCCATTGTCGACCAGTTTCATGATTACCTCTATGGGGCAAAAATATTGGTGAGTACTGACAATAAATGAAAATTACGTACCTACTGTAATTCTTGATCTTCTTTTGTATCTTCACCATTCATTACTGCTTGGGTAGTGCCAGAGGCGCGCACCCGCTATGGGAGTTGTTTTTTTGTTTTTTTGGAGTCAGCTCCAACGGCGCTGCCCTCGAGAGTGACGCGCTGTGTCGTGCACGAGGGGTGGCCGTTAGGTGCCGCAGACTCCTCCTCCATCTCAGTTCTGGTAGCTGGAGAGGCAAAAACAAAGGGTAAGGAAAAAAGGAGAGTGAGGGAAGAGAGCCAAGGGACAGAAAAAGGAAAAGATATAAACTGAAAAAGGAATAAGCCGGTAGAGAACAGACAGAGGAGAGAGAATTCCTACCCTAAGGGACTGCAGGGCCTCCTTTCTGGGGTGGCTCTAGGGGAGGAACAGATAGAGAGAAAGAGAAAAGAAGAAGAAGAATAAAGAGAAGAAAAGAAGGCATGCTGAGAGGGGAGAACAGTGCCCATAGACGCATTGGTTGAGATGCTTATTAGCTTGAGACTAAAACAAGGGAGCAAGAATCCCTGCTGATAGGACTGAGAGAAGGTTCAACTGAACCGCCTGCACAGATCGGACATAAAGGGCAGATTCTTTAATCTTTCAACATGCCAAGTCCCTACATCCTAGCTGAGAGCTCACAGACTGCCCGGCATAAAATCTGTTCCGGAAAGAGAGCGCCCACCTAGGAAGGGGATCTATGCCCTTAAACACCCTGTTATGCTAACACAGAAGTGTATGGGGAAGGGATTTCATGCCCCACAGAAGGCAACTTTGTGGCGAAAGGATAGAGTAAACCTCAATCGACTCCCTAAGGCAAGGCAGAGCCAACCAGCATGCTAAGAATGCCAAATGCACCAGCCAGAATGAGCTGAATAATAACACCCGCCATGGGGAATCTAAAATTTTTTTTTTTTTTTTTGAAGTTGGTCAGTCACAGTCTCTATGCTGTGAACTGTAACGTGATCAAGGTGCCCAGAGGCTCTAACCTTGACCTTGGTGGAGGCACCGGATCCAGAACTCAGGCCCCTTAGCCTGCAAGCCAAGCAGACAGGGGTAGTAGCCCTTGGGATAGTTTCACCTAAGGTTTACATCCTGGAGGCTTACCACTGGGATTTTGTGTCTCTAGTGGCCAAAACTATATGAATTATTGTCAAACATCAATGGCTACCCCCAACAAGATGGTTGTACACCAGTTGGTGGGGTGATGTACTAGAGCAGGAGATCGACCCCAAAATGCTATACCTATCCTGGATATTCCTCTGGGTACCAATAAGGACACTGTAAGAGTACTTTCAAGGCTGAATGTTTACAAAACCCTGTGGTGGTGGGTGCGACAGGCCTAATCTGCTGCATACAAAGTTTCATGGCGTTAGTAGAGTGCAAGGACCCAGTAGACAGTTCCAAGAGATGTCTGAATTATCACCGAAGGTCCTCACTACCTGGAGTGATAACTAAAGACAGTAATAAAGACCCGGGTGATGGGCCCCACCCCACTGTCTGAAACTTTTGAGGAGAAATTTGCTAAGTTGTTGCTGGAGGAAGGGAAAACTGGAGGACTTAAAGAACTATTCCTTCCACCTGAGATCTTCTCTCCAACACCCACATCTCCAGCACCGTTATTGACCCTCCTTCTGCACCCTTGCCAATGCAGCTATGTCTATTTTACTGCCATTAGTCCGACTCTTACCCGGGGAAGTTTGAAAGTCTTCTCCGCACACTCCCCACCCACCCCCAAGGAGGATGACTGGGAGACCTGGATAGAAAATGTTGCCCCTCTGGTACATGAATGAAAAGTGTGGGAGCTGAGAAACAGAAAGGGATCATCAAAGTTTGAGGAGTCCTCACCCTAGAGCCATTAAATTTCTAGGTCCACAAACCCTGATGCATCTGCCCAGAGTACCTAGCTGCACTCAAAAGGCAATTTTGAGAGCATTGGTGGGGGAGGAACATGATGTGAAATTATGAACTACAAATAGCGACCAGGGGAAAGTTCATCTGCATATGTTACTCATCTGGAAAGGCGGCTGCAAAGAATTACCGAAAAAGGAGGCAGCCACCAGTGACTTAAACCATGTGAAGTTGGGGCACATACTGCAACATGCAAAAACATTCTAACCCACAGGACTATTCGTGACTTGATAAAGAACTCCGGGAGGTTGAAGATGAAGAGGGGATTGTAATTCTAGGGTAAGCACAGCCCAAGTGATCACGGCATGGAAGGCCACTACTGAAGTGGGGACCAATGAGGGTGTGCCACCATGGGATGAACTGCTGAGGAGTTCAGGAAAACAAAAACAGTCTCTTTATGAAGAACCACTTCTGCAAGTACAGGCTGACCCTTATCCAGCTGCATCTGCTATGGGGGAGGGGGTGTCCACCAGGCATCCTACTGACAGCAAGCTCAAAACTTGATGCCTTGACTATGGAAGTAAGAGAATTGATGAGATGTCTCCAAATGTTCACCACACAGCAGACAGAGATGGCACCAGGTTTTCAATTAGTAGTACCACCGCCCCAACTCCAGTGTGATGCCTTGGCCATCCCAAATCCAGAAAACATATTTTGCCATAATTATGAGAAGGATGAGCACATGAAGAGATGCGGTCTACAAAGACCCTAGATAAAGTTGTATACAGGCTTCAAGGAAGCTTGGAGAATGAATCAGTGGTCAAGAGTACCCAAAATGACCACAGTGAAGGTTCAAGTAGTAACTCAAATCTCTATGTGGCTAAATCATCTCTCCAGGCCCCTGCTGTCCCTCCAGACTGGTCAAAATAGTGGGCCCTTCAATGGAGACTATGGTGGCTGTGAATGGTATTCCTACTCAGGCTGTACTGGACAGTGGGTTGCAAGTGACCATTGTATTTAAGGACTGGTAGACAAACATTTAACTGCTGTGACCTTATAATCCCTGGAAGGCCTACATGTGCGGGAGCTGAGCGACAAGTCTTTATCCCTACCTAGGATATGTCTGCCTCTGGTTGTCATTTCCTGCAGCTGTAACTGGTGTAGAAGGCAAGTCGAGACACTGGCCTTAGTGTGTCCCCTACTGGACTGTATGATGGGGTTTACTTGTTAGTGGGACCAAGCGCCCATATGTTTGAGACTGGCACAACTCTGTAGCGAGAAACCAGGGCGACGGACTGGGAGGCCTAGAATTCCGCTCTGATCAAGAGGGGCCTATGATTTGCAACAGAACCCCAAGGAAGGGACCAGGATGAACCAGAGGTGGGCGTGTGGAAGAAGGATACCGATTCAATGGTACTGGTCCTAACACCCAGTGTACAGTTCAGGGAGGTCCACCTCTGCAAAGATGTCAAGAACAAAATACTGATGTTGGATGCACCAGGCAATGGAAAATTGCCGGAAGGATTATTAGTTAAGCCCAGCATCTTGCCAGCTCAAGCTCATGCCTATGCATGATGAGTGATGGTCCAGATTCATAATGTGTCAGATCGGAGATCAGGTGAACAGAGGATGCACCCTAGCTATGGTACACTGTGCGAACACTGCAGTGTTCGCCAACAACAAGCACCCTGAGCAACAGATAGGTGACTCCGACTTATTTGATTTTGGTGACTTCCGTTGCCAGCTGAATGGAAGACTAAATTGGCAGAAACTTGCCCAAAGAGATCAGATATTTTCATTGAAGGAATGGGACGTGGGATGTGTCCAGGTGCAGAGCATCACATATGCCTGCACAATGAACAATCCATTTTGAAAGGTCTCGGCGCTAGCCCTGCAAACATAGGCGATGTGAGAAGACACTTGCAAGAAATGCTCATGGCTGGTGTGATACATGAATCCAGGAGCCCATATGCTTCTCCCATTGTGGTTGTGCGTGAAGAAGAACGGATCTGTGAGAATGTGTGTTGATTATCGAACTCTGAATCAGCGGACCATCTCCGATCAATACACCATGCCCGTATACAAGATGCTCTGGATTGTTTGAATGGGAGCAAATGGTTCTCGTGTTGGATCTTCACAGTGGATATTACAGATTCTGATGGCTCCACTTGGAGACCATTGAAGACAGCCTTCATCTGTTCTTTGGTTTCTATGAATTCCTGAGAATGCCACAGGGGATATCGGGCGCCCCAGCCGCCTTCCAGTGACTGATGGAATGAGCAGTGGAAGACATGAATTTGCTGGAATGCCTGGTGTATTTGGACAATGTCATTGTGTTTGGGAGCTCCCTAGAGGAACATGAGAGTTGACTGTTCAAAGTACTAGACCGACTGGAAGATTTCGGCCTCAAGTTGTCCATCGACAAGTGCCAGTTTTCCCAAACCTCTGTGAAATATGTGGGGCACATAGTGTCTACATGGAGGATACAGACTGATCCTAGCAAAGTTGAAGCCTTGATTACCTGGCCCCACAATTTCAAAGAACTACAATGTTTCCTGGGATTCAGTAGCTACTACAGCTGGTTCATAAAGAACTATTCCAAAGTGATTTGGCCCTCTCTTGAATCTTACCCAGGGTTCCCTCTTACCAATCAGAAATACAAAAGGGTCCATCAAAGAACCAGACAAAGCATATTTCCACCCAGGTGAACTTTTTGGTCCATTGGGATGCCTGACTGTGAAGCGCTTTCCCGAAGTCATATACCAGCTCACCCATGACCCCACATCCTGCAGCTCATGGCCAGTCCCTGACCCTATGTGCTGCACTGATGCCAGTCTGCAGGTCTAGGGCTTTACTGTATCAAGACCATGAGGATGGTTTGGGGAATACAGTGGCATTTGCCAGTAGAAGCTTGACCCCATCAGAGCGAAACTACCCTGTACACAAGTTGGAGTTCCTTGCGTTAAAATGGGCCATTGTCGACCAGTTTCATGATTACCTCTATGGGGCAAAAATATTGGTGAGTACTGACAATAAATGAAAATTACGTACCTACTGTAATTCTTGATCTTCTTTTGTATCTTCACCATTCATTACTGCTTGGGTAGTGCCAGAGGCGCGCACCCGCTATGGGAGTTGTTTTTTTGTTTTTTTGGGTCAGCTCCAGCGAGCGCTGCCCTCAGGAAGTGGCCAGCTGTGTGGTGCACGGTGGCAGTTAGGTGCCGCAGACTCCTCCTCCATCTCAGTTCTGGTAGCTGGAGAGGCAAAAACAAAGGGTAAGGAAAAAAGGAGAGTGAGGGAAGAGAGCCAAGGGACAGAAAAAGGAAAAGATATAAACTGAAAAAGGAATAAGCCGGTAGAGAACAGACAGAGGAGAGAGAATTCCTACCCTAAGGGACTGCAGGGCCTCCTTTCTGGGGTGGCTCTAGGGGAGGAACAGATAGAGAGAAAGAGAAAAGAAGAAGAAGAATAAAGAGAAGAAAAGAGGCATGCTGAGAGGGAGAACAGTGCCCATAGAAGCATTGGTTGAGATGTATGATAGCTTGAGACTAAAACAAGGGAGCAGGATCCCTGCTGATAGGACTGAGAGGGTTCAGCTGAACCGCCTGCACAGATCGGACATAAAAGAACGATTCTTTAATCTTTCAACATGCCAAGTCCCTACATCTATGTCAAAGGCTACATTGCCGGAGCATAAATCTGTTCCGGAAGAGCGCCCACTAGGAAGGGACTATACTTATAGCACCCTATTGGTACCAAGAAGTGTATGGGGAAGGATTATGCCCTACAGAAGGCAACTTTGTATGAAAGGATAGAGTGGGAACTCAATCAGACTCCCTAAGGCAGGCAAGAGCAACATCCAAGGGCTAAGGGTACACAAATGCACCAGCCAGAATGAGCTGAATAATAACACACCCATGGGAATCTAAAATTTTTTTTTTTGAAGCTGAGCCAGTCACAGTCTCTTAAGCTGTGAACTGTGTAACGTGATCAAGGTGCCCAGAGGTCGCAACCTAGGGGCAGTCAGAAAGAGTTCCCTCAGAATAGGTGAAACACAGACCCTGCTGATTCATCTTTTACCTTGGGGAAAAAAAGATCCACTCAATAAACGAGAAAACAAAGTTTGTTTTTTTTGGCATAAAGGCCAAAGGGAGGAGAGAATGAGACAGGAGGGGGCAGGCGCCATAGTAGGAGGCCACTGAGGGGGAAGTGTCTGGTATCAGTAATGAATGGTGAAGATACAAGAAGATCAAGAACTACGATTGGGTAAGTAATTTTCATATCTCCTTGTCCAATCTTCACCATTCATTACAACGGAGTGAGTACCAAGCTCCCCAAAAAGGGGTAGAAACCCTGGGGAAGCAAGACCCCCAGCCTCCTGTTGGTGAGAAACAGAAGAGGAAGACCCTGGGCTAATAAAGAGAAGCCTATGGGGAGAAGAGCCCAGGAGGGGTGCCCAAGGATGGGAGATGGAGGAAGCCCCTGGAGAGTCTCTAGCTCTGGAGGAAAGAGGCGGGTCCCCGGAAAGCAGAGGCGAAATCACTGCAGCGAGGCCAGGGTAACCTTGATAGACAAAAGCCATGCCATCCGTCTAATACAGATCGGCTGTCCCTGCAAGCCTGGAAGCCACCTCATGGCGTCATAAGATGCCCACTTGGCGTGGTGTCTTGCCAGCTCCAGGCCTATAGCAGTGAGGGCAATAGCTTGTCTGGTTTACTCCGTATCAGGCATTGATGCTAAGATTTGGGAAGCATGAGCCACAAATGCCTACTGTAGGCAGTGTGATGGGCCTGATGAGATGCAATGCAAGACATCACGAGAGGAATAGACACTCTTAAGCCCCACCCGGTCGAACTGTAGAGAATCCGAGTCGGATTGGACAGTCGTGCGCCAGGCGGCACCCGGAGGGAGTCTCTAGGTATACCAATCCTGAGGGTAGGTTGGGGAGAGCACCTAGGATTCGAAAGGGCACAATATCTCGTTGGCAGTCTGCTGGGGCTGGAGAAAGGGCAGCTGGCGACTGCCAGGAATGGATAGGCAGCCTCCTGGAGGAGAATAGGCCAGGATAGTACCACCAAGTGCTGGGCACTGGAGCAAGCCAATTCACGCATCTCCCGTTCAGTATTGTCTCGCCTAACATAGGAAATTCGAAGATCCCTCACCATCCTCGAAAGGAATCGCTGATATTCAGTGAAATCAGCATCGGAGGAGAGATGAGCAGTGGGCTCCTCTCCCTCAAGGAGGGAGACGAGGATGATGGAGAGCTTGAGTGTCCAGAGGACTCCTAGGCAGTGGGGATAGGCAAAACCCACTCATTCATGTACCCTAACATATGAGGGGAAGGCCGCCGCAGAACCTCTGAACATCTCCCAGGATAACGGGCCCGTGGGACCGACATGGCCTGGGAGAGTGGGGGGTGGCTGCAGAGGAATGGGAGAAGGGCACCTACAGGGAGGCAAATGTCCTCTGCTAGGGCTCTGGAATCCGGGGAAAGGAGCCCGAGCTGGTAGGATCCCGGACAACAGACCAGGTCGCAAAACGGAACCCTGGGGATGCATAGCCTGGAAGAGCCCAGAAGGGGATCCTCCCCATGACAAACCTGGGACTGCATGGATCCAGAAGGGCAGCCCACAGCAATGCCACCAGAGGGGTCCCTGGGGTCCAAAAGGGAAAGACAGGGCCCTGCGCAATGGCTCCGAGCCTCACCCCAAGGGGTGGCAGGTAGAGACTGAGATGCCTGAACCCTGCCCCTCGACCCCTCAGACTCTGAGAATGCCCTCTCTTCCTTGACCCCAGCGACCTCCCACCCTGAGGGGGTGCAGCAGCACCAGGATCGGTAGCTGCCACGACCCCCGCAGGAGGGAGAGCCCCCCCTTCCACCCCCGCTCCATCGCCCCTGGGGACCCCAGACCACCCCCAGCCTGGGGGGCCTCAGGGGAGGACAGCAGCAGGGACAGAGGAATAGGCGCGCTGGGCTGCCTAGCACCTTGTGCCACCGGAGACCCTGACTCCGAAGAGTCAGGGTGCCAGGACGGCTCCACGTCTGGATCATCAGCCTCCGAGGAGGAAGAGACCAGCTGGACCACAATACTGGCAACCCCAGGGGTCTCTGGTGAAATGGCGCCGCAAATGGCGCCAGTGCCGGAGGTGGCGCCGGATGACCCCAGATCCCCTGCGACACCTAGGCCCGGCCCCGGCTCCCCAACAGTGCTGGCCAGACCCACGGCACCAGGACCCCACTCAGCACTGCCAGAAGAGTGAACCGGGCCCGCTGCGCCATGGGCGGCACCGAAGTCCAACACGGCACCGCCAATGGTGCCGTCTCGATCACTGGTGCCGCTCGCGGTGCCAGGATCCGAAACAGTGCCGGAAAGTGGCGTCGAGGGTCCACCGATGCCAGGCCCAGCAGGCGTGGGCCTCTACACTGGAGGAGCCTGCACCTCTGAGGAGGTGACTGCGAGGCGGTGTCCCCGCCGCGGCCCTGGGGGGGACCTCAGCATTCCTCCAACACCGCAAAAGAAGCTTCCTCTTTGGCAAGAGAAGATGAGGAAGCCTCCTCCTCTACAGACCATATAGGCCCGAGAGGGGACCCAAAGGAAGAGCCTAGAGACCTTACCTGGGAATCCCTGGAGCGGCGCCGTTCCCCCAAAAGTCGGCAGGGCCTTGCCGATCTTGAACTCACAGACTTCTAGGATGTGACAGTCCATGGAGAAACAGGCATCACACGCATCCATATCCTGGTTGGGTCCCAGGCAACAAAGACAAACATCATGCCGATCCGTGATGGAAAAATGCCGGCCACAGGAGCACTGACGCATAGGGGTGCGGCCCGCCTTCGACTTAAGTTTTGCCCCTGAACCTGACATGATGCAAAAAAAATATGAATAAAACAGCAAAAGCTCTCGGCGCCATCCAAGAAATTATAAAAAGAACGGTCTTACCGGGTTTTGACGGCGTCGAGAGAAGATCGAGAGAAGTTCGAGAAGGAGTCTGGATTGAATCCGGCCTAACTGTCACTAACCGCATAGCAGGTGTAGCCTCGACGGCGGGAGAAACAGAACTGAGATGGAGGAGGAGTCTGCGGCACCTAACGGCCACCACTCGCTGCATGACGAAGGCCAGTTGCTTCGAGGGCGGCTCCATTGGAGCCGACTCAAAAAAAAAAAAACTCCATAGCGGGTGCGCGCCTCCGGCACTACCCAAGCAGTAATGAATGGTGAAGATTGATGAGGGAAGATCCCATTGACCTATGTACAGACTTCAGCTAAGTTAGATGCCACGGGGCACCGGTGGCTTTCTGCATTGTCAACACATGATTATGCTGTTGAATACAGACCAGGCCTGAATCATACTGATGCTGATGCCCTATCTCAGAGGCCCATTTCCAAGAGCGACTGGGTCAGGCTGTCTGAACCTGACATCAGAACATTGTGCCAAAAGTTTGATAGAAATGAACAGATGTCTTCGGACACAGCGGACTGCTTAGTAGATTGCTTGGCCCCTCTGACACCAGCATACCGGCTGCGTATTTCCACTTCTCTGCTCTTGATATTAGTGCACTACCTCAGTTTGACAATGACAGCATTCAATGGCTCAATCCCAAGATCCTATGATTCAGCCAGCACTTGACGCTCTTCGTGCTGGAAAAGATGTGTCTAAGTTGTGTTCCTCTGATCTGAGAATCACTTTATTGTTTAAAGAAGGTCCCAGGTTGAAGCTGTTTAATCAGTTGTTGTATAGAGAGACTGTAGATCGGGATGGCCAAATTGACAAGCAACAATTGGTCCTGCCCACAGCCTTCAAAGATTTGGTACTGAGGTCCTTCCACAACCATATGGGCCACCTCGGTATCGACCAGACCCTTGACCTAGTATGATATCGATACTACTGGCCCAAGTCCTATGAGGACAGGTTGAAGGCACTGAACATGTACTCCCTGGAGGAGAGGAGGGAGAGAGGGGATATGATAGAGACATACAAGTATCTTACAGGGAGGAACAGGGTGCAGGAATGCACTATTTTTAAGCGAAAAAGATGTTCCAGGACTAGAGGGCATGGGACAAAGTTGGAGGGAGGACGATTCAGAGGAAGCGTGAGGAAGAATTTCTTCACAGAACGGGTGGTGGACAAGTGGAACACCCTGCCAGAGGAAGTGGTGGGGCTGAAACAATCCAGGATTTAAGAATGCATGGGATAGACATAAAGGAATTCTGGATATCAGGGGTAAGGGGCAGCAGACTTCCTGGAAAACATAAACTGAACTTACAAACTTAAATGGGCAGACTGGGTGGGCCATAGGCCCTTATCTGCCGACACTGTCTATGTATCTATGTATGTATCTATGTAACTCCTTGTCAGCATTACTACCAGCACCCCAATGGAACTAGTCTGCATAGACTTCTTGAGTTTAGAGCCTGATCAGCGAAACAGTGGCAATGTGTTAGTGGTTACGGACCATTTCACACGGTATACACAAGCTTTTCCCACCAAAGATCAAAAAGCATCTACTGTGGCCAAGGTGCTAGTGGAAAATTTCTTCATCCAGTATGGTGCCCCCCAGCGAATTCACTCTGATCAGGGCCGGGACTTTGAGAGTCGGCTAATCAAAGAAATGCTCTTTCTATGGGGTGAGTGCGAAAGTCAAGAACCACCCCTTATCACCCGCAGGGGGATCCTCATCCTGAACGCTTTAACTGCACCCTACTAGACGTGCTAGGCACCCTCCACCCAAAAGATAAGCATAAATGGAGCCAGCAGATTAGCACCTTGGTACACACATACAATTGTACAAAGAATGACGCTAAAGGGTTCTCTCCCTACCGTCTCATGTTCGGGAGAGAGGCCCGGCTGCCTGTTGATGTCTGTTTTGGGGTTTCTCTCGATGGGGTCCGAGCCGAAGATTACCTGCAATATGTACAAAAACTTAAAGCTCAATTGAACCATGCCTATCAACTGGCCCAGACAATGGCCGCCAAAAGAAATCTAGCCAACAAAAAGAGACATGATAGAAAAGTAAAGGCTCAAGACTTTAGACCTGGAGACTGTGTGTTGTTGCAAAATTTAGGATTGCATGGTAAACACAAAATTGCTGATCGATGGCACCATCTTCCCCATGTCATAGTTGGAAAGCTGGATGATTTGCCAGTGTACACAGTGCGTCCAGAGAATAACTCCAAAGCTGTCAAGACCATGCACCGTAACCACTTGCTACCTATTGGTCAAGTTATAATTGAGGCTGAACCCACCGAGATTGATTCCCCTGGACCAGTGACTTGTGCTGCTACAAGAAAGAAAGAAACAGAGTCAGCCTGCCCCTGTGGCTGCCAATTTAAGACTTTCCCTGCAGCAGGCCCAGAAGAAAAAATAACTCACCTTAGTAATTGTGTTTCTTCTAAAGGAGTCTTGCTGTATTCTGACAATCTGCAATTAGCGCCAGCCTTTAAACTGCCCCGGAGAGTATAGGGTTAATTTTTTATGCAGTGCATAGAATGTTGAGCTTAAGCTCGGTTGAGGTCTCTGTCTGCAGCACTTTGAAACCCAACCGTCAGATTCTTACGAGCAAACACTCACTAACTATACTATGTGGAAATCGTAAAATTTTTAATTAGCCAACTGGCAACAAAAGTTTTGGATTCCCAAAGGAAGACTCAAGTCAGGAAACCCAAAACCAAAAACCTATTCAAATAAGATTATAATATATCCACCCAAGTAAAAAGGAGGGTGTACTGAAGACACCCCTGTGGTGCAACACTACACCTGCCCACCCACTTCCCAAAAATAGGTTCTGAGAGGGGAGGCAAGGAGGGAGGTCAGATTACAGCAAGACTCCATTAGAAGAAACACAGTTACTAAGGTGAGTAATTTTTTCTTCAAACAACATGAAGTCTTGCTGTATTCTGACAATCTGCAGACTACCAAGCAGTACCTCCATGGAGGAGGGACAGAACCTACTTTGGGAATAGGCTCTGAAGTACTGCTGTGCCAAACCGAGCATCACTCCTAGCCTGGATATCCAAAGAGTAACGCTTGGCAATGGTATGGACTGTTTTCCAGGTGGCTGCTTGACAAATTTCTAACAGAGGGATATCCCTGGCAGCAGCCAGGGAAGCAGATGTACCTCTTGTGGAATGAGCCATCAGGCCTGAGGGTGGAATTTTTCCCAGTTTCTCATAGCAGAATTGTATACAAGAAACAATCCACCTGCAATAGTTTTCTTGGCGGCAGGTTTTCCCTTTCCAACTTCCCCATAAGTGAGGAATAACTGGAGGGAATCAAACCCGTGACCCTTGGTACACTATATGTAGTAGCTAAGGGCTTTTTTAACATCTAAACTATGTAGCCTCCTCTCCCCTGAGGAAGAATGATCAGTGAAGAAAACAGGGAGAGACATGGACTGATTCAAATGGAAGTCTGAAACCACTTTGGGAAAGAACCTCCTATTGGTTCTAGGGACCACTTTATCTCTAAGGAATGAGATAAAATCAGGTTCCTCTGACAGAGCTTGCAATTCACTGATACATCTGGCAGAGGTAATGGCTACCAAAAACACAGTTTTCCAAGTCAAGTACTTAAGCTCTGCTGAGGACGTAGGCTCAAAAGGAGGTTGCATAAGTTGAGCAATGCAAACATTTAAGTCCCAGGCAGGGGCAGGATCCCTAAAGGGAGGATTGGTATGAAGCAATCCCTTGAAACATTTACAGAACACAGGATGAGATGATAATGAGGAAGACTTTCCCGCTGACAGAAAAGCAGAAACAGCTGACAAGCGTACCTTGAGAGTAGCTAGTCTGAGGCCAAGGCCATTAAGATGGACCAAATAATCCAGAACTGTAGGCAATTCAGCAGTGTCTGGAGAGATATGCTTCTTGGAACACCAAATGCTGAATCTTTTCCATTTGGAGTCATAAGTCTTTCTGGTGGCAGGCTTTCGAGAAGCTTTGAGAATATCCAGAACCCCCGGGACAGATGCAAATCTGCATACTCTAACTCGTCAAGAGTCATGCCTTGAGATTGAGAGACCGAAGATTGGGGTACCAAATCCTCCCCTGAGAGGAGGTTAACAGGTTGTAATTCCTGGGAAGAGACAGGGGAAGATGCACTGCTAGAGACAGCAACAGGGGGTACCAAGGCTGTCTGGCCCAGTCTGGAGCAATCAGAATCACTTTGCAAGGTTGTGACCTTACCTTGACTAGAACCTTGAACAGAAGAGGAAAAGGAGGGAAGGCATACAGAAATTTCCCTTCCCAGTTCAAAATCAGAGCATCCAGAGTGACTGAGCCCAAGACTGGAGGTCTGCAACAAAACAGAGGAAGTTGGCGATTGTCTGGGGCTGCAAAGAGATCTATCTCTGGAGTGCCCCACCTTGAAAAAATCACTTTCAACACCAGGGGATCCAGGGACCATTTGTGATGGTCATGGGAGGTCCTGCTCAGTGTTTCTGCTAGCACATTGTCCTTCCCTGGAGGGTGGACTGCTATCAGAGAGGTCTGCAGGGAATATGCCAGGGACCACAATTTCATGGCTTCCATGCACAAGGCCATAGACCGAGTGCCTCCCTGCTTGTTGATGTACCACATGGTGGTGGTGTTGTCTGTTCTGACTGAACCACCTTGTTCTGCACAGACTGAGAGAAAGCTTGCAGGACCAGAAAAACTGCCCTGAGTTCCAAGAGACTGATATAAAGAAAGGACTCATGAGGGGACCACAGTCCCTGGGCTGTGAGAGCCCCCAGATGAGCTCTGCACCCTAAAAAGGAAGTATCCATGGTAAGGACCACTGAATGAGTCTGAGTGACAAATGGGACCCCTTGCCTTAAATTGTCCTGATCCTGCCACCATTGAAGAGCTTGGATCAGTGTCTGAGTCACTGGAATCAGTTTGGTAAGAGGATCCTTCCTTTGGGACCAAAAGGCCCTCAGATGGAACTGGATGTCCCTCATCTGGAATCTTACCCCTTGGACCACTTCTGTAGAAGCTGCCATGTGGCCCAAGAGCTGAAGGAAGTGCCTTGCTGGTCAGGACACTTGAAGGCTGAAGGAAGAAGAAAGTTCTATAAGAACTCTTGCCCTTTCCAAGGGAAGAAAAGCTCTTGTTTTGACAGTATCTAGCTCTGCCCCTATTAAGGTAGGAAGCTGCACTGGTTCGAGAACTGACTTGGGGAGATTGAGAAGAAGTCCCAGGGAAGTGAGCACTTGCTGGGTCACTTGCAGGTCTGACTTGACTTGGCCTGGAGACTGACTCTCTATGAGCCAGTCGTCCAGATATGGAAAAATGGAAATCTTTTGCTTTCTTAAAAAGGCCACTACTACTGCCAGACATTTTGTGAAAACCCTTGGAGCTGATGTTAGGCCAAAGGGCATTGCTTTGAACTGGTAATGGCCTGAGGGCAACTTGAACCTGAGGTACTTTCTGTGGGAGCACCTGATGAGGATGTGAAAGTAGGCATCTTTGAGGTCCAGGGAGGCTAACCAGTCACCATTTTGAACCTTGGTTTTAAAAGATGTTTGTTCAGGTATCTTAGATCTAGGATGGGTCACCACTCCCCTGCCTTTTTTGGGGTAAGAAAGTACCTGGAGTACAGACCTTTGCCCCAGTGTAGGGTAGGAACTCTCTCTATTGCTTCTAAGGCCAGAAGAGATGAAACCTCTGCCTCTAGGGCAAGGGTTTTGGACAGACTTGCAGGTGGAAAAGATCTGGCTTTCATCTTCGGAAATTTTTTGAAGCTGAGAACCAGTCCCTGGCTTACTACTTCCAGGACCCACTTGTCTGAAGTAGCAGACACCCAGTCCTGGATGAAGTAAGCCAGACTGCCCCCTACAGAGATAGAAGAGTCGACCCGGGCAGGCCCATCAGGGTGTCTGCTTGGCAGGGGCCTTAGGCTGAGAAGTGGATGCATCCCTGCTCATCTCCCTTCTGCCTCTCCCTCTAAAGAACCCTCTCTGTGAAAAGGGAGAAGAGGCCTGTGATTGGTGGAAAGGCCTATGAAAAGGCCTGCCCCTGCCCCTAGATTGCTGCCTTTAAGGAGTTGTCTGCCTCTCCTTGGCCTGTGCACTCCTATAAGTGGTCCTATATTCCCCCATCTTCTTCATGTAATTCTCTGTCTGCTCACCAAACAGAGAATTACCTTCCACAGGAAAATCCATGGCCTTAGCCTGGGAGTCCTGTGAGAGGCTAGAATATCTGAGCCAAGCCATTCTCCGAAGAGCCACAGATGTAGCCATGACTCTTGATGACACATCACTGGAGTCCACAGCAGCAAGAAACTGTACCTTAGATGCCTCAATCCCATACGCAGCCACCTCCTCCAGCTCCTTGGCCAGCTGGGGGGATGCCTGTTTAGCCAGTACTAGTACAGTGTCCCACCTGGACTTCTGGTACTTGGCTGCATAGGCCATATAATTAGCCTGCCTGAGTCCCAAAGAGGATGCTATGTATTGTTTCTTTGCCAAGGCATCCATCCGCCTGGAGTCTTTATCTGGGGGGGGGTGAAGCCAAGGGAACATTAGCCCTGTCACAGGCTGCGGCCTGCACTACCCCAAAATGGCTGCATTGTTGGTAGAAAAACTCCATGTCCGAGCCTGATAAAGCATACCTCTTGTCCATTCTTCTATCAACAGGAGGTACAGAATTAGGAGACTTTAAATTTTTTTGTGTCTGTTTCCCAAATGATTTGTGCAGGGAAATAGACAGCCTTCTAGACTCTGAGATGTCCGTCATTTCAACAAAATCAGGCTCTTCTTGATCCTCTGTAGCTTCCTCCATAGGGAGCTGGAGAGTTTCAGCTACTTTCCTGTAGAACAGATAGTGGGGAAGGGACTCACAGAACCTAGGAGGGGGAACACCAGAAGGTCTGTCTGGGGAGATGTCCGGTTCAATGGGCACATCCAGACTTTCTGCTCCATCATAGTCATCATCTTGTTCATAATCCCCCTCCTGGTCAAATTCCGGTTCATAAAAATCTTCAGGGGCATAATCCTGAACTGGTGGAACCGAGCCCCTAGCTAACGGAGCCGGATCGGACGGAATCGGGTGAAGCGATTCAACAATCCGAATCGCTCGGGCAATCTCATCAGCGCTCGGAACATGAACTTCCGGATCTAAACTGGCTGTCTTGTCTTTACATTTCGTTTTTGTAGGAACCAATCCCTCAGGATCGGCTCTCCTCTTGCCCGAAGAAGTATCGCCCTGGTCAGAGGGCACTCCTTCTGTTTCAGTCGGAACTGAACCAGGCTGGCCATCCGGGTCAGCGGACTTCTCGGCGTCCTTTTCCCTAAGTCTACCTAATCTTTTCTCCAGGGTAGACTTAGGAAAATTTTTACAAATTTGGCAGTCTGTATCGGGGTGTTCAAACCCCAGACAATAAATACAGGTGGTGTGGGGATCAGCCTTAGCAAAGACCTCCCCACACTCACTGCAGTGTTGAAACCCAGTGGGCCCGGTTTTTTTATTGGGTTTCTCAGACATGGCCAACCTAACCAAAATGAAAATTACGTACCTACTGTAATTCTTGATCTTCTTGGACGACGCTCCACCACTCATTCACACTATTGGGATCTGCGCCGGAGGCACTAGGACCCATCGGGAGCAAACTTTTTGCTGGAGGGTCGGTGCCAAAGATGGCGCCGCGAGGAACGGTGCCAAGAGCCCTAGCTCGAGCGGCAATGACTATCTCGGCGTCGGCCCTCCAACCGCCTCAGTACCTTTTTTACCAAGGAGGTGCAGCGTAACTAACCAAGAAGGGTAGCCTAACCTAAAAACCAGACATAAAATAGTCCGGGTGACCCGTATAAGAAGGATCAACAAAGAAGCCTTCACAGCCTAAAGATCTGAGGGAGTGAAGAACAACAACAAAGGTGAGCTCGGGGGACGGAGGGTGGGCATGTGAATGAGTGGTGGAGACTCGTCCAAGAAGATCAAGAATTACGGTAGGTATGTCATTTTCATATCTTCCTGAACATAAGTCTCCACCACTCATTCACACTATTGGGAGAGTACCGAGCTAATAATCCCCCGAGAGGGCAGCAGGAGAGACCAAGAGCTCACGTTTCTAGAACAGAAGTTCATTAAGGATGGCTCTGCCAAAGGAAGAATGTCGTCTGGCGTGGACATCCAGTGCATAATGTTTAACAAAAGTATGCACTGAGCTCCAGGTGGCCGCGTTGCAAATATTTGCAATGGGCACGTTGCGAATTTCCGCTAGGGATGCCGTAACCGCTCTAGTAGATTGAGCGTAAACTCTACCCTCCAACCTAACCTGCACTATGGAATAGCAGTGGCGAAGGCATGCCACTAGCCATGCTGAGATACATCTGATAGCGACAGGTTGACCCAACCGGGTCTCGCTGAAGGAAATGAACAGTTGCTGGGCTTTGCGAAAAGCCTTGGTTCTATCTAGATAGAAACACAAGGCCCTCTTAACATCCAAAGAATGAAGAGAACATTCTCCTTCATTTTGGAAGTCCTCAAAGTAAGAGGGAAGGACCAAAGGTTGGTTTAGATGAAATTCTGACAAAACCTTAGGAAGAAATTTAGGATGAGTACGAAGAACTACTTTGTCCTTATGGAACATAGTATACGGAGGGTCTGTGACCAGGGCATGAATCTCAGAGACCCTGCAGGCTGAGGTAATGGCCACTAGGAAGGCAGTCTTCCAGGTGAGAAATTTTAGCTCACAGGTAGCCAGAGGTTCGAAAGGTTTCCGAGTGAGCATGTCTAGGACAAGATTAATGTCCCAGGTTGCAACTGGATGTCTTGTAGGAGGTCTGGTATGCAGAATTCCCTTAAGAAATCTCTTAACCACAGGTAACTGAGCCAGTGTTAAGGAAAAAACAGGCTCATGATACGCTGAAATGGCACTAAGGTGAACTTTGACTGTAGAGTACTGCAGACCTGAATTTGAGAGGTCCAAGAGGTACTTCAAAACCTTATCTGGTGGGCAGGAAAAGGGATTCAAAGAGGACTTTGCACATCAGAGAGAAAAACGCTTCCACTTGGCTGTGTAAGTTTTCGAGTGGCTGGCTTCCATTGCAGCCAGAAGAATATCTGAAACCCCTACTAGAGACATTGAACGGTTTACTTCTGCCTCTTCAGGAGCCAAGCCTGAAGGTGAAGCGATCTCAGGTTGGGATGGACCACCGGTCACTGAGTCAAAAGGTTCATCTGCAGGGGAAGTGGTCTCGGAGAAACTGCCAACATATTGTTGAGTAGTGGAAACCACAGCTGCCGAGGCCAAAAGGGAGCAATGAGAATCATCTTGTCCCCCTGGGATTCGAACTTGAGGAGTACCCTCTGAATTAGAAGAAGAGGCGTAAAGGCGTAAAGAAAGCGTTTTGTCCACCGCAGCCTGAACGCATCCTGACAGAAAATGCCAGGCCCTGGATTTCTGGAGCAGGAGAGGGGCAGTTTTGCATTGAGTGGGGACGCAAAAAGGTCCAGGTCTGGAGTTCCCCACTCTTCGAATAGTGACTGAACTATGGTTGAGTCAAGAGACCACTCGTGAGGATCTGTCTTTGTTCTGCTGAGACGGTCTGCCAGCTCGTTCTGAACACCTGGCAGGAAGACCGCTTGAATTAGAGCCTTGTGCTCCAAGCACCATTCCCATACCCTCATTGCTTCCCTGCATAAGGGGTAAGAATGAGCGCCACCCTGCTTGTTGATGTAATACATCACTGCTTTGTTGTCCGTTTGAAGGAGAATGTTCTTGTGACAGAGAATGTCCTTCAACGCCCGGACCGCATAAAGGACGGCTCTCATTTCTAGGACATTTATGTGAAGCTGGGACTCGAGTTGAGTCCACACACCTTGAGTGTGGAGAGCCTGACAGTGAGCTCCCCACCCCATTAGGGATGCGTCCATGGTAATGGAGATTTGATGGTCCAGAGGAGCAAAGGGATACCCTTCCAGGAGATTGCTCTCTTGAGACCACCAGGTGAGTGACCTCTTTAAAGGTTCTGTCACCTTGATGAGATAGGACTGCGGGTGAGTGGTTGGGGACCACTGAGTACTGAGCAGCCACTGAGTGGTTCTCATGTGCAGACGTGCTAGGGGTACAGTGAACACTGAGGATGCCATGAGGCCTAGCATCCGTTGCATCGAGAGAGCTGTAATTGAGCTGTTCTCCCCGATGTGACGGACCATTTGAAGGATATCGTTCCTTCTGTCTTCTGGAAGAAAAGCCTTCGCACAGGAGGTGTCCAGAAGAGTCCCTATAAAAAGGAGCCTCTGGGAGGGCTGCAGTTGTGATTTCTTGAGGTTCAGCAGAACTCTCATGGATGTAAGGAGGCGAGAGGCCGTCTCTATAGCATCCAGAGTCCCTTGCATGGAAGGGCTTGCTAGAAGCCAATCATCCAGATAAGGGAACACCTGTATTCCGACCTTTCTGAGGTGCACTGTGAGAACTGCACAACACTTTGTAAAAACTTGCGGCGCCGAGGATAGCCCAAAGGGCAGGACTCTGAACTGATAATGTTGTCCCAGAGCCACAAACCTCAGGAATTTGTGATGCCTCGGGTGAATAGGAATGTGCTGGTAAGCATCCTGCATGTCCAGGGAGGCTAGCCAGTCATGTTGATGAAGCAAGGGTAACAGGATTCCCAGAGAAATCATTTTGAATTTCTCCTTGGGGAGAAATTTGTTTAGCTTTCTGAGATCTAGAATGGGGCGCATTCCCCCGGACTTGTTTGGAACCAGAAAGTAATGGGAGTAGAACCCGTGTTTTGTTGATGCAGTGGCACCACTTCTACTGCCCTGTTGTTCAGAAGGCCCTGAATCTCGGTGGTGAGAAGGTCTGACTGAAGGGTTGACAGCCTGGGCTGCCATTTGGGAGGACGATCCAGAGGGGTCTCCACAAGATTGAGTGAATACCCCTCGTGAATTATCTGAAGGACCCATTTGTCTGAGGTTATGGACTTCCACTGGTTGTAGAAGTGCATCAGATGACCTCCCACCGGAGAGGAAAAGTCCACCTCGGGCAGCTGAGATGGGACTTGGGCCAGCAATTCACAAGGTAGCACTGGGCGCTTTGGGCCCTTGCGCTTTCTGTTGCATCTTCTTTTGAGGTTGGGCAGGTTGGTTTTTATGGAAACCTCCTCTCCCTCTGCCTCGAAAGGACTGACGATTATGAAACTGATGCTTATTGACATTCCCTCGAGATAGGCAGGAGGGGGTCGAGCCAACGTAATGGCTGACCTAGTCTTTTGTGTAGCTTCTAGAGCTTGCTCTACCTGAGGACCAACAAGATATGCACCATCAAAGGGCAAAGCCATTACCTGCTGCTGTGCGTCATTCGTGAAGCCCGAAGTGCGCTGCCAGGAATGACGGCGGGTGCAAATACCAGCAGCCGCTGAACGGGAAGCAGTGTTGAAAGCATCCATGGCTGCTTTAACCTGTTGGTTGTTAGATTCGATACCTCTGGTAATGGTTTGAAGAAGCTCTGGCTTTGTATCCGATTCCAGCAGAGCTTCAACCATTTGCTCGATAGAATGCCACAGGATATATTCATACTGGGAGAAATAGCCCTGGTAACTGGCAATATGCATACTTAGGGTAGAAGCAGCAAAGACTCTCTTACCTAAGGTGTCTATCTTACGAGATTCTTTGTTAATAGGTCGAGCTGTAGTAGTTTGAGGAAGAACAACCTTACCATTCTCTGCCAGGACTACAATAGGATCCGCAAAGGCTTGAGATGCCAAAATGGGATGATCCTTGGGGGATGAATATTTCCTATCTATGGATTTAGCCACCGAAGGGGTAAGAGCAGGATTATTCCATACCATTTGAGACAGCGTCTCGAAGGAAGGCTGAACCGGAGGAGTCAAATCCGTAGGGATCTCCGGGGCATGAAGATATTGGAGTCTTAACAATTTCCCAGGATTGATGTCTGTAGTCTGGAGAGAAAGAGTGGAACTCAGATTTTTTAGCAGAGACTTAAAGGACAGGTCCTCAACCACAGGCTCTGTAGCAGTAATAGATCCTGCTTCATCCACTTCATCACCCAACCGAAGGTCTGAGTCAGGCTCAATGTCATCTCCTGACAGTCCACGAGGGACTGTATGGACAGGAAAGGAATGAAAATCAGAAGAGAGGGAAGGAGGAAAAGAGTGAAAGGAGGAGTCCTGAAATGCAGAGGAACCCCCGAGAGCCCCCGCCGCCGAGGAGGCGCATGGTACTGAGAACGATGCCGAGGGACCATGCGGCGCTGAAAATGGCGCCGAGGACTCGCACGGTGCCAAGGACGGCGCCGAGAAGCTGCACAACACCGAGGACGGCGCCAAGCGCACCATCGACACCGAGGGTGCCAAAAACACCCCCAGACTCCGAAAAACAGGTTTTGAAGGAAGAAGAGCAGGAGATAAGGGCATCGGTGTGGGCCCCTGTGCCATAGCCATGTGAGAGGGGAAACACCTAAGCATGAAGTCGACGGCACCGAAGAAGGTGCCGCGCGACCAGGAAAGTCCAACCACCCTACCTGGTCTCCCAATAAGCCCAAAGGCCCATGAGTGACCGAGCCAGGTAGCTGAACCAACCTCCGAGCCCATTGCTCCATAAGAGTGGCCCACTGATGAAACTGCTCATCTGAAGACCTACCTGCGGGCGGGGTAGGGCTCCGATGTCAAAGCCATTGGCTACCAGAAGCAGAGGTTGGTGACTCCGAAGGAGGAGACCGGCAACTAGCCCCGATAACCAAAACGCCCACGCCAAGAGGACATATCAGAGATGCACTTTGTGATGCCTTCTCTTTTTAGACCTGTGGGCCGAAGAAGAGCTCAAGGCCGAACTGTGCCGAGAATGTGACCATTTATTTTTATACTTCCGCGGTGACTGCCCATCCCCCCGGGCATTGGACTGACCATTGTCAGACCCCCCTTCCGGAGAAGGCAGTAGACTGGACCCAGCCCGACTGACTGAACAGCTTTCATACAAAGCCTCCCTATCGTCACCTGACCTGCTCATGGTCGACTCCATCAAAGTAGGCTGAGACTTCTTTATTGTTAAAATAAGAATAAACTAAGCGATACTTTATCGAGATAATACTACAAAAAAACAAAAACTGAAAACTATGCTGCTAGTTTGAAGTTTGACTCCCGGCGGGCAAGCGACGTCGTTACTGAAGCTCACTCGACGACAGGAAAAAAGGAACTGAGGCAGTTGGAGGGTCGACGCCGAGATAGTCATTGCCACACGAGCTAAGGCTCGCGGTGCCATTCCTCATGGCTCCATCTCTGGCGTAGACCCTCCAGTAAAAAGTTTGCTCCTGATGGGTCCTGGTGCCTCCGGCGCAGATCCCACTAGTGTGAATGAGTGGTGGAGACTTATGTCTAGTAAGATCCATGCCTTCAGATTAAGGGACTATAAGTTTTGATGGTTCACCTGGGCTTTTGAATGTGTCAGAAGGTCTCAACACAGAGGCAGAATATGAGAACTGTTGGATATCTGGAGCATCAGAGAGCAATATGGCTGTCTGGGCCAGACAGGTGCTACTAGAAATGAAAATTATGTGCTCACCATAATTCTTGATCTTCTAGGAATTTCTTCACCGATGCGTCACACTAGTGGATTGGAAATGGAGGCCCTATGACCCTGCAGGAACCAGAACCAGCATAGATCCCATCAGTGTGAATGAGTGGTGGAGACTTTATGTCCAGGAAGATCAGTGAATACCACAACAGCAAGAACAAAAACATTGGCGGCAAGTACAGCGCTGTTTTATGTGGGGGACTCTGCCCCCATGCTCCCCTAAATTTAAATAAACAATGCCGGGGTGTGGACACAGGGGAAAGGAGAAAACTCAGGAGGGGGACTACTTGGGGAGGCAACCTGTAGGCAGGAGGGAACAGGTAACGGGACATAAAAAACAACTTAAGTGGAACAACTGGAGGGTTCTCTTCAGGGTATAGAAAAGCTGATCCCTGAAAAGGGCTTTGAGGAGCAAGTCCTCCAGCTAGAGTAAGATGTGCAGGCTCTCTTGCAGGAGAGAAGCTACCATGGCTGCTAAGCATGTTGTAAAAATGTGCGGCACAGAGGATAAGCCAAAGGGCAAGACTCTGGATTGGTAATGCTCACCCTGAAAATGAAACCGGAGAAACCACCTGTGTGGAGGACACACCAAGATATGCAAGTAAGTGTCCTGCATGTCAAGGGAGCACAGCCAGTCACCCTGTTTGAGCAGGGGCAGCAGCCCTGGGAGAGTGACCATGTGAAAGGTTTTGAATTGGATGTGGAGATTGAGGTCTTTGATATCCAGAACAGGAGTCAGGTCCCCAGTTCTTTTAGGGACCAGGACAAATCTGGAATAGAACCATTTGTTCTTTTTGCCACCTGGGCACTGCATTGATCACCCTTTTTCACAGAAAGGAGTGTACCTCCTCCCAAAGGACCACTACATGGTCTGGAGGATAAGTGGAGGGTACCAGGGGAGTCTCTGGGGGTTGTTCCAAATGCTCCAGAATGTGACTCTTTCTATAATATGAATAATCCAGGCATCTAAAGTGATGGTTCTCCATTGACTGAAATGGAGGGAGAACCAACCTCTGACCACTGCCTCTTGGTCGAATTCTAGAAGAAAGGGGTCAGGCAAGGAGTCAGACAGAGGTGGATCCAGCTGCTGGGGCTGATCCTTTGCCTCTGGGTTGCTTCATGACTGGGTCTAAGGAGGAGGGGCAGGCAAGGCCGAACTGGCATTCCATTTTCCCTGGAGATGGGAGCCTTCACCAGCTTGACAGGACACCTTTCAATAGGATGGGCACTTTCTGCTTCTGGGCTGGATATGTTAAAGTGAATGGATGGACTTAAATGCCCTATCAAAGGCCTGTAACTCATTAATGATGTCCTGGACATCAAGCCCGAAGAGCTTTGAGCCATTGAATGGGGCATTAAGCACCTTCTGCTGGACATCAGCTGTGAAACCTGATATTCTGAACCAGACATGCCTACAAAGGCTAATGCCTGTGGCAGCTGCCCTGATAACAGTGTCAGACATGTTGTACAAGGCTCAGAGAAGGTGTTTACTAATATGCTAGGTGGTCTGGAGGGATTTAAGGACCTCCTGTTTTGGGAACATTCTGGGAGGGCCTGAGCTGTCACCCTATCCTTCTTCCATATGGTATTTTGGTATTTAACCATATGAGATAAATAATTAGCAATCTGAAGTCCAAGAGTGGAGAATGAATAGGCACTCATACCCCACAAGTCAATCTTTCTGGATTCCCTGTCAGGAGGAGGGAAACTAAGGTGTTTGGGCACCTTGGACCTGTCATGCACTTCTTTGATGACCACAAAGTAAGTCTCAGGCTGGGCAGCATAATAGGCCCTGAGGGGCATGATAGAGTGTATCAGCCCTCCAGGGCATGGCAGGAACCATGTCAGGGGGTTGCTGCAGTGGTGGCATTCTTCAAAGCAGGTAGAGGAGGAATGACCTTAGGGGGAGATTCTGGAATCTCCAAAAAGTCCACCAACTCTCTCCTTGTGGCATCTTTTTCCTCAGTGTGGAAGCTCATGGCTGTAGACAGCTGATTCATAACATTGAAGAAGGTAGGGTCTTCAGGAGGGGGCCTGGTTGTGTGCTTAACTGAGTCCTCGCTCACTGAAAAGCAGTGGACCTGTCTGAAGAAAGAGATTCCTCCTACTCATCTTCCTCAGGGAGAATAAGTTCAGGGTGGTACTCCTCTTCAACGTCAACCCTTTCCAATGTAGGAGTGCTGGCTGATAATGCCGAACCAGCTTCTATGATGGAGCAATCAATGGCGCCAGGGATACAGGTTTGTGTGCCCCTAACTGATGTACCAAAGCCATGGTCAACTGGATCAAACTAGTATTCAGGTCGACGAAAGGTAGGGACTGCATCAACACCAAAGGTGTTGTCTGGACAGGGCATGATGAACCATCTAACGGGTCCTGAGAGCCTGAAGGCCCTGGCATCTGAGGGCCTGGGAAAATATCAGGTCTTGATGGAGGGGCTGAAGTTGATGACCTGATGGTTGATGATCAAGGGGCCTACAACCCAAGGGTTGATGGCTGGCCTCCCTGAGAAGCAGGAGGAGGTGCTGTCGGTAGGGGTCTGGCAGGAGTAGAAGCCTGGACAGAGGAAGGTATTGGGGTAGCCACCACCAATGGAGTACCCCCAGAAGAAAATGAAGAAGCTGTTGGGGAATGGGAGTGCCTCCAGGGGGGGGTGGTCCCAATCGATGTCTTTTTTGTAACTTTTCCCCAAGGACATATCTTGGCCTTCAGAGGCCTGGGAATTTTATGAACCCACTGGCAACTGAGATAAAGGGAATCCAGATGACCCCTGCCCAGAACAGGCTACCTGCTGTTCCATGAGAAATTTCTTCAAAGTCTTTTTGCATCGCCTAAGGGTTGTTAAATTAAACTTCTGGCAGAGCTCACAGTCTCAGACACCATGGTCAGGCCCAAGACAGCAGACACAGAGGTTGTTTTAGTCAGAAGAAGCAATCTTCTTTCTGCAGCGACAGCAATGCAAGAGAGATGTGGAAGGATTGAAACTCAATATAAACAGGGTAAAAGAATGTCTTGTAATACAGAGATTCCAAAATGCTAAAGAAAAGCATAGGCAAAAATGGTTCAAACTGCAACAAAGCTTCCGAGGAGACCCATGCGAGTGACGTCGTTGGTGGGAAAGAACAGAGGAGGGATAGTGGCCGCTCATGCCTTTATGGGGTTGATGATGTTGGCAGGTGACATTGGTGTGGGTGTAGTAGTACTGCTGAAAAATCTTACATGTGGATCCTGCTTCACCAATGACAAAGTTCTTACTGTGTGACCTGATAACTGAAATACCCCTGAAGAAGATCCCTGAGTTTCATTCTGATGCTGGCACTAACTCCACTGCCTTGTTGTTCAGAAGGCCCACAATCTGATATGCCAGAGGTTCGGACATGGGAGTTGACAAAGGGGGTTGCCTTCTGGGTAGGTAATCTGTGTTTTTTTTATGAAATTCAGGGAGTACAAGAAGTGTGATTGGGAGGTGAGGGGAGGAAAGGTTTGCCTTGGGCAGCTGAGGAAACCGGAGCATCAGATGGTGGCACTAGGTTTTTCTGGTGGCTGTGCATTCAGTTGTGCCTTGTTCTGAGACTGGATGGTTGGTTTCTGTTACTTTGAGCTCACCTGCCTCTGTCTGCTTGTTGTTAAAGGACCCACATCTCTTGGCTCTCTGGGAGTTGAAGGTAAATGGTCTGGAGGTCTTAAGCATAATTTTAGTTTCATTAGATGCCTTTAGAGACTGCCTCACCTGATGTCCAGACAGGTAAGTGCCATCCAAGGGGACACTGATTACCAGATGCTGGACATCCTGGGTGATGCTAGCAGTCTACAGCCAAGAATGCCATCTGATGCAGACGCCTGCAGCTGTACAGGGAGAAGCTGCATCAAAGACATGCACAGAGGCTTTGAGCAGCTGACTGTTAGATTCAATAGCTTGCCTAACAGTCATCAGAATTTCCTGTTTAGCCTCTGAATCTGACAGTCCCTCTACCAGACACTTTAGCTAGCTCCAGAGGGTATACTCATATTTGGAAAAATGCCCCAAGTAGCTAGCTATTCTCATGCCCAGGGTGGCTAAAGCATAGGCTCATTTGCCCAGTGTCAGTCTTGCACAACTCTCGATTTGTGGGGTGTGTGGTTACCTCTTTCAGCACAATGGCCCTGTCAGACTAAACAAAAATATCAATCGCATTAGCTATGACTGAGTGAAATACACTGACTTATTTTTAGGAGCTGCATATTTCCTTTCTACCTGCTTGGGAACAACTGCCACTGAAACAGGCCTCTGCCAAACCACCTCAGACAGGGTCTCAAGTATGGGTTGGATAGCAGGAACCAAACTGACTGGCATATTAGGCACATTCAGGAACTCCAGCTGGAGGCTCATAGCCTGGGTCAGTGGTTGCTTGCTTGAAACCTAATGCTAAGTGCATATTTCTGAGCTGATCCTGGAAAGATAGGTCTTCCTGAGGTACAGACACAGGAACTGGGTCTGACTGAGACCCAGTGAGAGTAAGAAGAGTCATAATCATTGCCTTTAGAAATAATGAGGTGGGAATCTAACTCATATTCCTCTACACCCTCCTCTGAAGGAAGATAGAAGAAAGCGTGGGGTTGCAGTGCCAACAATGTAGTGTGCAGTTGCTACAACACTGGAGACACAGGCCCCAGCCCTAAGGGGTGGAGGACTGGTGCCAAAGCTGGCAATGGAACCAACACCATGGGCAGCACTTGGAGGGATCCCTGCACTATAAGCCTATGCAATGCTGGAACTGACAACATGAATGACACCAGGCCAGGCCCCGAGGGCCGAAACCCTGCACTGGACATGACTCTGGAACTGGTGTCAGTGACCCAGTTGGCACCAGAGTGACTAATGATGGCACTGTGGCTCTCCTAGATCCCAGATAGAAGGGAGATGATACCACAAGCTAGACAGACATCAGTGGTGTAATTCCCTGCAAAGATCCAAAGGCTGTTGCCCTAAGTAAACACTCTTCCTGAACCATGGGTACTGCCTGCAATACTGGCCCAGCTGACCCCAAGGAGTCAGGGACAAGAAAAAATTACTCACCTGTAGTAATCTTGTTTCTTCCAAAGGGATCCACTAATATTATTACTCTTGCATGAAAAAATTTTAAATGCCCAACAGGGCCATTTCAAAGAGTAGCCAAAGGGTAATAGAAGCAAAAGTCCCCTTTTCTAAAGTCAGATATGTGCTAAGAAAAGAATATGGAAATTACGTACTTACCGTAATTGTTGATCTTCTTGGACAGTCTCCATCACTCATTCACACTAGTGGGATAGCGCCAGAGGCGCTAGGACCAAGCAGGAGCCAAAAATTTTCTGAAGGGCCGGCGCCGAGGCAGGACTCACGACGCCGCACCACGAGACTGACTCTCACATTGTGTAGCTACCTCGCGCCGACCTTCCAACTGCCCCAGTACCTTTTCGACCAAGGAGGTGCAGTGTAACTAATGAGAATAACTTATTCTGAGTGTCTGGGCCTGAGAGGGCCCAGATGGCCTTTGTAAGAAAGGTCAAAGAACAATGTCTTCACGGTCTCGAACCATAGGCCACGAAGACCAGGAAAGAAAATGAGTGAACCCAGGGATGGTAGGTGGGCGTGAGAATGAGTGATGGAGACTGTCCAAGAAGATCAACAATTACGGTAAGTACGTAATTTCCATATCTTCCTGGACTAAGTCTCCATCACTCATTCACACTAGTGGGAGAGTACCAAGCTAAAATCAACAACCCTGAGTAGGGTGGTAGGAGATAGGGTTCCCTCAGAAAGGACAGCCAAGGACTGTCTTATTAATAAAAAGAGCTGTCTTGTAAAAGCATCTATAACATAGTGCCTGCAAGATAAACGCTCGAGTTGTAACTCGACACCTTGCCGACGACAATGGGCAAAAAGAAAAAATTACTCACCTTAGTAATGTTGTTTCTTCTAATGGAGTCTTGCTATATTATGACAATTGCAGTTTGTCCCACCATTAGAACTGCTCCGGAGGTGAAAGAGTTAACTCCCATTCTAAGAATGGAACTTGGAGTGCGAGCTCGGTTAGAGAAGCTCTGTCTGGGTTATTTCAAACCTAAACTGTCAGATCTTTACGAGCAAAACTCACTAAGGTCTGTGTGGAAGCTGTAACCTACACTAGCCAACTGGCTACCTGACTATTAAGACATACTCCTGGTCCCAACACAAAGACTCAAGTCAGGGGACCAGAAGTAATAATATAATATAAGTAATAATAAGACATAAAATAAAAACATCACACCCCAAAACCCCAAGAAATTGGAAAACATATAATAGAGCATAACTTCCCACACTAAAACACCCTTGTACCAAGTGAGATTCTGAGAGGGCAGGCTGAGAGAGTCATATATATAGCAAGACTCCATTAGAAGAAACAACATTACTAAGGTGAGTAATTTTTTCTTCAAACAACATGAAGTCTTGCTATATTATGACAATTGCAGAATACACAGCAGTACCTCCATGGAGGAGGGACAGAACCTACTTAGGGAATAGGCTCTGAAGCACGGCTGTGCCAAACCGAGCATCCCTCCTGGCCTGGACATCCAGGGAGTACTGCTTGGTGAAAGTATGTACCATTTTCCAGGTAGCTGCTTGACATATCTCTAAGATAGGGATGTCTCTGGCAGCAGCTAGAGACGCAGCTGTACCTCTGGTAGAATGAGCCCTCAGGCCTGAAGGGGGAACTTTCCCCAGTTTTTGATAACAAAATTGGATACAAGAGACAATCCACCTGGCAATGGATCTCTTAGTGGCAGGTTTCCTTTCCCGACCTCACCATAAGTGAGAAAAAGCTGGAGGATTCAACCTGTGACCCTTGGTAGCTCTATATAGTAACTTAGGGCACTCTAACATCTAAACTGTGCAATCTCCTCTCACCAGAGGAAGAATGGTCAGTGAAAACACTGGAAGGAGATAGATTGATTAAGATGGAATCAAACCACCTTAGGCAAAACTCCTGTTAGTCCTGAGGACTACCTTGTCCCTGTGGAAAGAAATAAAGTCAGTTTCTACTGACAGGGCTTGCAACTCACTTATGCGCCTGGCAGAAGTGATAGACATAGAAAACAGTTTTCCAAGTTATACTTAAGCTCTGTAGAAGACAGAGGTTCAAAAGGAGGTTGCATTAACTGGGCATTGCAAACATTAAGGTCCCAGGCAGGGGCCGGATCCCTAAAAGGTGGATTAGAATGAAGTAATCCTTTAAAAAACTTAGAAAATACAGGGTGAGCGGAAAGAGAGGAGGGCTTTCCTGCTGAAACAAAAGCAGAGACAGCTGCCAAATGTACTTTCAGGGTAGCTGGTCTCAGTCCCAAGGAATTAAGGTGGACCATATAGTCCAAAACAATGGGCAAATCAGCAGATTCTGGGAAATATGTTTCCAGAACACCAAATGGAAAACCTTTTCCACTTAGAATTGTAAGTAGCCCTAGTGGAAGGCTTCCCTAGAAGCCTTTAGGATTTCAAGAACACCCTGAGAAAGGTGCAGGTCAGCCAATTCTAACTCCTCAAGAGCCAGGCCTTGAGGTTGAGGGATTTGAGGTTCGGATACCAAACTCTCCCCTGTGCACAGGTTAACAGGTTGTGATTCCTGGGGAGACACAGGGGAAGATGGGCTGCTAGTGACAGAAGTAGTGGATACCAGGGCTGCCTGGCCCAATCTGGGGCAATCAGAATCATCCTGCAAGGCTGGGATCTGATTTTGATTAGCACTTTGAATAGGAGAGGGAAGGGGGGAAGGCATAAATAAACTTCCCTTCCCAATCTATGAGAAAGGCATCCAGGGGGATTGAGCCCAACACTGGGGCCTGCAACAGAACAGTGGAAGTTGGTGATTGTCTGGGGCTGAAAAAGATCTATCTGAGGGGTGCCCCATCTGGCAAAAACTATCCCCAGTACCTGAGGATCCAGAGACCATTCGTGATGGCCCTGGGAAATCCTGCTGAGAGCATCTGCTAGGACATTGTCCTTTCCTGGAAGGTGAACTGCTATGAGGGAAGTGTTCAGGGAATAGGCCAGAGACCACAACTTCATTGCCTCGGTGCACAAGGCCGAAGACCGAGTGCCCCCCCCCGCTTGTTGATGTACCACATTGTTGGGGTGTTGTCTGTTCTGACTTGCACCACTTTGTTCTGAACAGACACAGAAAACACTTGAAGTGCTAAAAAGGCAGCTCTGAGTTCCAGCAAATTGATGTGGAGCAGAGATTCCTGAGGGGACCACACTCCCTGAGTGGAGAGGTCGCCCATGTGGGCTCCCCACCCCAGGAGGGAAGCATCTGTAGTGAGGGTCAAGGAGTGAGACAGAGGAATGAAGGGGACCCCAGTCTTAAATTGCTCTGATCCTGCCACCACTGGAGGGCCTGGATCAGGTTCGGGTCACTGGGACCAATTTGGAAAGGGGGTCTCTTCTCTGAGACCAAAAGGCTCTCAAGTGAAACTGAATGTCCCTCATCTGAAATCTTGCTCCTTGCACTACGGCTGTGGACGCAGCCATGTGCCCCAGGAGCTGCAAAAAATGTCTTGCTGGTCAAGAGACCTGCAGAGTGAAGGAGGAGGCCAGAGCAACCAAGTTCCTTACCCTCTCTAAGGGTAGGAAGGCTCTGGCCTGTTTTGTGTCCAATTCTGCACCTATGAAGGTGAGCACCTGAACTGGTTCCAAAACTGATTTTGGAAGATTGAGCAAGAAGCCCAGGGAGGAGAGCAGCTGCTGGGTAACTTGCAGGTGAGATCTTACCTGTTCTGGGGACTGGCCTACAATGAGCCAGTCATCCAGATAGGGAAAGACAGCAATCCTTTGCCTTCTTAAATGAGCCACTGCTACTGCCAGACATTTTGTGAATACCCTTGGGGCAGAGGTGAGGCCGAAGGGCATTGCTCTGAACTGGTAGTGACCTGACAGCAGTTCAAATCTGAGGTACTTTCGGTGGGAGCTTCTGATTAGGACGTGAAAATAGGCATCCTTGAGGTCCAGGGAGGCTAGCCAGTCCCCTGGCCTTAGAGAGGGTAAAATCATTGCCAGAGTTACCATTTTGAACTTTGGTTTCAAAAGGTGTTTGTTCAGATATCTCAGGTCTAAAATGGGCCGCCATTCTCCTGTCTTTTTTGGGGTAAGGAAATATCTGGAGTACAGACCCTTGCCCTGGTGTAGGGGAGGAACCCTTTCTACAGCTCTGAGAGCCAGGAGGGTTGAGACCTCTGTTTCTAAAGTAAAGGTCTCTAAAGAGTTTGCAGGTGGGAAAGACCTGATTCTCATCTTTGGGAACTTTTTGAAGCTGAGAACCAGACCCTGGCTTACTACTTCCAGGACCCACTTGTCTGAAGTTAGAGACACCAGTTCTGAATGAAGTAAGCCAACCTGCCCCTACAGGTAAAGGAGAATCGGCCCTGGGCACCCATCAGGGTGTCTGTTTGGCAGGTGCTTTAGGCTGAGGGGTGGGAGCAGGCCTGCCCACACCCCGCCTGCCTCTCCTCTGAAGAACCCCTCTGAGCATAAGCAGAGGAGGCCTGGGTTTGCAAAAGGCCTGTGAAAAGGCCTACCTCTATCCCTGGGGCCTGCCTCTGAGGAGTGGCTTGCCGCCCTTAGCCTGAGCACTCTTATAGGTAGTCCTATATTCATCCATTTTCTTCATAATTTCTGTCTGCTCCCCAAACAGAGAATTTCCAACCACAGGAAAATCCATATCCTTAGTCTGGGTATCCTGTGACAAGCTAGTACACCTGAGCCAGGCCAACTCTGCAAAAGCTACAGACGAGCCATGACTCTAGAGGATACATCATTAAAATCCACAGCAGCATGAAACTGCACCTTAGGTGCCTCAATGCCATCAGCAGCCACCTGTTCCAGCTCACTAGCAATCTGGCCAGAGGCCTGTTTGGCCAAGGCCATGACAGTGTCCCATCTAGATTTCTGATACCTTGCCACATGGCCATGTAATTTGCTTGCCTGAGTCCCAAGGACGCTGTCATGTATTGTTTTTTAGCCATGACATCAATCTTCCTGGAATCCTTGTCAGGAGGATGTGAAGCCAAAGGAATATTAGCTTTATCACAGGCTGCAGCCTGAACCACACCAACGTGGCTGCATTGCTGTGAAAGGAATTCTGTATCAGGACCTGACAGAGTGTACCTCCTGTCCATCTTTTTGTCCACAGGAGGCACAGAATTAGGAGTTTTTAAAATCTTTATTGTCTGTTTCCTAAATGATTTATGCAAGGGAATAGACAATCTCCTAGACTCTGGAATATCCATCATTTCTACAAAATCAGGTTCCTCTTGTTCATCCACAGCTTCCTCCAATAGAAGCTGGAGGGTTTCGGCAACTTTTTTGTAAAACATAAAGTGAGAGGGGGACTCAGAAAGCAAAGGGGGAGATTCTAAAGGTCTGTCTGGGGAGATGTCCGGTTCAATGGACACTCAGACCCTCAAAGTCACATCTCATACTGTTCATAATCATCCTCCCTCCTCTGGTTCATAAAATTCTTCAACAACATATTCCTGAACCGGTGGAACCGACTGAACCGACCTTTTACCAGACAGTGGCGGTTCGGACGGAACCAGAGAAAGTGACTGGACAATCTGAATAGCTCTTGCTATCTCTGCAGCAGTTGGAGAAGGAATTTTGGGCTCCACACCTGCTGATTTTCTTGTTTTCTTTACTGGAACTGGCTCCTCCGAGCCAGCTTTATGTTTGCCCGAGGAAGTCTCGCCCTGGTCAGAGGGCACTCCCTCCGGTTCGGTTGGCACCGAACCGGGCTGGCCATCTGGGTCAGCGGACTTTTTGACCTCTCGTTCCCTGAGCCTGCCAACTCTCTTATCCAGGGTGGCTGCAGGGAAAATTTTACAAATCTGGCAGTCTGAATTGAGGTGGTCAAATCCCAGACAATATACACATGTGGTGTGTGGGTCAGCCTTGGCAAAGACTTCCCCACAGGCATCACAGTGTTGAAACCCAGTGGGCCCGGTTTTTCTTTTGGCTTTTTCAGACATAATGCCAGCCTAACCAAAAACTTGCCCTTTTAAACGGCAGTGCCAGGCAAGACACCCTTATCGGTTCCTAACCGTGTCACGGGTCTTGGAAAAAAACGTAATGAAATCCGTTTTTTTTTAGAACCGATAAGAACCGGGAACCGCACTCTAAAACCTTCAATTCAAGTTTTAAAACTAGCTGATCGGTTCAAAACTGAACCGATAACATTTACAAGTTCCACACAGAAAATAAACTTAAATTACTTACGATACCACAGACAGTGCTTGAACCGAACGGTTATGCGGTTAAAATAATAATATTCTCGGTTGATTTGAACCGAGAAAACACTGTTTAAACCGAGAAATGAACCGAGTAGTAGGAGAAATCTCCGGAGCGACTGTTCAGTGAGGCGGAGTAAAGAATCTGACAGTTTAGGTTTGAAATAACCCAGACAGAGCTTCTCTAACCGAGCTCGCGCTCCAAGTTCCATTCTTAGAATGGGAGTTAACTCTTTCACCTCCGGAGCAGTTCTAATGGTGGGACAAACTGCAATTGTCATAATATAGCAAGACTTCATGTTGTTTGAAATAAAAGTCCGCCAGGCAGCCGTAACTACTCTAGGAGAGCAGCATGAACCTGGCCTCACGATTTGATCTAGGACCAAAATTAACAGTATCAAAGACATGCACTAATCTAATGTAAAGGACCTCAGGAACTGCAAGAGACGGAGGTAAAGTGTACAGGTTCAGGGTAGACCGAAAAGTGGAGACGGAACCCCCACTACCAAGTATGGCTGACCTGCAAACAACAGGTCCAGTAGCACTTGAACCCCTTACCTGGTGAGCAAAAGAAGGCCCAGTGGGGGTTAGCTCATCAAGGAAAAAGGTTTGTACTAAGTCACTGAAAACTTCCTGATGGAAGGCAAAGCACAACTCAGAAGCCTCTTGTAGTGGCCTAGTAGAATCAAATCCTAGTCACTGCATAATCCAAAAGGGGATCATCCTGCCCCTATGTGTATGACTGTATGTGAATATTTGCGAAGCTACCTCAAAAAAGACCTACTTGACCAATGGTCAAGAAAGGAGCATGTCATCTGTTAAGTTGAAGCAAACATGGAAGTAGGAATCTAAGTTCCGACTTGCTGAAGAGTCACTTCTGTTGCTGCAAGGCTCTGATCAAGAGAAGAAAGCCTGATTAAAAAACAAAAAGGGACTAACAGACTGGTTAGACGCCTAGGTTTTGGAAATATCTCGGAATAAGAGACATTCTCTAGAGGAAAGAGGTGAGCTATACCACCGCTGGATTGGACTGCCCCCTAGGGGTAGAAGAAAACAGGTACTCTTTACTGAAGTTTAGAGACAACCGCCTCAGGGTTGCGGCAGAACCTGATCAGATCCAAGTGCGGTATCAGGAAATTCCAACTAGGCCTTTTTTTTTATTTTTTTTTTAAATATCATTAGTCCGAGCCAGACAAGGTTGCTGGCTGCTATTTGGCAAGGATTGCCTGATACAGAAATGACAAGGATGTCATTCCTCTGAGGAGCAGGAGCAGCCTGAAGATCCATAACTGAACCCCTGACTGGACTAATAATAGCTAGACAGATGTTAACTACCTGTGGCGAAGCAGCCACCAGAGGGGCAGCATCAAAAGAGGGCTGTATACCCCTATCAAAGGAGCGGAACAGTCTGTGCGGCTCCCAACCATTGAATTAAAATGTTCCAAAGAGTGTAATTGTCTTGACCACTGAAAAAGTCTAGACACAGAGATATATTCTGAACACTATGGTAGACCCCATAAATGAGGAACTACTAAAAGAGCTTGCATCACAGACTCTGACGATAGAGGGCGTGTCTTTCAGTATATAAAATGAGTCATCTGCTGTATCACTGACCAGAAGGACAGGGAGAGACTCATCTAGATGCCTTTCTACCACAGAAGGACCCCAAAAGAGGTCTAGGTTAGAGCCACTAGAGACTCCGCCACCAGGAAGGGTTTCGAGGAGCTTGGCACCATGTAGGGGGCTGAGAAAGTGCTGAGCGGAATGAGAGATTCCGCTGACAGAACAGAACAGAAGAGTCCCACCAGCAAAAAACCGCTGGATGAGGAGATCTGATGCAGACCGCCACCCACTAAAATGTGTGGAAAATAATCCGCAGAATAGGACTTCACTCCATGGAAACATCCCAGCACAAGTCCTGCGGAAGAGAGGTCTGCAAAAAGAGATCTTTCCCTAGTTCTGTCAGACAGCACCAACTGGCACCCCTGTGGCACCAGCATCACTCGTGGCATAGGAGAGCACCAAGCAGTACCCATGCCAACCTGAGAGACACCAGAGGGCACCCACGGCAGAACCCACAGGTATCCTCGGTACCAACGGCAGCAATGGCATGCAAGGGCACCCCCGATTCCCATGGCACCCATGGTACCATGGCACCCATCGTACCATGGTGCCCAAGAAACCCATGGCACCCATGGGCAAAAATGGCCCCATGCCACCTGTGGGTGCCAGACGCCACCCGCAGGTGCCCGGCACCACCCACGGGTGCTCGGCGCCATCCACGGCACCACCCATGGGTGCACAGCATCACCCACGGCACCCACGGGTGCACGGCATTGCCTGGGGCACCTGCGGGTGTACGGTGTCACTCCGCGCACACACGCAGGTGCACGGCATCACCCATGGCACCACCTGCGGGTGCATGTGCCACCCGCGGCACCCGCGGTGCACAGCATCGCCCATGGCACCTGCGGGTGCCCGGCACTGCCTGCAGCACCCGCAGGTGCCCGCGGGCATCAGTGGCACCATGAGACACCCACAGCACTGCTAGGCGCCGGCAATGAAGCACCCAGGGAGCCGAGCATGGCGCCGAGTGCAGCGTGAGCCATGGCACCGATCCACGGCACCAAGCATGGCACCGCATGGTACTGAACATGGCACTGATCCACAGCACCGAGTATGGCGCCGACCATGGCATCGGAAATATGGCGCTGACTGGCGGTGAATTTAGGCACGGTGCCGAGACCGAGCCACGGTGCCGACTGCAGCACCGAGCATGGGCCGCCATGGCACCGAGCCACCGCGCTGAGCCCTGGCACCGACCCAAACACCAGCAGCGCCGCCTATGGTACTAATGCCAAACCAGTGGCACGGCACCGGACCTGCGGTGCCACCAAGGTGTCAGGCACAGCACCAGGAAAAACACCATGGAAAGCCAATGGAAAAGATGGAGAAAGGTGGTGCCCGTGCTGGCTCCAGCATGGAAAAGGAAGAGAGGGGTAGGCACAAGGGGCTGACACGATGGAGAAGGCACCAAGAGGGCACCACGCTCATTCTGATCCAATTGACCTGGCTCCGGTCCAACGGCTCTGAGGCCCGGAGGCCCCGAAACCAGGAAAACAACCAGGAAAAAAGGAGTCAAACCCCCTGCTCCACAGGAGTGGCCTAGAGGTGAAACTGCTCACCGGAACTCCAACGAGGACAGAGATGGAGTCCGGAGTCAAGTATGCAGCCGTTAGTTGCGGGGCCAAGGGGGAACCCACGAAAGTCGGTTCAGGCCTATCGCCCCTACCAATGAACAATCCTCGTGCAGACATACCAATGGGCAGCCTCGAGCGGCACCAATTCTTCTTCCCCAAACGAAGAAGAAGAGCTCGAGGCTAAGCGGAGCCTGATCCCCTGCACCGCCAGATTCGTGCTTCGGTGGACTGTCCTCCCCGCCGAGCACAGGACTGTCCATAGTCAGACCCCCCACGTTACTTAAGGGTGGTGGACCGGGCACAGCCCCTCTGCCATAGCAACTTTCAAACGAAGTCTTCCTACCGTCACCGCTACCGTCTAAGGACGACTCCATGGATGGCAGGAAAGAATTTCTTCATAATCTTCTTGTTCGTAGAATAAAAAATGACCACTAAATAGTTAAATTAAAATGTTTAAATTAAACACTAAAAGCTGCTGTCGTATAGACGAAAAAGGAAAATTACGTACCTACCGTAATTCTTGATCTTCTTGGACGAGTCTCCACCACTCATTCACACTAGTGGGATTGGCGCCGGAGGCACTAAGACCCATCGGGAGCAAACTTTTTGCTGGAGGGTCGGCGCGAGAGATGGCGCCATGAGACATGGCGCTACAGCAGCGTGCTCGACGCGTAATGACCATCTCGGCGACGCCACCTCCAACCGCCCAGTACCTTTTTACCAAGGAGGTGCAGCGCAACTAACGAAAGGGTAAACCTAATATTAAAAACGGACATAAGATAGTCCGTATGACCCGTGTAAGAAGGGTCAGCAAAGAAGTCTCACGGCCTAAAGATTTGAGGGAGTGAAGACCAATACAGCGGTGAGCTCGGGGATGGAGGGAGGGGGTAGGATGAGTGGTGGAGACTGCCCAAGAAGATCAAGAATTACGGTAGGTACGTAATTTTCCTATCTTCCTGGACATAAGTCTCCACCACTCATTCACACTAGTGGGAGAGTACCAAGCTGATAATCCCCCAAAAGGGCGGCAGGAGAGCCAGAGCTCACGCGTCTAAGATAGAAGCCCATTAAGGATAGTTCTGCCGAATGCGGAATGTCGCCTGTCATGAACATCCAGTGCATAGTGCTTAACGAAAGTATGCACTGAGCTCCAGGTAGCGGCGTTGCATATATCTGCAATTGGAACATTGTGAATTTCCGCTAGGGATGCCGTGACCGCCCTAGTAGAGTGAGCGTACACTCTACCTTCTAATTTAACTTGAGCCATGGAATAGCAATGACGAAGGCATGCCACTAACCATGAAGAGATACATCTAATAGCGACAGGTTGACCCAGCCGGTGTCGCTGAAAGAAACGAACAGTTGCTGAGTCTTATAACATCCTTGGTTCTATCTAAATAGAACCGCAAGGCTCTCTTAACATCCAAGGAATGAAGAGCTCGCTCCCTTTATTTTGGAAATTAGCTAGTAAGCGAAGTACCAGAGGTTGGTTCAGATGGAATTTGACACAACCTTGGGAAGAAATTTAGGATGAGTACGGAGAACTACCTTGTCCTTATGGAATACAGTATACGGAGGGTCCGTAACCAGGGCATGTATCTCAGAGACCCCTGGGCTGAGGTAATGGCCACCAGGAAGGCAGTCTTCCAGGTAAGAAATTTTAGCTCACAGGTAGCTAAGGGTTGGAAAGGCTTCCAAGTGAGCATGTCCAGCACCAGGTTAATGTCCCAGGCTGCAACTGGACGCTTAACAGGGGTCTGGTATGGAGAATCTCTTAAGAAATCTCTTCACATAGGTAACTGAGCCAGAGTTAAGGAAGAAACCGCCTCATGGAACGCTGAGATGGCACTAAGGTGAACTTAACTGTGGAGTACTGAAGACCTAAGTTTGATAGGTCCAAAAGATACTCCAGAACCTTGCCAGGAGGACAGGAAAAGGGATTCCAAGAGGATTTTGCACACCAGAGAGAAAAACGTTTCCATTTGGAAGCGTACGTTTTTCGGGTGGCTGGCTTCCGAGCAGCCAGAAGGATGTCTGAGACTCTACGAGAGACGTTGAACCGATTCACTTCTATCTCTTCAGGAGCCAAGCATGAAGGTGAAGTGATTTCAGGTTGGGATGGACCAACGAACCCTGAGTCAAAAGACTGATTTGCAAAGGAAGTGGTCTCGGAGAGGCTGCCAACATACTGTTGAGTAGAGGAAACCATAGTTGCCGAGGCCAGGAAGGAGCAATGAGAATCATCTTGGTCCCCTGAGACTCGAACTGAGAAGTACTCTCTGGATTAGAGGAAGTGGTGGAAAGGCGAAAGAAAGCGTTTGTCCACCGCAGCCTGAACGATCCTGACAGAAAATGCCAGGCCCTGGATTTCTGGAGCAGAAGAGAGGCAGTTTTATGCTGAGTGGGGATGCAAAAGGTCCAGGTCTGGAGTCCCCACTCTTTGAACAGGGACCGAGCTACGGTTGGATCGAGACCACTCGTGAGGGTCTGCCTCCGCTCTGCTGAGGTGATCTGCTAGGTCGTTTTGTATACCTGGCAGATAAACTGCTTGAATCAGAGACTTGTGCTCCAAGCACCACTCCCACACCCTCATTGCTTCCTGCAAAGGGATAAGAATGAGCACCCCTTTGCTTGTTGATGTAATACATCACTGCTTTGTTGTCCGCTTGAAGGAGAATGTTCTGTGACAAAGGACATCCTTCAGAGCTCGGATTGCATAGAGACCGCCTCTCATCTCCAGGACATTTATGTGGAGATGAGTTTCAACTGAGTCCATACACCTTGAGTGTGGAGGGAGAGACAGTGAGCTCCCCATCCCATTAGCGATGCATCTGTGGTGATGGAGATCTGATGATCTGGGGAGCAAAGGGGAATCCTTCCAGGAGATTGCTCTTGAGACCACCAGGTGAGAGACCTTCAAGGGCTCCATCACCTTGATGGGATAAGACTGGGGTGAGAGGTCGGGGACCACTGAGTGGAGAGCATCCATTGGGTGGTTCTCATGTGCAGTCGGGCCAGAGGGACAGTGAAGACCGAGGACGCCATGAGACCCAACATGCGCTGCATCGAGAGAGCTGTAACCGATTGGTTCTCCCTGATGTAACGGGCCATACGAAGGATGTCGAGTCTTCTGTCCTCTGAAGGAAAGCCTTCGCTGAAGAGGTGTCTAGAAGCGCCCCTATGAAAAGGAGCCTCTGGGAGGGTTGCAGTTGAGATTTTTCAAATTCAGCAGAACTCCCATGGACGTGAGAAGACGAAGTTGTTTGCAGGCTTCCAAGTCCCTTGACGGAAGGGCTTGCTAGAAGCCAATCGTCCAGGTAGGGAAACACTCGGAGTCCGACTTTCCTGAGATGCGCCGCGAGAACTGCACAACACTTTGTAAAAACTCGCGGCGCCGAGGATAGCCCAAAGGGCAGGACTCTGAACTGATAATGCTGACCCAAAGCTACAAACCTGAGGAATTTGCGGTGGGTCGGGTGGACGGGGATATGCTGGTAAGCATCCTGCATATCCAGAGAGGCCAGCCAGTCGTGCTGATGCAGCAAGGGTAACAGGGTACCTAGGGAAATCATCTTGAATTTCTCCCTGGGAAGGAATTTGTTTAACTTTCTGAGGTCTAGAATGGGGCGCATCCCCCCAGATTTCTTTGGAACCAGAAAGTAATGGGAGTAGAACCCTGTGTTTCGCAGATGCGGGGGCACCAGTTCTATTGCCCTGTTGTTCAGAATGCCCTGGATCTCCGCGGTGAGGAGGTCTGACTGAGAGGCCGACAACCTGGGTTGTCGTATGGGAGGACAATTCGGGGGGGTTTCCAAGAAATTGAGAGAATAACCCTCGCGAATTATCCGAAGGACCCATTTGTCTGAGGTTATGGACTTCCACTGGTTGTAGAAGTACATCAGACGACCTCCCACCGGAGGAGAAAGTTCCACCTCGGGCAGAGTGGATGGAACTTGGGCCAACGACTCATAAGGTAGCGCTGGGAGCTTTAGGTCCCTGCGCTTTCTGCTGCGTCTTCTTTTGAGGTTGGGCAGGTTGGCTTTTATGGAAGCTTCCCCTGCCTCTGCCTCGAAAGGACTGACGACTATGAAACTGACGTCTGTTCACATGCCCCCGAGAGGGGGCAGGCGGAGGTCTGGCCAACTTAATGGCCAATCTAGTCTTCTGAGTGGCCTCTAAGGCTTGCTCCACCTGAGGGCCAAAAAGAAAGGAGCCATCAAAGGCAGCGCCATCACCTGCTGCTGAGCATCATTCGTGAAGCTAGAAGTACGCAGCCAGGAATGGCGCCAGTACAAATCCTCTGCTGCTGAGCGTGAAGCAGTGTCGAAAGCGCCCATGGCGGCTTTGACCTGTTGGTTATTGACTCACACTCTAATAACGGTCAGAAGAAGCTCTGACTTGGAATCCAATCTGGAAGAGCTTCAACCATTCTTTTCATAGAGTGCCACAGGATATATTCATACTGAGAAAAATAGCCTTGATAACTGGCAATACGCATACTTAGAGTGGAGGCAGCAAAGACTCTCTTACCTAATGTATCAGTCTTACGAGACTCTTTGTTAATAGGTCGACCTGTAGTAGTTTGAGGAAGAACGACCTTGTCATTCTCTGCCAGGACTACAATAGGCTCCGCAAAGGCTTGGGATGCCAAAATGGGACGATCCTTGGGAGCTGAATACTTCTTATCAATGGATTTAGCCACTGAGGAATAAGAGCAGGGTTATTCCATACCATTTGAGACAGCTGCCTCAAGGAAGGCTGAATCGGAGGAGTCAAACCGAGGGATCTCCGAGCATGAAGATACTGGAGTCTTAATATCTTCCAGGATCGATGTCTGTAGTCTGGAGAAAGAGTGATCCCAGGTTCTTCAACAGAGACTTAAAGGACAGGTCCTCACCACAGGCTCTGTAGCAAAGAAAGATCCTGTTTCCTCCACTTCATCACCCAACCGAAGGTCTGGGTCAGGCTCAACATCATCTCCTGATGGTCCAGAAAGGACTGTTTGGACAGGAAAGGAGTGAAAATTAGGAGAGGAGGAAATGGCAGAAAAACAAGGAGAGTCCCCAAGGGCTGCCGGCGCCGAGACGGTAAAACGGGCTGAAGACGGCACCGAGGAGGCGCACAGCGCCGAAGAGGCACGCTGCCTCGCGAACGCCCGGGCGGCATCACGCCGACACCGCGCACGGCGCGCCGACGGCGTCAGCGGCCGACGCCACGTAACGGCGCCGGACGACGGCACGTAACGGGCGCTGACATCCAATCGGTGACCACCGGGCGTGCCGCGAGACCACGCGGCGCCGCCAATGGTGCCGAGAGACCACGCGGCACCGCCAACGGCGCCGCAAGCTCCGGCGGCCCCGAAAACGGCGCCGACACGGCCACAGACCCTGCAGAAGGCGCCGGAAAAGCCCCGGGAACCTGGAAAGCAAGAGAAGGAAAAACAGGAGATAAGGGCATCGGTGAGGCCCCCTGCGCCGCAGCCATGTGAGGGGGGGAAACACCTAAGCACGGAGTCACTAGCACCGAAGAAGGCGCTGTGACTGGGAAGGTCCAACCGCCCTACCTGATCGCCGGAGGAGCCCGAGGGCTCTGAGGTAACCGAGCCAGGCAGAAGAACCAACCTCCGAGCCCATCGCTCCATAAGAGCGGCCCACTGATGAAACTGCTCATCTGGAGCCCTACCTATAGGCCGGGAGGGGCTCCGATGTCGAGGACGATTATCGAAGTTGGCGACCAAGAAGGAGACCGGCAACTAGCAACGATCAATCGACCGCCGACGCGCAGACATACCAGAGGGCGACCTCGAAAGTGATGCCTTCTTTTGACCTGTGGGCCAAGAAGAGCCCGAGGCCGAATGGCGAGAATGCGACTGCTTATTTTATGCCGGGCGGGGACCGCCCATCCCGGCATCGGACTGACCGTAGTCGGAACCCCACTGAGGAGAAGGAGGCTGACCGGACTCCAGCCCGCTGACTGAACAGCTTACACGTAAGTCTCCTCACCGTCACCTGACCTGCTCATGGTCGATTCCTCCAGTAGGCCGAGACTTCTTCAAGTAAGTTAAATTTAAATATTAGAAAATTTTATGAAAAATAGAATAAAACTAAGCGATACTACTATCGTGATAATGTTACAAAAACAAACTGAAAACTATGCGCTAGTTTGAAGTTTGACTCCGACAAGCGAGCGGCGTCGTCACTGAAAGCCTTTTCGACGGCGGAAAAAAAGGCTGAGGCGGTTGGAGGGTGCGTCGCCGAGATGGTCGATTACCACTGATACCGCTGCTCAAGGGCGCCTGTCTCAAGGGCGCCGCTCGCTACCACCCTCCAGCAAAAAGTTTGCTCCCGATGGGTCTTAGTGCCTCCGGCGCAAATCCCACTAGTGTGAATGAGTGGTGGAGACTTATGTCCAGGAAGATCTTTGACTCCGGCAGACGAGCGACGTCGACATCCAAGCGCACTCAACGGTAGGAGAAAAGGAACTGAGGCGGTTGGAGGGTCGACACCGAGATAGCCTACACAGGCGCAAGTCAGTCTCGTGGTGCCGTGTGTGCATGGTCCTACCTCAGCGCCGGCTCTTCAGAAAATTTTTGGCTCCCGCTTGGTCCTAGCGCCTCTGGCGCTATCCCACTAGTGTGAATGAGTGATGGAGACTTAGTCCAGGAAGATCTATCAGCTATAGGTATTACCAGAATGTGCCAGCATATGGCATACCACTCCAACTGTGTATCTTATCAACTGTGGAGAGTATTCTTCCAGTTATTGATTCTGAAGGGGAGGATAAGGGAAGGAAGTAATAATGTTAGTGGATCCCTTTGGAAGAAACAAGATTACTACAGGTCAGTAATTTTTCCTTCTAACTCCAGGAATCCACTAATATTATTACTCTTGCAGGCTATGAAGCAGTACCTCTAGGAGGTGGGCATAATCTATTTAGGAAAAAGACTCTACAGAACAGCTTTGCCAAAACTGGTATCACTACTAGACTGGGTAACCAGGCTATAGTGTTTAGTGAAGCTGTGGTCTGACCTCCAGGTAGTTACTTTACATATTTCCAATAGAGATACCTCTCAGGCAGCTGCAATAGAGGCAGCTGTGCCCCTTGTAGAGTGGGATCTAAGACCAGAAGGAGGAACCTTGCCTGCTTTTGAGTAACACAACTGAATACACTGGACTATCCATCGAGATAATGTCCTTTTCAAAGCAGGAGTACCTTTACCTACTTCCCCATAGATGAGGAACAGCTGTTGTCTGTCCTGCTTATGGTCTTTGGCATGGGTCATATAGTAACTCAGTGCTCTTTTTACATCCAGGCTATGTAATCTATGCTCATCTGAGCTGGAGTGTTCAGTAAAGAAGACTGGCAATGTTACTGACTGGTTCAAGTGGAAGTCAGAGACCGCCCTATGGAGGGACTTCCTATTAGTTCCCAACACTACCTTATCCCTGTGAAAAGAAACATAGTCTTTTTCCACACAAAGGGCCTGTAGCTCACTTATCCTCCTGGAAGAAGTGATTGCTACCAGAAAAAACTACCTTCCCGGTAACAAATTTAAGCTCTCCGGATGCCATAGGCTCAAAGGGCAGAAGCATAACCTGGGCAATGCAAACATTATGATCCCATGCTGGCACTGGTTCCCTGTGAGGGGGAAACAAGTGTGAGAGAGACCCTTAAATATCCTCTTGAATATGGGATTCAATGCCATTGAGGTATCCTTTTTAGGTGAAAGGTGAGCTGAAAATGAAACCAGGTGCACTTTCAGAGTAGAGTGCTGCAGCTCCATGGAGTACAGATGAGACAGATAATCCAGAAGGGTTGGAATCCCAGCCAGGGCTGGGACTAGACCCTTATCATTGCACCAGATGGAAAATCTTTTCCATTTTGAAGTACAGATATTCTTAGTGGAAGGTTTCCTGTAACCCCTAAGGACTTCCAAAACTGCTCAGAGAGTTGGCAGTCTGCATATTCTTGGTCCTCAAGAGCCATGCCTTGAGCTTGAGAGACCTAAGGATGGGAAACGCTACCCTCCCATGAAAGGAAGTCAGTAGATTGTACCTCTGAGGAAGGTGAATCGGCTTGCTCACTGACATTATGCCATAGGAGTACCCAGGCTGCCCACTCAGTCTATGTTACTGCTAAATCATCAAGCTGTTTATGACCTGGGCTTGATGATAACCCTGAAAATCAGTGGAAAGGGAGGCAAGGCATAAAGGTATCTGCCTGTCCTATAGAGAATCAGGGCATCTATGGGACCAGTCCCTTTCACTGGGGCCCTGCAACAATAGAGAGGCAAGTGGTGATTTTGGTGGGAAGCAAGAAGGTCTATTTCTGGGATTTCCCACATCCTGAATAGAGCATTCACCACTTGCCTGTTCAATGCCCATTTGTGATGGCCTGAATAATCCTGTTCAAGGCATCTGTCAGGGTAATGTCCTTGCCAGGCAGATGAATTGGTTGTACAGAAGTGTTTAGGGAGTAAACAAGCTCCATATCTTCATTACCTCTGTACAAAGAGGAGTGGACCTTGTCCCACCTTGTTTATTGATGTACTATTGTCTGATCTGACTTGTACCATCTTTCCCAGAAGACGACGAGAGAAAACCTGAAGGGCCAGGTATACAGCCCTCAGCTCCAGCAGATTTATGTGCAGAAGTGAGTCTGCACTGTCCCAGGAGCCAAGAATGGTGTGATTCCCTAAGTGGGCACCCCATCCTAACAGGGAAGCATCAGTTGTGAGAAACTGAGAAGGAGGCTCCTGCAGAAATGAAACCCCTTCCATACATTTTCTAGTTCCCTCCACCCTTGTAGGGCCTGTAACAAGGCTTTTGTTACTGGTATTGGCTTTGAGAGTGGGTCTTGCCTCTGGCACCAGTGTGCTCTGAGGTGGAACTGGATATCTCTTATCTAAAATCTGGCACCTATGACTGTGCTTGCTGCTGAAGCCATGTGCCCCTATAGTTAAATACATAGATACATAGACAGTGTCAGTAGATAAGGGCCTATGGCCCACCCAGTCTGCCCATTTGAGCTTGTAAGTTCAGTTTATGTTTTCCTAGAAGTCTGTTGCCCCTTACCCCTGACCTCCAGAATTCCTTTATAGCTATCCCATGCATTCTTAAATCCCGTGATTGTTTCAGCCCCCAGCACTTCCTTTGGCAGGGTGTTCCACTTGTCCACCACCCGTTCTGTGAAGAAATTCTTCCTCACGTTTCCTCTGAATCGTCCTCCCTCCAACTTCATCCCATGCCCTCTAGTACTGCAACATCTTTTTTGCTTAAAAATAGTGTATTCCTGCACCCTGTTCCTCCCTGTAAGATACTTGTATGTCTCTATCATATCCCCTCTCTCCCTCCTCACCTCCAGGGAGTACATGTTCAGTTCCTTCAACCTGTCTTCATAGGACTTGTGATGCAATCCGTACACCAGCTTTGTTGCCCTCCTCTGAACCTTCTTTACCCTGTCTATGTCCTTACGTAGGTATGGTCTCCAGAACTGTATACTGTACTCCAGGTGGAGCCGCACTAGTGTCTTGTATAGTGGAATTATGACCTCCCTTTTCCTGCTGGTGATGCCCCTGCCTATACATCCCAGCATCCTATTTGCTTTACCTGCTGCCTGTCACACTGTTTCCTACCTTGAGGTCATCAGAGATGATAACCCCAAGATCCCTTTCCTGCTTGGTGCATTCTATATCCTCACCCCCCAACTGATATATTGTGCCAGGGTTTTTGTGCCCCATATGCATTATCTTGCACTTCTTTGCATTGAATTTCAACTGCCAAACCCCTGACCATTCTTCAAGTTTCTGCAGGTCCCTTCTCATTCTGTCTACACCCTCTGGTGTGTCTACTCTGTTACAGAGCTTTGTGTCATCAGTGAGGAAAGGAAATGTTTGGCTGGCTTTGGCCTGCCCAGGGTGAATGAGCCTGTCAAGAGCCGAATAGCTTCTGCCCTCTCTTGAGGGAGAAAAACTGTTCCCACTACTGTATCCAGTTCTGCCCCTAAGAACTGCAGAACTTGCACAGGGGTCAGGACTGACTTTTTGGTATTGATAAGGAATCCCAGGGACAGCAGCATATCCTGGGTTACATGTAGGTGGTCTGACACCTGTTGGTGGGATTTCCCTATAATTAGCCAGTCATCCAAATAAGGAAAGACTGTAACACCCATTCTTCTAAAGTGTGCCACTTTCACTGCTATGCACTTGGTAAAAACCCTTGGTGCAGGTGTGAGACCAAAAGACAGTGTTGAAAACTGGTACTGGTTTGAGGGGAGTTTGAATCTGAGATGCTTTCATTGTTAGGAAATATCTGGAATAGAACCCTTGTCCTCTTTGGTTGTGGGGAATAGGCTCGACTGCTTTTGCCCGTAATAAGGCTTGTACCTCCTACTCCAGCAAATTCTCTTTCTGAGAAGGGAGCTGGTATAAACTGTTTCAACCTTGGAGGAGGAAGGGACTTGAAACAAAGGGAGAGACCCTGACACACTATTTCCAGAACCCATTTGTTAAGTTTGATCATTCCTGGAAATAGTGGGTGAGTCTGCTCACTACAGGATGGGGAGAAGCAGCCTGAAGGGAAAAAAGGCAGGGGTTCTATCTTCTGTGGTTAGTACTGCTGCTGAGTGACAGCCTATACCTGTAAGAAAAGTCTCCTGCCCCTGCCTCCCCTAGAATAAGAAGTGAAGGGGAGGGTCTGTCTCTAGTCGAGTTACTTTTAAAAGTAGCTTTATAGTCATCTATATTTTTTTTCTTAAACTTCAGTCTGGGCAGCAAAAAGAGAGTGGCCCTCGACTGGAAAATCCATTGCCTTAGCTTGTGTGCCCTTGGTGAGGTTGGCAGCCCTCAGCCAGGCAAATCTCCTCAGGGCTATTGCACCAGCTATCTATCTTGCGGCAGTATAATTAGTGTCAGCTGCCATTTGAAATTGGTATTTGGAAGCCTCCAAACCCAATATATCCAATAGCTCTGACACAGTTAAAGAGGGGTTAGCCTCAGCATTGTTGACAACTGACTGCCAGAGAACTTTCTGGTAGAGGGCTGCATAGGCCTTGTAACAAGCTTGCTGGATTGCCAGGGATACCGAAAGGTACCCCTTTTTAGCCATATTGCTGAATTAGGAGCCTTAAGGATTTCTAACGCATCCATTTTTATTTTATTCATTTATTTATGTTTTTTAATTTATAGTTAACTGTGGTTCAGAGCCCAGTGCTTATGTTACATACAGTAGCTGGATGCTGTAGGTTGTGCTTGGACACAGAGGCCAGACCAGTAAGTAGGACAATGTTTGCAAGGTACTAGTAGTATGAAATGATTCGTGCTTAGGTACTTTAGCACAGGCATGAGCAAGTCAGTGATTACGGTACATATGAACTGGATAGTATATGCAAGGTACTTAGCTGCTTGAACTGATGAGTCACTTGTTGTGATTTGATAGTTTTGGCCTTTCTCTGTATCCCACCATAGGAAGGATGCTTAGTCCAGTATTATGAGACCCATCCCCCGGTGGGATAAGAGTGCTGCAGAAGGAGGAGGTGTCAGGGGAGGATGGGGGGGTGAGTGTGACTCGCTCTAAGCAGGGCAGTGTGCAGCCTGCTGGCAGATACAGGATGTGGGGGAGGAGCTCTTCCCCCACTTAACTACAAGCATGGCCTTACATTTAACTGTGGTTCAGAGCTCAGTGCTTATGTTACAAACAGTAGCTGGATGCTGTAGGTTGTGCTTGGATACAGAAGCCAGACCAGTAAGTAGGACAATGTTTGCAAGGTACTAGTAGTATGAAATGATTTGTGCTTAGGTACTTTAGCACAGGCATGAGCAAGTCAGTGATTACGGTACATATGAACTGGATAGTATATGCAAGGTGCTTAGCTGCTCGAACTGATGAGTCACTTGTTATGATTTGATAATTTTGGCATTTCTCTATATCCCAGCGTAGGAAGAATGCTTAGTCCAGTATTATGAGACCCCCCCAAAAAAATAATGATATCAATGATTGTTCTGTTTCCGACTGTTGAAGGAGTCGAGTAGGAGGACACTCCCAAGAAAATGAGTAGCAGTATGATCACCTCCTCCAACTCCGGAGAGTGTGACCAGTAGCATGCAGGAGAGGAAAACCCCCCTTAGGGGGAAACCTCTAAGGAGCGATGGCTACTGATCTGCCTTCTGGGCATACTAAAGGAGAGTTATCCTAAAATTTTTAATCGGCTAAGCTGAACCCCAAAGCTGTAGAACTTGATCCAGAGAAACGGAGAAATGAAGATGTATTGAATCGTGACATGTCAGGTGAACAGAGCAAACATCCATCTAGTAAATTCCAAGTTCAAGAATCCATGAGCAGGCCGGAATAATAGTAGAGAGGAATCCAAGGTTGATATGAATTTGAAGAGATGAATTGCAGTGGTGAGGTACTCCAGCAGGTGAGAACGACTTCTCCGAGGAGAACCAGGAACCAAAGGCTAAGTGTCCATGTCCGGAGAAGGAGCACAGTTGGATCGTGTTCTACTTGACAAGCTGTGCAAATGAAGGCCTTAGAGATGAAGCACAAGAACTGGCGTATGCTGTGCAATCAGGAGAGGGTGGAGCAGTAAGGACCTCTGATCCAGAATGGGGAAGTAGGTATGTGAGGTAGGTATAGATCTTGGTATGAATAGGTAGACGTAAGTTAGAAGTACCTCCGGGTCCCGAGGTGAAAGGGTTGTAGAATAGGCAAGTCCACCTTGATGATCCTCTAGACCCTGTAAGGGCGAAGCAGGTAATAAAAGCAAATAGCGTAATGAGTGGATCTGTACGTATGTCAGTAGTAGTAGTAAGTAAATCTGCATGATACAGACGTAGTAGCAGAGTAGTAGTATTGCATAGATAATGTATGGTATACAGCAAGGAGCATGAGGAAATGGTAATAGCACTGGAATCGAAGTGCTTTGCCTGGTGATCCAAGCAGTTATACAGAATGAGACATACATAGTTCAAAGTCAGAATAGTACAGTAGCTAGAATGACTTGCTGAGAATAGCTTGACGAGTCCGGAATAGTCGAGCTTCGGAGTCATAATGGTGGTAACTAGAAGCTTGAGTCGAATAAAGCAGTATTGTCGTGGTGTTCCAAGAAGCCTAGAAGCATAAACCATGAGATTGAAGGTCTTCTGGATAAGATCAAATGAAGTGTCCTAGGAGTGTAGTAGTAGTAGTAGTAATTCACATAATTGAAGCAGCAAGGCAGAAGCATTCGAAGAATGGATGACGTACAGCTAAACAATCCTGGATGCGAGTCCATAATAGAAAGGAGCTCCTAAGGCTGGCAGACGCGGTGGCAGGCAGGCATATTAGAGTGTGCGAACCTCCAGGCCCCAGAGCTGGGCGAGACAGGTGTAGAGTAGAAGTAGTTGAACTCCCAGGCCCGATGAGCGAAGGAGGTCATGAAGTAGGCATTATGGTAAGGTAATATAAGGTCAAGGAACCTCCAGGCCCGAAGGGCGCAGGTCTTTGAAGTGCGCTGTGGTGAACCTCCGGCCCCACGGGGTGAGGCAGGTTGAAGAGAAGTGGTAGATAAAGTAATAATAATGCTGGACTGCATGTAATGCAGACATAGTAGTGAAGTAGTAAGGAATAGATTGTAATGATGTCATGAATGATAGCATATCCTGAATCAGTTTGGTGTGGAGCAGTAGTATAGTCTAAGGCAGACATATGAGGGGGAGAAAGGTGCTGTAGACTGTCATATCTTGAAGATCGAGTATAGTAAGATTGTAGTGAAGAGACCTAGGCGGATAAGTTGGTAACTCGACCAGGGTAATAAGCATCCTTAAACAGTAGTAGATCAATGTCTTAAGCATCAGTTAAACTAGGGAAGGCAGTATGGAATAGGGCTCAGCTGAGAGTTCTGATGGATATAGTAGTAGCAACTCTGAAAGAGTTACAGCAGTGCAGTGAAAAGTATCCAAGGGTATTGAAGGACTATCCTGACGTAATCCAGAAGTATATCCAGTGGAAGGAAGATGCTGATCTTTGACAAGTGGAAGTAGGTGTGAACAAGCAAGGTGAAGGCTTCAATTCCAGGATCCAAGTAGTACGACTAAAGGCAAGGAATAATAAGCGTTGCATCCAATCCTGTGAATTAAGTGAATGGAGAGTAGCAGCTAAGCCCTGCAAAGGCAAGCATGGCAGCTGGACCACATGTACGTTAGCAAAATAAGTAAAGAGTGGCAGCTAAACCCCATGAAGGCTAGCATGCGTGGCTGGACCACATGTAGGTCAGCTGGAGGAAGTAGTATAGAGCGACAGCTAGGCCCCACAAAGGCTAGTGGACCGCAATGTACTCAGAGGGCAGCCATTGAGTAATGAAGAGAGGCAGGCAAGGCCCAAGTAATTGAGATCTGAAAGCTTGTGAACTGAATGAGCACAGTGCTTGGAGATCATTATAAACATTGGGTACTGAGGCCTTGCAATGTCAGGTAACAAGTTTGTGTAAGCAAGGAGCAATGGGCTGCCTTGCTGCAGAGCAAATGTAATTAACTTACAGTGTAGCAGTGACTAAATGCCAAATCAGAGCACTGGAGCATATGACGGGCTGATCCAGATACTGCTGATGAGTTCAGGTATGAAGGGTGAATTATGATTCAGTAGGCTGTGGAATAATGTGGAGCGGTACCTCAGTAATGCAGGAAGCCAACTGGACAGTGTGGGGCAGACTTGAACGATGGAGAGCATTGCTAAGAAACTAGAAGGTTGTCCAATGACAAAACAGGGAATGAAGTGATCACAGCAGGAGCAGAGAGTGGTGAAACTCAGATTGCCAAAGAGAAGTGATACTAATTAATAGGTAATGCAGATAGCCACTTGGTGGCTGAGAGTAGTATTACAATCCAACATCGCTCCATGCTTGAAAAGTCAAACTCCGTATCTCGAGTTGGGATTTGATCACTTTAGCAGTAGTATGTTAAAGGTGCTACGTCTAGTCCAATTTAATGTAAGTGTAGAGGCTGCATAGGCATTGGCAATAAGAGTGCTGATGCGCTACTGTTTTTGTTTCTGTTACTGCCTGCACTACGCAGTGTGGCCAAACGGCAGAAGTCTTAGGCAGCTACCGCTGCGTAATGGTAATAGTTGCTTACCTGGGGACTAAAGGCATATGGTCTCAATGCTAGCTATTAACAGTAGGTCTCTGGCATTCTGGATACATTCACAATCTGTCACAGCAGCCCTGCTTTTCACTACAGATGTCTCGGGCTGCATTAATGTACATGCAGTGGGGCGGTGCTTCAAAACGGGCAGCAAACACGCATTGTAAATTGCATTGCAAGTTACCTGTGCAAAATCATCTAGAACAGCTGAAAATGTGTCTCCGGGTTGCCTAGGTCCTGAACCAAACCGCAAATGGTTAGGAATGCCCAGAACAAAGCACAGTCTGAATAATGGCAACTGAGGAAATGGACTCACTGCTGCTAAGGCGCTCAGGTGGTTAGGGTCCAGTGTACTGTAGCAGAACCAGCATATCTGAACACAAGACTGTGCATGTAAGTGTGGCAGTATGCAAGGCTCTAAGAGAGTGTAGGACAGCGGGTCAAATGAGATCCATGGGGGGCGAAAACAAGCAAAGGAAAGTGGCACGAACTGCGGTGCTGCGACTAGAGGCAAGGCGAGGCCTCCTCCCCCCCAAAGAAAGGTAAAAAACAAACGGAGAGGGAGGGAAGGGAAAACAAATGAGGCAGAAGGCAGCAGAAAGGCAGGAGAGAGAAAGGGAGGTGGGGGGAAGAATCAAGGCAGGAGCCAACCCCAGCACACAGCACAGAGTGAGCGCTGCGAGTGCGACTCGCTCTAATCAGGGTGGTGTGCAGCCTGCTGGCAGATATAGGATGTGGGAGAGGAGCTCTTCCCCCACTTAACTATGGGCATGGCCCTACATATAGGTAAAAAGAGCCTTTTTGAGGGTGTCAGCCCCATAAGCTCCATATGCTGTGTCACCTCTTCATCATGGATCTCTTCAGCTGTTTGCAGATCCAGGGTTTCTACCATTTCCTTCACAAAAGAGAAATGGGAAGATAAATCTTCTGTTCATCATCATCATCATCATCATCATCATCACCACCACCACCGCCACCACCATATGCTAAAGTAGCAGTAGGCACCAGAGGGGGAACAATAGCTGCTTTTTTAGCAGGAGTAATCACAGGCTGCTGAGGTGGAAATAACCCCTGCAGCACCTGGAGTAATGCTAAGGCCTGTGTTAGATCAGCAGAAGGGGGAGCTTTAATAGGCACCTGAGGGATCCCTTGAGGAGTTTGAGCCAGGATGTCAGAGCGCTTTGTTTTCTTCAGCTTTTTTGGCAGGCACCGGAGAGTCAGCCGGCTGATTGCCTCTCTTGCCAGAGCCCTTACCCGTATCAGGGGTGTAATTAAGAGGCTCTGGAAGGACTTTCCAAATTCAAGGAGGGGGTGGACTGGTCAGAGCCCAGGGACCCCTCCTCAAGTCAGAGCCCTCACCTGTATTGGGGTGGAATTAGAGGCTCTGGAAGGACTTGCCACATCCATGGAGGGGGTGGACTGGTTAAAGCCCAGGGAACCCTCCCTCTAGCCAGAGCCCTCACCTGTATCAGGGTGGAATTAGAGGTTCTGTAAGGGGTTGCCACATTCATGGAGGGGTGGACTGGTTAGAGCCCAGAGACTCCTCCTCTAGTTTCCTTTTAAACTTGTCACTTTCATGGAGTGGATGGACTGGTTAAAGCCCAGGGACCCCTCCTCTAGTTTCCTTTTGAACCTCTTCCTGCATTTTCCCACTGTTTTACCAGGGAAAGACTTACACATATCACAATCTTCATAAAATTGTTCTTGCCAAAGGCAGATCAAGTAAAGATCATGCTTATCTGACTTAACAAATACCTTAGAACACTTAAACAACTCTGAAAACCAGTAGGTCCTGTTAAAAATCGTAAACATTTTAAACAGGGTTTTATTTATTCTAAAAATTGATTAGCTTTTTGCTCATAAAAGTGCTAAAACATTGTGAGAAATGTATAGCACTTGCCTCACTTTATTAACAAACATAACACTTCTAGAAAACCTATGTAAATACTTTCATAACAGTTAGTAGTGTTAATCAATTATATAAAAACCCTGCTATGAGGAAAAAAAAACAGTAAATAACAATAGACACAAGGCAGAAATGAAAAATAAGACAAAAGTACGCAAGTTTTTTTTGTCTTAAACAGTAATCAGATGATCTTGATTGAGAGAGATCTCTAGGGCATCTGATCTGTACAGCAGAGAGAAGAAATCTGAAGTAGACTGTAAGCAGTTGGCACAAGGTACTTTGAAAATAGATGCATGAGTTAAACATTCCATGATTAGCATAGCATTCTGTTCTCTTTGGGGCAGTCCTATCTTGACAGAGAACTGCAAGAGTAATAATATTAGTGGATTCCTGGGGTTAGAAGTGTCACTTACAGTGCCACCCAGGCCAATGCTGCACCCACTGCTCCATAGCAGCCACCCAGTGGTGGAGCTGCTCACTGGAACCCTCACTGAAAGACAGAGGGGAGTTCCAGGCCTGAGACACCAACCTCTCAGGCCTAGAGGTCCCCGGTGTTGTCAGTGATGACAATAAGGACCTCTGACTCCAAGAAGTCAAATGTCTCACAGCAGACCTAGCAGAGGATGAACTTAACTGGTATCTTTTCTCTCCCTTCTTGCAAGAAGAGGAAAAGGCCAAGGCTGTGCAATGCATGGACCCGGATACAGAGTGTGTACAGGAGTGGGACTAATTATTTTTGCACTTACAAGAAGACTACCTATCCCTCCATGTACTGGACCGCCCATCATCAGAACTCCTCTCCGGAACAGAAAGTGAACCAGACCGAGCCCTGCTGCCAGAGTAGCAATCCTCATCAGGCTCCCTACTGTCATCCATGGTCATTGACCATTGACTCTTGGTAGAGCGGAGAAGAATTAAGTTATTAAACTGACAAATGCTAAACTGACACAGAAATAACAACCTCTAGCTTTAAACACTAAAACTGAGAACTGAATGCTGCTGTTGTATAGACGTGAAGTTCAAATTCCCTGCTGATGAGCAATGTCATCACTGATGCACATTCGATGGTGGGAAAAACAGAACTGAGATAGCTGATGGCTGATGCTGAGGTAAACCAGCAGCTATGTGCACTGACTCGTGATGTTGCACATGTGCGCTGCTTACTATGGCATCAGCCCTCTGAAAAGTTCTGGCTCCCACTGGGTCCTAACACCTCAGCTCAGAACCACTAGTGGGAATCAATGGTGAAGACTGATTCTTGGAATATCTGGCACTGGCAGTTTCTTAGTGTGAACCTGACATGTTGTCTGTGGATATGTTTGACTGGAATATGAAAGTAAGCATCTTTCACATCCAGTGACCCCAACCAATCTCCTGATGGCAGGGATGGTATCACTGAGCCAAGTGTGACCATCATGTAGCTTTTCTTTTATTGGAGTTTGTTCAGATATCTCAGCTCTAAACAGGTCATCATCCCTCATTTTTCTTGTGGGTAAGGAAGTATCTGGAAAACAGTTCATTGCCCCACTGTGATGCACAGACCTTCTCCACTGCTCTTGCTAGCAGCATTTTTTTACCTCTAACTCCAGCAGGATTTTTTCTGTTGGAGTGAGATGTGACCAGTTTTGGTTTCTGCAGTTTTGGGAATGTTCTGAACTGCAAGGGCAAGCTTTGATTCACTACCAATTGTTTGTGGGGATTTTTGTCCATTACTGGGAGTAGTGAGCCATTCTTCTCCCCACTGGCAATGGTTGGGCAACCTGGGCAGAACTGTCAGGGTTATTTTTTTTTTGCTGTGGCTTAGGTGCTGGTGCTGTGGCTACATGCCTAATGCCCTTCCAGTAACCTCTTTGGGGTTGATACTAATAAGGGGCATAAGGCTTTGGGTAGTACTCCCTACCCCTGCCTCCCCTTCTATTAGGCATGTAGGAAGTGGAGGCCTTTTCCTTTTCTGTCTTTGTTCTATAAGAAAAAAATTTCTCACCTTAGTAATTGTGTTTCTTCTAATGGAGTCTTGCTGTATTCTGACATATGCAGTTAGCCCCAGCACTTGAACTGCTCCAGAGAGGAAAGAGTTAACTCTATGCCAGTGCATAGAACATTGGTCTCGAGCTTGGTTCAAACCTCTGTCTGCTGCACTTCAAAGTGTAACCATAAGATTCTTAGGAGCCAATACTAACTAACTACACCTCCTAGGTGGAAATTATAAATATACTAGCCAACAGGCAACCAATCTTTTTGTGGGTCCCCAAAAGACTCAAGTCAAGAACCCCAAAATAATAACTAGGTAGTGAACAAACATAACTACAAAATACAACATAAATATAACTCACTCCCCCTTTCTAAAAGGGGGGAGTGCCGAGTACACACCTGAGATACAACACTGTACCTGCCAGCCCACTTCCCAAAAACCAGGTTCTGAGAGGGGAGGCATGGAGGGAGGTCAGAATACAGCAAGACTCCATTAGAAGAAATACAATTACTAAGGTGAGTAATTTATTGTTCAAACAACATGAAGTCTTGCTGTATTCTGACATATGCAGACTTCCAAGCAGTACCTCCAAGGAGGAGGGGACCGAACCTATTTTGGGAATAGGCTCTGCAGTAGTGCTGTACCAAACCTAGCATCACTCCTAGCCTGGATATCCAGATAGTAATGCTTGGTAAATGTATGGACTGTTTTCCAGGTGGCTGCTTTGCATATCTCTAGTAAAGGAATATCTCTGGCAGTAGCTAGAGAAGCAGCTGTACCTCTAGTCGAATGAGCCTTCAGGCCTGAGGGGGGTATTTTGCCTAGCTTTTCATAGCAGAATTGTATACAAGAGACAATCCACCTGGCAATAGTTCTCTTAGTAGCAGGTTTACCCTTTCTCACTTCGCCATAAGTGAGAAACAACTGAGGACAGTTAAACCTAATTGCCTTAGTACACTCAATGTAGTAGCTAAGTGCCCTAGACTGCCACCGACATAATATTCTGTCCTAACAACCTATGCATTCTAAATCTTCCGGCAGCCTAAGGGTTCATCCAGACTGTGCAATCTTCTTTCTTCTGAAGAAGAATGATCAGTGAAGAACACAGGAAGAGACGTGGACTGGTTCAGATGAAAATAAGAAACCACCTTGGGTAAAAACCTCCTATTGGTTCTAAGGACCACCTTATCTCTATGAAATGAGATAAAATCAGGCTCCACTGACAGAGCTTGTAATTCACTAATACTCCTGGCAGAAGTGATAGCTACCAGGAACACAGTCTTCCAAGTCAAGTACTTAAGTTCTGCTGAAGTCAAAGGCTCAAAGGGAGGTTGCATAAGCTGAGCAATGCAAACATTAAGATCCCAAGTAGGGGTAGGGTCCTTAAAGGGAGGGTTGGTATTGAGAAAACCTTTAAAGAACTTACTTAAAACAGGGTGAGATGCCAGGGAGGAAGCCCTCCCCACTGACAGGAATGCAGAGACAGCTGCTAAGTGTACTTTCAAAGTGGCTGGCCTGAGACCTAAGCCATTGAGATGAACCATATAATCCAGAACTGTAGCCAAATCAGCAGTATCTGGTAAAATATCTCTATTGGAACACCAAATGCTAAATCTTTTCCATTTGGAATTATACGTTTTTCTGGTGGCAGGTTTTCGAGAGGCTTTTAGAATATCCGGAACCCCTCTGTGACAGATGCAGACTTGCATACTCTAACTCTTCAAGAGCCAAGCCTTGAGGTTGAAAGACCGAAGGTTGGAATACCATATCCTCCCCTGAGAGGAGGTTAACAGATTGTGTTTCTTGGGAAGAGACAGGGGAAGATGGACTGTTAGAGACATCAAAAGAGGATACCAAGGCTTCCTGGCCCAGTCTGGTGCAATCAGAATCACTTTTCATGATTGTGACCTTATCTTGACCAGAACCTTGAACAACAGAGGAAAGGGAGGAAAGGCATACTGGAATTTTCCCTCCCAATCCAGAACCAGAGCATCCAGGGGGACTGAGCCCATGACTGAGGGTCTGCAACAGAAGAGAAGGAGTTGATGATTGTCTGGGGCTGCAAAGAGGTCTATCTCTGAAGTGCCTCACCTTGAGAAAATTACATTCAACACCAAGGGATCCAGGGACCATTCATGATGGTCCTGAGATATCCTGCTCAGAGCAGCTGCTAGCATATTGTCTTTCCCTGGAAGAAGGATTGCTACCAGAGATGTCTGCAGGGAAAAAGGCAGAGACCATCATTTCATGGCTTCCGTGCACAAGGCTGCAGACCGAGTGCCTCCCTGCTTGTTGATGTACCACATGGTGGTGGTGTTGTCTGTACTGACCTGAACCACCTTGTTCTGTACTGAGTCCAAGAAAGCTTGAAGAGCCAGGTATACTGCCCTGAGCTCCAGAAGATTGATATGAAGTAGAGACTCCTGAGGGGATCACATTCCTTGTGCTGTGAGGGCTCCCAAGTGAGCTCCCCACCCCAGGAGAGAAGCATCTGTGGTTAACACCATTGAATGAGTCTGGCTGATGAATGGGACTCCTTGTCTGAGATTGTCCTGAAAACCACCACTGGAGAGACTGGATCAGAGTCTGAGTCACTGGAATAAGTTTGGTTGGGGGATCTTTTTTCTGAGACCAAAAGGACCTGAGGTGGAACTGAATGTCCCTCATCTGAAATCTGGCTCCCTGCACCACTGCAGTGGAGGCTGCCATGTGACCCAGGAGCTGAAGAAAATGTCTTGCTGGTTGAGACACCAGAAGGCGTAAAGAAGAAGCCAGGTATTCAAGAGCCTTTGCCCTTGTCAGAGCAAGAAAAGCCATTGCTTGGACAGTATCCAGCTCTATTCCTATGAAGGTCAGGAGCTGCACTGGCTCGAGAACTGACTTTGGAAGACTGAGGAGGAATCCCAGAGAAGTGAGCAATTGTGCCACTTGCAGATTTGACTTGACTTGGTCTGGAGTTTGCCCCACAATGAGCCAGTCATCCAGGTATGGGAAAAATGAAGATGTTTTGTCTCCTTAGAAAGGCTACTACCACTGCTAGGCATTTTGTGAACACCCTTGGAGCTGACGTTAGGCCGAAGAGCATTGCTCTGAACTGATAATGGCCTGAAGGCAATTCGAACCTGAGGAACTTTCTGTAGGACCACCTGATAAGAATGTGAAAGTAGGCATCCTTGAGGTCCAGGGAGGCTAACCAATCCCCTGGCCTCAGAGAGGGAAGAATACTCCCAGAGTCACCATTTTGAATTTTGGCTTGACTAGGCGCTTGTTTAGGTATCTTAAGTCTGGGATGGGCCACCACTCCCCTGTCTTTTTTGGGGTAAGGAAGTATCTGGAGTACAGACCCTTGCCCCTGTATGGAGTAGGAACTCTATCTATGGCTCTGAGAGCTAGCAGAGAGGAAACCTCTGCCTCTAGGGCAATGGTTTCAGAGATGCTTGCAGGTGGAAAAGACCTGACCCTCAGTTTTGGACATTTTTTGAAGTTTGAAGCTGAGGGCCAGTCCCAGGCTTACTATTTCCAGGACCCATTTGTCTGAGGTAACAGATTTCCAGGCCTAGAAGTAGTAAACCAGCCTGCCTCTTACTGGAATATGGGAGTCGACCCTGGCTGACACATCAGGGTGCCTGTTTGGCAGGAGCCTTAGACTAGGAGGAGGATGTAGCCCTGCTCATCCCCCTTCTGCCTCTCCCTCTGAAGAACCCCCTCTGAGGAAAAGGAGATGAGGTCTGTGCCTGATAGAAAGGCCTGTGAAAATGCTTGCCCCTGCCCCTAGACTGCTACTTTTGAGAAGTTGCCTGCCTTTCCTTGACCTGTGCACTCCTGTAGGTTGTCCTGTATTCATCCATCTTTTTCATGTAATTCTCTGTCTGCTCCCCAAACAGAGAATTACCTGTCACAGGGAAATCCATGGCCTTAGCCTGAGTGTCCTGTGAGAAGCTAGTACATCTAAGCCAAGCAAATCTCTGAAGAGACACAGATGTAGCCATGAGTCGTGATGACACATCATTTGAGTCCACAGCAGCATAAAAATTGAATCTTAGATGCCTCAGTCCCATCAGCAGCCACCTCCTTCAGCTCCTTGGCTAGCTGGGGGGAAGCCTGTTTGGCCACTTCCAGAACAGTATCACATCTGGACTTCCAGTATCTGGCTGTGTAGGCCATACAGTTTGCCTGCCTGAGTCCCAAAGAGCATGCCAAGTACTGTTTTTTGGCCATAGCATCCACTTTCCTAGAGTCTTTATCTGGGGGGTGTGAAGCCAAGGGTATGTTAGCCTTGTCACAGGCTGCAGCCTGCACGACCCCAACATGGCTGCATTGCTGGAGTAAGAATTCCATACCTGAGCCTGACAACGTATACCTCCTGTCCATTCTCTTGCCCATTGGAAGTAAAGAATTTGGTGTTTGGAGAATTTTTTGTGTCTGTTTCCTAAAAGATTTATGGAGGGGAATAGACAGCCTCTTGGTCTCTTGGATGTCCATCATTTTTACGTAGTCAGGCTCCTCTTGTTCCTCAGCAGCTTCAACCACAGGGAGCTGGAGGGTTTCTGCCACTCTTTTGTAGAACAAATAGTGGGATGGGGACTCAGAAAGCCTGGGAGGGGAAACATTAGAAGGCCTGTCTGGGGAGATGTCCGGTTCAATGGGCTCATCCAGACCTTCCACACCATCATCATCATCATCGTCGTTGTCATCGTACCCCTCTTCCCCTTCCAAATCTGGTTCATAATAATCATCCAGACAATATTCTGGAACCGGAAGAACCGACCGAACCGAGCACCTACCAGGAGGCGCCACATCGGACGGAAGCGAACAGAGCGATTCCACAATGCTAATCACCCTGGCTATCTCTTCAACGGTTGGACGTGACGTTTCTGGATTTGAACCAGCCAATTTCTTCTTACTTTTTAACGGAACTGACCCCTCAGGATCGGCTTTCCTTTTGCCAGAGGAAGTATCGCCCAGGTCAGTGGGCACTCCCTCTGGTTCATTCTGAACCGAACTGGGCTGGCCATCTGGATCAACAGACTTCTCTGCCTACTTTTCCGTAAGCCTACCCAATCTCTTGTCCAAGGTGGCTTCTAGAAAATTTTTACATATTTGGCAGTCTGAATCAAGGTGGTCAAACCCCAGACAGTAAACACAGGTGGTGTGAGGGTCTGCCTTAGCAAAGGCATCCCTACACTCACTACAGTGTTGAAACCCAGTGGGTCTGGTTTTTCTATTGGGTTTCTCAGACGTAGCCATCCTAACAGTTACCCTTTAGCTGCTTTAAAGCCAGGCAAGACACCCTTATCGGTTACCGTCGGTGTTATGGGCTGTGGAAAAAAACGTCTAAAAATACTTTGTTTTGAAACTGATAAGGACTGGTACCTCACACTAAGAAAATTAAAGAAAATAAATCAATCAACACAATCGGTTCCGACCGGACCGATTGACAGACTTTACAATTTCCACACAGACAAAAATCAGAAATAAACAGTAACTAAACTAAAGTCCACTACCTGTAACACTTAGTGTACCGCAGACAGGGATATGAACCAAAAGAAATATAACACATTTATGGTATAAAACTGACGTTTAACTGAGACTGAACTGACAAGCGAAGAAGAATCTCCGGAGCGACTGTTCAGATAGGCGGAGTAAAGAATCTGACAGTTACGCTTTGAAGTGCAGCAGACAGAGGTTTGAACTGAGTTCAAGCCCAACATTCTATGCTCTGGCATAGAGTTAACTCTTTCCTTTCCGGAGCAGTTCAAGTGCTGGGGTTAACTGCATATGTCAGAATATAGCAAGACTTCATGTTGTTTGAAATGGTTTTACATTCTTTCACTTTTTTCATACATGCCTCTGTGTTGTCATCAAACAATGAGTTTCCCTCAAAGGTGAAATCATGGCCTTAATCTGTGTGTCCTGGGATAGGATGATAGCCCTAAGCCAGACAAACCTCCTTAGAGATGCTGCATGGGACAGAACCCTTGAAGAAGAGTTGCTGGTGTCAATGGCTATGTGGAATTGGTACTTAGTGGCATCCATTGCTGATCTGGCTGTGACAGCCAACTCCTGTGCTACTTCACTGTTTACTTTTTCACTCAGTGCCAGGACTAAATTCCACAGTGCCTTCTGGAACTGAACTGAGTATGCCATGTAAGCTGCCTGTCTGAGGAGCAAGGAAGCGGAGGTGTAGACTGTGCTGACTATGGTATAACATTTTCTGGAATTCTTCTCTGGATGCTGTGTAGAGAAAGATACCTTAGCCTTCTCTCATGCTGCAGCCTGGAACACTCTCTCAAGACCAGGCTGGGCATACAGGTACTCAACCCCCCCATCTGTCCACTTGATATTACTTTTCAATTTTCTTAACAATGCTAGCAGCTAAAGTAGGTGCTAAAATGTTTTTGGCAGTAGCTTCTGAAGAGATTTGTGGATGGAAAGTAGCAGCCTATTTGTAGGAGCCAGACCCATCATGTCCATAAATTCAGTCTCCTTTTTATCCTCCTCACCTTCATGGGAAGGGATGTTGAGGGTGTTTACTATTTGCCATACAATGGATTAGTGGGGTATGTAATCCTCAGAAGGCCTGGAAGAAAAAATTGCTTACTATAGTAATCTTGTTTCTTCCCAGGTATTCTTCAATATCCTTAACTCTTGCAGTCAGCCTTCGGAGTAGAGCTGCCCGGAGGTTAGAATGTATGTAAATGATGGAATCCATCATTGTCTGATGCCACTATTCAAAACTGCTGCCCTTACTAGTTGCTACATTCCACAATGCTTCAGATTTCATGGGAGTCTGCAAGGAAGGCCCCTCCTAAACTATCCTAACAAATGTGTGCCTGTAACCTTATTATCTATGATAATCATAATAATAATTACAATAATGATAATTATAACACTAACAAACCTCCTGATAGAGTAAAACTCCTCAAAATCTCAGAATGACCTGAAGAAGGGGAAACCAGCAACAACAGGGCTCAAAAAATGTGACCAGACAAGTGTGGAACGCCTTTTATGCAGGTATCCAGCTTGAGATCCCAAGGCCACTAGTTCTTGAAGGGGAGGCAGGGTGGGCGAGTTAAGAATATTGAAGAATACCTTAGAAGAAACAAGATTACTATAGTAAGTAATTTTTTCTTCTCACCCCAGGAATTCTTCAAATTTCTTAACTCTTGCAGACTACGAAGCAGTACCTTTGGAGGTGGGCACAGAACCTACTTTCAGAATAGAACCTGCAGAACTGCTATGCCAAACTTGGCATCACTCCTGGACTGGGTGTACAAATAGTAATGCCTTGTGAAAGTGTGCACTGTTCGCCATGTAGCAGCTTTGCAGATGTCCAATAATGGGACATCCCTAGCAGCTGTATCTTTTGTGGAGCAAGCCCTAAGGCCTACTGGGGGCTCTTTACCTGCTTTTCAGTAGCAGAATTGGATACATTGGACTAACCAGCAAGGGATAGTTCTTTTGGATGCTGATTTTCCTTGTCCCACATCCTCATAAGTCAGGAACAGCTGTTGTCTGTCCTGCCTATGGTCCTTGGTGTGAGTCATGTAGTAGCTCAAACCTCTCTTAACATCCAGGCTATGAAACCTGTGTTCTCCTGAGCTAGAATGTTCAGTGAAAAAGACTGGTAGAGTGATGGACTGATTCACATAGAAATCAGAAACCACTTTAGGAAGGAACTTCCTATTTGTTCTAAGCACAACCTTGTCCCTATGGAATGAAACGTAGTTCTATTATATGCACAAGGCCTGAAGCTCACTAATCCTTCTGGCTGAAGTAATGGCCACCAAGAACACTATTTTCCAGGTAACATATTTCAGGTGAACTGAGACCATAGGCTCAAATGGGGGATCCATGAGCTTGGCAATGCATACATTAAGGTCCCATGCAAGCACCTGTTCCCTATGCGGAGGATGCAGATGAGCTAATCCCTTGAAAACCCTTTTGAAAATGGGGTTGGAAACTATGGATACTCCCTTGTCAGCTGAAATATATGCTGAGACCACAGTCAAATGTGCCTTCAGAGTAGTGGGCTGCAAACCCAAAGAATGCAAATGGATCAGGTAGTCCAATAATGCTGGTACCCCTGCCTGTGTGGGAACTACCTCATTAGCAGAACACAATATAGAAAACCTCTTCCACTTAGAAGCATAGGTCTTCTTAGTGGAGGGTTTCCTGTAACCCCTCAGGACATTTAGGTCCTCTGAAGCCAGGCCTTGAGCCTGAGAGATCTGAGGTTCAGATACAGAATCCTCCCCTGGAAGGAGGTTAACAGGTTGTTCCTTCGTGGGAGGTGTATTGGTGAGGTCACAGACATGGAGAGCAGCAGAACATACCACGGCTCCCTCGTCATGTCTGGAGCTATCAGAATCATTGATGCTAGCTGGGATCTGAGTTTGATTAGGACTCTGGGAATCAGGAGAAAAGGAGAGAAGAAAAAATTACTCACCTTAGTAATGTTGTTTCTTCTAATGGAGTCTTGCTATATTCTGACATATGCAGTGAGTACCAACCTTCAAACTGCCCCGGAGATGAAAGAGTTAACTTTCCATGCCAGGCATGGAATGCTGAGCTCGAGCTCAGATGAGACTCTGTCAGTTGTTCTTCAAACTCAAACTGTCAGATCTTTACGAGCTAAACTCACTAAGGTCCTGTGTGGAAGCTGTAAACCTACACTAGCCAACTGGCTACTAAACATAAAACACATTTTTTGGTCCCAAAACAAAGACTCAAGTCAGGAGACCCAAAAATCAAAAACACAACACCAACTCACCCCAAGAAAAGTAGGGGTGAAAACAAAAAGGTGGGCACCTACTAAGTGCCAACACTGCACTGCCCACCCACATCCCAAAAAACAGAGGTTCTGAGAGGGGCAGGCAGGGGGGGAGGTCATAATATAGCAAGACTCCATTAGAAGAAACAACATTACTAAGGTGAGTAATTTTTTCGTCAAACAACATGAAGTCTTGTAATATTATGACATATGCAGACTACACAGCAGTACCTCCATGGAGGAGGGACAGAACCTACTTAGGAAATAGGCTCTGAAGCACAGCTGTGCCAAACCGAGCATCACTCCTAGCCTGGATGTCCAGGGAGTAATGCTTGGTAAAAGTGTGAACTGTTTTCCAGGTAGCTGCTTAACATATCTCTAGAATAGGGATGTCCCTGGCAGCAGCCAGAGAAGCAGCTGTACCTCTGGTAGAGTGAGCCCTCAGGCCTGAGGGAGGAACCTTACCCAGTTTTTCATAGCAAAATTGGATACAAGAGACAATCCACCTGGCAATGGATCTTTTAGTGGCAGGTTTCCCTTTACCAACCTCACCATAAGTGAGGAACAGTTGGAGGGAGTCAAACCTGTGACCCTTGGTACTCTCTATGTAGTAGCTAAGGGCTCTTTTCACATCCAAACTGTGCAGCCTCCTCTCGCCAAAGGAGGAATGGTCAGTGAAGTACACTGGAAGAGACATAGATTGATTAAGGTGGAAATCTGAAACCACCTTAGGCAAGAACTTCCTGTTAGTCCTGAGGACCACCTTATCTCCATGAAAGGAGATACAATCAGGCTCCACTGACAAAGCTTGTAATTCACTTATGCATCTGGCAGAAGTGATGGCTACCAGAAACACAGCCTTCCAAGTCAAGTACTTAAGCTCTGCTGAAGATAAAGGCTCAAAAGGGGGTTGCATAAGCTGAGCAATGCAAACATTGAGGTCCCAGGCAGGGGCAGGGTCCCTGAATGGAGGGTTGGTGTGAAGCAATCCCTTGAAAAACTTGGAGAATACAGGGTGAGCTGAAAGAGAAGAGGGCTTACCTGTTGAGATAAAAGCAGACACAGCTGCCAGATGCACTTTCAGTGTAGCTGGTCTCAGCCCCAAGCTATTTAAGGGACCATATAATCAAGGACTGTGGGCAGATCAGCAGGTTCTGGGAAATGTGCTTCCAGAGCACCATATGGAAAATCTTTTCCATTTTGAATTATAAGTAGCCCTGGTGGAAGGTTTTCTAGAAGCCTTCAGGATATCCATTACACCTTGGGAGAGGTGTAAATTAGCAAACTCTAACCCTTCAAGAGCTAGGCCTTGAGATTGAGAGATTTGAGGTTCGGGTACCAAACCCTCCCCTGAGCACAGGTTAACAGGTTGTAATTCCTGGGAAGACACAGGGGAAGATGGACTGCTAAGGACAGTAGGAGTTGATACCAGGGCTGTCTGGCCCAGTCTGGAGCAATCAGAATCATCTTGCAGGGTTGAGATCTGATTTTGACTAGCACTTTGAACAGGAGAGGGAAGGGGGGAAAAGCATAGAGAAACTTCCCTTCCCAATTGAGAACTAAGGCATCCAGGGGGACTGAGCTCAACACTGGGGGCCTGCAGCAAAAAAGGGGAAGTTGGTGTTTGTCTGGGGCTGCAAAAGATCTATCTGAGGGTGCCCCATCTGGAAAAATATCACCCAAGACCAGGGGTCCAGTGACCATTTGTGATGGCCCTGGGAAATCCTGCTGAAAGCATCTGCCAGGACATTGTCCTTGCCTGGGAGGTGAACTGCCGTGAGGGAGGTGTTCAGGAAGTAAGCCAGAGACCACAACTTCATTGCTTCGGTGCACAAGGCCATAGACCGAGTGCCTCCTTACTTGTTGATGTACCACATTGTGGTGGTGTTGTCTGTTCTGACCTGTACAACTTTGTTCTGAACAGATTTGTAAAAAGCTTGAACTGCTAGAAATACTGCTCTGAGTTCCAACAGATTGATATGGAGCAGAGATTCCTGAGGGGACCACAACCCCTGGGTGGTGAGGTCGCCCATGTGAGCCCCTCACCCCAAGAGGGAGGCATCTGTAGTAAGGATTAAAGAGTGAGACTGAGTGACAAAAGGAACCCCTTGTCTCAGATTGTTCTGATCCTGCCACCACTGTAGGGCCTGGATCATGGTTCGAGTTACTGGGATCAATTTGGTCAGAGGGTCCTTCCTTTGAGACCAAAATGCTCTCTCAAATGGAACTAAATGTCCCTCATCTGAAATCTTGCTCCCTGCACTACTGCTGTAGAAGCAGCCATGTGCCCCAGGAGCTGTAGAAAATGCCTTGCTGGTCAAGACACCTGCAGGGTGAATGAGGAGGCCAGAGAGACCAGGGTCCTTGCCCTGTCCAGGGGAAGGAAGGCTCTGGCCTTTTACTGTGTCTAGCTCTGCATCTATGAAGGTGAGGAGCTGGACAGGCTCTAGAACTGACTTTGGAAGATTTATAAGGAAACCCAAAGAAGTGAGCCATTGCTGAGTTATCTGTAAGTGTAACTTGACTTGGTCTGGGGACTGGCCTACTATGAGTCAGTTGTCCAGGTAAGGGAAGATGGCAATCTTCTGCCTTCTTAGAAAAGCAACTACTACTGCCAGGCATTTTATGAATACCCTTGGAGCAGAAGTGAGGCCAAAGGGCATTGCTCTGAACTGATAATGGCCTGAGGGCAGCTCGAACCTGAGGTACTTTCGATGAGAGCTTCGGATGAGAATATGGAAGTAGGCATCCTTGAGGTCCAGGGACACTAGCCAGTCCCCTGTCCTTAGAGAAGGTAGAATAATTCCCAGAGTCACCATTTTGAATTTTGGTTTTAAAAGGTGATTGTTTAAGTATCTGAGATCCAGGATGGGCCGCCATTCTCCTGTCTTTTTTGGGGTAAGGAAGTACCTGGAGTACAACCCTTTGCCCTGGTGTAGGGGTGGAACCCTTTCCACAGCTCTGAGAGCTAGGAGGGAGGAGACCTCTGCCTCTAAGGCAAGTGCCACTGATGGATTGGCAGGTGGAAAGGATCTGGTTCTCATCTTCGGAAACTTTTTGAAGCTGAGAACCAGTCCCTGGCTTACTACTTCCAGGACCCATTTGTCTGATGTCAGAGACTCCCAGTCCTGGACAAAATAAGCCAGCCTGCCCCCTACAGGTAGCTGAGAATCGATCCTGGCAACCCCATTAGGGTGCTTGTTTGGCAGGGGCTTTAGGCTGAGGGGTGGAAGCAGGTCTGCTTGTACCCCGTCTGCCTCTCCCTCTAAAGAATCCCCTCTGGGCATAAGCAGAAGAGGAGACCTGGGCTTGGTAAAAAGGCCTATGAAAAGGCCTACCCCTGCCCCTGGGAAGCTGCCTTTGAGGAGTGGCCTGCCTTTCCTTGGCCTGTGCACTTCTTTAGGTGGTCCTATACTCATCCATTTTCTTCATGTAATTCTCTGTTTGCTCCCCGAACAGAGAATTACCCACAACAGGAAAATCCATGGCCTTAGTCTGGGTATCCTGTGACAGGCTAGTACATCTGAGCCAAGCCATTCTTCGAAGTGCCACAGATGTAGCCATGTCTCTAGAGGACACATCATTGGAGTCCACTGCAGCATGGAATTGCACCTTAGATGCCTCAATACCATCAGCAGCCACCTGCTCCAGCTCCTTGGCAAGCTGGCCAGGGACCTGTTTTGCTAGGGCCATAACAGTGTCCCATCTGGATTTTTTATACCTAGCAGTATAGGCCATAGAATTGGCCTGTCTGAGTCCCAAGAATGCTGCCATGTACTGTTTCTTTGCCATGGCATCAATCCTCCTGGAGTCCTTGTCCGGGGGGTGTGAAGCCAATTGAATGTTTGCCTTATCACAGGCTGCAGCCTGCACTACCCCAACATGGCTGCATTGTTGTGTAAGGAACTCCGTGTCAGAGCCTGACAATGTATACCTCTTGTCCATTCTCTTATCCACAGGAGGTATAGTGTTAGGAGTCTTTAAAATCTTAAATGTCTGTTTCCCAAAAGATTTGTGCAAGGGAATAGACAGCCTCCTAGACTCTGGGATATCCGTCATTTCCACATAGTCAGGCTCCTCGTGGTCATCCACAGCTTCTTCCATAGGAAGCTGGAGAGTTTCAGCCACTTTTTTATAAAACATGAAATGGGAGGAGGACTCAGAAAGCCTAGGAGGAGAAACCCCTGAAGGTCTGTCTAGGGAGATGTCCGGGTCAATGGGCACATCCAGACTTTCAAATCCACATTCACTTTCCTCATACTCCTCTTCCTCCTCCTCCTCTGGTTCATAAAATTCCTCTAACTCATACTCTTGAACCGGTGGAACCGGCCGAACCGAACACCTGCCTAATGGTGCCAGTTCGGTCGGAACCAGGGAAAGCGACTGGACAATTTTGATCACTTTGGATATCTCTTCAGCCGTTGGAGAGGAAAGTTTTGGCCTCACACCAGCTGATTTTTCTTTTCTAGTTCTTTTAGCCAGAACCGATTCCTCAGAATCAGCTCTCCTTTTGCCCGAAGAAGTCTCGTCCTGGTCAGAGGGCACTCCTTCTGGTTCGGTTTGAACCGAACTGGGCTGGCCATCCGGTTCAGCAGACTTTTTGGCCTCCCTTTCCCTGAACCTACCAGCTCTCTTTTCTAGGGTAGCTGCAGGGAAATTTTTGCAAATCTGGCAGTCTGCATTGAGGTGGTCAAACCCCAGACAATAAACACAGGTGTGTGGGGTCAGCCTTGGCAAAGGCTTCCCACACACACACTACAGTGTGTTGAAACCCAGTGGGTCTGGTTTTTCTTTGGGTTTCTTGACATAGTGCCAATCCTAACCAAACTTACCCTTTTATGGCAATCCGCCAGGCAAGACCTTCTTATCGGTTCCCAACCGTGTCACGGGTCGTGGAAAAAACCGTAATAAAATCCGTTTTTTTTAGAACTGATAAGAACCGGTAACCACACTCTAAAAGCACAATTTAAGATTTTAAAACAACTTGATTGGTTCATACCGAACCGATAAACCGTTTACAAGTTCCACACAGAACAGAATAAAATAAAACCTATCTAGTACTCACAAATACCACAGACAGAGACTGAACCGACAGGTTACGGTTTAAATTCGGTCAAAAAACCAAGAAAAGTGGTACTTTAACCGACAAATTGAACCAAGCAGAAGGAGAAATCTCCGGAGCGATTGTTCAGTGAGGCGGAGTAAAGAATCTGACGGTTTGAGTTTGAAGAACAACAGACAGAGTCTCAACCGAGCTCGAGCTCAGCATTCCATGCCTGGCATGGAAAGTTAACTCTTTCATTTCCGGGGCAGTTCGAAGGTTGGGACTCACTGCATATGTCAGAATATAGCAAGACTTCATGTTGTTTGAAGGTGTACAGCTGTTTCCGTGACCATCCAGAGCCAAGGCATCCAAAGGTATTGTGCCCCTGACTGGTAGTTTGCAACAAAACTGTGGCAACTGGTGTTTTTTTGTGGGATGCAGAGATCTATCTCTGGAGTGCCCTATCTTCTGAATACCACCTCTAGTACCTGCCTGTTGAGAGTCCATTCGTGATGATCCTTGTTGATTTGACTCAGGCCATCTGCCAGGGTGTTGTCCTTCCCCAGCAAATGAATGGTTACCAGTGAAGACCAATTTTGCAGGTGAGTCTCTCCTTTGTCACCAATGTGCCCGGAGGTGATACTATATCTCTCATTTGGAACATGGAACCTAGGACTGTGCCTGGTGCTGTAGCCATATGTCCCAGGAGTTGTAGAAATTGCCTTGCTGGTTTTGGGCTGTTCAGCTTGAAAGACCCAGCAATCTGTAGGATGTTGCTTACCCTGTCCTGAGGTAGGTAAGTCATCCCCCTTAGTGTGTCTAGTTCTGATCCTAGGAAGTGCAACACCTGCACTGGTTGTGGGACTGATTTCTTGAGGTTTATCAAGAACCCTAGGGACTCTAGAAGGTCCTAGGTTGTTCTTAGGAGATCCCTTACCTGCTGTGGTGACTTTCCCACCACCAACCAATCGTCCAGGTAGGGAAACACTGTGATTCCCAGCCTTCTAAGGTATGCCACCACCACAGCCAAGCACTTCGCAAACACTCTTGGAGCTGAGGTGAGGCTGAATGGCAATGCTAAGAACTGGTAGTGACCTGATGGAAGTCTAAACCTGAGGTACTTTCTGTGAGACTCCCTTATGAGGATGTCAAAGTAAGCATCTTTTAAATCCAGAGATGCCAACTTACTATTTTGAATTTTGGCTCTGCCAAATGTCTGTTTAATAGCCTTAGGTCGAGGATAGGCCACCACTCCCCATTTTTCTTTGTGGTCAAGAAGTACCTTGAGTAAAATCCTTTTCCCCTTTGCTGTGAAGGGACTAGTTCTACTGCCATTGACAGTACAAGATTTGCCACTTCCTCCTCTAACAGCTTCCTTTCTGACTGTGAAGCTGATATGAGGGCTCTTATTCTTAGGAGTGGGAAGGATTTGGAACTGAGGGACAAACACTGACTCACTGCCTCCAGGACCCACTTGTCTGTGATGGTGTTTTTCCAAGCCTGTAAGTAGTAAGCCAGTCTGCCCCCTACTGGTACAGGGGAGGCAACCTTGGCAACCAAGTAAGGGATTTTGCTTAGACTGGGGTTGAACTGGACTAGTCTGAGCCCCATGTCTTGACCTCCTTTTAACCCTACCTCTGAAGTATCCCATTTGTTGGGGATACTTTTGGTACTGTTGAACAACTTGAGCGTGAAAGAAAGGTCTGCTATAGCCAGGCCTACCCTTGCTCTCCCTCTTCCATAGGGCCTGCTGGAACGTGAGGCTTTTCTTTAGTTGAATTACTCCTGTAGGTGGTTTTGTATTCATCCACCATTTCCATGTAAGCCTCTGTCTTTCTGTCTTGTCCCCAAAAAGAGAATTATTCTCACAGGGGAAATCCATGCCCTTCGTCTGAGTAGCTTATGTAAGATTAGTGGCTATGAGCCATGTGAATCTCCAGAAAGCTGCTGTAAGGGCCATCCACCTGGCTGCAGTATCATTAGTATCTGTTGCCATCTGAAATCGGTATTTAGACGCCTCCAACCCAAGCCTTGCTGTTTCTGCAAGATCAGCTGATAGACCAGGAGGAGCCTTATCAGCCATGGCCATCACTGACTGCCACAGGGACTTCTGGTACTGGGCAGCACAGGCCAAATAGTTAGCTTGTCTAATAGATAGTGAAGCTGACGGGTAGCCCTTCTTGGCCATGCTGTCGAGCTTCCTCAAATCCTTGTCTGGATGGTGAGATGCCAAAGGCACTTTTACCCTGCCACAGGCTGCAGTCTGTACAATACTGTGATGGTTAGGATGGGAGAATAAACATTCTGCCCCTTCCCTGTCCAACTGATATTCCACCTCCTCCTCATCTTCTTCCACCTCATTAGTGGTGATATCCAGAGCATTCAACATTTTCATTGCAAAAGTAAAATGTGAGGAAAAATCCTCAGGTTATCTCAGTGGAGATTCAAATTCTTGATCCAGGGAAACCTCAGGCTCAAATGGTTCCCCATCATCCTCATCATATTCCTCACATTCCTCATAATCCTGTATCTCCTGGAGACAGGATTGATCCAGAGCAACCGGTTGCTGAATCGATGATTGAACCAGAGGACTGACCGGTGTTTGTGGAACGGGAACTGGCACAAATCCTTGTAGTGCCTGAATAACCATGAGTACCTGAACACTGGCCTCTGGCGTAGGATCTTGCTTATTTCCCCTTAAGTCCCCTTTTGCTTTCCAGCAGGGGGTGCTGTATGCTTGGTTTTCTTCAATTTCTTAGCCGGTTTGGGTTTCTCAACTGGTTCTTCGGTTCTGTTATGCTTAGAAGACTCACCCTTGTCAGGGGTAGATGGCTTTGGTTCAGCGGTTTCACCTGTATTAGTAGAGGGAGTAGGTTGGTCAGAGCCATTGTCTCCCAGATCCATAGTAAGAGTCATCTTCTTAAACCTTTCCAGCCTTTTTATGATAGTTTTTGCTGGAAACGTTTTACAAATTTCACATTCAGCTGTGAAGTGGGATTCACTAAGTCAGGTGACACACTCATCATGTTTGTCTGCCTTGGCAAAAACCTCTCCACATTGAGTATAGTTTTTGAAGCCTAGTGGCCCATTTTTCTTCTTTGTTTTTTCTGACATTTTAATCAAGTAGTCAAACCAAAATAACTGCATTTTTTTTTTTTTTGCAGTTGTAATAATGGTCTTGGGGCCTAGACTAATTCCTGTCAGGAACCACGACCTTGAAGAAAAATAATCGAGAGTATTGGTTCTTCACAAAAGAGAAAAACACAAAAACTTATGCTAAAATAAACTTAATTTAAGCTGAAAACCCTGACTGAATTGTTGGTTCCCCCAATGGTTAAAGAAAACTGAGAGGAACCGCTAACTAAAAGACAAATCTAAACTAAACTTAGCGTACACTAATAAAATCAGAAAGTAAAGGCAGCAAATGAAAAATGTTAAAACATTAGTTGTTTTTCTAGCAGAAAACAATGAAAAACAACAATGTGAATTACGACTGTGAGGAGAGATCTACAAGGAGTCTTGACCTCGCAGGCAGAGAATGAAATCTGAAGCTTTATGGAATGCAGCAGTTAGTAAGGCCAGCAGTTTTGAATAGTGGCACAAACCAATGAGGGGTTCCATCATTTACACACAACGGAAGGTACTGTAGATGAATGTTGGGTTCCTCTCCCTCAAAAAGAGGGAGTCAAGGAGGATGAGGAACTCAATTGTTCAGAAGACTCCTGTGGCGGAGGGGACAGGTGAAAGACCCACACATCCATGGCCCTGGCATATGACAGGAAGGCTGCCACAGTGGATCTGAATGTCTCCCAGGTTAAGGGTCCCGTGGGACCCACATGGCCTGGGGGGGGCTGCGGAGGGATGGGAGATGGGCACCTGCAGGGAGGTGCATGACCTCTGCCAGGGTTCTGGAATCCAGGAAATGGCACCACAAGGTGGCGTTGAGGGTCCACCAGTGCTGGACCCAGCAACCGTGGGCCACGACACTGGGGGAGCCTGCACCTCGGAAGAGGTGACTGCCAGGGCGGTGTCAGCGATGCAACCCAGGGAGTAGTCACGTCGCTAATCTGACACCATGGAAGAGGCCTCCTCTTTGGCAAGGCTAGAAGCTGAGAAGGCCTCCTCCTCACCAGGCTGTATAGACCCAGGAGGGGACCCGGAGGAAGAGTCTAAAGTTCTGGCCTGGGAGGCCCGAGGGCGACGTTGTCCTCCAAAGGTCGGCGGAGCCCTGCCGACTTTGAACACACAGATTTCCAGTACATGATGGTCCATGGAAAAACAGGCATTGCATCTATCCATATCGTGGTTGGGTCCCAGGCACCGAAGGCAAACATCATGCTGGTCCATAACGGAAAAGTGCCAGCCACGGGGGGGGGGGCACGGCCCGCTTTAGACTTGCATTTAGCTCCTGAACTGGGCATGATATGAAATAAACTGTAAAAACAGCAATAGATCCCGGCACCATCGTGAAAAAGAAAATGAAATGGTCTTACCGGCTTCAATGGCGTTAGGATAGAGAACTAGGATGAGGAGTCATTGATATTGGCATCGAAAAACTAACAGCATAGCAAAACTTTCCAAACTCACGCAGCAGATGCGGCCTCCATGGTGGGAGAAACAGAACTGGGATGGAGAAGGAGTTTGCGGCACCTAACAGCTGCCCCTCGCACACCACGTAGTGCATTCCGCTCATGGGCGGTGATGGCAGCGCTGACTCCTCCCTCCCTTCCTCCCCAAAAAAAAAGGTCCCATGGCAGGAGCGTGCATCCAGCTTACACCCAACAGTAATGAATGGTGAAGATTGACATGGGAAGATCAGAGGCTGCACTGGTTGTCTACAGCCTAGGGAAGAAACAAATAGCAGAAGTGGATGAGTGGGTGAGTGCAATATGAACAGGGGAGACAATCAGCAAGAGTGCATCAATCATGAAAAAAACACTTAGCTGCAAAAAACACTCTGGCTGACTACAGAAATCTGGCTGCAAAACCTATACTCAGGCCCCTGAATATAACAGTCAGAGCAAGTCTGCCGATTAAAAATCCCTGTCATAATCTTCTGAAGGTAATCACAAGTCCACTTTTGAAAATGATGTCCACACACCACGCTGCTACTACACTCCACTGTATACTGCAGCACTAGGTCTTGCTGGGGAATGGAACGTGAACAGGAGAAGCAGTCAGCAAGCAAGTGCCAATCATGCAAAAAACACTCTGGATGACTACAATAATGTGGCTGTGCAGTGTGTGAGTATTTTTGACATAGCTGAGCAACTGGTGTTGTGTGGTGTGTGTTGAATATAAATTTTGAAAATGTCACCGGTAACTCGCCGCATTGTCTACATTCTGCCAGCGACCAAGTCGGCTTGCGATGAATGCAATATTGCTGAACTGACCGCAACAAACTGTCCGTGGCAAATTAAACTGCTACTAATTGTCAGTATGCCCTCACATTCAGCACATTTCACAGAGGCTGAGGCAGTGGGGAGCTGCTCCAGTCACTGGCGGGGGCATGAGGATGGAGGAGCGGTGTTCATTCCCCATCTAAGCTCCCCTGCCAGTGACTGAAAAAACCTCCCTCCTCTAGCCCCTCTGTCATGAAACAATAATGGTGTAAGCTGGCTGAATCCAATGAAGAAAGGCGTGCTTATACAATTATGCACTCATTTATTGGAAGCTCAGTTGGGCTGCTGGCCACGGAGGTGAGCAGAGGGCTATGCCAGTGGCCCGCTTGGGGTTGGGGATGGGGGAGCGGGATGGGAAAACTACTTGACAGGGTGGGGGGTCCACTAGACACCAGGGAAACTAGGAAATGTTTACATTTTTTATACATTTGGGGACAGGGGTATGGGTGAGAGTCTCGTCGAGGGCGGGAGTGGATTCTTCATTTTTGGCCTGGCAATCGGCTGGGCGGGGTGGGACCAGTAGACACTAGGGATTAATATTTGCTTTAAAGCTTATCAAGAGGGTGGGGAAGGCTATTTTTTTGTGTAACAACCCCATGGCCGAAAACCGAATATCAGCCGAATAGTGGACTATTCGGTATTCATCTCCGAATATTCAGCTAGCCTATTATTCATGCTATTCAGAAAATTATATTTGGCTGTTGCACAGCTCTAGTATTTTGTCAAATAATCTCAGACTTTGGTATTCGTATTTATTATTCATGTTTCTGTGGGGAACATAAACAAAAAACAGCCCCCGCTCTCCTCCCCAACCCAACTGTCTGAAGATCACAGCCCCCCATCCCCCTACCCACCCTACCCCGCAGCACTCACAATTTATTGTTTAAACAACAGTTCCATGATAGGAAACTGGCACAACCCACCCATCTCTGAAGCTGGCCACCATCTCTTTATGTGTAGTGCTTTTGTGCTTTTTTAAACACTTTGTAGGAAATAAGTACATAATACCACCGCCTCCCACCCAGGCAGAAGCACACAACTCCCAACTTCCACCCCTAGCAATCACACTTTCTTACTGTGAACCTCCACCCCGGGAACAGAAAGGCAACTGACCCAACCCATCCTCCTCCACAGCTGGAAAATTTCTTTTGAATGAAAGCACTCCCATGGTTTCTAGGTGAGTTACCTGTACTATGCGAGCAAGTGTGGGAGTGCTTTTATTCACAAGAAGGCAACTGGCCGTGGAGGAGGGCAGGATGAGTTGGTCACCCTTCCATGCCTTGGGGGCTTCACAGTAAGAAAATATAGGTGCTGGTGGGGGAGATTGGGAGATGGGTGCTGCTGCTGGGGTGGGAAGATTATAAGACAGTGGCTGGCCATGGAGGTAGATGGGTTGTAATGGTCACCCATGGTAAAATAATTTTTTGACAGAGCTGAAAAGACTACTTAAAAAGTTCTCAGAAGAATTTGTCATTCCAGTTCCCTGAAAAAGAAGAACTGCAGTAAAATTGTTTCTAATCCAGCAGTTGTAAAAAGAAAATATGTACTGTAGTTTCGATGACACTTAGTTTTCATCAGCCAAAGGGGTTTTGTACCCTCTGGATGGGAACCATGACCCAAGTACTAAAAACCACTTTAGAAAAAGAAATAAGCATGTATATTTAAACTAAATTATATTTTTTAACAGACAAAAAGCAGTTCCTAAGAGCAGGATCAGTGTTAGTTTGCGGCCTTCTCTGGTTCCTGGGAACCGATTGGGAACAGGAGAAACTGCAGAAATTACAGATAAATCAAATAAAACACTCTGGCACAGAGTATAGAGGATTAACTAAAAAAATTGTTTAAGAAATGAAACAAAATACTAAGCTGTTCTGGAGGTCAGTAGAGTGGAATTCTACTTCAGGACAACTGCTGTCTTCAAGTAGAGAAACACATTTGACTGTTGGTGGGAGTGTGACACAGTGCAGAGTACAAACTTAGTTCTAATTCAAAAATTCCCAAATCAGTTTAAGTTCTAGATCCAGGGCAACTTCATCCAGTGTACTGATTTCTATTATAAAGCTACATTGATGGATTTCTGGGGATAGAAATGGGTGTTTACTTACCTGGTAAAGGTGATTGTGTTGGTTGACATCCATGGCACTCCAGACCCTACCTCATGGGTTTTAGCCCACCTGATAGGCTAGTGATGCACATGACCTAGGATTACATTTCTAGACCCCAGGTCCCAGAAGCCCCTGTTCTCCAGTTCGAATCTTCCATAGCTGAAAATAAGGTTATTAATACTGCAAACATGCCTTGTTACATACATACATACACTGAGATGCCTCCTTAAGTTGGCCTGATGGCCCAATTTTTTTATTTACCTATTGATACAACACTAATACTCAGCCTCCTAGAGGGCTGACAACAAAAAAACACCCAGGGTGATGTTAACAGTGAACTCAGAAAAAACATACCCTGTGAGAATCCTCTGTTCCCCCTTTTATCCCTATACCCTCCTTGTCACTCTGGATACTCTGTAAGGAGGGCCCTGGAGTGCCATGGATGTCAACCAACACAATCACCTTTACCAGGTTAGTAAACACCCATTGTGATTGGCTGACCATCCATGGCACTCCAGACCTCACCTCATGGGTTGAATAATCAGCAGTGCAGTACTAAAAAACGGATGGGACAGAGTGATTTAACAGTGAGAGGATGAGGCGCTGGCTGCTGAGAGAACTTTAGTGGCAAATGGAGTGTGGGATTTGGCTAAATGATCCAACCTATAGTGCCTAGTGAAGGCATGGATTGAAGTCCAAGTGACTGCCCTGCAAATATCCTCCATAGACACATTGGCCCTTTCTGCCCAGGAGGTAGCTACTGCTCTGGTGGAGTGTGCCTTAATGCCATCTGGGGGAGTTAGATTCTTGGCCTTGTAGGCTTCTGAAATAGTTCTCTTGAGCCAGCTCGCTATCGTGGTCTTGGATGCTGCCCTACCCTGACGCTGTCCCTTTGAAATGACAAATAACCTTTCTGTTTTGCATATGGGCTTGGTCCTGGATATGTACATGGCTAGGGTGCTACCGACGTCTAAGTGGTGCGGAGTAGTGATGCCCTCTGGCGTTCTGTCGGATAGAGTGGGCAGCTCGATGGGTTGCTCCCTATGGAAAAGGGATGTGACCTTAGGTTGGAAGGCCGGGACTGTCCGTAGGTGTACCCCCGTCGGGTGAATATGGTGTAAGGTTCTGTGCAAGAGGGAGCCCCCAGGTCACTAATCCTGTGAGAGGAGCAGATGGCCATGAGGAAACAGGCCTTCAGTTCTGCCAGAACAAGTCTACCTGACTCATGGGTTCGAAGGGTGCTGTGCTGAGCGAGTCTAGGATGAGGGTCAGGTCCCAGGGGGTGCATGAGGTGTGGTCCCTGGGGTACAGAGTCTCTATTGTTCTTTGGAAATGTACCACATCTGGGTGTGCCCCTGGGCTATGTTGGCCTATGGGTCCAATAGCGGTGCCAATGGCAGACAGTTGGACTCGAAGAGAAGAGTGAGATAAGCCCTTATCCAATCCCTGCTGTAGGTAAAGCAGAATGGTGGACATGCTGACCTTCTCTGGCTCCAAACCCTTGTCCTCACACCAAGCCATGAAGATGGACCACTGCCTGCCATAAGTGGAGGTAGTAGAAAGCCTCCTAGACTGCAGTAGCATGGATATCACCGATGAGTGGTATCCTGCTTTTAACAGTCTCTGCCTCTCAGGAGCCAGGCCATTAGTTTCAGAGTTCCTGGTGCTGGGTGGCGCACAGGTCCCTGTGTTAACATGTCCAGTCGGTATGGCAGCCTGCAGTCCAGTGTCATGGCTGCCACTGCTGAGAACCAGGCTCATCATGGCCAGTAGGGTGCTACTAGTATGATGGTTCTCCACGATTGTCGGATATTGGATCGTACCTGTGGGAGTAGGGGAATTGGCAGAAAGACGTATGACCAATCCCACGCCCAAGTTTGGAATAGGGCATCAGTCCCCTGGGAGTGGCATTCCCTGTTCCTGGAGAAGAACCTCTTTACCTGAGTGTTCTCCGCTGTAGCCATGAGATCCATGGAGATGGGTTCCTAGGTGGCTCGTATCAGTTGGAACAATTCTGGGTGTAGGTGCCATTCTCCCGGGTGCACCTGCTGGCGGCTGAGCCAATCCGCTCGTATGTTGAGTTTTCCCACCAGATGGACTGCACCAATGTGACTGAGATTGGCCTGGGCCCAGTTCAGGACCCTCATGACCTCCCTCTGCATGGCTTTGCTCTTGGTGCCCCCTTGTTTGGCAATGTAAGCCACCGTCACCTGGTTGTCAGAATGAATTAGGACCGACTGACCGGAGATGATCGACTGAAAGGATTTGATGGCGTGGTATACTGCTCCCATTTCTAGAATGTTGATGGATAGTCTGGCTTCTGTCATGGTCCAACAGCCCTGAGCCGATCGTGAGCCCAAGCATGCTCCCCATCCTAGGAGACTTGCGTCTGTTTCTATGGAAACATCGTAGTTTGTCTCTAAAGGGACCCCCTTTGTGAGGGATCGCGTCGGGGTCCACCAGACTAGAGAACAATGTATTGGATCTGGCAGGGGTATTCTGACCCTCAGATTGTGCTCGTTCGGGGATCCCAGGGTTAGCATATAGCTCTGCAGCGGTCTCATGTGCCACCGGGCCCATGGAACCAGGTCGATACATGATGCCATGCAGCCTAGCATCTGGGCTAATTGCCCTATGCTCAGAGAGTTGCTGGCCTTCAGTTGATGGGCTAGAGTCCTCACAGTCTCTATCCTCTTCTGGGATGGTCTGGCCCATCCCTGGGACGTGTTTATCTCTGCCCCCAGGTGCTCCAGTTGTTGAGTGGGTGTCAGATAACTTTTGGTCTGATTCACTACACAACCGTGTTCTTCTAGGGCTCGTAGTGCCATATGGGTGGCCTCCAGTGAGTCTTCCTTGGAGCGAGCTCGAATCAGCCAGTCATCCAGGTAGGGGATTATATCCACTCCCTGTTCTCTTAGTCTGGCAACAAGAACAACGGATACCTTGGTGAACACCCTTGGAGCTGAGGTAAGACCAAAGGGCAACGCCTGGTATTGGAAGTGCTGCCCTAGAATATGAAAACTAAGGTATTGCCGGTGACTTGGCCTGATAGGGCCATGCAGGTATGCGTCCTTCAGATCTATTGAAGTCAGGTAGTCACCTACCCAAATGTTGAGGAGAGTCGACTTTAGTGTCTCCATCTTGAACCTCTGGGTAACCATGAAGTGGTTGAGGTGCTTGAGATCTAGGATGGGACGAAGTTCCTCCATCTTTCTGGGCACAAGGAAGAAGATGGAATACACTCCCTGTTCTTGCTCGTGTGGAGGCACCAGTTGTATCACCTTGTTGTGCATCAGGTCCGAAAGGATTTGTTGGACCTGATGGGTGGACGCTCTTCTCTTTGAAATGGGGGAGCTTAAGAATTTGTGTGGTATGTGAGAGTGGGACAGTTCTATTGTGTACCCCCAAGATACCACCTCTAGTACCCATCTGTCTGACGCTGTACCCTGCCACTTGTGATAAAACAACATTAATCTTTTGCCCACTCGTGGGCATGGAGGTTGCCTATAGTCATTGTCTATTCCTGTTCCCTCTTCCTCTGCCTCTAAACTTGGAGCCTGGGCCTCGGAAGGTAGAATTGTGGTAACTGGGATTGAAGGAGTTACGAGTTCCTCCTTGAAGTCCTCTGCCACGAAAGGAATTGGTTTGGTAGGAGACATCTCTACATGGCTGTTGTGATCTGTGGTGGCCCCCTCGAAATCTCCATTTGTTTGAGGGGAGGTAGGTGGGTCTGCCTTTATTCTTGAGGAGATCCTTCCCTTCTTCCTTCAGTTTTAGATACTCATGAAGGCCTTCCCCGAAGACGTGCTTGCCTTTCATAGGTAAGTTCTGTAACAAAGTCTTGGACTCGTTGTCTGCTTCCCACAATTTGAGCCACAGAGCTCTCCTGGCATGGTTCGTGACAGCAGAGGCCCAGGCGTTCAACTTTAGAGTGTCCACTGCCATGTCCACCAAATATTTTGTGACATCAAGCATACATTCCAGCAATTCTGACTCCCTGGTCTTGGGATCCACCTTGTCCAGGAGCTCCTCTAACCATCAAATTTGTGCACGAGCGGTGTATATTTCAGTCATGGAGGACTTTGCCGCTTTGCCCTCTATCTCAAACAACTTTTTGAGCATGTCTTCCACTTTCTTATCAGTGGGGTCCTTTAGTGAAATGGTACCACAGGGCAGTACAGTCTTTTTGCTGAGACCCGCCACTTGGGGGTCGATAGTGGGGCAGTGCAACAGACGGTGGCCTTGTCCACCTGAATGGGGTACATGCGATCTAGATTTCTCTTGTCTGACATTCTACCGGGATCTGCTGACTCCCATTCCCTAGTGAAGATGTCGTTGATTGCTGGACATATAGGAAAAGTCTCTTTGGTAGCTTTTCTCTGTTGGATCATGGGGTCGAGTTTTGATTTGGGTGGATCCTCATCAAGCTCAAACCCCATGGTGGACTTGATTATCCTCATAAGGCCTGGTATCAAGTCAAAAGAACACAACTTGGAAATGAGGGATGGTACCGACTGTACTTTCATGTCCTCCTCATCCGAGTGGACGCCTCCGTCAACGTCAGGAGTGTCCTTGTTGCCAGTTCATCTTCTATGTCTGGAACCAGGGAACCGACAATTCGCTCCGACATTTCGCTGCGATCAATTAACCTCGACTATACGTCGCGTGGCATTTATCCTATAACATTATACATAGCGATACCGGCCCCCGCCATACTTTCCCCAGTGCTGCGCAGAAAACATTACAAATTACAATAGGGCTTACCAGTCTGATTATTGTCGCCATGTTTCCTGTGTGTAACGTTGATTGAACGTAGAGTCTGGCGCAGAGTATGACGTGAGTTGTCATGGTTACCTGTGGGCATGTAAGTTACAAAGCGTTTTTAAACATTATTTACATAGGTGCTAGATTCCACCTCACGGATCTCCATGGCTCATTCACCTGGACTGTCACTATTTTCTGTTTTAATATTTATCTGGAGATTTCTGCATTTCTCCTGCTCTGTACCCCTCACCTACTTCTTTCTTTCGCAAATTTTCTGAGAGGATTTAATGTTTTAGAATTATGGCTCTTAAAGCCTTTGTATATTTTATTCACTGGCTAGAAGAAATTTGATTAATTCTGCCTCTGGCCTTCTCTTTGTCGCCAGTCCAAAGCTACCTCTTTTTTACTAACCTCCCATTCCTTGAAACACCCCCCTGCCCTCTTTACTCTACCTACCCTCCTCTTTTTGTCTCACAATCCCCATTTAACTCCCACTTATCTTTACTTGGGAACATGACAATTCAGAGTGTCAGTTGTGTGGTAACAATATTATGTGGTGCTTAGCTTAGGATGAGGGAGCGGGAGCGTAATTGTGTTGACAAGGGATAAATGTCATAGTATAATTGTCGCGGAGCGAGTAGTCGGGAGTGAATTTTCAAGGGTATGAAATTCAAGGGAGCGAATTGTCAGGTACCCGGAACCAGGGAATTGGGGGTAGTTTGTTGGGCTCAGGGAGGGGCCCCATTGGACCCCCTGGTGCCATCAGCTCTCCGGTTGTGGTTGTGGGGCCGGTGGCAACGTGGGCTGAGACATGGCTTCCAGCCTCTCCATGATTTTCAACATGAAGTTCTACTGAATTTCCATCATGGCCACCGCTGTTTGCTGATTCTGTAAAAGGATGGCCCCGGGTCCATCCAATTTGCCCCACTGAGTCCTGGCAAGTCCGATCCTGTCCCTGTAGATTGCTGTAAAGATAGGTCGTCCTCATCATGGAGGCATGCGGGGCATTGTGGTCTCGCGTTATGGGGCATCAGATTGGTGCTACATGTGTAGCATTTTCTTGCCTTCACCATCTGTGGAGAGAGAAGACACAAACGGAGGGTGGTTAGGGCTGTGAACATGGAGGGCCTCCAGGGATAAGCCGGGTGCCCCAAACAATAAGAAAATGGCATGCATTGCCTCTGCTAACCCAGTAGGTAGACTGAGACAAAGGCCAGACACTGAAGAAATTATATTCTCATAACTGGCCCCCCAGAGCAAGCAATGACAGTGCTCCCAGTGAACAAATGATTCTAGATGGGTAGAAGCGGGGGGCTAGAATCGCATCTCCCTGCATCCTCTCCCCCTGCACAACGGAAGTTGAGCAAGAGAAGAAGTAACCAAAACAAAATGGTGGCCTTCTGATACTGTTCTGACTCAAAATGGTGGCCCTGATCAGGTGGACATTCTGGCATCTCCAGGGCCACTGTAGGGAGGTGCCTCGAACATGCAGAAAATTATCCCTTCTTGCACCTGTGGGGCCACTGTAGAGAGGTGCGCCAAAGATGCAGGAGGAAAGAAAATGGGCCATTAAGGGTGTGAATACTGGACAGGCCAGCTGCTGGAGTAGGGGCCTGGACCTGATGGAGTAAAGGCCCAAGTAGGCAGGGCACTGGGAGAGGGGCATAGGCCTAAAGAATTTATCCTGGATCACCTCTGTCCTTGTGGGCCCAGTGCCTCATGGTCTCCGCTTGGGAGGGGATTCCACTGAGGCCCAAGGGTGAAGAAGTGCCCAAATGAGAAAAAAATCACTTTTTTACTGGGTATCAAACCCTGTGCCTTTGGCTATAGAGGCATAATCCCTCACACTATGCCATAGCCTTTCTTGAAAAAGAGGAACTCGTGAAGAGCTAGGGTGAGATTCCCTTTCTCCCCTCCCCACCCGTTTGTGTGAGCCTCAAGGGAAGCGGTAAAAACAGAAGTGGCAAAAAACCATTGAGAAATCCTCTCTCTCTCTCACTCCAAACAAAGCTTTAAGTGAACCAGAATTAGCGTTCCCGATGCCTGGGGTAGCAAATGGGTCATCGGGGAGTGCCAGAGAGAGAGAGAGAGAAGGGAGTAAAGGAATAGCAAGGCCAGCTGCTCCCCACAGCGCAATGCGTCAGAGGTGTGGCTGATGCTGAGTCAGCAAGCAATGCTGCGGCTAAGTGAGCTGACCATGGGGCACAAGCGGGAGAGCGAGGAGAGTAGATGCAGCTTGCTGGAGAATGCTGAGCTACCTGGTCATGTGGTTTTGCTCTTGGAGGGTGGGGGGTGGAGGGCACCATTTGAGAGCAAAGATTGCGACTAAAAGTTCTGCAGAAAATGAGCAATACCCACAAAAGAACGTCCCTTCATAACAGCAGGGACTTAGCGTGTGCAAACCAAAAAGACGCTCAAGTCCCAGCAAAACAGACCAGATAAACAAACGACTCCTCTCACAGACAACAAAAGACAGCCAATAGGAGCATAAACCAATCTTTTAGAAAATAAAGCCTCTAAACGCCAATTAAGGCTCTAAATAACACTACAGGACAGAATAAATAAAATTAAGGCTCTAAACAACAATATAAGACCCTAAGCTGGCCTGAACAAACCAGCCCCAGGCAGCTGCAAGTACAGTAGATTAGGTTTGTGGGATCTACACAGAAAAAAATACTGTAATTCTTTACTTAGGCAGGCTCAGATATATTTTAAAAAACAAACAAAAATAACTTAATCCTGTTACTGTGGAACCCAAATGCCTACCTTTTCTTGATACAGTACAGGGACTCCTGGAGTGCTTGTAGCCTTATCAGATGCATGATTTGAACTGGAGAACAGGGGCTTCTGGGACCTGGGGTCTAGAAATTTGGTCCTAGGTCATGTGCATCACTAGCCTATCAGGTGGGCTAAAACCCATGAGGTAAGGTCTGGAGTGCCATGGATGGTCAACCAATCACAATGAAGGTTTTATGTAAGGCAATTAGACCACATCAGGAACACATTTTCATAATGAAAATCACACTGTTGCCGTGTTTTCTGGCTTCTGTATGAACCAAAACTCTAAAAATGTTTCAGAAGTGTATTTTACTTATTTTTTCCAAATCATGATACATTTTTAATAGTGATATAAAAAACATGTATCAAGACTACATTTCTATATATTAATATACAGTATATGTATTTGAGGCTTCATCAGTGTATTGCCATGGAAAATCATATATTGATAATTCATTAAATCAACACATTTAATGCAAACAGAACGCAAATCAATACATTAAAATATATTGCCTTGTACATATTAACATAAAAAAACTGTGAAGGGGGAAAGAGTGGAGATGGGTGAAGTCCATCCACTATGCTTCGCCTTCACGGTGAAGATCCAACTCCATTAAAGATGCCACATTGTTCACAAAGTGTAATACATTACATGGAGCAGTAGTAAACAGAAATGTAAAATTTCTTCCCCTCTCTCATAGTGTCGTATCTCCTCATTGTGGTCCTTGTAATAAAAAAATACCCTTTTCCCCAATCCACTTAGCACCCCAACTCCCCCCTACTCCACTGTCCCAGTTAAAAAAAGAGTAACACTGTTTCACTCCAACCACATAGCATCCCAGCTCCCACCTTCTTTCCCCTCATGGTCCCAGTAATATATTATTTGCATACCAACTTGCTCAACTCACTTTGCAACCAACTCCCCTCATCGCTTGAGTGTGCTGACCTTGGATAAAAGAATTACTGTTGGAAACAGCAACCAAAGGACCTATCTACATATCACCTTAACTGGTTGCCATTTGATGCCAGTTATAAGATGCCTCACTAAAAATCGTACAAATTCCTGTAGCAATATATTCCTAATAGCCCTTGATCAAATTACAAAGTCTATAATTGATAAAGCAATATGAAAGCTGGCTCTGTAATCAATTAAGAATACTCCCACAATGTCCATAAAATACAAGAGTGAAGCTAGAGCTGTATAATAACTGGTGACCCTCATTAACAACTCATGTTTGAGTTATTTCAAATGCCGTAATAACCGGGTATTATGTCACACCCAGGTATTATGGCATTTCAATCATACATTTTCTAACTGCTGGGCAAAAGCACGAACGTACTCGAAAATGACCACCAGCGCTCGCTCTCTCAGGCAGGCACAGCAGCAGTTTAACACTTAAAAAAAATAACTTCTGTTCTCAAAAGACCTTTTTGTAAACTTCTGCTTGCTTCCTCCCTCTCTACTGGTAGCACCAACTCTCTCTCGGTCATGCTCACACTTACACTTGCTCTTTTGATAAGCAGGTTTTTTAAACAAATCTCTGCACCAGTTATTATAAAAAATTAAATCTAGACATGTGTGTCTGTGAGGTTTTTTTTAAACAAATCCTCATTGTATGATGACCATATAAACTCGTGAGTTTCTCTCTCAAGGTTTATGGGTCATCACATGCCCATGTGTGTAAAAAAAAAAAACTCATAACACAAACCTGCTTATGTATTATTCTCTAGTTATGATATCAGTAGAGCAACAAGAATGGATTAACAGGCTGTTCCCTATGTGGCTGCATTAACTTTTACAAACAATGACTGAGAAATAAGGGAAATCTGTTTGAATTAGCATGCAAGGTAAAACTATCATATCAGGAAAAAATATTTCAGCTTTTTTGTGAAAGCAATCCATCTTTAAAATGTTGTTTCGGTGCTCCAACTGTTTCTATTTTCTTGTTGTTCTGTGTGATGGAGACCGAAAACCCTGATTCATAGCTACATTATCTTAACTGTGAATTATGACTTTTCCATTAAGTGTAATGCCTGTAGAGTTTAAAACTTACACAAGTGATAGTTTAGAAATTCAGTGCTACACTAGCAATTTCAACGTGTGTTATGTTTTCCTACCTTCTGCATCACAAGATTATAGTAGAGTCCTTTCTTTGCCATGAGTTTATTGTGTGATCCCTGCTCAGCAACAACTCCATTACTAAGTGCAAAAATAATATCTGCAGTCCTAATGGTGGAAAGGCGGTGAGCAATTACAATTGTGGTTCGACCTTCTCTTGCCTGAAACAAATATGAAATACAATGTAATAGTGTATAGTACAGAATTGTTCTGTATAGAATTCCTTCCCTTTTAAAATGCTATTGTACCACAGTCCAAAGATCATGGAATGTGATTGTACCCTTCTGTGGTACAATAGCATTCTGAAACATCTACAGACTGTACAAGTTAGTTTCATTCAGAAATCAGAAGAACCGCCATACACATATTTCACATAATATTATAACACTATAAAAATAGAGGATATGCAACTTTATGCACAATCAGTGTGTGTTCTGACACTTCGAGGTTCTGATTCCCATGGACCTCTTGAGCTTCACTCTCAAGGTCTTAGGGAATCAGAAACCCCTTGTGGCAGAACACACTTGTGCATAGTGGCCCCTAGTATTCCCTATATAATAGTCAACTTTTTTTTTGTTTCATATTTAGGTGTTTTTCCTCCTCCTTGGCAGCCCTGGGTGGCTACTCCCTCCCACAGTGCTCCTCCACAGGTCCACTACCCCTCTGGTCCTACCCCTAAGTTTCCTGATGGATCCCCCCATGGTGGGGCAAGGAGGGAGAGGTCTATCCTCCCTCCACCTGGAGCACATTGATAGCACAGCTGAGATGCAGCATTTTGTTTCCAGTGGGGTCCTCCAATTACAATTTATTAACCCAGGATAGCCCAGCTGAGAACTATCTCATTTCCAGAGTGGTCCTGCATTACAATTTATTTACCAAGGATAGCCCAGTTGAGATGCAACACCTCTTTTCCAGTGGGGTCCTGCATTACAATGTATTCACACAGGATAGCCCAGCTGAGATGCAGCATGTTGATTCCTGCATTACATTTTATTTAACCCAGCAGAGATGTAACATCTAATTTCCTGTTGGGTCCTGCATTACAATTTATTTACCTAGGATAGCCCAGCTGAGATGCAACATCTCATTATGCAGTTGGTTCCTGCATTACAATTTATTTACCAAGGATAGCTCTGCTGAGATGCATCTCGTTTCCAGTGTGTGTCCAACATTAGAATTTACATACACAGAATAGCCAAGGTGAAATACAGCATCTCAGTTCGTGTAGGGTCCTGAATTACAATTTACATACACAGGAAAGCTAAGCTGCAATGTAGCATCTCACTTCCAGTGGGGTCCTGGATTACAATTTATATACCCAGGATAGCACAAACTGCGATGCAACACCTCATTTCCAGTGGGGTACTGCATTACAATTTATTTACCTATTAAAGTCAGGCAGAGATGCAGCATCTCTTTTCCCATGGGGTTCTGCAGTACAGTACAAGCCACTTAATCGGGACACGGATAAGCGGGATGCCCATTTTATTGGGACACCCCCCCCGGGAACTGATTAAGTGGCCATGTATTCCTATGGTGTCCCCATTCTTTTAATGGGGGCAGGGAATCTGGATCAATCCAGATTAATGGGATGATTAAGCCTCAATTACTCATAACAGCCCCTGCTCCTGGCAAGCGTTAGGGTCCATGACCATTCTTGCTGCTGCTGTTAATGCCTAAACTAATTAGCGGCTCATCAAGTGTGAATGTGCTGTGAAAAGCGCACATAAAAACAGCCCCTGTTTACCTTACACAGCATCGATCAGAAACATTACTCCTGTTTACTTTCTGTGTCTCCAATTGTGCCTGACTTTCCACACATTCCACTTCAGATCCACAGCATTAGTAAGATCGCAGCTGTTTAATCCATGTTTACTTCCTTGTTCTGTGTCCCTGACTGGTCCCTCGACTCTCCACATCTTCCACAGTAAGATCGCATAAGTCGCATCAGTACGATCACGTTGTGTTTTACAAAACAAAAAAAATAAACTAAAAGCACGAAGCCTTCCTTCCTCTAATCTGCTGCCTACCAGGAGATACCGCAAATCTGTTCGAAGTAGGGTCAGGTCAGTAAGTGACACACCATGCTAAATGAAAACGGGGAGGGTGCAGTTCAAAGTTGTTTAGCTGGATGTGGTTATCTGTCAGTTACTGAGGTGGATGGCAAGACAAGGGGGAGGGAGAAGTGCATTTACAGATCTCTGTTACTGCGAGGTACTGTAACATGGTTCTTACGTGAAAATGTTCACTTCTGATAATAGGGACGGCCGCATAAATGGGATGAAAAGCCCACCACGAGGCCATCCCAATTAAGCGGCTTCTACTGTACAATTTATTTAGGCATGATACCCCAGCTGAGATTCAACACCAGATTTCTCGTGGGGTCCTGCACTACAATTTATTAACCCAGGATAGACCATCTAAGGTGCAGCATCTTGTTTCTCCCAGGGTACTGACTTAACATTTTTTTACCTAGGATAGCCTTGCTGAGTTGCAACACCTTGTTTACAGTGGGGTCCTGCATTAATTATTTTTTTACCCAGGATATTCCAAATGAAATGCAGCATCTGATATCTGGGGTGGGGGGGGGGATCCTGCATTACAATTTATTTACCACGGATATCATAACTGAGATGCAGCATCACATTTCCCCTGGGGCCCTGCATTACAATTTATTTACCAAGAAAAGCTCTGCTGAAATACGGCATCTGGTTTCTAGTGGTGTCCAACATTACAGTTTATATGCCCAGAATAGCCCGGCTGAAATGCAGCCTTTCAATTCCTGTGGGGTCCTGGATTACAGTTTAGTTACCCAGGATAGCCTAGCTGAGAAGCAACACCTCATGTACAGCTGGGGTCCTCATTACAATTTTTTTACCCAGGATTGCCCAGATGAGATGCAGCATGTCTTTTCCTGTTGGGTCCTACATTACAATTCATTTAATCATAATAGCCAGCTGAGATGCAACACCTCATTTCCTATGGCGTCCTGCACTGCTATTTATTTACCCAAGATGCAGCCACTCATTTCTCCTGGGGTTCTGCAATACAATTTATTTAACCAGGATAGCCCAGCTGAGATGCAGCATCTCATTTTCCCTGTGGTCCTGAATTAAACTGTATGAAAAAATTACTTACCATAGCAATGTTGTTTCTTCTAATGGAGTCTTGCTGTATTCTGACAATATGCAGTTAGACCGACAGGTTCAACTGCCCTGGAGAACCAAGAGTTAAACTATATGCAAATGCATAGAACGTTGAGCTCGAGCTCAGTTTTCAAACCATTGTCCTCGGTAAGTTCTAGTAACTGATCAGATTCTACGAAGTGAACTAGTCAAATATGTATGTAATGGCCAAAACTAAGCCTAAACAGGACCCCAACAGGGGCAACATAAGGAACAAAACCAAAGGGTATATAAAAGACTCAGGTCACAGATGCCCAGAGAAAACCATTACCACTAATGGTTTTAAAGTTGCTGCAGGAGAGCCACCCTTACCCTAGGTTCTGAAGGGGAGGTAGGGTGGGAGGTCAGAATACAGCAAGACTCCATTAGAAAAAACAACATTACTATGGTAAGTAATTATTTTTACTTCAAACAACATGAAGTCTTGCTGTATTCTGATAACATGCAGACTATAAAGCAGTGCCCCAGGAGGTGGGCACAGAACCTATTTGGGAATAGGCTCTGCAGTACTGCTGTGCCAGATCTGGCATCACTCCTTGCCTGAATATCCAGGCTGTAATGCTTACTAAATGTATGGACAGACTTCCAGGTGGCAGCATTACAAATCTCAAGCAAGGAGACTTCCCTGGCAGCTGCCAGGGAGGCCGCAGTGCCTCTGGTAGAGTGGGCCCTAAGACCTGCTGGTGGGTCCTTACCCAGCTTACTGTAGCAGAACTGGATACAGGCCACAATCCACCTGGCTATAGTCCTTTTTGCAGCTGGCCTGCCCTGACCAACATCCTCATAAGTAAGAAAAATCTGGGAACAATCCTCCATTAGCTCTTTTGTCCTGTCCATATAATAGCTAATAGCTCTTTTAACATCCAGGCAGTGCAGCCTGCATTCACCTGAACTAGAGTGATCTGAGAAAAATACAAGCAAAGTAATGGATTGGTTCAGATGAAAATCAGAAACCACCTTAGGGAGGTATTTCCTGTTAGTTCGGAGCACAAGCTTGTCCTTGTGAAGTGAAATATAGTTGGGCTCCACAAACAAGGCTTGAAGCTCACTGATTCTTCTAGCAGAAGTGATAGCCACTAGAAAAACAGTTTTCCAAGTGAGAAACTTGAGTTCTGAAGAAAACATAGGTTCAAAAGGAGGCTGCATAAGTTGACCTATACATATGTTCAGGTCCCATGCAGGGGCAGGTTCCCTATGTGGGGGATGAAGATGCAACAACCCCTTGAAAAACATTTTGAAAACTGGGTGTGCAGCCAGAGAAGATGCTTTCCCTGCTGAAAGATAAGCAGAGACAGCAGAAAGGTGTACCTTCAGGGTAGATGGCTATAAATGCAGAGACTGGAGGTGGACCAAATAGTCCAGAAGCTGTGGTACTGCAGCTTGCTGTGAATCCAAATCCTTCTATGCACACCAGATGGAAAATCTTTTCCATTTGGAGGAATAGGTTTTTCTGGTAGCAGGCTTTCTGGCACCTTTCAGAATATCCAGGACAGATTGAGACAGTTGTAAATCTGCATAGTCTAGGTCTTCAAGAGTCAAGCGCTGAGGTGAAGGGAGTGAAGATTGGGGTACATTATCCTGCCCTGAGAGGATGTCAGCAGGTTGTACCTCCTGGGTAGAGAAATCGGTTTGGTCTCTGACAGTGACAACAGCATCGAGTAGCATGGCTGTCTGGCCCAGTCTGGGGCTATGAGAATCATTGTGGCAGACTGAGACCTCAACTCGACCAGGACTCTGGCTATCAGAGGAAAGGGATGAAAATCATAAAGGAAGCTGTTTGACCAGTCTAGGAGGAGAGCATCCAGTGGCACTGAACCCTGGAGTGGAGGCCTGCAACAATACAGAGGTAACTGGTGATTGTCTGGGGCTGCAAAGAGATCTATCTCTGGAACCCCCCGCCTCTTGAATACTGAAAGAAGGACCTGCCTGTTCAAGGTCCATTCGTAATGGCCCTGGCTGATTCTGCTGAGAGCATCTGCCAGTACATTGTCCTTGCCTGGCAAGTGAACTGCTAACAGTGACATGTTGAGAGAATATGCCAGCTTCCAAATCTTCATGGATTCTGTGCACAGCAGGGAGGATCTTGTTGCCCCCTGTTTGTTGATGTAGTACATGGTGGTGCTGTTGTCTGTCCTGACCTTTACCACCTTGCCCTGTAGGAGACTGGCAAATTCCTGAATAGCCAGGAGCACTGCTCTGCACTCCAGAAGATTGATGTGCAAGAGAGACTCCTGAGGGAGCCACGTACCATGTTCTATGTGATCCACCAGGTGGGCACCCCAGCCCAGGAGAGAAGCATCTGTAGTCAGCACCAGAGAGGGTACCTGAGGGAGAAAAGGAACCCCCACTCTGAGGTTGTCTATCTTCTGCCACTACTGAAGAGCTAACAGAAGGGTGGGAAACACTGGAATCAGTTTGGACAGAGAATCCTTTTTCTGAGACCAGAAGGATCTGAGGTGGAACTGAATGTCCCTCATCTGGAACCTGGCTCCCAGGACCACAGCTGTAGTGGAGGTCATGTGTCCTAGGAGCTGTAAGAAGTACCTTGCTGGATGAGGAACTCAAACCTGAAAGGATTTTGCCTGTTCTATGAGGGTCTGTGCCCTTGCAATAGGCAAGAAAGCCCTTGCCTGAATGGTATTCAGTTCTGCCCTTATAAAGTCTAGTACTTGTACAGGGTTTAAGACAGACTTTTGAAGATTTACCAAAAACTCCAGAGAGAGGAGAGTATCTTGGGTGAGTTTTAGGGCTTCTGTGATCTGCTGAGGGGATTGACCCACCAACAGTCAGTCATCCAGATAGGGGTAAACTGAAACCCCTTGCTTTCTGAGGAATGCCACCACTACTGCCAGACGTTTTGTAAACATTCTTGGTGCAGATGTCAGGCCGAAGGGCATAGCCCTGAATTGGTAGTGGCCTGAAGGCAGTCGAAATCTGTGATATTTTCTGTGAGACTGTCTGATAGGGATGTGGAAGTAAGCATCCTTTAGGTCTAGGGATGCCAGCCAATCCTCTTGCTTGAGAGTAGATAGAATGGTAGCCAGGGTTGTCATTTTGAATTTTGGCTTTGTAAGATGCCTGTTCAGGAATCTGAGATCCAAAATGGGCCGCCACTCCCCAATTTTCTTTGGTGCCAGGAAGTACCTTGAGTACAGTCCTTTTCCCCTGTGCTGATGTGGCACAGGTTCCACTGCTCTTGACTGAAGAAGTGTGGAAACCTCTGCCTCCAGTTGTGCTGTTTCTGCAGTGCTGGAAGGTCTGAACATTTTTGATGACAGTTTTGAAGGCACCTTGAAAGTGAGAGCAAGTCCCTGGCCCACTATCTCCAGGATCCATTTGTCTGAAGTGATGGAATGCCAAGCCTTGAGACAGTGGGTCAGCCTGCCCCCAACAGGGTAAGGGTAGGCGGTCCTAACAGAGCTTTCAGGGTGTCTGTTTCACTAGGGTAGCAGACTGGAGGGTGGAGGCAGCCCTGCCAGCACCTCTCCTGCCCCTCCCTCTAAAGAACCCCCTGGGTTGCTGGTAAGAGGGAAAAGCTTGGGCCTGGTGGAAAGGCCTGGGGTATGGTCTTCCCCTGCCCTGCTGCTTCTCAGGAGTGGCAGCCTTCTTTTTTGCTGAAGCACTCCTGTATGCCATTCTGTACTCATTCATTTTCTTCATATATGCCTCAGTCTGTTGCCCAAACAGAGAGTTCTGGACAAGGGGAAAATCCATGGCATTATTCTGCGTGTCCTGGGACAGGTTAGTACACCTGAGCCAGGAAAAATGCCTGAGGGATACAGCAGAAGCCATAGCCCTGGAAGCTGCATCATTGGAGTCCACAGCCATGTGGAACTGGGACTTAGATGCTTGTACCCCCTTATTGACCACCTCCTGAAGGTCAGCAGAAAGCTCAGGAGGGGTCTTTTTAGCTAGTTGTTCGACAGCCTCCTAAAGGAACTTATGATACCTGGAGGCATAAGCCATATAGAAGGCTTGCCTGATACCCGAGGAAGATGCCAGGTACCCTTTCTTGGCAAGAGAATCCACCTTCCTGGAATCCTTGTCAGGGGAGTGAGAGGCCAGAGGAATGCCAGCCTTCTCACAGGCTGTAGTTTGAACTACCCCTACATGGCTACAATGACTAGCCAAAACGTCAGTGCCATTGCCAGTCAGAAGGTACTTCCTGTCCATCTTCTTAGCTAAAGGAGGGACAGAACTAGGGGTTTGGAGGATCTTTAAAGTCTGCTTCTTAAGGGACTTATGAATGGGAATCGAAAGTCCCTGGGATACAAGAAGATCCATCATCTCCCTGTAATCCTCTTCCTCATCATCCTCCTGCCTGGCCTCTTGTACAGAGAGCTGCAGGGTCTCAGCCACCTGCCTCATAAAAGCAAAATGGGAGGTAGCCTCAGAGACAGGCCTAGGAGGGGATTCATACTAAGGATGGTCAGGGGAGACCTCAGGGTCAGTGAGTTCCCCTTCATCCTGTTCCTCCTCCTCCTCCTCATATTCAGAAAATACATCTCAGGATCAATGTGTCCTGAAGGAGTTGAACCAATATCCGAAACCATTGGCTACCCAGATGGTACCTGCGACGGTTTGCCAAACCCAGATTGCAAAGACTGCACTATTCGGATGGCCTTTGCAATTTCATCAGCGGTTGGAACCGTGACCAATTGCTTACACGGTTCCGAACCGGACCATTTGGCTTTCTTCGATGGTGCGGGTTTGGAAGCCGACGCCGAGCGTCGTTTAGCTGTCGATGGTTCACCCTGGCTTGAAAGGTCGGTTGTAGGATCTGAAGGTTCGGTTGAACCGGAACCGGCCTCAGCAGTTTTGTCCATTTTTTCCTTCAGTTTACTGAGGTGCCTGTCTAAAGTAGACTGAGGGAAATGCTTACAAATATCACAGTCTGTTTGCAAGGGGTTAAAACTCAAACAGTACTGACAAACCAAATGTGGATCAGCTTTTGCAAATTGCTCCCCACACTCAGTACAACTCTGAAACCCAGTGGGACCGGTTTTTCTCTTGGGTTTCTGTGACATAACCCTAAAATATGGAGCTTAACCCAGTGGCTTAGTTAGGCCGGTTAAGCAAGAATCAAATACCTACTTTATCCATAGTGGCTTACTTAGGCCAGGATAAAGAATGAAGAAATACGAAAATGACTCCTGAAGGCTTAGTTAGGCCTGGTAATAGAGAAGACAAAGTCTGAACCGGCCAACGGTTTAGCGCCAGCCAAAAATGAACCGAGAGCCCCCGGTTCTGGTCAGAACTTTGCACTGGCGTCCCAATACAGTGAAAAATTTGATGAAAGGAGAAATTTAGAAGTTCAGCCCCCTCATGGTCATGGAACAGATTGGAAACTGAACACTTACCCAACCTAGGAAATGTGAGCTATACTGAAGACAGCGGCTTGAGAACGTACTAAAATTAAAACAACAAAGCGGTTTGAAATAAACCGACGAAACTACACTAGACTGAAAGCAGCGAGGAGAAATCTCCGAGGCGTCTTCACTGGTGAGCGGAGTAAAGAATCTGATCAGTTACTAGAACATACCGAAGACAGTGGTTTGAAAACCGAGCTTGAGCGCAACGTTCTATGCATTTGCATAGAGTTTAACTCTTGGTTCTCCAGGGCAGTTGAACCGGTCGGTCTAACTGCATATTGTCAGAATACAGCAAGACTTCATGTTGTTTGAAGTACCCAGGATAGTCTTGCTGAGTTGCAGCACCTTTTTTACAGTGGGATCCTGCATTGCAATTTACAGTATTTACCCTGGATAGCCCAGATGAGATGCAGCATCTCATTTCCCATGGAGTCCTGCATTACAAATTATTTACCCAGGATATCCCTGCTGAGTTGTAACACCTTCTTTACAGTGGGGTCCTGCATTACAATTTATTTAAGCAGGATAGCCCAGCTGAGATGCAGCATCTCATTTCCAATGGGGTACTGCATTACAGTTCATTTACGCAGGATAGCACAGCTGAGATGCAGCATCTTGTTTCTGGTGGGGTCCTGCATTACAGTTTATTTACCCAGGATAGCCCAGCTGAGATGCAGCATCTCATTTTCCCTGTGGTCCTGAATTAAACTGTATGTACCCAGGATAACCTTGCTGAGTTGCAACACCTTTTTACAGTGGGGTCCTGCATTACAATTTATTTACCCAGGCTATCCCTGCTTAGTTATAACACCTTGTTTACTGTGGGATCCTGCATTACAATTTATTTAAGCAGGATAGCCCAGCTGAGCTGCAGCATCTCATTTCCAGAGTGGTCCTGCATTACAATTAATTTACGCAGGATAGCCCAGCTGAGATGCAGCATCTCATTTCTTTTGGGGTCTTGCATTACAATTAATTTACGCAGGATAGCTCAGCTGAGATGCAGCATCTCGTTTCTAATGGGGTCCTGCAATACAATTTATTTACTCAGGATAGCCAAGTTGAGATGCAGCATCACATTTCCCCTGGGGCCCTGCATTATAATTTATTGACCCATGATCGCCTAGCTGAGATGCGTCATCTCACTTCCAGTGGGGTCCTGCATACCAATTTATTTACCCAAGATAACCCAGCTGAGATGCAGCATCTTGTTTCCCGTGGGTTCCTGTATTACAATTTATTTACCCAGGATATCCCAGCTGAGACTTAACATCTTGTTTTCCATTTGGTCCTGCATTACAATTTATTTACCAAGGATAGCTCAGCCGAGACACAACGTCTCGTTTCCAGAGGGGTCCTGCACTACAAGTTATTTACCCATGGTAGCCCAGCTGAGACGCAGCATCTTGTTTCCAATGGGGTTCTGCTCATACCTCTTTCTTTTTGGCAAATCACTTTATTTTGTAAAACATTTATAAAACATAACTAATAGCACATCCAATACAAACAATTCCTTACAGAAATAAAGAAAATACCCCACCTCGACATCCTCCCATCACCCCAGTTTCCAACCCTCCCCTCCCACCCCTCCCATTCCTGACAGCCATCCACATCTTCGTAAAATTAGCTGAGGAAATATAAAATCTTACAGTGAAAAATTACTCATTGGCTAGTGGATGAGTAAGTGTATACTGTGGGGAAGAGACAATTGTCAATAGGACTAGATTAGTAGGGGGGGGGAGGACTATAAAATCCAAAGAAGCCTGGGTAACAAGGTTAGGCTTAATAGAAAGAAACCTTAGGATTCTGGGAAGCTAATAACCGTATTTTCCTTTCAAGGAATGAAACAGGTTGCCCCAGCATTTAAAAAATCTGGCTGAAGCATTGTAAAAATTAGAGAGTTATCTCTCAGCATTCAATGCATTTAGGAATTCCTCCCACCACTCTTTGAAAGAAGGGATCCAATTACCTTGCCAATGACAAAGGATTAGCAACTTTGTTACCAAGGCAACCAGAGTAATTTGACATTTCTGGGTTCCAGATAAAGAATGAGTATATTTCCCAAACAGACAAATCTCAACATTAAAGAAAGATGATAAATCACAATACGGTTGTATCCAGCCTCTGACATCTTGCCAAAACTTAGCTATTTTAGGACAGGCCCAGAATTTATGAAAAGTAGTAGCCAACTGATCACCACAATCAGTACAGGCCGGAGACGATTGTTTTTTCAACCTGTATAACTTAGCTGGCGAGAAATATAAGTTATGCAACAACTTAAACTGGATCTCCCTCAATCTATCTTGTTTAATACAAGAATATATATTCCCAAATATTTTCTCCCAGGTTTCTTCTGACCATCCCAAGGCCAGATTAGTTTCCCAAAAAGAGGAATCGATGATCTTTTTGGGTCTGAATTAGAAATGATGTGCTTGTATATTTTGGAAAATGATTTACCCGATAAGGCCATTTCACTCAATGTCCTGATTAATTGGGCAGCTTCCCCCGAAACCTTGCTCTTACATATATGAGAAGAAATACTTTTATGAATCTGAAAAAATCGCAAAAGGTTCGTTGGTTTTACCTTAAACTTATCGACCAACACAGGCAAAGGGGAGAAAATATTGCCGGAGAAAAAAATCGAAATGCGGGGTTTTACGGGGTAGTCTCGTATAAACCTTGTAATAGGCTTGTTTCCCACAAGGAAATTAGGATTTCTTAAAAGGGGTTGAGACAGGTCATTAGCATAAGAAATATGTAACTTTGAATACAACTAGTGTAAGGCCCTTACGTCCCAGCCCAAAGGGGTTTTCCTAAGGTGGTTAGGAACTTTGGACCACGGTAAGTATAAAAAAGATTCTAAATCTAGATTCGCAAGTTTGGAGACCCTCTGGTCTAGGGCAAGGCCAAGTGAAGAAAGATCTTCTTCTCGTGACCACAAAGCAAAGCTGGTCGCATGAATAGCTAGATAGTAGGTATAAAAGTCTGGGACCTGAAGGCAACCTACCTTCCGATGGGAAGTTAACTTGGCGTAAGCTCTGCGAGGAGGTTTGCCCTTCCATAGAAAGTCCGAGCAGGACTTATAGAGCGGATTGAAGAAGGACCTGGGGAGGTAGATATTCAGATTACGAAGAGGATAAAAGATCCTAGGTAAAACCATCATCTTTAATGTGTTAACCCTACCCGAAAAAGTCAAAGGGAGCTTCATCCACCTCTCCAGGTCCTCCCCAATTGCTTTAATTAGGGGTTTAAAGTTTAAGCTGACCAATTTCTCTAGATCCTTTGAGATCTGGATGCCCAGATAAGGTAATGAATTTGACTGCCATTGCAGACCTAAAGAAGAGCACCAGGTTTTGTAAAGGTGTGAGGATAATGAATAAACTAATGTTTTACTTCTGTTAAGCTTGTAACCGGAAAATTCGCTGAAACACGAGATTATCGAAAGCAGACGAGGAAGTGAAACAGTGCTATTCCTAATGTGCAGCAACAAATCATCTGCAAATGCTGATACCTTAAATTCCCAGTTACCTAGACAAATTCCTTGTATTAATGGGTCCATCTGAATGGCTCTTATCAAGGGCTCTAAATATAAATTAAATAAGTATGGCAACAGGGGACAGCCCTGGCGAGTGCCTCTCAGAAGGGGGAGGGTATCCGAAATCAAATTATTACATTGAACTCTTGCAGATGGACTGTCGTACAAAATTTGAATATAGTGGATAAATTCCTTTGGAATACCAAATTTAGCCAGTGTTGCAAACATAAAACCCCACTCCACCCTGTCAAAGGCCTTCTCTGCATCTAACAAAACAAAGGAGGCCTCTTTATCCGGATCCTCAGACACAGAAATCAAATAGAACAGTTTTCTAAAATGATCTGTCGAGGATCAGCCTGCAACAAAACCAGCTTGCTCCGGACTCAACAATCCACACCATGTTGACTTCAATCTGTTAGCTAAAATCTTAGCATATATCTTCATATCAACATTCAATAGAGAGATAGGTCTATAGTTACTTGCTGAGTCTAGAGATTTGCCTGGCTTGGGTAGCAAAATTATCCTAGCTTCAAAAAGGGATCTCTCCTTCACTCCATTGCTATGCCAGTAAGCATAGAGTTGGTGCAGGAGGGGAATCAACTTACTCTTAAAGGTCTTACAAAATAAAGGGGTGAAGCCGTCCGGGCCAGGGGCTTTATCTAATTTAAGTGAGTCAATGGCACTTGCAATTTCATCCTTCGAAAAGGGGGCTACTAGAAGTTGCATGGATTCCATGGGCATCTGCGGGAAAGATATCTTATCCAAAAACTCTTTCATTTTGATCTCACTTTGAGCAGAGAGAGGTTGACTAGAGTATAACGCTTTGTAATAATTGTAAAAAATATCCAAGATGCCCTTGGGATCGGCAATCAAGTTACTGGTGATGGGGTGCTTCAGAGCAGCCACCCACTTTTCCTCTGCTCTTCTCTTTAACTGCCAAGTCAAAAGGTTACCAGATTTACTACCCCGTCCTATGTACGGCGCTTTTAATTTAGAGGTGGAATTCTCTATCTTCTCATTTAAGGTATTTATATACCAGCTCTGTAAGCCAATTAATTCTTGGTCTTGATCTTTAGTTCTGGAGGTCTCATCAATAGCTACTAACATTGAGATTTTTTTTAGACAATTATTGAGTAAGTGTCTAGTTTTTGCCTTACACACTGTTGCAATTCTAAGAAGTTCCCCTCTCCATGTCGCTTTTAAGGCAGCTCAAACTAAGTCTACTGCACTGAGAGATCCCCAGTTCTCTGTTATAGTATTGGCCATGAATATTCGAAAACGAGATAATACGTGGGGGTCTCTCAGCAGACTGTTGTTTAATGACCTGAATAAGATCTAGGTGGAATGGATAGAGGGGAACATCTGAATTTGATTAAGGAATGGTCTGAGATAACCCGAGGTGAAAATACAACCTCGTCTATTTCGGCTAAGTGGTGTTGACTGACTAGAAAGTAATCAATTCTAGAATAAGATCTATGCACAGAGGAAAAAAAAGTAAAATCCTTAGTAGTTGGTTTAAACAGTCTCCAGGGGTCAGTTAACCCAAGGGATGTTTTAAACTCCATCAAGGCCCGCTGGGCTGGAGAAAATTTCAAGGTCTTACACCAAGAACGGTCCAAGCTGTTGGATTGAACTAAGTTCCAATCGCCGCCTAGGATAATAAGAGTGTCTTTAAAGGGCGCTAAAATTGTGGTCAATTGTACAAAAAAGGAAGGAGACTCGATGTTGGAGCCATATACTGATCCTAAAACTAAATTCATCCCTCCTAATTTACCTGAAACTACAATAAACCTACCTTTCGGATCAGAAATAATCTCAGAGGATACAAAGGGAACCCCTTTTGCTACTAATACCGCTACTCCCCGACTGCTTGTGGAAAACCCGGCACCAAAAATCTGACTAACCCACTTTTTTTTAAAACAGTGGAGCCGGTCAGAAAGAACATGGGTTTCTTGAAGGAAAACTATGGACGGATCTAAATTAGCCAGATGATAAAGTAAAATATTCCTTTTCCGGTTGTCCCTACCCCCTTTCACATTCCACGAGATAATGTTCAATTGGCTAGCCAGCTGGGAGTCCTTCCTTAATCGTAAAAGGATGTGGATAGCTGTCATCCCTCCCCCCCCTCCAATAACCAAAATATACAGACCATCCCCTCTCCCCCCTCCCCCCCAAACAAAAAAAAAACCTTCCTCATGGACCGCCACAAGGGCAGGCCCTCTGCCCTAAGCCAACTCCTCAATCTAGGGTCCATGGCACGCCATAGAGGTTGGGTATCCCCTCCCGAATACCACAAGTATGAGCTTTAGAATGTATATCTACAGTTCTCGATCCCCTCGTTGGGACCCCTACAATGAATGCCTGTATGTCTGACCCAAACAGTTACCACTCAGGGGGAAGTTGGCTAAATAATAAGATTAGGGCTTAAAAAAAATCCAAGCCCAACTGCTAAAATAATCTCAGCTTTAAGGGCTGCACTAGCTCAGTGAACGGACTGAGGATTAGGGTCAAGAGGTTAAGACCGTTGTTGACCAATAGCTAGGCCTCAATGGCTTTATTGCCTGAAAGTAACCTCATAAAAAAAAAAAAAAAAATCCGATGCATATAGAGGCCCAGTACAGGTTAGAGCAACCCACCCGTATCAGATCTGTAAACCAACTTCTATAAGGGAAAGTAAATTCTATCTTGCAATAATATCCGGTTCCCATAACCCTTATTTCCAACTGATCGTTTAACTGAGTATCTTCCTTCCAACTTAACATATTCTTTAGTTAACTCTCCAGATAAACAATGAAACCACCCCCTGACAGTCTAAGTTACCAGACTGTAAAGGATTGACCACAGAAAAAATAAAGCGAATCCTGTGGGTTAAACATATTCTAGCGTCCACTCCAAGCCACATATCTTGAACATATTGTAGTCCATGACATTTTTCTTAACAGACTCTATGCCTAGTAGTCCAGAGGGTTCCAAGGTTCTCATCCCTTCTTGAATAAATCAGGTAGAGAAGTTGTTAGAAACTGCAGTGCTTCATCTACAGATTTGAAGCGTTTAGTCCCCTCTTTCAAAGAGATTTCCAATTTGGCAGGGTACAGCATACGATGACGAATATCTGCGGCCCACAACTTCGAAGTAACAGGTCTAAAACTTGCTCGGGCTTGACGCACTTTCCATGTCAGGTCAGGAACAAGCCAGAGTCTCTTGCCTTCCCATTGAAATGTAGATAGTTTCCGCGATTCTCTTAGAATAAATTCGCGATCCAAATAATTTAATAACTTGAAGATTACTGGCCTTGGTGGCTGGGATGCAGGGGGCTTAGCTCTTAAGGCACAATGGGCCCTTTCTATCACGAATTCAGGGCCATTAGGCAAAGGACCCACTGATTTCCTTAATAATTTCTGCATAAAGAGAATTGTGTTGGGGCCTTCCTCGCCCTCAGGGAGCCCCAATAACACAAGGTTATTACGCCTGCTCCTTCCTTCCAGATCGTCCAAACGATCCTCTAGTTTGGATATGGCTCTCTTGCTCTCCGTGGTTGCCAGGCCTAGTTTCTCCTGTTTTCTCTCGAGCGATGAAACCCTGGCTTCTGCATCTGTCACTCTCCTAGCAAGCTGAGTCAAGGGAGGCTTAAATTCAGCTACTTCCTCCACTAGTTTAAATAGCGCTTCCTTTATTGTAGCTAAATCGTCGTAGGTTTTACCGGGTGAATTTCGTCCTGTGGTGTCATCGTGAGGAGCTTCTGACGGGGCCGCTTATGTCCGACTCTTGTTCGAATTTTCCATTTCTCCCATAGCACACAGACCAAAATTAAGTTCAGCTTACAGTCTTGGCACCTTTAATTCACCTTACACTGCCGACTTCGCTTGAAAGGGGGTCTAAAACTGCAGATTTTGTTCGGCGAGGTGGAGACCCAAGAAAACGCGTCTAGCCCGCTCGACGCATCACGTGACCTCCCTGCTCATACCTCTTTCTACAGCTGGGTAGCCTGTAGCACAGACAATGTAAGTGACTTGGTCACACAGTAAATGTTTGCTTCTAGTGGGACTCAAACCTGCAGTCTTTCAGTCTCTAAACCAGTGCTCTAACCACTAATATACCACACTTACTATCAATAGATACAGTGTGTAGTAGGATTTGATCTGATGTTCACAGGATAGCCCAGCTGAGATGCAACATCTCTTTTCCCCCGTAGCTTACATTACAAGTTATTTATCCGAGATAGCCCAGCTGAGATGAAGCATCTCATTTCCGGTGGGGTCCTGCATTACAGCTTATTTGGATGGGCGAGGCTAGTTCTAGGCCTGCTGAAGAGCTGTCATGAGTAATCGGTGCCTCCTAGGCTTACCGGGGGGATCTACTTGTGGGTGGTTTCAGTGCCGGGGGCCGCTGTTCTGGACCTGGCTGGGGGTGGCGACCTCCTGTAAGGAGTCATTTTCCCTCACAAATTTTGAATCTTCTTCTTTCTGGATTTAAAACGGTATTGGTTCTACATATATAATCTGTAGCCCATGGTAAGGCTATTACATTGATTTGGTCACAAACTAATGGTACTTTTCCTAAAGACTTCTAGTGAAAGCAGAGTCTTAGAATAAAGTCCAGTGTGGCCAGGGAAGTAAAAGATCCCTCAGCCCTATAATAAAACATTAAATCTGGATCTAAAACTGGAGAACGTTTGATGGTATTGCTCCCTGTCAGGACCTGCATGGATTGATTTGGACAAAAGGGGACTGGACTCCCTACAGGATTTCTGGAGTTAATCGGACTATAATTAAACAATTTGTTTATTTATTGATTTAGTGTGGTATTTATGTATGATTGATTGGATATTTGTAGGGTTGTGTGGTTGTGTGGGTTATACTTGTTGAAGGTGGATGTATATATGTGATTGATAATTACAGTGTTGTAGTGTGACGGTTTCATTTGGTTTACTTATTAATTATTTGATTAAGATGTGCTGGGAGGACCTTAAGACGGTCAGGCGTTATTCTCCCACTCTGCTCCGGGATCTGCGCCCCTTTCATTGTCCCCCATTAATAGCCAATGTCTATAGGAGATGTCGTGCATTGGGGATAGTGAGGAGACGTTCGAGGGGTGTATGAACTGGGCAGAGTGGGAGCATGGAAAGGGGTGGGCAGATAGAGACAGTGGGGACTAGGAGACCCCCTTGAGTGAAATGGGGTCAGGAAAGGGGTGGTCCTTGCCTGATTCCCATACCCAAGGGCTCCGCAAATTGTGGACAGATCTTGGGATCCTCCTTGAAAACCCATCCAACCCAGACGCTGTTGTGTAATGCCAGGTTAATTAGGAACAAGATCACTATTATAGCTGATCTTGTTGTAACATCTGACCTGGCATGCATCACTGAGACCTGGCTGGATGAGAATGCAGGCCCTATTCTGGCATCTGCTTCTCTGGCTGGGTTCTCGGTGATACACCGCTCGAGGTTGGATCATAGGGGCGGGGGTGTAGCCATTTTCTTTAAAATGGAGCTGAGTCTTGTGGATGTACCACTGGGTTGCACACGATCCTTTGAGTGTATCCTGGGAGCAGGTGTAGGGTTCAGGATTCTCCTCATCTACCCTCCATCCGGCGATGGTGGAGAATTCCTGAAGGAGTTTGTGGACTTCACTGTTGACGTGGCATTGGGAGTCGCCCAGGTGGTTAATACTGGGCAACTTCAATGCCTGGGTCAACGATGAACTCTCGCACTTTGGAAATAACCTCCTCCAACTTATGGCTATGTTGGGCCTTACACAGGTGGTTACTTCTGTTACCCATATAGGGGGTCACTCATTGGACCTTGTGTTTCTCCTGGAGATGGAGATCATGCAATTTGGGGTGGAACCAAATGCCTGGACGGACCATCACACCATAAGATTCAGCTTCGGGGCACACCTAAATAGGCCTGCCCCTATGGAGATGGTTCAGTATCGCCCTTTGAGGGGGATTACCCCAGAGGGCCTACTGGCAGTACTGGACCTATCGGGTCTATCAAGTGAGTGCATGAATCCAGGGGACCTCTTACTTGCCTATAATAAGGCGGTGGGTGATGCCCTGGATTCAGTTGCTCCTGTTTGAGTTCATCCACTCACTCAGCACCCAAGGACCCCTTGGTTTGATGGGTTCTTGAAGGAGCTGAGAAGAGTGGGGTGAAGGCTAGAGAGGGCTTGACGGAAATCCGGCCTGGATGACGACAGACTTAGATTGATGGACCATTATGTTTTCTATCAATCAGCAATCACCCATAAGAAGGCAGAGTTCCTGTCCAGGGAGATTGCTGCTGCATAGAATCGACCAGCTCAACTCTTTCAGACTGTCGACAGACTGTGCAATCTACTCTGTCTGCAGTCTGGAAGAGATTTTTCACAAACAAAGTATGATGAGCTTGCTCGGTTCTTCGCAGATAAGATTGCCAGCATTAGGTCGGGCATCGGCCCAGCTCCCTCTTTAAGGGATTGCGGAGATTGGCGGGAGGAGACGAGCACCTGTGCTACCTGGTTTGACTTTAGCAGGCCGGAGTTCATGGACATTGTGAGGATTGTCCAGACTGTATGACCAACCAGCTGTAGTTTTGATCTGGGTGCTACGCCACTATTACTAGGTTGCGTAGATATTATCTGCCCGATCCTTGCTCAAATTGTCTGGAAGTCTGTGGAGCAGGGGATCTTTCCTGATCCCCTAAAGGAGGCGGTCATTCGACCACTCCTTAAAAAACCCTCCTTGAACCCAGACTGCCTAGCCAACTTCAGATCTATCTCTAACCTGCCCTTTGTGGGTAAGGTTATTGAAAAGGTGGTTGCGTCACAGCTGGATGACAATTTTACGAATCACAATGTCTATGATACTCTCCAGTCTAGGTTTAGGAAAAGACAGCACCGAGACCGCCCTTGTCAGGGTCTTAAATGATCTCCTAATTGTAAGAGGTCGAAAGGCTCGTACTATTCTAGTCCTTCTTGAGCTCTCTGCAGCATTTGATACTGTGGACCATGGTGTGCTTTTGGAGTGCTTGCGGCTTCTTTGTGGGCTGTCAGGTACAGTTCTACATTGGTTTTGATCTTTCCTCACAGGCGGGACACAAAGGGTTGTCATCGGAATTTATTCCTCTGACGCCTTCTCCCTGTCCTGTGGGGTGCCGCAGGGCGCCATTTTGGCGCCCATGTTGTTCGCTGTTTATATGCTGCCATTAGGAGATATCATTAGGTGATACAGTCTGGGTTTTCACTGCTATGCAGATGACACCCAGCGGTATTTGTCCTTTATTCCCGGACAAGATGATGTGATCTCCGTGCTTAACAGCTGTCTGGCCGAGATCAGAGACTGGATGAGTGCTAGCTGGCTGAGGTTAAATCTGGATAAGACCAAGGTGCTGGCTGTGGACCCGGGTCGCCTTGAGGTGGGTCATAGAGCTGGGCTTCCATCAGGCCTATGGCTTGATGGTGTCCAGCTCTCAACCTCAGACCAGGTGCGTAACCTGGGTGTTATTATTGACGACGGCTTGACCCTGAAATCGTAGGTGTCTGCCGCTGTCAAGTCTTCCTTTTATCATCTTAGGAATATCGCCCAGGTGAAACACCTGGTTCCTCTGGCTGACCTTCCTACACTGGTCCATGCCTTCGTGACCACCTGCCTTGATTACTGTAATGCCCTGTACCTAGGGCTACCAGGGGTTGATGTCTGCTGCTTGCAGCTAGTGCAGAATGTGGCGGCCAGGCTTCTGACTGGTACTTCTAGAACTAGTCATATTATGCCTGTGCTGCATGGACTGCACTGACTGCCGGTTCAATGACAGATCACCTTTAAGGTCGCGTTACTGACCTATAAAGCCCTACATGAACAGGGACCCCAATATTTGCAAGATCTTCTTACTCCCTACTGCCCCTCCCGCCCACTCCGATCCGCTGACGAGGGATTTCTAGAGATTCCCAGGGTTCATTTAAAGACATCTGGGGCATGTGCGTCTTTTTATGCTGCCCCTTCCCTGTGGAATTCTCCACCTCGTCGGATAAGAGAATGCCTGACTGTTGAGAGTTTTAAATCAGAGCTCAAAACCTTTCTGTTTTTTAAAGCCTATAGTGAATGATTTTATTAATGTTATTTAATTGTTTGATGTCTTTTAATTGTTTGGTCTTAACTTATTTGTACAGCACTTTGGTTTTGAAAAGCGCTTAAAAAATAAAGTTTTTCTTTACTTACTTTACCCAGATGCAGCATCTCATTTCCCCTGTGGTCCTGAATTAACATTTATGTACCCAGGATAGCCTTGCTGAGTTGCAACACCTTGTTTACACGGGGGGGGCCAGCATTACAATTTATTTACCCAGTATAGACCAGTTGAAATGCAGCACCTCATTTCTTGTGGGGTCCTGCATTACAATTTATTTACCCAGGATAGCTCAGATGAGATGCAGCAGCGCATTTTCTGTGGGGTCCTGCATTACAATTTATTTACATAGGATAGCCCAGCTAATATGCAGCAGCTCATTTCCTGTGGGTCATAGAAACATAGAGTATGACAGCAGATAAGGACCAACTGGTCCACCTAGTCTGCTATTTCCCTATTTGGTTTGGCAATCCCTACTCTTATCTGGACTGCCGTTCCCCCACTCTGCTGCACGGCAGGATGCCTTTATGCTTATCCCATTCACTTTTGAATCCCTGTACTGCTTTCACTTCAACCACCTCTGCTGGTCTCGGCTGTTCCATGGATCCACCACCCTCTCTGTGAAAGAATACTTCCTAACATCCCCTCTAAGTCTTCCTCCCTCCAGCCTCATGTTATGTCCCCTTGTCCTCATGCACTTTCTTCTCTGAAATATGCTCCCCTCCTGTACCATGTTTATTACTCTAAAATATTTGAAAGACTCTATCATATCCCCTCTCTCCCTTCTCTCTTCCAGTGAATAGATGTTAAGTTCCTTGAGTCTTTCCTCATAAGGCTTGTGGTGCAGCACATATATCATTTTTGTTGCTCTTCTCTGGACTGCTTCCATTCTGTCTATGTCCTTCCTGAGATGTGGTCTCCAGAACTGGACACAGTATTCCAGATGAGGCCTCACCAGTGATCTATACAGTGGCATCACCACTTCGCTCCTCCTACTGGTTATGCCCCTACCTATGCACCCCAGCATTCTGGTTGCTTTCCCCACTGCTTTTTCACATTGTTTGGATGACTTCAGGTCATCGGATATGATAACCCCCAGGTCTCTCTCTTGACTTGTGGTGGCTAGAACCGACCCCACCCCCATCCTGTATTCCTCTCTGGGTTTTGTGTCCTAGGTGTATTGTCTTGCACTTCTTAGCGTTGAAACCCAACTGCCAAACCCTTGACCATTACTCAAGTAGTCTTAGGTTGTTTATCATTTTATCTAGCCCCTCCTGTGTGTTGACTCCATTGCAGATCTTGGTGTCTTCTGCAAACAGGCATACTTTCTCCTTCAGTCCTTCTGCAATGTCGCTTATGAAGACATTGAGTGGGACTGGACCCAGCACCGATCCCTGTCGTACCTCACTGATCACCTCTCCCTCTTCGAATTTTATGCCATTTACTACCTTCATCTGGGTCCTGCTTTTTAGCCCGTTTCCAACCCATTTTACCACATTAAAGCCCACACCCAGATTCTCCAATTTGTTAAGCAACCTTCTTTGTGGAACAGTGTTGAAGGCCTTGCTGAAATCCAGGTAGGCTACATCTACCGCCTCTCCCTGATTCACCACCCTGGTCACCCAGGCAAAGAAATCGATAAGACTAGTCTGACAGGACCTCCCTTCAGTGAATCCATGCTGCCTGAGTCCTTTGCACCACCTGACTCTAGGAACTTCACTACCCTCTCCTTAAGCAGGGACTCCAACAGCTTCTGCACCACTGAGGTCAGGCTTACAGGTCTGTAATTGCCTGCCTCCTCCCTACTTCCACTCTTGTGCAGGGGGACCACCTCTGCCCTCCTCCAGTCCCCAGGTACCTCCCCCTTCTCTAGTGATTGGTTGAAAAGAGTCATCAGCTGGTTCTACATTACATTTTATTTACCCATGATAGCCCAGCTGAGATGCAGCATCTAATTTCCTGTTGGGTACTGCATTACAATTTATTTATACAGGATAGCCCAGCTGAGATGCAACACTTAGTTATGCAGTGGGTTCCTGCATTATAATTTATTTACTGAGAAAAGCTCTGCTGAGATGCAGCGTCTCGTTTCCAGGGTGTCCAACATTACAGTTTTTATACCAGTTAGAACCAGGTTGAAATGCAACATCTCAGTCCCTGTGGGATTCTGAATTACAGTTTACTTACACAGTATAGCCAAGCTGAAATGCAGCATCTCATTTCCCCTGGTGCCTGCATTACAATTTATTTACCTGGAATAGCCAAACAGAGATGCAACACCTCTTTTCCAGTGGGGTCCTACATTACAGTTGATTCACCCAAGATGGCCCAGCTGAGATGCAACACCTCATTTCCCATTGGGTCCTGCACTGTTATTTATTTACCCAGGACAGACCATCTAAGATGCAGTATCTCGTTTCTCCTGGGGTCCTGCATTACAATTTATTTACCCAGGACAACCCAGCTGAGATGCATCATCTAATTTCCCCTGTGGTCCTGAATTAAAATGTGTGTACCAGGATAGCCTTGCTGAGTTGCAACACCTCATTTTGCAATGTTGTTCTGCATTACAATTTATTTACCCAGGATAGCTCTGCTGAGTTGCAGCATTTCATTTATAGTGGTGTCCAACATTACAATTTACATACCCAGAATGCCCCAGCTGAAATGCAGCATTTCATTTCCAGTGGGGTCCTGTATTACAATTTCTTTACCCAGGACAACCCAGCTGGGATGCAGCATCTCATTTCCAGTGGAGTCCTGCATTACAGTTTATTTACCCAGGTTAGCCCAAGCTGCAATGCAGCATTTCATTTCCCCTGGGGTCATGCTTTATAATTTATTTACACTGGATAGTCCAGCTGAGATGCAGCATCTCATTTCCAGTGGGGTCGTGTATTATAATTTCTTTACCCAGGACAGCCCAGCTGGGATGCAGCATCTCATTTCCAGTGGAGTCCTGCATTACAGTTTATTTAACCAGGTTAGCCCAAGCTGCAATGCAGCATTTCATTTCACCTGGGGTCATGCTTTATAATTTATTTACACTGGATAGCCCAGCTGAGATGCAGCATCTCGTTTCTGGTAGGGCCCTGCATTAAAATTTATTTATCCAGGATAGCCCTGCTGAGTTGCAGCACCTTGTTTACAGTGTGGTCCTGCATTACAATTTATTTAAGCAGGATAGCCCAGCTGAGATGCAGTATCTCATTTCCAGTGGGGTCCTGCATTACAATTTATTTACCCGGAATAGCCCAGCTGATTTATAGCATCTCATTTCTGGTTGGATCCTGCATTAAAATTTATTTACCCATGATCGCCCAGCTGAGATGTATCATTTCTTTCCAGTGGGGTCCTGCATAACAATTTATTTACCTAGGATGACTCATCTGAGATGCAGCATCTTGTTTCCCGTGGGTTCCTCTACTACAGTTTATTTACCCAGGAGGCAGAATTTGAAGATAAGTGGGGACGGCTCAGGGGCAATGTGAGGAAGTATTTTTTCACAGAGAGGGTGGTGGACACATGGAACAGCCTTCCTGAGGAGGTTGTGGGGTCTAAAACTGTGGGAGAATTCAAGAATGCATGGGACAGACATAAGGCAATTTTTGTGGTGGGTAGGAAGAAATAGGCTGTTGGTTAACTAGGATCTGCAGCCTATCCTGTAGGTAGGGAAATTGGCAGACTAGGTGGGCCAAGCGGTCCTTATCTGCTGTCAAAGTCTATGTTTCCATATCCCAGCTGAAACGCAACATCTCATTTTTCGTTTGGTCCTACATTACATATACAATAATGGATGGGGAAGTGTATTTAATGAGAAATTAATGGTTGCCCGAGGTGTGGGATGCTACATAAACCCTGAGGGTGAAGCCCAAGGGATTTATTAAAGCATCCCACTCCGAGAGCAACCATTAATTTCGAATTTAGTTCACTTCCTGATCTTTTATTATTCATAATTGCTGGGCAGCAATTTTTTCTAGCCTTCATTTAGTGTTTATGACTCCGACACACGCACTCTCACTCTCACACAGACAGGCACACACAACATTTTTTTTAGCTCGTTATTTATAATTGTTGGTTAATTATTGTACTTCTATTTATTTTGCAGTTGCAATCTTACCACAGTTTAAGATGTCAGAGCTCTTCCCGCTGCCACTTTGTGTTGTGTGCGGCCACGGAATGACAGGATCATCCAGACAGCGAGCGAGACTCGAAGATGTTCTGAGGTGCAGTTTTCAAATGGTAGGATCAACCATATCATTTTTTTGTGCTAATATGGTAGTTTTTTTTTTTTTAAAGAAAAAGCGACAGACTAGAAGTCGGGTTGACAGCTCTTCATTAAGCGAGTGAGGAACCGCCATGTTTTGGAAACTGAAAGCCCGCTCTGGACCACACATACAGCAAATGAGGGAGCAGGTTTCCGTGACTGACTAGGCGCATGTTTCCCGTTATAACTCGCGAGTTATAATGGGAACTTATAACTCGGTCAGGCAATGTAAAAAATTGCTGACCAATTATTATCATTTATAAAACGGGTAGAAGAAATCCTTCACCCTGATTGGTCAAAAGGTGTGTCTTTACTTGTCAACAAACTGAAAGGTGGCACTACTTTCCTAATACCTTAACCTCCATAGGTGAAAGGGCAGCAATATCATTGAGCAACTGATATCTTCCATCAGTCCCTCTGCAACCAGAACTGATCTTCCATCACAAACATGGCTGTTACCGTTACACTGTAAAAACCTTCAACTGGGCCCTAAAAATAAAACTACCTTAAATAAAAAATAAAACAAATTAAGTAAACGTTGTTTCCCTGATCATCACACTCTCCTTACACACATAAACAAATTAGAAACATTAAGTATTGTTGATCGTTTTCGTTACAACTGTTTCTTTACTAACAGTGAAAAATCCCCCTTCTGTCTTTACCTGCTCATCACAGAAATCTCTTCTGCTTGCCTTGACAGTGAGATAATTGAGTCACTGGCTAAAACAGGCCTTTGTTGTCTGTGTGTACAGTATGTTGGGAGAGTAACATTATACCAGCGGAACTGAACAGAATTTTGAATCCCTGTATTCCATGGTAAACATTCCATGATAAACATTCTGTGTCTTGAATGAGGGAAAAAATAGAAAAAAAAAAAACAGGATGAAGAAAGTAGACAATACAGTAGTACTTTATAGATGTAACCTCTAGGTGGTGCTATCCCAAGGGCTACTACCCCTGCCTGCTAGACTAGTAGCAGGTTAAGGGGCCTGAGTTCTGAAATCGGTGCCTCAACCCGGAGGTCAGGGTTGGTAGTGGTCAAGCTAACCTGGGCACAGCCCTCCGGGACACTGTGACCCCCCTCTTTCCCCTCTAGTGGCCTGAATACTGTACAATAATCACTTTCACAATACCCCTGGTACACTACATAAGTACCCACACTGTTTGCACTTACCACCATGGCTGGTTCCTCTGGCTTGACCCCGGGGACCCCCTGTACAACAAGGTTAAGCACAGCAAATAGCAACAGTACAGTACTTTAAGCACAAACTGGAACCACAGTCAGATTACGTGCAGAAAAAGTTAGATCTGATTTATTTAGGGGACTTGAACAATGGAGGGGCAAAATCAGGTTAAGTAGCTTAAAGATTATATCAATCAAGCAGTTATGCACGCATTTGAGTCCCCCACACCTTCCACCTCTGGGTACCCAGGTAGAGAAGAGATGGGCTAGCAAGAACAGTTGCCCGAGGTTGCAGCTGGTCGGGGCCTTGTGATGGAAAACACAACATGCACAGTACACAATATTTGTAATCTGGAGCCAGAGGGCTCAGTTCATAAAGGAAACGAAACAACAAGACAATCAGATGACACACTCAGATTAAGCTGTTGTTGTAGGGTGCTACCCTGGTATTTACTCATGATACCCAAGACTGGACACAGGCTGGATGAAAATTGAGACTGCAGATGGTTGATCTGGAATGCCAGGAGAAGCAGGGTCCAAGTTGCAGAGGAGTTGTTCCTGTTCAAGCGTGGAGCAGGGGGCTGATCTCCAGGCAGGTCTCTCGTCGATGGCTTCTCTGTGCAGTGGGTAGTTTAGCTGGGCCAGCCTGGCAAAGCCCAGACCGCATGGAGACAAGTTCGGAAGCAGTCCGTTTTGGGATGGATACAGCTTCCAGCAAGCAGAACACAGTTCACACAGTGGGGAACTAACTCACAACCCACTAGCAGCTCATAGCACATTTACATGTACTGGAATTATACTGTACCAGGTAAAGCGCTCCCCGGGCACAATCGCAAAGTCTCTGCACACACCAGGAGCTTAGGGGTAGCTGAAAATCCTGACAGGCTGATCGCATTCAGCAAAAATATTCAGTCTTCTTCAGGCTGAGCCTGGCCCACTTCAGTAGCTTACTTTAGTCACACACACTTGGATTTAGTCCAAAATAATTCTCTTCTCTCCCTCTCAGGAGCAGCACACCGGCATGCAGGCCAAAAACTTAGCCTTTTCAGAGTTCTCCCATGTGAATCCACTCAAGATAGCTGCTCAGAAACACTTCAGCTCCTTCTTGCTCAGCTTCCAGCTTAGTTCTAACTGAAAAACTACAAGCAGCCCGGGACTTCCCCAAGATCCAAAAGATTTGGTTGGCTGATTTGGCTGTCAGTCAAAGCGAGAGCTCCCCTTTCAGTTGCAAAAAAGGCGCAAAAAGTTCAAACTGCAGTTCATATAGATTTTGAATTCAGACAGCTCCTGCAGTCCAGCTACATTTTAGGTCCCACCAGAACTGATTAGTCCAATTTGCAGTCCTGTACCAAGATAGTGGAGACAAACAAAACAGTCCTTGCTACAAAGAAAGCAGGTTAGACAAACTACATTATCATTATCATTCTAAATGGTTTTCAGTAAATAGTTACATCTTTCAACAGAGCTCCCTCTCAGATTACTTAAACTGCAATTAGGCAGCCTTAAAGAGACAGTACACAGAGGCTATACAAGCTCTGGTGATCACATTTAAACTGCTAAAACACAGGACACCAGCCTGGCAGTGAGCATTTAGGCAAGCTCAAGGAAGACTTTTTGGGAACCCCCATTTGTAGGGGGGTTACATAAGCAAAAAGAAAAGGTGGGAAAACACAGTTACAGAGGCAGACCCATACTGCTCAAATAATACATTGCTGTCCCTCCAACTCACTGGTTTAGCATTCTTCAGTGAGTTGCTGTTCAATCAATTTTACCACTCCTCTGCCCAAGTCTGGGGACTATTTTTCACCATATTTAAATAAAATAACATACTATTATTAAATCTTTAATAATGCGTCCAGAGTTTTGTTTGATTGTTATAGAAATAGTTGTTACCCATTTTATAAGAGCAATAAGATACTTCAGGGTGTGGGTTGTTGTTTGATAAGAGCACTACCCAGCTGCTGTAGTCACTCTGCGCAAGCGCCTCGTGCCTAACAACGCACCTGTGGGCATGCTGTTATTAATCAACAACCCACACCCTGTCATGTCTTATTGTTTTCTTATTTACCCAGGGTAGACCAGCTGAGATGCAATGTCTCGTTTCCAGTGGGGTCCTTCATTACAAGTTATTTACCCATGCTAGCCAAGCTAAGATGCAGCATCCTGTTTCCAGTGGAGTCCTGCTCATACCTCTTTCTACAACTGGGTGGCCTGTAGCACAGAGAACTTAAGTGACTTGGTCACACAGTAAATGTTTGCTTCTAGTGGGGCTCGAACCTGAAGTCTTTCAGTCTCTAAACCACTGCTTTAACCACTAATATGCCATACTTACTCACTATGCGTAAATACAGTGTGTAGTAGGATTTGATCCAATGTTCACATGATAGCCTAGCTGCGGTGCAACATCTCATTTCCCCCTTTGGCCTGCATTACAAGTTATTTACCCAGGATAGCCCAGCTCAGATGAAGCATCAGTGGGGTCCTGCATTACAATTTATTTTCCCAAGATAGCCTAAACTGAGATACAGCACCTCATTTCCTCTGGGATCCTGCATTACAAGTTATTTACTCAGGATAGCCTAGCAGAGCTATAGTATCTCAGTTTCAGTGTGGTCCTGCATTGCATCTTATTTTCTTTTGATAGCCCAGCTGAGATGCAGAATTTTCTTTCCATTGGGGTCCTCCATTACAATATATTTCCCCAAGATAGCCCAGCTGTGAAGCATCTCTTTTCCAGAGTGGTCCTGCATTACAATTTATTAACCTAGGATAGCCCAAATGAGATGCAACACCTCTTTTTCAGTGGGGTCCTGCATTACAATTTATTCACCCAGGATAGCTCAGCTGAGATGCAGTATCTTGTTTCCTGTTGAGTCCTGCATTACAATTTATTTACTCAGGATAGCCCAGCTGAGATGCAGCATCTTGTTTCCTGTTGGGTCCTGTATTACAATTTTTTTTTTACCCAGGATAGCCCAGCTGAGATGCAAAGCGTCATTTCCAGTGGGGTTAGAAGATATACAAAACATGACAGCTAAAGGGAAGGTTCTGATAGTGGGAGACTTCAACATGCCAGATACAGATTGGTCAATACCAGCAGGAACATCTGCCAGAACTAGACACATAGTGGATTCCCTGAAGGGGGAGGACCTCAAACAACTGGTACAACAACCCACAAGAGACAGGGCTATCCTAGATCTAGTACTGACTAACAGGGAAAGGATCACAGATCTCCAAGTAGAAGGTTATCTGGGGGCCAGTGACCATCACATGGTATGGTTCAATTTGGCCACTACAACTAAATCATCCCATTCCAAGGCAAAAATATGGGACTTCGGAGGAGCTGACTTTGATAAGATGGCCAACAGAGTTAAGCTAGCTCTGGCAAAAAGAAATACAGGTGAGGGGATACAGGCAAATTGGGCAAGCATTAAGGATGCAATACTTGAAGCAACATCCCATTGTGTTATAGAGAAAAGCAAGTGCAAAAGAAGAAGGAAACCACTTTGGTTCTCCAAAACAGTAGCAGAAAAGGGTCCTACAAGAGCTCGATAAGCTCAGGGTGGACAAGGCAATGGGACCTGATGACATACATCCCAGTGTATTAAAGGAGCTAAGGGTGGAATTAGCAGAGCTATTATCAGAACTTTTTAGTGAGTCTCGGAGCACAGGAGAGGTCCCAGAAGACTGGAGAAGGGCTCATGCGATCCCGCTCCACAACAGTGGTGGCAGGCAACTACAGACCAGTCAGTCTTACCTCAGTAATGGGCAAGATTATGGAGGCACTCCTTAGGGAAAGGACAGTGCAACGCCTGGAATCCATATGAGCACAGGATCCAAGACAGCATGGGTTTACAAAAAGGAAGGTCCTGTCAAACTAATTTCATAGATTTCTTTGACTGGGTAACCAGAGTGGTGGACCAAGGTGGAGCAGTTGATGTCATCTACCTCGACTTCAGCAAAGCTTTCGATACTGTTCCACATAGAAGATTGATTAATAAGTTGGGTACGCTCAGGGTGGGTCAGAAGTTGGTCAGCTGGGTGCAAACCGGTTGATGGGCAGAAAACAATGAGTGGCGGTAAATGGTATACAATCAGAAGAGATGCAAGTCACAAGTGGGGTACCTCAGGGATCAGTCCTGGGGCCAGTCCTCTTCAATATCTTCATCAGTGACATTGCAGATGGACTGGAGGGTAAGGTTTGTCTGTTTGCAGATGACACCAAGATCTGCAACAGAGTAGATGATCCAGATGGGGTGGGCAGAATGAGAAGAGATCTGGATAAACTAGCAAAATGGTCGGAAGAGTAGCAACTGGGGTTTAATGCAAAGAAGTGCAAGATCATGCACGTAGGGAAGAGAAACCCTGGAGCCACCTATAGGCTGGAAGGGGAGTTTCTGGCAGTTACAAGGGAAGAAAGAGACTTGGGCATGATCATCATCACCGATGACCTGAAATCATCCAAGCAGACATCTAAAGCAGTAGGTAAGGCTAGAGGAATGTTGGGGTGTATTAGTAGGGGTATCATAAGTCAGAAGAGGTAGGTAATAATCCCTCTTTATAAGACACTGGTTAGGCCCCATCTGAAGTAATGCGTGCAGTACTGGAGGCCACACCTTCACAAGGACATTAACCAAATTGAGGCAGTCCAGAGAAGGGCAACCAAAATGGTGCAGGGACTGCATCAGAAAACATATGAGGACAGATTAACGGAGCTCAGTAGTTATACCCTAGAGCAAAGGAGGTAGAGAGGTGATATGATCGAAGCATTCAAACACCTTAAGGGCATTAACAAGGTGAAAGAGTCTAACATGTTTCAATATAAGAAAAATAGCAGGACAAGAGGACACAGCATGAGATTAGAGAGAGGCCAATTAAGAGGTAATGTGAGGAAGTTATTTTTGACAGAAAGGGTGGTGGATACATGGAATGGCCTACCTCAGGAAGTGGTGAATATGAATACAGTGCAGGGATTCAAACAGGCATGGGATAGGCATAAGGGAGCAATACAGATGAGTATGAATAAATAGGCCATTGACAGAGCAAAGGTCTATGGCAAATTTATAAGGTAGAAAAAGAAATGGGCAGACTGGATGGGCCTTGCAGTCCTTATCTGCCATCAACTTCTATGTTTCTATGTCCTGCATTACAATTGATTTACCCAGGATATCCCTGCTGAGCTGCAACACCTCATTATGCAGTGATTCCTGCATTACAATTTATTTTCCGAGGATAGCTCTGATCAGATGCAGCACGTCATTTCCAGTGGTGTCCAAGAAAAAATTACTCACCTTAGTAATTCTGTTTCTTCCCAGTGATTCTCAGGTATTCACAACTTTCTGCAGTAAGCCTGAAGGGTTGGACTGCCCAGAGAGAATGGAAAGTATGCAAATGAAGGAATCATCAGCACGTGATAACTTTTCAAATGCTGCCCTATACTAACTGCAAATGTTCTAAACCTCCTCAGATTTTCTAGGAGCCTGAAAAGACAAGCAACCCAGTAAAAAAATGAAAAGTATTTGAAAAGGGGAATAATTCAAGATGACCCTATTTTGGTCATAAGAGAAAAAACTCCAACTGGACAAAACACAGAAACATTACTGAAAAGTCAGCATGCCAGCAAAACATGCAAAGAATAAGATCATGAACCTTGTTTACCAACTTGTACTGCTATGTGGCAACATATATACACATTGTGGTGTATATTTTTGTGGTAGCGCAGCATGCGGGAGTGCAGAGGCTTGAGTTCTGGATGGGGAGGTAGGGTGGGAAGTTATGAATATCTGAGTATCACTGGGAAGAAACAGAATTACTAAGGTGAGTAATTTTTTTCTTCTAACCCCAGTAATACTCAGGTATTCATAACTTTCTGCAGACTACAAAGCAGTACCACTGGAGATGGGCACAGAACATTTACTTGGGAAATAGACTCTGCAAGACCGCTGTGCTAAACCAAGCATCACTTCTGGACTGGATGTCTAGACTGTAATGCTTTGTAAAGGTGTGTACTGTTTTCCAGGTAGCTGCTTTACAGATATCCACTAGAGGAACATCCCTTGCAGCTGCGAGCGTAGCAGCTGTCCCTCTGGTGGAATGTGTTCTCAACCCTGTTGGGGGCTCCCTACTAGCTTTTGTGTAGCAGAACTGAATACACTGGACTATCCAATGAGAGACAGATCTTTTAGAAGCTGGATTACCTTTTCCCACATCCCCAAAAGTCAGAAACAGCTGTTTTCTGTCTTGTCTATGGTCCTTAGTGGCTGTAATATAGTAACTAAGAGCTCTCTTCACATCCAAACTATGAAGTCTTCTTTCACCAGAAGTGGAATGCTCAGTGAAAAAGACAGGTAGGGTAATGGATTGGTTGATGTGGAAATCAGAAACTACCTTTGGTAGGAATTTTCTATTTGTTCTCAAAACCACCTAATCGCTGTGAAAGGAGATATAATCCTGCTTCATAGAGAGAGCTTGTAGTTCACTTATTCTTCTTGCAGAAGTAATTGCCACTAGGAAAACTGTTTTCCAGGTGACATATTTAAGTTGAGCTGTAGCCATAGGCTCAAAGGGGTGCCCCATGAGCTTGGCTATACAAACATTAAGGTCCCGTGCTGGCACCGGTACCCTGTGAGGAGGGTGCAAATGAGCCAAACCCTTGAAGAACCTTTTAAAAATGGGGTCTGAAGCTAGTGATACCCTAGCGCCAGCGGAAATGTAAGCAGACAATGCTGCAAGATGTACCTTGAGTGAATTTGGTTGTAGACCCAGAGAATGTAAATGAGAGTGGTAATCCAAAACAGCTGGGACCCCAGCTTGTAAAGGAATTAAATCCTTAGTCGAACACCAGATGGAAAACCTTTTCCACTTAGAGGAATACGTTTTCTTAGTAGATGGTTTCCTATAGCCCCTCAAAATTTGAAGTACCGATTTAGAGAGTTGCAATTTAGCATACTCTAACTCCTCAAGAACCAAGCTTTGAGATTTAGAGACTTGAGGTTCGGATATAACAGGGTCCCCTGGTTGGAGGTCAATAGACTGTGCCTCAGAGGGAGTCTTATCAGTTTGGCCACGGACATTGAGAGCATTAGAGAGCACTATGGCTGCCTGGGCCAGTCTGGAGCTATTAAGATCAGGGATGCTGAATGGGACGTGAGCTTGAGCAACTCTCTGAAGACCAGGGGAAAAGGAGGGAAAGCGTAGAGGAACCTCCCTGACCAATCTAGAGTTAGGGCATCCAGTGGCAAAGTGCCCTGATCTGGTAGCCTGCAGCAATAATGAAGCAAGTGGTGGTTCTTGTGGGATGCGAACAAGTCCACCTCTGGAGTGCCCCACCTTCGGAAAATTATGTCCACCACCTGTTTGTTCAGAGTCCATTCGTGATGGGCCTGGCTGATTTGATTTAAGGCATCTGCCAGGGTATTGTCCCTTCCTGGTAGATGTATTGCCTGCAAGGAAACTCCCAGAGAATACGCCAGGGTCCAAATTTTCATGGCCTCTGTGCAAAGGGGCCCTGACCTGGTGCCTCCCTGTTTGTTGATGTAGTACTTTGTGGTGGTATTGTCTGTTCTGACCTGTACCACCTTTGACTGTAGCAGCCCTGAAAAAGGTTTTACAGCCACAAAACAGCCCTAAGTTCCAACAGGTTTATGTGCTGAAGGAACTCTGAAGCTGAGCCAGTGCCCTGTACTATATGATTTTCCTAGTGGGCGCCCCAGCCCAAAAGGGATGCATCTGTTGTGTGAACAATTGAGGGGTTGTCCATCTGGAAGGAAACACCTTCCCTTAGATTGGGAACTTCTTTCCACCACTGCAAAGCCTGCAGCAGGGTTCTTGTGACCGGGATGGGTTTTGACAGAGAATCTTTCCTTTGACTCCAGTGAGCCCTGAGGTGGAACTGGATGTCCCTCATTTGAAACCTTGCACCCTGCACTGTGGCTGTGGATGCAGCCATATGTCCCAGAAGTTGCAAGAACTGTCTTGCAGGCTTGCTCCTGTTCAAGGTGAAGGAATTTGCCACTAGCTGAAGATTTCTGATCCTGTCCAGAGAATGGTAGGCCCTGCCCTGCAGGGTGTCTATCTCTGCCCCTATGAACTGCAACCTTTGTGCAGGAGTAAGGACTGACTTTTCGAGATTGATAATGAATCCTAAGGATTCCAAGAGGCCTTGAGTAAGGTTTAAATACTGAATGACCTGTTGAGGTGATTTGCCCACCGACAGCCAGTCGTCCAAATATGGAAAAACTATCACACCTTGCCTTCGAAGGTGCGCTACCACTGGTGCTAGGCACTTTGTAAACACCCTTGGGGCCGAAGAAAGGCCAAAAGGCAGGGTTGAAAATTGGTAATGACCTGAAGGGAGTTTGAATCTGAGGTATTTCCTGTGAGGCTCCTTTATGGGAATGTGGAAATAGGCGTCTTTCAAGTCCAGTAATGCTAACCAGTCCCCCCTTTGGATTGTTGGCAGGATCAATGCTAAAGTAACCATTTTGAACTTTGGCTTTTTTAGATGCCTGTTTAAGGCTCTGGGATCCACTATAGGCCACCACTCCCCACTTTCCTTTGTGGTGAGGCAGTATCTGTAGTAAAAGCCCCTTCCTCTCAATGGGCTTGGGACAGGTGCCACTGCTTTTAAAAGTAGCAGTTTCTGGACCTCTGCCTCCAGCAGAATCTTTTCTGCCTGGGAAGGTTCACTGAAACCCTTGGCTGTTAAAGGAGGAAGGGATTTGAAACCCAGAGACAGATCCTGTCTGACCTCCAGGACACACTTTTCTGTGGTGATGGTCTGCCAAGCCTGGAGGAAGTGGGAAAGTCTGCCTCTGACAGGGAGTGAGGAGGCAGCCTGTCCTTCAGGGAGTCTGCTTAGTTTGGGGTGGAGGTTGTGCTTGAGCTCCACATCTAGACCCCCTTCGACCCCTACCCCTACCCCTAAAGTACCCCTGCTGTGGGTACTGTTGGTATTGGGGTATGACCACTGGCTGGAAAAAGGGCCTGGTGTGGAAGGACCTGCCCCGGTCTCCCCTTCCATAAGGCTTGGTGGATGAAGAAGCTCTCTCTCTCTCTACTAGAGTTGCTCCTATAGGTGGCCTTGTACTCATCCACCTACTTCATGTATGCCACAGTGGATTCTCTGAAAAGAGCATTTCTCTCTAAAGGAAAATCCAGGGCCTTAGACTGTGTCAGCAGTGAGATTTGTGGCCCTCAGACAAGCAAATCTTCTCTTGGCTACCGAATTTGCCATTCATCTGGCTGCAGTATCGTTGGTATCAGCAGCCATCTGGAATTGGTACTTAGCTGCATCTAGCCCAAACCTAGTTGTTTCTGCTAGGTCATCAGACAGGGGTGAGGGAGCTTTCTGTGAAATGGCCAGTACTGACTGCCACAGGGACTTTTGTTGCTGGGCAGCATAGGCCTGGAAGTTAGCTTGCCGCATGGCTAGGGAGGCTGACAGGTATCCTTTCCTTGCCATGCTATCTATTTTGCTGGAGTCCTTATCTGGTGGGTGGGATGCCACAGGGACTCTAGCCTTATCGCAGGCTGCCTGTTGGATGACCCCTTGGTGATCCGGATGGGAGAAGAGGAACTCTGCTCCTTCCTTCTCCAACTGATATTTCTTGTCCAGCCTCTTATCCAGAGGGGGGGACATAATTTGGGGTCTGTAACAACTTTAGAGCATCTTTCTTAAAAAATGTATTGACTGGGAGGAGGAGGAGGAGGGCCTTGGTGGGAGTTAAACCATTCGTCTCCAGATATTCTATTTCCTCCTCATCCTCCACTTCTTCCCTTGTGGAGATGTCAAGGGCATCTGCCATCTCTCTCACAAAGGTAAAGTGAGAAGAAAAATCTTCAGATGTCCTGGGAGGATCCAAAGTCCTGCTCAGGGGAGACCTCGGGCAAGATGGGTTCCCCTTCATCCTCCTCATAATCACTGCATTCCTCCTCTTCAATAGGGGGAATAATGCCAGGCTGACCTGCCGTGACAAGTGACTGCTGTGCAGGAGGCACCAAACCCTGCAAAGCCTGAATAACTTTAAAAGCTTGTGCAATTTCCAGAGGAGTTGGCATGACACTAGCAGATACAGAAGTCCCCTGGTTAACATTTGGGGGTTCAGTATGCTTCAGCTTGCGTGCTTTCTTAGAGGGAACCGGGGAGTGAGCTGGTTCAGAAGACCTCTTAGTAATTTTATCACCCGTATCAGGGATGGAAGTAGCAACAGGTGTGGGTTCAGCCACAGTAACAGAGGGTATCAGCTGGTCAGAACCAGAGGTACCCTTGGGGAGCTTTTTCTTTAGCTGTTCCAGGTGTTTTTCAATGGTTTTTTCAGGGAAAGTCAGGCAGATTTGACAATCCTCTTTAAGATGCTCATACCCCAGACAAGCGACACACATAGTATGCTTATCTGCCTTTGAAAAAATGTCCCCACATTGTGTACAATTCTTAAAACCGGGCTCGCCGGTCTTTTTCTTTGGTTTTTCTGCCATTTAAACTGACAAAAAGAGAACCACAAAAGGCAAAAAAATTTAAATAACAATAATGTGGTTATGTTCAGTTCTGGAACAGAAAGGGAACCGAAGGAACCGAACCGATAAAAATCCTGGAACCGGTACTAGCGGTTCAGTAACCGATAACTTCGGTTACAAAAAAAACACTTTTAAACAATATTTTAAACAAAAATAAAGCGGGTTTTATGCTAGAAAACCCCATGGCTACAAAAACTAGCCTAGTTCCCTCCCGGTTATCCCCGAACCGAGAGGAACCGGCAAAAATAACTAAATTACTACAAAAACAAGTTTAACTAAATAAAACAATCAATATAAGGCAGCAATTGAATAAATAAAGGAATACTTATATTTTTTTTTATAAGTTTCTTCACTTCTGACAGGTGATGAAGAGCTACACTCCGAGCGACCAGACTTCAGGCAGAGAGTAAAATCTGAGGAGGTTTAGAACATTGGCAGTTAGTATAGGGCAGCATTTGAAAAGTTATCACATGCTGATGATTCCATATTCTCTCCGGGCAGTCCAACCCTTCAGGCTTGCTGCAGAAAGTTTTGAATACCTGCGTATTACTGGGGTTAGAACATTACAATTTATATACCCAGAAAAGTTAAGCTAAAATGCAGCATTTCAATTCCTGTGATGTTCTGAATTACAATTTAAGTATACAGGATAGCCAAGCTGAAATGTAGCATCTAATTTCAAGTGGAGTCCTGCATTACAATTTATTTACCCAGGATAGCCCAGCTAAGATGCAGCATCTTGTTTCCAGTGGGGTCCTGCATTATAATTTATTTACCCAGGGTAACCCAGCTGAGACACAACATCTCATTTCCATTGGGATACTGCATTTCCATTTATTTACCCTGGAAAATCAGGCTGAGATGCAGCATCTCGTGTCTCCTGGGGTCTTGCATTACAATTTATTTACCCAGGATAGCCCAGCTGAGATGCAGCATCTCATTTTCCCTGTGGTCCAGCATTAACATTTTTTTACTCAGGATAGATCTGCGGAGTTGCAACAGCTTGTTTACAGTGGTTTCCTGCATTACAATTTATTTACCCAGGATAGCCTAACTGAGATGCAGCATATCATTTCCTCTTGGGCCCTGCATTATAATTTATTTACCTGGGATAGCCGGGCAGAGATGCAAAACCTCTTTTCCAGTGGAGTCCTGCATTTCAGTTTATTTACGCAGGATAGTCCAGCTGAGGTGCTGCAGGTCATTTCCTGAAGATCCTGCACTACATTTTATTTGCCAATGATAGCTTAGCTGAGATCCATTATGTTGTTTCCAGTGGGGTCCTGGATTTCAATTTATTTGCCCAGGACAGCTCAGCTGGAATGCAGCATCTCATTTCCCATGGAGTCCTGCAGTACAGTTTATTTACCCAGGATAGACCAAACTGCGATACAGCATTTCACTTCCCTTGGGATACTGCTTTACATTTTATTTACCCAGGATAGCTCAGCTGAGATGCATTATCTCATTTCTGGTGTGTTCCTGCATTAAAATGTATTTAGCCAGGATAGCCCTGCTGAGTTTTAACACCTTGTTTACAGTGGGGTCCTGCATTAGCATTTAATTTCCCAGTATAGCCCAGCTGAGATGTAGCATCTCATTTCCAGTAGGGTCCTGCATTACAATCTATGTACCCAGGATAGCACAGCTGAGATGCAGCATCTCATTTCTGTTGAAGTCATGCATTACACTTTATTTACCCATGATAGCCCAGCTGAGATGCATCATCTGATTACCAGTGGGGTACTGTATTACAATTTATTGACCCAGGACAGCCTAGCTGAGATGCAGTATCTTGTTTTCCATTTTCCATTTGGTCCTGCATTACAATTAATTTACCCAGGATAGCCCATCTGAGATGCAGCATCTAATTTCCAGTGGGGTCCTGCTCATACCCCTTTCTACAGCTGGGAAGCCTGTGGCACAGACAAGTTAAATGACTTGGTTACACAGTAAATGTTTGATTTTAGTGGGGCTCAAACGTACAATCTTTCAGTCTCTAAACCAGTGCTCTAACCACTAATATGCCACACTGACTCACTATTAGTAGATGCAGTGTGTAGTAGGATTTGATCCGATATTCTGGGATACTGCTTCACCCCTGCAGAATCCTGAGTGAATAAAATAACAACACTAATAACTAGTAAATGGCAAATATTCGGCATGTATAAGCAAATGCTTGTTTCTAATTATTGATCCATTCTGGAACATAGTAACATTGTCTGAGTGGAAGGTCAAAGCATCACTTCAGTGCTGTGCCTCTATTCAGCTCATATCTTCAGATCAAGGCCAGTTTCAGATGTTGCAGTACCACAAGCAGAAACACTTTGGGTCCCTTCATTACAGCACATACTACCCCCCTTTCCTTTCTCCTGCCCCACACCATATACACATTCTCTGAACACAAGGGCACAACAACAGTTTTGTTTTTTATATTCACTTCTTTGCATGTCTCTTAGTAACGAAAGATAACTCTTTGAATGTCTTAGATGCCGTCTGCTATATTAAACTATGTCTGAGACAGTACTAATCAGATAGTGTCATAAGAGGTTAAAAAAACAGTGTAAATCATTTTAGGAGATTCCTTGCTAGGAAAGGCTGACTAAGTGACAGATTTACCAGCCATTACACCAGCTCAAATGATCACAGGAGTCTGCTTGCTTCAATTAGTGCAAGAATTCTACAGTAGCTCTTAAAAAGGAGTCCATCCAAATTTTTTAGCGTCTCTAAATTCATAATTTGGATCAGCATATCCACAATCAGTCTCATGCCAAAAATAAGTTTCTTAAGTTACTTTGTTTAAAAGTTAAAACTCATTTCTCTGCCTGTTCAACCAAGCAGTTGAAGGAGAGTGGTGCTAGTCACAGTGTTTGTGTGTGTAGGCGGGGGGGGGGAGGCATGTCAGAAGGAGAAGGCAGATACAAAACAGATCACTGCAATAAATCCAGAGAACGGGGGGGAGTTTTGAGTAATGTCCACTCCAAAGCAGTCAGGGGAAGAACACAGTCATCATGCCCTGTCAGTCCCCTATCTCTCACCTAGTAATCCCAAAACACCTGCAGGGTTCCACCCATGCAACCATAAAAATACTTACCATAGTAATATAGTTTCTTCCAAGGGATCTCCTAGTAGGATTAGACACACAAAAAATGAAGTAGGTATCCTAGCCATATTTTTGTGTATTAACAATAATAGAAGGTTAAGCCAATGATCAATGGCAACATCAAACACTTCCATAATAGTATTGCTGAACCTGTTAAGGTTATGTAATGGGAGGTAGGGATGGAAGGTCTAATCCTACTAGGAGATCCCTTGGAAGAAAGAATATTACTATGGCAAGTAACTTTTTCTTCAAACCCCAGGAATCTCATAGTAGTATTAGACAAACTACCAACCATTGCCTTGGGAGGTGGGTACAGAACCTATTTAGGAAAAGGGTTCTGCAATACTGCAGTGTCAAACCTAGCATCAGTCCTCGACTGGATATCCAGGCAGTAGTGCTTTGTGAAGGTATGGACTGTACTCCAGGTAGCTGCTTTACAGATTTCCAGCAAGGGGATGTACCTTGCAGCTGCCACAGAGGACTTGTGGTGGCCATTTGTCAGCCTTACTGTAGCAGAATTGGATGCAGGATACTATCCAATGTGGAATTGACCTCTTTGAGACAGACCTGTCCTTTCCCACTTCACCATAGGTAATTAACAGCTGTGTGTGGGGATTCCTGAGGTCCTTAGTATGTGTAATGCAATAGCTGAGAGACCTTTTTACATCCAAGCTATGCAGTTTCAATTCAACTGAACTGGATTTGTCTGTGAAAAATACAGGCAGAGTGATGGACTGATTCAAGTGGAGTATCTTTGCCTTGCCCGAGCTAGCGGATGTCATGCAGATTGTCCAGGGTATGCGCCCTACGTGCTGTAGTTTGGATCCGGGCCCAAGTCCCTTGATTATGGGTTGTTGGGATACAATCGGCCCAGTCCTAGCTCGGAAAGTCTGGTGCTCCTTGGAATTCAGTGAGTTTCCAAGCTCCCTGAAGGAGGCAGTGATAATTCCCCTCCTGAAGAAAGCTTCTTTGTACCCAGACCCTCTGGCCAACTACAGACTGATCTCAAACCTTCCCTTTATAGGGAAGGTATTGAGAAAGTAGCAGCAATACAGCTGGACGACCACTTGACCATCCATAACATCTACAAACCTCTCCAGTCTGGTTTTCATAAGAGGCACAGTACTGAGACAGTGCTGGTTTGGGTGCTCAATGATCTCCTGATGGCGAGGGATCGGAGGAACCATTCTATCTTGGTGCTTCTTGATCTCTCTTCAGCTTCTGACACTGTAGACCATGGGGTGCTGCTTGGACATCTGAGGTCCATCTGTGGACTGTCAGGTATGGTCCTTAGGTGGTTTACATCTTTCTTCACTGGCTGGAGTCAGAGAGTGGTGTCAGGGATTTTTTTCCTCAGACTCTTCCTCCCTGCCATGTGGGGTTCCTCAGGGTTCAGTGCTGTCCCCCATGTTGTTTGCAGTGTATATGCTGCCTCTAGGAGACATTGTAAGATGGTATGGGCTGAGGTTTCCCTGCTATGCAGATGATACCAAGCTCTACCTGACTTTTGCCCCCGACCAGGATAGAGCTGTCTCGGTACTTAATACCTGCCTCTCTGAAATCCAGGACTGGATGAACTCAAGCTGGTTAAAGTTGAACACCAGAAAGACAGAGGTGATGGTAGTGGACCTGGGTCACCAGATAGAGGGATTTAGGGCTGATCAGCCCTCTGGAATTTTCCTTGGGGATCTCAGCTCCTATCCTCTGAATGGGTGCGAAACCTGGTGGTAGTACTTGATGATGGGCTGACTTTACGATCTCAGGTGTCGGCCATCGTCAAGTCTTCCTTTTATCATCTTAGGAATATCTCCAGGATTAAGCACCTGGTTCCGTCCGGGGACTTGCCTACATTAGTCCATGCCTTTGTAATTTCACGCCTTGATTATTGTTACTCCCTGTACTTAGGGTTTTCTGGGGTTGAAATCTGCCACCTGCAGCTTGTGCAGGACACAACAGCACGATTGTTAACTGGGGCTTCTCGGGTATCTCATATTACCCCCGTGCTGCACGATCTGCCCTGGCTGCCAGTTAGGTGGTGGATCACCTTTAAAGTTGGTTTACTGATTTATAAAGCCCTACACGGACTGGGCCCCGACTTCTTGAAAGAGCTTCTTGTTCCTTACCATCCGGTGCAACAGCTGGGGTCGGCTGACGAGGGGTTGCTAGAGATTCCAAGGGTGACTTTGAAATCTTCTGGGGCCCTGTGCATTTATGCATAGGGCCCCAACCCTTTGGAACTCTTTACCCCGTCAGTTTCGGGAGTGTACAACTGGTTTAAACTGGCATTGAAAACCTTTGTATGGAGTCTCGCCTATGATAGCTCCATTTAATTATGACTCCTGTTATTTATTTATTATATCTGTGTACTATTTATTTATTATTATGTGTATTGTTTCTTATGGCTATTTTTATCTTCTTGTAAAGCACCTTGATGGCCCGAAAGACGCTTATGCTAAATAAAATTTATTACTATTATTTATTATTTAAGTGAAACACAGTTACCACCTTTGGAAGGAACTTCCTGTTTGTCCTATGGACTATTTTGTCCATATGGAAGATAATGTAATTAGGATCAGTGCAAAAAGCTTAGAGTTCACAAACTCTTCTTGCTGAAGTGCTTGCCACCAGGAAAACAGTTTTCCATGTGACATATTTCAGGTGAGCCATAGCCATTGGCTCAAAGGGGGGTTCCATGAGTTTGGCTATGCACAAATTCAAATCCCAAGGAGGTACTGGTTCCCTAACTGGAGGGAACATATGTGCCAATCCTTTGAAAAATGTTCTAAAAATGGGTAGTGAAGCTATAGTTCTCTGAGTACCTGCAGACAAGTAAGCAGATACTGCTGCTAAGTGAACCCTAAGGGTTGCAGGCCTAGATCTGTAAATGCACCAGATAATCAAGCAATGCAGACAAACCTGCCTTAAGGGGATTGATTTCCTTAGGCCAGCACAAGGTGGAAAATCTTTTCCATTTTGAAGCATAAGCCTTTCTTGTGAAAGTTTTTAGAAAAACTTTCAGCACTTTAACTCTTTAAGTACCTCTTCTGACAGGTTAAACTCAGAAAATTCCTCAAGAACCAGATACACAGAAGGTGATAGCAGATAAGGACTGTGTGGCCCACCTAGTATGCCCCTTTTCCTTACCTACTGTAATGCATTACCACAGACCCTATTTGATCTGCGGCTTACCATCTCTTCCCTATTGCTAGAGTACTCTTATGTCTATCCCATGCATTCTTGAATTCCGCTACTGTTTTTGCCCCCATCACCTCTGCAGGGAGACTGTTCCAAGTATCCACTACTCTTTCTGTGAAAAAGCACTTCCTCACATTGCCCCTGAGCCTACCCCCCCTTTGCCTCATATAATGCTGCCTAGTTCTTGTACACCTTCTTTTCTGTAAGATGCTACCCTTTTATACCTTGTTTATACCCCTGCTGTACTTGAATGCCTCTATCATATCCCCCCTCTCTCTCCTCTGCTCCTCTGCTAATACATGCTGAGGTCCTCTAGTCATTCCTCATATGAGTTTTGGTGCAGTCCTTGCACCATTTTTGTTGTCCTTCTCTGGACTGCCTGTATTTTGTCTATGTCCTTCCAGAGATGCGGCCTCCAGAACTGGACACAGTACTCCAGATGAGGTCTCACTAGTGATCTGTACAGTGGCATAACCACCTCATTTTTTCTGCTGGTGATACCTCACTCAATTCATCTTAGCATCCCACGGACTCTCCCCACAGCCTTCTCAGATTGTTTGGCTACCTTCAGGTCATCAGATAGGATTACCCCCAGGTCCCCTTCTTGACTGGTGGCCATCAGTACCCTCCATCTTGTACTCTTCCCTTGGAGTTTTGTGCCCCAAGTGCATGATTTTGCACTTCTTTGCATTGAATCTTAGCTGCCATACTCTCAACCACTCCTCAAGCATGTTTAGGACCTTTCTTAATTTTTCCACCCCCTCCCCAGAGTGTCAACCCTGTTGCAGAGCTTAGTGTCATCTGCAAAGAGGCACCTTCCCCTCCAGCCTCTCTGCAGTTTTGCTTATGAAGACATTAAAGAGGACAGGCCCCAGCACAGATTCCCCTTGAATGACATTTACCACCATCCTCTGTGTCCTGTCAATCAACCAGTTTCTGACCCAGTTTACCACCTTGGGTCCACTCCCAGGCTGTCCAACTTATTTATCAACCTCCTATGTGGGACGGTGTCAAAGGCCTTACTGAAATCTAGGTAGGCCATATCTGCCACCCCTTCCCTATCTATCTTCCTGGTCACCCAGTCAAAGAAATCTATCAGATTTGTTTGACAAGAACTTCCCACTGTGACTTCATGCTGTCTTGGATCCTGTGCTCCACTGGATTCAAGAAACATCTCAATCCTTTCCTTTAGCAGTGACTCCATTAATTTCCCCACCACTGAGGTCAGGCTGACTGGCCTGTAGCTACAGTTTCTCCCTGTTCCCACTTTTGTGGAGAGGGACTACATTGGCCCTACTCCAGTCCCCTGGAACCACCACTGTCTCTGTTGAGTTGTTGAATAGGGCTATTAGTAGTGCTGCCAGCACCTGTCTAAGTTCTTTTAATATTCTGGGATGTATCACGTCCAGCCCCATAGCCTTGCCCTCTTTCAGATTCTCGAGTTCCTTTAGGACTCTTTCCTCTGTAAACAGGCTGGTGTCCACCTCTCTTACAGTGGTGCTCTTATCCCCCAATAGTGGTCCTTCTTCTTCCCCTTCTTCTGTGAATACTGAACAAAAATATTTGTTCAGGATTGCTGCTTTTTCTAGGTCCCCCTCCACACACCCCCCTTCCTCCCTTTTTAACCTCACAATCCCACCCCTGATTTTCTTTCTATCAGTAATGTATCTGAAAAAGGTATTGTCTCCTTTCTTAAGTACCTGGGCTATTTTTTCCTCAGTTTGTGAATTTGTGTTCCTGACTACTTTCCCTGCCTCCCTCTGCTTTTCCAGATACAGTTCCCTGTCTTCCCCCTCTGTGTTCCCTTGTACCTCCTAAAAGCTAATCTTTTCTCTCTTACCTTCCTGGCCACGTCCTTTGAGAATCATAGTGTTTTTTTTCTTTCTCTTTGTTTTGCTTACTTGCCAAACACAAAGGCTTGTTGCCTCTGCTATGGCTCCCTTAAGGTCATCCCATTGTTTCTCTACATCCCTCCTTCTTCCCCTGCCAGGACTTCCTTGAGACGCTCCCCCCTTTTTGCAAAGTCAATCCATCTTAAATCCAGGACCCGTTGCTTTCATGTGAAGGCTCTTGAGGTTCAGAAAAACTGTCCCTGAACAGCTGTTAGAAGATTGTATCTCTGGGGCAGATGAATGGGTTGCTTGGTGGACAGTGATAGGATAGGATAGGATAGGATAGGATAGGATAGAATAGGATAGGATTGGACAGGACATGATAGGAATGGAACATTATTTTTATAGCACTCCTTCCCTTAGGCTCGGAGCACTTAATATTAAAACATACATAATACAAACTAGGACATAAAACTCATGAAGTAGAGCGGGCGGGCGGCCACCGCGCAGCCGAGAAGGGAACCAGGAGGCCGGGAGAGACAGCCAGAAAGGTACGGGACTGCCGCAAAATTTTTGCCTGCCCCCCTTCCCCCTCCTGGGTGTTTCTTTTATACACACTTTCCCACCGAATCTCTTAACTCCACCCATAGCTAATCTCCTAGCCAATTCCCGAGCTCATTTCTTCACACCACCTTAGGATCTTTAACCCCTACCTACCCTCCACCATGCTACTGCTCCTCCTATTTCTGCTTTGCCTCTCACCTTCCTCGTATCCAGATGAGGAATCTGAAGCAGCCCACGCCATGGTGATTAGGGCGGCTACTCGGGCTTGTCCCCCTCTGCTGTCCCCAGTGGTTGTCCCTCAATTCCCCAAGTATATACTGCCGCTTCTGCACTATAATCCTTGGGGTATCCCCACAAAAAGGCTCACAACCAATTCTGTACTCCACAAGCCCCCTGCTCCATTATTGGCACTATAATGACCCCCTATACCTGTCCATTAAGCTGGTACTTTATGACAAAATTTATAATCATACATTAGGATCATCGCCATCTATACATTGGATCCCTAGCAAGAAGAGAAAGTCCTCTGATTACTCCCTATTCCTATCACTTGGTGCCCTCATTAAACTAATTTTCTTTCTGCTGATCTGTGTTGGCACTGTTGAAATCAACCCTGGACCCATAGATTGCTCTATCTCCCCAGCTGAATTAGCCTCCATAAAGGGCCTGAGTTTTCTTCATATCAACGCCTGCAGCCTCCTAAAAAAGTTCTCATTAATACAGGCCTGGGTTGCACATACCTCACCTGACTTTCTGGTTATCTCCGAAACATGGCTCAAATCTGCAACAAATGACAGTGAAATAAATCTTCCTAACTATCAGCTCTTCAGATCTGATCGTCCATCCAGGGGCGGTGGGGTAGCCATCTATGTCAAAGCAAATATCTCTGCATCCTGCCTCAATATTACATCACAGCCGAAGGAATTTGAATGTTTATCAATTAAAATAACCCTTCCCAACATGTCATCTTTTCAATTGATTGGCTGCTATAGGCCCCCCTCAGCAGGCCTCATGCTCCTATCCCACCTAGGATCTATACTTAAACTAGGCCCTGAAGACACCATCATTTTAGGCGACCTGAATTTAAATTGGCTAGCCAATGCAGCTGCTCCCCTAGTAACCTTCTGTGACACTTATGGATTCACTCAATTAATCAAAGAACCAACAAGGATTAATCCAAAGAACAAACTCAACAGCACACTTCTGGACATTATGTTGGTTAATAAACCTCATCTGTATTCTCATGCTGGAGTGCTATTTAGTGACATAAATGATCACTGTCCCATAGCTGGCATAAGATCAACAATCAACACCCAATCTGCAAAATTTCCAAAGAAGGTCTAAAGAACCTTAACATCACAGGATATCTTCATGATCTGTGCCTTACCACACGTTAGCAAGAATTCTATCTCACAGCTTCAATAGAGACAGCTCTACAGGTCTTAAATGATATTATCATAAGTGCCCTCAATAACATGCACCCCTCACCAGTGTCAGAACCAAACTCAAATATTAGCCGCTGGTTCTCTGCTGACCTTAAATACTTTTCTTGCCAGAGATAAACTCTGGAAAAGGGCAAGAAAGACCAAGGATCCAAATGACTGGCTCCAATTCAGAAAAGCCAGAAACTCCTGCACAAAACAAGTGAGAAATGCCAAGGCTGCCTTCTATACAGCTGAATTGGATGCTTCCTATCACAACCCTTCCAGATTCTGGGGTACCATAAAGGGAATCCTAGGTCAAGTTTCTACCCCTGTCTTACCACCCAAAGTGCGCCTAAATAGTGTGGAAATCACTGACAAGCAAGAAATCGTGAACGCCTTCAATAATCATGTCACTACAGCAGGCCTAGCTTTCAATTCCTCACCTGCAAATCTAATGAGGTCATCATTAAATTTACAATCTAGTGAGGACAAAACCTGCTTCACATTCTCCTTCAAACCAGTACTCTTAAAAGTGAGAGACCTACTATTCAATTAGATACAACAAAAAGAAAGTTGGTGCAGACTCTCTGGATCCCTACTTTCTAAAAATAGCATTGCACGCCTTAGCTACCCCCCTAACTCACCTTTTCAATCTGTCCCTAGCCACTGGCTCTATTCCCTCAATATGGAAGACAGCTCAAGTGTTTCCTCTACTTAAGGCAGGTGATCCCATGGACCTCAACAATTATAGGCCCATTTCCATCTTACCAGTACTGTCCAAAATGCTTGAAAAGTTAGTGAACATCCAGTTAAGTGCCTACCTTCACACCAATAATCTCCTTAACCCAGCTCAATCTGGGTTTAGATCAAAGCACAGCACCATCTCTGCCTTAGCAAAAGTTACAAACGACTGGCAGACTGCATTAGACAAAAAGAGTAACACCTGTGCTGTGTTTCTGGATCTAAGCAAAGCCTTCGACACTGTGGACCATGAACTACTAATCTCCTCTCTGAATTCCATAGGCCTTGACTCACTCTCTCTTAAATGGTTCAGATGTTATCTCTCCGGAAGAATACAACTGGTAAAAAATGAAGGTGATCTATCTCTCAAACCACTCCTAAGAGGTGTACCGCAAGGAGTTCCATCCTGGCCCCATCCTCTTTGCCATTTACATCAACAATATTGACTCCAATCTCTCACAATCTAACATCCACCTCTTTGCAGATGATACTGTACTATATGTCAGTAATCCTCACCATCAAAAGCCTGTGAGCTTCTACAGTCTGAATTCTCCCTCCTACGGCACAACCTACTAGAAAAGAAACTACTATTAAATGCCAAGAAAACGAAAGCTATGTTCTTTGCCACCAAGAGCTTCTCTTCCACTGTCCCATCATTCACCCTCCCACAATTATCTACCATCCTTGGTGAAAATCTGGAATATGTGGACAAATTCAAATATCTTGGAGTCTGGGTTGACAGTAAACTTGACTATTCTAGCCACATTGAAGAACTCCTGAAAAAGCTTAGACAGAGACTTGGCCTATTTTATAGGATCAAACACTACCTGACCAGAGATTCCAAACAAAGGCTAATCCTGGCATCATTCCTATCCCTCATTGACTACGCTGACTTCCTTTATGGTCACTGTTCCCTCTCCCATTTAAATAAATTGGACACCTTGTATCCTAGAGCTATTAGATTCATTACAGATCTTCCTCCAGCACCCATCATTGCTCTCTCTACAATGCAGTCGGTTGAACATCACACCATAGAAGAAACAAAATGCTGCTGTCTGGATCTACAAAGCTCTGACAAACAAACTCCTTCCTACATCTCAGATTGTTTCAACAGATCATATCCAGGCCTTACACCTTAAGGATCTATAAACTCATCATGCTGAAGATTCCTATTACCTGCACCTGGTATGGAAGGAGCTGCAATCAGCTATTCCCTAGCATTTCTCTGGAATTCTCTTCAAAAGACCTTGAAATTGGATTCCCTAGTTCCATTAACAACCTTCAAAAACTGTACACTAGTCTCTTCCAGAATCATTAAAACTTGCTTCCATCAGGCCTAGCCCTCCCACACCCCTCTTTTCCCTGAAACTCCAACCTACCTAGTACAAAATTACCCCCCCAAAGTCCCATTATCCTAGTTGCTACCTCCAGTACTGTTTGTTTCTCTCATTTTTGCATAATCTAGATCCAATGTCATTTTGCCTTGTACATATGTAAATATTTGTATACCTGTTTCATTCATAAAGCTTTGTATTTGTATTCAATCAGTACCTTGTTTTTGTGTAAAATTGTAACCTTATATTGTTAAGACCAATCAGGTCCATCTTGTAAATGAGCTATGCTCAATGATGTTCGCCTGAATAAATAAAGATTTTGATTGATTGATTGATACAAATTCCATCCCATCCAATCAGCAGTATACAATATATTAATAATGCAAATTAGAACAATAATAAATCATAATTCTAAAAACACAGCCAACAGTCAGTAGTTCATTCAATTAAAACATCAGCAGAGAGGTTATCAAAACAAACTGAATGCTTGCTCAAAAAACAGCATTTTTAGCCCTCTTTTAAAGACATCTGCTAAGGGTGCCTCCCACAGATGTTATGGTAAAGAGTTCCACAGGGCTGGCATGGCAACCAAGAATGCTCGGTCCCCAGATTGCTGCAACCTAGCTCTGGGAACCACTGGGGGACAACCCTCAGTGGAACAGAAAGCTCGAGACAGGTGGTGAGGAATCAGGAGCTCTTGCAAGTAGGCTGGTCCCCTCCCATGTAGGGCTTTGTAGATCAGCAACCTAACCTTGAAGGCAATCCTCCAACTCACTGGCAACCAATGCAGTTCACGGAGGACAGATGTGACATGGTCAAATTTAGAAATGCCAGTCAGTAACCTTGCCATGACATTCTGCATCAGCTGCAGCCAGTGAAGGTTGTCTCCAGATTGCCCCAGGTACAGGGCATTGTAGTAGTCCAGCCTGGACGTGAAGAAGGCATGCACCAGAGTGGGCAGGTCATTGGATGGTATCAGGTCTCGGATCCAAGCAATATTTCTGAAGTGATAAAAAATACCTGAATGATGGCTGACACCTGAGACTCAAGTGTCATTCCATCATCAAGGACCACTCCCAGACCTTCACCAAGTGGAGGGAACCAGAGGAGCACCCCCTAGTACAAGCCCAGGAAGATCCCCTAATCCCCTCCCATCACAACGATGATCTGGTTCCACCACTAGTACCTCCATCTTGTCCGGGTTGAGTTGCAGACAGTTGTGTTTCATCCAGTTCTGGATCTCATCCAGGCAGTTGTTAATCCAAGAGGCTGCCACCTGGTTTCCGGGTGCACAGGACAGGTATAGCTGGGTATCATCAGCATAATAATAAAAATCTAGCCCATAACACCTGATAATATCTCCCAATGGGAGCATATAAACTGTGAACAACAAGGGCAATAAGACCAACCCCTGTGGAACACCACAGGACAGTGGCATCGGGTTAGATGAGGCTAAGCCCATCGTCACCCTTTGCACTCTGTCCATGAGGAAGGACCTAAACCAGTTGATGACTGTTCCAATTAGTCCAACCCAGTTCCACGGACAGCCCAGTAGCACCTTGTGATCCACAGTATCAAACGCTGCCAAGAGATCGAGGAGGATTAAGATGGTACACTCTTCCCTATCTCTTACCATCAGGAGATCATTTAGCACCCTTACCAGGGCAATCTTGGTACTATACCCAGATCTAAAGCCAGACTGGAAATACTCAAAAATGTCAGAAGAGACAAGATGCATCTCAAGCTGTCAGGCCAACACTTTCTCTAGAACCTTCCCTAAAAATGGGAGGTTCAAGACCGGCCTGTAGTTGCCGAGACTCTTCGGGTCCATCAAGGGCTCTTTCAAAAGGGGCCTAACCAATACCTCTTTCAGAGCCCTAGGGAAGACCACCTTCTTTAGGGAACTCTTGGCAATCCCAGCAACCACAGGCCCAATCAGGTTCATACATCCGACCAAAAGTTGGGTTGGACCTGGTTCCAGATCACAATATGTTGGCCGCAGTATCAAGATTATGTCTGCCACCTCCTCCATTTCAACTGGCTCAAACTCACCCCGGATAGGAGGGCTGCCCGGACATGGCTCAGGGCAGACACTGCAATCCCTTTGAGTGGTACTGGAAGAGATCTCGGCCCTGATAGAGGACACTTTGTCGGCAAAGAACAGAGCAAACTCATTGCATCTTATGCTTGTAACAGCTCCTTCCATACGGAGACAGGCTGGATGTAATAGCCTATCTACCATGCAAAAGAGCTGAGCTGGCCTGTTCCCTGCCCCAGTAATCTCCCTAGACAGAAAATCTTCCTTCTTTTGGGAGATTACCCTGTGATAGACACCATAATGTGTCTTCAGGGCCAACTCGTCCTCCATCAGGCCAGACCTCCTCCAGCACCGCTCCAACCTCCGACCCTTTGTCTTTAGCTTCCTAAGCTCCCCATCAAACCAAGGGGGCCTTTGGCATGTAGACAAAGGTCAGACATGGACGGGTGTGATTGAGTCAAACAATGGCCCCATTATAAGCCACCACCGCTTTCTCCGGCCCGATCGCACATGCAGTCTCCACACTCGAGAGGTCCAATATTGCCTGTGGTTCTATTGGGGATAAACCCCTTAAAGGGCGACACTGAACTATCTCCACAGAGGACAAACCCCTGGCGGGCCCCAAAAGTGAGCCCCATGGTGCTATGTGAGCAACAAATGGTACCATGGCTGCCTGGCCCAGTCTGGTGCAACCAGTATCATGGTTGCAGACTGACTCCTCAGCTTGAGAAGGACTCTACATCTGTGGAATTGGAGGGAGGGCATAAAGAAACTTTCCCCTCCAATCCAGCATCAGTGCCCCCATGTGCACTGTGCTCAAGGTGGGTGACTTGCAGCAATAAAGTGGAAGCTGGTGATTTTCTTTTGAGGCAAACAGATCTATTTCTGAGGAGCCCCAAATCCTGAAAATTGTGTACAACACCTGCCTGTTCAAGGCCAATTCATGATGATCTTTGCTGATTCTGCTGAGTAAATCTGCCAGTGTATCGTCTTTCCCCGAATGATGAATAGCAGACAGATGCACTTCCAGGGAGTATGCTAGGGACCAAACTTTCATGGCTTCTGTGCATAGCCTTGAAGATCTGGTACCCCATTGCTTGCTGATATACCACATGGTAGTTGTGTTGTCTGTCCTGACCTAGACTGATTTACCCCTCAATTGAGGGGCAAAAGCCTTTGGGCAAGGAGGACTGGTCTCAACTCTAAAAGGCTGATGTGTAGTTTGGATTCCTGAGGAGACCAAATTCCACTGATTTTAGGTCTCCTGTGTGTGCCCTCACCCTAGGAGGGAGGCATCTGTTGTTAGGACCACAGTGTGATGCTGTTGCTGAAAAGGGATGCTCTGTCAGAAGTTGTCCCTTTCTTTCCACCATTGCAGGGCCAGTAAGAAAAAATTACTCACCTTAGTAATGTTGTTTCTTCTAAAGGAGTCTTGCTATATTATGACATATGCAGTTTGACCCAGCCTTCGAACTGCTCCGGAGGTGAAAAAGTTAACTTTCCATGCCAGGCATGGAATCTTGAGCGCGAACTCGGTTGAGAACTCTGTCTGTTGTTCTTCAAACTCAAACTGTCAGATCTTTACGAGCAAAACTCACTAAGATTCTGTGTGGAAGCTGTAAACTGACACTAGCCAACTGGCTACTAAAATATTAACCATTTTTTGGTCCCAAAACAAAGATTCAAGTCAGGGGATCCAAAAAATAAAAACACAACACCCAAACACCCTAAAAGGGGTGAAAAAACAAGGTGGGCATCTACTAAGTGCCAACACTGCACTGCCCACCCACATCCCAAAAGCAGAGGTTCTGAGAGGGGCAGGCAGGGGGGAGGTCATAATATAGCAAGACTCCATTAGAAGAAACAACATTACTAAGGTGAGTAATTTTTTCTTCAAACAACATGAAGTCTTGCTATATTATGACATATGCAGACTACACAGCAGTACCTCCATGGAGGAGGGACAGAAGCTACTTAGGAAATAGGCTCTGAAGCACAGCTGTGCCAAACCGAGCATCACTCCTAGCCTGGATGTCCAGAGAGTAATGCTTGGTAAAAGTGTGAACTGTTTTCCAGGTAGCTGCTTGACATATCTCTATGATAGGGATGTCCCTGGCTGCAGCCAGGGATGCAGCTGTAGCTCTGGTAGAGTGAGCCCTCAGGCCTGAAGGGGGAACCTTACCCAGTTTTTGATAACAAAATTGGATACAAGAGACAATCCACCTGGCAATGGATCTTTTGGTGGCAGGTTTCCCTTTACCAACCTCACCATAAGTGAGGAATAGTTGGAGGGAGTCAAACCTGTGACCCTTGGTACGCTCTATATAGTAACTAAGGGCTCTCTTCACATCTAAGCTGTGCAGCCTCCTCTCACCAGAGGAGGAAAGGTCAGTTAAGTAAACTGGAAGAGATATAGATTGATTAAGGTGGAAATCTGAAACCACCTTAGGCAAGAACTTCCTGTTAGTCCTGAGGACCACCTTATCTCTGTGAAAGGAGATAAAATCACACTCCACTGACAAAGCTTGTAACTCACTTATGCGTCTGGAAGAAGTGATGGCTACCAGAAACACAGTTTTCCAAGTCAAGTACTTAAGCTCTGCTGAAGACAAAGGCTCAAAGGGGGGTTGCATAAGCTGAGCAATGCAAACATTAAGATCCCAGACGGGAGCAGGATCCCTGAATGGAGGTTGGTGTGAAGCAATCCCTTGAAAACTTGGAGAATACGGGGTGAACAGAAAGAGAAGAGGGCTTTCCTGCTGATATAAAAGCAGAGACAGCTGCCAAGTGCACTTTCAGGGTAGCTGGCCTCAGCCCCAAAGTATTTAAGTGGACCATATAATCCAGGACTGTGGGAAAATCAGCAGATTCTGGGGAAATATGCTTTCCAGAGCACCATATGGAAAACCTTTTCCATTTAGAATTATAAGTAGCCCTGGTGGAAGGCTTCCTAGAAGCTTTCAAGATATCGAGTACACCTTGAGAAAGGTGTAGGTCAGCAAACTCTAACTCTTCAAGAGCCAGGCCTTGAGGTTGAGGGATTTGAGATTCGGGTACCAAACTCTCCCCTGGGCACAGGTTAACAGATTGTGATTCCTGGGAAGACACAGGGGAAGGTGGACTGCTAAGGACAGAAGGAGTGGATACCAGGGCTGTCTGGCCCAATCTGGAGCAATCAGAATCATCTTGCAAGGTTGAGATCTGATTTTGACTAGCACCTTGAACAAGAGAGGGAAGGGGGAATAGGCATAGAGAAACTTCCCTTCCCAGTTGAGCAGAAAAAATTACTCACCTTAGTAATGTTGTTTCTTCTAATGGAGTCTTGCTATATTATGACAATTAGCAGTTTGGTCCTCCTCTAGAACTGCCCCGGAGGTGAAAGAGTTAACTCCATACAGGATGGAGATCTGAGCGTGAGCTCGGTTTTCAGAAGCTCTATCTGGGCAGTTTCAAACTGAAACTGTCAGATCTTTATGAAGCAAAAACTCACTAAGGGTCTGTGTGGAAGCTGTAACTACACTAGCCTCTGGCTACCTAATAACAACAACAACAACAATAGCAACAATAACAACAACACTGCTGGACCCTACCCAAAGACTCAAGTCAGGGGGCCAGAAAAAATATACTTTAACAATAGTAACAACACTCCCCCAAAACCCCAAAAGGGGAAGAGAATCCTGCAAGGGCATAAACAGTGCCTGCACTAGGTTGCCCACCCCCTACCCAAGTAGAAGTTCTGAGAGGGGCAGGCTGGGGGGGTGGTCATAATATAGCAAGACTCCATTAGAAGAAACAACATTACTAAGGTGAGTAATTTTTTCTTCAAACAACATGAAGTCTTGCTATATTATGACAATTAGCAGACTACACAGCAGTACCTCCATGGAGGAGGGACAAAACCTACTTAGGGAATAGGCTCTGAAGCACAGTTGTGTCAAACCGAGCATCTCTCCTAGCCTGGATATCCAGGGAGTACTGCTTGGTGAAGGTGTGTACCGTTTTCCAGGTTGCAGCCTGACAAATTTCCAAAATAGGAATGTCTCTAACAGCAGCTAGAGACGCGGCTGTAACTCTGGTAGAATGAGCCCTCAATCCAGAGAGGGGGTCTCTACCCAGTTTCTGATAACAAAATTGGATACAAGAGACAATCCACCTAGCAATTGTCCTCTTAGTGGCAGGTTTCCCTTTGCCAACCTCACCATAGGTGAGAAAAAGTTGATGGGATTCGAACCTGTGACCCTTGGTACGTTCTATATAGTAACTCAAGGCCCTCTTAACATCCAAACTATGCAATCTCCTCTCGCCAGAGGAAGAATGTTCAGTGAAAAATATTGGAAGGGAGATGGATTGGTTAAGATGGAAATCCGAAACCACTTTAGGTAAAACCTCCTGTTAGTCCTGAGGACTACCTTGTCCCTGTGAAAAGAAATAAAATCATTTTCTACTGAGAGGGCTTGTAACTCATTTATGCGTCTAGCAGAAGTGATAGCCACTAGGAATACAGTTTTCCAAGTTAGATACTTAAGCTCTGCAGAAGACAGAGGTTCACAGGGGGGTTGCATTAACTGGGCAATGCAAACATTGAGGTCCCAGGTCGGGCTGGTCAATCGAAGGGTGGATTGGTATGGAGTAACCCTCAAAAAACTTGGAAAATACAGGGTGAGCGGAAAGAGAGGAAGGCTTTCCTGCTGAAATAAAAGCAGAGACAGCTGCCAAATGAACTCTTAAGGTAGCTGGTCTGAGGCCGAAAGAATTAAGATGGACCATGTAGTCCAGCAAAATGGGCAAATCAGCAGATTCTGGGGAAATATGCTTCCCAGAACACCAAATGGAAAACCTTTTCCACTTGGAATTATAAGTGGCTCTAGTGGAAGGCTTCCTAGAAGCCTTTAGAAAGTCAAGGACACCTTGAGAAAGGTGCAAATCAGCAAATTCTAACTCCTCAAGAGCCAGGCCTTGAGGTTGAGGGATTTGAGGTCGGATACCAGACTCTCCTCTGGGCACAGGTCAGCAGGTTGTGAATCCTGGGAAGACACAGGGGAAGATGGACTGCCAGCAATAGGAGGAGTGGGTACCAGGGTTGCCTGGCCCAATCTGGTGCAATCAGAATCACCCTGCAAGGCTGGGATCTGATTTTTACTAACACCTTGAATAGGAGAGGGAAGTGGGGAAAGCATAAAGAAACTTCCCTTCCCAATCCAAAAGAATGGCATCCAGGGGGACTGAGCCCACCACTGGGGGCCTGCAACAGAACAGTGGAAGTTGGTGGTTGTCTGGGGCTGCGAAGAGATCTATCTGAGGGGTGCCCCATCTGGCAAAAACTGTCCCCAGCACTTGAGGATTCAGGGACCATTCGTGGTGGCCCTGAGAAATCCTGCTGAGGGCATCCGCTAGGACATTGTCTTTCCCTGGAAGGTGAACTGCTACAAGAGAAGTGTTCAGGAGTAGGCCAGAGACCACAACTTCATTGCCTCGGTGCACAAGGCCGACGACCGAGTGCCCCCCTGCTTGTTGATGTACCACATTGTTGTGGTATTGTCTGTTCTGACCTGAACCACTTTGTTCTGGACAGATGCAGAAAATGCTTGAAGAGCTAAAAAGACAGCTCTGAGTTCCAGCAAATTGATGTGGAGCAGGGATTCTTGAGGGGACCACACTCCCTGAGTGGAGAGGTCACCCAATTGTGCTCCCCACCCCCGGAGGGAGGCATCCGTAGTGAGGGAGTGAGAGAGAAGAAAGAAGGGGACCCCCAGTCTTAAATTGCTCTGATCCTGCCACCACTGGAGGGCTAGGATCAAGGTTCGGGTCACTGGGACCAACTTGGAAAGGGGGCCCCTCCTCTGAGACCAATAGGCTCTCAAGTGAAACTGAATGTCTCTCATCTGGAATCTTGCTCCTTGCACTACAGGTGTGGAGGCAGCCATGTGCCCCAGGAGCTGCAAAAAGTGTCTTGCTGGTCAAGAGACCTGCAGAGTGAAGGAGGAGGCCAGAGCAATCAATTTCTGTACCCTTTCTAAGGGGAGGAAAGCTCTGGCCAGCTTTGTGTCCAATTCTGCACCTATGAAAGTGAGTACCTGAACTGGTTCCAGAACTGACTTTGGTACATTTAGCAGGAAGCCCAGGGAGGTGAGAAGCTGCTGGGTGACTTGCAAGTGGGATTTTACCTGCTCTGGGGACTGTCCTACAATGAGCCAGTCATCCAGGTATGGAAAAACAGCAATCCCTTGCCTCCTTAAGTGAGCCACTGCCATGGCCAGACATTTTGTGAATACCCTTGGGGCAGAGGTAAGGCCGAAGGGCATTGCTCTGAACTGGTAGTGACCTGAGGGCAGTTCGAACCTGAGGTACTTTCGGTGAGAACTTCTGATTAGGACATGAAAATAGGCATCCCTGAGGTCCAGGGAAGCTAACCAGTCTCCTGGCCACAGGGAAGGTAAAATCATTGCCAGAGTTAGCATTTTGAACTTTGGTTTCAAAAGGTGTTTGTTCAGATATCTTAGATCTAAGATGGGCCGCCATTCTCCTGTCTTTTTTGGGGTAAGGAAGTATCTGGAGTACAGACCTTTGCCCTGGTGTAAGGGAGGAACCCTTTCTACTGCTCTGAAGGTTAACAGGGTAGAGACCTCTGCTTCCAGAGCAAGGGTCTCTAGGGGGCTTGCAGGTGGAAAATGCCTGGTTCTCATCTTTGGGAATTTTTTGAAGCTGAGAACCAGGCCCTGGCTTACTACTTCCAGAACCCATTTGTCCGAGGTTAGAGACACCCAGTTTTGACTGAAATAAGCCAACCTGCCCCCTACTGGTACAGGAGAATTGGTCCTGGGCACCCCATCAGGGTGCCTGTTTGGCAGTTGCTTTAGGCTGAGGGGTGGGGACAGGCTTACCCGCACCCCGTCTGCCTCTGCCTCTGAAGAAGCCCCTCTGAGCATAAGCAGAGGAGACCTGGGTTTGATAAAAAGGCCTGTGGAAAGGCCTACCCCTACCTCTGGGTGTGTGCCTCTGGGGAGTGGCTTGCCGCTCCTTGGCTTGGGCACTCTTGTAGGTAGTCCTATATTCATCCATCTTTTTCATATAATTCTCTGTCTGCTCCCCAAACAGAGAATTCCCCACTACAGGAAAATCCATAGCCTTAGTCTGGGTATCCTGTGACAGACTAGTACACCTGAGCCAGGCCAACCTACGAAAAGCTACAGAAGTGGCCATGACCCTAGAGGAAACATCATTAACATCCACAGCAGCATGAAACTGAACTTTAGAGGCTTCAATGCCATCAGCAGCCACCTGTTCTAATTCACTAGCCAGCTGGCCATGGGTCTGCTTGGCTAACTTCATAACTGTATCCCATCTAGATTTCTGATATCTAGCCACATAAGCCATATAACTTGCCTGCCTGAGTCCCAGAGAGGCTGCCATATACTGTTTTTTTGCCATGGCATCAATCTTCCTGGAGTCCTTGTCAGGAGGATGTGAAGCCAGGGGAATATTAGCCTTGTCACAGGCTGCAGCCTGAACTACTCCTACATGACTACACTGCTGAGAAAGGAAGTCTGTATCAGGACCTGACAATGTGTACCTTCTGTCCATCTTTTTATCGACAGGAGGCACAGAATTAGGAGTTTTCAATATTTTTATTCTTTGCTTCCTAAATGACTTATGCAAAGGAATAGACAATCTCCTAGACTCTGGTATATCCATCATTTCAACATAATCAGGCTCCTCTTGCTCATCCACAGCCTCTTCTAAAGGGAGCAGGAGGGTTTCAGCAACTTTCTTATAAAACATGAAATGAGATGGGGACTCAGACAGCATAGGGGGAGATTCTAAAGGTCTGTCTGGAGAGATGTCCGGTTCAATGGGCACATCCAGACCCTCCCAGCCACATTCATACTATTCATAATCCTCCTCCCCCTCCTGTGGTTCATAAAAATCCTCAACATCATAATCCTGAACCACTGGGACCGGACGAACCAACCTTTTGCCAGATAGTGGTGGTTCGGATGGACCCTGAGACAGTGACTGGACAATTTGTATGGCTTTTGCTATCTCTGCAGCAGTTGGAGAGGAAATCTTGGACTCCAGACCTGCTCACTTTCTTGTTTTCTTTCCTGGAATTGGTTCCTCAGAAGCAGCTTTTCTTTTGCCCGAGGAAGTCTTGCCCTGGTCAGAGGGCACTCCCTTTGGTTCGATTGGCACCAAACTGGGCTGGCCATCCGGGTCAGCGGACTTTTTGGCCTCTCGTTCCCTGAGCCTGCCCAATCTTTTCTCCAGGGTGGCTGCAGGGAAATTTTTACAAACCTGGCAGTCTGACTGGAGGTGGTCAAACCCCAGACAATAAACACATGTGGTGTGTGGGTCAGCCTTGGCAAAGGCTTCCCCACAAACATCACAGCGTTGAAACCCAGTGGGCCCGGTTTTTCTTTTGGGTTTCTCAGACATAATGCCAGCCTAACCAAAAACTTGCCCTTTGAACGGCAGTGCCAGGCAAGACACCCTTATCGCTTCCTAACTGTGTCACGGGTATTTGAAAAAAACGTAAAAATTCCGTGTTTTTTAGAACCGATAAGAACCGGGAACCGCACTCTAACTAATGATTTTAAATGTTTTAAATGTATTTTAAAGCAAACCGATCGGTTCGGAACCGAACCGATAACTTACAAATTCCACACAGACAAAACCCTTTTACTTACGGTTACCCAGATAGAGCTTGAACCGGACAGTTATGGGTAAAAAATAAGACTGTTCTCGGTTAATTTCAACCGAGAATTACTTCAGAAACCGAGAAAATGAACCGAGCTGAAGGAGGAATCTCCGGAGCGACTGTTCAGTGAGGCGGAGTAAAGAATCTGACAGTTTCAGTTTGAAACTGCCCAGATAGAGCTTCTGAAAACCGAGCTCTCGCTCAGAACTCCATCCTGTATGGAGTTAACTCTTTCACCTCCGGGGCAGTTCTAGAGGAGGACCAAACTGCTAATTGTCATAATATAGCAAGACTTCATGTTGTTTGAAGGAAGGCATCCAGAGGGACTGAGCCCAACACTGGGGGCCTGCAGCAAAATAGCGGAAGCTGGTGATTGTCTGGGGCTGCAAAAAGATCTATCTGAGGGGTGCCCCACCTGGTAAATACTACCTCCAGTACTGGGGGATCCAGAGCCCATTCGTGATGGCCCTGGGAAATCCTGCTGAGAGCATCTGCCAGGACATTGTCTTTGCCTGGGAGGTGAACTGCCATGAGGGAGGTGTTCAGGGAATAAGCCAGAGACCACAACTTCATTGCCTCGGTGCACAAGGTCAAGACCGAGTGCCCCTTGTTTGTTGATGTACCACATTGTAGTGGTGTTGTCTGTTCTGACCTGTACCACTTTGTTCTGAACAGATGCAGAAAACCTGAAGTGCTAGAAAACTGCTCTGAGTTCCAACAGATTGATGTGGAGCAGAGACTCCTGAGGGGACCACAATCCCTGGGTGGTGAGGTTGCCCATGTGAGCCCCACCCCAAGAGGGACGATCTGTAGTAAGGATCAAGGAGTGAGATTGAGGATGAAAGGCACCCTTGCCTCAGATTGCTCTGATCCTGCCACCACTGTAGGGCCTGGATCAGGGTTCAAGTTACTGGGATCAATTTGGTTAGAGGATCTCTCCTTTGAGACCAGAAGGCTCTCAAATGGAACTGAATGTCCCTCATCTGAAATCTTGCTCCCTGCACTACTGCTGTGGAGGCAGCCATGTTCCCTAGGAGCTGCAGAAAATGCCTTGCTGGTTGAGAGACCTGCAGAGTGAAGGAGGAGGCCAGAGCCACCAAGGTCTTTGCTCTTTCCAGAGGGAAGAAAGCTCTGGCCTGCTTTGTGTCCAGTTCTGTGCCTATGAAGGTGAGTAGCTGAACAGGCTCTAGAACTGACTTTGGGAGACTGAGAAGGAAACCTAGAAATGTAAGCAGCTGCTGGGTAACCTGAAGGTGTAATTTGACTTGGTCTGAAGACTGGCCCACTATGAGCCAGTTGTCCAAGTAAGGAAAGATGGCAATCCTTTGCCTTCTTAAATGAGCAACTGCTACTGTCAGGCATTTTGTGAATACCCTTGGGGCAGAAGTGAGGCCGAAGGGCATTGCTCTGAACTGGTAATGGCCTGAGGGCAGTTCGAATCTGAGGTACTTTCGGTGGGAGCTTCTGATGAGAACATGGAAGTAGGCATCCTTGAGGTCCAGGGACGCTAGCCAGTCCCCTGACCTTAGAGAGGGTAAAATAATTCCCAGAGTCACCATTTTGAATTTTGGTTTTAAAAGGTGTTTGTTTAGGTATCTGAGATCCAGGATGGGCCGCCATTCTCCTGTCTTTTTTGGGGTAAGGAAGTACCTGGAGTATAGTCCTTTGCCCTGGTGTAGGGGAGGTACCCTTTCTACTGCTCTGAGAGCCAGGAGGGTAGAAACTTCTGTTTTCAGAGCGAGAGCGAGAGCCTCTGATGGATTTGCAGGTGGAAAGGATCTGGTTCTCATCTTTGGAAATTTTTTGAAGCTGAGAACCAGTCCCTGGCTTACTACTTCCAGGACCCACTTGTCTGATGTTAAGGACTCCCAGTCCTGGACGAAGTAAGCCAGCCTGCCCCCTACAGGTAATGGAGAATCGGCCTTGGCCCTCCCATCAGGGTGCCTGTTTGGAAGGGGCTTTAGGCTGAGGGGTGGGAGCAGGCCTGCTCGTACCCCGTCTGCCTCTCCCTCTGAAGAACCCCCTCTGGGCATAGGCTGAAGAGGAGGCCTGGGCTTGGTAAAAAGGTCTGTGAAAAGGCCTGCCCCTGCCCCTGGAAAGCTGCCTCTGAGGAGTGGCCTACCTTTCCTTGGCCTGTGCACTCCTATAAGTGGTCCTATACTCATCCATTTTCTTCATATAATTCTCTGTCTGCTCCCCAAACAGAGAGTTACCCACAACAGGAAAATCCATGGCCTTAGCCTGGGTATCCTGTGACAGGCTAGTACACCTGAGCCAAGCCATTCTGCGAAAAGCCACAGATGTAGCCATGACTCTTGAAGATACATCATTAGAGTCCACTGCAGCATGGAATTGCACCTTGGATGCCTCAATACCATCAGCAGCCACCTGCTCCAGCACCTTGGCAAGCTGGCCAGGGACCTGTTTCGCCAGGGCCATAACAGTATCTCATCTGGATTTCTGGTATCTTGCCATGTAGGCCATATAATTTGCCTGTCTGAGTCCCAAGGATGCTGCCATGTACTGTTTCTTTGCCATGGCATTAATCCTCCTGGAGTCCTTGTCGGGGGGGGTGTGAAGCCAAGGGAATATTTGCCTTATCACAGGCTGCAGCCTGAACTACCCCAACATGGCTGCATTGTTGTGAAAGGAACTCCATATCAGGGCCTGGCAATGTGTACTTCTTGTCCATTTTTTTATCCACAGAAGGTATAGTGTGAGGAACTTCTAAAATTTTTATTGTCTGTTTCCTAAAAGATTTATGTAAAGGGATAGACAATCTCCTAGACTCTGGGATATCCATCATTTCTACATAGTCAGGCTCCTCCTGTTCATCCACAGCTTCTTCCAAAGGGAGCTGGAGGGTTTCAGCCACTTTCTTATAAAACATAAAATGAGAAGGGGACTCAGAAAGCCTAGGGGGAGACACTCCTGAAGGTCTGTCTGGGGAGATGTCCGGTTCAATGGGCACATCCAGACTTTCAAAATCACATTCACTCTCTTCATAATCTTCCTCCCCCTCCTCCGGTTCATAAAATTCCTCTATATCATATTCTTGAACCGGTGGCACTGACCAAACCGACCGCTTACCTGATGGTACCGGTTCGGTTGGAACCGGGGAAAGCGACTGGACAATTTTGATCGCTTTGACTATCTCTGCAGCGGTTGAAGAAGGAAATTTTGGCTCCACACCTGCTGATTTTCTAGTCCTTTTTGCTGGGACTGACTCCTCCGAGTCAGCCCTCCGTTTGCCTGAGGAAGTCTCGCCCTGGTCAGAGGGCACTCCCTCTGGTTCGGTTGGCACTGAACCGGGCTGGCCATCTGGGTCAGTGGACTTTTTGGCCTCGCTCCTGAGCCTACCAACTCTCTTATCCAGGGTAGCTGCAGGAAATTCTTACAATCTGGCAGTCTGCATTGAGGTGGTCAAACCCCAGACAATAAACACATGTGCTGTGTGGGTCAGCCTTGGCAAGGCTTCCCCACAGACACTACAGTGCTGAAACCCAGTGGGCCCAGTTTTTCTTTTGGGTTTCTCAGACATAGTGCCAGTCTAACCAAAACTTGCCGTTTACGGCAATTGCCAAAAGATACCCTTATCGGTTCCCAACCGTGTCACGGGTCGTGGAAAAAACCGTAATGAAATCCGTCTTTTTTAGAACTGATAAGAACCCGGAACCGCACTCTAAATGCAATTTAATAAAGTTTAACAACAACCTGATCGGTTCAAACCGAACCGATAATATCGTTTACAAGTTCCACACAGAAATAATGTAAAACCTATCTATTACTTACGATACCACAGACAGAGCTTGAACCAAACAGTTGCGGTTAAATATAGACAAAATGTGGTTTAAAAACCGAGAATTTACACTTTTTAACCGAGAAAATGAACCGAGCAGCAGGAGAAAACTCCGGAGCGACTGTTCAGGGAGGCGGAGTAAAGAATCTGACAGTTTGAGTTTGAAGAACAACAGACAGAGTTCTCAACCGAGCTCGCGCTCAAGATTCCATGCCTGGCATGGAAAGTTAACTCTTTCACCTCCAGAGCAGTTCGAAGGCTGGGTCAAACTGCATGTCATAATATAGCAAGACTTCATGTTGTTTGAACAGCATTTTTGCGACTGGCACAAGATTTGAAATGGAGTCCCTTCGAGACTAATGGAATCTGAGGTGATACTGAAAATCCCTCATCTGAAACCTGGAGCTCGACACTACTGCAATAGTTGAGGACATGTGTCCTAGTAATACTAGAAACTGGCTTGCCATTCTGGGCTGGCCTAATGTAAAGGAATTGGCTAAAGCCAGTAGATTTAATGCCTTCTCCTGTGGGAGAAAAGCTTTTCCCTGGACGGTATCCAATTCTGCTCCAATGAACTCCAGTGACTGAACTGCCTCCATCTGAGACTTTTGAGCATCAATAAGGAAACCCAGTGATTCTTGGGTACTTTGGGTCATTATGATGTAACCCCTAGGTGGCGCTATCCTAAGGGCTACTACCCCTGCCGGCTTTGCTAGTAGCAGGATAAGGGGCCTGAGTTCTGAAACAGGTGCCTCCACCCGGAGGTCAGGGTTGGTAGTGGTCAAGATAACCTGGACACAGCTCTCTGGGACACTGTAACCTCCCCCCCTTTCCTTACTAGTGGCCAGAACAATACACAATAATCACTTTCACAATACCCCTGATACACCACACAAGTACCCACACTGTTTGCACTTACCACCAGGGCTTTCCTCTGGCTCGGCCCTGGGGACCCCGTGTAAAACAAGGTTATAATGTATGGTAAGTGCCTATTAACCACCATAATCAGCAGTCACACAGCTTTGTTATGCACTGTTTAGAATTTTAAAAGTTTGTTAACCACACTTCGGAACTTCCAAACAGTGGCATAACAAAAAAGAAAGCACCAGAGTTCCATAATTGTCACACAAAGAATGCAGTGTTTTTTTTGACCATACACTATAAAAGATGATGGCTGGGGATCGGGTGACAACCACGCTGAAATCACCTCTCATGGTTGCTAGGGCTACAGTAAACCTCTAGAGCTGTGCTCTCGAGGTTTACCATGTTGCCCTAGCAACCACTCGAGGTGATTACAGTGTGGCTATCACCTGATCCCCAGCCATTATCCTCGATATACACAGCAAATAACAGCAGTACAGTACTCTTGCACAAACTGGAACCACAGTCAGGGTAAATGCAAAAAAGAGTTAGATCTGATTTATTTAAAGGACTTGAACAAGGGAGGGGCATAATCAGGTTAATTTGCTTAAAGGCTGTACCAATCAAACAGTTATGCATGCACTTCAGGGTCCATAAACAGTCACACTCCCTGGGTATCCAGATGGAGAACGGTGGGCTAGCCAGGAACGTTGCAGCTGGTTGGGGCCCTGTGATGGAAGAAAACAACATGCACCACACACACTAATTGTAATCCGGAGCCGGAGGGCTCAGCTCATGAAAAGAAAACAACAAGACAATCAGATGACACACTTTTAGATGAGGCTGTTGTTGCAGGGAGCTACCCTGATGATTACCCACGATACCCAAGACTGGACACAGGCTGGACAAAAATTGAGACTGCAGGTGGTTGATCTGGAGTGCCAGGAGAAGCAGGGCCCACACGATTTGCCGAGGCGTTGTTCCTGTTCAGGCATGGAGCAGGGGGCTGATCTCCAGGCAGGTCTCTCGTCGATGGCTTTCTCTGTGCTGTGGGTAGTCTGGCCGGGCTAGTGTGGCAAGACCCAGGCCAAATGGAGACCAATTCAGATGCAGTCCATTTTGGGCTGGATACAGCTTCCAGCAAGCAGAACACAGTTCACACAGTGGGAAACCAAATCACGACCCACTAACAACTCACAGCACATTTACATGTAAGCAAATTCTACTATACCAGGCAAACCGCTCTCCGGTCACAATAGCTAAGTCTCTGCACAAACCGGGAATTCAAAAGCAGCTGGAAATCCAGACAGGCCGATCACATTCAGCAAAATCTTCGGTCTGGTTCAGGTATGAGCCTGGGAAGAAATCAGTGGCTTACTTCATTCTCACAAACTTGGATTTAGTCTGAAATAATGCTCTTCTCTCCCTCTCAGGGGCAGCAGGCAGACATGCAGGCCACAACTCAGCATTTCCACAGTTCTTCCACACGAAACTACTCAGACGGCTGCTTGACTGTCTCAAGCTGTTGCTTCTTCAGCTCCCAAATTAGATCTAACCCAACTGCTGGCAAGCCTGGGTCTTTCCCCAGAATCCAAACGGTTCGGTTGGCTGATCTGTCTGTCAGTCACAACAAAGGCTCCCCCTTCAGGTGCAAAAAGGTGACAAAAGCCCAAAACTACAATTCCTACAGATTTTGACTCCAGACAGCTCCAGTAGTCCAGCTCCATTTTAAGTCCCACCAGTACTGATTGGTCCACTTTGGCAGTCCAGGACCAAGATAGTGGAGATAAACAAAACAGCCCTTGCTGCAAAGAAAGCAGGTTAGACAAACTACATTATCATTATCACTATAAATGATTTTCAGCAAATAGTTACATCTTTCAACAGAGTTCCCTCTCAGATTACTTATGACTGCAATCCAGGCAGCTCTTAAAGAGACAGGACACAGAAGCTGTACAGGCACTCTCTGGCAATCACATTTAAACTGCTAAAACGCAGGACACCAGCCTGGCAGTGAGCATTTAGGAAAGCTTGAGGAAGACTTTTTGGGAACCCACATTTGTAGGGGGTTACAATGATGAAATCCTTTACCTGCTGGTATGAATTCCCTATGACTAGCCAGCCATCCAGTTAAGGAAATACACTGATTCCCTGCCTTGTGAGGTAAGCTGCCACTATAGACACTTTGTGAGTACCCATGGGGCAGGAGTGAGCCCAAAGGGAAGTGCTGAGAACTGGTAATAAACTGAGGGAAGAGAGAACCTTAGGTACTTTCTGTGGCAAGGTCTGATTGGGAGCTGAAAGTAAGTGCCTTGCTAGGATGCTGGGGTACATTGCCAGAGGGGATAACATCAAGAAGGAGAAAGGTCCTACTGCTCCTGTACAAATGCCTGGTCAGGCTGCACCTAGAGTACTTTGTGCGGTTTTGACACCCATATTTGCGGAGGGATGTTGCCCTTCTTGAGAGGGTCCAGAGGAGAGTGTCTAGGATGATTCATGACCTGAGGGACCTGTCATATGAGGAGAGACTACAGGATTTGAACATGTACTCCCTGAAAGAGAGGAGGGATGGGGGGATATGACAGAGGTCTTTAAATATTTGAAGGGGATTAACTGGGTCAGCTCTGATGGACTATTCCAGTTGAGGGAGGATGGAGTCCCGAGGGGGCATAGCCTGAGTTTGAAGGGGGAGTTTAAGGGGGGAGTTAGGTGTCACTTCTTCACGGAGAGGGTGATGATGCCCTGGAACTTGCTTCCATCAGAGTTGGTGGGGATGGAGACAGTGGGAGGATTCAAGAGAAGGTGGGACAGTCACAGGGGTAAAGTCCGGGAGGGGGGAGCAGGGTATGGAAAGGGTCTGCAGGGGGTCACATAGGGGGAGGGGAGGCAGCCACAGTGAGTAGACTGTAGGGCTGCTACTCGAGCAGACTCGATAGACCACTAGGCCTAGTCTGCTGGCAATTTAGTATGTTAGTATGTCTTTTAGATCCAGAGATGCCAGCCAGTTTCCCTTTCCTTAGAGAAGGAATAACTAAGGCCATTGTTACCATTTTGAACCTGGGCTTTGCCAGGTGTTTGTTTATGTATCCGAGATCCAGGATTGGCTGCCAATTTCCATTTTTCTTTTTGGTCAGAAAGTATCTTGAGTATATGCCCTTTCCCTTTTGGGTAAGAGGGACTGGCTCTATTGATCTGGCTTGCAGGAGCTTTTTTACCTCTAACTCCAGCAGAATAGTCTCTGCAGGAGATGAAGGTCAGAAAACCCTGCAGCTTTGGAGTTTTGGAAACTGTTTTAACTGAATACAGAGACCCTGACTCACTACCTCCAGTACCCAATTGTCTTTGGTAATGTTTCCCCAGTGTTGGAAATAGTGAGCCAACCTGCCCCTACTGGAGGGCGGGGCAGCTTGATCTGTGCAGTCAGGGATTTTGTGCTGATTGTGGTCTGGAAGTTGGGATTGGAGTAGCCCATCTAGCAGTCCTCCTGCCCCTGTAATGCCCTCTGACCTGTGTGTACTCTACAGGCATAGAGTACGGGGCATATGACCTGGGGTAATACCCCCTACCCCTCCCCCCTTCCTGTGGATCTAAAAGAAGTGGAGGCCCTCTCTCTCCCTCTCTCTCTCTCTCTCTCTGTCTCTCAGAGATATTCCTGTAGGTGGTTTTGTACTCCTCCACCTTTTTCATGTACGCCTCTGTTTTGTCACCAAAAAAGGGAATAGTTTTCGCAAGGAAAATCCATGGCCTTCAACTGTGACTGGTGTAAGATTGGTTGCTCTGAGCCAAGCAAACCATCTTAAAGAAACTGACAGGGCCAACGTTCTGGATGCAGTGTCATTTGCATCCACAGCCATGTGACATTGGTAGTGTGTGGCTTCCAAAACCATTCTGGTAATATCTGCCATATCACATGCCACATGCCCTGGAACTTTATCAGTTAAACCATGCTTAGAATTCCATAGGGCTTTCTGGTGCTGAGCAGCAAAAGCCATGTAAGCTGCCTGTTGGAACAGAAGAAAAAAATTACTCACCTTAGTAACTGTGTTTCTTCTAATGGAGTCTTGCTGTATTCTGACATGGAGTTAGCCCCGGCACTTAACTGCTACAGAGAAGAAAGAGTTAACTCTATGAAAGAGCATAGAACATTGAGCTCGAGCTCGGTTCATACCTCTGTCTGCTGCACTTCAAAGTGTAACCGTCAGATTCTTATGAGCTAATACTAACTAACTACACCTCCTAGGTGGAAATTGTAAATCAACTAGCCAAAAGGCAACCAATTTTGTGGGTCCCAAAAGACTTGAGTGGAGAACCCCAAAACAATAACCAGGTAGTGAACAACATAACTACAAAAAAACAACATAAACAGAACCCACTCCCCCTTTCTAAAAGGAGGGAGTGCCAAGAACACCCCTGAGGTGCAACACTATAACTGCCAGCCCACTTCCCAAAAACGAGGTTCTGAGAGGGGAGGCAGGGAGGGAGGGAGGTCAGAATACAGCAAGACTCCATTAGAAGAAACACAATTACTAAGGTGAGTAATTTTTTCTTCAAACAACATGAAGTCTTGCTGTATTCTAATATATGCAGACTACCAAGCAGTACCTCCAAGGAGGAGGGTACCAAACCTATTTTGGGAATAGGCTCTGCAGTACTGCTGTACCAAACCTAGCATCACTCCTAGCCTGGATATCCAGAGAATAATACTTGGTGAATGTATGGACTGTTTTCCAGGTGGCTGCTTTGCATATTTCTAGTAAGCGTACATCTCTGGCAGCAGCCAGAGAAGCAGCTGTACCTCGAATCGAATGAGCCCTCAGACCTGAGGGGGGTATTTTGCCTAGCTTTTCATAGCAGAATTGTATACAAGAGACAACCCACCTGCCAATATTTCTCTTACTAGCAGGTTTACCCTTTCCCACTTCACCATAAGTGAGAAACAACTGAGGACAATCAAACCTAAGTGTCTTACTGCACTCAATGTAGTAGCTAAGTTCCCTCTTTAACATCCAAACTGTGTAATCTTCTCTGTCCTGAAGAAGAAAGATCAGTGAAGAACACAGGAAGAGACATGGACTGGTTCAGATGAAAATCTGAAACCGCTTTGGGTAAGAACCTCCTGTTAGTTCTAAGGACCACCTTATCTCTATGGAATGAGATAAAATCAGGCTCCACTGACAGATCTTGTAATTCACTGATATGCCTGGCAGAAGTGATAGCTACCAGGAACACAGTTTTCCAAGTCAAGTACTTAAGTTCTGCTGAGGCCAAAGGCTCAAAAGAGGGTTGCATAAGCTGAGCAATGCAAACATTAAGATCCCAAGCAGGAGAAGGGTCCTTAAAGAGAGAGTTAGTATGGAGGAAACCTTTAAAGAACTTACGGAAAACAGGGTTAGATGCCAGGGAGGAAGCTTCCCCCACTGACAGAAATGCACATAAAACTGCCAAGTTTACTTTCAGAGTACCTGGCCTGAGGCCTAAGCCATTAAGATGAACCATATAAGCCAGAACTGTAGCTAAATCAGCAGTCTTTGGAGAGAAATCCCTATTGGAACACCAAATGCAGAATCTTTTCCATTTGGAATTATAAGTTTTTCTGGTGGCAGATTTTCAAGAGGCTTTGAGAATATCCAGAACCCCCTGAGACAGATGCAGACTTGCATATTCAAACTCTTCAAGAGCCATGCCTTGAGGTTGAGAGACCGAAGGTTGGGATACCATATCATCCCCTGAGAGGAGGTTAACAGATTGTGTTTCTTGGGAAGAGATAGGGGAAGATGGACTGCTAGGGACAGCAATAGAAGTTACCAAGGCTGCCTGACCCAATCTGGTGCAATCAGGATCACTTTTCATGATTGTGGCCTTATCTTGACCAGAACTTTGAACAACAGAGGAAAAGGGGAAAGGCATACAGAAATTTCCCCTCCCAATCCAGAAGTAGAGCATCTAGGGGGACTGGGCCCATGACTGTGTGTCTGCAGCAGAAGAGAGGAAGTTGGTGATTGTCTGGGGCTGCAAAGAGATCTTTCTCTGGAGTGCCCCATCTTGAGAACATTACATGTAACACTAGGGGATCCATGGACCATTCGTGATATCCCTGAGATATCCTTCTCAGAGCATCTGCTAGCACATTGTCCTTCCCTGGAAGGTGGACTGCTACCAGGATGGAGAGAATAAGCCAGAGACCATAATTTCATGGCTTGCTTGCACAAGGCCGTAGATCGAGTGCCTCCCTGCTTGTCGATGTACCACATGGTGGTGGTGTTGTCTGTCCTGACCTGAAAAATTGAAATGTTTTGTCTTCTTAGAAAGGCCACTACTACTTCTAGGCATTTTGTGAACACCCTTGTTGCTGATGTTAGTCCGAAGGACATTGCTCTGAACTGATAATGGCCTGAAGGCAATTTGAACCTGAGGTACTTTCTGTGGGAGCACCTGATGGGAATGTGAAAGTAGGCATCCATGAGGTCCAGGGAGGCTAACCACTCCCCTGGCCTCAGAGAGGGAAGAATTACTCCCAGAGTCACCATTCTGAATTTTGGCTTGACTAGGTGCTTGTTTAAGTATCTTAGGTCTAGGATGGGCCACCACTACCATGTCTTTTTTGGGGTAAGAAAGTATCTGGAGTATAGACCCTTGCCCTGTGTGGAGTAGGAACTCTCTTTATGGCTCTGAGAGCAAGCAGAGAGGAAACCTCTTCTTCTACGGCTATGGTTTCGGAGATGGTGGAAAAGACCTGATCCTTAGCTTTGGAAATCTTTTGAAGTCGAGAGCCAGTCCCTGGCTTACTACCTCCAGGACCCACTTGTCTAAGGTAACAGACTTCCAGGCCTGAAAGTAGTAAGCCAGTCTGCCTCCTACAGGAAAAGGGGAGTCGACCCGGGCTGATACATCAGGGTGTCTGCTTGGCAGAGCCTTGGACTGGGAGGAGGATGCAGCCCTGCTCATCTCTCTTCTGCCTCTCCCTCTGAAGAACCCCCTCTGAGGAAAAGGAGAGGAGGCCTGTGCCTGGTAGAAAGGTTTGTGAAAAGGCCTGCCCCTGCCCCTAGACTGCTGCTTTTGAGGAGTTGCCTGCCTTTCCTTGGTCTGTACACTCCTGTAGGTGGTCCTGTATTCGTCCATCTTTTTCATGTAATTCTCTGTCTGCTTCCTAAACAAAGAATTACCCATCACAGGGAAATCCATGGCCTTAGCCTGGGTGCCCTGTGAGAGGCTAGTACATCTGAGCCAAGCAAATCTCTGAAGAGCCACCGATGTAGCCATGACTCACGATGACACAACATTAGAGTCCACAGCAGCATGAAATTGGACCTTAGATGCCTCAATCCCATCAGCAGCCACCTCCTTCAGCTCCTTGGCTAGTTGGGAGGAAGCCTGTTTAGCCAGTTCCAGAACAGTATCCCATCTGGACTTCTGGTATCTGGCTGTGTAGGCCATATAGTTTGCCTACCTGAGTCCCAAGGAGGATGCCAAGTACTGTTTTTTGGCTATAGCATCCACCTTCCTAGAGTCATTATCTGGGGTGTGTGAAGCCAAAGGTATATTAGCCTTGTCACAGGCTGCAGCCTGCATGACTCCAACATGGCTGCATTGATGGAACAAGTACTCTGTACCTGAGCCTGACAGCATATACCTCCTGTCCATTCTTTTGTTCACTGGAGGTAATGAATTTGGTGCCTGGAGAATTTTCTGTGTCTGTTTCCCAAAAGATTTATGGAGGGGAATAGACAGCCTCTTGGACTCTGGGATGTCCATCATCTCTACATAGTCAGGCTCCTCTTGTTCCTCAACAGCTTCAACCAGAGGGAGCTGTAGGGTCTCTGCCACTTTTTTGTAGAACAAATAGTGGGACGGGGACTCAGAAAGCCTAGGAGGGGAAACATTGGAAGGTCTGTCTGGGGAGATGTCTGGTTCAGTGGGCTCATTCAGACCTTCCACACCACCATCATCATCATCATTGTCACAGTAACCTTCCTCCCCCTTCAAATCCAGTTCATAATATTCATCCAGACAATATTCCAGAACCGGAGGAACCAACTGAACCGAGCGCCTACCAAGAGGTGCTGGATTGGATGGAACCGGTCGGAGAGATTCCACAATACTTATCGCTCTGGCTATCTCCTCAGTGGTTGGATGTAGTGGTTCTGCATCTGAATTGGACAATTTTCTCTTCTTCTTAGACGGAACCGACCCTTCAGGATCAGTTCTCCTTTTGCCCGAGGAAGTATCACCCAGGTCAGTGGGCACTCCCTCAGGTTCGGTCGGAACCCAACCAGGCTGGCCATCCAGATCAGCGGACTTCTCGGCCTCCTTTTCCCTAAGCCTACCCAATCTCTTATCCAGGGTGGCCTTAGGGAAATTTATACAAATCTGGCAGTCTGAATCAAGGTGGTCAAAACCCAGACAGTAAACACAAGTGGTGTGGGGATCAGCCTTAGCAAAGGCCTCCCCACACTCACTGCAGTGTTGAAACCCAGTGAGCCAGTTTTTCTTTTGGGTTTCTCAGACGAAGCCAACCTAAAAACTTACCTTTTACTTGACAAAAGCCAGGCAAGACCCCCTTATCGGTTCCTAAGCATGTCACAGGTATTTGAAAAAAACGTATAAATACGTTTTTTTTATTAGAACCCATATGGACCGGTACCTCACACTAAATTCAGAAAAACAATCAACTTTAAGAGAAAATAACAGACAATCAGTTCAGCTGAACCGATTGAAAAATATTTCTTTACAATTTCCACATAAAAATTACACTAGTCCACTACCTAAGTACTTACTGTACTGCAGACAGGGATCTGAACCTAAATAAAATAAGAAATAGCGGTTTAAAACCAACATTTTTACTTTACCAAACCGATAGCGAAGGAGAGCTCTCCAGAGCGACTGTTCAGTTAGGCAGAGTAAAGAATCTGACAGTTACACTTCAAAGTGCAGCAGACAGAGGTTTGAACCGAGCTCGAGCTCAGCGTTCTATGCTCTGGCATAGAGTTCACTCTTTCCTCTCCGGAGCAGTTCAAGTGCTGGGGCTAACTGCATAATGTCAGAGTACAGCAAGACTTCATGTTGTTTGAATCAAGTACTCATTCAGATGCAGTGTTGATTTTAAAATCAGCATACTCTTGCGGACACTGCAAATAGAACCCCAGCTCTTTAAGCAGCCTTATGAAGAGTAAAGGCTTCTCGAAGCACTGAGGTTCTGTTTATTGTACTGTAAGTGGGCTGCATCTAATTCGGTAATTTACTGTACCTTACATCTGGATGTATGGTACGCCCAACTTTAAATAAACACTGCATCTGAATAAACACATGGTGCCACAGAAACATAGAATTTGTCAGCAGAAAAGGACCGCTCGCCTACCCAGTCTGCCCAAGTGTTCTCTACCTACTTGTAACTCCTGCCTGTATATGTTACTGCATGTTTTATTCTGCCTGCATCCATCAGGACCTCCTTGTGAATGAGCTTGCTTAATGGCTTTTCCTGCAATGAACTTGAACCTGCTCCATTTCCATAGCCCTATTGATCTCCGTTGACCCCCTCCTTCCCCTTTTTCTAATATATCCCTATATTTATCCCATGCATGCTTCATGCCCCCTACCATTTTAGCTTCCACTACTTCTCCTGGCAGTCTGTTCAAGATGTCTACCACCCTTTCAGTAAAGAAATATTTCTTCACATCTATCCTGAATGCCCCACCCCCAGCTTCATTGTATATCCCTTGGTTTGGGTGCTCATCCTCATTTGGAGGAAACTTCCCAACTGTACCCTTTTTACCCTGTGCGGTACTTTGTAGGTATTGATCATGTCACCGCTCACCCTCCTCTCTTCCAGAGTATACATCATGAGATTATTCAGCCTTTCCTTGTAGGGATTCCTGTGAAAATACTGTATCATTTTAGTTGCCGTCCTCTGGAAAACCTCCACCTTATGTCCTTTCTGAAGTGTGGACTCTAAAACTGGACACAGTACTCCAGCTGGGGGTATAGCAGGGAATTATACAATGGCAGCACAACATCCCTCCTCCTACTGGAGATGCCGCTCCTTATGCACCCCAGAATCCAATTTGCCCTGCCCATAGCCTTGTCACACTGTACTGCCACGTTGAGGTCCTCTGATATTATAACCTCAAGGACTCTTTCATGTCTAGTGAGTATCAGTACCTCTCCCCATCCTAAACCCAGCATCAGGATTCCTATGCCCTAGGTACATGATTTTACACTTGTTGGCATTAAACCCATGCAAGTAAGAAATGGAATTGATCTGAATGAATTGCAGGCTTTAAGCAGCTTTTCAGGGACAAAAGCAGTGGGGAGGCACCAGCACTATAACTATTTGCTTTGATTTGGTATAATGTGCAAACAGACTAACCCTGCTCCCCACTCTGTGTGCTATATCGGAGATAAAGAGCCCAAATAGCATTGGGCTATGCATTGAGCCCTGTGGCACCCCGCTTGTCGCTGCTCTGGGTGCCGAGAGCTACCCCACCACCACCACCCTCTGCACCCACCCCTCTAACCAGTTCTCTATCCATTTAGTCAGACCACCTTCCACCTGTACCCCTCCTTCTCCTCACACTTCTCCTCCTTGTCCTGTGTCCCTCCTCCGGTAGTCCGCACCCTTTCTCGTCCTTATTCTTACCGGGTGGTGGTGCCTTCTATATTACACTCAGACCACTCTGCCTGCCCCTTCCAGGGTTACTGCCTCTGCCTTACCTATATTCTAGGTGGCGACCTGCATGCCCCCTGTCCAGACCTTTTTACCAACCTCAGTCTTTGGACCTCTCATTTGTTTAAATCCACTTTAGTAGAGATATACCCCTCTAATCCTGCCTTTTCTTTTTTTTTCTTTATTTTCTCACTGCCACGGTTGACTTGGTCATTCGCACTGACCCCCAGCCCTGTCCCTCGACATCAGGCCGACCTGCCTCCTTCACAGATCCCCTCCCCATTGTGGGTGGTGAGGAGCTTCCAGGTCGACCCACTGGAGCAGGATCCGCTGAGGAAGCTCCATCTGGCAGGCAGGGGTTGGCAGCTCATGCTGCCTGACCGCACCCATTTTCCACTTTTTCTCCTCTTGCAGAGTGCAGGCATGTAATGACTTTTGCACAGTGTGTGCCAATGTCCACCACACTGGCCACCTTTACTACACCGCTGTAGCACCAGATCGCCACCAGGGCGCTACAGAGTGGTGGGTCCCTTGATTCTGCCGGGATAGAGATCAGTCCTCCGGACGCCAATCCTATCCCTTCCTTGCCAACCCCTGGTGGCCTGGGATTCTATCCGAACCGGTTGCCAGCATGACGCGTGTGGCGCCCAGCTGCCCAACCCCAGCACCAGAGGCCCAGCAGCAATGCTACCTCATACTCCTCCTTCCCTTCCTGCTCCAGTGTACCCTGTCCCCGCAAGATGTCACTATTCCTCAGACCCTACCCCAGTTAGTCACTAACCCATATTGTTTCATGTGGCACCAATCCTCAGTCACTGAACTCCTCAAGCCTATCCTTCCCTCACTATGCTTGCACATGGTACGCAGTACCTCCAGAATCGCCACACCGACTTCCCCACCCTCACACTGCCTGCCCAAGCACTCAAACCTTCCCTCACTACTTCCACAGTGTCCCTGCTGTCATTTGTACCACACACACAGTAAATGAGGTTTCTTCTCCCTTTGCTGCATGCTTGAGCAGTGCCTGCCCTGCCCTCCTGGTAGTCAACCTGGGACAGCTTCAACCCAACATATGTGTGCTCTTTCCACCCCATCTCACCCATTTCAGTATGAACTCTATACTGTACCCCGCTCTACCCCTTTCCTCTAATGCCCTTCCACCACCCTAGTATTCATTCTTCCCTGTCCTTACTCCCACCAACTGCACCTTTCTGTAACTTCTGTATCTGTACCCCTACTTTGCCTCACCCTTTTCTCTGACTCTATTCCTCCCATCCCCTGAACCTTTTCTCAGCCTGACTACTTCCTCACCGGCTTCCCATGTCGACCTCCCTCCTCCCTGCTGATTTCCAACCCTGTCCTATCCCGCTGTTGTTATTTACAGCCCATTCCTCTACCTGATAGTGATGCCTCCCATCCTTCCCCTTCCTGTAACCTACTCTCCTTCAGTCACCACCCTCCTTCCTTACTAGCCCCTCTACCCTTTGTCCTCACCATCTCTTCCCTACCTGTTGCCATCCCACCCATGCTCCTCTTGTCCTCCCCTTCAGAATGTTCCTGCTCCTCTCGTCCCATAAAGAGGTCTGAATCTATTCGTAGTTGATACCTGTCCTACATCTCTTCCCCTATCGGTTCCCTCCTGCTTGTTCCTCCGTGGCACACCTGGTCCTCCCCTGCCTGCAGCTATCTGCTTTCCCCTGGTACTCCTCATGGTCTCTTCCTCCCCCATCAGAAGGCTCTCCGCCCTCGCCTCAGGCACCCCCTCCCTTCTTCTCTCTTTCTGCTGAAGCCTTCGATACTGGGGTCGTCTCAGTCCCCAGTTATTCTTCCTCCTTCCCTTTGCATCCCCCTATTCTCCCCTCAGGATGCCTGCCATACCATCTGCCACTTACACTCCTCTCAACCTCCACAGTTCCTCCTTAAACTAGCCAGTCATCTACAGACCATATTCCTTTCATCCTCCAAACCCAGTCCAGGATCATGGCAGACCCACATCCTATACCTCCACCTTCCAAAGATGTCCGCTCATTGACATGTGGCACGTGCCCATTTTGGCCCCCATCTATGTTACGGGCTCTTACCCCAGGTTCTGTACCACTACAACTGTTAGCCCCATTTACCAAATTCATGTCTCACACTAGTCACCCACTGACCCTTTCAATCGAATTCGTCTCAATCATCAATTAGACACTGTATTACTGTAGCAATCCTAAAGCTTCTTGTCCATTTTACACCCCAGCTACTATACTTTTGTTCTTGGCTCGTATAGTTTTGCTTAGCCCAGTTAAAACCGCCAGACCTCCAAGCATTACCCAGCTCAGTTAGAGAAACAGAATAAATAAATATGTATTACAGCAATCATAACAGTATAGCCAGTACTAAGCTGTTGAGAAATAAACAAAACAACTAAATCTGCATTACAGCAATCCTAAAGTAACGTTATTGCTTTGTCTCCTAGAGACCCTGGCAATATAGGACCACAGAGGACATGGCGGGAGGTTGTAACTATAAATCCCGCAGAGTTCCACTGAGCTCACTCACTCCCCCCTCACTCGCCTGCTCTGCTTTCTCGATGCTGCAGGCTGCCCTTTGTACTGGGCTCCTGCCTCATGCTGTTCTTTTTTCTGCCCACAAAGAAACCTGCAGCAGTCCCGACAGAGTTCTGCTAAGCCCGCCACTACCCTCTCCACTTGCTCATTCCCAAGCTCCCGGAGCTGCAGGCTGCCCTTTGTACTGGGCTCCTGTCTGCTGTTCCTTTTTCTGCCCACAAAGAAATCTGCAGCAGTCCTGCACAGCCTCCACTGAGTTCACCACCCTCTATCCCATTCACTTATTCTGTTTCTCCCAGCTTTGCATGCTCCTTTGTGCTGGGCTCTCTTGCGGCACCTTTTTCTGTCACAAGGTTCACAGCTGTCCTGACAGAGCTCCATTGAGGTCATTCACCACCTCTCACACTAGCTCATTCTGTTTTCCGTGCGCAGGCTGCCCTTTTTGTACGTCTTCTACCGCTGGCGCCTTTTTCTGGCCACAAAAAATCTGCAGTAGTCCCAAATAGAGCTCTTGTTGAGCTCACTCACTCCCCTCCCTCTCTCTCACTCGCCTGTCCTGTTTCTCCTAGAGCTGTAGGCTGCCCTTTGCACGGGCCTGCCCATTGGCACCTTCGCCCACAAGAAATCTGCAGTCTGCAGTTCCATTGAGCTCGGCCACCTCTCTCACTTGCCGCTCTGTTTTTTGCGGCGCCTGCAGGCTGCCCTTTTATTGGCCCCACCATGCTGGTGTCTTTTTACCCACAAAGAAATCTGCAGCAGTCCTGATAGAGTCTGAGCTGTTCATGCTCCCCTCACTCGCCGTTTGTTTCCAGGCGCAGAAGGTTGCCCTTTGTACTGGGCCCCTGCCTGCATTGACGCTTCCTTTTTCTGCCCACAAAGAACCTCGTATAGTCCCAACAGAGCTCAATTGAGCCCGGTCACCTCTCACTTTCTCAATCTAAATCTGTCCTAAAAACACTGATTTCCCAAAGCGACTGCACTATCGCACTGAAGCGAAAACACATTTCCGCCAGGATGTGAAATGATAGCTGTATTGTCTGAAGGGTTGTGAAAATGCTGGTGTTGAAAATCTGGCATGAAAATATTACACGTTGCAAGTTATAGGCAACTGTGCAATGTACAATTGTAACACAGTCTTTATGGATTCTCATCAGATTTCAACATAGTATTTTAGACTTCTCTCATGAACAGTATCACTGTCATTTTCAGTCTATCCCGAAAACTGAATTCTATTGTTTCCAAGCAATTCAGCTGAAGTGCTAAAAAAAAAATTACTATCTAGTAATTGTCTTCTAATGGAGTCTTGGTATTCTGACACTTTAGTTAGCTCCAGCCTTGAACTGCTCCGAGAGTGAAGGGTTAAATTTTGTGTACATAAACGCTGGTCTGAGGCTCGCTGGAAACTCTGTTCAAACCCAAACCGGCCAGATTCTTACTAGCTAAACTCACTGACTAAATGTGGAAATTGTAAAAACTCCTAGTAGCCAACTGTCAACAAAGACTTTGGATTTCCCAAAAGACTCAAGTCAGGAAACCCAAAGAACCAAAAACCAGATAATAAGAACTCAAACTCTTAATTAAACAATTACAAAGCACCACACACAACAGGAGTGGGGAAAAGACACCCCTGGGGTGCAACACTGCACCTGCCAGCCCACTTTCCAAAACCAGGTTCTGAGAGGGGAGGCAAGGAGGGAATTCAGAATACAGCAAGACTCCACTAGAAGAAATACAATTACAAAGATGAGTAATTTTTTCTTCAAACAACATGAAGTCTTGCTGTATTCTGACAATTTGCAGACTACTAAGCAGTACTCCAGTGAGGAGGGACAGAATCTACTTTTGGGAATAGGCCTGGCTAATTGCTACAAAGCAAAACCTAGCACTCCTAGCCTGGATATCCAGAGAGTAATGTTTGGCTTAAGGTGAGGACTGTTTCCAGGTGGCTGCTTGGATGTTTCTAACAGTGATATCCTTAGCTGCAGCTAGAGATGCAGCTGTTACTCTAGTGGAATGAGCCCTCAGGCCAGAGGTGCAGTTTTTCCAGTTTTCTCATAGCAGAATTGAATACAGGACACAATCCACCTGGCAATGGTTCTTGGTGGCGGGTTTCCTTTACCTACTCCCCTATAAGTGAGGAAACAACTGGAGGAGTTCAACCTGTGACCCTTTGTTTGTTCTATGTAGTAATTCATGGTCCTTCTGATATTTAAACTGTGTAGCTCCATTCCCTGAGGAGGTGGTCTGGAAGAACAGAGGAAGAGACATAGATTGGATTAAGTGGAAATCAGAAACCACTTTAGGTAGGAATCTTCTATTGGTTCTAAGGACCACCTTATCTCTATGGAAGAGATGAAGTCAGGCTCCACTGACAGGGCTTGTATCACTGATATGCCTGGTAGATGTAACAGCAACCACAAAAACATATGCTTTCCAAGTCAAGTACTTGAGCTCTGCTGAGGACATAGGCTCAAGAGGGGTTGTAAGCTGAGCAATTCAAATATTCATATCCCAGGCAGGAGCAGGATCCCTAAAAGGGGGATTGTATGAAGCATCTATTGAAAATTTACAGAATACAGGGTGAGATGATAGAGAGGAAGACTTCCCTCATTGACGGGAAAGCAGAAACAGCTGACAAATGAACTTTGAGAGTAGCTGGTTTGAGGCCTAGGCTATTAAGATGAACCATATAATCCAAAACTGTAGACACCCAGCAGTGTCTGGGGATATATGTTTTGGCACACCAAATGCTGAACTCTTTCCATTTGGAGTTGTAGTTTTTCTGTGGCAGGCTTTCGGAGGTTTGAGAATATCCAGAACCACTGTGACAGGATGCAAATCTGCATACTCTAACTCTTCAAGAGCCACGCCTTGAGATTGAGGGAACGAAGATTGGAGTACCAAATCCTCCCCTGAGAGGAGGTTAACAGGTTGTAATTCCTGGGAAGAGACAGGGGAAGATGGACTGCTAGGGTTGGCAACAGGGTGTCAAGGCTGCCTGGCCCAGTCTGGAGTAATCAGAATCACTTGCAAGGTTGTGATCTTACCTTGACTAGAACCTTGAACAGTAGAGGAAGGGAGGGAAGGCATAAGAAACTTCTTCCCAGTTCAAAATCAGAACATCCAGAGGGACTGAGCCCAAGACTGGGGGTCTGCATAAAAACAGAGGGTTGGTGATTGTCTGGGGCTGCAAAGAGATTCATCCTGAGTGCCCCACCTTGAGAAGATCACCTTCAATGCCAAGGATCCAGAGACCATCTGTGTTGGCCCTGGGAAATCCTGCTCAATGCATCTGCTAGCACATTGTCCGTCCCTGGGAGGTGGATTGCTACCAGAGAGGTCTGTAGGGAATAAGCCAGGGACCATATTTTCATGGCCTCTGTGCACAAGGCCATGGACCGAGTGCCTTTCTGCTTGTTGATGTACCACATGGTGGTAGTGTTGTCCGTCCTGACCTGAACCACCTTGTTCTGTACTGACTGAGAGAAAGCTTGTAGGGCAAGGTATACTGCCCTGAGCTCCAGAAGGTTGATGTGAGGTAGGTTCTGAGGGACCACAGTTCCTGGGCAGTGAGAGACCCCCGATGGGCTCCCCACCCCAAAAGGGAAGCATCCATGGTAAGAACCACAGAGTGAGTCTGAGAGACAAATGGAACACCCTTCCTCAGATTGTCCGGGTCCTGCCACCACTGAAGGGCCTGAATTAAGGTCTGAGTAGCAGGAACTAACTTGGTAAGAGGATCTTTCCTTTGGGACCAAAAGGTTCTCATATGGAACTGAATGTCCCTCTTCTGAAACCTGGCCTTGGACAACTGCTGTGGAAGCTGCCATGTGGCCCAGAAGCTGCAGAAAATGCTTTGCTGGTCAAGAAACCAGAGGGAGAAAAGAAGAGGCCAGCTGAGAGAGATGGCTTTTGCCCTTTCCAGAGGAAGGAAGGCTCATGTCTTGAGGGTATCCAGCTCTGCTCCTATAAAAATGAGGAGCTAAACTGGTTCAAGAACTGACTTGGGGAGATTGAGAAGGAACCCCAGGGAAGTGAGAACTTTCTGGGTAACCTGCAGGTCTGACTTGACTTGGTCTGGGGACTGGCCCATAAGAAGTCAATCGTCCAGATGCGGAAAGATTGAAATCCTTTTTCTTCTTAAAAAGGCCACCACTACTGCTAAGCACTTTGTGAACACCCTTGGAGCTGAAGTTAGGCCAAAGGGCATTGCTCTGAACTGGTAATGGCCTGAGGGCAATTCAAACCTGAGGTACTTTCTGTGGGAGCACCTGATGGGAATGTGAAAGTAGGCATCCTTGAGGTCCAGGGAGGCTAGCCAGTCTCCTAGCCTCAGAGAAGGAAGAATTGTTCCCTGGGTCACCATCTTGAATTTTGGCTTTACTAGGTGCTTGTTTAAGTATCTTGATCTAGGATGGGTCGACACTCCCCTGTCTTTTTCAGGGTAAGGAAGTACCTGGAGTACAGACCTTTGCCCCTGTATGGAGTAGGAACTCTCTCTATGGCCTTTAATGCCAGCAGAGACAAAACCTCTGCCTCTAGAGCAAGAGTTTCTGATGTATTTGCAGGTAGAAAAGATCTGGGTCTCAGTTTTGGAAAACTTTTGAAACTGAGAACCAGCCCCTGGCTTACAACCTCCAGGACCCACTTGACTGATGTAACAGACATCCAGTACTGGACAAAGTAAGCCAGCCTGCCTCCTACTGGAATGAGGGAGTTGACCCGGGCTGACATATCAAGGTGTCTACTTGGCAGGCACCTTAGGCTGAGGGGTGGATGCAGCCCTGCTCATCCCCCTTCTGCCTCTCCCTCTGAAGAACCCCCTCTGAGAAAATGAAGAGGAAGCCTGTGCCTGGTAGAAAGGCCTGTAAAATGGACTGCCCCGCCCCAAGACTGCTGCATCTGAGGACATGCCTGCCTCTTCTTGGCCTGGGCACTCCTATAAGTGGTCCTGTATTCATCCATTTTATTCATGTAATTCTCTGTCTGCTCCCCAAATAGAGAATCACCCACTACAGGAAAATCCATGGCCTTAGCCTGGGTGTCCTGCAAAAGGCTAGTACATCTGAGCCAGGCCATTCTCCAAAGAGCCACAGATGTAGCCATGACTCTTGATGACACATCATTGGAGTCCACAGCAGCATGAAATTGCACCTTTGATGCCTCAATCCCATCAGAAGCCACCCCCTCCAGCTCCTTGGCTAGCTGGGGAGAGGCCTGTTTAGTCAGTGCCAGTACAGTGTCCCACCTGAACTTCTGGTACCTGGGCTATATAGGCCATATAAATTAGCCTGCCTGAGTCCCAAAGATGATGCCAAGTACTGTTTCTTTGCCATGGCATCTATCTTCCTGGAATCTTTGTCTGGGGGTGAAGCCAAGGGGATGTTTGCCTTGTCACAGGCAGCATGCTACTACCCAAATATGGCTGCATTGTTGGTAAAGAAATTCCATATCCGAGCCTGATAAGGTGTACCTCTTTGTCCATTCTCTCTTGTCAACAGGAGGTATAGAATTAGGAGACCTAAGAATTTTTGTGTCTGTTTCCAAATGACCTATGAAAGGGATAGACAGTCTCTTAGACTCTGGGATGTCCATCATCTCTATGAAGTCAGGCTCCTCTTGATCCTCTACAGCCTCCCTCAATAGGAAGCTGGAGGGTTTGAGCCACTTTCTATAGAACCCAAAGTGGGAGGGACCAGAAAGCCTGGGAGGGGAAACACCAGAAGGTCTGTCTGGGGAGATGTCCGGTTCCACAGGCACATCCAGACTTTCACCGTCATAATCATCCCCTTCAAAATCCCCCTCCTCATCAAACTCCAGTTCGTAAAAATCTTCAGGGAAATAATCCTGAACCGGGGGAACCGACCGAACCGAACTTCTGCCAGAAGGCGCCGGATCAGTCGGAACCGGACGAAGCGATGCCACAATCTGAATTGCTTTGGCTATGTTTTCGGCAGTCAGAACATGCAGCTCTGGATCCGAACCAGACGATTTATCCTTTCTTTTTCTTTTTGTAGGAACTGATCCCTCTGGATTGGCTCTCCTCTTGCCTGAAGAAGTATTGCCTTGGTCAGAAGGCACTCCTTCTGGTTCAGTAGGAACCGAACTGGGCTGGCCTTCCGGGTCAGCGAATTTCTCGGCCTCCTTATCCCTAAGTCTACCTAACCTTTTCTTCAGGGTAGACTTAGGGAAATTCTTACAAATGTGGCAGTCTGAACTTCAAGGTGGTCAAACCTCAGACAGTAATGATAGTTGTGGGGACTGCCTTAGCAAAGACCTCCCCACACACACTGCAGTGTTGAAACCCGGTGGGCCCATTTTTTTCCTTGGGTTTCTCAGACATGGCCAACCTAACCAACTTACCCTTTATATGGCAACTGCCAGGAAAGACTCCCCTATCGGTTTCACACCATGTGACAGGTGCTGGAAAGAAATGCTAAAATTACTTTTTTTTTTAAAACCAATACGGACCGGTAACCACACACTAACTTTTTCCTTACTACAAGATCTTTTCAGCCGAACCGATCAGAAAATGTTCACAATATCCACACACAGCTACAAATCTAAGTACTTACGGTACCACAGACAGAGTCTTGAACTGAAAAAAAATGGAATGAAAAATCAGACTACAACAGAAACTTTAACTGCAAAGAACCGAGCAGAAGGAGAAATCTCCTGAGCAACTGTTCAGTGAGGCGGAGTAAAGAATCTGATGGTTTGGGTTTGAAAGGACACAGACAGGGTTTTCAACCAAGCTCGAGCCCAATGTTCTATGCCTGGCATAGAATTTAACCCTTCACTCTCCGGGGCAGTTCAAGAGCCGGAGCTAACTGTAAATTGTCAGAATACAGCAAGACTTCATGTTGTTTGAAATGGAAATTACGTACCTACCGTAATTCTTGATCTTCTTGGACGAAGTCTCCACCACTCATTCACACTGATGGGAACTACACTGGAAGCACTAGGACCTAGTGGGAGCAAACTTTTTTGCAAGAGGGTTGGCGCCAGAGATGGAGCCATGAAGAGCGGCACCACAAGCCTCGGCTCATGCAGCAATGACTATCTCGGTGTCGACCCTCCAACCGCCTCAGTACCTTTTTTTTCTGAGGAGGTGCATCGTAACTAACCTAGAAGGATAGCCTAACAAAAACCAGACATAAGATAGTCTGGACGACCCGTATAAGAAGGGTCAACAAAGAAGTCTTCACAGCCTAAAGATTGAGGGAGTGAAGACCAACAACAGAGGTGAGCTCGGGTGATAGGGTGGGGAGCAGCATGATAGTGGAGACTTTCACGATTTATCAAGAATTACGGTAGGTACGTAATTTCCATATCTTCCTGGACATAAAGTCTCCACCACTCATTCACACTGATGGGAGAGTACCAAGCTAATAATCCCCAAGAGGGCGGCAGGAGAGACCAAGAGCTCACAAATTTAGTACAGAAGTCTGTTAAGGATGGTCCTGCCAAATGAAAGATGTCGCCTGGCATGGACATCTGGGGCATAGTGCTTGATGAAAGTATGCACCGAGATCCAGGTAGACGCATTGAGAATGTCTGCAATGGGCACATTGCTGATTTCCGCCAGGGATGCCGCGACTGCTCTAGTAGAGTGAGTGTACACTCTGCCCTCCAGCTTAACCTGTGCCATGGAATAGCAGTGGTGAAGGCATGCTACCAGCCATGCAGAAATGCATCTGATAGCAACAGGCTGACCCAGCCGGGTTTCGCTGAAGGAAACAAATGGTTGTTGAGCTTTGCAAATTTGTTTTGTTCTATCTAAATAGTGCAGAGCTCTTTTGACATCTAAAGAATGAAGGGTACACTCTCCTTCATTTTGGAAGTTCACAAAGTAAGTAGGTAGGACCAAAGGTTGGTTTAGATGGAATTCTGAAACAACCTTAGGGAGAAACTTAGGATGGTTCCTAAGAACTACTTTGTCCTTATGAAACACAGTATACGGAGGGTCTGTGACCAAGGCACATATTTCAAAGACCCTACGGGCCGAGGTAATGGCCACCAGGAAGGCCGTTTTCCAAGTGAGAAATTTCATCTCACAGGTAGCTAGAGGCTCAAAAGGCTTTTGAGTGAGCATGTCTAGTACAAGATTAATGTCACAGGCTACAACTGGATGCCAGTTAGGGGGTATGGTATGCAGAATTACCTTAAGAAACCTCTTAACCACAGGTAACTGAGAAAAGTGACAAGGAAAGTACTGTCTCTTGATAAGCTGAAATGGCACAAAGGTGAACTTTGACTACAGAGTATTGTAGACCAGAATTTGAGATGTCTAAAAGGTACTCTAAAACTTTATTAGGTGGGCAGGAAAAAGGATTCAAAGAGGATTTTGCACACCAGAGTGAAAACGCCCATTTGGCTGTGTGTTTTTCTAGTGGTGCGGCTTTATGACAGCCAAAAGAATATCTAAACTCTGTAGAAACATTGAACCTGTTCACTTTACCTCTTCAGGAGCCAAGCGTGAAGGTGAAGCGATCTCAGATTGGGATGGACCACAGGCCCCTGAGTCAAAAGGTTCGTCTGAAGGGGAAGCGCTTGAGGGGTTTTCGACATACTGTTGAGTAACGGAAACCATATCTGTCGAGGCCAGAAGGGAGCAATGAGGATCATTTTGTCCCCCTGGGACTCAGACTTGAGAAGTACCCTCTGAATTAGAGGAAGAGAAGGAAAGGCGTATAGAAAGCGTTTTGTCCACTGCAGCCTGAACACATCCTGACAGAAAATGCCATGCCCTGGATTTCTGGAGCAGAAGAGAGGCAGTTTTGTGTTGAGTGGTGATGCAAAAATGTCCAGGTCTGGAGTTCCCCACTCTACGAATAGTGACAGAACTATGGTTGAGTCTAGAGACCATTCGTGAGGATCTGTCTCTGTTCTGCTGAGACAGTCTGCCTGTTCGTTTTACACTCCCGGCAGGTAGACCACCAGGATTAGAGCCTGGTGCCCCAAGCACCATTCCCACACTCTCATCGCTTCCCTGCATGAAAGGTAAAAGTGTGCATCGCCTTATTTGTTGATGTAATACATCACTGCTTTGTTGTCCGTTTGAAGGAGAATGTTGTTGTGACAGAGAATGTCCTTCAAAGCCTGGACTGCATAAAGGACGTCTCTTATTTCTAGGACATTTGTATGAAGCTGGGACTCGTCTTGAGTCCATGTACCTTGGGTGTGGAGATTCTGACAGTGGGCTCCCCACCCCATCAGGGACGAGTCCATGGTAATAGAGATCTGGTGATCCAGGGGAGCAAATGGGTTCCCTTCCAGAAGGTTGTCCTCTTGCGACCACCAGGTGATCTACCTCTTCAGAGGTTCTGTCACCTTGATGAGAAAGGACTGAGGGTGAGTGGTTGGGGACCACTGAGTACTGAGCATCCACTGAGAAGTTCTCATGTGGAGATGAGCTAGGGGTACAGTGAACACAGAGGATGCCATGAGACCCAGCATCCGTTGCATCGAGATAGCTCAAACCGAGCTGTTCTTCCTGATGTATCAGGCCATCTGTAGGATATCGCTTCTTCTGTCTTCTGGAAGAAAGGCTTTCGCACAAGAGGTGCCCAGAAGAGTTTCTATAAAAAGCTTCAGGGAGGGCTGCAACTGCAATTTCTTAAGATTTAGCAGAACTCCCATGGACATGAGAAAGTCTGAGGCCGTGGATATGGTGTTGAGACTTTCTTGCCTGAAAGGACTTACTAGAAGCCAGTCGTCCACATACGAGAACACTTGTATTCCGGTCTTTCTGAGGTGTGCTGCGAGAATTGCACAACACTTTGTAAAAACTTGCGGCGCCAAGGATAGCTCAGAAGGCAGGACTCTGAACTGATAAGGTTGACCCAAAGCCACAAACCTTAGATATTTGTGATGCTTTGGGTGAGTAGGAATATGCTGGTAAGTATCCTGCATGTCCAGGGAGGCTAACCAGTTGTGCTGATGAAGCAAAGGTAACAGGGCTCCAAACGATATCATTTTGAACTTCTCCTTGGGAAGAAATTTGTTCAATTCTCTGAGGTCCAAAATGGGGCGCATGCCCCCGGTTTTCTTTGGAACTAGAAAGTAATGGGAGTAGAACCCTGTGTTCTGTTGATCCAGCTGAACTATTTCTACTGCCCTATTGTTCAGAAGGCCTTGTATCTCAGAAGCGAGAAGTTCTGACTGAATTACTGACAGCCTGGGCTGCCGTTTGGGGGGACAATCCGGAAGGGTCTCTGAAAGATTGAGGGACTTCCCCTCACGGATGATCCAGAGGACCCATTTGTCTGAAGTTATGGACTTTCACTGGTTGTAGAATTGAGTCAGACAACCTCCCACCGCTAAAGAGGAGTCCTCCTCGGGCAGCTGAGGTGGGACTTGGGCCAGAAACTCAGAAGGTGGCACTGGGAGCTTTGGGCCCTTGTGCTTTTTGTTGTGTTTTCTTTTGAGACTGAGGGGCTTGGTTTTTATTAAAACCTCCTGCCTTTGCCTCAAAAGGACTGACAGTTGTGAAACTTGGTGTATTACCCCCCGAGAAGGGGCCGGAGCAGGGCGAGCCAATTTAATGGCCAATCTGGTCTTTTATGTGGCCTCTAGAGCTTGTTCTACTTGAGGACCGAAGAGATACACACCATCAAAAGGCAATGCCATGACCTGTTGCTGGGCATCATTCGTGAAGCCTGAGGTGTGCAGCCAGGAATGACATTGGGTACAAATGTCTTCCACCGCCACTCGGGAGGCAGTATCGAAAGCGTCCATAGTTGCTTTAACCTGTTGGTTGTTGGACTCTATACCCCTGGTTATGGCTTGAAGAAGCTCTGAATTAGTGTTCGACTCTGGTAGAGCTTCAACCATTTGTTTGAGTGAATGCCAAAGAATATACTCATATTGAGAGAAATAGCCCTGGTAGCTGGCAATGCACATACCCAAGGTGGATGCAGCAAAGACTCTCTTACCTAAAGTATCTATCTTTTGAGATTCTTTGTTTATAGGTCGAGCTGTAGTAGTCTGAGGTAGGATGACCTTATCATTCACTGCCAAGACTACAATAGGGTCTTCAAAGGCTTGAGAGGCCAAAATGGGTTGATCCTTGAGAGCAGCATACTTCCTATCTATGGACTTAGCCACAGAAGGAATGAGAGCAGGATTATGCCATACCATTTGAGAAAGCTTCTCACAGGAGTTCTGTACTGGGGGAGTTAAATCCATAGGGATGTCTGGGACATGAAGGTATTAGAGTCTTAAAAGCTTCCCAGGATCGATATCCATAGTCTGGAGAGAAAGAGTGGAATTCAAATTTTTCAGCAGAGACCTAAATGACAGGTTCTCAACCACAGGCTCTGCAATAGGATTAGATCCTGGTCCTTCCACACCATCACCCAGCCTAAGGTCTGGGCCAGGCTCAATATCATCTCCTGACAGCCCAGGAGGGGCTGTATGGACAGGAAAGGAGTGAAAATCAGAAGGAAAATAGGAAGGAAAAGGGTTCGGAGTTGAGAAGCCCTGAAGATTGGAAGACCTCACACCAAGTCTCGGCACCAAAGAAGAGCATGGTGCCACCTGGCCCAGCGCAGCACACAGCACCAACAGAGCCCCGGGTGCCGAGGATGGCTCCAAAAAGCTGTATGGTGCCGAGGGCTGCACCGACAAGCCCAACAGCACTGAGGGTAGCACTGACAAGCCCAACAGCACTGAGGGCGGTGCCGACAAGTCCAACGGCGCCGAGGACAGTGCCAACAGATGCATCAATGCCAAGGATGGCGCTGAGCGACTCATCAATGCCAACAGCACTGAAACCAATGCAGGGTCACGAAAACTAAGATTTGAGGTTAAAGAAGGAAAAACACCAGGAGACAGAGGCATCGGTGTGGCCCCCTGCGCTGCAGCCATGTGAGGGGTGTAAACACCTCAGTGATGAGTCACGGCACCGAAGAATGCGCCACGTGACTCGGGAGGCACAACTACTCTACCCGATCCCCTGAAGGGTCTGAGGGCCCCTGAGTGACCAGACCAGGCAGCTGGACCAACCTCCAAGCCCATTGCTCCATCAGAGCAGCTCACTGATGACACTGCTCATCTGAAGCCTTACCAGAAGGCAGGGAAGGGTTCCAATATTGAAGAGGTCGGTGATTGGAAACAGAAACCGGTGACTCCAGAGGAGGAGACCGGCAACTGACCCCAATGACCAACCGTCGACATGCAGGCATACCAGAAGGCGACCTTGAGTGATGCCTTCTCTTTCTCGACCAGTGGGCCGAAGAAGAGCTTGAGGCCGAATGGTGCCGAGAATGCGACCATTTTCTTTTATGCTTCTGGCGGGACCGCCTCTCCCCTCTGGCATTGGACTATCCATTGTCAGACCTCCCCCCCCCGGAGAGGGTGGCGGACCCGACCCAGCCCGGCTGACTGAACAGCTTTCATACGAAGTCTCCCTACTGTCACCTGACCAGCTCATGGTCGACTCCGTCAATGTAGGCTGAGACTTCTTTCTTGTAATAAAAATAAATTATAGTAAGCGGTACTTATTCAAGAAATACTACAAAATAAGAAACTGAAAACTATGCTGTTAGTTTGAAGTTTGACTCCCGGGGGTGAGCGATGTTGTCACTGTAGAGCACTCGATGGTGGGAAAAAGGGAATTGAGGTGGTTGGAGGGTCAACGCCAAGATAGTCATTGCCACATGAGCCAAGGCTCATGGTGCCACTCCTCTCGGCTCTATCTCTGGCGCCGACCCTCTTGCAAAAAAGTTTGCTACCGCTGGGTCCTAGTGCCTCCAGCGTAGATCCCATCAGTGTGAATGAGTGGTGGAGACTCTATGTCCAGGAAGATCACATTTTGGCCAGGTTGTGTAAAATGGCAGCTGTACTGTTCATAAGTAGGTGTAGAAAAAATGGCAATGTTGAAAATCTGGAGTGAAAATATTATAAATTCTTGAAGTTCCGAGCATGCGTGCAAACTGCGCAACGCATGGTCGTAACACAGTCATTTTATGGACTGTCATCATAAAATTTTCAACATAGGCATTTTAGGATCTCTGCTCATGAACATTGTCCCTTGGATTTTCTTAATGTGTCCCGGACACTGATTTCCCACAGGGACCACGCTATTCTGCGCCGGAAATGCCAAAACACATTTTGGCCAGGATGTGAAAAATTACAGCTATACTGTTCATAAGGAGGTGTGGAAAAATGCCAATGTTGAAAATCTGGAATGAAAATATTGCAAATTCGCGAAGTTATGAGCGTGCATAGCAACTGTGCAACCCATGCTCGTAAAACAGTAACTTGTTGGATTTTTTCCACCAAATTTGCAACATAGGCTTTTTGAAAGCCCACCTCATGAACACTGGCACTGCCATTTCATTCATCAGTCCCAAAAGATGATTCTGTGCAGTGACTGCGAAATCACCTTTTGGGACCGAATATCACCATGACAGTGGCTGAGTTCATGAGGAGGGGGCCCCAAAAACCCCAGGTTGAAAATCTAGTGCCAAAATTCCAAAAAATGCCTGAGATATGCACCAAAGTTGAAAAAACCTATTTATGCCATTATACAGCTTACCGGCATTTCCTCAGTTCACTGTCGGCTTTGAAGAGTGCAGACGTGTTCCCGGTCTACCGAAGATCGTCTCACCAGACTCCAGACTTAAGTATGGGGTGAGAGGGGTGTAGGGAGGCAGGGTGCACACAAGGTGGGTGCAGGTTGGGGGAAGGGCTGCTGGACTCGACAAGAGACTGTTTTCTTGTTTACGGGGTAAAATAAAAACCCATAGCGAGACGGTTTTTCCTTTTACAGGGACATTTGGCATGCTGGGGTGGGCTCCCAGCATGCCACCCATGTTTTGTTGGGGGCTGTAGCCAGCGGAGGATTGGGCACCTCGTGGCACTTACGGAGGTGGTGGACCAGCCGAGGAGATTGGGCAGCCCCCCCTTGGCAGACTACACATTGGGGGGGGTATACATTATGCCGATGGGGAGTGGGCTTCCCCGTCAGCAAATTTAGTCGGGAAGGGTGAACTGAAGCTGGCAGGGATTGGGCACCCCATCGGCAAACAAAGACAGGGGGGACGCATGATGCTGAGGGGGATTGGGCACCCCCTCGACATACAGCAGAAACAAGGGGGTGGGGAGATTATGCCAATGTGGACTGGGCTTCCCATTGGCAAACTGGGTCGGGGACATGGGGACCGCCCTGCAATGACGGGTCGCTCTCTCATTGCAGCAGAATGGCTGATGCTGCAATGACGAGGCAGCCCCTGATTGCAGTGGCTAAAACATTTCAAGGTGATGGCACACTGGTTGAACTAGTGTCAACAGCAGCATGCCACCCCATTGGGGAAAGCGGGCCAAGCCTCAAAAGGCAGTGGGGGCATTGGCCACAACACTGCCACACCTCCACAACCTGCTTCTGCAGCAAGCTGCCACAACATGTTTCATGCACATGATGCAATCAACATAAAAATATGACTGTGACCCAAGCACTCTATACTCAAATAGTGATGATCAGCCTTAACAAAAATCTGGAAGCACTTAATACAATTTTTAAAACCTGTGGGTTCCTGTCTTCTTTTTTAGGTCTGTCTGACATGCCAAACTGTCAGTTGACTGTAAAACACTTCCCCAGAATGTTTTTTTAACAAATCGCAGTCGATTCCTTATGTTAAAAGGGACCCTTGATTTACAACAGATTTCTTATTTAAAATGCAATCAGTTCCTAAACAGAAATGGGAACCGATTGCAACTTAATAATAAAATATATTTTTAAACAACAAAAACGTGATCAGTACCTTGGTAAAAATGGGACTGTTCATGAGTATAAACAGAGATGTCTAAATTTGTAAATAAATAACTTTAAGCAAAGTGCTAGTGGTAAGAACTGCTACAAACCTCTAGTTTAATATGAGAAACTCAGTTTGAGGGAACCGCTAAAATGATTAAATAATACCCGAAGTCTGTCTGTTGGGGGAAATGACAGCTTTCCCAATCAGGAATAGGAAATATTACATGGCCTTGATTTCTGTTATAGTCAAAAAGTTAGTCCTTCGCCATTGGAAGGATAAGATGCTTCTCTCTTATTCCGAATGGCTAGCAGAGCTTCTGGCTTTCTTAAGAACTGAGAGAATGATAGCTACCCTGCATAATCAATTGCCCCTTTTGACAGGATTTGGTCCTTGTTTATGCTTGTTATCTAGGCTAATTTTGATCTCACCCGTTTCTTTCTTTATTTTGTTATAATTTATTTCCTAGTGCCTCGGTCGGAGTAGAAAATAAAGACGGGGAGGGGAGGGGGCAGGATGTTTCAGGGAGTATTGTTTTTTGTTTTGTAGGTTTTTTGACGGGAGTTTTGGCAGAGTAACATTCACTTTGTCTGTAATGAGAACCTTATAATCTGGATGTATGTTTACTTATCATTTGTTCTCCTTGGATTAATCTCTGCTTAAAATAAATAAAATGTTAATGGAAAAAAAAAAATAAAATGATTGAATAATATCCCACTAATCTAAACTTTAGTAAAAAAACTACTAGGGGCAGATAATTTATAAAATAGTGTGTAACCCCCCTACAAATGGGGATTCCCAAAAAGTCTTCCTTGAGCTTGCCTAAATGCTCACTGCCAGGCTGGTGTCCTGTGTTTTAGCAGTTTAAATGTGATTACCAGAGCTTGTATAGCCTCTGTGTACTGTCTCTTTAAGGCTGCCTAATTGCGGTTTAAGTAATCTGAGAGGGAGCTCTGTTGAAAGATGTAACTATTAACTGAAAATCATTTAGAGTGATAGTGATAATGATAATGTAGTTTGTCTAACCTGCTTTCTTTGTCTGTTTTGTTTGTCTCCACTATCTTGGTCCTGGATTGCAAATTGGGCCAAACAGTACTGGTGGGACCTAAAATGTAGCCGGACTACAGGAGCTGTCTGAATTCAAAATATATAGGAACTTTAGTTTGGAGCTTTTTTTTTTGCGCCTTTTTTGCAACTGAAGGGGAAGCTCTTGCTTTGACTGACAGCCAAATCAGCCAACCAAAGTTTTTGGATCTTGGGGAAGTCCCGGGCTGCTTGCAGTTTTCAGTTAGAACTAAGCTGGAAGCTGAGCTAGAAGGAGCTGAAGTGATTCTGAGAGCAATCCTGAGTGGATTCGCATGGGAGAACTATGAAAAGGTTGCGAGTTTGGCCTCCATGTCTGCCTGCTGCTCCTGAGAGGAAGAGAAGAGAATTCTTTTGGACTAAATCCAAGTTTGTGTAACTATAGTAAGCTACTGAAGTGGGCCAGGCTCAACCTGAAGAAGACTGAATATTTTTGATGAATGCGATCGGCCTGTCAGGAGTTCCAGCTACCCCTAAGCTCCCGGTGTGTGCAGAGACTTTGCAATTGTGCCCGGGGAGAGCTTTGTCTGGTACATAAGAATTCCCATACATGTAAATGTGCTATGAGCTGCTAGTGGGTTGTGAGTTAGTTCCCCACTGTGTGAACTGTGTTCTGCTTGCTTGAAGCTGTATCCAGCCCAAAATGGACTGCTTCCGAACTTGTCTCCATGTGGTCTGGGCTTTGCCAGACTGGCCCAGCCAAACTACCCACTGCACAGAGAAGCCATCGATGAGAGACCTGCCTGGGGATCAGCCCCCTGCTCCACGCTTGAACAGGAACAACGCCTCTGCAACTTGTGTGGACCCTGCTTCTCCTGGCATTCCAGATCAACCACCTGCAGTCTCGATTTTCATCCAGCCTGTGTCCAGTCTTGGGTATCATGAGTAAATACCAGGGTAGGTCCCTACAACAACAGTTTAATCTGAGTGTGTCATCTGATTGTCTTGTTTTCTTTGCTTTACAAACTGAGCCCTCTGGCTCCGGATTACAAATATTGTGTACTGTGCATGTTGTGTTTTCCATCACAGGGCCCCAACCAGCTGCAACCCCGGGCAGCTGTCCTGCCTAGCCCATCTCTTCTCTACCTGGGTAACCAGAGGTGGACTGTGTGGGGGGACTCAAAGTGCATGCATAACTGTTTGTTTGATATAACCTTTAAGCTAATTAACCTGATTTTGCCCCTCCCTTGTTCAAGTCCCCTGAATAAATCAGATCTAACTTTTTCTGCATATAATCTGACTGTGGTTCCAGTTTGTGCTCAAAGTACTGTACTGTTGCTATCTGCTGTGCTTAACCTTATTTTACAGGGGGTCCCCAGGGTCGAGCCAGAGGAACCAGCTCTGGTGGTAAGTGCAAACAGTGTGGGTACTTGTGTGATGTACCGGGGTATTGTGAAAGTGATTATTGTACAGTGTTCAGGCCACTAGAGGGGAAAGAGAGGGGTTACAGTGTTCCGGAGGGCTTTGCCCTGCTTAGCTTGACCACTACCAACCTTGACCTCTGGGTGGAGGCACCCGCTTCAGAACTCAGGCCCCTTAACCTGCAACTAACCAAGCAGGCAGGGGTAGTAGCCCATGTGATAGCACCACCTAGGGGTTACATTTTGGAGGCTCACTGCTGGGATTTTTCGTCTTCTAGTTCCCAAATTTGTGAGTTGCTGTTAAAAATAAATGGCTACCCCAACAGAAGTGGCTGTACACCAGTTGGTGGGGTGGTGTACTGGGCAGGAGATTGACCCCCAAAATGCTATACTTATCCTGGATATTCCCCTGGGTACCAATAAGGACACTGTAGAAGGAGTACTTTCCAAGGTTGAATGTTTACAAAACCCTGTGGTGGTGGGTCGACAGGCTAATCTGCTCACCCAGAGTTTCATGGCGTTAGTAGAGTGTAAGGACCCAGAAGACAGTTCCAAAGTGCCACAGACTATCACCCCTGAAGGAGCCCTCACTGCCTGGAGAGTAATAACTAAAGACAGTAAAGACCCCGGGGAGAATGAGCTCCCCCCCCCCACTATCTGACACTTTTGAGGAGAAATTTGCTAAGTTGTTGCTGGAGGAAGGGAAAACTGTGGAGGACTTAAAGAAACTATTCCTGCCACCTGGGGGTGTTCCTCCCCCAACACACCCCTCCCGCTCCAGCATCCATTATTGCCCCTCCTTCTGTGCCCATGTCAATGCTGGCTCCTATGTCTGTACCTGCCATTAGTCACAACTCTTACCGAAGGTTGAGAATCTTCTCTGGCACCCTCCCCACCCCCAAGGGGAGGATGATTGGGAGACCTGGATAGATTGTGTTGCCCCTTTGGTACCTGAATGGCTGTGTGTGGAGGCTGAGAAACAGGAAAGGTTCCATGAAAGTTTGAGGGGTCCTGCCCTAGAGGTCATTACATTTCTGAGGTCCACAAACCCTGATGCATCTGCCCAGAAGTACCTATCTGCACCCAAAGGCAATTTTGGGAGCACTGAGTCAGGGAAGAACTTGATGTGGAAATTTCAAGGTACAAAACAATGGCCAAGGGAAAGTTTGTCTGCATATGTTACTCATCTGGAAAGAGCGCTGCAGAAGGCTTACCAAAAAGGTGCGGTAGCTGCCAGTGACTTAAACCATGTGAGGTTGGGGTACATACTGCAAAATGCAAAGCATTCTAAATTGCAGCTCCTTCAATTAAGGCTCCCAGATAGAAGGGGTAACCCATCGGACTACTGTGGCTTGATAAAAGAACTCCGGGAGGTTGAAGATGAAGAGGGGGATTGTAATTCTAGGGTGAACGTAGCTCAAGTGATCATGGCATTGGAGGGCCCTTCCGAAGTGGGGACCAATGAGGGTGTGCCACCATGGGATGAACTGCTGAGAGAGTTCAGGGAAACAATAAACAGTCTCTTTATGAAGGCTGCTCCTGCAAGTACAGGCACTGACTCTTATCCAACCACATCTGCTATGGGGGTGGGGGTGTCCACCCAGGCATCTCCTGCTGACAGCAGCTCAAAACTCGATGTCTTGACTATGACAGTAAGAGAATTGAAGAGATGTCTCCAAATGCTCACCACACAGCAGACAGAGATGGCACCAAGGTTCTCGATTGGTAGTACCACCGCCCCAGCTCCCAGTGTGATGCCTCGGCCACCCCAAATCCCAGAAAACATATTTTGCCATAATTGTGGGAAGGATAGGCACATGAAGAGAGAATGCAGATCCACAAAAGACCTAGATAAAGTTGTATATAAACTTCAAGGTGAGCTTTGGAGAATGAATCAGCGGTTGAGGAGTGCCCAAAATGACTGCACGGAGGGTTCAAGAAGTAGTAACTCAAATCCCTATGTAGCTAAATCATCTGTCCAGGCCCCTGCCGCTGTCCCTCCAGACTGTTACAAAATAGTGGGCCCTTCAATGGAGACTACCGTGGCTGTGAATGGTATTCCTACTCGGGCTGTGCTGGACAGTGGGTCACAAGTGATCATTGTATTTAAGGATTTGTATGACAAACACTTATCTGCTGTGCTCTTACAATCCCTGGAAGGCCTACATGTGTGGGGGCTGAGCGACAAGTCTTATTCCTACCTAGGATATGTCCACCTCTGGTTGTTATTTCCTGCAGCTGTAGCTGGTGTAGAGGAGCAAGTCGAGACACTGGCCTTAGTGTGTCCCCCTATTGGACTGTATGATGGGGTTCCCCTGTTAATTGGGACCAACGCTTATATGTTTGGGAGACTGGCACAACTCTGTCATGAGAAACAAGGGTGACGGACTGGTAGGGCCCTAAGAATTCCTGCTCTGATCAAGAGGGCCTATGATTTGCAACAGAACCCCAAGGGAGTGGACCAGGATGAACCGGTAGGGATCGTGTGGAAGAAGGATCCCAATTCAATGGTACTAGCCCCTAACTCCCAGTGTACCATTCAAGGGGAGGTCCACCTCCACAAAGATGTCAAAAACAAAATACTGATGTTGGACGCGCCAGGCGATGGAAAATTGCCGGAAGGATTATTGGTTTAGCCCAGCATCTTGCCAGCTCATGCTCATGCCTATGCATGACGAGTGATGGTCCAGATTCATAATGTGTCAGACTGGGAGATCCGGGTGAACAGAGAATGCACCCTAGCTATGGTACACTGTGCAGACACTGCAGTGTTGCGCAGCAACAAGCACCCTGGCAAGACAGATAGAGTGACTCCCAACTTGTTTGATTTTGGTGACTTCCCATTGCCAGCTGAATGGAAGACTAGAATTAGCCAGAAACTTGCCCAAAGAGATCAAGAATTTTCGTTGAAGGAATGGGATATGGGATGTGACCAGGGTGTTTAGCATCACATACGCCTGCACGATGAATGGCCATTTTGAGAGAGGTCTCGACGCCTAGCCCCTGAAGACATAGATGATGTGAGAAGACACTTGCAGGAAATGCTCGCAGCTGGTGTGATACAAGAATCCAGGAGCCCATATGCTTCTCCCATAGTGGATGTGCATAAGAAGAATGGAACAATATGAATGTGTGTAGATTATCGGACCCTCAACAGGCAAACCATCCCTGATCAATACACCATGCCCTGTATACAAGATGCTCTGGCTTGTTTGAATGGGACCAAATGGTTCTCGGAGTTGGATCTTTGCAGTGGATATTACCAGATTTTGATGGCTCCGGAGGACCGTGAGAAACAGCCTTCATCTGTTCTTTGGGGTTCTACGAATTCCTGAAAATGCCACAGGGGATATCAGGCGCCCCAGCCACCATCCAGCAATTGATGGAACGAGCGGTGGGAGACATGAATTTGCTGGAATGCCTGGTGTACTTGGACAATGTCATTGTGTTTAGGAGCTCCCAAGAGGAACAAGAGAGTTGACTGTTCAAGGTACTGGACTGACTGGAAGATTTTGGCCTCAAGCTGTCCATTGACAAGTGCCAGTTTTTCCAAACCTCTGTGAAATATGTGGGGCACATAGTGTCTACAGAGAGGATGCAGACTGATCCTAGTAAAGTTGAAGCCTTGACTACTTGGCCCCAGCCCCACAATTTGAAAGAACGACAAGGTTTCTTGGGATTCTGTGGCTACTACTGCCGGTTCATAAAGGACTATTCCAAAGTGATTCGGCCACTCTTGAATCTTACCCAGGGTTACCCTCCTAACAATCAGAAATACAAAAAAGGGTCAGTCAAAGAACCAGACAAAACATATTTCCACCCAGGTGAACTTTTCGGGTCCCATTGGATACCTGACTGTGAAGCAGCTTTCCACGAAGTCATATATCAGCTCACCCAAGCCCCCATCCTCGCTTATGCTGATCCCAGCAAACCCTATGTGCTGCATACTGACGCCAGTCTGCAGGGTCTAGGGGCTGTACTGTATCAAGACTATGAGGATGGTTTGAGACCACTGGCATTCGTTAGTAGGAGCTTGACCCCATCAGAGCAAAACTACCCTGTGCACAAGTTGGAGTTCCTTGTGTTAAAATGGGCCATTGCCGGCCAGTTCCATGATTACCTCTATGGGGCGAAAATATTGGTGAGGACTGACAATAACCTGTTGACCTATGTACAGATGTCAGCTAAGTTAGACGCCACGAGGCACCGGTGGTTTTCTGCATTGTCAACATATGATTATGCTGTCTAATACAGACTGGGCCTGAATAATATTGATGCTGACGCCCTATCCTGGAGGCCCATTTCCAAGAGCGACTGGGTCAGGCAGTCTGAACCTGACATCTGAGCATTGTGCCAAAAGTTTGATAGAAATGAACAGATGTCTACGGACACAGTGGACTGCTTAGCAGACTGCTTGGGCCCCTCTGACACCTGCATACCGGCTGTGTATTGCCACTTTTCTGCTCTAGATATTAGTGCACTACCTCAATTTGACAATGACAGCATTCAATGGGCTCAATCCTGAGATCCTATGGTTCAGCCAGCACTTGATGCCCTTCGTGTATGAAAGGATGTGTCCAAGTTGCGTTCCTCTGATCTGTGAACCGCTTTGTTGTTTAAAGTAGCTCCCAGGTTGAAGCTGCTTAATCAATTGTTGTATAGAGAGACTGTAGATAGTGGTGGCCAAATAGACAAGCAACAATTGGTCCTGCCCACAACCTTCAAAGATTTGGTACAGAGGTCCCTCCACAATCATATGGGCCACCTTGGTATTGACCAGACCCTTGACCTAGTATGATCTCAATTGTACTGGCCCAAGATGGGGTATGATGTTGAGCACCATGTAAGGACTTGTAGTCACTGCCTGCAGAGAAAAGCCCTGCCTCAGAGGGCTGCCCCACTTGTCAACATTACTACCAGCACCACAGTGGAACTAGTCTGCATAGACTTCTTGAGTTCAGACCCTGATCTGCGAAACATTGGCAATGTGTTAGTGGTTACGGACCATTTCACACGGTATGCACAAGCTTTTCCCACCAAAGATCAAAAGGCATTTACCGTGGCCAAGGTGCTAGTGGAAAATTTCTTTGTCCACTATGGTGCCCCCCAGTGAATTCACTCTGATCAGGGCCGGGACTTTGAGAGTCGGCTAATCAAAGAAATGCTCTCTCTATGGGGGGTGCGAAAGTCAAGAACCACCTCTTATCTCATGCAGGGGGATCCTCAACCAGAACACTTTAACCGCACCCTGCTAGACATGCTAGGCACCCTCCACACAAAAGATAAGCATAAATGGAGCCAGCAGATTAGCACCTTGGTACACGCATACAATTGCACGAAGAATGAGGCTACCGGGTTCTCTCCCTACTGCCTCATGTTCGGGAGAGAGGCCCTGCTGCCTGTTGATGTCTGTTTTGGGGTTTCTCCTGATGGGGTCTGAGCCGAAGATTACCTGCAATATGTACAAAAACTGAAAGCTCAGTTGAACCATGCCAATCAACTGGCCCAGACAATGGCCACCAAAAGAAATCTAGCCAACAAAGAGAGACATGATAGAAAAGTAAAGGCTCAAGAGCTTAGGCCTGGAGACTGTGTGCTGTTGTGAAATTTAGGATTGCAAGGTAAACACAAAATTGCTGATCGATGGCACCATCTTCCCCATGTCATAGTTGGAAAGTTGGATGATTTGCCAGTGTACTAAGTGTGCCCAGAGAATAACTCCAAAGCTGTCAAGACCATGCACCGTAACCACTTGCTACCTATTGGTCAAGTTATAATTGAGGCTGAACCCGCTGAGATTGATTCCCCTGGACCAGTGACTCGTGCTGCTGCAAGAAAGCAACAGAGTCAGCCTGCCCCCATGGTTGCCGATTTAAGACTTCCCCCACAGCAGGCCCAGAATGATAGTGACTGCTGGTCTAACTCGGATGACAGTGAGTGTAATAATGCCTATTACCCCTCATGTGAACTGAGTCAGTTGTTTCGTGGAAATCCTATGTTGAATTATGGGGATGAAGCTGGGCCTTCTGGACTGCCTAACACCCCGGCATCATCCTTGGAGCCAATGCTCCCTGAAGGTGAAGTGCAAAGTGTCACGTCTGAGTATGCTGAGTCTTTGTGTATTGTGGAACTGTATGATTTGCCTGAAGGAGAGGCTGATGGTATGAGTCTTTCTGGTGACATGCCAGAACCTGAGAAACACTATGAGAGTGCTGAAAACCCTTCTTCAGTGCCAGAGTGTCTTCAAAATGAGCCAAGTGTTGTAGAAACAGAGACTACAGAGCAAGGGCCTGACAGTGCTCCCAGCTTGGACATTCCCCTTCATGCAGAGGCACCCCTCACAAGTGATGAAAGCTCCAAGACCTTTGCTGAAAGTACAGAGACTGTGGTTGTTCACCACAGAAAGACTGGCCGAGCTGTCAAGCCAGTGGTGCGCTTCAGTTACGATTCTCCCCGGAGGCCAGTGGATTTGCCTCTCAATGTAGTCCACAAAGGTGTTTATGTCTCTCAGAGCTCACTGCCCAAATTGAGCTTGACGGCCCATTCCAGGTTACTTGTCCTGCCCTCTCACCATGGTGTCCCTGCCCCATCCAGCCCCAAGTTAGCTGATAGGGAAGGGCCCCCTCTTGCATTGTTTAGAGTACAAGAAGTTATTACATGATTATGTATAGTAATGTTCAATTTACCTTTGTGAAATATGCATAATGTATTGTCAGAATGGAAATTATGTAGTGGAGCACATTGAAATGTATAGTAAAGTGACAAGTTATGCCAATTGATGAATCAGATAGTACTTGTATAGCATACTAATGGTATAAATATGCTATATATGTTGCATTTTCAATGTTATGATGGTACAGACTTGACCTGGACACCAAGTTTTCCCAGGCAGGGAAGGGTGTAACCCGCCTACAAATGGGGGTTCCCAAAAAGTCTTCCTCAAGCTTGCCTAAATGCTCACTGCCAGGCTGGTGTCCTGCATTTTAGCAGTTTAAATGTGATTACCAGAGCTTGTATAGCCTCTGTGTACTGTCTCTTTAAGAGCTTCCTAATTGCACTTTAAGTAATCTGAGAGGGAGCTCTTTTGAAAGATGTAACTATTTACTGAAAATCATTTAGAGTGATAATGATAATGTAGTTTGTCTAACCTTCTTTCTTTGTAGCAAGGACTGTTTTGTTTGTCTCCACTATCTTGGTCTTGGACTGGAAATTGGACCAAACAATACTGGTGGGACCTAAAATGTAGCCGGACTACAGGAGCTGTCTGAATTCAAAATCTGTAAGAAGTTTAGTTTGGAGCTTTTTTTTTTGCGCCTTTTTTGCAACTGAAGGGGGAGCTCTTGCTTTGACTGACAGCCAAATCAGCCAACCAAAGCTTTTGGATCTTGGGGAAGTCCCGGGCTGCTTGCAGTTTTCAGTTAGAACTAAGCTGGAAGCTGAGCAAGAAGGAGCTGAGGTGATTCTGAGAGAAATCCTGAGTGGATTCGCATGGGAGAACTATGAAAAGGCTGAGAGTTTGGCCTCCATGTCTGCCTGCTGCTCCTGAGAGGGAGAGAAGAGAATTCTTTTGGACTAAATCCAAGTTTGTGTGACTAAAGTAAGCTACTGAAGTGGGCCAGGCTCAACCTGAAGAAGACTGAACATTTTTGCTGAATGTGATCGGCCTGTCAGGAGTTCCAGCTACCCCTAAGCTCCCGGTGTGTGCAGAGACTTTGTGATTGTGCCTGGGGAGCGCTTTGCCTGGTACATTAGAATCCCCATACATGTAAATGTGCTATGAGCTGCTAGTGGGTTGTGAGTTAGTTCCCCACTGTGTGAACTGTGTTCTGCTTGCTGGAAGCTGTATCCAGACCAAAACGGACTGCTTCAAAACTTGTCTCCATGCGGTCTGGGCTTTGCCAGACTGGCCCAGCCAGACTACCCACTGCACAGAGAAGCCATCGACGAGAGACCTGCCTGGGGATCAGCCCCCTGCTCCACGCTTGAACAAGAATTATGTCTCTGCGACTTGTGTAGACTCTGCTTCTCCTAGCATTCCAGATGAACCGCCTGCATTCTCGATTTTTGTCCAGCCTGTGTCCAGTCTTGGGTATCGTGAGTAAATACCAGGGTAGCTCCCTACAACAACAGCTTAATCTGAGTGTGTCATCTGATTGTCTTGTTGTTTCATTTTCTTTATGAACTGAGCCCTCTGGCTCCGGATTGCAAATATTGTGTACTGTGCATGTTGTGTTTTCTATCACAGGGCCCCAACCAGCTGCAACCCCAGGCAACTGTCCTGGCTAGCCCATCTCTTCTCTACCTGGGTACCCAGAGGTGGACTATGTGGGGGGACTCAAAGCGCATGCATAACTGCTTGATTGATATATTCTGTAAGCTAATTAACCTGATTTTGCCCCTCCCTTGTTCAAGTCCCCTGAATAAATCAGATCTAACTTTTTCTGCAGGTAATCTGACTGTGGTTCTAGTTTGAGCTCAAAGTACTGTACTGTTGCTATTTGCTGTGCTTAACCTTGTTTTACAGGGGGTCCCCAGGGTCGAGCCAGAGGAACAAGCCCTGGTAGTAAGTACAAACAGTGTGGGTAATTGTGTGGTGTACCAGGGGTATTGTGAAAGTGATTATTGTACAGTGTTCAGGCCACTAGAGGGGAAAGAGGGGGGTTACAGTGTTCCGGAGGGCTTTGCCCAGGTTAGCTTGACCACTACCAACCCTGACCTCTGGGTGTCGGCACCCGTTTCAGAACTCAGGCCCCTTAACCTGCTACTAGCCAAGCAGGCAGGGGTAGTAGCCAATGGGATAGCGCCACCTAGGGGTTACAAGTGAATAATACTTTTTAAGTAAAATAAACAGTCTTGCAGCGAAGTTGCTGTGCAGCTCTTGGGGGAAACTTTTGCTGTCTGAATGAAAAAAATTGAATCTGGCAGTTAGATGGAATACAGTTCACCTAGAGGCAGCATTTCAGGGTTTTATTTAACTCTAAAAATTGATTAGCATTTTGCTCATAAAAGTTCTAAAACATTGTGAAAATGTATTGCACTTGCCTCACTGTGGTTAACAAACATAACACTTCTAGGAAACCTATATAAATGCTTTCTGTACAGGTAGCATTGTCCCAAGAAAAAAACTGCTAATCAATTATTTAAAACCCTGCATTTTTGAATGATGCATTCCAAATTCTCTAATTTGCATACATTCTAAGTCAAAGTTACGGAGGCAGTCAGAAGATCTGGACTGACTGCTAATTGTCTAATACTACTAGGAGATACCTGGAGTTTGAATGCCAATTTTCATCTGCCCCCTGCTGCCGGTTTCCTGTGGGAGGCCAAGCTGGACCTAGATTAGCATACTCCTTCTTCTCCTTTTCTCTTGAGGGTGGCCCACCATGATAGGTTACTAATGGTTTCCTGGGACACAGATTGGTAGTAAGTCCATGGATGGGTAGGGATGGGGCAGCTAGGGTTTAATGGCTGATATGGAGTACATCCCCACCAAAACAAAACGAAAAGAACTGAAAAAAAGGGACCAACCTAGGGAGGGTAAGATGGTTTTGTTTTACTTTTGTTTCCTTCTTTTCAGCTAAATAATGAGTGCCTGAGTATCTGGGGTTCCAACACTGTTGGCAAAATAAAAATGGTCTTTGAACAAAACTTTAAAACCTAATGAGGCCTGTGTGAGAGCCTGTTTCACAAATTGTCCATTTAACTGCGACGTATTTTGTGGAAATCTAGAAGAAAATTGTGTAATTGGCACTTACTTTATCAAGAGCTACCTGAACTATAGATTCGCTTTGAGTATCCAAAGCTGATGTGGCTTCATCCAGTAGAAGAATCTTTGGATTTCTCACCAAAGCACGTGCGATAGCAATTCGTTGTTTCTGTCCCCCACTCAGCTGAGCTCCTCGTTCACCAACCATCGTATTCAGTTTCTGAGGAAAAGGGGACAGTTCTATTAAATGTTGCACTTACAGTTATCTGATTTGATGTCCTATAGTCTGTAGGCATTATGTAACTGTTGTTAATTACACATTTTATACACTCAGTTACAAGAAATGGGCCCTATTCATCAAAGGGCGTAAGGTACATGCTAAAGGTGCGTACCCCACCCGGTAAGCTCCACACCTGCAGACAGGTGCACACCAGCCAGTATGCACCAATGCCAGCCACCTGTCCATGGCCCCACTTCCCCAACATGCAGGTGTGCAGAGCTGTGTATCCAGGCAGGCAGCCAATGGGATGCACATCCTGGGTCCCAGAGTGGATCCCCTGTGCTGCGACATGAGTCGGGGATGGTGAAAGGCACACGCGATCATCCACGGTGCATACCGTACCAACCTGGGCACCAACATTCTGCCCTATGCCAGAACTCTTACATCCCCGGTGGCTAGTAGATGCCTCCCCCCATCTGACCTTGTGTGCCCCCAATGCTTGGTGCACTGCTCCCCATCCCAAAGCAGAGCCCTATTCCCCATCCCATACTGCAGAGACCCCCTCAACATCCAGAGCCCCAGACTGGCAGCCCACATCCCATAAGGCACCGCCATGACGTAACATGGCACTGTACAGAGGTTACTGAGTACAACCTAGTAGGCACAGGTGTTCATTCTCAGTGGTGACCCAGTAGCACAGAGGTGTAGCAGTGCCATGTCGGGGGCACACAGTAGCCCACTGCTGGTATCCCCCCCTCGTACCATACCTCAAAGTCCCCCCACCTAATCCGGGGATGGTTAGTGGACCCCCACCTTCACCTTCTCTCCTGCAGCACCGCCAACCCACCCCCTGTCCCTGTCCCCATACCTGTATGTTGATACCCCTGTGGCGGACAGCGGCACTTCCCATCACATTGTCCTCCTTGGCTGCCTGCTGTCTGACTGGCGTAGGAGTGCACTGCCAATTTATAGGGCAATGTGCATCATCATTTGCTGGACGCAAGGGCAGCCGACGGGATAGTGTGGTGGGAAGTGCTGTTTTGTCTGGCCACAAGGGCATTACCGTACAGTTACCGAGGATGGGGGATGGGAGGGCTGTGCCACAGGAGGGAAGGTGGGAGTCCACTAACAACCACCGATCAGGCGGGGGGGGAGTTTGATGTATGGTACGGGGGAGGAGAGAATACCAGTGGTGGGCTACTGTGTACCTTCAACATGGCACTGCCACATCTCGGTGCTACCAGGTAGCCCCTGACTCTGTACACATATTGCTAGTGCACTATACCTGTTAACCTCTGTATGCCATGTTACATCACAGTGGTGCTCTGCTGTGAGTAGTGGTGCATGCTGTCTCCCAACTGGCAGAGTCTACCTGTTCCCATCTGCCCAGTGGACTGGGAAGCACAGGGGGCAACTATCCATCTGCCACAGCCAGCAGCAGTCATACATAGCTGTGCACACAGGTTATAGCAGGGTCTCACCAGCTGTAGCCTTCGACCCCCTGTGCCCCCCCTTTGTAAATGGCGTGTAGTGTGGGCATGCCCCTGACACCAACTCAGACCACCCATGGGGCCCTATTCATCAAAGTGCGTAAGGTACATGCTAAAGGTGTGTACCCCACCTGTGCAACTCTGCACCCGTGGACAGGTATACACCAGACGGTATGCACCAATGCCAGCCACCTGTCCATGGCCCCATCTCCCTGGTGTGCAGATGCACAGAGGGCAGACGGGGGCAGAGGTCTGGATCCAGACAGACAGCCAATGGGATGGCTATCCTGGGTCTCAGAGGGGATCCCCTACACTGTGGCACATGTACATGTTGGGTGTAGTGAAAGGCACACACTGCTATCCCCGGTGCATACCATACCAACCTAGGTGCCAACCCTCTGCACTATACTGGCAAACGTAGATCCCTGATGGCTAGTGATGCCTCCCCCCAGCTGACCCAGTGTGCCCCCAATGCCTGGTGCTCAGTCCCCCACCCTATGTGGGCAGCTGAGGAGGACAGTGTGGTGGGAAGTGTCACTCACCGTCTGGCCACAGGGGCATCATTGTACAGGTACCGGGGTTTGGGATGGTGGTTCCACAGGAGGGAAGGTGGGAGGGTGGGGGTCCACTAACCACCACTGATCAGGTGGGGGGGCTTCAAGGTAAGGTATTGGGGAATACCAGTGGTGGACTACTGTGTGCCCCCGACGTGGCACTGCTACACCTCAATGCTACCAGGTCACCCCTGACAACAAATACCTGTGCATAGTGGGCTGTAGCCAGTAACCTCTGTACAGTGCCATGTTACATCATGGTGGTGCCTTACGTGATGTGGGCTGCCAGGCTGGGACTTCTGATGTGGGGAGGTGTCTCTGCAGTACGGAACAGTGGATGGGGCTCTGCTGTGGGGGAGAGAACTGTGCACCAGGCATTGGGGGCACACTGGGTCAGACAGGGGAGGGATCACTAGCCACCAGGGATCTATGAGTGCCAGCATAAGGCAGATTGTTGGCACCTAGGGTGATACAGTATGCACCATGGATGACCGCATGTGCCATTAACTAATCCTGACATGCCACAGTGGAGGGGATCCACTCTGGGACCCAGGACAGGCATCCCATTTACTGTCTGCCTGGATCCACAGCTCCACCTCCATCTGCCCTCCATGTACCTGCATGTCGGGGAGGCGGGGATGAGGATAGATGGCCAGCGTTGGTGCATACGAGCTGGTACACAACTGTCCACTGGTGTGGAGCTGCATGGGAGAGGTATGCACCTTTAGCACGTACCTTACACCCTTTGATGAATAGGGCCCATGGTGCTGTGTGGCCAGGGGATCCTAGGCGTAACTGGCCACTGCATTGTTGGTGAATGCTGTCCGGAATCCACGGGACCCCTACTGTGTGGCATTCACATGTATGGTTGCCTACTTCCCTGAGATACGCAGCACGTAGATATAATGCATAGGGTCCATTGTCCTTTCCTGGCAGATGAGCTGCAGTTATTTTAGCATCTGAAGAATATGCCTGATTCCATATCTGCATTGCCTCTGTCCAGAGCTTTGTGGTTGTTTAGATAATACATTTCTGTGTTGTCTGTCTTGATCTGGACTGGTTGTCCTTGTGAAAGAGAAGAGAAAGATTGCATTGACAGTAGGACAGCTTGGAGCGCTATCAGATTTATGTGCTCCATGCTTTTTTTTGCATCCAGCACCGCTGACAGGTCTGTCCTCTAGCTGTGCTCCTCACCCCACAGGAAGGAATCCAAAGTGGGGATTTCATAGCAGACATGGCATTTCAGCATCACATGCACATATTTACAAAGAAGCAAAAGGATTTTTCAGGTCTTTGACTGAAATGAGTTACAGTGTTTGCAAACTTTCCAGGTCTGTTTTTCAAGGTAGGAGCGCCACCAAATTTTACAGGGTTTAACTACTTTGGGTTTTTATAATCTCATTTTAGGTATGAGTTAAGGGCCAAGACATTCTTAGGTTTTGATTGGGGCCCACAACATATTTGATCCAGGAGTTAATTAGCAGGTCTGTCTTGTAAACTCGATTATGTCCAAATGACATGTATTACCTGCATAAAAATAAATTTTACCTAAAATTTTACCTACCTACCTGACGCAAACCAGCTGTATATTGGAACATGCTTGGGTACTTTGTGGTCACAAAAGGTATGTCCCAATACATTGTAGCAGCCGGCCCTAACTAGATTGCGATTGTAAACACTGTCCCCCTACTGACAGCGGGAAGTATTCAGCCACCAGAGGGCTATGGCGATTGTGATCACAACTGCCAGTTAAGGCCCACTCACGGCAATTGCTCCACTAGAGAAAACTGCATATTCATACTTTAAGATTCAAATGACACCATAGCACTAGCAAGAGGCTATGGGGTCATTTGCATCTCATTAAGGCCTTACTAGAGGCCAGGAACAAACAGAGTTTGTAACTCCCCTGAACACTGAGCTGTGCTGCCTGTACTGATGATCCAGTGGTCCCCACACACCCCCCTGAATACCCCTGATGGTATTTAGTTAATTAACACTGGTGTCTAGTGGTTCACCCACCCGTGAATCCCCTCGACAGTACTGTATTTAATTAAGTAGCCCTGATGTCTAGTGGTCCTTCCACCTCCAAACAGCCCCAACAGTATTTAGTTAAGTAACTCTGGTGTCTAATGGTTCTGGCACTCCTTGTGGACATAATCCAGCCAACAACTTAATATTGGAGCAAAAGAAAAAATTACTTACCATAGTAATTGTGTTTCTTCCCAGTGATGCGCAGATATTCTTAACTTTATGCAGTGAACCTGTAGGGTTGGACTGCCCAGAGAGATGGAACACATGCAAATGATGGAACACTGCACGTGAGCATTTTTCAAACACTGCCTCTACTAACTGCCTGTGTTCTAACCTCTTCAGATTTTATAAAGGAGCCTGAAAAGATGGCTCATGATAATGTAATAATACTAAGAAATTCTTATAATTAAAATTGGGGTTACCCAATAATCTGGATCTTACTTCAAAATAATCCCCCAACTGGAGGAAGAAAAAGTTTAAATAAGTTAGAACAACATGTCAGAAAAATTACCAAAAATAAATATAGTGAGCTCTTTTCACCTACTTGTACAGGTGCAGAGGATAATGTTCCCCCAAGGGTGTAAAGTGATAAGTGGCACCAGCATACGGAGTGCAGATGCTGAAATTCTGGAAGGGGTGGTAGGGAGGAAAGTTAAGAATATCTGAGCATCACTGGGAAGAAACACAATTGTTATGGTAAGTAATTTTTTCTTCTAACCCTAGTAATGCTCAGTATATTCTTAACTTTATGCAGACTAGTAAACAGTATCCCTGGAGGTGGGGACAGAACTTTATTTTGGAAACAGACTTTGCAGGACTGCTGTGCCAAATTTAGCATCCCTTCTGGATAAAATATCCAGGTTGTAGTGCTTTGTAAAGGTGTGTACTGTTTTCCAGGTAGCTGCTTTGCACATATCCAATAATGGGACACCTCTGGTTGCTGCTAGAGTAGCAGCTGTCCCCTTTGTAGGATGAGCCCTTAATCCTGGTGGGGGCTCTCTGCCAGCACTAGTTTAACAGAATTGGATACACTGGACTATCCAACGAGAAATAGATCTTTCTGAGGCTGGATTACCTTTTCCCACATCCCCATAAATCAGAAACAATTGCTTCCTATCATGTCTAAGGTCCTTAGTGGCTGTCATATAATAACTAAGGGCCCTTGTCTAAACTGTGCAGTCTCCTTTCACCAGAAGTGGAGTGCTCAGTGAAGAAGACAGGTAGGGTTATAGATTGGTTTAAATGAAAATCAGAAACTATCTTGGGGAGAAAATTCCTATTTGTTCTAAGGACTACTTTATCCCTATGAAAAGAGATATAGTCCTGATCAATACAGAGAGCTTGAAGCTCACTGATCCTTCTTGCAGAAGTCATTGCCACTAGAAAAACTGTTTTCCAAGTGACATAGTTAAGGTGAGCTGTGGCCATGGGCTCGAAGGGGGCAGCCATCAGCTTAGCTACACACATTCAGATCCCAAACTGGGACTGGTGGCCTGTGAGGAGGATGCAGATGATCCAGGCCCTTAAAGAACCTTTTGAAAATAATGTTAGAAGCCAGTGTCACCTTTTTCCCAGCAGAGAGGTAAGCAGACACTGCTACAACGTGAACCCTCAAAGAACTGGGTTGTAGACCCAGGAAGTGTAAGTAAGTGAGATACTCCAATACCTCTGATGAGCCAGCTTGGGCTGGAGCCAGAGTCTTGCTCGAACACCAGACAGAAAATTTCTTCCATTTGGAAGAATAATTCTTTGTAGTTGAAGGTTTTCTGTAACCTCTTAGAATACTTAAGACAGGTTCAGAAAGCTTTAAATCAGCGTATTCTAAGTCCTCAAGAGCCAAGCTTTGAGATTGAGAGACTTGAGGTTCGGGTACAGTAAGATTCCCTGATTGGAGGTCAATAGGTCTTGCCTCCGAGGAAGATGTATTGGATTTGCAACAGACATTGAGAGCAGAAGAGAGCATCATGGCTGCCTTGGCCAGTCTGGAGCTATCAAGATCAGAGTTGCTGTATGGGATCTGAGCTTGACCAGTACTCTGTAAATGAGAGGGAAAGGAGGGAAAGCGTAGAGGAACCTCCCTGACCAGTCCAGACTGAGGGCATCCAGAGGGAGAGTTCCCCAATCTGGAGGTCTGCAACAATACTATGGCAGGTGGTGGTTCTGGTGGGATGCGAACAAGTCCACCTCTGGCATACCCCACCTTCTGAAAATAACTTGTACCACCTGCCTGTTCAAGGTCCACTCATGATGGGCCTGGCTTATTTGACACAAGGCATCTGCCAGGGTATTGTCCTTCCCTGGCAAGTGAATTGCTTGCAGAGACACCTTTAATGAATGGGCCAGAGTCCAAATCCTCATGGCCTCAGAGCAGAGAGGGACTGACCTTGTGCCTCCCTGCTTGTTTATGTAACACATTGTGGTGGTATTGTCTGTTCTGACCTGCACCACCTTGCCCTTGACTAGGTGAGCAAAAGTTTTTAGAGCCAGCAACACTGCTCTGAGTTCCTGAAGATTTATGTGCTGAAGGGACTCTGAGGCTGACCAAGTGCCCCGAGTTGTGTGATCCTCTATATGAGCACCCCAGCCGAAGAGGGATGCGTCTGTTGTGAGGATCACTGAAGGATTCTTCTTTTGAAAGGGAAATCCTTGCCTTAAGTTGGATTCCTCCTTCCACCAAAAGAGAGCCTGTAGCAGTGGCCTTGTTACTGGGATAAGCTTTGAGAAAGAATCTTTTCTTTGCCACCAGTGGGACCTGAGGTGGAACTGAATGTCCATCATGTGAAACCTTGCACCTAGGACTGTGCCTGTGGATGCAGCCATGTGGCCTAATAGCTGAAGAAACTGTCTGGCAGTTTTTGAATTTTGGAGCTTGAAAGAGTTTGCTATTATCTGAATGTTTTGTACCCTTTCCAGGGACAAATATGCTCTGGCCTGTAGGGTATTGATTTCTGCTCCTATGAACTGCAACACTTGTGTGGGAGTGAAAACTGAATTTTTGTGATTGAGTGGAAATCCAAGGGACTCCAGGAGGTCCTGAGTGACCTTCAGGTCTTGCTGCACCTGTAGGGAAGATTTTCCTATGACCAACCAGTTGTCTAGGTAAGGGAAAACAGATATTCCCTGTCTGAGAAGATGTGCCACTACAGCTGCCAGGCACTTTGTGAATACCCTTGGGGCCGAAGAAAAGCCAAAAGGCAGGGTTGAAAACTGGTAGTGACCTGAAGGGAGTCTGAATCTGAGGTATTTTCTGTAAGACTCCTTTATGGGGATATGAAAATAGGCATCTTTCAAGTCCAGTGATGCCAACCAGTCTGCTTTCTGAAGGGTTGGCAGGATCAGGGCCAAAGTTACCATCTTGAACTTCGGTTTTCTTAAGAACTTGTTTAAAGCTCTTAAATCCAGTGTAGGCTGCCACTCTCCACTTTTCTTTGTGGTCAGGAAGTATCTGGAATAGAAGCCCTTACCCCTTTGAGACTTTTGAACTGGTTCCATTGCTTTTAACTGCAGTAAGTTCGAACCTCTCCCTCCAAGAGCACTTTTTCTGCTAGGGAGGGAGAGCTGAACACTCTGGATTTTTGAAAGGGAAAGGACTTGAATCCCAGAGACAGACCCTGTCCCACCACCTCCAACACCCACTTGTCTGTGGTGATTTTCAGCCAAGTTTGGAGAAAGTGGGAGAGTCTGCCCCCGACAGATGGGGAGAAAGCGGCCTGCATTTCAGGGGGTCTGTTTGGTTTGTGGCTGAGGCTGAGTATGAGACCCTCACCTTGAGCCCCTGCCCCTAGAGTAATCCTGCAGTGGGTACTACTGATACTTGGGTAATGCCACAGGTTGGAAGAAGGGCCTGGTGTAAAAGGACCTGCCCTGGCCTCCCATTCCATAATGTGGATGTAGAAGCGCTCTCTTTAGCAGAGTTGCTTCCATAAGTGGCTTTATACTCATCCACCTTCTTCATGTATGCTATAGTTGACTCCCCAAAGACAGAATTTCCTTCTAGGGGAAAATCCAGGGCCTTTAGTTGTGTATCCTGAGAAAGGTTTGTGGCTCTAAGCCAAGCAAACCTCCTCTGTGCCACTGTATTTGCCATCCACCTGGCTGCAGTATCATTAGTGTCAGCAGCCATTTGCAACTGGTACTTAGCTGCCTCCAACCCAAACCTGGCAGTTTCAGCCAGGTCATCTGACAAGGGTGAGGGAGCTTTCTGGGACATGGCCAGGACTGACTGCCACAGGGATTTTTGATACTGGGCAGCATATGCCTGGAAGGTAGCCTGTCACATAGCCATAGAGGCTGACAGGTACCCTTTTTTGGCCATACTTTCAATTTTCCCAGAGTCCTTGTCTGGAGGGTGTGAGGACAGAGGGACCCTAGCCTTGTCACAAGCAGCCTGCTGTATAACCCCCTGGTGGTCAGGGTGGGAGAAGAGGAAATCAGCTCCCTCCCTTTCCAGCTGATACTTCTTATCCATCCCCCTGTCTATAGGAGGGGTGGAATTTGGTGCCTGTAAAATCTTTAGTGTATCCTTTTTAAAGAATTTATAGACAGGGAGGAGGAGAGTCTGTGTGGGTGTTAGCCCCATCATTTCTAAGTACTCCACCTCCTCCTCCTCCTCATCTTCAATTTGCTCAGTGGTGGAGATGTCAAGGGCATCTGCCACCCTTCTTACAAAGGTGAAATGAGATGAAAAATCCTCGGACACCCTTGGGGAGAACCAAAGTCCTGTTCAGGGGACACTTCTGGTTCTATTGGTCCCTCCTCCTCATCATAATCATCATCATCCTCTAATGTTTCCCCACTTTGTAGGGGAAGAGGATGCACATTGCTGCCAACCTAAATAAAATAAAAAATAAATAAATAAAACCTGGGGACCCGGGGCAGGACGCTATTGAGGAGGGACTAGTGCCTGTAAGGACTGAATAATTTTAAAAGCTTGAGCAATCTCTTGGGCTGTAGGTACAGGCAAAGTAATCACAGAAGTCCCCGATTTGCCAGGCGAGGGTTCTGTGTGCTTTAATTTCTTTCCTTTTTTTGCAGGAACTGGGGAGTCAGCCGGTTCAATTGCTCTTTTAGTTCCCTTTGTGCCCATCTCAGGGGCAGGAACTGAAGAAAGTGTGGGTTCAGCCACAATGTTTTGGGGTATCGGCTGGTCAGAGCCAGAGGGACCCCTATGAATTTTCGTCTTTAGCCTTTCAAGGTGTTTCTCAACAGTTTTCTCAGGGAATGTCTTACATACTTCACATTCCTCATTTAAGTGGTCAGACCCAGACAAACTACACAAAGTGTGTGTTTGTCTGCCTTTGCAAAGACCTCTCCACATTGGGTACAGTTTTTGAAACCGGGCTCACCGGTTTTCTTTTTCGGTTTTTCTGACGTATTCTAAAATTTTGCAACCGCTAAGAAAAACCTCAGTGTTTTTTTTTTGGTTTTTTTTATCGGTTCAGGAACCGAAGAAACCGGACCGTTTATTTAAAATGGAACCAAGATAGCGGTTCAATAACCAAGATTTATCATTTTAAATTTTAACAATTTTACTAAAAATAAAGAGAATATAGGTGGTTCTTTAGTCAGAGAACCCCGATTTAAATATAAACTATCCCGGTTCCCCCACGGTTATACCGAACCGAGAGGAACCGAGAAAAACAACAATTTTAAAGTAAATAAGATTATCTAGACAAACAAATAGTAGAGGCAGTAAATGAAAACGAAAAGGTATACTTATACAGTATTTGATGTTTTCTTCACGCAGGAGAAAGTGGATGAACGAGACTCCGAGTGACCAGACTTTTCAGACGGAGTGAAAAATCTGAAGAGGTTAGAACACAGGCAGTTAGTAGAGGCAGTGTTTGAAAGATACTCATGTGCAAAGTGTCCCATCATTTGCATGTGTTCCATCTCTCCGGGCAGTCCAACCCTACAGGCTCACTGCATAAAGTTAAGAATATACTGAGCATTACTGGGGTTAGAATGTAAGTGTTTATTGAAGGTAAGCCAGAGCTACACCTCCAGACCGCAGTGCTTCGACGGTCAAGCCTTCATCAGTATTAAGTTGTTGGCGGAATTATTTCCACAAGGAGTGCTGAAATCTTGGAACTTAGCTTGAGAACGTGGGTTACCAGCCTGCTTTCAGCACCCTCCTCCACAGTAGCAACATTGCATATTTTGGGAACTGTGCCTAGTGGTTCCCTTGGGCCCCCCAAACACCCTTATCAGTATTTAGTTAGATAACCCTGGTGTCAGCAGGCCCAGTGGCGGGGAGGGCTGAGGAATCAGTGGTTTACCTCCTGCCTCGCCGGCAACCCATGTTTGCAGTGTGAGAGGGTCTCTGGGGGTCGACCGGGGTTGGGGAGGATCGAGTGTCCCAAAGAAAGCTCTTCTTCTCTGGGGAGGGAGTGGATCAACATTCGGTGTTAGCCTGGACCCTAGTGGAGGCTGGGGGTTGGCTCATCAATGCTACAGAATGGGGGAAGAGGCAGGGTAGATGCCCGGCATGCCGCACGTGGGAGTATGTGTCATTACACGCCCTTCCTCTGTGCCAGGGAGAAAATGGAAAACATCCCACCTGTGGACGATGATTACCGGCCCTCAGGCTCCGCGCCCTGGTGACTCAAATGCCTCCTGCATCTGGATCTAGTCTGGTGGGTTGAGTGGACTCCACACCCCCTGCCCATTGAGGACAAGCCATGGAGGATAACGGGAGAAAGTAAGTACTGGGGGAAGTCGGGGAGATGGCGCTGAGGGGATTGATGAGCAGAAGTGCTGGCCAGGACAGGGGGAGAAATAAAGACACACACACAAAAAAAGTAACCCTGGTGTCTAGTGGTCACCCAACCCCAGAACGCTCCCAACAGTATTGACTGATTGATCCCTGGTGTTCAGTGATCCCCTAACCCCCAAACACCACTCTAACAATTAGTCCATATGTCTCTGGTGTCCAGTGATCCCCCACCCACAAACACCCTTCTGAAGAAAACCAACTCCTTGATTTTCTTTTATTATAAGCTGAGATTCACAAAGAAGTACTTCATAGAATACTTATTTATTCCATATTTTCCTGGTGTCCAGTGGTCCCCTTGCCCCATGGGTTCGATTCACTTCACTCAACACACCTGTCCTGTCCATGGTGTGCCCTTTCCAGGTCCAGCTGTTCCCAACCAACCCACCATAGTCCCAGTACTCCTCCTTCAGAGACCAGCTCAAACCCTCTAGTTACCTTCATGGCTAGCTGCTGACTGACAGTTCCCAAGCGTGCTCCTACTGCGATTAGCTGATTACAGTAGGCACACAATTGCACACTGCCAGTCAGTTACTGGCTGTGAAGGTGTGCTGAGGATTTTTGCCAGTCACAGAACAAGCGGGGGGGTGGGGTGTGCCTGTGACTATGGAAGGCAGGTCGGGGAGAGATGGACCGGGGGGACACCAGGGACAGGGTAAGGCAGGTCGGATGCAGGAATGAAACCCAGAGGGGGGGGGGGACACTGGATGCCTGGGAAATATGGAATGCATGCTAATGTAGTTTAAGTACTCCCATTGCCAACCCCCTAATGGCAGTTTTTAGCCTTTCCCTTACCTCTTCAACCATACCACCAGTATGGAAACAAGCCAGAGTCATCCCTATCTTGATATCTGATGATCTTCTACTAGTTGGGAACTACTGCCCCATCTCCATCCCCTCCTACCTGAGTAAAATTCTGGGAATGGTCGTGCACCAGCAGATCTCTAACCATGTCGCTAAGCACAACCTCCTCTGTCCCCAAGAACATGGCTTTAGGAAGTGCCACCATACCACCTCAGCCCTGTCTTGCTTCACAAACCATGTCTTCCGCAACATGGATGAAGATAAAGTCACTAGTGCAGTCTCTGTGGAACTCACCAAGACCTTCAACCTGGTAGACCACAACATCCTCCTAAGTAAACTGAACGGTGTTGGTTGCTCCACCATGTCCACCACATGGTTCAAGACTCCATCTCTGGTTGAACACAGGTGATATGCATGGGGGTGCAACCACCTGGGAGGTAAAAACTGGGGTACCCCAAGGATCTATTCTCTGACCCCTCCTGTTTTCCCTGTTTGTAAATTCCTTCGCAAGGACGGCATCACATGCAACTTACTACTGTGCACTGATGACCTTATCTTATACCAAAGTGCTAAGACCCCAGCACAACTCTCAACCACCCTCACAAACAACTTTTGTGCCCCCCAGCAATGATTCCTAACAAACAGACTGCTAGTGAATGCCAAGAAGACTATGGCCATGCTCTTTGGAACAAAATCCAGGCTAGCTAGGGCAGCTGGGGACATTACCTCTCTTAGCGTCCTATCTCCTGATGGATCACTCCTTGAATCAGTGACTTCCTTCACAAATACCTCGCGGAGTCACCCTTGACCCCACACTGACTTTCGTTGATCACATCGGATATATCATCCAGTTTGTGAACTAGAAACTAGGAGTCAGATACAGGCTTAAGGATTACTCAACCCCTGAAATCAGACTCACCATTGCTCAGGGCACCTTACTCCCACTGCTTGACTACTGCCCTCCCATCTACACACAAACATCATCCTCAGGATTTTCCAGATTAAACACAACCTCCAACAATATCTGTAGGTTTGTCTTGATGGCTCCTTACTCTACACATCACTGCTCCCTCTACCAGGTCCTAGGATGGCTCACCTCCTCAGACCTGCTGAGACTACCTCCTAGGCTGCTTTGTCGATAAATCTATTAGGGAAAGAGAGTTGTCCCCCCTATTCAAAGCAAAGACCAGCCACCAAAGCCTCTGGAACTCCTCCAGCCTTATGTTACAGTGCCTTTAGGTCACCACATGCATAGGCCAGAAGGTGTCTTCTTCAGCTGCGCCAAAACTGTGGAACAGCCTGTCTGCTTCCCTATGGACTCTGGGTTCACATCTCCTATTCAAAGCTCATTTCAAGACTTCCCTTGTGGCAACAGCCACCTGTACCCCCCCCCCCCCCCCCCATGGCTGACTGGCAGACCCTGCCCAAGGGAAGCTGGACTGCCCAAATCAACCCTAGAAATTGTTGCATTTGGCATAGTCCATTAAAGCTGCTGTTACACGATTGTTTGAAGTGGGCACTGTGCTGCCGCTGTACCTCTGTGCACTTGACTTGTTTGTACTGTGTTCACTTTAAGCACAATTTTGCACAAAACTGCTCCATTTGTATAGCAATACTTAATGTGCTCACCTGTGTACTGTAATTACTTGCAATCAGTTTACCTTTTTGTACCAGCTTCCTTTGTACCATGTTACTGTGCCATCTTTTTTGGCGAGGCCAGGGCCTGAAAATGGTCCCCCTGGATCAGTGTATCCACCCAGTTTACAAATCAATCAATCAATCAATCAAGCAAGCAAGCAATCAATCAAGCAAGCAATCAGAACATCAATAAATAAATAAAGTACTCCTCTTTGTTGTTCAGATTATAATAAAAGGAAGGCAAGGAGCTGCTTTTTGTTGGAGGGATGTTTGGGGGTGGGAGACTGCTGGACACCAGGGACATATGAACTGATCATTGGAGGGGTGTTTGGGGGTGGGAGGAACCACTGGACACAAGGGACATAGGCACTAATTGTTAGAAGGATGTTTGGGGATGGGTATCATTGGACACTAGAGATCAATCACTCAGTACAAATGGGGGTGTTTGGGGGGCAGGCACTACTGAACACCAGGGATTAATAGCTACAGACAGCAAGCAACTTTGGGCATAGCCCATGGGGACTGCTTTTGAGAGGTAGTAATTAGCACAGCACTTACAACTACTTACCATTTCTCCAAACCTGCCAATATGCCTTTGTGTCTTTATGCAAGGTGTTATAAGTTGCTTTGCATAGTCACACTGGCATTTTTAGGGCTAGTTACAAATGGGTTAGCAACTTGCTAACCATTACTTTCAATATGGTATTTTGTTGTTCCTCCCTGCTTTGACCCTGCAAAGTTGCATTAGCAAGTTAGTAACCTGTTTAATGATATCCCTGCCAAGGCTGCAGTAGAGTTCTACTGCTGGGTTGTTGAAGTGGTGTGTTCTGGTTTTGTAGCAGCTGCATTTTCATTTTTAGTTGTAAGGTGTTTTATGTTTCATGCAGAAGCAGCAACTGAGTTTTGATTTTTTTGGTGGCCTGTGGTCTGAATTTGTGGCAGTGACTGTAATATGGGTTTGATGGTGGTTTAAATGCAGTCTTTTAAAACATGACCATGCATTCATGCTTAAGGCAGTTTCATGTAGCATTATTTTCAGAAGGCACAGTTTCAGTTGCAGGGCACAGTTTATTGATAGTTTACTGGGGAAGTAACAAGCATTTGTCAATGCCGAATGTTTGCTTGCTGGCATTGGCAGTGGTAGTGTAGAAGTTACAGAGCTGCATAAACGGAATGGCAGTGAAGTACTGAACTGAAGCCAACCCCACCACCACCCTGCAGAGACTGACAGGCAAAGGGGTGTGCCTTTGGGTCGTCAGGCATAACGGCCACGCCATTTCACCACACCCCACCCTGCAGACACTGACAAGTGTCACGGTGTGCCTTGGGGTCTTTGGCCCTTATGCACACCCCATTCCATCAGGAAATACGGTGAGACGGGTGCAGTATAGGAGAATGGGGTGAACTTTGGGGCCGAAGAGTCCAAGGCATACCTCGATGCCTCTCACTGGCTGCAGGGTGTGGAATGGTATAAGCATTACAGGCAAGAATCCCAAGTCACACCCCTGATGCCTGTCATTCTCTACAGGGTGGGGCGTTATGGTTGGAAACCCACACCTCAGGCATTCGTTAGTATTTTCACCCAAATTTTCACCATGTTTTTTTGTGACCCCTACCAAGAACAGTGGCAATATCAGTTTGTTAGCTAAAAGCTGCTTATGCACAGCGACTACGACATTTAGCACCACAGGTGCAAAACATTCCGAACAGGATGAAAATGACAGCTGTACTGTTCATGGGAGGTGTAAAAATGGCAGTGTTGCAAATCTGCAGTAAAAATATTCAAAAAAATGGTGGTCACGAGCGTGCATAGAAACTGTGCAACGCACACCCGTAATGTAATTAGTTTGGTGATTTTTTTTACAGCAGATTGTCAACACAGGCATTTTGGGACCTCCGATCATGAACAGTGTCACTGTGATTTTCTTTATCTGTCGCGAACAATGATTTCCCACAGCTCCCATGCATCTCTGTGCTAAAAGTGTGAAAACACATTTTGGCCATGTTGTGAAAAACGACAGCTGTACTGTTCATAAGGAAGTCTGGAAAAATCTGACTGACGAAAATCTGGACTGAAAATATTACAAAGTCATGAACTTACGAGGTTGCGTGGAAACTGCGCAATGCTCACTCATAACACAGTCATTTTATGGACTTTTGTCACCAAATTTTTAACATAGCCATTTTAAGACCTCTGCTCATGAACAGTGTAACTGTGATTTTCTTAATCTGTCCCAAACATTGCTTTCAGCACCGACTGCACCATTGTGCGCTATATGCGAAAAACACATTTTGGGGCGACATGTGAAAATGGCAACTGCACTGTTCATAAGGAAGTGTAATAAAATGGCAATGTTGAAAATCTGGAGTGAAAATATTGAAAATTAGCAAACTTACGAGCGTGCGTAGGAACTGTGCAACGCACGCTCATAAAACAGTCATTTTTATGAATTTTTTCACCAAATTTTCAACATAGTCATTTTAAGACCTCTGCTCATGAACAGTGTCACTGTGATTTTCTTAATGTGTCCCATACATTGATTCTCAAGATAATCGACTGCGCCCATTGTGCGCTACATGGGGAAACGTTTTGGGCAAGATGTGACAAATGACAGCTGTACTGCCTCATAAGGAAGTGTAATAAAATGGCAATGTTGAAATCTGGGTGAAAATATTGAAAATTTGCAAACTTACGGTGATGGTGGGAACTGCTTGTAACGCGTGCTGATAAAACAGTCATTTTAGGATTTTTCACCAAATTTTCAACATAGCCATTTTAAGACCTCTGCTCATTAACAGAGTCACTGTGATTTTCTTAATGTGTCCCATACATTGATTTCGCACACCGACTGCGCCATTGTGCACTACATGGGCAGAAACACGTTTCGGGCAAGATGTGAAAAATGACAGCTGTACTGCTCATAAGGAGGTGTGGTAAAATGGCAATGTTGAAAATCTGGAGTGAAAATATTGAAAATTCACGAATTTATGAGGTTGTGTAGGAACTGTCGCATAACGCGACGTAGAAACAAGTCATTTTAGGAAATTTTCCACCAAATTTTCAACATAGTCTTTTTGAGAGCCCACCTTATGAACAGTGGCAGTGTCATTTTGTTACTTGGTCCCAAAAGGTGATTTCACGAGTGACCGTGAAATCACCCTTCGGGCCCGATTAACTCCATGACAGTGAGAGAATTCATGAGAAGGGGTCCCAAAAACCCCATGTTGAAAATTTGGTGCAAAAATTCCAAAAAATGCCTGAGATACGCAGCAAAGTTGAAAAAACCCTATCTATCCCATTATACAGCTTACCGGCAGTTCCTCAGTTCACGGTTGGCTTTGAAGAGTGCAGACGTGTTCCCGGTCCACCGAAGGTCATTGCGCCGGAGTCTGGAGGTAAATATGGGGTGGGGGTGTGGGAGGCAGGGTGCCCAGTGGGTGGCGCGGTGGGGGCAGAGACAGGGACCGCTTTCAATTTCAGTTTTTTTTTTTTAAACAAAGGACGACGACGATGGGACGCTTGCCACGCTGGGGTGGCCCCAGCGGCACAAGGATGGCTTTTGGGGGCATGGAGCCAATGGGTTTTGGGCACCCTGTCATCGATAAGATCTGCTGCCACGCTGGTGGGCTTCCAGCGTGGCACCCTGACTCTTTGGGGAGAGAGACAGTGGAGCCGACGGGATTGGCCACCCCATCGGCTATACATGTGTATGCGCTGAGGTGGGCACCCAGCGTGGCATGTGGAACTACTGTTTGGGGGCGCAGCACGTCGGCTACTGCTGTGTGTGCGTGGAAGCAGATACGCAGTATGCGTGCTTGTGTGTGTAGGGGGAGCGATGCGCAGGCAACATCTTATCGTTGCTCACTGAAGCGTAGCTCCCCCTTTCAACTGTACTCCACTGCATTTTAGACTGCTGTCATAGACAGCTCCGGCAGGCATTGGAGAACTGCGGCCGTGCCTGCAAACACACTGACTGAATTGGAAGAGGGCTACCACACCTCCGAAAACTCGAATGATGGCACTATGTTTCTTGCACATGCATGCAAGCAAACATAAAAAGTGATCATGTAGAACAAATGGACCAATGAGATGGCTGCATTTCAGCAATGCTGTCTGTACCATTTTAAAACATGCATCTTCTTCTCCAGCACTTTGTATCATTCTTCGCAATCACTGGGTCACTCATCTAAATAGAACACTGTCAGTCACCAGGCTGAAGACAGGAAGCGATCTCTGATCTTGCCAGTAAAACAGCAGCAGCAGCAGTGATTATAAAGTAAAAAGTATTTTAGAAAGCTAGAAACAGGAAGATAAAATGATTCCCCTTATACAAAATACCACAAAACAGTCCTCTCACTCACATCTGGTAGTCGTGATATAAAATCATAGGCATTAGCATCTTTTGTTGCTTGCTCAATTTCAGCATCAGTAACATCCTCTCTGCCATATCGGATATTCTCAGCAATTGTTGCTGCAAAGAGCACAGGTTCCTGGCTCACAACACCTATACGTTCTCGAAGCCATTTTACATTGAGAGTTCGAATATCATGTCCATCAATAGTTATCTAGTAAGGAATATAAAAATAAAAGAACTATTGTGATTCATTCTTTATGTTGCAAGCCCATCAATAAACAGGTTAGTTTAGTAGACATACAGTAGATAATACTAAAAATAAACAGTGAAACACTACAACAAAAGTAGACAGGAAAGATTTTAACAGCAGTGAGACGTCCTGGTCCTACAAAACTGTAGCTCTTGACAATGGGGGAAAAAGAAAATGAGGTGGCTAGGGCCAACACCACTAGTTACAGTATATGGTTGACTTGCATCACACCGTATACTGGTACCAGGTGAATGCACATGGTGTGTGTTGGCCCCAGAAGAAACAATTACTCACCATAGTAATGTTTGTTTTCAATGAGCCATTCAAACATCTCCTCAGTGAACTGTGCCCTGGAGAATGGACTTAAAATCGAATGACAGAATTTAGAACCTCATTCAAACTCTGTGCATGGTGGCTGCACTCCCCTTAGTGGCTAAACCACCGATTTGTTTCAATAAAGCCAGGGGGAGCAGTGACCACCAGTATCTAAGCAGATGGAAAAATATTTTTTTCCCTAAGTTTTAAAATGTTAACAACCAATTAAAAAAATGACAAGACTATTTCAAAACCACAACAGATTTTAAGTTTGTGAAACTGGAAAAAAGTAAGCCATAAATGTTTAAAGATATCCACCAATTTCATTTCTACTGCTCCCGCACCAGATTAATAGGTGCCTTACCTCCACATCAATAGAATAATGACATGCTGCACCCCAAGAAGTCCTCTAAAGAAAGTTATTTCACTCATAAAAATGCCAAAACTGGGTACCAAGGACTTCCTGTTTTTTTTTTTCTACCGCCCACGCTCTGCCCCCACACTCACTAGTGTGATGACGAGATACTAGGGAAACCGCGAGGCACACTCCATTCTCAATCCAATGGGAAGCAGCTTTCAGATCGACTTTAACTAGAGAATGGCTTACTTAATGAAACGTATAATTCAGCTTCCACTAACAAGGCCCTTGTTAATTCGACTGATGCCCACATTTCATTAGAAAGTGGTCATTCTAATTATAAAAATCGATCTGAAAGCTGACTCCCATTGACTATAATGGAGCATGCCCCCGTGCTCTCCCTAGCATCTCGTCATCACACTAGTGAGTGCGGGGGTGGCTGAAAAGAAAAAATTACTCACCTTAGTAATGTTGTTTCTTCTAATGGAGTCTTGCTATATTATGACAATTGCAGTATGACCGCAGGTTAGAACTGCTCCGGAGGTGAAATAGTTAACTTTCCATGCAGGCATGGAACTTAGAGTGCGAGCTCAGTTGAAAACTCTGTCTGTTGTGCTTCAAATGCAAACTGTCAGATCTTTACGAGCTAAAACTCACTAAGGTTCTGTGTGGAAGCTGTAAACCTACACTAGCCACCTGGCTACTAACATAAACACTCATTTTTGGCCTAAAACAAAGACTCAAGTCAGGAGACCCAAAAATGCAAAAACACAACACCAATTCACCCAAAAAGGTAGGTGAAAACAACAAGGTGGGCATCAAAAGTGTCCAACTTTGTACTGCCTACCCACATCCCCAAAACAGAGGTTCTGAGAGGGGCAGGCAGGGAGGGAATCATATATAGCAAGACTCCATTAGAAGAAACAACATTACTAAGGTGAGTAATTTGTTCTTCAAACAACATGAAGTCTTGCTATATTATGACAATTGCAGACTACTGGCGGTACCCCCATGGAGGAGGGTAGAACCTACCTAGGAAATAGGCTGTGAAGCACGGCTGTACCAAACCGAGCATCACTCCTAGCCTGGATGTCCAGGGAGTAATGCTTGGTAAAAGTGTGAACTGTTTTCCAGGTAGCTGCTTGACATATTTCTAGAATAAGAATGTCTCTGGCAGCAGCCAGAGAAGCAGCTGTACCTCTGGTAGAGTGAGCCCTCAGGCCTGAGGGGGGAACTTTACCCAACTTCTCATAGCAGAATTGGATACAAGAGACAATCCACCTGGCAATGGATCTTTTAGTGGCTGGCTTCCCTTTACCAACTTCGCCATAGGTGAGGAACAGTTGGAGGGAGTCAAACCTATTACCCTTGATACGCTCTATGTAGTAACTAAGGGCTCTCTTCACATCTAGGCTGTGTAGCATCCTCTCCCCAGAGGAGGAGTGGTCAGTGAAGTACACTGGAAGTGAAATAGATTGATTAAGGTGGAAATCTGAAACCACCTTAGGCAGGAACTTTCTGTTAGTCCGAAGGACCACCTTATCTCTGTGAAAGAGATAAACTCTGCTCCACTGACAACGCTTGTAATTCCACTTATGCATCTGGCAGAGGTGATGGCTACCAAAACACAGTTTTCCAAGTCAAGTACTTGAGCTCAGCTGAAGACAAGGGCTCAAAGGGGGTTGCATAAGCTGAGCAATGCAAACATTAAGATCCCAGGCAGGGCAGGATCCTTGAATGGAGGGTTGGTGGAAACAACCCCTTAAAAACTTGGAAAATACAGGATGAGCTGAAAGGGAAGAGGATTTACCTGCTGAAATAAAAGCAGACACAGCTGCCAAGTGCACCTTCAGGGAAGCTGGTCTCAGCCCAAAGAATTCAGGTGGACCATATAATCCAGGACTGTGGGTAGATCAGCAGAGACTGGGGAAATATGCTTTTCCGAAAATCATATGGAAAACCTTTCCATTTGGAATTGTAAGTCTCTGGTGGAAGGCGCTCCTTATGCCTTCAATATATCCATTACACCCTGGGAAAGGTGTAATCAGCAAACTCTAACTCTTCAAGAACCAAGCCTTGAGATTGAGAGATTTGAGATCTGGTACCAGACCCTTCCCTGGGCACAGGTTATCAGATTGTGATTCCTGGAAGGACAGGGGAGGATGGACTGCTAAGGACAGCAGGAGTGGATACCAGGGCTGTCTGGCCCAATCCGGAGCTATCAGAATCACTTTGCATGATTGGGATCTGATTTTGACTAGCACTTTGAACAGGAGAGGAAATGTAGGGAAGGCATAGAGAAACGTCCCCTCCCAACTGTGGGCTAAGGCATCCAGGGGGAGTGAGCCCAACACTGGGGGCCTGCAGCAAAAAAGAGGAAGTTGGTGATTGTCTGGGGCTGCAAAAAGATCTATCTGCGGGGTGCCCCATCTGGCAAATACTACTCCCAAGACCTGGGGATCCAGTGACCATTCGTGGTGGCCCTGGGAAATCCTGCTGAGAGCATCTGCCAGGACATTGTCCTTGCCTGGGAGGTGAATTGCCGTAAGGGAGGTGTTCAGGGAGTAAGCCAGAGACCACAACTTCATCGCTTCGGTGCACAAGGCCATAGACCGAGTGCCCCCTTGCTTGTTGATGTACCACATTGTAGTGGTGTTGTCTGTTCTGACCTGAATACTCTTGTTCTGAACAGATTTGGAAAAAGCTTGAAGTGCTAGAAAACTGCTCTGAGCTCCAACAGGTTGATGTGAGCAGAGATTCCTGGGAGACCACAGACCCTGGGTGGTGAGGTCGCCCATGTGAGCTCCCCAGTCCAAGAGGGACGCATCTGTAGTAAAGATTAGAGAATGAGACTGAGTGACAAAAGGAACCCATTGTCTCAGGTTGCTCTGATCCTGCCACCACTGTAGGGCTTGGATCAGGGTTCGAGTTACTGGGATCAGCTTGGTAAGAGGAACCTTCTTGAGATCAAAAGCTCTCAAATGGAACTGGATGTCCCTCATCTGAAATCTTGCCCTGGACAACTGCTGTGGAAGCAGCCATGTGTCCTAGGAGCTGCAGAAAATGCCTTGCTGGCCGGGAGACCTGCAGGGGAAATGAGGAGGCCAGGGAGACTAGGGTCTTGCCCTGTCCAGGGGAGGAAGGCCCTGGCTTCCTGTGTGTTCAGTTCTGTGTCTATGAAGGTAAGAAGCTGGACCGCTCTAGAGCTGACTTTGAGAGATTCAGAAGGAAACCTAGAGATGTAAGCAGTTTCTCATGCTATCTGAAGGTGTAAATTGACCTGGTCTGGGGACTGGCCCACTAAGATCCAATCGTCCAGGTAAGGAAAGATGGCAATCTTTTGCCTTCTTAGGTAGGCAACTGCTACAGCCAGGCATTTGGTGAATACCCTGGGCAGAAGTGAGGCTCAAGGGCATTGCTCTGAACTGGTAGTGGGCCTGAGGGCAGTTCGAACCTGAGGTACTTTCGATGGGAGCTTCTGATGGGAATATGGAAGTAGGCATCCTTGAGGTCCAGGGAAGCTAGCCAGTCCCTGGCCTTAGAGAGGGTAGGATAATTCCCAGAGTCACCATTTTGAACTTTGGCTTTAAAAGGTGCTTGTTTAAATATCTGAGATCCAGGAAGGGTCGCCATTCTCCTGTCTTTTTTGGGGTAAGGAAGTACCTGGAGTACAAACCTTTGCCCTGGTATAGGGGAGGAACCCTTTCCACAGCTCTAAGATCCAGGAGGGTAGAGACCTCTGCCTCTAGGGCGAGTGCCTCTGATGGAGTTGCAGGTGGAAAATATCTGGTTCTCAGCTTCGGAAATTTTTGAAGCTGAGAACCAGTCCCTGGCTTACTACTTCCAGGACCCACTTGTCTGATGTTAAAGACTTCCAGTCCTGGACAAAGTAAGCCGGCCTGCCCCCTACAGGTAGAGGAGAATCGGCCCTGGCAATCCCATCAGGGTACCTGCTTGGCAGGGGCTTTGGGCTGAGGGGTGGAGCAGACCTGCTTGTACCCCGTCTGCCTCTCCCTCGAAAGAACCCCATCTGAGCATAGGCGGAGGAGGAAGCTTGGGCTTGGTAAAAAGGCCTGTGAAAAGGCCTGCCCCTGCCTCTAGGAAGCTGCTTTTGAGGAGTGGCCTGCCTTTCCTTGGCCTGTGCACTCCTATAGGTGGTCCTATATTCATCCATTTTCTTCACGTAATTCTCTGTTTGCTCCCCAAATAGAGAATTTCCCACAACAGGAAAATCCATGGCCTTAGACTGGGTATCCTGAGACAGGGTAGTACATCTGAGCCAAGCCATCCTGCAAGTGCCACAGATGTAGCCATGACTCTTGATGAAACATCATTAGAGTCCACTGCAGCATGAAATTGCACCTTGGATGCCTCAATACCATCCATAGCCACCTGTTCCAGCCCCTGGCAAGCTGGTCAGGGACTTGTTTCGCTAGGGCCAGCACAGTATCCCATCTGGATTTCTGGTACCTAGCAGCATAAGCCATATAATTTGCTTGTCTGACTCCCAAAGATGCTGCCATGTACTGTTTCTTTGCCATAGCATCAATCTTCCTGGAGTCCTTCTCAGGGGGGTGTGAAGCTAGGGGAATATTAGCCTTGTCACAGGCTGCAGCCTGCACTATCCCCACATGGCTGCATTGTTGAGTGAGGAAATCAGTGTCGGAGCCTGATAAGGTATACCTCTTGTTCATCCTTTTATCCACAGGAGGTATAGTGTGAGGAGTTTTTAAAACTTTTACTGTCTGTTTCCGAAAAGATTTATTCAAAGGAAGAGACAGTCTCCTAGACTCTGGAATATCCATCATTTCTACATAGTCTGGCTCCTCTTGGTCATCAACAGCTTCCTCAACAGGGAGCTGGAGAGTTTCAGCAACTTTTTTATAAAACATGAAATGAGAAGGGGACTCAGAAAGCCTTGGAGGAGAAACCCCTAGGGGTCTATCTGGAGAGATGTCCGGATCAGTGGGCACATCCAGATCTTCAAAACCATATTCACTCTTCTCATATTCCTCTTCCCCCTTCCCCGGTTCATAAAAATCCTCAAAATCATAGCCTTGAACCGGTGGAACCGGCCGAACCGAACGCTTACCTGAAGGTGTCGGTTCGGTCGGAACCGGAGAGAGAGACTGGACAATTTGAATTGCTTTAGCTATTTCCTCAACAGTTGGGGAGAGAACTTTTGGCTCTACACTAGCTGACTTTCTAGTCCTTTTTGCTGGAACCGGCTCCTCAGAACTGGCTCTTCGTTTGCCCGAGGAAGTATCGCCCTGGTCAGAGGGCACTCCCTCCGGTTCGGTTGGCACCGAACCGGGCTGGCCATCCGGGTCAGCGGACTTTTTGGCCTCCCTTTCCCTGAGCCTACCAACTCTCTTATCTATGGTGGCAGCAGGGAAATTGTGACAAATCTGCAGTCTGAATTGAGGTGGTCAAACCCCAGACAATAGACACATATGGTGTGTGGGTCAGCCTTAGCAAAAGCTTCCCCACAAACACTACAGTGTTGAAACCCAGTGGGTCCGGTTTTTCTTTTGGGTTTCTCAGACATAATGCCAGCCTAACCAACTTGCCCGTTTATGGCAATCCACCAAGCAAGACACCCTTATCGGTTCCCAACCGTGTCACGGGTCATGGAAAAAACCGTAATGAAATCCGTTTTTTTTAGAACCGATAAGAACCGGGAACCGCACTCTAACAAAGGACTAGTAGATTTTAAATACAACCTGATCAGTTCAAACCGAACCGATAAAGAATTACAAGTTCCACACAGAAAAAATAAATGTAAAACCTATCTATTACTTACATTACCACAGACAGAGCTTGAACCGACCGGTTGCGGTTTAATTTCGGCTAAAACCCGAAAAATAATACTTTTAAACCGACAAAATGAACCGAGCAGAAGGAGAAATCTCCTGAGTGACTGTTCAGTGAGGTGGAGTAAAGAATCTGACAGTTTGCGTTTGAAGCACAACAGACAGAGTTTTCAACCGAGCTCGCGCTCTTAGTTCCATGCCTGCATGGAAAGTTAACTATTTCACCTCCGGAGCAGTTCTAACCTGTGGTCATACTGCAGTTGTCATAATATAGCAAGACTTCATGTTGTTTGAAAAACAGAAAGTCCTTGGGACCTGGTTTTGGCATTTTTACGAGTGAAATAACTTTTCATTAGATGACTTCTTGGGGTGCAGAGTGTTATTATTCTACTGATGTGGAGGTAAGGCACCTATTAATTGGGTGCAGGGGCAAATCTTAGTGTATCTCTTTAAGCACATATGACACACTAATAGACTGATTCTTGTGGGAACCTCTTTACAGGTTCTAGAAGAGAAGACAGGTTTTGGATTTGTATGGTTTATTGTTGGATCCCCAAGAAGAAAAAAATTACTCTCTGTAGTAATGGTGTTTCTTCGCAGGGTTCTAGAGGAGGCGAGGGTGACCTGCTCCAGGAAGATCCCCCCCCCGGGCACTTGCAATTGTAATCAAGGCCGAATTCTGAGGTGCCGGGTGCGTCTGCAGCCCCGGCGGGCCTCCTCGGCGGCTGTACGGGAACTCAACACAAGTTTCCCGGCCCCTGCCCAGGTGCAAGAGAAGAATTTCAACTATTGGACTTCAATCTTGATTTCTACTCTTGCCGACAAAGAGGAAATCGCGCTGCTGGGCTACTCCGCTGGAGGGTGGCTGAGAGACATTTTTCGTTTCTGTTGGCGAGGAACAATAGATACCCCTGTGCAGTTTAAATCTTGGCTCCGAAAGCGCCCTTGCCGATTGGTTTCCCGAGGTGGTGACGTTCCCTGTGTCTCCTACATAGGGAGAGCCAGTCCCACCAACTACACCAAAGCCCAAACTGTGTGCGAGAGGGGAGGTGAGGGCAACCTGCTCCAAGAAGGCCCCCCCCCCCGGGCACTTGCGATTGTTATCAAGGCCGAGTTCTAAGGTGCCGGGTGCGTCTGCAGTCCCAGCGGGCCTCCTTGGCGGCTGTGTGGGAACTCAACACAAGTTTCCCGGCCCCTGCCCAGGGGCAGGAGAAGAATTTTTGCCACCCTGTTGTCTCCTCCCATTAAATGCCCATTAGCTCTGCCCCGGATCCATCGCACCCTATCAGCTGGTGGGAGGGGGTGGGTCTGACAGCGATCTTTGGGCACAGCACTGTGAATCCTCTCAGTGTTCTCTTCTCTGTCTCTACTCAAAGGCTGTGTCTGATACTGCAGGTGATAGGCTAATCTGCTATGTAATGTACCGGATTAATTATTGATGTTAGTCTGTAATTTTCAAACTCTGGTCTTCTCTGTTTGGCTCTAGTCCAGGGCTGAACTTATGTAAAGCGAGTTGGATTATGTGGTGTCATCACCAAAAATCTGTCACTACTCTTACTAGATATAGTGGCTACCGGGGTCTAACAGTACTGACTAAGTGAGGCTAATGTTTAATTCTTAATCGTAGGCTGTCATTATACTGTCCGCCTGACTCCTACTGTAGTTTATTATTCCCGGAGGGGATTAATCAGGTTAATCACTGTGAAAACCAAATGTGTACCACTCAGTAGATAAATAGTCTATTCTTGTAATCTCATAGGCCTGTTACCGATAGCTCAGTATCTACCAGTCTTCAGGTGCCATTCTATCCATCCTCTCGTGCGCCTTATCCTCCACTGCTGCTGGGCTAATCAACCTAGTCGGACAACGCTTCCTGCCCAGATGTGGATCAGGCTCCATTTCTTCAAGCCCAGGGAGGGTGGGGGGATCCCCTGTGAGATGGCCCAGGGTGTTATGCCTATCATGTATAGAACACTGGCCCTAGTGGGTATGGTACTAGGGATCACCCTGCTCTATGTGGCCACCACTCCCCTGTTCACCTCGGGGGGGGGGGCACCAGGAGAAATGTCCCTTCCCTGAGGTGCCTGATTTCACCTTCTCCAACATCCTCGCTATCTCCCACACCCCCTTCTGCCTCATCTACTGCTTAAACCTCAGGAGACTAATGCACACTGTCAGGGTAAAATGACTGCGTGCCTGTACTCCGGCCAAAGGTCTATCTTTTATAAGATGGCGTCCATACTGGCTTCTCCTTGTGTTAACACTACTATTGGGGGATGTTGAAACAAACCCTGGACCAAATACTTCAGCCCCCTCAATCCCCCCTGGTTGGGAAATGGGCAAGGGTCTAAAAGTGGCTCATCTAAATATCAGGAGTCTGGTACCCAACTGGGATGAGCTTGTCTCTTGGACAGCACTCTATAAACCTGATATCCTTGGAGTGACAGAGACCTGGCTTAAACCCAAGATCACAGATTCAGCCTGTGTTCTTCCTGGTTAGACTTTATATGTCAGGACCGAGCAGGGACTAAGATGGGGGGTGGCATCCTGATCTGCTACAGGTTTCACCTCAAAGTCACCCCTGTAGTCCTCCAGCAATCCAATGTGTCCCTCTGTGAAGTGCTACATGTCCTACTCCTACTAGGGGATGCCAAGAAACTTCATCTGGTCTGCACTTACAACCCCCCCGAGAGGTGGGCTCCCAGGACTGACCCATCTTCTGGACTCAGTTGGTCCTAACATTGGTGACAGTGAACTCATAATCATGTGAGACGTAAACCTAAACTGTACCAGTGAAAACGAAAGGCAGTTAGAGCCCCTTCTTGCTAATCTCGCCCTGACTCAGCTCATACAGGAGCCAACCAGGCGATCGGCCAATGGTTCCTCCAGCTCCCTTCTGGACTGGATTCTGACTAACCATCCAGACAGGATCAGCTCTCTGGGAATACTATCTGATGCAATCTCCGACCACTCTCCGGTCTACTGCGTGTGAAAAGTTCCCTCCCCTAGAATCCCGCACAAGATCATGCATGTCAGGAACTTTGCCAGGTTTGATCCCGGAGGGTTCCTTGAGGACTTAAGGTTCACCGACTGGTCTGATGTGTTAAGAGCTAATGACCCCTCGGTGGCAACCTCCCACTTCCTAACCACCTTTGGGGCCCTGCAAGACAAGCATGCTCCAATGGTCACCTGTAGGGTGAGGGTGGCAGCCACCCTCTGGTTGCATGGTAGTCTCCTAGCCCAAATGTGGGCCAGAGACAAGTGTTGGGCAAACTTCAGATTGACCTGTGACCCTGCTACTTTACAGCGATACAGACACCTCAGAAATGAGTGCAAAAAGGCTATCAGGATTGCGAAAAGTGACTTCTGCAAGTCTGCCCTAACCAGCTCCGCAAACGACCCCAGGAGATTTTGGAGAAATATAAAAACCCTAGTCAGTGGCTCCTCCCACTCAGGAGTGCCCGATATGATTATAAATGATATCTCCTGCAACAATCCCCTCACCATCGCCAACTCCCTAAATACGCACTTCTCTGACCTCTCGGCCTTCACTGCACTTTTCCTTCCTGGTGGGGGTATGACCTCCCCCCTTCCCCTTCCCAGGAGGAGGATCACCCCCCTCGTCAATTATTTTACATCAGGGCAGTGTCAACCTCTGATATGCAGAGACACCTAGCTGGACTCTCCCAGTACTCCAGCCCTGGCCTAGATAACTTGGAGCCCAAGCTTCTAAAACTCGGGGCCTCCTATGTTGCCTCCCCAGCAGCACATATCTTTAACCTATCCCTGGCACTAGGATCCATCCCACATATATGGAAAGAAGCAAGGATAGTCCCTGTCCTGAAGCAGGGTAACCCCAAAATACCGGACAACTATCATCCGATAGCTATCCTTTCATCCCTTAGCAAGCTCCTCGAAAAAGTAGTGGCTGAGCAGCTCTCAGAGTATGTACAGTATCGTGAGCTGCTATCCCTGACCCAGCATGGCTTTCATAGGGGGCAGAGCACTTTCACAGCCCTGATCACTGTCACATCAAGCATCAGAACTGCCATGGACCAGGGCAAACTCTCTGGAGCCATTTTTATTGACCTATCTAAAGCCTTTGACCTTGTTGACCATGCACTGCTCTGTCAACAGTTGGGGTCACTTGGCTTTTCCCCTACTGCTATAAAATGGATCTCGGACTATCTACAAGGTAGAATGCAGCGGGCCTGCTTCAATAAAGTCCTGTCCAAACCCCTGCCGGTCACATCTGGTGTCCCCCAGGGCTCGGTACTGGGTCCCCTCTTTTTCTCTCTCTTCATCAATCAACTGCCCACGGTGACAACAAATTGCAGTATCATCCTATACACAGATGACCTGGTGATAACGGCCCACTCCAGTGACATGGCCACTCTTACCAACAGCCTGTCCAAGGACTTTAATCAGGTCCTGGCCTGGGTGACGGATCATAGACTGGTCTTGAACCTGAAAAAAAACTCAGGCTATGCTATTTGGCTTTCCTGCCAAAATCAAAGCCTCAACATCCCCCCTGAATATAATCAATCCAGACGGTTCCTCCCTCCCTGTGGTGAACTCAGTCAATTACTTAGCGGTCACATTAGACCCCCAACTTGATATGGGGTGTCACATCACCAAAGTCTGCAGAACAGTAAACTGCAAGCTGGGATTGGCCTACAGGGCCAAGTGCAACCTTACACCTGCAGCCAGGCTTGCCCTAGCGAGAGGAGTCCTCTTTCCCTCCCTCAGCTATGGTCTGCACATTTTTGCTTGCTCTACTAAGACTCATCTCTCCAGGTGGCACATAGCATACAACAATATCTGCCGTTTCGCCCTAGTGGCACCCTGCCTTACCCATCGCTGTGAGCTTTATAATAAACTCTGGTGGCTCTCCCCAGCCAGATACCTGGACTTCGGGATAGGTTGCCTTACGGGCAAAGTGATCAGAACTGGCACCCCATCAGGACTGGCCCAGCTTCTACCACCAGCTGACATCTCTCCATACTCTTTAAGGTCTCAAGCCCAGGGGACGCTCAAAGTTCCTGCCACAAGAACTCTCATGGGAGCTAGGGACTTTATTGTGAGAGTGCCCAAACTCTGGAACTCCCTCCCAGAGCCTGTTCGCCTGGCCCCCTCCCATCAGTGCCTCCAAAAATCTATGTGGGACTTCCTGAAACAAGCCTCAGCATGTGACTGCCCCAGCCTCCCTAGGGATTCACTGTCTTTTACAGGACTGCCCGGAAAGTACTGCTGCTCGCCCCACTCCACTACCACTACCTGACCTGGATCTAACTGTTTGCTGCAGATCCTGGTCTTGTCTTAACCTGGTATCCTTATTATATATTATTGACTTGTCATACTTGTAACTAAATGACCATAAGCTGTACCAATGCCTTCTACTCCTCTGTAAAATGTGCCCACTGTATTCTCTTATCTTACCTACGCTGTCATAATGTTGATGTATCCTCAGTATTTCCCTCATATGTTGCCCATGCTGTTATCATGTATCTGAATTGTTGTCTTTGTACCATCATGTTGTACTCTCCCGGGTCGTTCCTGAAAATAGGCATAATACTTGTCTAGTGTACTTACCCGGTTAACAAAAGCTAAATAAATAAATTACTGTGGTTTCACTCTATGCATCAGTCTGTAGGGGGCCAGATGCCCCAGAGACAGACCCTATTCTAATAACATAACTTAGAATTTATAATAGGTGTTTGAAAAACTCTGCAGCCACATTCTGCTGAGGTGGGACCAGGGCCAGAAATTCAGAAGGTGGCACTGGGTGCTTTGGTCCCTTATGCCTTCTGCTGCACTTTCTTTTGTGTCTGAGTGTTGTGGTTTCTGTTAAAACCTCCTCTGCCTTTGCCCCGAAAGGACTGATGGTTGCGAAACTGACGCTTGTTCGCAGCCCCTCGGGAGGGGCGGGTGCCGGTCTAGCTGTCTTAATGGCGGATCTAGTCTTCTGCATGGCCTCCAGAGCTTGCTCCACCTGAGGCCCGAACAGATGCGCACCGTCAAAGGGTAAAGCCATGACCTTCTACTGGGCGTCATTCGTGAAGCCCTAAGTACATAGCCAAGAGTGGCGGCAGGTGCAGATGCCAGCTGCCACCACCCAGGAGGCAGTATTGTAGGTGTCCATTGCAGCTTTAACCTGTTGGTTATTGGATTTGATACCCCTAGTTATGGTCTGGAGTAGCTCTGAACTAACTTCCGATTCAGGCAGAACTTCTACCATTTCTTTGAGGGAATGCCAAAGTACATACTCGTATTGAGAAAAATAGCCCTGGTAACTAGCAATGTGCATACCCAGGGTTGAGGCAGCAAAGACTCTCTTACCTAAAATGTCTATCTTGCAAGATTCTTTGTTCATTGGTTGGGCTGTAGATCCTTGAGGAAGGACAGCCTTATCATTCTCTGCCAAGACTACAATGGCATCAGCAAAGGCTTGTGAGGCCAAAAAGGGGCAATCCTTGGGAAGGGCATACTTCCTATCTATGGACTTGGCCATGGAAGGAATGAGAACCAGATTTTTCCACACCATCTGAGAGAGTGTCTCGAAAGAGGGCCGTACCGGAGGGGGTTAAATCCAAAGGGATCTCTGGGACATGAAGATATTGAAGTCGCAAAAGCCTTCCCAGGATCGATTTCTGTAGTCTGGAAAGAAAGAGTAGACTTCAAATTTTTTGAGCAGAGACTTAAAGGAAAGGTCTTCAACCACAGGCTCTGCAGAAGGATTGAGCCCTGCTCCCAGGGCAGTGTCATCAATATCATCACCCATGTGAAGATCTGGATCAGGCTCAAAATCACCTCCTGACAGTGCAGGGGGGATTGTGTAGACAGGAAAGGAGTGAAATTCAGGAGGAAAAACAGAAGAAGAAAGAATCAGAGTCGAGAAGTCCTGAAGACTGGCTGGCGCTGTACTGGTTCCCGGCACCAAAGAGAAAAACGGCGAGGAGAACAAAGAAGAAGGTGCCAGCCCAAGTGGTGCCACACACTGCATTGACAAAGCCCCCGACACGGCAGACTGCACCGACAGAGCCCACGGCACCATGCACGGTGCCGACAGAGCCCCCAACACCGCAGACAGCGTCGACAGAGCCCGTGGTGCCATGCATGGTGCCAAAGAGCCCTCGATGTGGCAGATGGCACCAACAGAGCCCATGGCACCATGCATGGCACTGACAGAGCCCCCGGCACCACGCATGGCACTGACAAAGCCCACGGCACTGTACATGGTGCTGACAGAGCCTGTGGTGCCACGGACGGCTCCAAGAGAGCCCACAGCACTGCAGACAGCACCAAGAGAATCCCAGGGGTCTGAAAACTGTGATTTGAGGAAAAAGAGGGAAAAAATGGAAGGAGATAGAGGCATCGGTGTAGACCCCTGCACCATAGCCACGTGAGGGGGATAAACACCTGAGCATGGAGTCGACGGCATCAAAGAAGGTGCCACCCGACTAGGAAAGCCCAATCGCCCTACCTGTCCATCCAAAACTGAATGGTCAGAAGGCCCCGGTGTCGGGCAGACTGGCCCAGGCAACTGGACCAACCTCTGAGCCCACTGCTCCATAAGAGCAGCCCACTGGTGAAACTGCTCATCAGAAGCTCCCCCAATAGGTTGGGAGGGGCTCTGATGTCAAGGAGGTCAGCTACCAGAGACAGAAACCGGCGACTCCAACAGGGGTGGAGACCGGCGGCTGGCCCTAATAATTGACCGTCTATGTGTAGACATACCAGAGGGTGACCTCGAGTGGTGCCATTTCTTTTTTCACCTATGTGTCAAAGAACAACTCGAGGCTGACTGGCACCTAGAATGGGACCATTTCCTTTTATGCTTTCGGGAGGACCACCCATCCCCCTGAGCATTGGAACATCCATTGTCAGACCTCCCCTCCGGGGAGGGGGGCGGACCGAACCCGGCCCGGCTGACTGAACAGCTTTCATACGAAGTCTCCCTACCGTCGCCTGACCCGCTAATGGTCGACTCCGTCAATGGAGGGCTGAAGACTTCTCTCTTATTTGTGGAATGTATTAAATATAATCGGTACTTATCGAGATAAACTACAAAACAATAAACTGAAAACTAAGCTGCTATTTTGAAGTTGACTCCCGGCGGGCGAGTGGCATTGTCACTGAAGCACACTCAATGGCAGGAAAAAAGAAACTGAGGCGGTTGGAGGGTCGACGCCGAGATAGTCATTACCACATGTGCCAGGGCTTGTGGTACCACTTCCTCGTGGCTCCATCTCAGCGCTGACCCTCCTGAAAAAAGTTTGCTCTCACTGGGTCCTAGCGCCTCCGGTGTATTCCCATTAGTGTGAATGAGTGATGGAGACTTTATGTCCAGGAAGATCAGTATTGTTCTGTTTGTTTCTTTCACCTTTTAACTGTTAAAAGTTCATCTAAAAGGCAGTTTTCTGTGCAACAAGAGTTTCCATTAACTTACCCAGCTGAGACTCTCCGCAGCCAGCTAAGTACTGTTTCCCTATAGAGCTGGCCCCACCTAGAATTGCTGGCTTTATATAATATAGAATCATAGAGCAGTGGCAGTTATGGGGGAGGTTCCAGGTAGTTAAGGGAAATATACTAAAAGCTCCTTTGTAAAGTGAAGTAAGATTAATCATGTATTTGGTAAATTCGTATAGTATTGTGTCTCTGTTGGGATGAGTGTTTAATTATTTCTGTTTCTTTTGTGTTTTTGGTACACTAAATATTAATGATGTAAAATCTGAATTTCACTGACAGATCATGCGATTCTCTGAGTTATGGATAAAAAGGCTTTCTCAGCAGCTGTTAATCAGTCAGCTACAGAACTGCTAGACAGACTGCCTGAGAATCCCAGTAGCTAGGTTTCACTGGTAAAGACAAAATGACAGTCTCTGAAGTAGCCAGATCTGAAACTGTTTTTATTATTTTGCATCTGTTAAAGTGTCTAAAGACTGCTAAAAGTAAATAAATGGTGCCATCCTGTGGGACTTTTACCTAAATTCTTGCCTGCTGTGTGCTTCATCAACACCAAGATTGCCACAGTATGACTGATGTCTGATGGTATGCTGTTGTTGCATGCGAGTAAGTGCTGCAGTCAGCTTGTGAAATTGAGTGTGCTGCAGTAGCCAGAGCCAGTCATGTAATGATTAACCCATGACAGAGCGTGGGTCTACTTGTGAATTAATCAATGGCTGGTGGGGGGGATGGACCACAAGGCCTCAGGCCGAGTGGTTTCAATCACCCAGCTATTGATTAATTCACAAGTAGACCCACGCTCTGTCGTGGGTTAATTTTGTAACATGGGCAAGAAAAAGAGTCCAGCTCCCTGTTGAGCATCTTTTCTTGCCCATGTTGCAAGTTTTAACAAGTGTACTGTAACCCCCAGGGGGCGCTCCCTTAGGGCTACTACCCCTGCCTGCCTCGCCGGAGACAGGGTGAGGGGCCCAGATCCGTTGACGGGTGCCTCCACCCAGAGGTCAGGGGTAAGACAGTCAAGATTGACTCGGTCACAGCCTTCTGGGTTACTGCGACCCCCCATTGGTCCCACTAGCGGCTCCCACAAGGTAGCGACAACGCTTCTCCCTAGCACACTTACCCCCCCCCGGCTCGGATCTCTCAGTTCACTCCAGGGAACCCCTGTAAAGTAAGGTACCGTTATTACACTTTCACTGTACAGTATATCTTCAGCAAAACACAATCCAGCCAGGGTGTAGTTGCAAAACAAACAATCTGATTTATTTGAGGGGGGAATAACAAGGCTGGGGGGAATCAAGGTGATTGGCTTATCACTATACTTATCTACCTAGGGCTCTGTGCACAGGCCTAAACCTATTAGTTACTGTCCCTGGGTACCCAAGCCCTAAAGGCTAGTCCCTCGTGGCAGCTGGTTGGGGCTCTGACACAAATGAAACATTTACTGTCCCGAGCAGATAGAATGAGCAGAAGGCTCAGTTAATGTAGACAGTAGTATAACCAGAAGGACCTTGACCACTGCTTGTAGGCTTAACAGGGAGCTACCCTGACCCAATACTCATGACTCCAGCCGATACCCTTCCTTCACCACTGGCAGGGCCAAACCAAGAGCTTCGCCAGCCTCCTCACACATTTATATGGCAAAACACAGAGGGGTACCATACCAGGCAGCGGCTTTCAGGACCCGAATGAACTCACGATCACTTCGGGCAGTAGCAGCCACTCCAACCATCCCAATGGAATGAGCGCGATTCAGCAGATTCTCCAGTCCCCTTCAGGTAAAGCCTGGTAGGTAGCTGTGTCCCTACACAGCCTCCTCCGACCGCACGCCGGCGGATTTAATCCAAAGCTCTAGACAGGACAAACGGCCGACTCAGGCCTTTCATGCGCTTCCCGCGCAAACACTCAAATGGCCAGAAGCTCAGAGCTCCCTTCTCCTTCATAACCTCAGCGAATCTGCCCCTAGCAGCATGGGGAATTCCTTACAGCTCGGGTGCTACCCGATCCCATTGGCTAGCGTCACATGCCAGTCAATTTCTCCGGCCCTCAGTGGCCTGAAAAAGCGCCATAGCCCATAATACCTTTCCCAAATTACAAGCAGTTCCTCTATTGGTCAGACGGCTTCTACTAGAGTTCCGAGGAACTGATTGGTCCAATTCAGCAGTCCTGGACCAAAATGGTGAAGCAAACAGACAGAGTTCGTGCTGCAACAAAAGGCAGGTTAGATAAACTACATTTTCATTGTCCCTCTGCATTTCTTCCAAAAATGGCTACAGCTCTTGATTTGGCTCTCTCTGCACACTTAGCAATGGCAGTTACAGAGCGCATAGCCAGCAGACCGGGTGGGACTCGAGCATAAATACACACGGTCCCCTCTTTCAAGCTAATCTGGCCTGCGAGCAGGCAGCTCTTAAAGGGACAGTACACAGAGGCTCTAAAAGCACTCACAGCATTACCATTTAGAACGGCTTAAACGCCAAACGCCAACCACCAGGGGGAACACTTAGGCAGCTCCTAGGAGGCTTTTAGGAACCCCCATTTATAGGGGGGTTACAGTACTGTTTTGCCATTATGTGGCGTTACTGAACTTCTGTGTTTCTCATCTGGCAAGGATTATTAGTCACTCTCAGATTAGAAATATTAATTTTTAAGTGTGACATTTACAGTGTTTCTTTTTGTTACCTGACATCTTTGCATCACCTACAATAAGTTATCATTGTGAGCTGCTCACTTAGGTTCTGGCTCGTTGACCTCCTACGTGGTTACTAGCAAAGATGTGCCCATTTGAAAATAGAGGTTTGTGGCATATAGGAAACAATACTTTTGCTCATGTTCTTCCGCATTTCATTGGCAAATGCTGCTTCTGTTGTTGACATCTGTGTGGGAAATAGTGAGCGGCATGAGGGAACTATCTGGTTTTTAGAAGTTTCCTGGCTACTTATAGAACTGTGGGATTAATTATTGAACAGGTTGAAGTCCCTCATTGTAGTCTGTGCAAAGTTCTGATATCTGGAGGTTCGCTCACAGGACAACACAAATAGTTTCATTAGAGTGGTAATTAAATATTTTTCCTGTCTGATTTACTACAAACATTGATTGTGAACTATTCGGCTTTCTCTGCACCTTCTGTTACAGCACAGCAAATATCGTAGTAATTAGAACACAGATTCTTTGTCTATTCAGGTGGGTGGGTTGGAAGATGAAGACGGATGCACACAATGACAGAGAAAAGGATTCGGCACATGGAACACACATAAAGTTGGAAATCTTTTATTTCACTACTACTAACAGGTTAAAAATATGGATTTTGTGTGCCGCGTTACTATTTAAAACACTTGCAACTATTATGCGTATAACCAGCTATATGAAGGAGTTTGAGTTCTGAATTGTAAACCATACAGCATGCGCTTACTGGCCAGTTTCAGCACTCCATCATACATTAATTGTGGCTTGCCCATACATTAATTGAGAATTAATGTATGGACACAGTGAGGACACCAGATGCTGTTTGCACAATCATCCATAAATGGAAATTACGTACCTACCGTAATTCTTGATCTTCTTGGACGAAGTCTCCACCACTCATTCACACTGATGGGAACTACGCCGGAGATGCTAGGACCCAGCGTGAGCAAACATTTTTGCAGGAGGGTTGGCGCCAGAGATGGAGCTGCGAGGAGCGATGCCACAAGTCTCGGCTCGTGAGGCAATGACTATCTAGACATCGACCCTCCAACCGCCTCAGTACCTTTTTATCCGAGGAGGTGCAGTGTAACTAACCTAGAAGTATAGCCTAACAAAAACTGGACATAAGATAGTCCAGAAGACCCGTATAAGAAGGGTCAAGAAAGAAGTCTTCACAGCCTTAAGATTGAGGGAGTGAAGACCAACAACAGAGGTGAGCTCGGGGGATGGTGGGTGGGCGTGTGAATGAGTGGTGGAGACTTCATCCAACAAGATCAAGAATTACGGTAGGTATGTAATTTCCATATCCTCCTGGACATAAAGTCTCCACCACTCATTTACACCAACGGGAGAGTACCGAGCTAATAATCCCCCGAGAGGGTGGCAGAAGAGACTAAGAGCTCACAGTTTTAGGACAGAAGTCCATTCAGGATGGTTCTGCCAAATGAAATATATCGCCTGGCATGGACATCCAGGGGAATAATGCTTGAAGAAAGTATGCACTGAGCTACAGGTAGCTGCATTGCAAATATCTGCAATGGGCAAGTTGTGGATTTTCACTAGGGATGCTGCGACTGCTCTAGTAGAGTGAGCGTACACTCTGACCTCCAGCTTAATCTGCGCCATGGAATAACAGTGGCGAAGGCATGCCACCAGCCATGCTGAAATGCATCTGATAGCGACAGGTTGACCCAGCCGGGTCTCGCTGAAGGAAACAAACAGTTGTTGAGCTTTGCGAATTTCTTTTGTTCTGTCTAAATAGAAATGCAGAGCTCTTTTTGACGTCTAAAGAATGAAGGGAATGCTCTCCTTCATTTTGGAAGTTCACAAAGTAAGTAGGAAGGACCAAAGGTTGGTTTAGATGGAATTCTGAAACAACCTTAGGGAGAAACTTAGGATGGATCCTAAGAACTACTTTGCCTTTATGAAACACAGTATACGGAGGTCTGTGACCAAAGCACGTGTCTCAGAGACCCTACAGGCCAAGGTAATAGCCACCAGGAAGGCCGTTTTCCAAGTGAGAAATTTCAGCTCACAGGTAGCTAGAGGCTCGAAAGGCTTTCGAGTGAGCATGTCTAGCACAAGATTAATGTCCCAGGCTGCGACTGGATGCCTGATAGGAGGTCTGGTATGCATAATTCCCTTAAGAAACCTCTTAACCATAGGTAATTGAGCCAGTGACAAGGAAAGTACTGGCACATGATAAGCTGAAATGGCATAAAGGTGGACTTTGACTGTAGAGTATTGCAGACCTGAATTTGAGAGGTCTAAAAGGTACTCTAGAACTTTATTGGGTGGGTAGGAAAAAGGATTCAAAGAGGATTTTGCACACCAGAGATAAAAACACTTCTATTTGGCTGTGTAAGTTTTTCTAGTGGCTGGCTTGCGCGCAGCCAGAAGAATTCCTGAAACTCTGTGAGAGACATTGAACCTGTTCACCTCCATCTCTTCAGGAGCCAAGCGTGAAGGTGAAGCGATCTCAGATTGGGATGGACCACAGACCCCTGAGTTAGAAGGTTCATCTGAAGGGGAAGCGCTTTTGGAAGGGTTTCCGACATACTGTTGAGTAACAGAAACCATATTTGTCAAGGCCAAAAGGGAGCAATGAGTATCATTTTGTCCCCCTGGGACTCGAACTTGAGAAGTACCCTCTGAATTAGAGGAAGAGGTGGAAAGGCGTCCACTGCAGCCTGAACGCATCCTGACAGAAAATGGCAGGCCCCGGATTTCTGGAGCAGAAGAGAGGCAGTTTTGTGTTGAGTGGGGATGCAAAAAGGTCCAGTTCTGGAGTTCCCCACTCTGTGAATAGTGACTGAACTATGGCTAAGTCCAGAGACCATTCGTGAGGATCTGTCTCTGTTCTGCTGAGATGGTCTGCCAGTTCGTTCTGCACTCCCGGCAGGTAGACTGCTTGAATTAGAACCTTGTGCTTCAAGCACCATTCCCACACTCTCATCGCTTCCCTGCATAAAGGGTAAGAGTGAGCACCACCCTGCTTGTTGATGTAATACATCACTGCTTTGTTGTCCATTTGAAGGAGAATGTTCTTGTGACAGAGAATGTCCTTCAAAGCCCGGACTGCATAAAGGACGGCTCTCATTTCTAAGACATTTATGTGAAGCTGGGACTCGACCTGAGTCCACGTACCTTGAGTGTGGAGATTTGACAGTGAGCTCCCCACCCCATTAGGGACGCGTCCATGGTAATGGAAATCTGATGATCCAGGGGAGCAAAGGGATACCCTTCCAGAAGATTGTCCTCTTGCGACCACCAGGCAAGTGACCTCTTCAGAGGTTTTGTCACCTTGATGAGAAAGGACTGAGGATGAGTGGCCGGGGACCACTGAGTACTGTGCATCCATTAAGAGGTTCTCATGTGGAGGCATGCTAGGGGTACAGTGAACACTGAGGATGCCATGAGACTCAGCATCCATTTTGCATCGAGATAGCTTTAACCGATCTGTTTGCTCTGATGTATTGGGCCATCTGTAGGATATCACTCCTTCTGTCCTCTGGTAGAAAAGCTTTCACACAGGAGGTGTCCAAAAGAGTTCCTATGAAAAGGAGCTTCTGGGAGGGCTGCAACTGTGATTTCTTGAGATTTAGCAGGACTCCCATTGATGTGAGGAATTCTGAGGTCGTGGCTATGGCGTCGAGAGTTCCTTGCTTGGAAGGGCTTGCTAGAAGCCAGTTGTCCAGATATGGGAACACTTGTATTCCGATCTTTCTGAGGTGAACTGTGAGAATTGCACAACACTTTGTAAAAACTTGCAGCGCTGAGGATAGCCCAAAGGGCAGGACTCTGAACTGATAATGTTGACCCAAAGCTAGGAACCTTAGGTATTTGTGATGCCTTGGGTGAATAGAAATATGTTCGTAAACATCCTGCATGTCCAGGGAGGCTAACCAGTTGTGTTGATGAAGCAAAGGTAACAGGGTTCCTAGCGATATCATTTTGAACTTTTCTTTGGGAAGAAATTTGTTCAATTTTCTGAGGTCCAAAATGGGGCGCATGCCCCCGGTTTTCTTTGGAACCAGAAAGTAATGGGAGTAGAACCCTGTGTTCCATTGATCCAGTGGAACTACTTCTATTGCCCTGTTGTTCAGAAGGACTTGTATCTTGGAGGTGAAAAGTTCTGACTGAAGGGTTGACAGTTTTGGCTGCCGTTTGGGGGGACAATCAGGAGGGTTCTCTGAAAGACTGAGGGAATACCCCTCATGGATTATCCAGAGGACCCCTTTGTCTGAAGTTATAGACTTTCACAGGTTGTAGAACTGAGTCAGATGACCCCCCAATGCTAAGAAGGAGTCCTCCTTGGGCAGCTGAGGTGGGACTTGCTCCAGAAACTCAGAAGGCGGCACTGGGCGCTTTGGGCCCTTGTGCTTTCTGTTGCATTTTCTTTTGAGGCTGAGGGGCTTGGCTTTTATTAAAACCCCCTCTGCCGTTGCCTCAAAAGGACTGACGGTTGTGAAACTGGCACTTATTAACAACCCCCGAGAAGGGGCCGGAGCAGGTCGAGCCAATTTAATGGCCAATCTGGTCTTTTGTGTGGCCTCTAGAGCTTGTTCTACTTGAGGACCAAAGAGATACACACTGTCAAAAGGCAACGCCATGATCTGTTGCTGGGCATCATTCGTGAAGCTGGAAGTGCTCAGCCAGGAATGATGGCAGGTACAAATGCCCGCCGCCACTGATTTGGAGGCAGTATCAAAAGCATTCATAGCTGCTTTAACCTATTGGTTGTTGGACTCGATACCCCTGGTTATGGTTTGAAGAAGCTCTGAATTAGTGTCCGACTCTGGTAGAGCTTCAACCATTTGTTTGAGTGAATGCCAAAGAATATACTCATATTGAGAGAAATAGCCTGGTAGCTGGCAATACGCATACCCAAGGTGGATGCAGCAAAGACTCTCTTACCTAAAGTGTCTATCTTATGAGATTCTTTGTTTATTGGTCGAGCTGTAGTAGTCTGAGGAAGGATGACCTTATCATTCTCTGCCAAGACTACAATAGGGTCCGCAAAGGCTTGTGAGGCCAAAATGGGTTGATCCTTGGGAACAGCATACTTCCTATCTATGGACTTAGCCACAGGAGGAATGAGAGCAGGGTTATTCCACACCATTTGAGAAAGCATCTCAAAGGAGGGTTGTACTGGAGTACTTAAATCCATAGGGATGTCCGAAACATGAAGGTACTGGAGTCTTAAAAGCTTCCCAGGATCGATATCCATAGTCTGAAGAGAAAGAGTGGAATTCAAATTTTTCAGCAGAGACTTAAATGACAGGTCCTCGACCACAGGCTCTGCAGCAGGATTAAATCATGCTCCTTCCACATCATCACCCAGCCTAAGGTCTGGGTCAGGCTTAATATCATCTCCTGACAACCCAGGAGGGACTGTATGGACAGGAAAGGAGTTAAAATCAGAAGGAAAATAGGAGGGAAAGGGGTTTGGAGTTGAGGAGCCCTGGAGACTGGAAGACATCACACCAAGTCTCGGGGCCGAAGAAGAGTATGGCGCCGCCTGGCCCAGCGCAGCACATGGTGCCGACAGAGCACTCGGTGCCGAGGATGGTGCCGAGCAAGACAGCACCAAGGACAGCACTGACAAGCTGTACGGTCCTGAGGAAGGTGCCAAAAAGCCACATGGCACTGAGGACGGTGCCGCAAAGCCACATGGCCCCAAGGACGATGCCAACAGATGCATCGACGCCGAGGATGGCACCATGTGACCGAGTGATGCCGACGGCACCGAAACCAATGCAGGGCCCCAAAAACCAAGATTTGAGGGAAAAGGAGGAAAAGAAGCAGGAGAAAGAGGCATCAGTGTGGCCCCCTGCACCGCAGCCATGTGAGGGGGGAAAACACCTCAACATGGAGTCGATGGCACCAAAGAAGGTGCCGCTCGACTAGGGAAGCCCAACCGCCCTACCCGATCTCCCGAAGGGTCTGAGTGCCCCTGAGTGACTGGGCCAGGCATCTGGACCAACCTCCGAGCCCATTGCTCCATCAGAGCAGCCCACTGATGAAACTGCTCATCTGAAGCCCTACCAGAAGGCGGGGAAGGGCTCCGATGTCGAAGAGGTCAGAGACCAGGGACAGAAACCTGCGACTATGGAGGAGACTGGTAACTGACCCCAATAACCGATCGTCGATGTGCAGACATACCAGAAGACAACCTCGAGTGATGCCTTCTCTTTCTGGACCTACAGGTTGAAGAAGAGCTTGAGGCCGAACGGTGCCTAGAGTGTGACTGTTTTCTTTTATGCTTCTGGGGAAACCACCCCTCCCCCGGGCATTGGACTGTTCATTGTTAGACCCTCCCTCTGGAGAGGGCGGCGGACCAGACCCAGTTCTGCTGACTGAACAACTTTCATACGAAATTCCCTTACCGTTACCTGACCCACTCATGGTCGACTCCGTCAATGTAGGCTGAGACTTCTTTAGTATAATAAATTATAGTAAGCGGTACTTTATTTGGAGGAATACTACAAAATAAAAAACTGAAAACTATGCTGCTAGTTTGAAGTTTAACTCCCAGTGGGCGAGCGGCGTCATCACTGTAGCGCACTCGGTGGGAAAAAAGGAACTGAGGCGGTCGGAGGGTCGACGCCGAGATAGTCATTGCCGCATGAGCTGAGGCTCGCTGTGCCACTCCTTGCAGCTCCATCTCTGGCGCTGACCCTCCTGCAAAAAAGTTTGCTCCCGCTGGGTCCTAGCGCCTCTGGTGTAGTTCCCATCAATGTGAATGAGTGGTGGAGACTTTATGTCCAGGAAGATCCCTTTTTCTTGCCCATGTTACACTCTTAATTTAAGCATGTGTATTCCTTGAGGACACATGTCATTGTGTTGGCTGGCATCAGGTAGTCAATGTGGAGCAGGTGCTGAAGCATCAGCTGAGAGCAAAGGTCAGGGCTTACGTTCTGGACCAGTGTTGTGCTGGTTGGGCCTGCAGGCAGGAATCGTTGTGTATGTCTATATTGATGTTAATATGAATGACTGTTGCTGAGTTGCACCAGTCCGTGTACGATCTAGATTCCCTCACTTGAACTCCCCTTGGTTTGATGGGGAGCTCAAGACGATGAAGATCAAAGGTTGGAGGTTAGAGCGCTGCTGGTGGAAGACTGGTCTGGAGGTGGACAGGCTGGCCCTGTGTGCACACTATTCAGTGTACCAGGTGGCAATCAACTGTAAGAGTGCAGTGTTCCTGTCCAGGGAAATTGCCGCCAGGAAGAACTGACCAGCTATGCTTTTTCAGACTGTGGACAGGCTATTGCATCAACCCTGTCTACAGATGAAGAAAAGATTTTCTGATGCGTTATGCAATGAGTTTGCTCAGTTTTTCTCGGACAGAGTGTCCACCATTAGGCAGGGGATAATGCCAGTGAGCCACAGTTTGGCTGACAGTGGTCACCTGGATTGTCCGAGGTGCACTCTGTCTGGTTGGGGGGAGTTTAAACCAGTGGAGGTGGCCGAGGTCATTGAGGTTGTCTCGAGACTGAAGCACACATATTGTAAACTGGACTGCTTGCCAGTGCATTTCTTAATGGGATGCATTGACACTGTTGGCCCAGTGTTTGTCTTGATTGCCCGGTGCTGTTTGTCGGAGGAGGTCTTCCCAGATGCCTTGAAGGAGGCACTGGTGAGACCACTTCTGAAGAAGCAATCTTTAGACCCTGATGTCATGGCAAATTGTCTCCAACCTGCCATTTTTAGGTAAGGTTGTTGAGAAGATTGTGGTGCAGCGGCTTGGAGAACACCTCATGGCCTTTGACATCTATGAGCCACTCCTGTCTGGGTTTCATGCTGGGCATTGTACAGAAACCACATTAGTTAAGGTGCATAATGATCTCCTCAGGGCAAGGGATCGAGGTGAGGGGGACAATTCTAGTTCTCCTTGATCTCTCCTCAGCTTTTGACATGGTAGACCATTGTGTGTTACTCAACCACCTGAGGGAATTTTGTGGACTCACTGGCATGGTCATCTGCTGGTTCGAGTCCTATCTCACAAATAGGAAGCAAAGGGTGGTGATGGGGAATTTCTCCTCCTCCTCGAACCTTCTATCTTGTGGAGTACCTCAGGGTTTGGTCTTGTCACCGATGTTGTTTGCCGTGTATATGCTGCCCCTGGTGGGTATCATTAGGAAGTACAGTTTTGAGTTTCATTGCTATGCCGATGATACCTAGCTGTATCTATCCTTTGACCCTGGGACACCCAATGTGGTGGATGTACTTAACAACTGCCTGGCCGAGATTGATGATTGGAAGGCCTCCTGCTGGTTGCGACTGAACCCCGACAAGATGGAGATACTGGTGGCGGAGTCGAACAGGAGGCACGATAGGATGGCCTCTGGCACAGAGACTGGCTTGTTTCTGGGATCTGTGCCATTAAATGCCTCCTCTGGGGTGCGCGACCTTGGTGTTATTCTTGACAGTGGACTGACATTTGAATCTGAGGTGTCATCTGTTGTCCGGTCCAGTTTTTTCCATCTGAGAAATATCGCGAGGATCAAGCACCTGGTTCCACCCCTGGACCTCCCCACTTTAGTACATGCATTCATGACATCTAGGACTGACTACTGCAATGTGTGCTACCTCAGGGTCTCCGGAGGTACCCTCCATCAACTGCAGCTGGTGCAGAACAAAGCCGCTAGGTTGACTGGACAGTCTCGACACTGCCATGTCACCCCGGTGCTGCGTGATCTGTATTGGCTGCCAGTCCGGTGGAGGGTTCTCTTTAAGGTGGGCTTGCTCACCTTTAAGGCCTACATGGACTTGGCCCTGGCTACCTGCCGGACCTTCTTATACCTGTTGCCCCGGTCTGCTCCCTCCGCTCCTCCTGTAGGGACCTTCTGGCGATTCCCAGGATGAGATTAAAATCTGCCGGTGACAGAGCCTTAAGTGTCACCGGCCCCATCCTTTGGAATTTGCTTCCTCCATCAGTAAGGGGGGCCCCTTCAGTGGAGGTGTTCAAGGCCCCCTCAAGGCTTTTTTGTTATCCAGGCATTCCCAGACACTGTTCTATAGTTATTGTGTGGGTTATTTATTATTATTATGGATGGTTTAGACCATTTTAATGGTATGTTATGTTGTTTAATTGAGTGTTGTTATTTATAATGTTTAAATTCTGATGTTTTCATTGTATGGTGCCCAGAGCCTCTGGGACTGGGCGCATGAAAGAAAAAATTACTCACCTTAGTAATGTTGTTTCTTCTAATGGAGTCTTGCTATATTATAGACATTAGCAGTTTGATCCAGCTCTAGAACTGCCCCGGAGTGAAATGGTTAAAACCATTCCAAAATAGAATTTTGGCACGAGAGCAGCTCTATCTGTGTCAATTCAAACTTGAACTGTCAGATCTTTACGAGCCAAACTAACTAAGGTCTGTGTGGAAGCTGTAACCTACACTAGCCAAATGGCTACCTAAATAATAACAACCATTGATGGTCCCAACACCCAAGACTCAAGTCAGGGGACCAGAAATACTAACACCATTCTAATAATATGAAAATGGAACATAAGTATAATAAAACACACACACGTGTACACATACACACCCCCAAAGTCCCAAAGGGGACAAAATGCTAACAGGACATAAGTAGTGCCCACACTAAGTTGCCCGCACCCCACCAAGTAGAGGTTCTGAGAGGGGCAGGTTGGGGGGGGGGAGGTCTATAATATAGCAAGACTCCATTAGAAGAAACAACATTACTAAGGTGAGTAATTTTTTCTTCAAACAACATGAAGTCTTGCTATATTATAGACATTAGCAGAATACACAGCAGTACCTCCATGGAGGAGGGGCAGAACCTACTTAGGGAATAGGCTCTGAAGAACAACTGTGCCAAACCGAGCATCTCTCCTGGCCTGGACATCCAGGGAATAATGCTTGGTAAAAGTGTGTACCATTTTCCAAGTAGCAGCCTGGCAAATCTCTAATAAAGGGATATCTCTGGCAGCAGCTAGAGATGCAGCTGTAAACCTGGTAGAATGAGCCCTCAAACTGGGGGGGGGGGGGGCTCTGCCCACTTTCTGATAACAAAATTGGATACAAGAGACAATCCACCTGGCTATTGATCTCTTAGTGGCAGGTTTGCCTTTCCCAACTTCACCATAGGTAAGGAAAAGTTGGAGGGATTCGAACCTGTGACCTTTGATACGCTCTATATAATAACTAAGAGCTCTCTTAACATCCAGGCTGTGCAATCTCCTCTCACCCGAAGAGGAGTGATCATTGAAAAATACTGGAAGGGAGATAGATTGATTAAGATGGAAATCTGAAACCACCTTAGGCAAAAACTTCCTATTAGTCCTAAGGACTACCTTATCCCTGTGGAAAGAAATAAAGTCAGTCTCCACTGACAAGGCTTGCAATTCACTTATGCGTCTGGCAGAAGTGATAGCCACTAGAAAAACAGTTTTCAAGTTAGGTACTTAAGCTCTGCAGAAGACAGAGGTTCAAAAGGGGCTGCATTAACTGGGCAATGCAAACATTAAGGTCCCAAGCAGGGCCGGTTCCCGAAAGGGAGGATTAGTATGGAGTAATCCTTAAAAACTTGGAAAACACAGGATGAGAGGAAAGAGGGATGACTTTCCTGTTGACACAAAAGCAGACACAGCTGCCAAATGAACTCTCAGGGTAGCTGGTCTGAGACCCAAGGAATTAAGATGTACCATGTAATCTAACAAAATGGGCAATTCAACAGATTCTGGGGAAATATTTTTCCCAGCACACCAAATGGAAAACCTTTTCCATTTAGAACTATAAGTAGCCCTAGTGGAAGGCTTTCTGGAAGCCTTTAGGATCTCAAGAACACCCTGAGAGAGGTGTAAATCAGCAAACTCTAGCTCCTCAAGAGCCAGGCCTTGAGGTTGAGGGATTTGAGGTCTGGATACCAAACCCTTCCCTGGGCACAAGTCAACAGATTGTGATTCCTGGGGAGGCACAGGGGAAGATGGACTGTCAGAGACAGAAGGAGTGGGTACCTGGGCTGCCTGGCCCAATCTGGGGCAATCAGAATCACCCTGCAAGGCTGAGATCTGATTTTGACTAGTACTTTGAATAGGAGAGGAAAGGGGAAGCATAGAGGAACTTCCCCTCCCAATCCAGAAGAAGGGCATCCAGGAGAACTGAGTCCAGCACTGGAGGCCTGCAACAGAACAGAGGAAGTTTGTGATTGTCTGGGGCTGCAAAGATCTATCTGAGGATGCCCCACCTGGCAAAAACTATCCCCAGCACTTGAGGATCCAGGGACCATTCGTGATGGCCCTGGGAAATCCTGCTGAGGGCATCCGCTAGGATTGTCCTTCCTGGAAGATGAACTGCTATGAGGGAAGTGTTCAGGAATAGGCCAGAGACCACAACTTCATTGCCTCGGTGCACAAGGTCCAAGACCGAGTGCCCCCCTGTTTGTTGATGTACCACATTGTTGTGGTGTTGTCTGTTCTGACTTGTATCACCTTGTCGTGGACAGATGCAGAAAAGCTTGAAGAGCTAAAAAGACAGCTCTGAGTTCCAGCAAATTGATGTGGAGCAGAGATCTCGGGGACCAAACTCCCTGAGTGGAAAGGTCGCCCATGTGGGCTCCCAACCCAGAAGGGAAGCATCTGTAGTGAGAGTCAAGTCGTGAGAAGGGGAAATGAAGGGGACCCCTGTTTTAAATTGCTCTGATCCTGCCACCACTGGAGAGCTAGGATCAAGGTTTGAGCCACTGGGACCAACTTGAAAGGGGTTCTTCTCTGAGACCAAAAGGTTCTCAAGTGAAACTGAATGTCTCTCATCTGAAATCTGGCTCCCTGCACAACAGCTGTGGATGCAGCCATGTGCCCCAGGAGCTGCAGAAAGTGTCTTGCTGGTCGAGAGACCTGCAGAGTGAAGGAAGAGGCCAGAGCCACTAAATTCCTTACCCTTTCTGGGGAAGAAAGGCCCTGGCTAGCTTTGTGTCCAATTCTGCCTATAAAGGTGAGTACCTGGACTGGTTCCAGAACCGACTTTGGTAGGTTTAGCAGAAAACCCAGGAGGTGAGAAGCTGCTGGGTAACCTGCAGGTGAGATTTTACCTGTTCTGGGGACTGGCCTACAATGAGCCAGTCGTCTAGATAGGGAAAAACAGCAATCCTCTGCCTCCTTAAGTGGGCCACTGCCACTGCTAGACACTTTGTGAATACCCTTGGAGCCGAGGTAAGGCCGAAGGGCATTGCTCTGAACTGGTAATGACCTGAGGGCAGTTCGAATCTGAGGTACTTTCGATGGGATCTTCTGATTAGAACATGGAAATAGGCATCCTTGAGGTCCAGGGAGGCTAGCCAGTCCCTGGCCTTAGGGAAGGTAAAATCATTGCCAGAGTTACCATTTTGAACTTTGGTTTCAAAGATGCTTGTTCAGATATCTGAGATCTAAAATGGGCCGCCATTCTCCTGTCTTTTGGGGTAAGGAAGTATCTGAATACAGACCCCTGCCCTGATGCAGGGAGGAACCTTTCTACTGCTCTGAGAGCTAACAGGATGAGACCTCTGTTTCCAGTCACGGGTCTCTGAAGCACTTGCAGGTGAAAAAGTCTGCTTCTCAACTTGGGAAACTTTTGAAGCTGAGAACCAGACCCTGGCTTACTACTTCCAGAACCCACTTGTCTGAGGTTAAAGAAGCCCAATTCTGACTGAAGTAAGCCAGCCCGCCCCCACTGGTAAGAGAGATCGGCCCTGGGCACCCCATCAGGGTGCCTGTTTGCAGGGAGCTTTAGGCTGGGGTGGGAGCAGGTCAGCCCAACCCTCGTCTGCCCCTGCCTTTGAAGAAGCCCCTCTGAGCACAGGCAGAGGAGGCCTGAGTCTAGTAGAAAGGCCTGTGAAAGGCCTATCCCTACTCCTGGGGCATGCCTTTGAGGAGTGGCTTGCGCCCTTAGCCTGGGCACTCTTGTAAGTAGTCCTATATTCATCCATCTTCTTCATGTAATTCTCTGTCTGCTCTCCAAACAGAGAATTTCCCACCACGAGAGAAAATCCATAGCCTTAGTCTGGGTATCCTGTGACAAACTAGTACACCTGAGCCAGGCCAACCTACGAAAAGCTACAGATGTGGCCATGACCCTAGAGGAAACATCATTAACATCCACAGCAGCATGAAACTGAACCTTAGAGGCTTCAATGCCATCAGCAGCCACCTGTTCTAGTTCACTAGCCAGCTGGCCATGGGCCTGCTTGGCCAATTGCATAACAGTATCCCATCTAGATTTCTGATACCTAGTTACATAAGCCATATAATTTGCTTGCCTGAGTCCCAGAGAGGCTGCCATATACTGTTTTTTTGCCATGGCATCAATCTTCCTGGAATCCTTGTCAGGAGGATGTGAAGCCAAGGGAATATTAGCTATATCACAGGCAGCAGCCTGAACTACCCCAACATGACTGCATTGCTGAGAAAGGAATTCTGTATCAGGGCCTGACAATGTATACCTTCTGTCCATCTTTTTATCTACAGGAGGCAGAATTAGGAGCTTTTAAAATTTAATTGTTTGTTTCCTAAAAGACTTATATAAAGGAATAGACAATCTCCTAGACTCTGGAATATCCATCATTTCTACAAAATCAGGCTCCTCTTGCTCATCCACAGCCTCTTCTAAAGGAAGCTGGAGGGTTTCAGCAACTTTTTTATAAAACATAAAATGAGATGGGGACTCAGACAGCATGGGGGAGATTCTAAAGGTCTGTCTGGGGAGATGTCCGGTTCAATGGGCACACCCAGACCTTCCCAGCCACATTCATACTGTTCATAATCCTCCTCCCCCTCCTCTGGTTCATAAAATTCCTCAATATCATAATCCTGAACCACTGGGACTGGACGAACCGACCTTTTACCAGATAGTGGTGGTTCGGACGGACCCTGAGACAGTGACTGGACAATTTGTATGGCTTTTCTATCTCTGCAGCAGTTGGAGAAGGAATTTTGGACTCCAGACCTGCTGATTTTCTTGTTTTCTTTACTGGAATTGGTTCCTCAGAACCAGCTTTTCTTTGCCGAGGAAGTCTGGCCCTGGTCATAGGGCACTCCCTCTGGTTCGGTTGGCACCGAACTGGGCTGGCCATCTGGGTCAGCGGACTTTGTGGCCTCTCGTTCCCTGAGCCTGCCCAATCTTTTTTCCAGGGTGGCTGCAGGAAATTTTAAATATCTGGCAGTCTGACTGAGGTGGTCAAACCCTCAGACAATAAACACATATGGTGTGTGGGTCAGCCTTGGCAAAGACTTCCCCACAAACATCACAGTGTTGAAACCCAGTGGGCCCGGTTTTTCTTTTGGGTTTCTCAGACATAATGCCAGCCTAACCAAAAACTTGCCCTTTTAACGGCAGTGCCAGGCAAGACACCCTTATCGGTTCCTAACCGTGTCATGGGTATTGGAAAAAAACGTAATAAATCCGTTTTTTTTAGAACCGATAAGAACCGGGAACCGCACTCTAAAATAGTAACTTTTAGTTTTAAATGAGTTTTAAACCCACTGATCGGTTCAAAACCGAACCGATAACTTACAAGTTCCACACAGACAAAACCTTCATTTACTTACGGTTACCACAGATAGAGCTTGAACTGAACGGTTTTATGTTAAAATAAACTATTCTCGTTAAATCCAACCGAGAAAACACTTTTTAAACCGAGAAATGAACAGAGCAGAAGGAGGAATCTCTGGAGCGACTGTTCACTGAGGCGGAGTAAAGAATCTGACAGTTCAAGTTTGAAATGACACAGATAGAGCTGCTCTCTGGCCAAAATTCTATTTTGGAATGGTTTTAACCATTTCACTCTGGGGCAGTTCTAGAGCTGGATCAAACTGCTAATGTCTATAATATAGCAAGACTTCATGTTGTTTGAAAATAAAAGTTGCCTTGCCTTGCATCTAGTTTCTACATTACACTTTAGTCTGTTAAGGCATTCCTCTACAAACAAGTCAAACGAAAGATGTTATTAAAAATTCTCTGTTCTGTCCTCCTGAGTCACTTGTCAGACTAAGGCAAGGAAGATGTATAAAAATAACTAAAAGGAAAGAATTTCAACATGAAACTTGTTTGTAATGCCAAAGCTTTCATTTAGCTGGGAAACAGACTTGCTGAATTTTATTAGATGTCCATGTGCTAGAATTTTGGAGTATGACATGAGTGTTTCCTTTCCAGTTCAGTAAAAAAAAGCTCTGAAACGACAGGCAGTTTTCACTGCAGAAATGCTGAACTCAAGTTCCTTGCTGGGGTTATTTATTTATTTATTTATTTGGTTTTTGTTTACCGGGTAAGTACTGAGACAACAATGTTGCCTATATTCAGGCACGACCCGGGAGAGTACAGACAGGGGAGACCAGAGTCAACATTAAAGAGTATTTCATGATGCAGCATGAGGTGAGAACAAACATTTGAACAGTATACAGCCAGGTACAGTCATTGTCTGTAACGACAAAGAGAAACAGATAACATTACATTAATTATTTTCATCTGATGATACATCAATGACTAAATTGAAACGACAAACAGCAAACAAAACTTAAATGAAGTAGCATTATAACAATAGGATTTCTGCTGGATGTGGGAAACTTTCAGATTTTGGAGACCAGTAGGAAATCAATAAGTGCCATAGGGAGGAGAAAATGCTAGGAGAGAAGCTCAAGTTACAGCACAAGAGCAGCAGTCGGATTCTAATAGGTGTGCCGAAGACTCAGTTTAAAGGCCTTGTGGGATTTGGAGAGTTTGATGTGGGAGGGAATGGAGTTCCAGAAGCGGGGGGCAGATATGGCAAAGTATCATTCTCCTTTTTGTGTGAGATATCTTGGAATTTCAAGTTGGGTTTGAGCAGATGCCCTGAAGAGGTATGCTTGGGAGGGCTGAGTTAATAGTTCAGCAAGGTATTTAGGGGACCCCGTTCTGATCATATTATCAGTTGTACAGCCTGCAGAATAGTGTCTGAGCGAGTCTGGGGAGAGCCAATTTAGTTTTGAGTAGAGCAGGCAATGATGGGTAAGTCTGTGAGCGGAGAGAGCAAATCTGCATATACTGTTATAGCAGGTGCTCCATTTCTGGAGTGCTCCTTTGCTAGCTTTAAAGTAAACCTGAGAGCAATATGTTAGAGCAGGAGAGAAATCCTTGTGCAATAGCAAGCCGGGCAGCATCATTGAGGGAGGACCTAATTTTAAAGGCAAGACCAAGTTTTGAGTAAACTGTCTTACATATAGCCGCAATGTGGAGGTTAAAGTCAAGAGATGGGTCGAGAGTGACTGCTAGATACCTGAAGGAAGTAACGAATTCAAGAGGGGAGTCATCTAGAGAATGTATCAATAAGTCTGGAGTAAGAGATCTGATTCTTGACGGGGGGCCAAAAAGCATAGTTACAGTTTTCTTAGCATTCATTAGGAGCCTGTTCTGTAGTAACCACTCCTGCAAGCAGTTGAAGTCTGCTTGAAGATGTGCTCTTACTGATAAGGGATCTTTACCACTGGAGAGAAGCACCATGTCATCAGCATAAAGGATTAATGAGGAGGAGCAGGGAAGGGAGGGCAAGTTGTTAATGAAAAGGGAGAAAAGTAGTGGGCCAAGAATAGATCATTGGGGGACTCCAACAGAGGTAGGGGAAAGATTTGAGACAGCGGATTCAATTTGGACAAATTGCAACCTCCCTGAGAGGTAGCTATCGAACCAGGAGATGGACGACAGGTCAAAGCCAAGGCGGGACAGTTTGAAAAGTAGCAGAGAGTGATTCACAAGGTCAAATGCCTTTGTGAGATTGATAAATATAGCGCCAGTGAGCAGGCTCTTATCCATCGCTGTAAGGACTGCATTTGTCAGCTGAAGTAGAGCAGTTGTGGTGCTGTGTCCTATTCGGAATCCGTGCTGGGTAGGGGATATAAGGTTGTTAAGGTGCAGGTAATTTGTGATCCGAGTAGCGATGGCCTTCTTGAGAAGTTTATTTAGGGTAGAGAGAATGGCAATTGGTCTATAGTTTGACATATTTTTGGTATCTCCTTTTTTGTGAACAGGGACAGGGACAACGCGAACGGTTTTCCACAATGTTGGTACCGTTTGGGTTGTTATGGAAAGATTAAAGATTCTTGCAATAGGAACAGCAAGGACAGGGACTGCCTGCTTCAAGAAGCTTGGCAGTAGCCCATCCGGGCCAGCAGATCCATAGGTGGATACTGATTTGAGGAGATGCAGCACTTCGGTGGAGGAGACTAATGTGAGACGAAAAGGGGTTTCATGCGAAAGTTGCACCTCAGGAGGAGGTGAAAGAGGTTGGTTGAATTTCTCAGTGTATTCGGAGAGATCCAAGAATTGTGCATTAAGAGCATTACCAATAGTAGGTAACTTGTTACAGTTTGCGTCATTCAGTGTCATGTCGGTAATGGCCGTCTTGGGCCTTTGCCCAATGAAATTTTTGATGTGGTTCCAAAAACCCCTGGTATCACCCGCTGAAGATTGGAGAAGCTTAAGGCAGTAGCTCCTTTTAGCCTTCCGAATATCTTTTTTGCAGGCATTTCTCAGTTGTTTATAGTTAACCCAGTCTTCTGATTGTTGGGACTTCTTTGCCAAGGTCCAGGCCTTGTCTCTTTTTATCATGTCTTGAAGGAGGTCTTTTTTAAGCCATTTATTAGGGGAGCCCCTAAGACGCCTTTTTTTCAGAGGAATGTGCAGATCCTGAAGGGCCAGAAGCTGAGACATCAGGTATTCAAGTGCTGTGTTTACATCATCAGTGTGATAGATGGGAGACCAGTCTATATTATTAATATCCTCGAGAAGTGCAGTTCGGTTTAGTTTGGCAAAATCCCGAAATTGAATGATTCTTGGGGGGGGGTTAAGGCAGTGGCCATTCCAGATACAGAACGTAGGCAGGTGATCACTAATAGAATCCGAAAAGGTCCCTGCAGCAATTATTTTATTTGCTCTATTTGTAGCCATCCAGTCCAGGAGAGATTGGTGCTCCGAGTTGGAAAAGATGCGTGTAGGGCTAGAGATAAGTTGAGCGAGGTTAAGTCGGGCAAGAACTTCAGTATATGTACCAGCATGACTCCCTGATAGGTCTAGGTTGAAGTCTCCCATTAGTATGACTTCAGATCTACCGTTTAGAGTGGCCAGATAATCCAAGAGCCCATTTAAGCCAGGGAGAGCCCCCTTTGGAGGATTGTAGGCACAGATCAGATTTAGCCTTTATCACCACCTAGTTGTAGAACTGTATGCAGAGCTTCACAGTGATTTGTTATCCAAGACTGGAGTACAGAGACATTGAGATGCTTTATAATAAAGGGCAACTCCTCCACCCTTTTGTTTGGTGGGCGATCGAATCTGGACAAGCTGTAGCCAGGTATTTTGTACATGGAATCAGGCATCTCTGGCCTGAGCCATGTTTCAGTTAGTCCAAGTATGTCCGGACAGTACAGGGCTATCCAGGCTTCAAGTTCAGGAAAGTTTGCTGGTAAACTTCTGATATTCATGTGGGCAATTTTCATGCCCTTAGTGGAAAACCAAGAGGAGTCATCCATGGACCTGGCATTCCAGTGGGGGCCAGGGTTAGATTCTATGTCTCCTGACAAGCATAAGCGCAGAAGCATCACCCAAACTTCTTTGTAGAATCTGTAATTGCGCTTCAGGTATTTGGGCATGCTAGGGGGGTGATAGAGAAGGATGCCCAATTTGGAAGGATGAGTTATATGGAGGTACAGGTTAGGAGAAGGGAGCAAGGTTCTAGTTGGTATAAGGTTGGAGAATACAAAGGAGAATTCTTCATGGCAGTGGGACCCAGGGTATCCAGCTGGTATGTTACATGAGAGATAGGAGAGGATGATTATGGTGGGTAGTAATCCTGATACCACCAGAAGTGACCTTGGGCATGCAAGAGAGAACATTATGTATGCCTTGTATGAAACCTCTGTAAATCAGAAGTAGATTGTCCCTTATAAGAGAAGAATATAAGTGACAGAAATGGTGACTTAAGGGCAGGGTGACACCTATAGTGAAGGCAGTTTGAGTGAGACCCTTCGTGGCCAGAGGTTGGCAGTCAATTATACAAGTTATTCACAAGAGGCAGGTATTCCAATAGAGTGCAGTTTATGAGGAGTGGACAGGAGCAGGGGGGAATTTGAAAAGGTGAGGGGAAAAGATAAAACTGGGATACCCTCAGTCTGAGTTACTTTTCCATACAAAATAAGTGTAAAACAGAGGCAAACATAGAGAATAGGCAAGAGTGAGTGGAGGAAAAAAAAAAAAAAAGGACTGCCTCGCTGGTTTGAATTAGGACTGATGCAGCAAGGGGGAGGGGTAGGACTGCCCTCCCAAGTGAGTTTACAGGTTTGAACAAAAGTGGGTGGGATTACCAGTGTATTTATTTAATTAATGATAGAGGAGGGGGTGGGCGAAAATTTCAAGCCTGCAAGCAGCTGCTGTGTTAGAGGATATGCTAAAATTAATTAAAACAGCAGCTGCAGTGTACCAGAATCAGCAAAAGTTAATTAAATCAAGATAGGCAGGCTAGAGTGTATCGTAGGCACAGTCTTAGGCACAGTCTTGAGAGTCAAAATACATTAATTTCCTTGGGATTAAAGTGGCTGCAGCAGCGAGTACTACAGCGCCAGGAGCTGAGCAGAAAAAAAGGCGCCAAGATTTAAAACAGGCGCAGTCTTGAGATCGCTGCACTTCCTGATGCCAGCCTCTGTAGTCGGGAACCGAGGGAGCTGGGAGGGCTTTTCAATGTTGTAGCCCTCTCGACCTTCCTGCTGCCAGCCTTGTAGCTTCAGGGAACTGAGGGGAGCTGGGGAGGGCTTTTCAACAAACTGTAGCCCTCTGACCCCTTCCTGCTGCCAGCCTTGTAGCTTCGGGGAACCGAGGGAGCTGGGAGGCTTTTCAATGAAACTGTAGCCCTCTCTCGACCCCTTCCTGCTGCCAGCCTTGTAGCCTAGGGAACCGAGGGGAGCTGGGAGGGCTTCTTCACAAACTGTGAGCCCTCCTCGACCCTTCCTGCTGCCAGCCTTGTAGTGTCGGGAATTGAGGGGAGCTGGGAGGCTTTTCAACAAACCGTGAGCCCTCCTGACCTTCCTGCTGCCAGCCTTGTAGCTTCGGGGAACAGAGGGGAGCTGGGGAGGTCTTTTCAACAAACCGTAGCCCTCTCGACCCTTCCTGCTGCCAGCCTTGTAGCTTTGGGGAACCGAGGGAGCTGGGAGGCTTTTCAACAAACTGCAGCCCTCGACCCTTCCTGCTGCCAGCCTTGTAGCTTCGGGGAACCGAGGGAGCTGGAGAGGGTTTTTCAACAAACCGTAGCCCTCTCAACCCTTCCTGCTGCCAGCCTTGTAGCTTCGGGGAACCGAGGGGAGTTGGAGAGGGCTTTTCAACAAACTGTAGCCCTCTCGACCCTTCCTGCTGCCAGCCTTGTAGCTTCGGGGAACCGAGGGGAGCTGGGGAGGGCTTTTCAACAAACTGTAGCCCTCTCGACCCTTCCTGCTGCCAGCCTTGTAGCTTCGGGGAACCGAGGGGAGCTGGAGAGGGCTTTTCAACAAACCGTAGCCCTCTCGACCTTTCCTGCTGCCAGCCTTGTAGCTTCGGGGAACCGAGGGGAGCATATAGTTAATAGCTTCTAGTTATAGGTTATAGTTAATAGCTTCAGTCTACTAACAACTGATAAGTCTACTGCTGTTGCCAAAATTAAAATAAAATTACCACCACGTTGAGGATAGGTCTGTCACAGGATACTGGAAAACTGCAATAGCATCAGCCTGTTGTTTGTTTCCTTTCCTTTACATGGTGGGGGGTACAGCATGAGCAGAGAGTATAAATACTTCACAGAAGGGTGGGGTGCAATGATAGCTGCTGTCTGGTTTCATACATCCTCTGCATTTTGCCAGTTTTGGAGCTGGTCAGCAGCCTGCAGCAACATGCCCTTTTGAAGCACTGGTGAGGTGACACAAGCAACTGATGCTGCTAGCCTCAAATGTGAGTATACTTGCTGGAATTAAACTGGCCAGCCTGCTGAAATCTGAAATTGTGAACAATAGGACAGTTTACTTTATAAACTAGGTAAATGTCTTTAAATGCTTTACTATTAACACAGACACAAAATGCAACTTTGAAACCAGGCTGTGGAATCAGGCGAGAGCCCAGCCTTCAGAAGCTGTTCAAGTAGTAGGCCATGGTGGACAGTATCAAATGCCTTTGTTAAATCGATGAAGACAGACCTGGTGGGTTGACCACTGTCCAGAGAACTGTGCAAGGCTCCGGTCAATTCTGGGAGGGCAGATGTGGTGCTATGTCCTTTTCTGAAACTGTTTTGTTGTGCACACAGAATATTGTGTTTGTCCAGGAAGTCAGTCAGTTGGCCAGCGACAATGTGTTCAAGGGCCTTGGAGAGGGGAGGTAATATGGAGATCAGTCTATAGTTCCCATCGAGGGCCCTGTCACCACTTTTATGGACCGACATAACAGTAGCTGCTTTCCATTTGTCAGGGAACTGGTTGAAGCACAGACAGAGGTTGAAGATTCTTGTCAAGGGCCCTAGCACTTCTTTGAGGGTGAGAGACAGTATTTTGAGGTCAAGCGTGTCACCACTATATCTAGATTTAGAGATTGCCTTGGTAATTTATTTACAGGCCTTGTGCATCTTGACTAATTTGAAGTAGAAAGGCTGGTGTTTAGATGGAGCAGAAGAGTTTGGGTGGAGAGTAGGGGTGTCATTATCCTGGAAAAAGTCTGGGTGGAGAACACTGCTGAGGTCAGTAAAAGCAACACTGAAGGTGTTCACAATGAGAGCTGGGTCTAGTGTAATGGTCCCATCAACATTTAGCATGGTAGGGGAGGTTTTGGGCTGCTTCCCAGTAACTTCTTAATATTTTTCCAGAAGGCTTGCCTATTATCCCAGGTGTTAGTGAAAGCATCCTTGTAATAGGCACTTTTCTTCTGACGGATTGATTTTGTGCATTCGTTACAGGCCTGCTTATAGTTCTGTATGTCGATTTGCACACCGGAGGCCTGTGCCAAGCAATCAGAGGCCATCCCTTGATTTTAGCTGTGCAATGAGCTCAGCAGACAGCCATGGGTTGCAAAGGATTTTGACTTTGCACTTCTTGAAAGGGGCATATGAATCACAGGCCTTGTTGAAACCACCAATGAAGTAGTCAAGGGCAGAGTTGACATCCGTTGCCTTGTATAATGGAATCCAGTCATGCGTACTCAGTCTAGATTTAAGGTGAGACAACTGCTGAAGAGGAAGGACTCCGCTGGTGATGACCTCGGGGGTTACAGAATTTGTTTGACCAAACACATGTAACGGGGGAATGATCGCTGAGAGAGTCAGGGAGGATGGAGATGTTGGAGATACAAGTTGGATGGCTAGCAAGAACCCAGTCCAGGAGCATGCCAGTGCCTGTTTTATAGTTTGTTTGGGTTGGGGAGTCAACCAGCTGTGTTAGGTTTGCTGAGGAGATGGCATCTTTCAGTCCCCCTGTCTCCGGTGCCAGCCAGTTTATGTTGAAATCACCTAGCAGGATAAGTTCTGAGCCTGGAGTTTAGGTATTGATGAAATCCAGGATGGCATCGAGACCTTTTTCTTGTGCCTTAGGTGGGATGTACACAGAGACTACTCTAAGGGCTTTGTTATGGGCCCCTAGAAGGATTCTGATGGGGAGGATCTGTGTAGCTGAGTCCATGGTGGTAGTGATAATGTGGTGACCCATGAGAGTGTCTTTGAGGTAAATATCATCCCCCCCCACCATATTTGGACTTCCGGTCCAGCCTGAAAACGTTATAACCTGGTAGGGCAATAGTCAGAATGTAAGCAGTTGATAGGTGGCACCATTTGAAAAAGTGGCATGAGCCAATGATTCCATCATTAGCATAATGTTCCATCTCCGGGCAGAACTGGCTTAAAGGCATACTGCATAAGAGTTAGGAATACTGGAGTATTCCTGGGATGAGAATCTCTATTTTTTTTTTTGGTTAAAAGGTATCTCGAGTACATGCCCTTTCACCATTGGGTAAGAGGGATTGGCTCTGTTGCCCTGGCTTGCAGGAGCTTTTTTACCTCCAGTTGCAGCAGAATTGTCTCTGCAGGGGTTGAAGGCCAGAAAAATGAAAATTACGTACCTACCGTAATTCTTGATCTTACTGTGTATCTTCACCATTCATCACTGGTGGGTACTATGCTGGCAGTAATAGGACCCTGCAGGAAGCTTTTCTCCTAGGAGGAGGGGCGATGTCAGGGATGGTGCCACCCTCAAGGCCAATGCATTGTGGGGTGCTTGTGGGTTGGCCAGTACCTGTCCTCATCCCCTCCACTACCTCAGTTCTGCTCAAGGAGAGGAAACGGCATAAAGAAAAAGAAGGGTGGAGGTTGGGGCTAGAGAGCCTAAGGGACAGCAAAAAAAAAGGATAAAAACTGAAAATGGAATAAGCCAACCAGAAAAGAAAAAGAGGTTGGAGCCCAGTTTGTTCTGGAAGGAGGGGCCTAACCTCTGGGCAGGCTGAAGAGGACCAATTGAGACTAAAACTCTGCTATCACCATCCTCTTGTTAAGGTGGAAAAATGTCCCATTTTTTGAGGGGGGAACAGACTGAGACAAGGCGATAGTCCAGAGAACAGGACTTTTCCAAGAGGAGCGGAAACTCTAATCCTCCACCAGCAAGAGGGATCCAACAGGAGAAATGCTTGACAGGTCAAGCTAACCCCCAGGTCCACTAGGGGAGGAACATTTGGTGATAGGTGCTCCTTCTTCTCCTTCTCCTAAGATGGAAGGCAGGAGAGAATTCGTCTTCCCTTTGGACTTCACCTCAGCACCCAAGGGGAAAGTCCCGGGGTGTAAGAGGGTAAAACCATATATTTAGTCCTACCAGGGAGGTGAAGTCAATAGAAAAAGGAGACCTCATAGAGTTTTCTGAGCCTTGAAGTCCGAAGGGACTTTGAGCGAACAACGGACTCAGAAGAGGGTCTCTTGCAACTTGGAGAAAGAAGAAAAATAAAACAGAGAGGGTCCCCAGCACTGTGATCTCAGCAGAGAGGTTCAGAAGAAGGCAGGACCTGCAAGGGTAGCCTGAGGCAGACCTCACAGACAGGAGGTCTGAAGACCTCCCCTACTGAGAAGAGGGGCCCAGGGAACCAAGGAAAAAGAGGGCAAGAGCTCCTGCCTGTCCTCCCCCCCTTTGAGTGGGACCCTGGTGCTTCAAAGAAGTGACAGGGAGCCCAGGGGTACCAGTGTGGGACTTTGCCCACAATTGGCCTCAATGGGGGGGAAGGTAAGCAGGGAGGAGGCACTGCCTATTAGCTAAGGCCCAAGAGGGGATGGTGGGTGGGATGCAGTGATGAATGGTGAAGATATACAGTAAGATCAGGAATTACGGTAGGTACATAATTTTCATATCTTAATTGTATCAATCTTCACCATTCATCACTGGTGAGTGAGTAACAAGCCCACAAAGTGGTACTGGTACCTCTCAGAAGGCTGGTCAGCCTTCAGCCCCCTTGTGGGGGACTCACGAGGGGAGAGGGCCCATCACAGGTCTGGCCAGACCCATTACTCTTCAGAGCCAGGACTGTGCTTCTGACCTGCAGGAGAGGGAGGGTGCCCCAATATTTCCTACCTGGCTCTTTGGTAGAAAAACTGCCCCCCCCCGGAATGGCACGGCAGTCACTTCACACTGGGCCAAGGGTGACAAACAACTGGGAGAGGTGAAGACATGCAGTCCACCTAATGCAGACCGCAGAGCCCACAACCCTTGAGGTTTCTGCATTGGCGTTACAAGACGCCCACGCCCGGTGTCTCACTAGGTCCAGGCCTCTTGTAGAAATGGCAGTGGCTCATCTGGTTGCCTCGCAGTCAGGCAAGGCCAACGGGTTTCCCCCAATGTGACCCACAGGCACCTCTCATAAGCCACCATGTGTTCCTGATGAGCAGCAATGGACAACAAGAGACACGCTGAGGCAGAAACTCTCCTGCCCCAGTGGTTGAATTCCACAGAATCCACATCTGGGGGACAGTCTCTTTTCAGCTGCCTACACCCAGAAGGGGTGTCAAGCCCCTCCAATCCTGATGTGGGGTGGGAAAAGTTCCTGGGGACTCCGGTGGAGCACAATACCTGCGCTGGCAGTCCCCTGGGGCTGGGGAAGTGGAAGCCAGCAACTGTCAGACATTGTATGACTCCTCCATAAAGGGCCAAGTCCATGGAGGGATCTCTAAGGATTCCTGGTTGTACTCCCAAAAAACACCCAAGTCGCACATGCAGAATGAAAAAATTACTCACCTTAGTAATTGTGTTTCTTCTAATGGAGTCTTGCTGTATTCTGACAATTAGCAGTTAGCTCCAGCCTTTAAACTGCCCCGGAGAGTATAGGGTTAATTTTCTATGCAGTGCATAGAACGTTGAGCTCGAGCTCAGTTGAGGTCTCTGTCTGCAGCCGTTTGAAACCCAACCATCAGATTCTTACGAGCAAACACTCACTAACTATACCATGTGGAAATTGTCAAATTTTTAACTAGCCAACTGGCAACAAAAGTTTTGGATTCCCAAAGGAAGACTCGAGTCAGGAAACACAAAACCAAAAACCTATTTAAATAAACATTATAATATAAGCACCCAAGTAAAAAGGAGGGTGTGCTGAAGACACCCCTGGGTGCAACACTGCACCTGCCCACCCACTTCCCAAAAACAGGTTCTGAGAGGGGAGGTAGGGAGGGAGGGAGGTCAGAATACAGCAAGACTTCATTAGAAGAAACACAAATACTAAGGTGAGTAATTTTCTCTTCAAACAACATGAAGTCTTGCTGTAGTCTGACAGTCTCCAGACTACCAAGCAGTACCTCCATGGAGGAGGGACAGAACCTACTTTGGGAATAGGCTCTGAAGTACTGATGTGCCAAACCGAGCATCACTCCTAGCCTGGATATCCAGAGAGTAATGCTTGGTAAAGGTATGGACTGTTTTCCAGGTGGCTGCTTGACAAATTTCTAACAGAGAGATATCCCTGGCAGCAGCCAGGGAAGCAGCTGTACCTCTTGTGGAATGAGCTGTCAGGCCTGAGGGTGGAATTTTTCCCAGTTTCTCATAGCAGAATTGTATACAAGAAACAATCCACCTGACAATAGTTCGCTTGGTGGCAGGTCTGCCCTTTCCCACTTCCCCATAAGTGAGGAATAACTGGAGGGAATCAAACCTGTGACCCTTGGTATGATCTATGTAGTAGCTAAGGGCTCTTTTAACATCTAAACTGTGTAGCCTCCTCTCCCCTGAGGAAGAATGATCAGTGCAGAAAATAAGGAGAGACATGGACTGATTCAAATGGAAGTCTGAAACCACTTTGGGCAAGAACCTCATTTTGGTTCTAAGGACCACTTTATCCCTATGGAATGAGATAAAATCAGGTTCCACTGACAGGGCTTGCAACTCACTGATACGTCTGGCAGAGGTAATGGCTACCAAAAACACAGTTTTCCAAGTCAAGTACTTAAGCTCGGTTGAGGACATAGGCTCAAAAGGAGGTTGCATAAGTTGAGCAATGCAAACATTTAAGTCCCAGGCAGGGGCAGGATCCATAAAGGGAGGATTGGTATGAAGCAATCCCTTGAAAAATTTACAGAACACAGGATGAGATGATAGTGAGGAAGGCTTCCCCACTGACAGAAAAGCAGAAACAGCTGACAAGTGTACCTTGAGAGTAGCTGGTCTGAGGCCTAGGCCATTAAGATGGACCATATAATCCAGAACTGTAGGCAATTCAGCAGTGTCTGGAGAGATATGCTTCTTGGAACACCAAATGCTGAATCTTTTCCATTTGGAGTCATAAGTCTTTCTGGTGGTGGGCTTTCGAGAGGCTTTGAGAATATCCAGAACCCCCTGGGACAGGTGCAAATCTGCATACTCTAACTCTTCAAGAGCTATTCCTTGAGATTGAGAAACCGAAGATTGGGGTACCAGATCCTCCCCTGAGAGTAGGTTAACAGATTGTAATTCCTGGGAAGAGACAAGGGAAGATGGACTGCTAGAGACAGCAACAGGGGGTGCCAAGGCTGTCTGGCCCAGTCTGGAGCAATCAGAATCACTTTGCAAGGTTGTGACCTTACCTTGACTAGAAACTTGAACAGTAGAGGAAAGGGAAGGAAGGCATACAGAAATTTCCCTTCCCAGTTTAAAATCAGAGCATCCAGAGGGACTGAACCCAAGACTGGGGGTCTGCAACAAAATAGAGGAAGTTGGTGATTATCTGGGGCTGCAAAGAGATCCATCTCTGGAGTGCCCTACCTTGAAAAAATCACTTTCTACACCAGGGGATCCAGGGACCATTCGTGATGACCTTGGGAGATCCTGCTCAGTGCATCTACTAGCACATTGTCCTTCCCTGGAAGGGGGACTGCTATCAGAGAGGTCTGCAGGGAATAAGCCAGGGACCACAATTTCATGGCTTCCATGCACAAGGCCATAGACCGAGTGCCTCCCTGCTTGTTGATGTACCACATGGTGGAGGTGTTGTCTGTTCTGACCTGAGCCACCTTGTTCTGCACAGACTGAGAGAAAGCTTGCAGGGCCAGAAAAACTGCCCTAAGTTCCAGGAGATTGATAGGAAGAAGGGACTCCTGAAGGGACCACAGCCCCAGGGCTGTGAGAGCCCCCAGATGAGCTCCCCACCCCAAAAGGGAAGCATCCGTGGTAAGGACCACCGAATGAGTCTGAGTGACAAATGGGACCCCTTGCTTTAAATTGTCCTTATCCTGCCACCATTGAAGAGCTTGGATCAGTGTACGAGTCACTGGAATCAGTTTGGTAAGAGGATCCTTCCTTTGGGACCAAAAGGCCCTCAGATGGAACTGAATGTCCCTCATCTGGAATCTTGCCCCTTGGACCACTGCTGTAGAAGCTGCCATGTGGTCCAAGAGCTGAAGGAAGTGCCTTGCTGGTCGGGACACCTGAAGGCTGAAGGAAGAAGCCAGTTCTATAAGAACTCTTGCCCTTTCCAGGGGAAGAAAGGCTCTTGCTTTGACAGTATCTAGCTCTGCCCCTATAAAGGTAAGAAGCTGCACTGGTTCGATAACTGACTTAGGGAGGTTGAGAAGAAATCCCAGGGAAGTGAGCACTTGCTGGGTCCCTTGCAGGTCTGACTTGACTTGGCCTGGAGACTGACCCACTATGAGCCAGTCGTCCAGATATGGAAAAATGGAAATCTTTTGCCTTCTTAAAAAGGCCACTACTACTGCCAGGCACTTTGTGAAAACCCTTGGAGCTAATGTTAGGCCAAAGGGCATTGCTTTGAACTGGTATTGGCCTGAGGGCAAATTGAACCTGAGGTACTTTCTGTGGGAGTACCTGATGGGGATGTGAAAGTAGGCATCTTTGAGGTCCAGGGAGGCTAGCCAGTCCCCTGGCCTTAGAGAGGAAAGAATTATTTCCAGAATCACCATCTTGAACCTTGGTTTTGAAAGATGTTTGTTCAAGTATCTTAGATCTAGGATGGGTCACCACTCCCCTGTCTTTTTTGGGGTAAGGAAGTACCTGGAATACAGACCTTTGCCCCAGTGTAGGGTAGGAACTCTCTCTATGGATCTTAAGGCCAGAAGAGATGAAACCTCTGCCTCTAGGGCAAGGGTTTCAGAGAGACCTGCAGGTGGAAAAGATCTGGCTCTCATCTTCGGAAATTTTTTGAAGCTGAGAACCAGTCCCTGGCTTACTACTTCCAGGACCCACTTGTCTGAAGTAACAGACACCCAGTCCTGGACGAAGTAAGCCAGCCTGCCCCCTACAAGGATAGGAGAATCAACCCAGGCAGGCCCATCAGGGTGTCTGCTTGGCAGGGGCCTTAGGCTGAGGAGTGGATGCAGCCCTACTCATCCCCCTTCTGCCTCTCCATCTGAAGAACCCCCTCTGTGAAAAGGGAGAAGAGGCCTGTGCTTGGTAGAAAGGCCTATGAAAAGGCCTGCCCCTGCCCTTAGATTGCTGCCTTTGAGGAGTTGCTTGCCTCTCCTTGGCCTGAACACTCCTATAAGTGGTCCTATATTCCTCCATCTTCTTCATGTAATTCTCTGTCTGCTCCCCAAACAGAGAATTACCTTCCACAGGAAAATCCATGGCCTTAGCCTGGGAGTCCTGTGAGAGGCTAGTACATCTGAGCCAAGCCATTCTCCTAAGAGCCAGAGATGTGGCCATGACTCTTGATGACACATCATTGGAGTCCACAGCAGCATGAAACTGTACCGTAGATGCCTCAATCCCATTCACAGCCACCTCATCCAGCTCCTTGGCCAGCTGGGGGGAAGCCTGTTTCACAAGTGCAAGTACAGTGTCCCATCTGGACTTCTGGTACCTGGCTGTATAGGCCATATAATTAGCCTGTCTGAGTCTCAAAGAGGATGCCATGTATTGCTTCTTTGCCAAGGCATCCATCCTCCTGGAGTCTTTATCTGGGGGGTGTGAAGCCAAGGGAACATTAGCCCTGTCACAGGCTGCAGCCTGCATGACCCCAACATGGCTGCATTGCTGGTAGAAAAACTCCATGTCTGAGCCTGATAAAGTATACCTCTTGTCCATTCTTCTGTCAACAGGAGGTACAGAATTAGGAGACTTTAAAATTTTTTGTGTCTGTTTCCCAAATGATTTGTGCAGGGGAATAGACAGCCTCCCGGACTCTGGGATGTCTATCATTTCAACAAAATCAGGCTCTTCTTGATCCTCTGTGGCTTTCTCCATAGGGAGCTGGAGAGTTTTGGCCACTTTCTTGTAGAACAGATTGTGGGGAAGGGACTCAGAGAGCCTAGGAAGGGAAACACCAGAAGGTCTGTCTGGGGAGATGTCCAGTTCAGTGGGCACATCCAGACTTTCTGCTCCATCATAGTCATCATCTTGTTCATAATCCCCCTCCTCCTCAAATTCCAGTTCATAAAAATTTTCAGGGACATAATCCTGAACAGGTGTAACCGACCAAACCGAACCCCTAGTTAACGGAGCCGGATCGGATGGAACCGGGCAAAGCGATTCAACAATCTGAATCGCTTGGGCAATCTCATCAGTGGTCGAAACATGAACCTCCAGATCCAAACCGGCTGACTTGTCTTTAAGTTTCCTTTTCATAGGAACCGATCCCTCAGGATCGGCTCTCCTTTTGCTCGAAGAAGTATCGCCCTGGTCAGAGGGCACTCCTTCTGGTTTGGTCGGAACCGAACCGGGCTGGCCATCCAGGTCAGCGGACTTCTCAGCCTCCTTTTCCTTAAGTCTACCTAATCTTTTCTCCAGAGTAGACTTAGGGAAGTTTTTACAAATTTGACAGTCTGTATCGAGGTGTTCAAACCCCAGACAATAAACACAGGTGGTGTGGGGATCGGTCTTAGCAAAGACCTCCCCACACTCACTGCAGTGTTGAAACCCAGTGGGCCCGGTTTTTATCTTGGATTTCTCAGACATGGCCAACCTAACCAAACTTACCCTTTTTTCGGCAACCACCAGGCAAGACTCCCTTATCGGTTGCTAACCGTGTCATGGGTATTGGAAAAAAATGTTTAAAACACGTTTTTTTTTAAACCGATAAGGACCGGTAACCACACACTAAAGAAAAGTACAAGAATTCAACTATTGGATCGGTTCAGCCGAACCAATCGAACAAGTTTCACAATTTCCACAAGGTAAAACAGAAAACTATCCAAGTACTCATGGTACTGCAGACAGAGCCTGAACCAACAATGCGGAAATAATTTTGGATTAAACCGACACTTTAACCGACACTTCAACCGACTTTTGAACCGAGCTGAAGGAGAAATCTCCGGAGCGAATGTTCAGTGAGGCGGAGTAAAGAATCTGATGGTTGGGTTTCAAAGGGCTGCAGACAGAGACCTCAACTGAGCTTGAGCTCAACGTTCTATGCACTGCATAGAAAATTAACCCTATATTCTCCTGGGCAGTTTAAAGGCTGGAGCTAACTGCTGATTGTCAGAATACAGCAAGACTTCATGTTGTTTCAATGTGTTGAGACACTAGGTTAAGACTGAGCTGTTCCATCACTGTCAAAAGGAGGAGTCCTCTTCTCAGAGGAGGAAGCTGATGAAGTGGAAGTGCTCTGTATAAGGAACGACGGTGCATGAAGAGGAGATGTGAACACCATCGCATCCATGGTCCTGTAAAACATGGGGAAAGCACTCACCGTGGCCCTATGTTTCTCCCAGGTGAGAGGCTATAAAGGACCAGAAAGACCCAGAAGAAGAGGGGGAGGAGGAGGCAAAGAAGAAGGATGGTCTGAACTGTCCAGGGAGACAAGGACCCCTCTGTCAGGACTGTTGGAACAAGTGGGGGACCCCTCTGAAGCAAGGAGGATGCACTGCCCAGACCCCACCGGCTGCTCAAATCTCTCTGAGCCAGCAGGGGGAAGCCCATGGGGAGAAGACCCCTGGTGGGGAGACCAGAGCCAAGTAAACGCAGCAGGGTGGCCCCTGTCCCCACCCATCACAGGACTCCGTTTCCCAGAGAAGGAGGGGGTGCCCGGCTCAGCCCTCCGACTCCAGCCCGGAGTGACTGAGGTAACCTGAGCAGAGCAGGAGACAGACCAAGCCCTCAACCCACCAGGAGAGGACCGAGACCTACCCCTTGAGTGATATCCCACTATGGCAACCACCATTAGGAAAGGGGGTAGAGAAAAGCCAGCATCAAGGTTGGCCTCTGACTCCCCCTCCAACTCCATGCTGGCACCGAAGAGCATCCCGGCACCAAAATCAGCCTCCTCTACTGAAATGGCACCATAGAAACATAGAATTCAACAGCAGATAAGGACTGCTTAGCCCACCTAGTCTGCCCATTTCCCTACCTAACGGATAAGCTGCAGATCCTAGTTAACCAACAGCCTACTTCCTCCTATCCCCCACTAGAATTGCCTAATGCCTGTCCCATGCATTCTTGAATTCCCCCACTGTTTTGACTCTACGACCTCCTCAGGAAGGCTGTTCCATGCATCCATGACCCTCTTTGTGAAGAAATACTTCCTCACATTACCTCTGAGCCATTCCCCCCTCTATCTTCAAATTGTGCCCCCTTGTTCTTGCACATCTCTTTTTCTGAAAGATGCTACCCTCTTTGACTTTGTTGATTCCCTTGAGGTATTTGAAAGTTTCTGTCATGTCCCCGCTCTCCCTCCTTTCCTCGAGGCTATACATCTTAAGCTCGTTTAGTCTTTCTTCATATGTCTTCTGGTACAGAACCTACACCATTTTGGTTGCCCTCCTCTGGACAGCCTCCACCCTGTCTATATCTTTGCGGAGATGGGGTCTCCAGAACTGTACACAGTACTCCAGATGTGGTCTTACCAACTGTCTGTACAGAGGGCCAACAACTTCCTGTTTTCTACTGGTGATGCCTCTCCCTATGTATCCCAGTATCCCCCCAGCCCTCATTACTGCCTTCTCACATTGCTGGCCCACCTTTAGGTCATCTGATATGACTAACCCCAGGTCCCTTTTCATTTTTGTTGTTGTCAGTATCTCACCCCCCATTGTGTACTCTTCCCCTGGGATTTTGTTTCCCAGGTGTGTTACTTTGCACTTCTTTGTGTTGAATCTAAGCTGCCATACATTTGACCATTCCTCCAACCTTGCCAAGTCCCTTTTCATCCTTTCCACCCCACCTTGCATATCAACCCTGTTGCAGATCTTTGTGTTATCTGCAAAGAGACGTACTTTCCCTTCCAGTCCCTCTGCAATGTCACTTATAAAGACATTAAAAAGGACTTGCCCCAGTACTGAACTCTGTGGTACCCCACTAGTAACCCTCCTTTCTTCACTGTGGACTCCATTTACTATTACTTGCTGTGTCCTGTTGTCCAGCCAGTGTTTTACCCAGGCTACCACCCTGGGACCCACTCCCAGGCTGGCTAATTTGTTTATTAATCTTTTGCGCGGGACTGTGACAAATGCCTTGCTAAACTCTAGGTAGACCATGTCCACAGCCCCTCCCTGGTCTACTACTTTGGTCACCCAGTCAACTGACCCTTGAAATGGCACCATATGTGGCACCAGCAGCAAGCACAGTCCCACAATGGCAACTGCCCTTAAGGAAGGGGGGAGAGAAAAGCTAGCACCAAGGTCGGCCTCTGACTCCCCCTACATGTCCGTGCTGGCACCGAAGAGTGACCCAGTACATAAATCAGCCTTCTGTACTGAAACAGCACCCAAAGCGGTGCTGTCACCAAAAGCAGCACTGACCATGGCACCAGAGCCAGCCACAGCACTGAGGTCGTCATCCCCAGAAATGGCCCCAACAACGACATCGATGCCAACCTCTGTGTGGACCTCAGGGGCAGCACTGACCTTGGGGATAGCACCACACATGGCACTGACCCTTGAAATGGCACCATCTGTAGCACCAACAGCAAGCATGGCACCAACTGTGGCACCACTGCCAGATGTGGCACCAACCGTGGCACCATCCACAGCACTGTCACCGGAGATGGCACTGCAAGCAGCATCATCACCCAAGATGGCACCACTAGCAGAACTGGAGTCCCTCCTGGTGCTGAGTGCAGCTCCGGAGAAAAGGGTGGGGGCACGAACGGAGTCAGTCCTAAGACCAGAACTAACAGATGATGACCTTGAGTGTATCCTGGGGAGTGACCATTGGTTTGGAGAGCTTGGTTGCCTATCTGGATCAGCCTGATCATCCTCCAAATCTGAGGAGGAGAGCATGGTGATCCCAAGAGAGACACTGCTCACCGACACTGGAACTGGTGTCAGGAGCCAAGTCCGCACCCCCAGAAGCCCTCAAAGGGACCACCGATGCAGGCCTTGCATATAGCTCAGGCCTCAACACTGGGATCAGCTGGTTCCCCCAAGGGGAACTAGGCCTTGAGCGATCCATGGCCAGCCTCTCAGAGGAGGCTGACCATTCCGCTGACTGCTCAACCAGGCATCTGGGCTCAGCGAGGCCTGAGCTGATGGAGGCCTGCTCTCCTCCAGTGCATATAGCAGTGGGGGAGACCTGAGGGAAGGGCCTAAAGACCTTACCTTAGCTGAAAAAACAGAAAGAGACTTGACGTCATACAAACACTAGTTAAGAAAAAAAAACAAAATGATGCCAAACGCGGCGTCAACAAGTGCAGCATCAAGCATTTAGTAGATGAGCAGAAAACGGTAGTTGAGGAGTGTTGTTGTGTAGTCTTCTTGCTGTCCCACGTAGTCTGAGCTGCAGGCTTGACAGTGGGAAAAGCAGAACTGAGGTAGTGGAGGGGACGGCGATAGTTACTGGCCAACCCGCGAGCACCTCGCAATTCATCGACCTCGAGGGCAGCTCCTTCCCGATGTCACCCCTCCTCCTAGAAGAAAAGCTTTTTAAGTTAAAAAGCTTCTCTTGCAGGGTCCTAGCACTCCACCATATTACCTGCCAGTGATGAATGGTGTAGATTGATACAGTTAAGATCTCTGTGGCCCTGGAGTTTTGGAAACTGTTTGAACTGCAGACAGAGACCCTGACTCACCACCTCCAGTACCCATTTGTCTGTGGTCATGGTTTCCCAGTATTGAAAGTAGTGAGCCAGCCTGCCTCCTACTGGATGAGAGGTGGCAGCCTGTTTTGTGTGGTCAGGAATTCTGTCTGCACTGAGGTCTTGGAGCTGGAGCTGGATTAGCTCACCTAGAAGACCTCCTGCCACTGCCCCTGTAGTAACCTCTGACCTGTGTATACTCTATAGGCATAGAGAATGGAGCATAATACCTGGAGTAGTACCCCATACCCCTAACTCCCCTTCCAGTGGATCTAAAAGAAGTGGAGGCTCTCTCACTTGTGGAGTTACTCCTATAGGTGGTTTTGTACTCTTCCACCTTTTTACGGCTGCAGTAGGTGGAGCCTGCAGATGTTTTGCATGTACAAAAGGAGTGGTCATGTTTTCTGTCCGTGGAACTGACTAAAGGTGTAAATAGTCTCCTCTGCCTTACCCTCCTCCAAGAAAAATGTTCCACCCTCAAATAAATATGCTTTCATGTTAGTTAATTGTTGCAGGGTACTATTTTCTTTCTTAAATGTACAAGAACTGAACCTGAGTAGTGGGAGGCAGCATTAGTTTTTTGGGGGGAGTAAGATCCACCCCCACCTCCACCCGAAAAGCTCCTAAAGATCCATCCCCCACCTTTTTTTTGACTTATGTGGGAGGGGCATGAGGTGGATCTATCATGTTGGAACAACTGATTATCAGAGCTGCCTGGAGAAGTAATTAAAGGAAAACTCCATGTTAAAATCAGAAAAAGTTATGTTTTATCCTTTTTTTCTTTGTTCCAACCTCTTCGCAGTGTGTTTTTTTCCTCTGTCTGTGACAGTTTTTTTTTTCAAACTTTCCATGGCTGTTTTATTGTCCCTGGAGGTTGCCATTCTGGTTTCTTTTATGGCCTCTTGTCCCAACAGTCTTCCCAGAGTGCCCTTTGATATGATATCTAATTGCCCCTGTAGGAGGCTAGTGTCTTGTTACAGGGTCTGTCACAGCTCAGCCACAGAGAGAATACTGCTTACAGACACACTGCTAGATTTTGGGTGAGTTTAATCAATAATTGTTTTAGATACAGTATTGGTACCTTGTCCAGCTCTGTTCTGGTGTGTGTGTGTGTGTGCGCGTGTTTTAATCATGTGACTTGTTACAGTGGTTGTATCTGCACTCATCTGGCTATTCCTCTCAATCCCTTTCCGTTTTTTGCACCAGTTCTAAGTAGCAAAAAATCACCTTATAGGTTGTTAGAGTATACCATAAAATGAAATATGCAGAATTGGAATGTTTTATATAAACTAGCCTGGAAATATCATGGAGCTCATCTATTTGTAATACAGGTTAGTGTCTGCCTTTCAACAATACTACTTGACACTCCCCCCTCCCTTTGCATAACAGAATACACATCAGGTTCTCCAAAAAGTTGTTGTACTTGAGAGATTTGCACTTATTGTAATAATTGTTGTTTTGTCTATGTATGAATTTACAGTATCTATATGTTTATTATAGTACTTTTAAGAGTGAAACTGGTATTTTTGTACAGTAGGATGCCATTGTAAATTAGCTTTTGCTAAATTGGGTTATCCTGTTTCTGATATCAGAAATAAAACTTGTTACTACTATTCTGTCTGTAAGCTGTCTTTCTACTATTGTGGTGTAGGGGCAAACTGAGCAAATGGGATCACTGTGTAAGATGATCGGTCAACTGCTGAGGAACACTGCTTAGCTGCTGCATTTCCTACAGACCCCATCCTCAGCATGTGTGTATTTTACTGAGTTCTCCTTAGCTAGATTCTAGCCTTTGCAATTTTTACCATGGCATTTTACACTGGACAGGATCCAGATGTCTTTATTGAAGACAGGAATGCAATCAGACAGGCTGAGGTGTCATCTCGAGTCCACCCCCCCACCAGTCAACACACACAAAAAAACAAAAAACAAAAACACAAAATACAAATATGCCTCTGCTACACACTCAACAAAACTGCTATGTTGTACCAACAAGATAATCCTCCACCCCACCCAACCCCACTACAGCAAAACAAAGTGTTCGCAGCCAAACCGGTATACTACATCTGTGTGTATCCAGGCCAGAATGCTTGCATGCAGCATGAACACACCACTCAATGTATCATAATGTATTTATTTTTCTCAATACTTAATTGCCAGCTGTCAGTTTGTGCAGTATATGGTGATGTATACATTTTCCACCCAGCACTGTAAATCTTGTCACTTTGTGTTTCAGAAGAGAATACTGACTGGACGGGGTTAAGCTGGGGATCATTGAGGAGGAGAAGGACCTAGGGGTAATGGTAATAGGGACCATGAATAACACTGCCCAGTGCAGGAGAGCTGCTGAAAAAGTGAACAAAATGCTGGGGTGCACAGTGAGGGTGTTTTCGTCCAGGCGAAGAGAGGTAATCTTGCCCCTCTATAGGTCACTGGTTAGGCCACACTTGGAGTATTGTGTGTAGTTTTCAAGGCCATGCCTAAAGGGTGATATCATGTTAATGGAGGGGTTACAGAGGAGGGCAACGAATATGATGTATGTAATGGAGGAGAGAGATTATGAGAGCAGGCTGGGAGACCTGAATATGTATACCCTGGAGGACAGAAGGGACAGGGGGCACATGATAGACACATTCAAGTATCTGAGGGGAATCAATATGGATGGGACAGGACACCAGGGGGCATGGGCTATGAATGGGGGGGAGATTTAGGAGGGAAATGAGGAGACACTTTTTCACAGAGAGTGTGGTAGCAAAATGGAATGCACTACCAGAAGAAAAAATTACTCACCTTAGTAATTGCTTTTCTTCTCATGGAGTCTTGCTATATTAGGACTTATTGCAGTTAGCCACTGCACTTGAACTGCCCCAGAGAGGAAAGAGTTAACTCCAGAGAATCTGGAGTTCTAAAGCGCGAGGGCGCTATACCAAAGCTCTATCTGGGCAGTTTCAAATGAAACTGTCAGATCTTCTGAAGCTAACACTAAGCAACAAGTCTGTGTGGAAAGCTCTACACTAGCCAAATGGCTACCTACTAGTAGTAATAACAACAATATAAACAACAATAGGAACAACAATAACAATAATAAGAATGAATAATGGTATTATTAGTTTCCCCCTGACAAGCACTATTAGGACCCCCCTTCCCCAAAGACTCAAGTCCAGGAAGGGGCCAACAAATCCTCAACACAGAAAACCTAGTTCCCTAACCCTAAATAAAAGAGGGTGAAGGGAAGAACTACAATGGCATGACACAGTGCTTGCACTAATTTGCCACCCCCACCCCAGTAGAAGTTCTGAGAGGGGCAGGTTGGGGGGTGGTCCTAATATAGCAAGACTCCATGAGAAGAAAAGCAATTACTAAGGTGAGTAATTTTTTCTTCAAACACCATGAAGTCTTGCTATATTAGGACTTATTGCAGATTACACAGCAGTACCTCCATGGAGGAGGGTCAGAACCTACTTAGAAATGAGCTCTGAAGCACAGCTGTGCCAAAACGAGCATCTCTCCTGGACAGAAATCCAGGAATAATACTTGGTAAAGTGTGAACTGTCTTCCAAGTAACAGCTCGACAGATTTCAGAATGGGAATATCTCTAGCAGCCGCTAGATATGCAGCTGTACACCTGGTGGAGTGAGCCCTCAGTCCTAAGGGGCTCTCCTACCTAGTCTTTGATAACAAAAATGGATACAAGAGACAATCCACCTTGCAATTGTCCTCTTAGTGGCAGGTTCCTTTGCCAACCTCGCCCTAGGTAAGGAAGAGTTGGAGGATTCGAACCTGTGACCCTTAGTGCGTTACAAATAGTAGCATAAGGCTCTTTGGCGTCCAAGCTGTGCAGTCTCCTCTCACCTGAGGAAGAATGCTCAGTGAAAAATCCTGGGAGAGAATGGGTTGGTTCAGGTGGAAACCTGAAACCACTTAAGGACAAACCCTGTGTTAGTCCTAGGGACTGTCTTATCCCTGTGGGAGAGAAAAATCTTCTTCCACTGCCAGGGTCTGTAGTTCACTTTGCGTCTGGCAGAAGTGAAACCACCAGAAAAAACATTTTCCAAGTGAGAAGCTTGAGCTCTGCTGGGGACAGAGGTCCAAGGGGTTTGCATTAACTGAGCAATGTAAACATTCAGGCTCCATGCAGAGCTGGTTCCCGAAAAGGAGGGTTGGTGTGAAGCAACCCCTTAAAAACTTGGAAAACACAGGTTGAGAAGAAAAGGAAGCAGGTTTCCTGCTTGCAGAAAACAGAGACAGCTGCCAGAGGAACCCTTAAGGTAGCTGGCCCAAGACCTAAGGAATTTAAAATGGACCAAAAGTCCAGAAAATGGGCAGATAAACAGACTGGTATAATCTGCTTCTCAGCGCACCAGACTGAAAACCTGTTCCACTTAGAATTGTAAGTGGCCCCAGTGAAAAAGCTTCCTTAGTACTGAAATATCCGACACCTTGAAAGGTGTAAATCAGCAAATTCTAACTCCTCAAGAGTTGCCTTGGAAGGAGGAATTTGAGGTTCCGGATACCACACTCTCCCTTGTGCAAAGGCCAGTAAGTTGTGGTCTCTGGGCAAGCTCAGGGTAGGGTGGACTGTCAAGGACAGAGACAATGGGTACCAGGGCTGTCTGGCCCAGTTTGGAACAATCAGAATCGCTTTGCAGGGCTGAGATCTGATTTTTACTAGTACCCTGAAAGAAAGGAAAAAAGGAGGAAAGGTGTACAGAAACTTCCCTTTCCAATCCAAGTGAAAAGCGTCCAGGGGGGCTGATCCCAGCACTGGAGGCCTCAACAAAACAGAGAAAGTTAGTGGTTATCTGGGGCTGCAAAAGATCTATCTGAAAATGAGCCCCATCTGGCAAGGACTGAACCCAGCACCTGAGGATTCAGAGCCAATCGTGATGGCCCTGAGAATCCTGCTGAGGGCATCTGCCAGGGCATTGTCCTTCCTGGGAGGTGAACTGCTATCAGGGAGGTGTTCAGGGAGTAAGCCAGAGTACCACTTCATTGCTTCGGTGCACAAGGCTGATGACCGAGTGCCCCCTGCCTGTTGATGTACCACATTATTGTGGTGTTGTCTGTCCTGACTTGAACTACCTTGTTCTGGACAGAAGCTGAAAACTCCTAAGAGCTAAAGACAGCTCTGAGTTCCAAAATTGATGTGGAGCAGAGATTCCTGGGAGACCACACTCCCTCGTGGACAGGTCGCCTAGCGAGCTCCTCACCCTAACACAGGAGCATCCGTGGTGAGGGAATGAGGAGGACCCCTAGTTTTAGATTGCTTTGATCCTGCCACCAGTGTAAGGCCAGGATCAGGGATTGGTCACTAGAACCAATTTGGAAAGGAATCCCTCCTTTGGGACCAATAGGCCCTCAGATGGAACTAAATGTCCCTCATCTGGAATCTTGCTCCCTGCACTACAGCTGTGGAAGCAGCCATGTGCCCTAGTAGTTGTAGCAAATGCTATGCTGGTCAAGAGACTCGCAGAGTAATGGAAGATGCCAGGGCAAGAGACTGCCTACCCTTTCAGAGGAGAAATGCCTGGCTAACTTTGTGTTAAACTCTGCCCCTATGAAAGTTAGTACCTGAACTGGTTCGAGAACTGACTTTGGTAAATTCAGCAGGAATCCCAGAAAGGTGAGAAGCTGCTGGGTGACTTGCAAGTGGGATTTTACTTGATCTGGAGACTGACCCACTAAGAGCCAGTCATCCAGGAAAGAAACAAAGCAATCCCTTGCCTTCTTAAAAGAGCCACTACCACAGCTAGAATTTCAATACCCTTGGCGCAGAGGTAAGGCCGAAGAGCATTGCCCTGAACTGGTAGTGGCCTGAGGGTAACCTGAGGTACTTTTGGTGAGAAGGCCTGATCAAAACATGAAAAATAGGCATCCTTGAGGTCCAGGAAAGATAGCCAGTCCCTGGCCTCAGCCAGGAGTTAACATTTTAACTTTGTTTTCAAAAGATGCTTGTTCAGGTACCTTAAATCTGAGATGGGCCGCCAATCTCCTGCCTTCTATAGGGTAAGAAAGTATCATGAGTACAGCCCCTTGCCCGTGGCAAGGAGGGACCTTCTACTGCTTTGCAGTTCAGAGGAGAAGAAACCTCTGCTCCCAAAGCAAAGGATTCGAAGGATTTGCAGGTGGACCTGTCTGGCTCTCATCTTTGGAAACTGTTTGAAGCTGAGAACCAGACCTATTACTTCCAGAACCCACTTGTCCGAGTTAGGGACACCCAATTCTGGCTGAAATAAAAACCAACCTGCCACTGGTATAGGAGAATCGGCCCTGGGCACCCCATCAGGGTGCCTGCTTGGCAACAGTCTTAGGCTAAGGGGAGGGGGACGGTTTACTTGTGCCCCGTCTATCTCTGCCTCTGAAGAGACCCCTCTGGCGAAAGCAGAGGAGGCCTGAGCCTCTACCTGGGCACTTTTGTAGGTAATCATCCCTGTTTTTCATATAGTTTTCTGTTTGTTCCTCAAACAGAGAATTACCCACAACAAGAAACAAATCCATAGACTTTGACAGAGTATCTTGGGACAGATTAGTGCATCTGAGCCATGCCAACCTATGAGAAAGCTACAGAAGTGGTCATGACCCTAGAAAAAACAAGATTAACACCAACAGCAGTATGAACTTGAACTTAGAGGCTTCGTGCCATTAGCAGCCACCTGTTCCAACCCGCTAGCCAGCTGGCCATGGGCCTGCTTGGCTAACTGCAATACTCAAGCCCACTTAGATTTCCGAAATCTAGCCACATAAGCCATACAACTTGCCTGTCTGAGTCCCACAGAAGCTGCCATATACTGTTTTCTTGTCATGGCATCAATCCTCCTGGAATCCTATTCAGGAGGATGTGAGGCCAGGAACTACTTGACACAGGCTGCAGCTTGTACCACACCTACATGACTACACTGCTCAGTGAGGAAGTCTGTAACAGAGCCTGACGAAATACACCTTCTGTCCATTTTTTATCTTACAGGAGGGACAGAAGAGAATCTTATAAAATATTTGTTGTTTACTTCCTAAATGACTTATGCAAAGGAAAGACAACCTCCTAGCCCATCATTCCTACATAATCAGGCTCCCTTTACTCATCCATAGCCTCCTCTAAAGGAAGCTGGGGGGATTCTGCAAGCTTTTTGTAAAACATAAACTGAGAAAAGGACTCAGACAGAAAAGGAGGAGATTCTAAAAGTCTGTCTGGAGAAAATGTCCGCTTAAGTGGGCACGTCCAGACCCTACCAGCCACACATGTATTGATCAAATTTCCTCCTCCCACTCCTGTGGTTCATAACAATTCCTCAACATCATAAACCTGAACCACTGGAACTGAACGAGCCACCTTTTACCAACTGTAGATGGTTTGACAGGACCTAGAAACAGTGACTGGACAATCTGTATGGCTTAACTACTTCTGCAGCAGTTGGAGAGACAATCTTGGACTCCAAACCTACTGATTTCTCTGTCATATTCATTTTTTTTTTTTTATACTGGTTCCTCTGAACCATCCTTTGCCAGGAAGTCTAGCCCTGGTCAGAGGCACTCCTCTGGTCCAGTGGGTACTGGACTGGGCTGGCCATCGGTCAGTGGACTTTTGGCCAATAGTTCCCTGAGCCGGCCCTATCTCTTTTCAGGGTGGCTGCAGAGAAATTTTAAACACCTGGCAGTCTGACAGGAGGTGGTCAGCCCCCAGACAATAAACACAAGTGGTGTGTGGGTCAGCCTTGGCAAAGGCTTCCCCACTGCATCACAGTGTTGAAACCCAGTGGGCCCGGTTTTTCTTTTTGGGTTTCTCAGACATAATGCCAGCCTAACCAAAAACTTGCCCTTTTTATGGCCGTGCCAGGCAAGACACCCTTATCGGTTCCTAACCGTTTCACGGGTATTTGGAAAAACCCTATTTAAAATCAAGGTTTTTTTAGAACCAATAAGAACCGGGTACCGCACTCTAAAAGCCCAAAACTTTAAAACGTTAAAATAAGCGAACCGATTGGTTCAAAACCGAACCAATAACTAAATTTCCACACAGACTTTACATTTTGTACTTACGGTTTACCAGATAGAGCTTTAACCGAAATGCGGTAAAATAATTACTTTGCCGGTTCAAATGAACGAAAAATAAACCGAGAAATGAACGAGCTGAAGGAGCTGATCTCCGGAGCGACTGTTCAGTGAAGCGGAGTAAAGAATCTGACAGTTTCATTTGAAACTGCCCAGATAGAGCTTTGGTATAGCGCCCTCGCGCTTTAGAACTCCAGATTCTCTGGAGTTAACTCTTTCCTCTCCGGGGCAGTTCAAGTGCAGTGGCTAACTGCAATAAGTCCTAATGTAGCAAGACTTCATGGTGTTTGAATGGGTGTTATCATGTAAATCTGTGAACAGCTTTAAAAGGGCATGGGACAGGGAACAGGGGAGAGTGAGGGTGGGAAGTGGGGTGGCATTGGGATGACAAAGTAGAGGGGGGTGGGGAAGCTGCAAACTAGGGGTGCTAGCTGCATACTTGAGCAGACTCAGATAGACCGGGTGGGGGGGGTCTGTTTCCACTGGTAAATTCGTATGTCCATATATTTGAATTGTTGGGTTAACTCACATGCACAATTGTGTGTTACCCTTGTATGTCACCCAAATACAGTGCTCCACTGCAAAATGTGTTAATGCTAAACACAAACCTCTGCTCCCATGTACAGTACATGCACATTTGTAGCAAGTGACAACCAGAAACAGGAAATTTGATTGTGTGCATGAGTGTGTTTGAGTGTGTTTAAATCTGTTGATAAGAAGCACATACAGTCCATATCCTCATAGTCCATATGTGTCTGTGGCTTGGTTGTCAGAATGCCAGATTTTGTGTGTGAATCATGTACAGCTCTGTGTGGAAAACAGTGCTTGTAGACAATCTAATCATTTTGCAGCTGTGTTCTACTGTGTGTGTGTGTTCCCCTGAGGCTGTTCTTGCAACCTAGGAAAGGTACTTCCCCAGACATAGCAGCAGTACATTGCATAGCAGATATAAAATGTCAATAAGCAGGTCATGCAACAGATGTACTAAGCAGTTACTGAAGCAAGAAATGTACAGCTGTCATTTTTTTACATCCTTTTCAAAATGTGTTTTTGCACCTGTGGTGCCAAATGGCACAGTCACTGTGCTAAATCTCCTTTCAGCTAATGAACTGACAGTGTCACTGTTCATGCGGTGGGGTCACAAAAAGACCATGCTGAAAACTTGGAGTGAAAATACCAAGAAATGCCCAGGGCATTAGGGTTTCTGACCATAACACCCTGCACTGGAGGGACTGACAGGCTGACAGGCATCAGGGGTGTGATTTGGGATTGTCAACAGTAATGATCATGCCATTCCACCCTCATCCCCACCCTGCAGCCGGTGACAGGTATCGAGGTGTGCCTTTGACTCTTCAACCCCAAAGTTCACTCCATTCTCTTATACTGTACCCATTTCAGTGTATTTCCTTATGGGATGGGGTGAATGTAAAGTTTGAAAACCTCAAGGCACACCTCGACTCCTGTCTGTGTCTGCAGGGTATGGTAAAGTGAAATGGCGTGAGTGTTATGGGCAATGACCCAAAGGCACACCCCAATGCCTGTCATGTCTGTGGGGTGGGGGTGGGGTTGGCATCACTTCAATACTTCACTGCCATTCCTATTCTGCCTGTCTATCTGTCTCTCTCTTTCTCTATCTATATGTCTATGTAATTATCTATCTTTCTATTAATTGCATGTATCACTATTTTTACCTATTTCTAAAACAAACCTGCATATCACATTTGCCTGCAGTCTGAGCACATACTTATAAAACTGTGCATATTTGTACTCCACTTCTGTGTAGACCTCATACTTTCCTAATATTCCCATTATCACAAGCATAGCTACCTTGCCCTCATCAAAAGCGACCCCCCTCTGAAAGTTAATATCACATTTTCTCTAACAGTCCATCATCATTACACCTGACTTCCTGACATCAACACATTGCTTAAATATAACTTACATCACCTCATGGACAAAAACCCTGTTTCTCTTACAAAAAAAAAAAACTGTGTAAATAATCCCAAGGCTGAACATATGCCAGCCATTACTTTTTCATGTACTGCTACCTTCTGTACCATCATGGGATTTGCATATGTTTCCCTTGATGCTTTGCATTATTGGGATATGTGCAATTGTGTTTTTTTTTTTTTTTAATTTGGCTGTCTGGCCAATATCATCCGGGATGACACATACATCAGTGGCATTTGCTCTGGGGTTCTTTTCTAAGCTTCCCATTCCTTCCATTAAAATGTACACCTCCATATATATTCCTGATAATGTGTATGCCTTCCTTAGAACAGAAACTAAAACAAATCTTGCTACTTACAAATCATTGTGTTGTTTCTCCATACCTCCTTAACAATTCCACGCAACTTCACTAACTTCATTATGCAGCCATGGTGGATCTATTTATTTATTTATTTAATTCACAAGTCGGATTTACAAACCTTTGAGTCAGAGACTCATTTACAAAGGTACCTCATCATGTGGGGGGGCAACATATTTGTGAGGCAAGACATTGGAGAACAATACAGGTTAGATACAAAGGAGTATACAAAGCAGGGCATTTCAGTGACCAAATAGGGGAGAAACAGTAGTGCAAAATAAAACTAAGCAGCTTAGTGTCCCAGTGGAGCACACAGGTTACAGTGCATGGTGTACAGACTACAACAAGCAATTGTAAGTAAGCTAGTACATACGTAAAACTTAAAGAGACAGGTTGGTTCAGAGTGTTGTTCCTGGAAAGCTCTATAGTGGATATTTACAGTTCTGGGTGTCAGTGAGGTGTTTGCATAGGGCTATTTTGAAGAGGCCAATTTTGGGGATGTTTGTAATGTGCGTGGGGAGGGAGTTATACCAGGAAGGTGCTCTGTGGTGAAAAGACCTTTGGGCGAGCGAGGTCCTAGCTCTAGGCACCTGGAAGGTGGCTTTGGTAGTATTGCAGGTGATGACTGAATGGGAGGCCAGTTGAAGGGGTGTAGTGATACCTGGAGGGCAAAGCCCAAGTAGGGCCTTTTTTGCCAGTATACAGGTGTGGTATTGCAGGCGTTCTTCAAATGTGAGTATGTTAGTGGCGGAGTAGAGCTGGCATGTGTGAGTTCTGCTGGCGGCACCGGTCAGGAGTCTACAGGCTTTGTTGATAGAGGTTTGGACTTTGGTGAGGGCAGTGGGGTCAGCAGCTGCATAGGTAAGGAGTCCATAATCAACCAAAGACAGAATGGAAGAAGTGATAGCCAGCCATAGGGCAAACTTAGGGAGGCAGTCTTTGTGGCGGTAGAGGAGTCCAATCCGGGCATTCATGGCAGAGGACAAAGCGTTAAGATGGGCATGGAAGGAGAATGCCGAGTCGAAGGTGATGCCCAGGTATTTGTATGTTGATACCTGTTCAAGGCGGTGGAGAGTGCTGAGAATGATGTGAAGGGGAGCATTTCTGGAATTGCTTTGGCGGTGTACAAAAATCATAGATTTCGTCTTCTTGAGGTTTAAAACTAGGCGATGGTCGAGGAACCACTTTTCAGCTTGGCTGAAGGTGAGTTGCAGGGAGTTCTGGAGAGTGAGTGGGTCTGGGTGTGAGGCGACGAGGACTGCTTCGTCGGTGTATAGAAGCATTTTGCCTGTGCAGGTGCTGGGGAGGGTGTTTAAAAAGAGACTGAACAATGTGGGGCCCAGGATGGAGCCTTGTGGGACCCCAGAGCATACAGGTAGGGCAGTTGATAGGATACCATTTAATTTGACCCATTGGGATCTATCCTTGAGATAGCCGGAGAACCAGGCCAGATGGCCAGATGAGAATCCCAGTTGATGGAGGGAGTCTAGCATTAGTGGGTGACACACAGTGTCAAAGGCCTTGGATAGGTCAATGAACACTGCACTGGCAATCTCCCCAGCATCAAGTGCAGAGTGTATTTGGTGGGAGAACTCCAAAAGGGCTGTAGAGGTGCTGTGACCAGGGCAGAAGCCATGCTGCTCTGGGCATAGTACGTTGTATTTGGATAGGTAGTCCACGAGTTGGGTGGATACTATTTTCTCCAGAGCTTTGGGGGGGGCGGGAATGGAGATAGGTCTGTAGTTGTTAGGTAATGTGCGGTCTCCATTTTTATGGATGGGAGTAATTTCAGCCAATTTCCATGCGCTCGGGAACTGGCCGAGACATAGGGATCAGTTCAGAAGATCTGTGAGGGAGGCTAACATGACATCAAGTGTCAAGCGGAGTATCCTGGAGTCAAGGGGGTCACAATTCGGGTTGTGGGAGGAGAGGGCTTTTAGAAGGAGTGGTTTGGTGTCATGGGGAGTGACAGTCCTGAAGAGAAATGGGGGTCGGGAAATAGCTGGGTGGTTGGAGGCAAGGATAGGGTCAAAGAAGTGGGCCGGAAGAACTGCACTTAGGTCAGAAAATGTTGTGTTGAGGCAGTCCACAATACGTGGTTGGTCAGTGTTGTGACCAGGCATACATGAACAAAATCTGACCAGAATTTGTTCATGTATGCCTCAGTCTTGTCACCAAAAAGAGAATTGTTTTTGCAAGAAAAATCCATAGCCTTCAACTGAGTGTCAGGGGTAAAAGTGGTTGCTCTGAGCCAGGCAATCATTCTTAGGGACACTGACAAGTCCAGCAATCTGGATGCAGTATCATTTGCATCCACAGCCATGTGAAATTGGTATTTTTTGGCATCCAAAGCTGTCCTGGCAATGTCTGCTATATCATGTGCCACATTGCCTGGAATTCTATTAGTTAAAGATGACTGAGAGTTCCACAGAGTCTTCTGGTATTGTGCAACATTTGCCATATAAGCTGCCTGTCTGAGGAGAAAAGAGGAGGTCAAGTAACCCTACTTCCCCATAGTGTCAATTTTCTGGAATCTTTACCTGGAGGATGAGATGCCAGGGGTACTTTAGCCTTATCACAGGCAGCAGCCTGTATTACACCCTCATGATCTGGATGGGATACAAATAATCAACAGCAGCCCTAGCCAGCTGATACTTTTTCTCCACCTTTTTGTCCACTCCAGGGACAGAGTAAGGTGTCTGCACAATTTTCAAAGTGCCCTTTTTAAGATAATTATGGCTGGGAAGGATCCCCTTTTTTGTGGGAGCCAACCACAGTGCATCCAAAAATTCTGCCTCTTCCTCATCTTCCATAGATTCCTGTGAGGGGAGGCCCAAGGTCTCAGTCATCTGCAAGATGAATAAAAAGTGGGATGAAAAATCATCATGCCCATGAGGAGGAGTACCAAACTCCTGATCTGGGGATACCTCTGGCTCAATGGGTTCCCCTAGATCTGGATCCTCCTCTTCCTCCTCAATGTACACCTCTTGGCCCTGGTCCATGGGAACTGGTGGTGGGACTTGAACCAGTGAACCCAGGATGGCACCTGCAGTCTGAATGACCTGCAGGGCTTTGGAAATGTTTTCCGCAGAGGGCATTTTATCTTTGTCTGCTGGGAGCTCCCTTGCTTCTACAGCAGGAGGCACGGAAACATGCTTTTCTTCATATTTCTTTTTGGCAGGTACAGACTCAGGAGCCTGCTCAGTGGTTCTTTTGTGATTAGCATGTTCAGACCCCTTCTCAGAAATTTTAGGGTCTGAAGAATCTTTAGAGAGTCTCTCCTTTGTTTTAGTGTGGGAAGAAGAAAAGCCTTCTTAAGGATACTTTGGTGACACTGAGTGGGAGAAATAGCCATTTCATCTAATCTTTTGGCACTTTTCCTAGTGGTTTTAGAACAGAAAGTACTGAACACTTCACAGTTAGAAAAAATATGACTGGGACCCAGGCATCCCAAACACAAATTGGGGCGATCAGCTTTAGCAAATATTTGAAAACACTTAGGGTGGGATGTTCAAAAGGGTTGCGCCATGCGCAATAGGGTTGCACATGCGCAAGTCCGAATTTGCGCCATTCTGCGATATTCAGCAGGAGGCAGTTGCGCCACTGAAAACATGCTGAGCAACAGCGCAATGCAAATGAAGGAATGCGCAACCGAAGGGGGTGGACCCATGCATAAACAGCGCAATGTGATATTCAAAGACTTGCGCAATGCGCAACAGCGGATGAGCTGGAAGGTGCGCCACACCGGAAATGAGCCAAAATAAAAAGGCTCAAGGAAGAGGCGCAAGAACGCTACAGGGAAGCCACATGAGGCAGGGAGAAACCGAGTGCGACAGTGAAAGAGTGCAGGCCAGGGAGTGCACAGGAGAGGAGAGGGACAAGGGAGGGTGTGTCGGGCCACAGACTGCAGGGCCAGTAGGTGTACCCGGTGCAGTGGAGGTAGCAGGCAGGACAGCGGGGGTAGCACAGCAAGAACAGCCAGGGGGAAACACAAGCCAGGGACATGGACAGTGCCAGCTTCTACATGGAAGCTGTAATGAGGGGGGTGAGAAGGCATGCTGCAGGGGGACGTGGCCGTGGAAGGGCCCGTCGGCGGTATGCCCCCAACAGGCAGTACCGTGCCCGCATCAGCTTTGAGCTGTATTCAGACGAAGAGATTGTGGGCCGGTACCGGCAATACTGAGGCGGCTCTGTGAGCTGTGCAGTGATGTGATGCAGGTACCCTCATGACGGAGTCACGCTCTGTCAGTGGAGACAAAGGTAACAGCCTGCATGTGCCTGCTCACCACGGGTACCTTCCAGAGGCCGACAGGGGACACCACAGGCATAAGACAGTCGGCCACATCACGCATCCTCACCCAATTCCTCAGCACACTGCTGCCACATGCTGCGGAGTACATCCATTTCCCCAGCATTGCAGCAGAGCATACAGCAAACATGCAGGAGTTCCACAGGGTAGCACGTATGCCTGGCGTGCTAGGGACCATAGACTGCACCCATGTGGCTATTCGCATGCCACCTGGCCCTGATGGGGCCGCATACAGGAACAGGAAGGGCTTTTCCAGTGTTAACTGCCAGGTGGTGTGTGATGCAGGCGCATAATAAATGTCTGTGCCACACACCCTGGTGGAGCACATGATGCCTTCATATGGTATCAGTCCACACTGTGCCATCGATTCGAGAGTGGGGACATCCCCACAGGCCATCTAGTGGGTGACTACGCATGTAGGAATTGCAAACTTGGGGCAAGGGTGGAAATGCCACAGGTGCCATGGTAGTGACACACAGGGATATGGGCAATATGGACCTGAACATGATACTTATCTCCACTATCTCCACACAGGTGACAGCGGATACCACTCCGTCCCTGGCTGCTCACACCATACCGGCGCCCCATGACCCCATCGCAGCAACGCTATAATGAGGCACATGCCGCCACACGCAACATCATTGAGGCGGGTGTTTGGGATGCTTAAGGCATGCTTCCGATGCCTAGACACCTCTGGCGGTGCCCTACAGTACAGCCCCTCAAAGGCCTGTGGGATATTCCTGGCCTGTTGTATCCTGCACAACATGGCCAAAGACTGTGGGATAGCCATACAGGTCAAGGAGGGGGACAGCGATGGGGACGCCAGTGACACCGGTGATGATGGTGATGAGCAGCCCCCCCCTTGGACGGCGGGACCCCCGACTGATGCGGCAGGCCCAGCTGCACCGGGACACCATCACGGAGGAGCATTTTGCATGACACAGGTAAGTCAAGGGGCCATGTGCAACCAATACTGTCCAGGCGCAACCCACAGGCACACAGGGTAACACACCAGGGGTGCATGACGGCAAGGGGAGTGTAAGGGTCCAGGCACACGAACTCACCATCAGGGAGGGGTGAACAGTCATATGGACACACACACACACGCACGGCACAAAGCATACATGGGCAGGTGCACAGCAGAGCAGGAACAGACATGTCAAACACACAGATCCACAGACCACCCCCACCACCTGTACTGTCCAAGTACATGTGTCAGATGCTGGGCACCCTTGCACCTTGGTGTACAGTACAATGCAGGCATCATCATGCACACGCACCTGTGGACAGCAGTTGGGTGGGTGTGCAGGTGGTTCGTGTGTCAACGTGTTGGGCAGGGCACCCACCAGTGCACTGCCCACCATGACACACATTGCACACAGGGCAGCACCAGACAGGGCCCCCATTGGGAGACAGGTCGGTCATGTTGCACTGTGCCACGGCCACCTCGGATGCGTGGGTGGCCCCGCTGTGACCCAGCAGCACTGGCAGGCTGAGCATGGGAAATATGGGGTGGCACCGATGGACCACCAGGGGTCCCACTGTGCGATCGCGACCTTGTCCACACAGGGGTCTGCAGCATGCCAAACATACCTGCACCATGGGTGCTCGGGATGGCCACATTAGAACCCGGCTTCGACAGGCTGGGTGTCGCACGACACCGGGAACGGGGAGTGGAGAGCGTACTGTGTGGGGTGCGCGGTACAGGGGCACCTGACTATGTGCCTAATGCAGCCATGACAGCGACCAATGCCTGGGTCTTCCTGTCAATGGTGGTGGTCACATCCATCCACATTTGGACCATCTCTGCAAGGATCAAAGCATTGTCCCTGCTGTGCCACTCCACAGCCACGCACAGTGCCTCCAAGGATGTTGCAACCCGCCCCTGCTGCTGTACTGATTCCCGCAGCAGGCGGGTGTGCTCGACAAATGGGTCCTGTGCCACATCGGCATCCTGTCCCCCAGGGTATGGAAGGTCCTGATGCTCAACACCCCTTGAGGGTTGGCGCTGTTCACCATGACCAGGTATGGGCATATCAACGGGTGGTGTGCATGTGCCACCGCTGGACCCTGTACCCCCAGACCTGGTGGGTGACTGCTGCTGCTGCCCTTCCAACTGCTGTGCCCCATGGACCACTCGTTCCTCTGCTGTGGCCGCAACAGTGCCAGAGACCTGCACAGCCACCGGTGCTGCCCCTCCGGTGCTGACAGTCACAGCCTGGGACTGTGCTGACGTGCTGGCACACACGTTGGAACCAGCTAGGTCCAGGGCCACATGCTGGCCTGCTGTGTGTCCATCATGGGACACACACATGTCACTGCCCATTGCAGTCCTTGCATCACCAATGGTGCAGGTACGTGCAACAGCCACAGTCACAGCGTGCTGGCATGCTTGCATGCCAGACTGCTGAGACACAGGCTGTGCACCCCCCACACCTGACTCACTGACAACAGAGGTGGCAGCCAGGCGTGCATGCTGGTGCAGTGCATGCCGGCTGGCGACAGCGGTGGATGGACCCTCCTCCAACTCTGGCAGGTCTTCCTCACTGCATGGTCCCACCACCACTGTTCCCTGCAGATGAACGGGATCTGCAACAGAAAGTGAGGACATGTTAGTGCATGTGATCAACCTTCCCCCACCCCAAACACCACCACCATGTCATACCATGCAGTGATGGGCTTCCACCTGTCTGGAATCCACCTCCTGGTATGCCCTGTATAGCACTCCACTGCATTGATGCAGTCAGTCGGTCCTCAGCCGGGGTCAGCTCTGCCACTGCTGGCTGGCCTCTGCCTGTGCCAGCGCGTATCGCCCTGAGGGCTGCCACCTTCTCCTTCACCCTTCTGCGGTCTGTCCCCATCTTCTTTTTGCAATCCTGCATGGAGCACTGGTGGCTTCCATGCAGGTTCACTGCCCGAGCTACCCCCTCCCATGCAGCCGCACGGGCCTGAGGGGTGCCCCGCCATCCACTCAGTAGTGGCTCCTCTTCCAGGTAGGCCTGGAAGAGGGCCTCTGTCTCTGCCTTGGTGAAGTTGGGCCCCCTCCTTCACCCACCATCCTCACCCTCACCTTGGCTCTGCTTGGTCATGTCGGTCTGTATGGGTGGAAGTGGACACCTGTCACTGTGCAGTCTACAGCGTTATCCCATGACCATTGGCCAGAACATCACACAGCATGCAACTCACCCTCACCTGCAGTAACCGAATCTGGCCAGCGCAGCCCAATGTCGTATTTATAGCGCAATGCATGCAAATTAGGAGTGGCTCAACTTTAATGACATGCAAATTGCGCCACTGCGCCTTTGAATGGCTGATCAGATGATTTGCATGTGTCGGCTGAATATCGCGCCGTTGCGCTTTGCGCAATACGGTTGAGCCAGCTGAGCCAATGGCGCATTTCTGTGACTGTGTAGTACACCGCATTGTGCATGCCCAGGTAGCTTATGCAGGTGTCTGCCGCACTGATGACATGCTGTGCGCGATCAGCAATTCAGGACATGGCCACCATTGTGCCAGTGGTGCTACAGCACTGGGCACCAAATGACGCTGTGGCACAACTGCGCAATAGTCCACTGTGGCACTGGCATGCAGGTGACCGGTCGCGCAGGACGTGTAGACGTCCGATGGCGCTGTGCGTGGCCTTGTGCCACTGACCCCTGACCTTGTGCCCGACCTTTGGCCCCTGACTCTATACGTCTGGCATGTGTACGGCTTTATCACGCTGTTCGGTAACAGTGCGATGGGATCGGCGGCTGGCCATGAACAGCGATAGGGACTGATGGAGTTCTATTGTGCAACATTTCCTGTGGGAGAGCCGCTGGAGCGCCATATTGCCACTGTACAAATTGGAAATGGCACGCAGGAGAGCTCCACTGTGGGGGGCCTTGGAGGTTGCAAACCTGGTGGCTGTGGTGAGCCTCACCATGGCACACTGGGGGAGTGCCCCTGCAGGTGGCACGCACCCATATGTGGCAGCAGGTGGCTGCTGCCCTGGAGCAGGCCACTGGGTGGAGGAGGACTCCTGAGCAGTGCAGGCACCACTACAGTGACCTGTGGAGGAGGGAGCATGCTCTGCTGGAGCGCCTCAGGTCTCATGCCAGGAGGGGCATTGTGCCTAGGCCAGGTGGGTGTGCTGTGTATGCACCGGTATTGTCCACATGGGTGACACTGTGTAATGTGACCTGCGCATGGGGGTGGGTTTGGCTATGGTTTGCTGTGAATATGTTTGCAGATGTGTGCTGTTTGGGTCTGGTTGTGTGGGCAGACACACTCAATGGGGCAAGGGGCTGTCTGCTTTGGGATCTCACTGATGTGTTTCTCTTCATTTGTCTCCCATAGGCATGGAGGAGCGGAGGCGGGCACAGGCTGAGGCCTGGGATGGTGGTGCTGGGGTGGCTGGTGGAGGAGTTGTGCCATAGCCACAGCAGCAGCAGCAGCAGCCACAGCAGCACCTGCAGCAGCAGCTTGATAAGGGTGAGTGTCATTACATCATGGATGCTATTGCATGCTGGGGGGAGCATGGCCACCTTCCATGGACGACACTACCATGCACGCAACATGTGACAGTCATCACTGTCCAATGGCACTGCATGTGTGTGTGTGCATCACTGGTGGTCCATGCATGCACTGGGCACATGGCTGTGGCACTGCCATCCCACCACAGAGCCACGTCACTGGGCAGCCTTGGTTGTGCTGTGATGGACATGGGCAGTGTGTGTGTGCATTGGTACACATGGCTGTTGCTGCCTGGTTGGGCATGTCTTGTGCACGATCACTGTGGGTGGGTGCAGTCCATCACAGGAGCGGGGCACTTGGCTGTATGCCATGCATGATGGGTGGGATTCAGGGATGTGGACAGTCACAGCCATTGACTCTGATCCCTTGTCCTAGGTATCCGGATCCTGAGAAATATTGAGCAGGGACTGCGGAGGCTCACTCAGGGTGGCCATCGACACCCACACCATCCTACTGGATTTGCAGCGGCATGGGATGTGGCACCGGCGGAGGCCACAGGTACAGCACCAGCAGGAGGAGGGCAGGCTGCCAGGCACTAGCTGAAGGACAGCACACCCCACCTTCCCTCTCCCGGTTGTTCACCCCTGCCCCTTACCCACCCCTACCTCATACCCATACCCCCACCCCTGCTTTGTAAATATGTTGATAGTTGTTTGTTGTTCTTGTTGTTCATCTTCAGCATTACATTTATATTATGATATGAATACTGTGGTGGTCTCTGATTTGCAGCTGGCTATAGGTGCTCAGTTGCAGTGGTGTGCATGGCATCTGGGTTGGCATGGTCATGGGTATGTGTGTGCGTGTGTGTGGGGTGGTGTCTCTGGTGTGGGTGTGGCTTCCAGTCAGTATTGCCGTGTGCTGCCACCCACAGCTGGGTGCTCATGGTGGGTTTGGCTGGTATAGTTCTGTGGTTCACGGGGTTGCAGTGTGCCGGGGGGGCCTGGGGATTCCTGCAGTGCTGGTCACTGCACATGGGTGGTGTCTTGGGGTCACAGTGCTGGGAGTGCTGTGCACACACGGAGGGGCTACTGGACACTGGGGTGGTCTGCCCTCTTTGTGTGGCAGTCTCAGCTTGCCAGTGGATGTGCTGCAGTAACACAGCCGGGATGTGCTTTCTTTGCTTGTCCCCATGGTCCGGTGGCTGTTCCATCCCTCCCGCAGTTATGCTGTGCTTGGGGTGTGGGGGTACATTGTTGGTTCTGCAGTGTGTCCCTGTGCCCATCTGTGGCATGGGTGGTGGGCCCCTGCCTACCTCCCTGGTTGTGCAGTTCCATTGCTATGCTGCTGGGGCCTCTTTGCTTGCGCTATGGCACCTCTGGACTGCTCAGCTGGGCCATCTTTGTTGCGCTGTGGCGCATCAGCTCTGCTCAGCTTCCCCTTTCTGGTTGCGCTTTGGCACAGGTTGTGTGATATTCAGACATTGGCTGCTTGCGCAATTTGTCTTGCTCCATGTTTGAATATCGCGTGTGTTGCGCTTGTGCGCAATTGACTTGTGCTTACTCCTGCTGTTGAGCACTTTTTGGGCACAGTTTGAATATCTGGCCCTTAATTTTTAAAACCTGTGGGTCCCATTCTCTTATCAAGGTCTTTCTAACATGTCAAATGTTAGTAGACCAACAGAAACTCAAAAAAATGGGGAAAAAAACCCACAAATCGCAGTTGGTTCCTTGAAGGAAAAGGAAACCGCAATTTAGCAAAGTATTCTGTACTTCTAAACAAAACACATTCGGTTCCTGACTAAAAACAGGCACCAATCTCAAATACTGTACATGCTTTTTAAAATAGGCTATAAACAGCAAATTTTAACAAAATAAAGCAGCAGCAGTAGGAACTGCAACAAACAGTTGTTAAATACTGAAAACTCGGTTCCTGGGAACCGCAAGGGAACCACTAGGATTGAGCAAAATAAGCCAAATTCGTTAAACTTTTGTAATAAACTACTAGAGGCAGAGTAATGAACAAAATAGTGTGAAAGAAAAAATTACTCACCTTAGTAATTGCTTTTCTTCTCATGGAGTCTTGCTATATTATAACAATAGCAGTCAGCCACTGCAGCTGAACTGCCCCAGAGAGGAAGGAGTTAACTCCAGAAGATCTGGAGTTCTACAGCGCGAGGGCGCTGTGCCCAAAGCTCTATCTGGCAGTTTCAAATGAAACTGTCAGATCTTTACGAAGCTAACATCAAAGGACAGAAAGTCTGTGTGGAAAAAACTACACTAGCCCATGGCTACCTACTAGTAGTAATAACAACAATATAAAGAACAAAGAAACACTCAGAGCCATAATAACAAAAATTGATGGTATTATGGTTCGTTTTACCACCCTTGACAAGCACATATGAACCCTCCCTTCCCCCAAAGACTCAAGTCCAGGAAGGGGGCAATATAAATAACCTAAATGAAACAATCTAGATCCCTAACCCAAAGGAAAAGAGGGTAAGGGAAAAACTACAATGGCATAACACAGTGCTTGCACCAATTCGCCACCCCTACCCAAGTAGAAGTTCTGAGAGGGGCAGGAGGGAGGGTGGTTATAATATAAGCAAGACTCCATGGAGAAGAAAAGCAATTACTAAGGTGAGTAATTTTTCTTCAAACACCATGAAGTCTTGCTATATTATAACAATAACAGATTACACAGCAGTACCTCCATGGAGGAGGGTCAGAACCTACTTAGGAAATAGGCTCTGAAACACAGCTGTGCCAAACCGAGCATCTCTCCTGGACTGGACATCCAGGGAATAATGCTTGGTAAAGGTGTGAACTGTCTTCAGGTAGCAGCTTGACAAATCTCCAGAATGGGGATGTCTCTAGCAGCCGCTAGAGACGCAGCTGTACCCCTGGTGGAGTGGGCCCTCAATCCTGAGGGGGGTACTCTACCCAGTTTCTGATAACAGAATTGGATACAAGAAACAATCCACCTTGCAATTGTTCTCTTAGTGGCAGGTTTTCCTTTGCCAACCTCGCCATAGGTAAGAAAGAGTTGGAAGGATTCGAACCTATGACCTCTGGTGCGCTCTAAATAGTAGCTTAAGGCTCTTTTGACATCCAGGCTGTGCAGTCTCCTCTCACCTGAGGAAGAATGCTCAGTGAAAAATACTGGGAGAGAGATAGATTGATTCAGGTGGAAATCAGAAACCACCTTAGGCAAAAACTTTCTATTAGTCCTAAGGACTACCTTATCTCTATGGAAAGAGATAAAATCTTCTTCCACTGACAGGACCTAGAAGCTCACTTATGCGCCTGGCAGAGGTGATAGCTACTAGGAAAACGGTTTTCAAGTTAAATACTTGAGCTCTGCAGAAGACAGAGGCTCAAAGGGGGTTACATTAACTGAGCAATGCAAATATTCAGGTCCCAAGTGGGAGTTGTTCCGAAAAGGAGGGAGTATGAAGTAACCTCTTTAAAAAACTTGAGAACACCGGTGGGAAGAAAGGGAGGCAGGCTTCCTGCTGAGACTGAAAAGCAGAGACAGCTTCCAGATGAACCTTCAGGGTAGCTGGTCTAAGGCCTAGGAATTCAGATGGACCAAATAGTCCAGTAGAATGGGAAGATCAGCAAATTCTGGGATAATCTGCCTCTCAGAGCACCAGATGGAAAACCTCTTCCACTTAGAATTATAAGTGGCCTTAGTGGAAGGCTTCCTTGAAGCCTTTAAATATCCATGACACCTTGAGAAAGGTGTAAGTCAGCAAATTCTAGCTCCTCAAGAGCCAAGCCTTGAGGTGGAGGGATTTGAGGTCCGGATACCACACTCTCCCCTGTGCACAGGCCAGTAAGTCGTGGACTCTGGGCAGGCTCAGGGCAGGGTGGACTGCCAAGGACAGGAGCAGGGGTACCAGGGCTGTCTGGCCCAATCTGGGGCAATCAGAATCACTCTGCAAGGTTGAGATCTGATTTTTACTAGTACCCTGAAAAGGAGAGGAAAGGGGGGAAAGGCATACAGGAACTTCCCTTTCCAGTCCAACAGAAAGGCGTCCAGAGGGACTGAGCCCAGAACTGGAGGCCTGCAACAGAAAAGAGGAAGTTGGTGGTTGTCTGGGGCTGCGAAAAGATCTATCTGAGGAGTGCCCCATCTGGCAAAGACAGACCCCAGCACTTGTGGATTCAGAGCCCATTCGTGATGGCCCTGAGAAATTCTGTTGAGGGCGTCCGCCAGGACATTGTCCTTCCCTGGGAGATGAACCGCTATCAGGAGGTGTTCAGGAGTAAGCCAGAGACCACAACTTCATTGCTTCGTGCACAAGGCTGAAGACCGAGTGCCCCTTGCTTGTTGATGTACCACATTGTGGTGGTATTGTCTGTCCTGACTTGAACCACTTTGTTCTGGACAGAATCTGAAAACACCAAGAGCTAAAAGACAGCTCTGAGTTCCAAAAGATTGATGTGGAGCAGAGACTCTGAGGAGACCATACCCCATGAGTGGCAAGGTCGCCTAGGTGAGCCCCCACCCTAACAGGGAGGCATCCGTGGTGAGGGTGAGGGAGGAGAAATGGGAATGAAGGAACCCCTGTCTTAAATTGCTCTGGACCTGCCACCAGTGGAGGGCTAGGATCAGAGTTTGAGTAACTGGGACCAACTTGGTAGGGGTCCTTCCTTTGAGACCAATAGGCCCTCAAATGGAACTGAATGTCCCTCATCTGGAATCTTGCTCCCTGCACGACAGCTGTGGAAGCAGCCATGTGCCCGAGGAGTTGCAGAAAATGCCTTGCTGGTCGAGAGACCCTCAGGGTAAAGGAGGATGCCAGGGCGATGAGTCTGTCCACCCTTTCCGAGGGAAGAAAAGCCCTGGCTAACCTTGTGTTCAATTCTGCGCCTATGAAAGTTAGGACCTGAACTGGTTCCAGAACTGACTTTGGTAAGTTTAGCAGGAATCCCAGGGAAGTGAGAAGCTGCTGGGTGACTTGCAAGTGAGATTTCACCTGACCTGGAGACTGACCCACAATGAGCCAGTCGTCCAGGTAGGGAAACACAGCAACCCCTTGCCTTCTTAAGTGAGCCACTACTACAGCGAGACATTTTGTGAATACCCTTGGCGCAGAGGTAAGGCCGAAGGGCATTGCCCTAAACTGGTAGTGGCCTGAGGGCAGTTCGAACCTGAGGTACTTTCGGTGAGAAGGCCTGATCAGAACATGAAAATAGGCATCCTTGAGGTCCAGGGAAGCTAGCCAGTCCCCTGGCCTTAGGGAAGGCAATATCATTGCCAGAGTCAACATTTTGAACTTTGGTTTCAACAGATGCTTGTTCAAGTATCTTAAATCTAGAATGGGCCGCCATTCTCCTGTCTTTGGGGTAAGAAAGTATCTTGAATAAAGCCCTTGCCCTGATGGCAAGGAGGACCTTTCCACTGCTTTGCAGTCCAGCAGAGCAGAAACCTCTGCTTCCAAGCAAGGGCTTCTGAAAGATTTGCAGGTGGAAAATGCCTGGCTCTCATCTTTGGAAAGTGTTTGAAGCTGAGAACAGACCCTGGCCCTTACCTCCAGAACCCATCTGTCCGTAGTTAGGGACAGCCAGTTCTGGCTGAAATAGTCCAACCTGCCCCCACTGGTACAGGAGAATCGGCCCTGGGCACCCCATCAGGGTGCCTGCTTAGCAGCAGCCTTAGGCTGAGGGGAGGGGGACGGTCTACTTGAGCCTCGTCTACCCCTGCCTCTGAAGAAACCCCTCTGCGAGACAGCAGAGGAGGCTTGAAATTGTAAAAGGCCTGGAAAAAGGCCTGCCCCTACCTCTGGGAGCATGCCTTTGTGGCATGGCATGCTTCTCCTTAGCCTGGGCACTTTTGTAGGTAGTTCTGTATTCATCCATCTTTTTCATATAGTTTTCTGTTTGTTCCCCAAAAAGAGAATTTCCCACTACAGGAAAATCCATAGCCTTTGACTGGGTATCTTGGGACAGATTAGTGCATCTGAGCCATGCCAACCTACGGGAAGCTACAGAAGTGGCCATGACCCTAGAAGAAACATCATTAACATCAACAGCAGTATGAAATTGAACTTTGAGGCTTCAATGCCATCAGCAGCCACCTGTTCCAACTCAGTAGCCAGCTGGCCGTGGGCCTGCTTGGCTAACTGCAATACTGTGTCCCACCTAGATTTCTGATATCTAGCTACATAAGCATATAATTTGCCTGCCTGAGCCCCAAAGAAGCTGCCATATACTGTTTCTTCGCCATGGCATCAATCTTCCTGGAATCCTTATCAGGAGGATGTGAGGCCAGAGGAATATTAGCCTTGTCACAGGCTGCAGCTTGTACCACACCTACATGACTACACTGCTCAGTAGGAAGTCTGTATCCAGCCTGACAAAGTATACCTTCTGTCCATTTTTTATCTACAGGAGGGACAGAATAAGGATTTTTAAATCTTTGTTGTTTGCTTCCTAAATGACTTATGCAAAGGAATAGACAACCTCCTAGAATCTGGAATATCCATCATTTCCACATAATCAGGCTCCTCTTGCTCATCCACAGCCTCCTCTAAAGGAAGCTGGTGGTTCAACCTTTTTGTAAAAATAAAGAAAGAAGGGGACTCAGACAGAATAGGAGGAGATTCTAAAGGTCTGTCTGGAGAAATGTCCGGTTCAATGGGCACGCTCCAGACCCCCCAGCCACACATATAATGCTCAAATTCCTCCTCCCCTCCTGTGGTTCATAACAATCCTCAACTTCAAAATCCTGAACCACTGGGACTGAAACGAACCAACCTTTACCAGCTGTTGGTGGTTCTACAGATCCCTGAGACAGTGACTGGACAATCTGAATGGCTTTAGCTATCTCTGCAGCAGTTGGAGACACAATTTTGGACTCCAGACCTACTGATTTCCTTGTCTTTTTACTTGGGACTGGTTCCTCTGAACCAGCCTTCCTTTTGCCTGAGGAAGTCTCGCCCTGGTCAGAGGGCACTCCCTCTGGTCCAGTGGGTACTGGACCGGGCTGGCCATCCGGGTCAGCGGACTTTTTGGCCTCTCGTTCCCTGAGCCGGCCCAATCTCTTCTCCAGGGTGGCTGCAGGGAAATTTTTACACCTGGCAGTCTGACAGGAGGTGGTCAGCCCCAGACAATAAACACAAGTGGTGTGTGGGTCAGCCTAGCAAAAGCGTCCCCACAGACATCCACAGTGTTGAAGCAGTGGGCCGGTTTTTCTTTGGGTTTCTCAGACATAATGCCAGCCTAACCAAAACTTGCCCTTTTGATGGCAGTGCCAGGTAGAAGACACTTATCGGTTCCCTAACCGTGTCACGGGTATTTGAAAAAGCGTTATAATTCCGTTTTTTAGAACCGATAAGAACCGGAACCGCACTCTAAAACCCACTGTACACTTTTAAAATACAGAAAAAACTAACCGATCGGTTCAAAACCGAACCGATAATTAATTTTCACACAGACTTAAATTTTTGTACTTACGGTTACCAGATAGAGCTTTAAAACCGAAATCACGGTAAAAATAATAACTTTGCGGTTCAAATGAACCGAAAAATACTCGTTTGAACGAGAATGAACCGAGCTGAAGGAGCTGATCTCCGGAGCGACTGTTCAGTGAAGCGGAGTAAAGAATCTGACAGTTTCATTTGAAACTGCCAGATAGAGCTTTGGGCACAGCGCCCTCGTACTGTAGAACTCCAGATCTTCTGGAGTTAACTCCTTCCTCTCCGGGGCAGTTCAGCTGCAGTGGCTGACTGCTATTGTTATAATATAGCAAGACTTCATGGTGTTTGAATACCACTTTTCGACAGAAATAAACAATCTTGCATTGAAGTTGCTGTGAGAAGCTCTGAGGGTGTCTTGTCTGAACCTGGCAGTTAGATGGAACATTGTCCACCTAGAGGCAGCAGTTTAAAGAAAAAAATTATTCATCATAGTAATGTTGTTTTTTCTAATGGAGTCTTGCTGTATTCTGACTATATGCAGTTAGCCCAGCATTTGAACTGCTCCGGAGAGTAAAGGGTTAACTCTATGCCAAGGCATAGAACGTTGAGCTCAAGCTTGGTTTTCAAACCTCTGTCTATGGTACTCTGAAGTGTAACCATCAGATTCTTACGAGTACTAAACTAACTAACTCAATAAGCAGAAATTGTTTCTAAAATTTTCATGCCAAAGGGCAATAAACAGATTTTTAGGGTCAAAAGACTTAAGTCGAGACCACCAAAAAGAATCTAAGCAGGTAGAGAAACAGCCAAAATATTCATAATAAAAACCAGAAAAATCCTTAATAAGATGAAGGCATGTCCAGTACACCTCTGGGGTGCAGCACTGCGCCTGCCAAACCACATTCCAAAACTACTAGGTTCCAGGAGGGAAGGCAGGGAGGGAAGGAGGTCAGAATACAGCAAGACTCCATTAGAAGAAACAACATTACTGTGGTGAGTCATTGTTTCTTCAAACAACATGAAGTCTTGCTGTATTCCGACAATATGTAACCCCTAGGTGGCGCTATCCCAAGGGCCTGCTTGGCTAGTAGCAGATTAAGGGGCCTGAGTTCTGAAATGGGTGCCTCCACCCGGAGATCAGGGTTGGTAGTGGTCAAGCTAACCTGGACACAGCCCTCTGGGACACTGTAATCCCCCTCTTTCCCCTCTAGTGGCCTGAACACTGTACAATAATCACTTTCACAATACCCCTGGTACACCACACAAGTACCCACACTGTTTGCACTTACCACCAGGGCTGGTTCCTCTGGCTCGACCCTGGGGACACCCTGTAAAGCAAGGTTATGCACAGCAAATAGCAACAGTACAGTACTTTGAGCACAAACTGGAACCACAGTCAGATTACATGCAGAAAAAGTTAGATCTGATTTATTCAGGGAACTTGAACAAGGGAGGGGCAAAATCAGGTTAATTAGCTTAATGGTTATATCAATCAAGCAGTTATGCATGTGCTTTGAGTTCCCTCACACACAGTCACACCTTTGGGTACCCAGGTGGAGAAGAGATGGGCTAGCCAGAACTGTTGCCCGGGGTTGGCCGGCATCGCAGCTGGTTGTGGCCATGTGATGGAAAACACAACCTGCACAGTACACAATATTTGTAATCCTGGAGCCAGAGGGCTCAGTTCGTAAAGGCAACAAAACAACAAGACAATCAGATGACACACTCAGATTAAACTGTTGTTGCAGGGAGCTGCCCTGGTATTTACTCACGATACTCAAGACTGGACACAGGCTGGACGAAAATCAAGACTGCAGGTGGTTGATCTGGAATGCCAGGAGAAGCAGGGCCCACACGAGTCGCAAAGGCGTTGTTCCTGTTCAAGCGTGGAGCAGGGGGGCTGATCCCCAGGCAGGTCTCTTGTCAATGGCTTCTCTGTGCAGTGGGTAATCTGGCTGGGCCAGTCTGGCAAGGCCCAGACCACTTGGAGACAAATTCGGATGCAGTCATTTTGGGCTGGATACAGCTTCCAGCAAGCAGAACACAGCTCACACAGTGGGGAACTAACTCACAACCCACTAGCAGCTCATAGCACATTTACATGTATGGGAATTCTACTGTACCAGGCAAAGCGCTCCCCGGTCACAATCGCAAAGTCTCTGCACACACCGGGAGCTTTGGGGTAGCTGGAACTCCTGACAGGCTGATCACATTCAGCAAAATCTTTGGTCTTCTTCAGGTTGAGCCTGGCCCACTTCAGTAGCTTACTTTAGTCACACAAACTTGGATTTAGTCCAAAATAATTCCCTTCTCTCCCTCTCAGGAGCAGCAGGCAGACATGCAAGCCCAAAACTCAGCCCTTTCACAGTTTTCGCATGCGAATCCACTCAGGATTGCTGCCCAAAATCACTTCAGCTCCTCTCATTTCACTTCCCAGCTCAGGACTAACTGAAAACTGCAAGCAGCCCGGGACTTCCCCAAGATCCAAAAGATTTGGTTGGCTGATTTGGCTGTCAGTCCAAGCAAGAGCTCCCCCTTCAGTTGCAAAAAACGCGCAAAAAGCTCAAACCACAGTTCGTACAGATTTTGAATTCAGACAGCTCCTGTAGTCTGGCTACATTTTAGGTCCCACCAGAACTGATTGGTCCAATTTGCAGTCCAGGACCAAGATAGTGGAGACAAACAAAACAGTCCTTGCTACAAAGAAAGCAGGCTAGACAAACTACATTATCATCACTCTGAATGATTTTCAGTAAATAGTTACATCTTTCAACACAGCTCCCTCTCAGATTACTTAAGCTGCAATCAGGCAGCTCTTAAAGAGACAGTACACAGAGGCTATACAGGCTCTGGTAATCACATTTAAATTGCTAAAACGCAGGACACCAGCCTGGCAGTGAGCATTTAGGCAAGCTCAAGGAAGACTTTTTGGGAACCCCCATTTGTAGGGGGGGTTACATATATGCAAACTACCAAGCAGTACCCCTTCGGAGGAGGGAGTCATAGAACCTATTTTGGGAACAGGCTGTGCAGCACAGCTGTGCCAAACCTAGCATCACTTCTTGACTGAATGTCCAGAGAGTAATGCTTGGTAAATGTGTGAATTGTATTTCAGATGGCTGCTTTACAGATTTCCACTAAGGGTATATTTCTAGCTGCTGCAACCAAAGCAGCTGTACTTCTGGTAGAATGAGCCCTCAGGCCTGAGGGAGGCTCTTTCCCAAGCTTTGAATAGCAGAACTGGATACAGGCGACAATCCACCTGGCAATTGTTCTCTTAAAGGTGATAGGAAACAGTTTTTACACCTCTAGATTCCCTCCAGTTGTACTTTTATTGTCTACCTGTTATTCTGATATTTTTTTTGTTAAATTAATAATCTAATTTTGTTGCTTTTTTAACTACCCTGAATTCCTTTCTCCTCAGCAGTTGCTGCTGTCTCTTTTCATATTGGCTGAACATTCTATGATATCAATACAACCATTCCAATCCATTCAGATGAATAGCAAGGAACGGGAGTTATTGATGTCATAGAATGTCTTAGAAATATGAAAATCAAGAGCAGTAGCTGATGAGGAGAGTGTGACTTTATGAAGATCTGAGGGCACACCAAGGCTAGATTATTTGTTTATGAAAAATCATCAAAGCATATCAAAATACATAACTGGCATGGAAAGGAAGATAGAAAGGCAGTTAACCATGTAAAAATAATTTTCTATGTCCTTTAATGGCAGGTTTGCCCTTTCCCACGTCTCCATAAGTGAGAAACAACTGAGAACAGTCATTCTTATGGGCCTTAGTATGCTCAGGGCCCCGATTTTTCTGTGGCACATCGGAGCAAAGTTCTGCGGCAGGGTTCTCATTTGCCGCAGAACTTCTACGGACCTCAACACCAATTTCTGCGGCAATTCTAAGTGCACGCTTTTTACCCTTAATTTTTTTCCTTTTTGATTTTTTGCAAATCTGACACAATGCACGCTTGTAACACAGTCATTTTATGGGCGTTTGTCACCAAATTTTCAACATAGCCAGTTTAAGACCTCTGTTCATGAACAGTATCACTGTGATTTTATTAATCTGTCCGGAACATTGATTTCGCACACCGACCACGCCATTGTGCGCTACATGTGCGAAAACACATTTCGGGTGAGATGTGAAAAACGACAGTCATACTGTTCATAAGGAAGGTAATAGTAAAATAGCAATACTGAAAATCTGGGTGAAAATATTAAAAATGCTCAAAGTTCTGATGCGTGGGAACTGTGCAATGCGCTAAGTAAAACAGTCGGTTTTGGGAATATTTTCACCAAATTTTTCAATATAGGGTTTTAGAGCCTACCTCATGAACTGTGACACTGTCATTTTGTTAATCATTCCGGAAAGTGGTTCCACGCGGTGACTGCGGGAAACACCTTCGGAACTGATTAACGAAATAACAGTGTCAAGTTCGCGAGTGGGGTCCCAAAACCCATGTTGAAATTTGGTGAAAAATCCAGAAATGACTGAGATATGCACTAAAGTTGAAAAATCCATTTATGTCATTATACAGCTTACCAGCATTTCTTCAGTTCGCGGTTCGGCTTTGAAGAGTGCAGGCGTGTTCCCGATCCACGAAGATCATTGCGCTGGGCTCCGGAGGTAAGTATGGGTTGAGGTGGGGGTGAGGTGGGGTGTGGGGAGGTGGAGTGCAGAGGGTGGGTGTGGGTTGGGGAGGGGCAAAAGAATCAACGATGGAAGGTTTTTTGTTTCAGGTTTTGTTGGATTCCCACAAGGAGGAGCTTTTGCCACGCTGGGTGGGCTCCAGCGTGGCATAGAGCATTTGTGGGGGCCAGTGAAACCGACAGGGGATTGGGCACCCCCGTCAGCAAATTAAGCTTTTGCCATGCTGGGGTGGGCTCCCAGCATGGCATACAGACATTTGTGGGGCCAGTGAAACTGACGGGGGATTGGGCACCCCTGTCAGCAAATTAAGCTTTTGCCACGTTGGGGTGGGCTCCCAGTGTGGCACCAGGCAGCTTGAGGGGGAGGGGGACAGTGAAGTCGGCGGAGGATTGGGCACCCGTTGGCAAATTAAGCTTTGCCCGCTGGGGTGGGCTCCCAGCGTGCATACTAATTCTTGAGGAACACGTTTGTTCGGCTGGCAGTCAGTGAATTCTGCGGCGGCGACAAATTCTGAGATATTTCCGTTTGTCAGACCACAGAATCGAGGAAAACTCGGGGCCCTGAGTATGCTTCACATAGTAACTAAGAGCCCTCTTTACATCAAGACTGTGTAATCTTCTCTTCCCAGAGGAAGAATGGTCAGTAAAAACACAGGCAATGACATGGACTGATTCAAATGAAAGTCTGATACCACCTTGGGAAGAAACTTTCTGTTGGTTCGAAGGACCACCTTATTCCTGTGAGGTGAGATGAAATTAAATTAGGTTCCACTGATAAAACCTGTAATTCACTGATTCTCCTGGCAGAAGTAATGGCTACCAGGAATACAGTTTTCCAAGTCATATTTCAGCTCAGCTGAGGATAAAGGCTCAAAAGGGGGCTGCATAAGCTGTGCGATACAGATATTCAGGTCCCAAGAAGGGGTAGGTTCCCTAAAGGGAGGATTAACATGTACTAAACCCTTGAAAAATTTCTTGAAAAGTGGATGAGAAGCTAGGGAAGAGCCCTTACCAGCAGAAAGAAAGGTAGACATAGTTGCCAAATGTATCTTGAGAGTAGTAGGCCGGAGGCCTAAACTGTTAAGATGCACCAAATAGTCCAATACAGTGGCAATATCAGCCAGCTCTAGCTGGACATTCTTCTGGGAACACCAAAACCCAAATTGTTTCCATTTGGAGTTGTACGTCTTTCTAGTAGCAGGTTTCCTGCTAACTTTTAAAATGTCCAAGACTGATTGAGAAAGGTGTAGGCTTGCATATTCTAGCTATTCAAGAGCCAGGCTTTGAGCCTGAGAGTCTGAAGGTTGGGGTAAAGAATCCTCCCCGTGAGGAGGTAAAGAGATTGAACTGTCTGGGAAGACACAGAGGTATTGTTACTTACAGTGACAAGAGAAGGGGGTACCAAGGCTGTCTGGCCCAGCCTGGAGCCACTAGAATCACCCTGCAAGGCTGAGACCTGATCTTGACCAGGACTCTGAATATCAGAGGAAAAGGAGGAAATGCATACAGAAACCTGCTTGTCCAAGTCAACAAGAGAGCATCCTGAGGGACAGGGCCCAGAATAGACAGTCTGCCGTAAAAGAGAAGATGTTGGTGATTGTCCGGGGCTGTGAATAGATCCATCTCTGGAGTGCCTCACCTTTTAAAAATGACCTGAAGAATTAGGGGATTCAGGGTCCGTTCATGGTGACCCTGAGAAATCCTGCTGAGAGCATCTGCTAAAATGTTGTCCTTCCCTGGGAGATGCACAGCCATCAGGGAAGCCTGAAGGGAATAGGCTAGAGACCATATCTTCATGGCCTCTGTGCACAAGGCTGAGGACTGAGTGACTCCCTGCTTGTTGAGGTACCACATGGTTGTGGTATTGTCTGTCCTGATCTGCACTACTTTCCCCTGAACAGCAGTTGAGAATGTCTGGAGTGCTAGAAAGACAGCTCTTAGTTCGAGAAGGTTTATGTGTAGGAGAGACTCCTGGTGCGACCAGGTTCCCTGAGCTGTAAGCTGATCTAGATGAACACCCCAACCTAATATAGAGAGGCATCTGTGGTGAGAATCACTGAAGAAGCCTGACTGATAAATGGAACACCTTGTCAAAGATTGTACTCCTCCAGCCACCACTGGAGGGCCTGAACTAGAGTTTGAGACACTGGAACCAATTTGGAGAGAGGGTCTTTTTCTGAGACCAATAGATCTGAGATGAAACTGAATATCTCTCATCTGAAACTTTGCTCCCTGGACCACAGCTGTGGATACTGCCATGTGATCCAGCAACTGTAGAAAGTGTTTGGCTGGATGAGAAACTAGAGGATGAAAAGAGGAAGCCAGAGTGACAAGAGACTGACCCCTTGAGAGAGGGAGAAATGCTCTTGCCAAAATAGTGTCTAGTTCTACCTCTATGAAAGTGAGAAGCTGGTCTCATTCCAGAACAGACTTTTCTAGGTTCAGAATGAAGCCCAAGGATTCTAGAAGTTTATGAGTGACCTCTAAGGCTGACTTGACTTGGTCTGAGGACTGGCCCACTAGAAGCCTGTCATCCAGGTATGGGAACAGAAGGATATCCAGTCTGCTGAGGAATGCCACCACCACTGCAAGACACTTGGTGAACACCCTTGGAGCAGATGTTAGGCCGAAGGGCATAGCTTTGAATTGGTAATGGCCTGAGGGCAACTCAAACCTAAGGTACTTTCTGTGGGAATGTCTGATAGGTATGTGGAAGTAGGCATCCCTGAGATCCAGAGAGGCTAGCCAGTCTTCTGGTCTCAGAGAGGGAAGAACTGCTCCCAGAGTCACCATCTTGAAATGAAAATTTCGTACCCACCGTAATTCTTGATCTTCTCATGTATCTTCACCATTCATTACTACTTGGGTAGTGCCGGGGGCGCGCACCCGCTACGGGAGTTTTTTTTTTGAGTCGGCTCCAACGGCGCCGCCCTCGAGAGCAATGCACTGCATCATGCGCGAGGGGTGGCCATTATGTGCCGCAGACTCCTCCTCCTTCTCAGTTCTGGTAACCGGAGAGGCGAAAACAAAGGGTAAGAAAAAAAGGAGAGTGAGACAAGAGAGCCGAGGGACAGAAAAAAGAAAAGATATAAACTGAAAAAGGAATAAGCCGGTAGACAACAGACAAGGAGAGAGAATTCCTACCCTAAGGGACCGCAGGGCCTTCTTTCCGGGGTGTCTCTAGGGGAGGAACAGATAGAAAGAAAGAGAAAAGAAGAAGAATAGAGAAGAAAAGAAGACATGCTGAGAGGGGAGAACAGTGCCCGTAGACGCATTGGTTGAGAGGCTTATAAGCTCGAGACCAAGACAAGGGAGCAAGAATCCCTGTTGATAGGACTGAGAGAAGGTTCACTGAACTGCCTGCACAGAACGGACCTAAAGGGCAGATTCTCTAATCTCTCAACATGCCAAGTCCCTACATCCTAGCTGAGAGCTCACAGACTGCCGGGGCAGAAAATCTGTTCCGGAAAGAGAGTGCCCACCTAGGAAGGGGACTATGCCCCTTAGCACCCTGTTAAGTGCTAACACAGAAGTGTATGGGGAAGGATTATGCCCTACGGGAGGCAGCTTTGTATGAAAAGATAGAGTGGGAACTCCATCAGACTCCCTAAGGCGAGGCAAGAGCAACTGCTCAAGACTAAGAAGTGAAAAATGCACCAGCCAGAATGAGCTGAATAATAACACCTGCCAGGGGATCTAAATTTTTTTTAAGGCTGAGCCAGGGCACGGTCTCTTAAGCTGTGAAGTGCGTAACGTGATCAAGGTGCCCAGAGGTCGCACCCTAGGGGCAGTCAGAAAGAGTTCCCTCAGAATAGGTGAAACACAGACCGTGCTCGTTCCTCTTTTACCTTGAGGAAAAAAGATCCATTCAATAAGAACAGAAAACAGAAAGTTTTTTTTTTTTTTTTTTTGGCATAAAGGCCCAAGGGAGGAAGAGGAATGAGACGGGAGGGGGAGACGCCACAGTAGGAGGCCACTGAGGGGAAGGTGGGCGGGTATCAATAATGAATGGTGAAGATCAAGAATTATGGTAGGTACGTAATTTTCATATCTTCCCTTGTCAATCTTCACCATTCATTACTGCTTGGGTGAGTACCAAGCTCCCCCCCCCTAAAAAGGGGGGGTAGAAACCCTGAGGGAGCAAGACCCCCAGCCTCCTGTTGGTGAGAAACAGAAAGGGAAGACCCTGGGCTAATCAGGAGAGAAGCCTTTGGGGGAGAAGAGCTAGGAGGTGCCCCTGAGGATGGGGAGATGGAGGAAGCCCCTGCAGAAGTCTCCTAGCTCTGGAGGAAAAGAGACGGGTCCCCTGGAAAGCGGAGCGAATCACCCTACGCTGGGCCAGGGGTGACAACCTTGATAGACGAAGCCATGCCATCCGTCTAATACAGATCGCTGTCCCTGCAAGCCTGGAAGCCACCTCATTGGCGTCATAAGATGCCCTTGCTTGGTGTCTTGCCAGCTCCAGGCCTATAGGAGAGAGGGCAATAGCTTGCCTGGTTTGCTCCATATCAGGCATTGATGCTAAGATTTGGGAAAGCATCAACCACAAATGCCAACTGTAGGCAGCGTGATGGGCCTGATGAGATGCAATACAAGACATTGCACAAGAGGAAGAGAACACTCTTTGCCCCCACCAGTTGAACTGTAGAGAATCTGAGTCCGGTGGACGGTCTTGCACCAGGCAGTGGCACCCGGAGGGAGTCTCTAGGTATGCCAATCCCGAGGGTGGGTTGGGGAGAGTACCTTGGGATTCCGAAAGGGCACAATACCTATGTTGGCAGTCTGCCAGGGCTGGAGAAAGGGTGGCTGGCGACTGCCAGGAACGGATAGATGCCTCCTGGAAGGGAATAGGCCAGGATAGTACCACCAAGTGCTGGGCACTGAATTCACCAAGGAATTCACGCATCTCCCGTTCAGTACTGTCTCGCCTAACATAGGAAATTCTAAGATCCCTCACCATCCTCGAAAGGAATCGCTGATATTCAGTGAAATCAGCATCAGAGGAGAGATGAGCAGTGGGTTCCTCTCCCTCAGAAGAGGGAGACGAGGATGATGGAGAGCTTGAGTGTCCAGAGGACTCCTGCGGCAGTGGGGATAGGCGAAAAACCTGCTCATTCATGTACCTAACATATGAGGGGAAGGCCGCCGCAGAACCTCTGAACGTCTCCCAGGATAACGGGCCCGTGAAACCGACATGGCCTGGGAGAGCGGGGGAAGGGTGGCTGCAGAAGAATGGGAGAAGGGCACCTACGGAGAGGCAACTGTCCTCTGCTAGGGCTCTGGAATCCGGGGAACGGAGCCCGAGCTGGCGGGATCCCGGACAACAGACCAGGTTGCAAAATGGAACCCTGGGGATGCATAGCCTGGAAGAGCCCAGAAGGGGATCCTCCCCATGACGAACCTGGGACTGCATGGATCCAGAAGGGCAGCCCACAGCAACGCCACCAGAGGGGTCCCTGGGGTCCAAAAGGGAAAGACGGGGCCCAACGCTATGGCTCTGAGCCACACCCCGAGGGGTGGCAGGAAGAGACCGAGATGCCTGAACCCTACTTCGACCCCTCGGACTCCGAGAACACCCTCCTCGACCCAGCGACCTCCCACCTGAGGGGTGCAGCACCAGGTCGGTAGCTGCCACGACCCCCTAGGAGGAGAGCCCTCCTCTACCCCACTCCACGCCCCCAGGGACCCCAGACCACCCCAGCCTGGGGCCTCAGGGAGGACGGCAGTGGGGACAGAGGAATAGGCGCACTGGGCCGCCTAGCACCCCGTGCCACCGGAGACCCTGACTCCGAAGAGTCAGGGTGCCAGGATGGGTCCACATCTGAATCATCAGCCTCCGAGGAGGAAGAGACCAGCTGGACCACAATACTGGCAACCCCAGGGGTCTCCAGTGAAATGGCGCCGCGAATGGCACCGGTGCCGGATGATCCCGGACCCCCCGCGACACCTAGAACCAGCCCTGGCTCCCCAACGGTGCCGGCCAGACCCACGACACCACCATCAGCGCTGGGACCACACTCGGCACCGCCATAAGAGCAAACCGGGCCTACGGCGCTGCGAGCAGCGCTGAAGGCCAACACGGCCCCGCCAACGGTGCCATCTCGATCACCGGCACCGCGAGCGGCACTGGGATCCGAACAGCACCGAAAGCGGCATCGAGGGTCCACCCGCGCCGGGCCCAGCAGGCGGGCCTCAACACTGAGGAGCCTGCACCTCCGAGGAGGTGACTGCGAGGCGGTGTCTCGCCACTGCCCCGGGGGACCTCGCATTCCTCCAACACCGCAAAGAAGCCTTCTTTGGCAAGAGAAGATGAGAAGCCTCCTCTCTACAGACCATATAGGCACAGGAGGGGACCCAGAGGAAGGGCCTAGAGACCTTACCTGGGGAATCCCTGGAGCGGCGCCATCCCCCGAAAGTCGGCGGGGCCTTGCCGATCTTGAACGCGTGGACTTCTAGGACGCGACGGTCCATGGAGAAACAGGCGTCGCGCGCATCTATATCGTGGTTGGGTCCCAGGCAACGAAGACAAACATCATGCCGATCCATGACGGATAAATGCCGGCCACAGGAGCACCGACACATAGGGGCGCTGCCCGCCTTCGACTTACGTTTTGGCCCCGAACCTGACATGATGTGAAAAAAATATGAATAAAACAGCAAAAGCACTCGGCGCCATCAAAGAAATTATAAAAGAACGGTCTTACCGGGTTTTGATGGCGTCGAGAGAAGATAGAGAGAAGTTCGAGAAGGATTCTGGTTTGAATCTGGCCTAACTGTCACTAACCTCGTAGCAGGTGCAGCCTTGATGGCGGGAGAAACAGAACTGAGATGGAGGAGGAGTCTAGGGCACCTAACGGCCACCTCTCGTGCATGACACAGTGCGTCACTCTTGAGGGCGGCGCCGTTGAAGCCTACTCCAAAAAAAAAACTCCCGTAGCAGGTGCGCGCCTTCGGCACTACCCAAGCAGTAATGAATGGTGAAGACTGACAAGGGAAGATTTTTGGTTTTGTTAAATGTTTGTTCAGGTACCTTAAATCTAGGATGGGTCACCACTCCCCTGTCTTTTTTGGGGTAAAGAAGTATCTGGAATATAGTCCTTCTCCCCTGTGACAAAGAGGTACCTTCTCTACTGCTTGCAGAAGCAGAAGAGAGGAGACTTCTGCCTCTAAGGCCTTTGTCTCCAAGGGAGAGGGAGGACTGAAGGATCTTGCTCTCATTTTTGGGAACCTTTTGAAACTGAGAGCAAGTCCCTGGCTCACTGCTTTCAGGACCCATTTGTCTGAAGTAATAGACTCCCAGGCCTGGGAGTAGTGAGCCAACCTGCCCCCTACTGGAACTGGAGAGGCGACCCTAACCGACACCTCAGAGTGTCTGTTTGGCAGGGGACTTAGACTGTGTGGATGATGGGGTCCTGATCATCCCATGCCTGCCTCTTTCCCTAAAGAACCCCCTCTGCTGGAAAGAAGAAGAAGAGGAGGAGGAGGCCTGAGCTTGGTAGAAAGGCCTTTGAAAAGGCCTGCCCCTGCCAGCCCTAAATTGCTGCCTCCGAGGAGTGGCCTGCTTTTCCTTGGCTGTAGCACTCCTATAGGTGGTTCTAAATTCATCCATCTTCTTCATGTAGTTCTGTTTGCTCACCAAACAGAGAATTACCAGTTACAGGAAAATCCATGGCCTTAGTCTGGGTATCCTGCGAAAGATTGGTACATATATAGAATTTGAGCCAAGCAAACCTCTTCATGGAGATAGATGTAGCCATGACTCTAGAATGCACATCATTCGCATCCACAGCAGCATGAAATTGCACTTTGGATGCCTCTGTACCATTTACAGCCACCTGCTCCAGCTCCTTGGCTAGCTGGGGAGGGGCATTCTTAGCCAGCTCCAGAACCGTATCCCACATAGACTTCTGGTACCTAGCTGTATATGCCATCTAATTTGATTGCCTGAGCCCCAAAGAGGATGCCAAGTACTGCTTCTTAGCCACGGCATCCACTTTCCTGGAATCCTTATCTGGGGATGAGATACCAGGGGAATATTAGCCTTGTCACGGGCTGCAGCTTGCACTACCCCAACATGACTGTAATGTGCTGAAAGGAACTCCATGCCAGGACTGATAAGGCATACCTCCTGTCCACTCTTATCCACAGGAGGAATGGATGTGGGAAATTGCATGATTTTCTGTGTCTGTTTCCCCAGGGATTTATGCAAAGGGATAGACACTCTCTTTGACTCTGGAACATCCATCATTTCCACATAATCAGGTTCCTCCTGATCCTGATCAGCCTCTTCCATAGGAAGTAGAAGAGTCTCAGCCACCTTCTTGTAAAACAAGAAGTGGGAGAGGGACTCAGAAAGCCTGGGAGGGGAAACATTGCAAGGCTTGTCTGGGGAGATGTCAGGCTCTACTGGCTCATCTAGGCCTACAAACTCTCCTTCTTCATCATCTTCTTCTTCCTCCCAATCACCCTCATAGTATTCCTCTGTATCAATGGCTGAGGCAACAGCTTCCGACTGAACTGATCGCATTTGAACCGATGTTGGTTCGTTCAGAACCGGGCAAAGCGATTGCACTATTGTAATCGCTTTCGCTATCTCCTCAGTGGTCGGAACATGGGGTTTCAAATCTGAACTGGCTGATTTTCTTTTTCTCTTAGCAGGAATCGACTCCACAGAGTCGGCTCTCCTTTTGTCCGAAGAGGTATCACCCAGGTCAGCGGGCACCTCCTCAGGTTCGGTCGCAACCGCCGACCCGGGCTGGCCATCTGGGTCAGCGGATGTCTTGGCCTCCCTTTCCCTCGGCCTACTCAAATGTTTTTCAAGAGTGGCTTTGGGAAAGTTCTTACAAATTTGGCAATCTTCCTTGAGGTAGTCAAACCCCAGGCAATAAACACATACGAGGTGGGGATCAGTCTTAGCAAAGGCCTCCCCACACTCGGAACAGTGCTGAAACCCAGTGGGACCAGTTTTCTTTTTGGGTTTCTCAGACATGCCGAACACAAGAAAAAGTCACCCTTGTCAGCGTTAAGACAGGCAACTAACACTTATTGGTTCCAACCGTGTCATGGGTCGGGTAAAAAAATCCCACAGAAATCCAGATTTTTTTAGGAACCGATAAGTACCGGAAAAACACAATAATGAACAGAAATACACAAACCACAATAGATTTCGATTCTGAACCGGACTGACTGGAAAAGAACCGAAGACAAAAAATTTCTGACAAAATCAACAAAAATTACCACTACCTACTACTACCACTTACTGTTACCGAGACAGAGGTAAGAATACCGATAAAATAACTGCGGTTGAAAAAAACGACCGATTCAAACTATTACCGAACTGAAGCGCAGGAGGGATCCCCAAAGCGACTTCACAGTTAGGCGGAGTAAGAAATCTGATGGTTACACTTCAGAGTACCACAGACAGAGGTTTGAAAACCGAGCTCGAGCTGAACTTTCTATGCCTTGGCATTGAGTTAACCCTTTACTATCTGGAGCAGTTCAAGTGCTGGGGCTACCTGCATGTAGTCAGAATACAGCAACACTTCATGTTGTTTGAATGTATCATTCTAAGTTTCATGACTTGCATATATTCCACATTGCATCATAGCTCCAGGACAGTCAGATATTCTAAGCTGATTGCATATGTTTAATATTATTGGGAGATTCCTTGGGTTTGAACGTGTTTTTCTTAGCAAGCACCATGCCCATCACTAGCTCTGAGGCTTTTTAAGTTCACCATGCCTGCGTGCTGCAGACTCATTGCTATGTATAGTGCGTGCAAAAACTACAGAAGAACCAGCTGCCGAGCAGCTGATCACTGTTCAGTCACGGAACAAATACCCCTCGAACTCACCCCTCAATCCCACCTTTCGTGTTCCAGCCAATTTCCCCCACAGATGTCCTCCACTCCCTACGGGCGTTAAACCCAAATAAAGGCAAATGTCCATTGTCTCTGGACGCTAAGATGCTATTCCTGTCAGCCCCTGCCATAGCTACTCCACTGGCCGCACTCTTCAACCTCTTCTTCTCGCTGGGCAAGGTTCCAACGTCTTGGAAACTGGCCACTGTCATACCTCTTCCTAAAGGCGGTGACCACTCCTCCCCAGGCAATTATAGACCTATCTCCCTACTCCCGATCGTGGCCAAACTTCAGGAGCAACTGGTCCTGTCCCAACTCTCCCAGTTCCTGGATGCCTCCTCCTTCTTTTCTCCGTTCCAATCTGGCTTCCGTAAATCCCATTCTACCATCACCTCCCTACTACGTGTGACCGGTGACATCCTCACAGGTATAGACAAAGGGCACATCACTTCAGCCATATTTATCGATCTAGCCAAGACTTTCAATACGGTATCTCATCCCCTTCTCATCTCAAAACTTAAAGATGCAGGTCTAGCCCACCCAGCTATAGACTGGTTCCAAGACTATCTTACGGATAGGATGCAAGCAGTCAGACTAGCCTCTCATACATCAATCCCCCTTCCAGTCATTACTGGGGTCCCTCGGGGATCAGTCCTAGGCCCAATACTCTTCTCCATTTTCATTAATGGCCTCCCCGCTGCATGCTCCCACTCTTCCATTCAAATGTATGCAGATAACACAGTTCTGTACACATCCGGCCCCTCAACAAGCAGCGTAGCACCTCTCCTTCAGGAGGACTTCACAGCCATCCAGCACTGGTTCAGAAAGAACCAGCTATCTCTAAACCCTAAAAAAACAGTGTCACTTACATTTGGCTCCCAGCAAAGACTCTCACGCCAAACCCTTTGTCTTCCATTCTCAACCCTGGAAGGAGCACCCATTGAGCAATGCACTAGCTTTAGATACCTAGGCGTCTGGCTCGACCAGCACCTTGACTTTGCCTCTCACATAGATTCCCTGCATAAAAGGCTGTTACCAAAAGTAGGGGCACTCTACCGAAATCAAACCTGTCTCCCCAAGGAAATGAGGCTCACCATAGTCAAAAAAATGATACTCCCGGTACTTGATTATGGTGACATAGTATACTCTATCGCCCCCGTGTCCACCCTGGCTAGCCTAGACACTCTATTCCACTCCTTTTGTCGCTTCATCCTCGACTCCCCACAATCCACTCACCATTGTACTTTCTATAACTCTCTAGCCCTACCATCTCTCCTTGACCGTAAATTAATAAACTGCACTAGGTTTGCCGCTAAATTCTGGACCCACTCCATTCCCCCCTATCTTGAATCTACCCTATCCCAACAACCTCCCTCTGCGTACTCCCTAAGAGGCACAGACCCCAGACTCCTACATATCCCATTTATAACACCTCAAGGCCAGTTAGCGTTTAATTCAGAATCCCACAGATCTCAAACGCCCTCCCACCCCATCAGACTACGCAATAATCCGGTCTCTGCTCCAGACTACTACAGGCACACTTCTCCTCCAGCTGTTCCTGCTAATTGCTGCAAGCTCGGCCCTGTAAGAAACTAAACAATTGTACAGTAATTATTCCTATTATGTGCATTTCTGACTGTAATCTACTATACTACTATACCTGCAGTACTTGTTATACATGTTATACATGTTATATTGTATTGTATTTGTACAAATCATTTGCTATCATTTCTTTATTACGATATCTGTACTTGTATTTGTTCTAATTATTTGCCATGTACTGGGTCTAGGCCCCCAGGTCGCATCTGGAATCGAGCATGTTGCTCAGTATGCCTTCCTGGTAAATCTCGTAAATAAATAAATAAATATGTATGGAATGCAGCCAATTCCACACATGTGGAATAGAGCCACTGCTTCTGTGCATGTGTGGAAATGAACAATACGGGAATGCACTCCTTCCAGGTGAAACATTTCAAGAAAGAAATACGCCGCCCACATACTCCATGGAAAAGCCAACATCGGGATGCCCCAATCCCTGTGTAAATATATCCCCACAATGTGGCACACTGGGAGCCACCCAGTGTGCTCAGACAATTTTTCTAATGTATTTTCCTGACACCGGGATGCCCACTCCCGGTGTTGGATGCCCCCCAACCCCCAAGTTCAATTTATTTGCAGACAGGGGTGCCAAATCCCCATCTGCATCATGTTTCCCCTTCCCTCAGCTCACTTTCTTTGCCGATGGGGGAGCCCAATCTCCATTGGCATCATACCCCCCCAAACTCATGTGGCACACTGGGAGCCCATCCCAGTGTGCCAAAAGTATTTTTTTCAACCTGTAAATAAAGAAAACAGTTCCCCAGAGTCTTTTTTTTTTTAACCTGCATAAAAGAAGACAGTCCTTCATCATTTAGCCAATCCCCCTCCCCATCCCAACCCTCCCTCTGTGCATCCACTTCCTTCACTCCATACTTACCTCCGGAGGTCGGAAGCAGTGATCTCCTGTGGAACAGAATGCATCTGCACTCTTCAAAGCTGAACTGCTAACTGAGGAATCAGTAAGTGCTGTATAATGGGAGTCATGGGGGGGGGGTCAACTGAGGTTGATATCGCAGCCATTTTTAGGACTTTTGGTCCCACATTTTCAACATGGGGTTCTTGGGACCCACCTAGTGAACACTGGCACTATCACTTCGTTTCTGGGTTCCGAAAGGTGATTTTGCGGTCCCTGCATGGAATCACCTTTCAGGACTGATTAACAAAACAACAGTGCCACTGTTGATGAGGAGAGATCCCAAAAAGCCCATGTTGCAAATCTGGTGAAAAAATTCCCCAAAATGACTGCATTACGAGCGTGCATTGCGCAGTTTCTACACACGCTCGTAACTTTGCCAATTTTTTATATTTTCACTCCAGATTTTCAACATTGCCATTTTTCACACCTCAGTATGAACAGTACAGCTGTCATTTTTCACATCCTGCCCGAAATGTGTTTTCACACCTGTGGCGCAGAATGCTTGGTCACTGTTGGAAATCAACTTTCAGGACAGATTAACAAAATCACAGTGCCACTGTTCATGAGGAGAGGTCCAAAAATGGCCATGTTGAAAATTTGTTGAAAAAATTCCTAAAAATGATTGCATTACAGGCATACATTGACTAGTTTCTAAGCACGCTCGTAACTTCACCGATTTTTCATATTTTCACTCCAGATTTTTAACAGCACCATTTTTTCACACCACGTCATTAACAGTGTAGCTGTCTTTTTTCACATCTTGCCCGAAATGTGTTTTCACACCAAATAGCGCAGTCAATATGCAAAATCACCTTTCGGGATTGAGTAAGAAAATGATAGTGCCACTGTTCATGAGATGGGGTCACACAAAGCCCATATTGAAAGTCTAAAGCAAAAATACAAACAAACACCCGGGGCGTTAGGGTTTCCAACCATAACACCCTACCCTGTAGAGACTGACAGGTGTCAGGGGTGTGACTTGTGATCATCAGCTGTAATGCTCACGCCATTCCACCCCCACCCTGCAGCCAGTGACAGGCATTGAGGTGTGCCTTGGTGTCTTTGGTCCCAGTGTTCAGAACATTCTCCTTTACTGCACTCATCTCAGTGTATTTCCTTATGGAATGGGGTGAGTGTAAGGCCCGAAGACCCCAAGGCACGCTGCAACACCTGTTGGTGTCTGCAGGGTAGGGTGAGGTGAAATGGAGTGAACATTATGGCTGATGACCCAAAGGCACACCCCAACACCAGTCAGTCTCTGCAGGGTGGGGGTGGGATTGGCACCAGTTCAGTACTTCACTGCCATTCCTATTATGCATCTCTCTAACTCCTGCACTACCAATGCCAATGCCAGCAAGCAAACATTCAGTATCGGCAAATGCTTGTTATACTTTCCAGTGACGATTCTGTCAAAGAAATGCAGTCGCTTACCTAAGACGGACCTTGTTAAGCAACTGCCTTTCTTTGACAAAATCGTCACTGGAAAGTATAAAAACAAGCATTTACAAATTGCCTCCCTTAAGCTCTATGGAGCGCCTCCTCGTGCTGTTCCTTAAGTAATGCGGGGAACTTTTGGCATTGACAAATGCTTGTTTTTTTGTATTTTTATCATCACTAAATGAAAATGATGTACTTACCATAATTATTGATCTTCCCAAGTATCTTCACTGTTCATTACTAATGGGTTTAGCCAGAGGTCTGGACTCTGCTCGGAAAGATAAAAAGCTTTGTCTCTTTAAATTTTCAGAGCTGGAGGAGCTGACTTCAGGAAGATAACACCCATGAGGCACATGAAGCCAGCATTCTACTTAGCACTCACGGAGTGGCCAGTAACAGATGTCAACTCCTCCCAGCCCTCAGTTCTGTCTGCCAGGAGAGGAAGAATGAAGACAGGGATAGAGTGAAGGCAAGTGTGCCTGAAAGATAGAGGTGGGTGGGGAGAAACTAAAGATAAAGCTGACTGAAGGGGTACAGGTAAGAGAGAAAATTAGGAAAGGCAGGGATGGCCAGCACGCTGAGCAGCCCTAAGTGGTAGGAAAGATAAAAGAGAATAGGCAGAGAGAGAGAGAGAGAGAGAGAGAGACAATAGCTCTCTTCCTGAATAACTCGCTCCTTCCCCATACACCTTCCTTCTGTTTCTTTTTTTGTTTTAGCAAGGCCTTCCAAGGGAGCCACGCAAGGATATCTAGCCCCCAACCAGACAAGAGTTTGGATGGGGTGGGGAGAAAAATTGGTACAGCTGAGCCAAAGAAGTGGCACCAGGTGTGAAGACACCTCCACCCGCAGAGCTGAGAGCTCTCCTGCTTGACTGGAGTGGAAGGATGTGGGGCGGGGAGGACGGAGGATAATAAAGGGTTCAAGACTGAAGGTAGCTCTCAGAAGAGAGGTACCAGTGGAGACCCTAAGGGTCTCTCTCCCTTTATTGAACACTCTAGAAGGGTCTCCAAAAGGAGAACCAGAGTGGCATGACAAGGCTAAGGAACATGATACATGCTTGTTCCTCTGTTTTATTTTATGTTGTTAACTTGTGCAGAGGAGAGAACATGGGGACAATGGCCCTGTGCTGTGCACTGGAGAGCTAAGGCAGTCCCCTGAATAGGACAGTAGACCTTAGAAGAGAGGCAGGAGAGAAGACAGCCTGTGTGGTGCTTCTCACCCTTTAATACAAAAGGATAAGAACAACCTCTCAGGGAAGACCAGTCCTAGAGAGGTTGGCAGGATTCCTGATGGTGTAAGAAGCAGCATTTGCCTCTAATAGAAGAGCCATCTCCCTTAACTCTTACCCTAGACTCAAGAAAGTAGGGAGTAGAGAGAGAGGAGGGGAGGTGGTTACAGGGAGGCAGGGTGGGCATAATGAATGCCGAAGATACTTGGGAAGATCAATAATTAAGCAATAAGACATGACCAGGGGTTATGTTAATGGTCTGTTAATCACCCTCTAGGGGCATAATGTGGCACGAGGCATTGCTGAGTGCCACATGCCCCTAGAGTGTGATTAACTGACCATTAACATAACCCCTGGGATGCCTTATTGCTATTATAATAAAAATGTTTTTTTTAAAACAGTGTTAAACCTTGTTCAATATATGGTTAAGCTGTACAAGTATGTTAATAAAAGATTAACATAAGGCTGTTAGAATGTTTACAGCCAATCAGAAAGCTTCATTTCTCAGACCCTTGTTATAATTACAGTTAGTACGTAATTATCATATCTTAACCAAGTTAATCTTCACCAGTCATTACTAATGGGTCAGAGTGCCGAGATGGCAAACCTTGAGGGAAAAAAAGAATTCTCCCAGCCCCCTGTGGAGGATGAGCACAGGAGGAGAGGGCCCTGTTTATGGGCCTGGCGAGGCCCATGGAATGCCATGGGCTGGTGGAGGCTCCCGAGACCCAGAAGATGGAAGGCGCCCCTGCAGTTCATGCCATGCCCTGCAAGAGAAAACATGGGCCCCCAGAAAGGTGAGGACAGCACTCTATGCTGGGCCAAGTGTGACTACCTCGAAAGGTGAAGCCATGCAGTCCATCTGATGCAGACCCAAGTTACCACCAGCCTGGAAGACACCTCTTTGACATCATATACTGCCCTCGAGAGGTGTCTTGCTGGCTCCAAGCCCTGTGCAGAGAGGCGAATGGCTTATTTATTTATTTATTTGCTTTTGGTAACCGGGTAAGCACGCTAGACAGCAAGTGCCTATTTTCAGGTGTGACCCGGGAGAATTACAAGGTATTACTTAGGAGAAATACATAGTCAACATTACAGTCTGGAGCAGCATACTCCAACAGTGGGATAAAACATCAGGGATTATTAAGGCATTAGAACAAAGCAATGGAATTACATATCAACAATCACAGATTTCCAACATACAGGCCCAGGGACAACAAGGTGGTATAAGACCTACCCTAGGTTGAATAAGAAACAATAAATCACATACCTACTAGTAAAGTGCAACACCGAGGTGGCGAGGGGGACAGAGCCTAGCTGGGGTACCAAAGCAGGTAGGTTGGTGGGCTGTAGGGCTGGGCATTAGGCGGCACACAGGCAGGTCGCAGCAGATTTCAGGAAGCTCCAAAGGGAGGTTTTGAAGGTGGAGTGGGAGGGGGAAGCACAAACTTGTGGGGGAAGGGAGTTCCACAGCTTGGGTATGTGGGAGGTAAATGCCCTATCCCCTGTGAGAGTACGGGTCTTGGGGACCAGGCGGGTCTGGGATGCACAGGACCTAATGTGGTAGACGGGGGAGGCATGTTTCAGGGGGAAGGCGAGCGAGGCAGGAGTGGCCGTTCGAATTATGTTGTCAATAAAGTTACCCATGGTGTAGATCCGGTGTTTTTCAAGGGGGAGCCATTCCAGTCGAGAGTAGATCGTGCATCAGTGAGTGAGACGGGGGCCGCGAGTGCAGAGCAGCATATGTTGTTGTACATGGAGTCCCACTTAGCTAGGCTTGAGGAAGGGACTGAGGCAAAAGTAACGAGACCATAGGAGAGGGTGGGCAGTAGTATCCCCTGGCTGAGGAGCCAGCGGGCGGCAGGGGTAAGGCAGTCTTTAGCCCTATATGCTAGGCCAAGTTTTCCATTGGTGGCATTGCATATGATTCTGATGTGCCCGGAGAGGTCCAGTTGAGGGTTGAGGGTGACTCCAAGGTACTTAGCAGAGTCAATTGTCGGCAAGAGGGAGTTGCAGGTACCATGAATTTTGGGGGCCTTATGCAGGAGGAGATTTTTGTCGAGGTGCCAAAGGACATGGCCTGTGTTTTCTTAAGGTTGACTGCGAGTTTGTGCCGTCCAGCCATGCTCTGATACGAGAGAAGTTCGAGTTGAGCTGGGCATTGATGCTGGTAACATCAGGGGCGCTGGCTAATAAAACAAGGTCATCCACACACATGGTAAGGTGCCCTTCTGTAGCAACGGAAGGTAAATCATTGACAAACAGGGAGAACAGGATCAGTTCGAGGACAGATCCTTGCGGTATCCCACTGTAAACGGGTAGGAGGGGCGAAAGGGTACAGTTGAAGCAGGTGAGTTGCTTCCTGTCCCCAAGGTAGCTGGTGAACCAGTCAAGGGAACGGAGCGAGAAGCCAAGGGTCTGGAGTGTGGAGAGGAGGAGGAGATGATCTACACGGTCAAAGGCTTTGGATAGATCCACAAATATAGCCCCCGTCAACATGCCCTGGTCGGTTGCAGTCCTGATTCTGGTTGTGACTTCAGCAAGCGCCGTCGAGGTGCTGTGGCTTTTATGAAAGCCATGCTGACATGGGGAAAGGACACTGTACTTCTGGAGGTAGTGGGCAAGTTGCGACACTATAGCTTTTTCCAGAAGTTTACAGGCAGCTGATAGTATGGCAATAGGACAATAATTGTTGACCTTAGGGTCACCGTTTTTCAGGACGGGGACAACCCTGGCAACTTTCCATATGTTGGGGATGACTCCAGTAATAAGCGAGGCATTGAATATGTGGGCAAGTGGTCTGGCAATGTATGGGGCCCCCAGGCTGAGAAGCCTGGGTTCCAGGCCATCCTGACCCACCCCCATGTGGTGAGAAAGACCAGCAAGGAGAGCCTGGGTCCCACTCACAGTGATCTTCTTGAGGTAGAAGGGTGGACGGGGAGGTGGGGAGCCACAAGCGTGAGCTGGGGCAGCAGACTGTGGAGGGATGACGGCCGGCAGGTCCGTGAAGAGGCGGTTAAAAGAGGAGGCAATGGTTTGGGAGTTATTGCAGTTGGCCTTACCAATTGTCATGTCAATGACTTGAGCTTTGGTCGAGCCACCGACTAGATTTTTTATGTTCATCCAGAAACATCTTGGGTCACGTGCGGTGGCAATCAACGCTGAAGTGCAGTATTGGCTTTTTGCAGTACATATTGCCCGCTTGCAGGAGTTTCTAAGCTGACGGTACTACTGGAGATCTTTTTGGTTATGTGATGCCCTGTATTTTGTCCAGGACTTGTCACGCCACTTCATAAGAGATAGGAGCTCGCTGTGAAGCCATTTCGTGACCGAGCCTCTGACTCGCCTCTTGGATAGAGGAGCATTCCTATTCTGAAGCGGGGCATATGCCGCAAGGAAGACGTCGAGGGCTGCAATGGGGTCATGCGTAGCCATGATGTGGGTCCAAGTAACTCCCTGCAGGTCCTCGAGGTAGTTCGGGATTATAAGTTTCGAGTAGTCCCTCATAATTACCACTCTGCTGGGGACCTTGGGAGGGTTTGAGCCCCATATGCAGTAAACCGGTGAGTGGTCCGAGATGGAGTCAGGAAGGAGTCCCGACTTAACAGTTTTGTCAAGCTGGTTGCTCAGGATCCAGTCAATGAGCATCCCTTTGTCCCCACGATAGGAGAGCCTGGTGGGTTCCGCGATGACCTGACTGAGGGAGAGGCCGGAGAGTATTGCTTCGCACAACTTGGCGTTAGGTCCCAGCCAGTTAAGGTTAAGGTCACCAAGTATGAGGAGCTCGATGGAGCCCATCTTCTCCCAGAGTAGCTCCAGGAGTGACGAGAGTCCCTGCAATCCCCCATTGGGAGGGTTGATGAGCATACTGTATGCACCTTCTTGGTGTTACCAAGTAGGAGAAGTGAGTGGAGAAACTCACAGGGTGAGGGTCCCTGGGTTTGGTGTGACATTATGGAAATGTTTAGGTGTGCCTTATGGTATATAAGTACACCCCCACCTCTTTTGTTGCCAACCCTGTCAAGTCTAACCTTGCTGTAGCCTGGGAGGGAGCAAGCTGAGTCAGGGGTGCGAGGTTTAAGCCACATTTCAGTAATGCACAGGACATCAGACTTGTAGTAGGCTGCCCAAGCAGTTAGCTCCACATGATTCTTGAGGAGGCTGCGGATGTTCAAGTGGGCTATCTTTAACCCCTTAGCCGCCCCCCAGGAAGGGGGGGCAGTAGGAGACTGGGTGCACCAGGGGACCCTGGCTGTGGGCTGATGGGCCAGCTTGAGCAGGGGGGCCATATCTCAGAGGGTGTGCAGCCCTGATGCAGCGCACTTCGCAGGGACAGCGGACCCAGTATAGAGTGTCAGGTAGGGTGTGGAAGGAGGGATTAGGGTGGGGGTGAGCAGGAGTGAGACTGGTAGGCCATCTTGAGCTGGGTAGCTAAAGACTGTGGGCAAAGGGCAGAGGGAGTGAGAGTCTGGAAGGTGGAGGAATCCCCTACAGGAACAGCAGGAGTGTGCAGCTGTGACATCTACTGGTATTTGGGGAGTGACTAATGCAACTTAATTGTGAAAAGCCCCTAGTGGCAGAATGGTATAGCCTGCTTATGGAGAAGTGGGCTGATAAGTTTTTCAGCACCACGTGACCAGCACCACGTGACCAACGCTATAAAAGCGAGTGACGACCAAGGGTGGTGGCAGGGGTGGTGGGGCAGCCGGCAAAGCCGGCAGGGCTAGTGCTCCACCCTGCAGAACCAGCGGGAATGCAGTGAGGAAAGGACTAGTGCTCAGGCACTCGCTGTCCCCAGGTACCGCAGTCGGAAAGTCCAGGGTGGAATACCAAACGAGTTCAGCTGCACAGAAAGTCAAGGTTAGGCAGTGAGTACGGCAATGAGTTAAGCTTCAAAGACAGTCAAGGTAAGGCAGTAACTCCTTCTCCAGCTCAGGGGTATGCAGTATTACCTTCAGCAGGGAGGCTCCTCAGGCAAAATGAGTTCTCGGGGGGTTGGGGTGGTGGAGGGCCTATTGGGCAGCCCTCTCGCACCACGGAACAGACTGGTACCTCCGTGCACCCTGTGGAAATAAGGAGAGAGCATGAGCTTAAATAGTCTCCGGGAGGGAAGGGGGAAGGTAGGCAAAATGGACTCGGAAGGCTGTCTGGCAATAAGCTGCTTGATTATGTGCACAGGCTATCAGACTATCCTACCTAGACAATAAGTTGCAGTCACTGTAAATCTAAGTATAACAACATCAGCAGTCGCTGAAGGTAACGGGGACACTTATACAGCAGGGCTCATCTAACTATCAATCAATCAATCAATCAAAATCAAAAGCAAAAGCAAAAAATGGCTGTATAACAAATAAAGTGTATGAGGGAACAAGTAAAATCGGCAGTCTTCACAAATTTAGGGCATCAACAGTGCGTTAGTCACTAAAATCGGCAGTCTTCACAAGTTTTAAAGCATCAACAGTGTGTAGGTCGTTGGAGCTGCAGAGGCACAGAGGACATATAAGGCAGGATAAGACTTAATCCAGCTGCACCATGCGTTGCTCGTAATTATAGAAACATGCAGAATGTAGGCACTGTGGATTTTAAGGCAGGGTTAGGAAACAGGACAGAAATGTTACCATTGGGAAGAGACAGCCGAGGCATTAAGATGGGGTGGGCTTAAGATGGCTGAATGGGTGGCAGTCAGTCCCCCAGACAAGATGGCGGCTGCACGTGCTTGCCGGGTTTCCTCACCATCAGGCATGACTGCAAGGAGCTGGCTCAGCAGCATCCAGAGATGCCTGGTGTAGGCCACCTGGTAAGCCTGATGAGTCATTATGTGCAACAGAAGGTGTGCTGAGGAGAACACCCTTCTCCCCCATCGGTCCAACTCAAGCCGAGTCAGCGTCCGGGGGGCGGTTGTGCTGAGGGTGACTATGCCCAGATGGGGTGTCAAGGAGCACCACTCCTGAAGTAGAGTGGGGCAATGCACCTGGATATCTCATTGCAGTGCAATACCTGTGCATGCAGTCTCTAGGAGCAGAAGCTGGGTTGGTGGGACGTTACCAGACGGCGTGCGAGGCCTCTGCAAATGGCATGGCCAGGGAGGTATGACCAGATGGTCAACACTGTAATCCTCCAGGAATGACAGTGTCACACAACCTGGGGTGTGTCTGGCAAAATGGGAGACATGGAGTTCCTCCAACATCTCCGCTAGGAAGCTTTTATAGGATATGAAGTCCACATCAGCAGAGTAGTGGAGGGAAGCGACCTCTTCCTCAGTGGAGGAAGTTAAAGACTCAGAGGAGCTTGACTCAGAGGCAGGTGGTGCAGGGGTCTGAGGTCTAAAAAAGGACCTCATGGAGTCCTCTGAGATAGCAGGGGAATGCGACCACCAATCCCCTGCATTGTTCCCAAGTCATGGGCACCTCGGATCCAGGAGACCGGGAAAAGAGGGGGGGAGGCAGAAGTAAAGAAGAAGGGGCAGCATGACAAGCCAGGGACGGTCCTCTGCAAGGACTGTGGTATCATGCAGGGGACCCCTCCTGAAGGTGGGGGCTGGCTATCCCACCCACCTCAGTGCACTCAAACAACAAGGAGTGGACCAGGTGTTGTCCTCGGGGGGGAGAATCCCCAGGTAGGGAGACTGGAGCTGTACAGAGTCCAATGGAAGGCCTCTGTCCATACCAACTGCAGGACCCTCTCCCGAAGTGGAGGAAGGCAATAATGTGTCCATGCTACGACTTCTCCCGGGGGCCTGAAGGGCTCCCTGAAGAGATTGCTGCCCAGAATGAGTCCTGCCAACCCCCGACCCCAAGGAGAAAGACCTGTCCCTTTGGAGAAGCCTACTGGAAGAATCTGGGCTGGCAGACAAGGAAGGAGCAGCCCCACTCTCCCCATGGTAGTGACTGTGGAGCTCCTCTGAGCACCATCCCCAGCAGTCGAAGTCGACATCTCAAGAGGAGCAGACCCAGCACCAGAGTTGGTGCCAGTTTCCAAAGCAAATCGGCACCAGCCGTGGTGCCAGAAGCCAATTTGGTGCCTCCCGTGGTGCCTCCACTCCCCAGATAGCATAATAAGTTACAAATGGAAGTAGACAAAGTAGTATACATAATAAAAGCATACATTATTTACAGAGCATTATAACAAGTTGGTAGGACTTTTACAATTAGTTAGAAAAACTTTTCGTGGGAAACTTTTTTCTAAAACGTGTGTGCAGCCAGTAGTAGGCATTTATCCAGGGTAGAAGTGGGGAATTGAGGGGGGAAAGTAGTTTGAATAGGTGGGGGTAGGGATGGGGAAGGGAGAAAGGTAGGGAAATAAGATGTTGGAGCTCATCCTGGGTGGAGTAGGGATAGGGGAGGTAGGGAGAGAGGGCAGTGGGGGGAATGGGGGGATGGGGTGAGGAGAAAGAGGAGTAGGAGCCCACTCCAGATCGGGTGGAGATGGAGGGTAATGAAAGTTAAGATGAGGGTGTAAGAAGGGGAATACAATGGGCTCGCAACAGAGTCGATGCCTGTAGAGCAGGTCAATTCTTGTGTTGATCATTCTGACCACATTATCTACAGTGAAGGTCACTAGGATGAAGCGCAGTGTCACAGGTTTACTGCATGACAAAATGGATTAACTCTCATTGAAACTGCATCATTTGCTGCAGTAGCTCTACTGCAGAATTCTGCAGTGCTACGCTTCATCCTGGTGGGCTTTACTGTATATGATGTGTGTATGAGAGGGAGCTATTGATTGTGATACCTAGGTATTTAAAGGTGTTTACCTGTTCTAGGGGATCATGTCTGCTATTTAGGATTGTTAGTTGGCTATATTTGTTCTTATTTTGTGGATTGGTGAAAAGCATTATCTTGTTTTTTTTTTATAGTTAAGTAGGAGCTTGATGTGTTTAAACTAGTCCTCAACTATTGAGAAACTTTCCTATAGGTTATTTTTGAGCAGGTTTTGATGTGTACTATTGGAAAAGATGACAGCATCATCTCCATAGAGCAGAATTTTAGCAGGGCATATACTAGGGAGAGAGTTGAGAAATAGGCTGAACAAAAGGGGTCTCAAAATGGAGTCCTGAGGAACTCTGATGGACACGTCCCTGCTATCAGACAGGATATCAGTTATTTTTTACCCACTCGGTTCTGTGGGAAAGATAACTCTTAAACCATCTGATGGTTTCTGGGATAGTAGCTTTATAAAAAGAATCCTGAGGTTGATGGTGTCAAATGCCTTAGTGAGGTCAATATATATTGACCCCACTAAATGGCCAATGTCCATTGCTTTATGTTGTGGTCCATGTACTCCAGTAAGAAAAAAATACTCACCATAGTAATGTTGTTTCTTCTAGTGGAGTCTTGCTGTATTCTGACAATAAGCAGTTAGTCCCAGCACTTGAACTGCCCCGGGAGAGGAAAGAGTTAACTCTATGCAGATGCATAAGAACGTTGAGCTTGAGCTCAGTTTTCAAACCTCTGTCTCTGGTACTTACAGTGTAACCATCAGATTCTTATCAGCAAACTAACTAGTACACAAAGTGGAAATTGTTTACTAAAAACCAAATGCAACAATTTGGGCCCAAAAGATTCAAGTCGAGAACCCAAGAAAAAAGGTAGTGACTAAATATATATATAGATAGAGGCAAAACTCCATTTATCGAGCAGTTGTTAGCTGACAGCTAGTGAAAGTGAGGCAGTTGAAAGCCTTTGATGCCACCTCCCGTTACCAGCAGGCAGACAGGTCGCCAGCCCAACTCTTACCCCATTACATGTAAAGCAGCAGAAGTATAGGAGAATGGGTGAGAGTTAGGACCGACGACCCCAATGCGCACTACAATGCTGGTTGGGGGATGGCTGGGGGTCCAAGGGGGTTTTCAAACCCTAACACCGGCTTCTCACTTTTTTCGCCAGGAACAACCCTAACCACGCATTAAATGAAGTTTTTTTGCCCTTATTTCCTTCTTTTGAGAATGATAACGAGAAATAGTGAATGTAATGTGCAGTGAGCAGCGCCACGAATGTGGCGTAGGGCCGGGCCCTATGGGACTCGTGACTCCCGCCACGTGATGTCTTGTGGCATAGTAACAGGAACAGCAACAAACAGAAGCACTAACAGTGGCGCACATGGTAACGCAAGCGCGAATGTGAACAGAAAGGGTAACGCACACGGTGGCGTAGACGGGAACGGTCTGCCATGTGATGTGTTGTTACATAGTAACATGGTGCCTGCAAATGGAAATGTCAATGGGCATGGTGACGCAAAGTGAAACAGAAAGAGAAACAGTACTGTAGACACAAATAGCAAAAAATAACAGAAACGCAAGCGCAATGGAAAACGCAAAGGATAACGCACATGGTGGCATAGACGTCAACGGTAAGTGAAATGGGTACGGAACCGCAAGTGGAAAGGGCAACGGTAACAGTAATTAAGCCACAGGTTGGTTTTCCCAAAAGCTGAATAGAGAAAGACAGTGAATACAAAGAATGTATGCATAATGGGTATTGGAGCAGAAATGAGGACTTGGAATACTAAATAGGTTATATCTCAGGAACTGTACTGTATAAAAAAAAATTTAAAAGTCATATGATTTATGACTGTCCTGGTTGGTTTTGTATTTAGTCCCCATGAGGCTAAACATTTTCCTGACTTAAAAGTCCGTAGATTCTCGCACTGCTTTCTGAGATACGGGCCCTGACAGGCGCGGCGAACGCCGTAATGTTATCCTATGGGATAAAAAGAGAAGTTCAGAGTGCCATAACTTTGCCTCCCTGTAATATGTTTTCACTAAACCATTGAAAGGCACATCTGTGGGCTGTTGGCTGTGTTCCTTCCAAATTTCCGGAAAAAAGACCAAACCGTTATTTTGCAGCAGGGTGCCAAAGGATTCCTGCAATGCGTTGGACGCCGTAATGTTATCCTATGGGAAAAAGCTTCAACTTTGGAGTACCGTAACTTTGCCGCCATGCAATATTTTTTCAACAAAGTACTGAAAGGCACATCTGTGAGATGTCGGCTACGTTTTCTCCAAATTTCAGCCCAAAACTCCAAACCGTTCTTTTGCAGCGGAGTGCCAAAGAATTGCTGTCATTTTCCCACAGACTAGAAAAGTACTGTATGACTTCAGTGAAGCTGCAAAATTTGAGACACTGGTGAGCATGAAAGTACTTTAGAAAGTACTTTTTCCAGAAATTTGAAAACATATTTCTGGGGTATTCTACCCAAAAATAAAGACATGGCTAGTATCCTCAGGGTCCGACTAGGTGAATACAAAAGAATTAGGTTGCTAGAGGGTCCCAAATTTAAATGCCAAGCATTTTTCTGATCACTAACTGAAAGCAAGATGGCGGATTTGCGAAAGTAACAGGGCCATTTAAGTAAAGTAAAGTATTTCATGACACTGTCGAATCCTTTTTGTTAACCTTTCCCATTGACTTATATAATGGAAATTGTTTTTGAATAACTTTTGAACCGCTTAATATTTTTTCACCTAAATATTTGAAAGACAAATCGGGGACCCTGGTCAAGACGCTCCCTGAAGATCTCCAGGCTGGTCAGCAAGAAACCGTGCGACCTGTAGGCACGACCATAGAATTCCAGAAAAAGCATAAACGCATGCGCAGATCATGCTTAATAACTCCACAGCCGTGTATCCGACTGGTACATAACTTGGCAGATCCCAAGGTGTATGGGTCTTGATTATGTATTCCAAATTTCGGGAAAATCCATCAAATGGTTGCAAAGTTATTAAGATGCAAAATATTGGGTTTAACGTAGAAATGGCTCCTCAACCCTAGCTATGGTAGCACTACCGTGCTACCATAAAATATATATATATGTATATATATATACACACACACACAACAATAACAGCAATAAAACAACTACCCTACCCTAAAGAGGGAGGGTACAAGGTACACCCCTGAGGTGCAACACTGTACCTGCCAGCCCACTTCCCAAAAACTAGGTTCTGACAGGGGAGGTAGGGAGGGAGATCAGAATACAGCAAGACTCCATTAGAGGAAACATTACTATGGTGAGTATTGTTTCTTCAAACAACATGAAGTCTTACTGTATTCTGACAATAGGCAGACTACCAAGCAGTTCCCCCAGGAGGTGGGAGTGCAGAACCCACTTTGGGAACAAGCTCTGCAGTACTGCTGTGCCAAACCTAGCATCACTCCTAGCCTGGATGTCCAGGGAGTAAAGCTTGATGAATGTATGGACTGTTTTCCAGGTGGCTGCTTTACAGATTTCTAGCAAGGGTATATCTCTAGCAGCAGCCAGAGTGGCAGCTGTACCCCTAGTCAAGTGAGCCCTCAGGCCTGGAGGGGGTGTTTTGCCCAATTTGTCATAGGAGAATTGTATACAAGACACAATCCACTGGGCAATAGTCCTTTTAGTAGCAGGTTACTCTTCCACTTCACCATACAAGTGAGAAACAATTGAAGAATCATGCCTGTGAGTCTTTAGCATGCTGTATAGACTAGCTAAGAGCCCTTTTTACATCCAAACTGTGTAATCTTCTTTCCCCTGAAGAAGAATGGTCAGTGAAAAATATAGGAAGAGACATGGTCTGATTCAGATGAAAACCTGACACCACTTTAGGTAAGAACCTCCTGTTGGTTCTTAGGACCACCTTATCCTTATGTAAGGAAATGAAGTCAGGCTCAACTGACAGGGCCTGTAATTCACTAATCCACCTAGCATAAGTAATAGCTACCAGGAACACAGTTTTCCAGGTCATGTACTTAAGGACAGCCGAAGCCAGAGGTTTGAAGGGTGGCTGCATAAGCTGAGCAATGCAGACATTATGATCCCAAGCCAGAGTAGGCTCTCGAAAGGGAGGATTAATATGAAACAGACCCTTGAAGAACTCACTAAAAACAGGATGAGATGCCAGAGAAGAGTCCTTCCCTGCTGAAAGGAATGCAGAGACAGCTGCTAGATGAACCTTAAGGGTTGCAAGCTTAAGACCCAGACTATTAAGGTGAACCAGATAGTCTAAAGCTGTAGCAATACTTGCAGAATGAGATAAATTGCCTTTCTGAGAACACCAAATGCGTAATCTTTCCATTTGGAATTATTCGTTTTTCTAGTGGAGGGTTTCCTAGAAACCTTCAAGATATCCAGAACTCCTTGAGAAAAATGCAGGCCTGCATATTCTAACTGTTCAAGAGCCAGGCCTTGAGGTTGAGAGACTGGATATTGGGGTACCAGATCCTCCCCTGAGAGGAGGTTAGGAGACTGTATCTCTTAGGAAGAGACAGGGGACGTGACACTGCCAGAGATAGCAGCAGGGGATACCAAGGCTGTCTGGCCCAATCTGTAGCCACCAGAATCACTGTGCAGGGTTGAGATCGGATTTTTATCAGGACTCTGAACAATAGAGAGAAGGGAGGGAAGAAAAAGTTACTCACCTTAGTAATTGTGTTTCTTCTAATGGAGTCTTGCTGTATTCTAACATATGCAGTTAGCCCCAGCACTTGAACTGCTCCGGAGAGGAAAGAGTTAACTCTATGCAAGAAGCATAGAACGTTGAGCTCGAGCTCGGTTCAGACCTTTGTCTGCAGCACTTCAAAGTGTAACCGTCAGATTCTTACGAGCTAATACTAACTAACTACACTTCTTAAAGTGAAAATTGTAAAGAACATAGCCAACAGGCAACAAATTTGGTTCCCCCAAAAGATTCAAGTTGAGAACCCAAAATAATAACCAGGTAGTGAACCAACATATAGCTACCAAAACAACAAAACAATAACCCGCTCCCCCTTTCTAGAAAGGAGGAGTGCCAAGTACACCCCTGAGGTGCAATACTCTGCCTGCCAGCCCACTTCCCAAAAACAGGTTCTGAGAGGGGAGGCAGCGAGGGCGGTCAGAATATAGCAAGACTCCATTAGAAGAAATACAATTACTAAGGTGAGTAATTTATTCTTCAAATAACATGAAGTCTTGCTGTATTTTGACATATGCAGACTACCAAGCAGTACCGCCATGGAGGGGGGTACTGAACCTATTTTGGGAATAGGCTCTGCAGTACTGCTGTTCCAAACCGAGCATCACTCCTAGTCTGGATATCCAGAGATTAATGCTTGGTAAAAGTATGGACAGTTTTCTAGGTGGCTCCTTTACATATCTCTAGTAAAGGTATATCCCTGGCAGCAGCCAGAGAAGCAGCTGTACCTCTAGTCGAATGAGCCCTCAGGCCTGAGGGGGGTTTTTTGCCTAGCTTTTCATAGCAGAATTGTATACAAGAGACAATCCACCTGGCAATAGATCTCTTAGTAGCAGGTTTACCTTTTCCTACTTCACCATAAGTGGGAAACAATTGAGGACAGTCAAACCAAAGTGCCTTGGTATGCTCAATGTAGTAACTAAGTGCCCTCTTAACATCCAAACTGTGTAATCTTCTTTCTCCTGAAGAAGAATGATCAGTGAAGAACACAGGAAGAGACATGGACTGGTTCAGATGAAAATCTGAAACCACTTTGGGTAAGAACCTCCTATTGGTTCTAAGGACCACCTTATCTCTGTGGAATGAGATAAAATCCGGCTCCACTGACAGAGTTTGTAATTCATTAATACACCTGGCAGAAGTGATGGCTACCAGGAACACAGTTTTTCAAGTCAAATACTTGAATTCTGCTGAAGCCAATGGCTCGAAAGGGGATTGCATAAGCTGAGCAATACAAACATTAAGATCCCAAGCAGGGGTAGGGTCCCTAAAGGGAGGGTTGGTATGAACCACACCTTTAAAGAACTTACAGAAGACAGGATGAGATGCCAGGGAGGAAACATTCCCCACACTGACAGAAATGCAGAGACAGCTGCTAAATGAACTTTCAGAGTGGCTGGCCTGAGGTATAGGCTATTGAGATGAACCATTTAATCCAGAACTATAGCCAGATCAGCAGTATCTGGTAAGACATCCTTATTGGTGCACCAAATGCTGAATCTCTTCCGTTTGGAATTATAAGTTTTTCTGGTGGCAGGTTTTCGAGAGGCTTTGAGAATATCCAGAACACCCTGAGACAGGTGCAGACTTGCATACTCTAACTTTTCAAGAGCCAAGCCTTGAGGTTGAGAGACCGAAGGTTGGGGTACCAGATTCTTCCTTGAGAGGAGGTTAACAGATTGTGCTTCTTGGGAAGAGATGGGGGAGATGGATTGCTAGGGACATCAATAGAGGATACCAATGCTGTCTGGCCCAGTCTGGTGCAATCAGGATCACCTTGCATTGCTGTGACCTGATCTTGACTAGTACCTTGAATAACAGAGGAAAAGGAGGAAAGGCGTACAGGAATTCCCCCCCCCCCCCCAATCCAGAACCAGAGCATCCAGGGAAACTGTGCCCATGACTGGAGGACTGCAACAGAAGAGAGGAAGTTGATGATTGTCTGGAGCTGCAAAGAGATCTATCTCTGGAGTGACCCACCTGGAAAAAATTACTTTCTTTTTTTTTCAATTTAAAGTTTACTGATACATTTTCCACAATAAAAGGCAGTTTAAATGACAGTGACATTAACATTCTGAAACAATATAAAGGAATAGCTGCCTGACCCACCCTTCCCTCCCCATACTGCAGTAACCCAACCTAATGCCCGTCAAATGCCAAGCACCTTACTTAAGGTCTTACATGACAATATAGTCTGAGATATACTTGGACTTGAACCAGAGAGATTAGAGAGTGAAGGGGATCCCAGATTTTGGTATATGTTGCCATTCTATTTTGGAGACTGGCAATCGCTTTTTCTGCACACAGATTGGACAGAATTTCTTTACCCATTCTGGACAGATAGAGGACTTATCTTTCCAGTGGTAGAATAAGCTTCTTAGCCAATAAGGCAATCATGGAAATGTGAAACTTTGTGTACCTTAACTCTAATAAATGATAAGTCCCTAACAGACAGATCTCGGAGTAAAGTATTCTTGAAGGCCCAGCAGAGGTCCAGGAAAGTTTTAATTGAGTCCCATAATGGGAGATTTTAGAACAGGACCAAAACATCTGGAGAAGTGTTCCTTCTTCCTGCAAACATTTTGCATATATTGGAATTCGGGTAACCCCACTTCTATAATTTAACCGGGGTGTAGTACCAGTTATGTAAAATATGATATTGCATGAGACACAGTCTGTCTTGAGAAATATATTTCTGACATGATCTCCACAGAGCATGCCAATCCAAGTAATGTTGAGGGAAAAAATTATTCCAGAATCTTGTAGGTCCAAAGGGACCACCATATTTTTTGTGAAACAAAACCTGGTATAGTTTTGAGATTACACCTGAAGATACAGAAAGTTGGGAAACCTCAGGTATCAGAGAAGTGATGGTCTGGGAGGGAGGAGTATTATCGAAATTGATTACAAGTAAATGCTTTAATTGTATAACTTTGAAATGAGAGGAAACCGGAATGAGAAATTTCTTAATAATATCTTCCACTGATAGCCAATACCCCTCTCCATCCGTAAGAGAAAAAAGCTTCCCATCCCCCAACTGGGACAATCATTGACGGGAAATCTGGTTCTTGCTGATAGTGAAAGATGGGGAATTCCAAATAGACTGGGCCATGTCGCGATGAGGGGAATATTGTAAAAATGAACACAATTGAGAATAAATCTTTAAAGAAGTCCTTATTATGGGGCATTCTTTGGTCATACGCACCTGGGGAAACTTAAGGAAAAATAATGTAAGAGGGTCCAAATTCTTGGACTTGATTGCATCCAGTTCTATTCTAAGCCAAACCGGTTGCTCTTTTTCTGGGCCGGGGGATACCCATCTCAGACATTTTGCTAAGTGACTAGCCCAGTGATATATGGCCAGATGGGGAATTCGTAACCCCCACATTTTGGGGCTGCAGCTTATGATAAGCCAAAGAGGATATCTGTCAGCCCAGATAAATCTGGTGAATACACCATGTCTTTTTGAACCAGAGTAAAGGAATAAAAGTGTTAAGAAGAGATAATGGATAGAAAATTCTAGGAAATATGTTCATCTTAATTATGTTGATCTGGCCCCATAGTGAAATAGGAAGTTTGGACCACCTCTCAAGGTCGTGAGCTATCAACTGCGAGAGAGAATCCAGGTTTTCCTTAAACCATGTTAGAGGGTTATGAGAAAGCTTGATACCCAAATATTTAAATGACCTGGAAGTCCAACACAAACCAAAAGGACTAATGTCATTTTTGAAAACTTCATGGTTTAGTGGGAAAAATAGAGATTTACTAGCATTCAGTTTGTAATTGGACAGGTCGCTAAATCTTGCTATTTCCCTTAGCAAAGCAGGAACAGAGGATACATGGTGAGATAAGTGTATCAACAGGTCATCCGCATATGCAGTGACTTTAATTTCATGTCGCCCAACTCTAACACCCCGTATAGAAACATTATTGAGAATATTTTGAATGAGAGGTTCCAAATATAAATTAAATAACAAAGGAGATAAAGGACATCCTTGCCTAGTTCCTGAGTGAAGCGAAAAGGGCTTAGAGAATGCCCCATTCGCAGACATTCTTGCGGTAGTGTTTTTATAAAGTGCGGCAATCCAGGAAATGATCAGAGAGGGAAAATGAAATGCTTCCAGAACTCAGAATAGAAAGTTCCAGTTCACTCGATCAAATGCCTTCTCGGCATCCAGGGAGACCAGTACTGCAAGGAACTCGGCATCCCTGGTGGCCGAGAAGACATGCGACAAGGTATGTAAGTGGTCAGAAGATGAACGCCCTTTCATAAATCCTACCTGGTTTATACCTATCAACTCAGGAAGAACTACCGTTAACCTATTGGCTAATATTTTGGAAAGAATTTTAATATCTTGATTTAAAAGTGAGATAGGTCTGTAACTCTGAACCAGCTCAAGATCTTTATCTGGTTTGAGAAGCAGAACAATCAAGGCCTCAAAAAGGAGGGAGTCAGCCTCCACCCCAGCTAAAATGTGCTGGAATAAACAGCAAAGTACTGGTGATAGAAGGTCCCAAAAAACTTTATAAAATAAGGAGGAAAACCATTGGGGCCTGGAACCTTGTCTGCAGGCAATTCACTAATAACATCAGCAATTTCCTCCTGAGAAATAGGAGCAACCAGAAAATCCTTGTGTCGGTCAGAGAGAGGGGGCAAATGGGAATCTTTCAGGTAACTTTCCGTACTCCCAGGGCAAGGGGGATGCTCCATGTCACTGTACAAATTTGTATAGTAACGGGCAAATTCTTGAACTATTTCAGTGGGAGATACTTTTAGAGATCCATCAGCCATTGCCCTGATAGGAGGATAAACTCACTGATTCTTGTTGCTGTCACACGAGTGCCAGTAGGCGCCCGCCTTTCTCCTGGTCAGTGTAACTAGCTTTTGTCTTGAATGATAGCTAATTCTGCTTTGTCTTGGAGTAACTCCAAATATCTATCTTTCAACACTAAGAGTTTCCTCATATCCTCATCGGGAGGATTAATCGAGAAATTATTTTCAAGTGATCTGATTTGGGATAGTAAAGATATTAATTCCTTCTCCTGTGCCCTTTTCCTACCAACCGCCATGCTGATAAGGATCCCTCTCATGAAGGCCTTAAAGGCCCCCCCACAAAATGTCCGGCTTTGTGCTATCCAATGGGTTAGATGAAAAAGAGAATTCAATTTGCTCCCTTATAAGTTTGCAGTATTTAACATCCTTGAGAAGTTGTTCATTAAGTTTCCATCTGGTTTCCCTGTTAGGTAAATTAAGCAGTACCAATTTACATAAAACAAGTGAGTGGTCAGAGATTGGGCCAGGTTGAATTATGGAAGTCTTAACCCCAGGTAATAGGCACTGAGAAATAAGTATGTAATCAAAGCGGGACTGCGAGTCGTGCGTCATTGACCTGAAGGTAAACTCCCTAGAACTGGGATGTAAAACACTCCAGACATCGCTGAGCCCGCTTTGATCCAATAAATCTTTAAAAGCCTTCTGTCCCGGAGTGACCCCTCCCAGACCTTTGCCTGATCTATCTAAATTAGACTCAAGTACTTGGTTAAAATCCCCCTCCCCCAAATAATTCTGATGGGAAGCATTGGGAGAAGAGCAGATATAAGTCTCATAAAAAATCCTGGGTCATCTATGTTAGGACCATAGATACTGCCAAGTAACATTGGAACAGACCAGAGAGTACCTTTAACAAGGATAAACCTTCCCTCGGGATCTTTAATAACTTGAGTAGAAACAAAGGGAATACCCCTATTAATCATGAGCATGACCTCGAAGCTGTTTGTAGATCCCTGGGCATTGTAAACCAATCTCACCTGTTGTCTTCTTAAATGTAAAGCTTCCACTTCTAATAAGTGGGTTTCCTGTAAAAAAGTTATCTGAGAGCTAAGTAAGCTTAAACGTTTAAGAGCCTGATATGGTTTGTGCTTTTTCTGATCCCCTTAACATTCCAAGTCTAAAAATTATCTCATTAGCCATCCAATAATGGTAATTAGACTTAGTGTATTCAGCTCAGCACACGGGATATAGCCTGCAAACGTACACCCATAGTTTACTGCAGTAAAGCCCTCCTCCTCCCAACCCCCACAATTAAATCCATCCCATCCCCTTGCCCACCCCCACCCTCCAACAATACCCGAAACCCACCCCCAACCCTCCAAACTGTCACAAGCAATGTTCAGCACAGTACTGGTGCTTGTCCTTCATCTCCCGCCCCCCGATGATGTGCCCCTGTTAATAAGAACTCTTACATTCCGCTATCCCCGTATAGAAAACAAAACAGTGCTGGTTGTCCCTTAAAAAGAGAGAGAGAGAATGGTCCTGGGCTTTCAATACCCCCATACCAAAGTGTAAACCTATTGGGAACCTATTAGAAAAGGGCCACAGCGAAAGCCCTGTGCAACCCAGGTAGCCATGGAAACCCGAACAAAACTGAGAGAACAAATTGAAATCATCCTTGCCTCGTGAGGCAATTATGCAAAAACTAAAACCAGATCAGGAACCCAGTAAGGGGGAGTGACCCATGCCACAGACTGAGAGCAGGAATCGAGAAAGAGATAGTAATCACATCGCAGGAAGGGAAGACAGAAAAAACGTGTCTTCCCAGAAATAACCAGCCTCCAAGTGCACTGGCTCTCTGTGTGAAAGTTAGTTGTCCTGCACTCGAGTCTAGTAAGAAGGTTCAGAAAGATCCCCTTCAGATTGAGGGCTGCTCACCTGTGAATTACTAATGCCTGGTACGCCCTCTAGTGGCCAATTCCAGGTCATGATAGAGTGAAAACGATCTACCGAGAAAGCCCAAGACTGCTCTAATTCCAATCCAGATGAAATAAACATGAAGCTAAATCTCAGCAAAACCGACTCCCCTTTCTATTGTGTTTACCATACAAAAAATACTAAGACTTGAAATATTACTTGAAATATTATTTGAAATATTATTACCCCCGTAAACACGTTGTGAGACCCTAAGTGTCCTTTGCCCTTAACCGGCATGGGCCCTCTGTAATTGGAGCCAAGGAAACTAGTAGCAAGCGCACCCTGCACTGATCCCCCCAGTCCAAACAAAGCAGGGGAAGCTTCTCCTCCCGTTCGCACTGAACGGTTTCTCAAAAACGGAAAAAACAAAAGTTCCAATTCTCAGTTCCACACATCTCTCCATACTGCAAACATAGCATCTCAGGGCTCCTTAAATAGATCTGGTAGCGTAGATTTAAGGCTCATCAGGGCAACTGCAGGAGCATCGTAGTTGGACCAGGATCCATTTACTAGAAATCTGGCCGGGTATCCCATCGTGAATTTCAGGCCTGCTGCAATTATCTTGGAAACAATGGGATGGAACGCCTTCAGCTGAAGCCGAGCCAGGCAAATCTTGTGAAATTCTCAGTTTCATGTTCTCCCGTGAACCTCCACCCAAAGCTCTCACTTTCTGCAAGCGCTGCCTCTCAAGTAATTCAAAACTGACAGATAATGGGATGGGGGGAATCCTCTGGAGAAGGTTTAGGCCGTAGGGACCTGTGAGCTCGCTCTATAATATAGGCAGGGCCAAAAGGAGAGGGGCCGGCAACCCGCTCCACCAACTTCTGCACAAATGCCACAACATGTTGGCCTTCTCCCTCCGGTAACCCAAGTATCACAACGTTGTTTCAGTGGCTGCGGCCCTCTAGATCTTCGAGTTTGGCTTCGAGACGAGATAGTTTCTGACGCATAGACACCAGATCGGGATCGAGATTTTCTAACTTTTTCTCTATTGAGACTATTCGAGCTGTGTTATCTGAAACAGATAGCAAGACTTCATTTAATTTTATGGAGAGAGACTTCAGATCCATCGCCATTTCTTTCATTTCCTCATGAAAGGGCTTAAACTCTTCAAGGAACCTAGTGAGCGTTAAAGGTTCCTGTTCTCCAAATTGACTCGGAGGATCAGGCCTCTCAGGCCCACCTGAAGCCCTGGATTTCTTAGAGGCCTTTTCAGGAGTAGTGGGGGGGGTGCTTCTGCGGTGCTTTCTTCATGTAAGCCTCCATCCGCCAATTTTACACTCAAACCAGACTTCCAACGTGTTCAGACAGCACTGAATCTTGAAAGCAGAGGAAATTAAGGAATTCAGACGTCCAGAAAAGACGATTTAGTGATCGGGAGGCAGGAGCTTCTTGAAGGAGCTTCTACTCAGCACTCTGCATCACGTGATCTCCCCGAAAAAATTACTTTCAATATGAAGGGGTCCAGGGTCCATTCGTGATGGCTCTGAGAGATCCTGCTCAGGGCATCTGCTAGCACACTGTCCTTCCCTGGAAGATGGACTGCTACTAGGGATGCCTGCAGGGCATAAGTCAGAGACCATATTTTCATGGCTTCCATGCACAAGGCCATAGACCGAGTGCTTCCCTGCTTGTTGATGTACCACATAGTAGTGGCGTTGTCTGTCTTGACCTGAACCACTTTGTTCCTTACTGAGTCTGAGAAAGCTTGGAGAGCCAGAAATACTGCCCTGAGTTCCAGAAGATTGATATGAAGTAGACACTCCTGAGGGGACCACACCCCTTGTGCTGTGAGGGCTCCTAAGTGAGCTCTCCAGCCCAGAAGAGAGGCATCTGTGGTTAACACCACTGAATGAGTCTGACTGATGAATGGGACTCCTTGTTTGAGATTGTACTAATACAACCACCATTGGAGAGCTTGGATCAGAGTCTGAGTCACTGGAATCAATTTGGTTAGAGAATCTTTTTTCTGAAACCAAAAGGACCTCAGATGGAACTGAATGTCCCTCATTTGAAATCTGGCTCCTGGTACCACTGCAGTGGAAGCTGTCATGTGGCCTGGAAGCTGAAGAAAATGTCATACTGGTCGAGACATCAGAAGGCGGAAAGAAGAAGCAAGATCTGTAAGGGCCTTCACCCTTACCAAGGGAATAAAAGCCTTTGCTTGGACAGTATCCAACTCAACCCCTATGAAGGTAAGGAGTTATACTGGTTCGAGAACTGACTTTGGTAAATTGAGAAGGAACCCTAGGGAAGTGAGCAACTGTGGTGTCACTTGCAGGTCTGACTTGACTTGGTCTGGAGAATGTCTCACGATGAGCCAGTCATCCAGGTATGGAAAAATGGAGATATTCTGCCTCCTGACAAAGGCCACTACTACTGCTAGGCATTTTGTGAACACCCTTGGAGCTGATGTCAGGCCGAAGGGCATTGCTCTGAACTAATAATGGCCTGAAGTCAATTTGAACCTGAGGTACTTTCTGTGGGAGCACCTGATTGGGATGTGAAAGTAGGCATCCTTGAGGTCCAGGGAAGCTCATCAATCCCCTGGCCTTAGAGAGGGAAAAATTACTCCCAGAGTCACCATTTTGAACCTTGGTTTTAAAAGGTGCTTGTTTAGGTATCTTAGGTCTAGGATGGGCTGCCACTCCCCTGTCTTTTGTGGGGGTAAGGAAGTATCTGGAATATAGACTCTTGCCCCTATACTGAGTAGAAACTATCTCTACAGCCATGAGGGCTAGTAAAGAAGACACCTCTGCTTCTAGAGTAGTGTTCTCAGAAAGGTTTGCAGGTGGAAAGGATTTGGTCCTCAATTTTAGAAATTTTGCAAAACCGAGAGCCAACCCCTGGCTTACTACCTCCAGGACCCACCTGTCTGAGGTAACAGACTTCCAGGCCTGGAAGTAGTAAGCCAGTCTGCCTCCTACTGGGATTGGGGAGTCGACCTGGGTTGACACATCAGAGAGTCTGCTTGGCAGGAGCCTTGGACTGAGATGAGGATGCAGCCCTGCTCGTCCCCCTTCTACCTCTCTCTCTGAAGAACCCCCTCTGAGGAAAAGGAGAGGAGGCCTGTGACTGGTAGAAAGGCCTGTGAAAAGGCCTGCCCCTACCATTAGAGTGCTGCCTCTGAGGAGTTGCCTGCCTTTCCTTGGCCTGTGCACTCCTGTAGGTGGTCTGGTACTCATCCATTCTCTTCATGTAATTCTCTGTCTGCTCCCCAAACAGAGAATTACTCACCACAGGGAAATCCATGGCCTTAGCTTGAGTGTCCTGTGAGAGGCTAGTACATCTGAGCCAAGCAAATCTCCGAAGAGACACAGATGTAGCCATGACTCATGATGCCACATCATTTGAGTTCACAGCAGCATGAAATTGAACCTTGGATGCCTCGATCCCATCAGCAGCTACCTCCTCCAGGTCTTTGGCTAGCTGGGGGGAGGCATGTTTAGCCAGTTCCAGAACAGTATCCCATCTGGACTTCTGGTATCTGGCTGTGTAGGTCATATAATTTGCCTGCCTGAGTCCTAAGGAGGATGCCAAGTACTGCTTTTTGTCCATTGCATCCACCTTCCTCAAGTCTTTATCTGGGGTGTGTGAAGCCAAAGGTATGTTAGCCTTGTCACAGGCTGCAGCCTGCACTACCCCAACATGGCTGCATTGGTGGAACAAGAACTCTGTACCCGAGCCCGAAAGCATATACCTCCTATCCATTCTTTTATCTACAGGAGGTAAAGAATTTGGAGTTTGAAGAACTTTCTGTGTCTGTTTCCCAAAAGATTTATGGAGGGAAATAGACAACATTTTGGACTCTGGGATGTCCATCATTTCCACGAAATCAGGCTCCTCTTGTTCCTCAACAGCCTCAACCAAGGGAAGCTGGAGGGTCTCAGCCACCTTTTTGTAGAACAAATAGTGGGAAGGGGACTCAGAAAGCCTGGGAGGGGAAACATCAGAAGGCCTGTCTGGGGAGATGTCCAGTTCAATGGGCTCATCCAGACCTTCATCATCATCATCGTCATCCTGTTCTTCCTCCCCCTCCCATTCCGGTTCATAAAATTCATCCGGAACATATTCCGGAAGTGGGGGAACCCACTGAACCAAACACCTACCGAGAGGCACTGGATCGGACGGAACTGGACGGAGCGATTCTACAATGCTTATTTCCCAGGCTATTTCTTCAGCGGTTGGACACTGCGGTTCTGGATCCGAACCGGCCAACTTCCTTTTTCGTTTCGATGGAACCGACCCCTCAGGATCTGATCTTCTCTTGCCCGAGGAAGTATCGCCCAGGTCAGTGGGCACTCCCTCAGGTTCAGTTGAAACTGAACCGGGCTGGCCATCCGGATTAGTGGACTTCTCAGCCTCCTTTTCCCTGAGCATACCCAACCTCTTTTCTAGGGTGGCCTTTGGGAAATTTTTACAGATTTGGCAGTCTGAATCAAGGTGGTCAAACCCCAGACAATAAACACAAGTGGTGTGAGGGTCTGCCTTAGCAAAGACATCCCCACACTCACTACAGTGTTGAAACCCAGTGGGCTCGTTTTTTGTCTTGGGTTTCTCCAACATGGCCAGGCTACAAACTTACCCTTTACCGCTTAATAGCCAGGTAAGACCCTCCTATCGGTTACCAAGTGTGTTACGGGTCGTGGAAAAAAACATATAAAATGCCATTTTTTTTAAACCGATGGTACCTCACACTACAAAAAAGAAAAATAAATAAACCCTAACACAATCGGTTCCTAACTGGACCGATCAACAGGTTTTACAATTTCTACACAGAAAAAATATGCAAACAAACCTAAAGACCACTACCTACAACACTTACTGTACTGCAAACATGGATTTGAAGCCAAAAAAATAAACAAAATTGATAGTTAAACCGTTGGATTTTCAAACCGAACCGACTAAGCGAAGGAGCAATCTCCGGAACGATTGTTCAGTTAGGCGGAGTGAAGAATCTGACAATTACACTTCGAAGTGCTGCAGACAGAGGTTTGAACCAAGCTCGAGCTCAACATTCTATGCTTCTCCGGAGTAGTTCAAGTGCTGAGGCTAACTGCATATGTCAGAATACAGCAAGACTTCATGTTGTTTGAAGGCATAAAGAAACTTGCCCTTCCAGTCCAAAATGAGAGCATCCGGAGGAACAGTCCCCAGGACTGGAGGTCTGCAGCAGAACAGAGGAAGTTTGTGACTGTCCGGGGCTGCAAAGAGATCTATCTCAGGAATGCCCCATCTGGTGAAGATGACTTGTAGGATGTGAGGGTGCAGGGACCATTTGTGATGTCCCTTGGAGATTCTGCTCAGAGCATCTGCCAGTGCATTGTTCTTTCCTGGGAGATGAATTGCTATCAGGGAAGTTTGAAGGGAATAGGCTAGAGACCACAGTTTCATGGCCTCTGTGCACAAGGCTGTGGACCGAGTGCCTCCCTGCTTGTTGATGTACCACATTGTGGTGGTGTCTGTCCTGACCTGTACCACCTTGCCCCTGACCGATTCTGAGAAGACCTGAAGGGCCATAAAACTGCCCTGAGTTCCAGAAGATTGATATGAAGGAGAGACTCTTGAGGGGACCAGGCCCCTGAGCTGTGAGGGCTCCCAAATGGACTCCCCAGCCTAGGAGAGAAGCATCTGTAGTTAGGACTACTGAGGGGACTTGAGAGAGAAATGGAACACCCTGTCTGAGGTTGTCCTGGTCCAACCACCACTGGAGAGCTTGGACCAGAGTCTCTTTTCTGGGACCAAAAGGACCTTAGGTGGAACTGAATGGCCCTCATCTGAAATCTGCCTCCTTGCAGAACTGCAGTGGAAGCTGCCATGTGGCCCAGGAGTTGAAGAAACTGCCTTGCTGGATGAGAGACCAGAGCTCGAAAAGAAGAAGAAAGATCTGTGAGGGTCTTTACCCTTGCCAGACGGAGGAAGGCCTTTGTTTGGATAGTATCCAACTCTATTCCTATGAAAATAAGAAGTTTGTACTGGTTCGTGAACAGACTTTTGGAGATTGAGAAGAAACCCCAGAGAATTGAACAAGTCTTGTGTGATTTGCAGAGCTGACTTGACCTGGTCAGAAGACAGACCTACAATTAGCCAGTTGTCCAGATATGGGAAGATGGAATTACCCTGCCTTCTGAGAAAGGCAAGCACTACTGTAAGGCACTTTGTGAACACCCTTGTAGCTGATGTTAGGCCGAAGGGCATGGCTCTGGACTGATAATGGCCTGAAGGCAACTCAAACCTGAGGTACTTTCTGTGGGAGCACCTGATAGGAATATGGAAATAGGCATCCTTGAGGCCCAGGGATGCTAGCCAATCCCCTGGCCTTAGAGAGGGAAGAATCATTCCCAGAATCACCATTTTGAATTTTGGTTTTGTGATGTGTTTGCTCAAATACCTTAGGTCTAGGATAGGTCACCACTCCCCTGTCTTTTTTGGGGTAAGAAAGTACCTGGAGTACAGGCCTTTGCCACTGTGCTGAGTAGGAACTACCTCTACGGCTCCGAGAACCAGAAAATAATAAATCTCTGCCTCTAGAGCAAGGGTCTCTGAGATGGATGCAGGTGGAAAAGACCTGGCCCTCAGTTTTGGAAACCTTCTGAAGCTGAGGGCCAGTCCCTGGATTACTACCTCCAGGACCCACTTGTCTGAGGTAACAGACTTCCAGTCCTGGAAGTAGTAAGCCAGCCTGCCTCCTACTGAAATGGGGGAGATGACCTGGGCTGACACATCAGGGTGTCTGCTTGGCAGGAGCCTTGGACTGGGAAGAGGATGCAGCACTGCTCATTCCCCTCACGCCTCTCCCTCAAAAGAACCCCCTCTGTGGGAAAGGAGAGCCTGAACTTGGTACAAAGGCCTGTGGAAAGGTCTGCACCTAGACTGCTGCTTCTGAGGAGTGGCTTGCCTCTCTTTGGCCTGTGCACTCCTGTAGGTGGTCCTGTACTCATCCATTTTCTTCATGTAAGCCTCCATCTGCTCCCCAGAGAGTTACCCACTACAGAGAAATCCACAGCCTTAGCCTGGGTGTCCTGCGAAATGCTAGTACATCTGAGCCAAGCATGTCTCCTGAGAGACACAGATGTAGCCATGATTCTTGATGCCACATCATTGGAGTCCGCAGCAGCATGGAATTGTACCTTGGATGCCTCGATTCCATCAGCAGCCACCTCCTCCAGCTCTTTGGCTAGCTGGGGGGAGGCCTGTTTAGCCAGTTCAGAGCAGTATCCCACCTGGACTTCCGGTACCTGGCTGTGTAGGCCTATATAATAGCCTGCCTAAGTCCCAAAGAAGATGCCAAATACTGCTTTTTGGCCATGGCATTGACCTTCCTGGAGTCTTTATCTGGGGGGTGTGTGAAGCCAAAGGAACATTAGCCCTGTCACAGGCTGCAATCTGCACTACCCCAACATGGCTGCAATGACTGTATGGAAACTCTGTACCTGAGCCTGATAGCATGTACCTCCTGTCCATTCTCTTATCCACAGGAGGTAGGGAATTAGGAACCTGTGAAATCTTTTTTTGTCTGTTTCCCCAAGGACTTGTGAAGAGGGATAGACAGTCTTTTGGACTCCGAGATGTCCATCATCTCTACAAAATTAGGCTCTTCCTCAGCAGCTTCAACCATTGGGAGCTGGAGGGTTTCAGCCACCTTCTTGTAGAACAAGAAGTGTGAAGGGGACTCAGAAGAAAAAATTACTCACCTTAGTAATTGCTTTTCTTCTCATGGAGTCTTGCTATATTAGGACTTATTGCAGTTAGCCACTGCATGAACTGCCCGGAGAGGAAGGAGTTAACTCCAGAAGATCTGGGAGTTCCTAAAGCAGTAGCTATACCAAAAGCTATCTGGGCAGGTTTCAAATGAAACTGTCAGATCTTTACGAAGCTAACACTAAGCAACAAGTCTGTGTGGAAAGCTCTACACTAGCCAAATGGCTACCTACTAGTAGTAATAACAACAATATAAACAACAATAGGAACAACAATAACAATAATAAGAATGAATAATGGTATTATTAGTTTTCCCCCTGACAAGCACTATTAGAACCCCCTTCCCAAAGACTCAAGTCCAGGAAGGGGCCAACCAATCACTCAACACAGAAAACCCTGGTTCCTAACCCTAAATAAAGGAGGGTGAAGGAAGAACTACAATGGTATGACACAGTGCTTGCACTAATTTGCCACCACCCCAGTAGAAGTTCTGAGAGGGGCAGGTTGGGGGTGGTCCTAATATGAGACTCCATGAGAAGAAAAGCAATTACTAAGATGAGTAATTTTTTCTTCAAACACCATTAAGTCTTGCTATATTAGGACTTATTGCAGATTACACAGCAGTACCTCCATGGAGGAAGGTCAGAACCTACTTAGGAAATAGGCTCTGAAGCACAGCTGTGCCAAAAACGAGCATCTCTCCTGGACAGAAATCAGGGAATATACTTGGTAAAAGTGTGAACTGTCTTCAAGTAACAGCTCGACAGATTTCAGAATGGGAATATCTCTAGCAGCCGCTAGAGATGCAGCTGTACACCTGGTGGGTGAGCCCTCAGTCCTGAGGGGCTCTCCTACCTAGTCTTTGATAACAAAAATGGATACAAGAGACAATCCACCTTGCAATTGTCCTCTTGGTGGCAGGTTCCCTTGCCAACCTCTGCCTAGGTAAGGAAGAGTTGGAGGGATTCGAACCTGTGACCCTTGGTGTGTTACAAATACTAGCATAAGGCTCTTTTGGCGTCCAAGCTGTGCAGTCTCCTCTCACCTGAGGAAGAATGCTCAGTGAAAATCCTGGGAGAGATGGGTTGGTTCAGGTGGAAACCTGAAACCACTTAGGACAAACCCTGTGTTAGTCCTAGGGACTGTCTTATCCCTGTGGGAGAGAAAATCTTCTTCCACTGCCAGGGCCTGTAGTTCACTTATCGTCTGGCAGAATGAAACCACCAGAAAAGACATTTTCCAAGTGAGAAGCTTGGAGCTCTGCTGGGGACAGAGGTCGAAAGGGTTTGCATTAACTGAGCAATGCAAACATTCAGGCTCCATGCAGGAGCTGGTTCCCAAAAAAGGAGGGTTGGTGTAAGCAACCCCTTAAAACTGGAAAACACAGGTTGAGAAGAAAAGAGCAGGCTTCCCTGCTTGCAGAAAAACAGAGACAGCTGCCAGAGGAACCCTTAGGTAGCTGGCCCAAGACCTAAGGAATTTAAAATGGACCAAAAGTCCAGAAAATGGGCAGATAAGCAGACTGTGGTATAATCTGCTTCTCAGCGCACCAGACTGAAAACCTGTTCTGCTTAGAATTGTAAGTGGCCCATGAAAAAGCTTCCTTGAAGCCTTTAAAATATTAGCGACACCTTGAAAAAGGTGTAAATCAGCAAATTCTAACTCCTCAAGAGCTGCCTTGAGAAGGAGGAATTTGAGGTTCGGATACCACTCTCCCTTGTGCAAAGGCCAGTAAGTCGTGGACTCTGGGCAAGCTCAGGGTAGGGTGGACTGTCAAGGACAGAGACAATGGGTACCAGGGCTGTCTGGCCCAGTTTGGAACAATCAGAATTGCTTTGTAGGGCTGAGATCTGATTTTACTAGTATCCTGAAAGAAAGGAAAAGGAGGAAAGGTGTACAGAAACTTCCTTTCCAATCCAAGTGAAAAGCGCCCAGGGCTGATCCAGCACTGGAGGCCTCAACAAAACAGAGAAAGTTAGTGGTTATCTGGGGCTGCGAAAGATCTATCTGAAAATGAGCCCCATCTGGCAAGGACTGAACCTAGCACCTGAGGATTCAGAGCCCAACGTGATGGCCCTGAGAATCCTGCTGAGGGCATCTGCCAGGGCATTGTCCTTCCCTGGGAGTGAACTGCTATCAGGAGGTGTTCAGGGAGTAAGCCAGAGACCACCACTTCATTGCTTCAGTGCACAAGGCTGATGACCGAGTGCCCCCTGCCTGTTGATGTACCACATTATTGTGGTGTTGTCTGTCCTGACTTGAACTACCTTGTTCTGGACAGAAGCTGAAAACTCCTAAGAGCTAGAAGACAGCTCTGAGTTCCAAAATTGATGTGGAGCAGAGATTCCTAGGAGACCACACTCCCTCATGGACAGGTCGCCTAGCGAGCTCCTCACCCTAACACAGGAGCATCCGTGGTGAGGGAATGAGGAGGACCCCTAGTTTTAGATTGCTTTGATCCTGCCACCAGTGTAAGGCCAGGATCAGGGATTGAGTCACTAGAACCAATTTGGAAGGAATCCCTCCTTTGGGACCAATAGGCCCTCAGATGGAACTAAATGTCCCTCATCTGGAATCTTGCTCCCTGCACTACAGCTGTGGAAGCAGCCATGTGCCCTAGTAGTTGTAGCAAATGCTATGCTGGTCAAGAGACTACTTGAGTAATGGAAGATGCCAGGGCAAAGAGACTGCCTACCCTTTCAGAGGGAGAAATGCCCTGGCTAACTTTGTGTTAAACTCTGCCCCTATGAAAGTTAGTACCTGAACTGGTTCGAGAACTGACTTTGGTAAATTCAACAGGAATCCCAGAAAGGTGAGAAGCTGCTGGGTGACTTGCAAGTGGGATTTTACTTGATCTGGAGACTGACCACTAAGAGCCAGTCATCCAGGAAGGAACAAAGCAATCCTGCCTTCTTAAAGAGCCACTACCACAGCTAGAATTTCAATACCCTTGGCGCAGAGGTAAGGCGAAGGGCATTGCCCTGAACTGGTAGTGGCCTGAGGGTAACCTGAGGTACTTTCGGTGAGAAGGCCTGATCAAAACATGAAAAATAGGCATCCTTGAGGTCCAGAAAGCTAGCCAGTCCCTGGCCTCAGCCAGAGTTAACATTTTAACTTTGTTTTCAAAAGATGCTTGTTCAGGTACTCTTAAATCTGAGATGGGCCGCCAATCTCCTGCCTTCTATAGGGTAAGAAAGTATCATGAGTACAGCCCCTTGCCCCAGTGGCAAGGAGGGACCCTTCTACTGCTTTGCAGTTCAGAGGAGAAGAAACCTCTGCTCCCAAAGCAAGGGATTCAGAAGGATTTGCAGGTGGACCTGTCTGGCTCTCATCTTTGGAAACTGTTTGAAGCTGAGAACCAGACCTATTACTTCCAGAACCACTTGTCCGAGTTAGGAACACCCAATTCTGGCTGAAATAAAAACCAACCTGCCCACTGGTAAAGAAGAATCGGCCCTGGGCACCCCATCAGGGTGCCTGCTTGGCAATAGTCTTAGGCTAAGGGGAAGGGGACGGTTTACTTGTGCCCCGTCTATCTCTGCCTCTGAAGAGACCCCTCTGGCAAAAGCAGAGGAGGCCTGAGCCTCTACCTGGGCACTTTTGTAGGTAATCATCCCTGTTTTTCATATAGCTTTCTGTTTGTTCCTCAAACAGAGAATTACCCTCAACAAGAAACAAATCCATAGACTTTGACAGAGTATCTTGGGACAGATTAGTGCATCTGAGCCATGCCAACCTACGGAAAGCTACAGAAGTGGTCATGACCCTAGAGAAAACAAGATTAACACCACCAACAGCAGTATGAACTTGAACTTAGAGGCTTCAGTGCCATTAGCAGCCACCTGTTCCAACCCGGCTAGCCAGCTGGCCATGGGCCTGCTTGGCTAACTACAATACTGCGTCCACCTAGATTTCCGAAATCCAGCCACATAAATACAACACTGTCTGAGTCCCACAGAAGCTGCCATATACTGTTTTTCTTGTCTTGGCATCAATCCTCCTGGAATCCTATTCAGGAGGATGTGAGGCCAGGGGAACTAGCCTTGACACAGGCTGCAGCTTGTACCACACCTACATGACTACACTGCTCAGTGAGGAAGTTTGTAACAGAGCCTGACGAAATACACCTTCTGTCCATTTTTTTATCTTACAGGAGGGACAGAAAGAGGAATCTTATAAAATCTTTGTTGTTTACTTCCTAAATGACTTATGCAAAGGAAAGACAACCTCCTAGCCCATCATTCCTACATAATCAGGCTCCCTTGACGATCCATAGCCTCCTAAAGGAAGCTGGGGATTCTGCAAGCTTTTGTAAAACATAAACTGAGAAAAGGACTCAGACAGAAAAGGAGGAGATTCTAAAAGTCTGTCTGGAGAAAATGTCCGCTTAAGTGGGCATGTCCAGACCCTACCAGCCACACATGTATTGATCAAATTTCCTCCTCCCACTCCTGTGGTTCATAACAATTCCTCCATATCATAAACCTGAACCACTGGAACTGAACGAGCCACCTTTTACCAACTGTAGATGGTTCGACAGGACCTAGAAACAGTGACTGGACAATCTGTATGGCTTAACTACTTCTGCAGCAGTTGGAGAGACAATCTTGGACTCCAAACCTACTGATTTTCTGTCATATTCATTTTTATTTTTTAAACTGGTTCCTCTGAACCATCCTTTTGCCGAGGAAGTCTAGCCCTGGTCAGAGGCACTCCTCTGGTCCAGTGGGTACTGGACTGGGCTGGCCATCGGGTCAGTGGACTTTTGGCCAATAGTTCCCTGGGCCGGCCCTATCTCTTTCAGGGTGGCTGCGAAATTTTAAACACCTGGCAGTCTGACAGGAGGTGGTCAGCCCCAGACAATAAACACAAGTGGTGTGTGGGTCAGCCTTGGCAAAGGCTTCCCCCACAGCATCACAGTGTTGAAACCAAATGGGCCAGTTTTCTTTTGAGGTTTCTCAGACATAATGCTAGCCTAACCAAAACTTGCCTTTTATGGTCAGGCTAGGCAAGACAATTTTATCGGTTCCAACTGTTTATCGGTATTTAAAAACCCTATTTAAAATCAAGGTTTTTAGAACCAATAAGAACTGGGTACCGCACTCTAAAAGCCCAAAACTTTAAAGCGTTAAAATAAGCAAACCGATCGGTTCAAAACCGAACCGATAACTAAATTTCCACACTGACTTTACATTTTGTACTACGGTTTTACCAGATAGAGCTTTAACGAAATGCGGTAAAATAATTACTTTTGCGGTTCAAATGAACCGAAAATACTCGCTTGACCGAGAAATGAACCGAGCTGAAGGAGCTGATCTCCGGAGCGACTGTTCAGTGAAGCGGAGTAAAGAATCTGACAGTTTCATTTGAAACTGCCCAGATAGAGCTTTGGTATAGAGCCCTCGCGCTTTAGAACTCCAGATTCTCTGGAGTTAACTCTTTCCTCTCCGGGGCAGTTCAAGTGCAGTGGCTGACTGCAATAAGTCCTAATATAGCAAGACTTCATGGTGTTTGAAAGCCTGGGAGGGGAGATATTGGAGGAGGGTCGGTCTGGGGAGATGTTCGGTTCAATGGGCACATCCAGACCTTCAAAGTCGTTATTTTCGTCCTCATCCTCGGGATATTCTTCATCTCCCTTCCACTCCTCATAAAAAGCATCTGGATCGTAATCCGATGGAGTTGGATCCGACCGAACCGACCGCCTAGCTGGCGGTACCGGTTCGGTCGGAACCGAGCAAATTGATTGAACTATGCTAATTGCTTTGGCTATCTCGTCACCGGTTGGAGTATGCGGTGCTGGATCTGAACCAGCTGAATTACATTTTCGTTTCGATGGAACCGATCCCTCGGTGTTGGACCTCCTTTTGCCTGAGGAGGTATCACCAGGTCATTAGGCATCTCCTCAGGTTCGGCCACAACCGAACTAGGCTGGCCATCCGGATCTATGGACTTCTCGGTCTCCCTTTCCTTCAGCCTACTCAATCTTTTTTCCTGAGTGGCTTTAGGAAAATTTTTACAGATTTGGCAGTCTGTTTTGAGGTAGTCAAATCCCAGACAGTAAACACAGATGAGGTGGGGGTCGGTCTTAACAAAGGCATCCCCACATTCAGTACAGTGTTGAAACCCAGTGGGACCATTTTTTTCTTGAGTTTCTCAGACATGGCCAACCTAAACAATTACCCTTAAAAGCTTTTAAGCCAGGTAATAACCAACCGATCAGTTACAAACCGTGTTACGGGTGCTGTGAAACCAATCGGCACCAGAACACCACTCTAAATCCCAGAAAATTTATAAAACAATTAGAAATAATCAGAAAGTTCGGTTCGTAACTGGACCGACTGATGAGAAACAGAGACAAAAAACAATTTCCACAAAATGAAATAAAACACAAGTCACCACCTATCCACCACACTACCTGTACTGTAGACAGAGGCTGGAAATCTGAAAAATAATATTTTGGTTAGAAAAAATGAACACTGATTTAAACTCTACCGAACCGAGCAGAGGAGAAATCTCTGGAGCTGCTACACCGTTAGGCGGAGTATAGAATCCAACGGTTACACTGGTAAGTGCCAGAGGCAGAGGTTTGAAAACCTAGCTCAAGCTCAATGTTCTTACGCTTCTGCATAGAGTTAACTCTTTCCTCTCCAGGGCAGTTCAAGTGCTGGGGCTAACTGCATATTGTCACAATACAGCAAGGCTTCATGTTGTTTGAATGCAGTGGTGGTACTGTGGGCCTTTAAGACTTTCAGAATCTGTGTTGCTGGGGGCACTGTATGCTGTATTTATCTAGGTATTCCACTAGTTGGTCCAAGACTATTCTTTCTAATGCTTTAGACAGCGGGAGTAGTATGGATATGGGTCTGTAGTTAGAGTGGACTGCTTGATCTTGACTTTTGTGAACTGGGGTGACCACTGCTGTTTTCCATCTCACGGGGAATTGTGCTTGTCTGAGTGATAGATTGAGTATTGCTGTGGGGGGGTGCAACTCCGTCAAGTCAAGAGCAATCAATTTTAGATCCCAGGAGTCATTACTGTGCCTGATTTTGCCAAGGGTATTGTGAAGGTATTTTTTGCCTTCTGTGAGGGTGATTTGCGTGAAGTAGAAAGGCAGAGTGTCAACTGGGAGTGAAGCAGGGTCAGCAAGGGTCTCATCCAGGGTTCCTTCTTTATTATCAAGGAAGTCAGGTGGGAGGATGGTGTTGAGGTTGTAGAAGGCCATACTGAAGGTGTTGGCAACTGTCTTGGGGTCTTGTGTGATTTTACCATCAACAGTGAGCATGGAGGAGGAGGCCTTACTACTTTTTCCAGTAAGGTCTTTCAGATTGTACTAGAAATGTTTTCTGTCACCCCAGGTTGTGCTGAAGCAGTCTTTATAGTGTTGCACTTTGGCAAGCCTGATCTTGTGGGTACAGACATTTCTCGCAGCTATGTGCTTTTGAAGGTCGGCTGCCTTTACCAGTGGCTTTAGCCCTGCGCCATAAGTGGTCTCTTGTGCTCATCTGTTCAAAGAGTGAATACTTAATCCATCTGTTGTTGGGTCCCTTAATCTTCTGCTTTTTCATTGGGGCATAAATATCAGAGTCCATTTTAAAAGCATTTATAAAGAGGTCCAGGGCCCTGTCAAAGTCTTGTGCAGTGCCAAGGAGGACCAGTCAAGCCACTTCAGGTGGGCCTCAAATTTACCTAGGAGCCCTTTTTTTAATACATGACTTGTAGTTACATTTGGGGTGGATTTGGTAGCTTTATTAGACCAGAGGCAGGTGACTCGGGAGTGGTCACTAAGCCAATCAGGGTAGGCTGTGACCTCTGATATTCTCTTTTTGGTCTGTGAAAACCCAGTCAATGAGGGTGGTGGTACCATTCCAGTAGATAATCCTTGTAGGAGATTCTACCATCTGAGTGAGGCTGCCATTGGTTAAGGAGTTCTTGAATGGTGCTGAATCCTGGGACAATCAAGTGATATTGAAGTCACCAAAGATTACAACCTCCCAGTTGCTGAGTAGGTCATTTAGGTAGTTGAATACTATGTTGAAACCACACTGTTACCCTCCCGGGGGGTAGGTAAACTGTTAGGATGGTCAGAGATTTGTTCTGGCCAACTAGCAGTATTCTGATGGGTAAGATTTGTGCCTCAGTGCCTATGTATTGTTGTTGAAGGGTGTGGCTCAGCAAAGTGTCTCTAATGTAGATCAGGCAGCCACCACCCCTTTTGCCAATTCTGTTCTGCCTGAAGTGTGTGTACCCCGGGTAGGGTTAGGACTGAGTCTGGGATTTTAGGGGAGACCCACGTTTCTGTTATAGAGAGAACATCTGGGTTGTGCATACAGACCCAGGTCTATAGCTGGGCCTTGTTTTGGATGAAGACTTCAGATATTTATGGAGGCCAATTTGAGAACTCCATTGTTGGTTAACTGGGCTTGTATTAGTCCATTGGGGCCAGGATTGGGGTGAATGTTGCCTGAGAGCAGCAGGAGCAGGAGCAGGAGGATACAACACAGGAGATAGGATTTGAGGGTTTTGATCATCGTGGCCTTGGAGTGATGTTGGTGGTTGCTTATCTTATGGAGAGGCCTGGTATATGTGAGGCTGAGAGGGTATGGAAACATGGATATAAAGTCCAAGGGTTTTGCATGACTGGCTCTGTTTAGGGACAGTGCAATGCTGGCTACAGACTCTGGTTCAATACCAGCTGTCAATCCAAAATTGTTGTGGGGCATTATCTGTATATCGGGTGATAAGCTATAGTTTATCTTATTGATATCAGGAGGGTCTTTATGTAGCAAGACCATGGTTATTGTTAGTAGTATGACTCTATGCCAAGCGAGTGTCATTTTTAGCTATTTGGTTTGCTACAGATATGAGTTGTCCTGGAAGAAGGTGATACTACAGAAAGGGCCCAGACCAGAGGGGAAGATGGAACCAACCACTAGGAGCCTTGTGGTAGGGGTGTGAAAGTGGGCTGATTGTTCCTAAAGGAATAGGAAATAGAGTTCAGATCACCTTAGGGTGGGGGTAGGGGGTGGCTGGGGGGGAATAGCTAAGCATTGCTGTGCAAGCTACACAGCGGGCACACAGGTTAAATTAGCTGTAAATAGCTACACAGCAATATTCGGAAGCACAGAAAAGTACATAAGTGACTTGGCTAATGTGGAACAAATTTAGTCATAGTGGGTACTATATAGAAGATGACGAGATATCTAGTGCTCAAACATCTTAAAGTGTTAGCAAGGTAGATTGCCATGCTGCAGGAGACTCATCTTTATTGAGGCAGAGTCACTCCTGTTCTGCAGAATTTGGGTGGGTCAGGCATATGGAGCAGGGACTAGTGCAACTCAAAGGGGGGGTAATTACCTCATTTGCTAGGAATATTCACTTCCAACTTTCCCATAAAATTCCTTACACTGAAGGCCATTATTTAATGCTTGTAGGGACTGTAGACCATACTGATGCAGTCCTTGGGAACATTTATGGACCAGTGTGGGTAGCCCACAGTTTTTTATGAACATTCTCCATGTCTTGGCTACATATGCCTGTGGCAAGCTAGTCACTGCCAGTCATATTGGCAGACATGTTTTGTTATATTTTTATGTGATTTTGTATATGTGTAAATTCCACAAGAATGACAGCATTAATGAAAGGGTCACATAGAGAGAAAGAGAGAGAGACTGGATTTTTTTCAAATAGTTGACCTTCCTCTTTGACCTGAGGGGGAAGCTTGCTGGGCAGGAAGCCACATTATTTCAAGGGCTGCTCAACAAGGATGTGACAGAAAACCATCACATGTCATAAACCTTTGCACTTTAAAGGCAAGATGCTTGGGAAACCAGGTTTGGGGAACTAGCCCTTCTTGACAAGCTAGTTTAAATTGTCTTACCAGTAAGGCAGTAAGACATCAAAAGGGCAGCCAAGAAATTGGGTTAGGGAAATATATATAATAATTCCCTCAAACTTTGGAAGTGCAAGAGTGACATCTACTGCCCCCCCCAAAAAAAAGACAAGGCCACCAGCTGACAAAGGGCAGTGTCACAGATTGTGGGGGGATGCCTATTTAAGGACCTCCAACCAGAAGCTCAGTGCATTTGTTACGGTATTTTGGCTTTTTGGCATTTGATTTTGACACTCTTCTGACACACAAGAAGCAAGACTGCCACAACACAGAGACAGACTAAGAACCAGAGACTGCACTTATTCTTCTGGATTTCAATTCACTACAAACGTTAGGTAGAAATTAGATAAAATCTTATAGTGTGTTGTTTTCTGTATATTTTCTCACTTTTATTTGTGTTATTCTGTGACCAAATTTTCTAAAACCTATAGTCGTAACTGTATGATTATTAATTATTTTACTAAAAACATTTGCTTTTAAGAAACCTGCCTGAACGAGATTTTTCATATTGTGTGTGGCTGTGGGACATTTAATAATAATCTGTGACTAAACTGTTATTGCTAAGGGGTGTCACCATAAGCTACCAATCCAACAAGGATCTGAAAAAGGGAAATCTGGGTAAAGATGAAAAAATTACTCACCTTAGTAATTCTGTTTCTTCCCAGTGATACTCGGGTATTCATAACTTTCTGCAGTAAGCCTGGAGGGTTGGACTGCCTGGAGAGAATGGAACGTATGCAAATGATGGAATCATCAGCACGTGATAACTTTTCAAATGCTGCCCTATACTAACTGCCAATGTTCTAAACCTCCTCAGATTTTCTAGGAGCCTGAATAGATAAGCAACCCAGTAAAAAACAAAAAGTATTTGAAAAGAGAAAAATAATTCAAAATGACCCCAATTTGGTCATAAGAGAAAAACTCCAACTGGAGAAAACACAGAAACATTACTGAAAAGTCGGTATGCCAGCAAAACATGCGAAGAATAAAGACCATGAGCCTTGTTTACCAACTTGTACCACTATGTGGCAACATATATACACATTGTGGTGTACCCTTTTGTGGTAGTGCAGCATGCAGGAGTGCAGAGGCTTGAGTTCTGGAAGGGGAGGTAGGGTGGGAAGTTATGAATACCTGAGTATTACTGGGAAGAAACAGAATTACTAAGTTGAGTAATTTTTTCTTCTAACCCCAGTAATAATCAGGTATTTATAACTTTCTGCAGACTACAAAGCAGTACCACTGGAGGTGGGCACAGAACATTTACTTGGGAAACAGACTCTGCAGGACTGCTGTGCCAAACCTAGCATCACTTCTGGACTGGATGTCTAGACTGTAATGCTTTGTAAAGGTGTGTACTGTTTTCCAGGTAGCTGCTTTAAAGATATCCACTAGAGGAACATCCCTTGCAGCTGCGAGCATAGCAGCTGTCCCCCTGGTGGAATGTGCCCTCAACCCTGTTGGGAGCTCCCTACCAGCTTTTGTGTAGCAGAATTGAATACACTGGACTATCCAATGAGAAACAGATCTTTTAGAAGCTGGATTACCTTTTCCCAGATCCCCAAAGGTCAGAAACAGCTGTTTTCTGTCCTGCCTTTAGTCCTTTGTGTCTGTAATATAGTAACTAAAAGCTCTCTTTACATCCAGACTATGAAATCTTCTTTCACCAGAAGTAGAATACTCAGTGAAAAAGACAGGTAGGGTAATGGATTGGTTGCTGTGAAAATCACAGACTACCTTTGGTAGGAATTTTCTATTTGTTCTCAAAACTTCCTTATCTCTGTGAAAAGAGATATAATCCTGCTCCACAGAGAGAGCTTGTAGTTCACTTATTCTTCTTGCAGAAGTAATTGCCACTAGAAAAACTGTTTTCCAAGTGACATATTTAAGTTGAGCTGTAGCCAGAGGCTCAAAGGGGTGCCCCATGAGCTTGGCTATACAAACATTAAGGTCCCATGCTGGCACCGGTATCCTGTGAGGAGGGTGCAAATGAGCCAAACCCTTGAAGAACCTTTTAAAAATGGGGTCTGAAGCTAGTGATACCCTAGCACCAGCAGAAATGTAAGCAGTCAATGCTGCAAGGTGTACCTTGAGTGAATTTGGTTGTAGACCTAGAGAATGTAAATGAGAGAGGTAATCCAAAACAGCTGGGACCCCAGCCTGTAATAGAATCAAATCCTTAGTCGAACACCAGATGGAAAACCTTTTCCACTTAAAAGAATAAGTTTTCTTAGTGGAGGGTTTCCTACAGCCCCTCAGAATGTGAAGCACCAATTCAGAGAGTTGCAAGTTAGCATACTCTAACTCCTCAAGAACCAAGCTTTGAGATTGAGGGACTTGAGGTTCAGGTATAACAGGGTCCCTTGGTTAGAGGTCAATAGATTGTGCCTCAGAGGGAGTCTTATTGGTTTGGCCACAGACATTGAGAGCATTAGAGAGTACCATGGCTGCCTGGGCCAGTCCGGGGCTATTAGGATCAGGGATGCTGAATTGGACCTGAGTTTGAGCAACATTCTAAAGATCAGGGGAAAAGGAGGGAAAGCATAGAGAAACCTCCCTGCCCAATCTAGAGTCAGGGCATCCAGTGGCAAAGTGCCCTGATCTGGTGGCCTACAGCAATACTGAGGCAAGTGGTGGTTCTTGTGGGATGCGAACAAGTCCACCTCTGGAGTGCCCCACCTTCGGAAAATTATGTCCACCACCTGTTTGTTCAGAGTCCATTTGTGATGGGCCTGATTGATTTGACTTAAGGCATCTGCCAGGGTATTGTCCTTTCCTGGTAGATGTATTGCCTGCAAGGAGACTCCCAGAGAATACGCCAGGGTCCAAATTGTCATGGCCTCTGTGAAAAGTGGCCCTGACCTGGTGCCTCCCTGTTTGTTGATGTAGTACTGTACATTGTGGTGGTATTGTCTGTTCTGACCTGTACCACCTTTGACTGTTCCAGTCCTGAAAAAGTTTTTAGAGCCAGAAAAACAGCCCTGAGTTCTGACAGGTTTATGTGCTGGAGGGACTCTGAAGCTGACCAGGTGCCCTGTACTGTATGATCTCCCAAGTGGGTGCCCCAGCCCAAAAGGGATGCATCTGTTGTGAGAACAACTGAGGGGTTGTCTTTCTGAAAGGGAACACCTTCCCTTAGATTGGAAACTTCCTTCCACCACTGCAAGGCTTGCAGCAGGGTTCGTGTGACCGGAATGGGTTTTGTAAGAGAATCTTTTCTTTGACTCCAGTGAGCCCTGAGGTGGAACTGGACGTCCCTCATTTGAAACCTTGAACCCAGCACTGTGGCTGTGGATGCAGCCATATGTCCCAGAAGTTGCAAGAACTGTCTTGCAGGCTTGCTCGTGTTCAAGGTGAAGGAGTTTGCTACCTCTTGAAGATTTTTGACCCTGTCCAGAGAGAGGTAGGCCCTGCCCTGCAGGGTGTCTATCTCTGCCCCTATGAACTGCAACCTTTGTGCAGGAGTGAGGACTGACTTTTCGAGATTGATAATGAATCAATGATAATGATTCAATGATAATGATAATGAATTGATAATTGTGGAGGCAGAGACGGTGGAGGGGTTCAAGAGGAGCTGGGACAGGTACAGGGGAAGGGTTCTGGAAGCAAAATCCAATGCAGCAAGAATATCTGGAACTGGGAAGGGAGAAATCAGAGAAGGTGAGGGGGGGGCAGCAAGGTCAGCACCCAGGGTGGGGGCTGACCAATCGAGCAGACTCGAAAAACCGTTAGGCCTATTCTGCTGGCATTTTAGTATGTTAGTATGAATCCTAAGGATTCCAGGAGGCCTGAGTAAGGCTTAAGTACTGAATGACCTGTTGTGGTGATTTGCCCACCAACAGCCAGCCATCCAGATATGGAAAAACTGTCACACCTTGCCCTCGAAGGTGTGCTACCACTGGTGCTAGGCACTTTGTAAACACCCTTGGGGCCGAAGAAAGGCCAAAAGGCAGGGTTGAAAATTGGTAATGACTTGAAGTGAGTTTGAATCTGAGGTATTTCCTGTGAGACTCCTTTATGGGAATGTGGAAATAGGCATCTTTCAAGTCCAGTGATGCCAACCAATCCCCTCTTTGGGTTGTTGGCAGAATCAATGCTAAATTTACCATTTTGAACTTTGGCTTTCTTAGATGCCTGTTTAGGGCTCTGAGATCCAATATAGGCCACCACTCCCCACTTTTCTTTGTGGTGAGGAAGTATCTGGAGAAAAAGTCCCTTCCTCTCAATGGGCTTGGGACAGGCTCCACTGCTTTTAAAAGTAGCAGTTTCTGGACCTCTGCCTCCAGTAGAATCTTTTTTGCCAGGGAAGGTGCACTGAAACCCTTGGCTGTTAAAGGAGGAAGGGATTTGAAACCCAGAGACAGACCCTGACCGACAACCTCCAGGACCCACTTGTCTGTGGTGATGGTCAGCCAAGCTTCGATGAAGTTGGAAAGTCTGCCTCCAACAGGGAGTGAGGAGGCGGCCTGTACTTCAGGGAGCCTGCTTAGCTTGGGTTGGAGGCTGTGCTTGAGCTCCACGCCTAGATCCCCTTCGACCCCTGCCCCTAAAGTACCCTTGCTATGGGTACTGTTGGTACTGGGGTATGGCCACTGGCTGGAAAAAGGGGCTGGTGTGGTAGGACCTGCCCCGGCCTGCCCTTCCATAAGGCTTGGTGGATGGAGAAGCTCTCTCTCTACTAGAGTTGCTCCTATAGGTGGCCTTGTACTCATCCACCTTCTTCATGTATGCTACAGTAGATTCTCCGAAAAGAGCATTTCCCTCTAAAAGAAAATCCAAGGCCTTAGACTGTGTATCAGCAGTGAGATTTGTGCCCCTCAGCCAAGAAAATCTCCTCTGGGCTATCGTAGTTGCCATCCATCTGGCTGCAGTATCGTTGGTATCAGCAGCCATCTGAAACTGGTACTTAGCTGCCTCTAGCCCAAACCTAGCTGTTTCTGCTAGGTCATCAGACAGGGGTGAGGGAGCTTTCTGTGAAATGGCCAGTACTGACTGCCACAGAGACTTTTGTTGCTGGGCAGCATAGGCCTGGAAGTTAGCCTGCCGCACGGCTAGGGAGGCTGACAGGTATCCTTTCCTTGCCATGCTATCTATTTTGCTGGAGTCCTTATCTGGTGGGTGGGATGCCAGAGGGACTCTAGCCTTATCACAGGCTGCCTGTTGGATGACCCCTTGGTGATCCGGATGGGAAAAAAGGAACTCTGCCCCTTGCTTCTCCAACTGATATTTCTTGTCCAGCCTCTTATCCAGAGGGGGGACAGAATTTGGGGTCTGCAACAACTTTAGAGCATCTTTCTTAAAAAATGTATTGACTGGGAAGAGGAGGGCTTTGGTGGGAGTTAAACCCATCATCTCCAGATATTCTGTTTCCTCCTCATCCTCCACTTCTTCCCTTGTGGAGACATCAAGGGCATCTGCCATCTTTCTCACAAAGGTAAAGTGAGAAGAAAAATCTTCAGATGTCCTGGGGGGGATCCAAAGTCCTGCTCAGGGGAGACCTCGGGCAAGATGAGTTCCCCTTCATCCTCCTCATAATCACTGCATTCCTCCTCTTCAATAGGGGGAATAATGCCAGACTGACCTGCCGTGACAGGTGGCTACTGTGCAGGGGGCACCAAACCCTGCAAAGCCTGAATAACTTTAAAAGCCGGTACAATTTCCACAGGAGTTGGCATGACACTAGCAGATACAGGAGTCCCCTGGTTAACATTTGGGGTTCAGTATGCTTCAGCTTACGTGCTTTTTTAGAGGGAACCAGGGAGCTAGCCAGTTCAGATGACCTGTTAGTAATTTTATCACCTGTATCAGGGGTGGAAGTAGCAACAGGTGTGGGTTCAGCCACAGTAACAGAGGGTATCATCTGGTCAGAGCCAGAGGGACCTTTGGGGAACTTTTTCATTAGCTGTTCCAGGCATTTTTCAATAGTTTTTTTCAGGAAAAGACAGGCAGATTTGACAATCTTCTTTAAGATGCTCATATCCCAGACAAGTGACACACATAGTGTGCTTATCTGCCTTTGCAAAAACATCCCCACATTGAGTACAATTCTTAAAACCAGGCTCGCCCATCTTTTTCTTTGGTTTTTCTGCCATTTAAACTGACAAAAAGATAATCACAAAAGGCAAAAATTTAAACAACAACAATGCGGTTATGTTCAGTTCCGGAACCGAAAGGGAACCGGAGGAACCGAACCGATAAAAATTCTGGGACCGGTAGTAGCAGTTCAGTAACCGATAACTTTGGTTACAAAAAAAAACACACTTTTAAACAATATTTAAAACAAAAATAAAGTGGGGTTTGTGCTAGAAAAACCCCTAGGCTATAAAAACTAACCCGGTTCCCTCCCGGCTATCCTGAACCGAGAGGAACCGGCCAAAATAACTAAATTACTACAAAAACAAGTTTAGCTAAATAAAACAATCAATATAAGGTAGCAATTGAAAAAATAAAGGAATACTTATGTGTTTTTTATAAGTTTCTTCACTTCTGACAGATGATGAAGACCGACACTCCGAGCGACCAGACTGTTCAGGCGGAGAGTAAAATCTGAGGAGGTTTAGAACATTAGTAGTTAGTATATGGCAGCATTTGAAAATTTATCACATGCTGATGATTCCATCATTTGCATACGTTCCATTCTCTCCGGGTAGTCCAACCCTACAGGCTTACTGCAGAAAGTTAGGAATACCTGAGTATTACTGGGGTCAGAAAGGGAGAATATGCATGTCTCAGGAAGGAGTCTGTGGGGATTAGAACCAGGTTATTGCTTGCCCTGTGGGAGACGACAAAAATCAGGGTCACAAAGCTACCCCTCGTAGATTGTTATGCCTGGATCTTCCCCTTTGTGCAACAACCCAGAAGGTTTCTCGTTTGGCTACAAGACTTGAGACCTGTATTGCACCTTTATCTAGAGAGCAATGAGGGAGCCCTGGGGCCTCGTGGCGGCTGTTCAGTCATGACTTCGGTGAGCATTCTAGAAGGACATGTGGAGGGTTTTCCTGTTTTCCCCCTTCCTGTCATGGACTGCACTTGGGGTGGGCACTGTGAGCTCAGTGGACCTGACCCTCAGGAGTGGGTTCTTGACAATGCCCACCTGCAGAGCTTGCTTGCAGGAAGCTGGAATTTAGCCTTCAATAATGTTTGGCTACATCTAAAGGTGGTATTTATAATGCATGCATAAATATCAAAAGAGTCAGAATTAAAAGTTCATCCTATGATCAGTTTGCTTCATAGAAACATCACAGACAGCAGTACTATAAATATCAATTCATAGGAATTTCGTCATTTAGACCCCAGGGATTCAAAGTATTCATGGTATAAATCCAAAATGTTTCATGCTGGGATAGTTTGTTCCCCAAATTTCCCCATGTGGTCCCAATATGACTCTCATTTGCCACAAATTTCAATCCCGTCAGTGAAGCATGGTGTTGCTGTTCAAAATGTCTGGCTACCAAGTTACTCTGTATTCTATTCCTAATAGTGGATTTGTGCTCACAGATTCTTTCCTTTAGTGTTCTTTTTGTCTGTCCGACATACCCCAAATCACATGGGCAAGTCAATAAAAAAATAATATTTGTACTGGAACAATTCATAAACTATCCCATTTGGAATATTTTGCCCATGCGTGGGTGTTTGAATTCTGTGGTATCGTGGGTATTGTTACACTGTACACAGTGTCCACACCTATAGCTTCCTTTGGTGGGGGATTAACCACATTTGTCTCTCTTCCACTGGAGTACACAGACCCTAGACCAACCTATCTTTCAAGTTTCTTCCTTTCTTATATGTAAATCTCAAATTTTCATATGGTGTCCCTTTGAAAACTTTGTCTTTACTCACAGTGTTCCAGTGTTTCCTTATTATGGCTGTGGGCGGAGCTTACAGCCATCTTGCTGTCTGTAGCTGGAAAAATGGAGTATCATGGAACACATATTTTGGAGTTTTCAATGTATCTTTCCAAATCTACAGATCACTATGCCAGTTAAAATAAAATACTCCCTTCTTTCTGTTTAGAATGTTGGAGACATAACTCCAAGCTGCATATCAGATAGCCATTAGGAAACTGAAACAGCTTGTTAAATATTGATTGCCTATTAAACTGGAGATTTGTTTACTCTCTTCAAAATGCAACAACTTGCACATTTAAATACTTAGCATTTAAACATGTTCTTGCAGGGGTGTGGCCTGAGCGGCGACATGGCGGCAGCATAATTTCACAGCTCTGTTCCCAACCTAGTGCTAATTGTGGGTACCTGATGTAATCCGTGACCTCAGGTGGCCCTAGTGATGAGCTTTTTTTATTTTTCTTTACCCTGACTGCTGTGAAGTCTTCTTTGCCTCCGATTAAGTTGCAGATCCAAAGTTTCCACAGTCAGCTCTCCTGTGAGCATATGGTCCTGTAGGCCGCACAGGCCCCGACTCGATTTGCCTTCATCTCCTGCCCGGGAAAGGCAGCGTCGGCCAGTGCCCTGTCAAAGGTCCACAGCATCTCATGTGCACTACCCAGAATTTCAGCTACTTCCTGCATCTCAGTGGAACCTCTGACAGTGGCCTATGGCTGAATCAGCATCTGGGAGGTCTCCCATAATTTCTGGCTCCAGTTCGGATCCTCCCTATCAGCAGTTACAGGCCATGGACCTTCTGGCATACATCACCAGGATGCTGGAAATGCTATTGAGCAGGGTGGACAGCATTAATGCCACCCTTACTGGCAATGTGGCCGATGTTCGTAAACTTGAGGACCAGGTAAATGTATTGCAGCAGAGAGCTGATGGGCTGGATTAAGCAGGAGCAGTTATGGAGGCACCTACAGGAACATGAGCACAGATTAGCAAGGCTGTGGGAGCGGGCTGAGGACCAGGAAAACTGAGGGTGCTGGAATAACATTCAGATACTCGGCGTCCCTGAGGGTGTGGAGGGGCCTAATATGGAGAAATTCTTGAATGAACTCCTGCCCAAGTTACTGGGAGACAGGTGGAGGGGACAGTAGATGTGGAAAGGGCCCATTGAGTGCATGCTAAATCTGACCCCCGCACCTCTCCCCCTCGGCCCACTATAGCTTATCTCTTGTGCTACTCAACTAAAGAACTACTGAGAGTGGCGAGGGACCTGGGGGATATTTCCTGGAAGGGTTCACATATCCTGTTTTTTTGGGACTATTCCCATGAGGTAGCAATGAGGGGAAAAGCCTTTGCCCCATCAAAAAAGTGCTTCAGAAACATGGCTTTAAATACCAAATGTGAAGGCTCACCTCATTGTATGTGGCTAAGGAGGGAAAGGAGATTCTGGCACAGCATCCGAAAGAAGTGGAAGGCTGGCTGGAGAAGTTCTGGCCCGATATGCTGTGGCAAACTACATCTCCCATACACCTCTGGTTACCAGGGGGGTGTGCTTAAACAAAGAGGAACCAAAATGAAGAGGTGCAGGTCCATGGAGACCCAATTCAGGATCGGAATGTGCAACAGGCCCCCCAGCTCCAGTTCAAGGACCCGGCTACATTTTTTAGATCCCCAGCCCAAAAGTAACAAGTCTCCCCTGGCTACTACTGACTCTTCAACACCAACTTCTGAAACGGCACCGAAAGTGCGGACGTACAGACCCAGACCAAGATCTCGGAGCAAGGGGAACAAACTGCATGCCAAGTGGAGGCCCCCCGCCAGCCAAGCTCCTGAAGGGAGATTCCAGTTCGGAGGAAGAGTATCCACAGGGCCAGTATGTGATCAGCGAGGAGATGGACACCAACTTTCCTTTAGATTGGGTGGCTGAGTCTGAAAACGTAGCACAGGTGGATGCAGAGACCGTCCTTCCAATTAGACCAGGTATCCTATCCTTTGCAGCAGCTGTATCTCAAGGTCTCTCACAGTGGCCGCCCCAGAGCGCTCCCCCCTCAAGCTCTAACCCCGCAGGGCCAGATGGTTGAAGTGGCGTGGACTGCCTCTAGGACTCTGTATCATAAATATGCCTTAAATTTCTTCTTGGCCTATCTCTAGCTGAGTTAACAAGCTTTGTCATGTTTTTTTTTTTTAACTGAGTATATTAAGGGGCTCCTCCCTGCTTACAGGGTGGGAAGATTACCCTCTGCTGAGAGGTGTGGGACTGTGTGTGTAGAGGACAGCGATATCTCTTTCTGCTGGTGCACCTACTTCTCTTCCCATCTAGAGGTCTGCTTTTCTGCTCTAGAGGTACCCCCTGCCCTATATCTCAAATGGTGGGGCTTAGTCCAATCCTGTCCTTTGCTGCTAGCTCATACTAGGAATAAATGGGTGCCACATTCCTTCCTACCCTCCTTATCTTCCCCTCTCTGCCTACGGCAGATAAATCAGCCAGCCTGCGGTCTATTTGATGGAGATCCTCCTTTGCTCCTTGCTGCATGGCTCTTCAGTCCCATCCTTGTCACCTCCATTTAATTGCCTACCTCATCTCTCTGGTTTGCAACCCTTTTCTAGGTGGCAGTTGCCCCTCTCCCCCTGTCCCCCCCTCCACCCCCCCTTCTCTCCCTATACTCTCAATCTCCCGCACAGATCCTCCTGGATCACATACTAGTGAGTATGAACCTGGGTGGGGATGGGCTACATAGATTGTGACCTTTTCTCTACCCTTGTTGGGTGCTGTGAGCCAGCGTTGCTCGGGTGTACAGTACCAGTATCTGTGGTATCACCCCAAACGTGCTTATCTCCTCACCCTTAGTGGTTACACAGGTACTATCTGTCAATCTATAATTGGTTTTGTCCTTGTTGGAAGCAGTTAGTTATTTGGTTATTGCTTTTTGCATTGTTGACTTAACTCTGTGTTGTATCTTTTACTCTTCATAAAAACAGTTTATTCCATAATAAACCTAGTATACTACTGTTTGCATTGCTAACCCTTTGCTACAGCTCCTTCCAGAGTTCTCGCTTGATGAGGCCAAGGGACTACTCCCAGGTGGCTGGCTACAACACAGGGTCTATACTCCTCCATTTACTAGTAGCCTCCCTGTAGATAGGTGACATCCTTTTGTTCAGCTGCATGGGCCATGGCCAGGGTTAGCTCCACAGGTATGAGATGGGTCTCTTGGAATGTAATGGGCATGACTCACCTGGTGAACGAATGAAGATGATGCAGCATCTTCATTCCTTACATAAAGATATAGCCCTCATCCAGGAGACCCATCTCATTGCTTACCATTCTGCATCAGAAGGCAGAATGGTTGCTCCTTCACTCTAAACATCAATTCTGGGAAGGGGGTGAAAAAGGAGGAAAACTCCTAGCCTATTGGCTGCATAAACAGCAAGCTGCTTCTTGAATTCATGCTCTCAAAAGTAGGGCTGGGGCTGTTATTTCGGACCCCTTGGGAATCAATACTCGTATGTGGGAATTCTATCAGTTGCAATACCAATCCAGATTATACCTGGACCACTTACAGGTGTCCCAGTGTATTCAGGACTTTTGTGCCCAGATAAGTACTCCCCGCATTGACCCAGATCTTATGGCCAAGCTCGAGAAACCCTTTGCAGAGCACAAACAAAGGGCAGCTCTTTCACAGCTCTCCAAAGGTAAAGCCCCTGGACCAGATGGCGTGTCTGTTGAATTGTACCAATTCCTGACCCCCATCATCTCCTCTCCCTTGTTGAAGGCACTGCAGGAGGCCCACACCTCAGGATCTCTCCCACCCACAATGAGAGAGGCACTGATTACCCTGATTCCAAAAAAATCTACAGATCCACTGAATTGTGCCAATTTCCATCCCATTTCTGTAATCCCAGTGGAGCCAAAATTGTGGCCAAGATCTTAGCCAATCGAATTGCATCTGTTCTCCTTAACATAGTCCACCCCTCCCAGGTGAGCTTCACTAAAAGGAAGTCTGGGGATGACAATACGAGACTATTGCTCAGTCTAAAATGGCACACATTGCAATCGCAGGTTCCTATGGCAGCCTTAGCGGTTGACTTCTCGAAAGCCTTCGACTCAGTCGAATGGCCATATCTTCATGAAGTCCTCAGTTTATATGGCTTTGGGCCATACTTTCATCAGTGGGTGACCACCCTCTACAGCTCCCCGGCAGCCAGGATCCTTGTTAATAAGGATATTTCTTCTCCCTTCCAGTTAGGTAAGGGCACATGTCAAGGCTGCCCCCTGTCCCCCCTACTGTTTCTGGTGGCCCTGGACCCCCTGGTGAGAAAACCGCTGGCCAGCCCAGCGATCTCGGGCATACAGATTAAGGGTCAATCTTTTCTAGTGGCAGTTTATGCAGATGATCTCCTGTTGATGCGCTGTCACCCTCAGTCTTCTCTCCCAGTGGCACTCTCCATCCTCCAAGAATTTGGGGAGCTGTCAGGTCTGCAAATTAATCAGGGCAAGATGATAGTATCCTCTTTGAATCTGAGGTGTACAAGCTGTTTCTTACAAGGTGTAGGTCTAGCTTGGTCCCCCCAAGGATTCACTTACTTGGGGATAAAGATTCCTTTTAGGTGGAAGGACCTGAAAAGTTTGAATTTTTCCCCTTTGCTGACTAGTCTTTCCGCCAAGATTAGAAGGTGGTGGCATTTGTCCCTTTCCCTTATGGGCAAGGTGGTGGCCATCTGGATGTTTCTTCTTCCGAGGGTGGCCTATCTTTTTAATAAGCTACCTATCCCTCTTTCACCCCTGTTATTCAAGAATTTGGATAAACTGATGACATCTCTGTTGTGGGAAAGAAAGAAGCCCAGATGGAGCTGTAGCAAACTGCAGGCATACTGGTCTAGAGGGGGGCTGGGTCTCCCTTGGCTGCAGGGTTATCAACTTGCTTACCAACCACACAGGCCACAAAATGGTTTGCCCCTTCCACATTCCCATCACCTCTACGGGTCAACTTGGAAGCCAACATTTTAATGGGCACACCTTTATGGGCGCTTCTGACTGGGCACCTGCTGTCTAACCTCAAGCTGAACCTTGCAATGGCCACAGCTAGGAAGGGGTGGACCTTACTCATGGCCCACTTGGGCACACTCAAAAGGGAACATTCTCCCCCAACTAGAAACACCCCTCTCTGGAATAACCCACATATACATATAGACAGAAAGTCAATTCACTGGAAGGGGTGGGAGTCCCAGGGTATCCACACCGTCCACAACATGTACATACTGGATTCGTCTGACCTTATGTCCTTTACCCAGCTGCAAACTAAATATGAGCTCCTGACTAAGGACTTCTGGAAATTTTTACAAATCCGGAGTTCCAGTCTGGCTTTCACCTCCACGGCTAACCTGGACACTAAATGGGATTGGCTGGCCAGGCAACACAAAAATCGTGCAGCTTCTGGATTGGTAGGTCAGTTCTATCGAACTTGGAGGGACCCTAGACTGGACCCCTTGGAGCATTGCAGTTTGGCTTGGGCAGTGGAATTACAAGTCCCCATTTCTCAAGAAGCCTGGTACGACTGTCTCCAACAAGCGCACACTTCTTATGTAGATGCGAGGAGCCATCCGATTCAGCTCAAAATTCTACTGTGCTGGTACAGAACCCCCGCAGCTCTTTATGCACGAGGTTTGCTGACCCATGTCCAATGTTGGAGATGCCAGCACAGTCCAGTCAACATGCTCCATATTGTATGGCAATGTCCCTATTTGGCCCCTTTTTGGGAAGCCATCAGAAATGACTGCTCAGCCATGTTGGGCCACGATATGGATCTCACCAGCCCTACACTCCTTTTGGGTGAGATCTCCACCATTGCGAGAATCCTGGCAGAACATAGGGCCTGGCTGCTAAATGCTGTCATGAAGGCCAAGTGACTAATCCTTATGGGCTGGTGACAACTCTCCCCACCGTTCGTTACCACATGGAGGGCTGCTATGGCCAGGCCTGCTGGTCTAGAGAGATTTTCACACTTGTGAAAGGGGCAAACTTCCTGGTTTATGCGTAAATGGGGACTGTACCTTAGCTCCCCTCTCTCCTTGGTTCCTCCTACTCCACCTTGTAACCCTCCATAATTCCAGTTCCTATATGGTGGAGGCAGCAGGGAGCTATATTAACTAATATTTTCTTTCGATACTACATTTTTCTTCCATTCCTGGATCCAAAGAGTCCAGGCTATAGAAAGAGTCATTGTCACCATCTTCACAAATAAAATAATGAGTTCAGGGTCAGACTCATCTCCCTCTATATTCCCCCACAAAAAAGGGATCTGGGAGGTGAATCTCAGAATCCCTAATCTGGACAATGGTGTAGGCAACACTGGTGCCACCAGCCAAAGAAAAACAAGATGCTGGTACTGGTACTGGAGGCAGTGCCATAACCAGGACTAAAGCAAGCACTGGAAGGTCTCTTGGCACTGAGGAGAGCTCTGGGTCAGACTTTGAAAGGCCTAAACTCAGCACTGATCACCCAGCTGGCACCAAAGTGACTAGCAAAGGTTCCATGGCTGGTCTCAAGCAGTGACACTGAATGGGGGTACAGCCAGTGGGACAGGAGTTGGTGGCACAAGGTAGTGGGACCATTGAAGGAGCCAAATGATTTACCTGGATTTATCTTTTTTATTTTATTTTTTTATTCTTTGTTAACCAGGTAAGGCCCACTACGCACAAGCTCCTGTTTTCAGGGGCGACCCGGGAGCTCTGGGCTGGTTAAGTGACTTGCTCATAGTCACACAGTATGCAAGTGGAGGTTGTGGGAATCAAACCCAGGTCTGCTGGATGTACCAAGCTCATTCACAGATCATTACTCTAAACACTAGGCTATACTGCAAGTATATGTGGTTCCAGGGCCACCATCCCCAAAGTGCCTGGAACTAGATCCAAGGGCAGAGAAAAATGCCAGACTCTGTACCCACTGGTCCATAGGAGCTATCCAGTGTGGAACTGCCCACTGGGTCCCACAGGTAGACAGTGAGGACTCTAAGCCTGAGACCTCGATCTCCCATAAGCAGAAAATGGAAATTGCATACTTACTGTATTTCTTGATCTTCTTGGATGAAGTCTCCACCACTCATTCACACTAATGGGACTATGCCAGAGGTGCTAGGACCCAGTGGGAGCCAAAAATCTTCAGGAGGGTCAGCGCAGGATAGAACCATGCATGCGCAGAACCACAAGACTAGCCTGCGCCGTATAGACTATCTCGGCGTCGACTCTCCAACCGCCTCAGTATCTTTTCGACTGAGGAGGTGCAGCATAAACTAAAGAAAGAAAACCTAACCCTAACTTCCTGGCATGTGACGGCCCGGACAATCCATGCAAGAAGGGTCAATTCAACAATGTCTTCACAGCCTGAACAACAAGGAAGTGAAGACAAAAACGGAATGAGTGAGCTTGGTGGATAGTGGGTGGGCGTGTGAATGAATGGCAGAGACTTCGTCTAAGAAGATCAAGAATTACGGTAAGTACGTAATTTCCATATCTTCCTGGACTAAAAGTCTCCACCACTCATTCACACTAATGGGAGAGTACTGAGCACTGCCCCCCCCCCCCGAGTATGGTGGTAGGAGACAGAACTCACTCTGGATAGAAGTCTATAAGAACTGTGCTGCCGAAGAAAGTTAACTGTCTGGCATGGACATCCTGAACATAGTGCTTTACAAAGGTATGCACTGAGCTCCAACTCACTGCCTTGCAGATGTCTGCAACAGGAACATTACAAATCTCCACCAGGAAAGCCGCAACCTCTCCAGTAGATGGTGAGAACCCAGCCTTCCAACATGAGCTGTGCCATGGATTAGTACTGTCCAAAAAATGCTACTATCCAAGCAAAAATACATCTCATGGCAACAGGCTGACCCAGTCAAGGTATTCGGAAAGATACAATAGTTGCTTAGATGCGTATCTCTTCACTCTGTCAATGTAGAATCGCAGAACCCTCAACATTCAGAGAGATAAAAGAAGTGCTCTCCTTCATTCTGGAGTTAACAAAGAAAGTAGGGAGAAGCAAAACTTGACTAACGGTAACTGAGCCAGTGACGTGTTGTCTACTGGCTCAAGATAGTCCGAAAATGCAGAGAGGTGAACATTCTCTGCCGAGAAATGCAGACCTGCATTCATCAGGTCCATGAGGCACCCCAAATGTTTACTTGGTGGACAACCAAAAGGGTCCAGATGGAACTTTGCACACCGGATGGTGAAGTGAAACCACTTACCCATGCAAGTCCTCCTGGTGGAAGATCTATGCGTGGCTAAGAAGATTTCTACAATTGTCAGGAAACCTAAAACTTACCCACTTTCATCTCTTCAGGAGCCTGTCATGAAGATGAAGTGAGCACAGGAAGGATGGACCAAAGTCCCTGTGTCAGAGGGTCCATTCGCAGAGGGACTCACCTCGGGGGAACTTCTGACCGTTAATCTACACAAATTCTATCTCCGAGGCCAGTCTGGAATGATGACAATCATCCTGTCCCCGGTTGCCTACAACTTGAGCAGCACCCTCTGAACTAAGAGAAGAGGAGGAAAGCATACAGGAGCATCTTGTCTACTGCAGTGAAGACATCCTGACAGAAAACACCAGGGTCTGGATTTCTGAAGCAGGATAGGGGCAGATTTGCATTGAGAGGGGACACAGAAAGGACTAGGTCCGGACTGCCCCACTCATCAAATAGCGACTGCACAATGACTGAACTGACACAATGTGCTCAAGACACCCCCCTCACCTCCCCACGGCCTTCCTGCACAGAGAGTAGGAGAGTGCTCTACCCTGCTTGTTGATGAAAACATCACAATTTTGTCATTCATCCAAAGTGGGATCACTTCATGGCAGAGAGCCTCCTTCAGAACTTAAAAAGCATATAAGACAGCAATCCTCTCTAAGAAATTTATGAGAAGATGATGCTCCTCCTCCTGGCTCCACAGCTGAATGTGGAGGTCTTGACGGTGAGCTCCCCAACCAACCAGGAGTGCAACTGTGGTGATGGTGATCTGGGATTTAGAGGGTAAGGGTATACCTAACAGAAGCTAGGTTGACTGCATCTACCATGTAAGTAATTTTGTCCGAGGTTCTGTCATTTATGCGGAGGATTGCGGATGTGTGGTCAGAGACCACTATTTGTTGCGGATGAAGGCATAAGTCCCTGCATCCACTGCATCGAAAAGGGCCCGGACAGAGTCGCTTTCCATGAAGTAATGAGACATCTGAAGATGTCATTTCTTCTGCTCTCTGGAAGGAAGAACCCTTGCCCTGGAGGTATCCAGGAGGGCTCCTATGAAAAGAGCTGTTGGGAAGGTGAAACTGGCACCTTCCCTGAATCAGAAAACCCCTCCTGGAAGAAAGTGGCTGAGAAGCTGTGGCAACTGCTTCCTGAGACTCTAGCCCGGATGGGCTGGCTTGGAGCCAAACATCCAGGAAGTGAAGGCTTGAATACCAAGGTTGTAGTGAACTCCTTCCTGAACAGGTACTTATTTAACCATTCAAGGTTGAGAAATGGATGTTATCTTGGAACCAAGCAAAGGAAGCCGACTCACCATGGAACAACTTCTACTGCTATGAGGCCTGTCTCTCAGAAGAAAGAGGGTCTGACAGAGGGGCAAACAGACTGGGCTGCCGCCTGGGTCTAGGAAAAAGTTCTGTGAAATTGGGAGAGTATCCCTCCCAGACAATCCTGATGACCCATACATCCACTGGATTGGACTTTCACTAGTTATAAAACCAAATCAGGTGCCCTCCCACTACCGCTGAGAGGTGTCCACCTCAGACAGCTGAGGTGGGACCTGGGCTGGATCCAAGAGGATGGTACCAGGTGCTTTCGGCCCTGTGCCCTCTGCTGCAATTTTTTTTTTTTTCGCAGTTGAGGAGTTGGTTCCTGACAAAGGCTTCCAGGCCTCTACCTTGGAAGGACTGCTAGTTACAAGAATGATGATGGTGCCATCCCTGTGAGGGGCAGCAGGAGTCTGAGAGTCCTCCAGAGCTCAATCTGAGGGCTGAACCAATAATCACTGCCAAGGAGATGTTAATCACCTGCTGCCAATGGTTGCCACCCTAGGGGCAGTGTCATAGGGGTCTATAAAAGCTTTTAGCTGATTATTGGGCTATATGCCCCTATCAATAGAGTGGTAGAGCCCAGGAGGCTCTTGACCATTGAATTTAGTGTGTTCCACAGGGTGTACTTGTGCAGAGGACTGAAGGAACTCCAGATGTGGAAGTCTGCTTTGGTCCACAGATGAAGTCAGAAATGTTATATATCCCTGAAGAAAAACTGAAAAGAAGATCTTCCATCACAGGCTCTGCTGATACAGAAGGCTTCCATTCCAGCCTCTAAAATGAGTCATCTGCTGCGTCTCCGACAAAGTAGGACAGGGAGAGATACTCATCCAGATCCACTTCTACCCCAGAAGAACCTCCAAAAGGCAGGTCCAGGCTAGAATCACAAGAGGCGCCACCACCTGGAATGGCATCGAGGAGTTTGGTGCCATTCATGATGCAGGCATCACTTGTGGCTCCAGCACCACGTGTGGCGTTGGCACCACCCACGGTGCCGGCACCACTAGTGGTGCCGGCACTACAAGCAGTGCTGGCACCACACACGGTGTCAGGCATACTGGCCCTAGACCTGAAGGAAAAAGGGGGGAAGGAAGCAGTACCCATGCTGGCCCCTGCAGAGGAAAAGGTGAGGGGGTAGGCACATGGGGTCAGTGTCGATAGCGCTAGCACTGGAGAAGGCACCGCGCGCATCCTGTCCTCCCAACTCAGCCATGGTCCAGTGGCTCTGAGGCCCAAAGGCCTCAGAACCAGGTCTACTGGCCTAATCAACTGGGCAGAGGTTATACCCTCTGCTCTAAAAGAGTGTCCCAGAGGTGAAACTGCTCACCAGAGCCCCATCGAGACCAGAGATAGGGCCCAGTGTCGAAGATTGCGACCATTAAGAATGGAGCCACAGAGGATCCCTCCGAAGTTGAGTCAGGCCTACTGCTCACCACCACCGACAATCCCCATGCAGACGTACCAGAGGGCGACCTCGAGCGGTACCGTTTCTTCTTCCACCAACAGGAGGAAGAAGAGCTCGAGGTCAAGCGGAGCTGGGTCCCTAATCAAGGTCGGGAATGGGCACACTGCTTTTGTGCTATGGGCGGACTGTCCTCCCCCCAGAGCACCGGACTGGCTATAGAGGAAAATTACGTACCTACCGTAATTCTTGATCTTCTCTTGTATCTTCACCATTCATTACTTCCTGGGTGTAAGCCGGAGGCCGCACCCCGTCACGGAAAGCTTTTTTTTTTTAATGTTCAACGCCCCGCCTCGAGCGACGCTACGCGTCATTATGCGCGAGGCGGCCGTTAGTAGCGACAAACTCCTCCTCCAACTCAGTTCTGTGAGCCGGAGGCAAAAGAGAAAGCAGAAAATATAGATAGCGAGGCAAGATAGCCGGGGATAGCAAACAAGGAAGAATGAACTGAAAAGGAATAAGCCGATGGAGGAGGACAGAGGAGATAAGAACATCCCTAGTCTAGGGACTGCAGGGCCTCCTTACCTGGGCGACTCTAGGAGGAGAGATGAGTAAGGGAAATGAGAAAATAGAAGAAGAAGAAGAAATAGAAGAGAGATGGGATGTTGAAGGGACCAGAATGCCCCACGAGCATAGTTAGCTTGTAGCTGAAGGCTCGACTAAGGGAAGCAAGAATCATAGATAGAGCTGAAGGAAGGTTCACGAACCCGCTAGACAGACTCAGGAGGCATAGTCCTCATCTTCAACATGCCATTGTTCATGACACCTCGGGCTCCTGGCGGGAAAAAGGCCTTAACTGGAGGACACCGGAGGGAAGAATAAAACCCCAGCAGCATGAGAGTGCTGCTCAGGGGTTTTGAAATGGAAAATGCAAGCCTTTCAGGCATTTCAAGACAGAAATGGGACTCAGACTGATTGGCTAAGGCAGGCCAAGGCTTAGGCCGGTTAGGATTGGATATGGTCAGCAGAGCTCTATTGTAAAAATTGTCCAGGAGGACACTTAAAGGGAGAAACCAATAGCAAAACAGCGAGAAGGAAAGCCTACCTTCTCATTTGCCTTCTTGTTTGATTTCTCCTTTTTGACTAGATGCATGACCCAGATACCAAGATGCCTATAGCAGTCGGAGAGAGTTCCCTCAGCATTTTTTTTTTTTTAAAGAAGAAAGGAACAGACGTACTCGTTCCTCTGCTCTGCAAGGCAAGAATAGAGGGGGGGAAAGATTTCAGGGCAACTATCTGAACACGGGATTGCAGGATCAAAACTGAATAGCCTGAGCCAGACCAAAAAACCCCAGAGGTATCTTGCCAGAAGAATAGCAAGAGAAGTAGTGCAGTCTGATCGCCAATACAATCACGAGATGGCCCATGAATCTTAGAGTAAGTAATTTTTCTGGGTGTAGGACCCTCCCCTTAGAAAAAGAACTTTTTATTTTTTTTTGGAAAAATTAAGGAATTTTCCCCTATATTTTATAAACAAAAGAGAAATGCAGAGAGAGGAAGGAGACGGGAGGTGGAGAAGCCACAGGAGGAGGCCACTGAGGGGATGGTGGGTGGGTGTAAGTAATGAATGGTGAAGATACAAGAGAAGATCAAGAATTACGGTAGGTACGTAATTTTCCTATCTTCCCTTGTCAATCTTCACCATTCATTACTTCCTGGGTGAGTACCAAGCTCCTCTTCCCCAGGAGGGGGAAGAGGCCATACCCTGAGGGAACAAGACCCCCAGCCTTCTGCTGGTGAGAAACAGAAGGAGAAGACCCTGGCTTATTCAGAAAGCCTAAGTGGGAGAAGAGCTAGGAGGTGCCTCCCGAGGACGAGGAGACGGATGGAGCCCCTGTAAAAGTCTCCTAGCTCTGGATGAGAAAAGATGGGTCCCCCGGAAGGCGGAGCGCATCACCCTACGCCGGGCCAGGGGTGACAACCTGGAGAGACGAAGCCATGCCATCCGCCTGATGCAGATCGCTGTCCCCGCAAGCCTGGAAGCCACCTCATTGGCGTCATAAGATGCCCTTGCTTGGTGTCTTGCCAGCTCCAGGCCTACCGCGGAGAGGGCAACGGCTTGTCTGGTTTGCTCCGTGTCAGGCATAGATGCCAGCAGCTGGGACATCATCGACCACAGATGCCGGTTGTAGGCAGCGTGGTGAGCCTGATGTGATGCAATACATGCACTCGCACGCGAAGAAGAGAACACTCTTCACCCCCAACGGTCGAACTGGAGAGAGTCCGAATCCGGTGGGCGGTCGTGCGCCAGGCAACGGCGCCCAGAAGGAGTATCCAGGTATACCAAACCTGAGGACGGGTTGGGAAGGGAACCTAGAGACTCAGAGGGGGCACAATACCTATGCTGGCAGTCCACTGGGGCTGGGGAAGAAACGGCAGGGAACTGCCAGGACCGGATAGATGCCTCCTGGAAGGGGATAGGCCAGGAAGGTACCACCAGATGCTGGGCACTGAATTCACCAAGGAATTCACGCGTCACCCATTCGGTATTGTCTCTCCGAACGTAGGAAATCCGAAGATCCCTCACCATCCTCGAGAGGAAATGCTGATATTCTGTGAAATCAGCATCGGAGGACAGATGAGCAGGGTTCCTCTCCCTCAGAGGAGGGAGACGAGGATGATGGGAACTGGAATGTCCAGAGGATTCCTGCGGTGGTGGGGAGAGTCGAAAGACCCGCTCTTGCATGTAACTAACATATGAGGGGAAGGCCGCCGCAGAACCCCTGAACTGCTCCCAGGATAACGAACCCGTAGGACCGACATGGCCTGGGAGCGGGGGTGGTGAAGGCAGAGAGATGGGAGAGGGGCACCTCCGAGGAGGCAACTGCTCTCCGCGGGCTCTGGAATCCGGGGAAGGGAGCTCTAGTAGGAGGGATCCCGGATATCAAACCAGGCCGCAGAACGGAACTCTGGGGAAGCGGAACCTGGAAGAGCCCTGGGGGAGAAACTCCCCTGTGACGACGCCGGGACTGCATGGATCCAGAAGGGCAGTCCGCACAAACGCCGCCAAAGGACACCCTAGAACCCTGGGGGGAGGGGCAGGGCTCTGCGCTACGGCTCCTGGCCACCCCCCCTGAGGTGGCCAAAGAAGACCGAGCAGCAGGATGCCTGCCCCTCAACCCCTCGGATTCCGAGAGGGCCCTCCTCCCCGACTGCAACGTTCCCCTAACCCCAGAGGAGATAACAGCACCCCGTGGGGTAGCTGTCACCGGGACATCCAGAGAGGGAGCCTCTCGGCCACCCCCACATCTGCCCCCGGGACTCGGCCACCCCAGCCGAGGAACCCTCAGGAGACGACGGAAAGGAGGACAGAGGGAGGGGCCCGCTGCGCAGCCTGGTACCCCTAGCCACCGAGGACCCAGATTCCGAAGAATGGGGGTGCCAGGATGGGTCCACATCTGAGTCATTGTCCTCTGAGGAGGACGAGACCAGCAGGACCTCGATGCTGGCCACCCCAGGGGTCCCCGAGGCCACGGGGCCTCGAATGGCCCCGGTACCGAGTGCGACGCCGCTCGCCCCCACCACACCGGCAGCATGAAGGCCCAACCCCACACCCCCAGCGGCTCCGGCAGACCCGCACCGCCCGGAGGGGGCGCCGGCCACTGCCGAGGCGCGCGGAGGCGGCGCGGCACCGCTGGCGCGCCGCTGGCTCATCGGCACCGCGAACGGTGCCGAGGCCAAAATGGCACCACCAACGGCTCCGCCCCGATCACTGGCGCCGCAAACGGCGCTGGAATCCAAAGCGGCGCCGCGAACGGTGCTGCTCCGATCACTGGCACCGCAAGCGGCGCCGTGATCCGAAACGGCGCCACGAGGCGACGTCGAGGGTCCACCCGAGCCGGGCCCAGCCAAGGGCCTCGACACGGGGGGAGCCTGCACCTCCAAAGAGGTGACTGCAGAGGCGGTGTCAGCGCTGCGGCCCCGGAGGGGGCTACGACGCCCCCAACACCGCTGGAAGGGCCTCGGCAAGAAGGGAAGAGGAGACCCTCCTCCTCGACCGTATAGGCCCGGAGGGGACCCGGGAAAGGCCTCCAGGATCTCGCCCGAGATTCCTGCGATGACGCCCGCCCCCGAAGTCGTGGCGGGGCCTTGCCGAGCTTGTACGCACGGACTCGAGGACGCCGACGTCCATCGAGAAACAAGCGCCGCATCGAATCCATATTATGGTTGGGTCCCAGGCAACGAAGACAGACGTCATGCCGTCCGAGACGGAGAAATGCCGGCAGGAGCAATCGACGATAGGGGCATGCCTGCCTTAGAAGAACGCTTTCGCCCAGAACCGACATAACGCGAAATAAACAAGATTAAACACAGTCGGAAATACACCCGCCGCATAAAGGAAAGAAAAAGGAACAGTCTTACCGTAGGCGCCGAGTGTAGAAAAGGAGTCGGATACGCACTTTTCCGTTAGCTACCGCGAACAGGTGCTGCCTCGACGGGCGGAGAAACAGAACTGAGTTGGAGGAGGTCGTCGCTGCTAACGGGCCGCCCGCGCATGATGCATGACGCCGCCTCGAGGGCGGGCCATAGGGATTACGAAAAAGCTTCCTGACGGGTGCGCCCGCTTACACCCAGGAAGTAATGAATGGTGAAGATTGACAAGGGAAGATCTGCTGTCGTATAGATGAAGACTTGACTCCCGGCAGGCCAGCAACTTCGTCACCGAAGAGCACTCGATGGCGGGACAAAAGGAACTGAGGTGGTTGGAGGGTCGATGTCAAGATAGCCTATATGGCGTGAGCTGGTCTCACGGTGCCGCGCATGCGTGGTCCTATCCTGGTGCTGGCCCTCCTGAAGATTTGTGGCTCCCATGGGGTCCTAGCACCTCCAGCGTAGTCCCATTAGTGTGAATGAGTGGTGGAGACTTTTAGTCCAGGAAGATCTGTTAGAGACACCAACAAAGCTGGTGGAGACCTTCTGCTCTGGTACATTGAAAACCTCAAAGATGGTGGCTTAGAATGGTACTGTTTCTTCCCCTTCCTATAGGAAGAAGAAGAACAACTCAAGGATGAGTAGTGCTGCGACCTCAGCTGGAATCAGGACTGGGCCTGCTTCTTTTTGTGTTTACTGGAAGGCTGTCCTCCCTCTTGAACAAAGGACCACCCATCATTTGAACCCTTCCCCTGAGGAGGAGGTGGACCAGACACAACCCTGTTGCCAGAGCAGCTTGCTTGAGGAGGCTTCCTCTCGTCACTATACATGGCTATTGACCGTTGACTCAGCAGGGCTGAAAGAAACTGAAGAAATCTTCTTTATTTAATTTTTTTAAAATCACAAAATTGCACAAAAAATAACAAACATGAGCTTTAATAGTAGAAACTGAGAAAAACTGAGTGCTGTTGTTGTATTGAGATGATGTTCTCACTCCCAGTGGGCAAGCGGTGTCATAATTGAAGTGCACTCGATGGCAGGAAATAAGGCACTGAGGTGGTTGAGGGCTAGTGCTGAGGTAAGCTGCTGCATGTGCATGCAGCCTACTTTGGCACCAGCCCTTCTGAAAAGTTTTGACTCCTGCAGGTTCCTAATACCTCTGGCTCAGAACCTATTAGCGTGAATCAATGGTGAAGATTGATTCCTGGAAGATCTATGCATCAGTCTAATGTAGATACCCTTTTGTATACACTAGTGCATGACTTGGCTCAATGGTCATCTATCCCTCTGACTCAATGGGGGCAAATCAGTGTGGTGAAGATGAATGTTCTCTCCAGGGTGCTATACCCTTTAAGTATGATGATTACTTATCTTCCCTTGAGTTGGTTTAAGTCCCTCCGTGCTTTTATCGCTAAATTCCTTTGGATGGAAAAGGGTCCCCTACATGTCCATGCCAAGCTCGCAAGGCCTAAACCGCAAGGTGGCTCACAGCCTCCTTACTTTGCTTGTTATTATTATGCTGCCTAGGCCAGTAAATATTTGCAATTGTCCTTCCCACCCCCCATATAATGCTAGCCCACACTATATCCCTCAGCGGCTCACCACAGAGCAAGATTTTGTAGTGAAGCTAATTTGACCCCTAAATTACTGCTAGCCTGTCTTATTATATATTTCCCCACTCCTTAAAATATGCAGTAGGAGCTAGAATTCATTAGCAACTTTCTAGGCTCTTGGGCTGGATTACCCATGTGCACCCTTTCACAGCCTGTATTCAATAATCCTAACTTCCAAATTGGTAGGGCACCTATCAAGAAGAACAAAGAACATCCAACCACGTTCATGGTCCCGCAGTGGGTGCATCAGAAATACCTGCAAACAATTGTGAACAACACCCAGAACTGAGCACTCTGTTTGAAAATTAAAAAAAGTACACAATAATCGGCATAGGAACTTTATTGAGAGTAGGAGTTAAAACCGAGCACTTCAGGTCTAACATGACCCTTCCTCAGGGGGCATGGCCCCATCACTGAGAGCTGCTGTCTTTTTAAAATCCAAAAAAACCCTAACATAGCAAAAATGGAAATTACGTACCTACCGTAATGGGTTATTGACCGGAGGTCATGACCCTGCGGGAGCTCTTTTTTTTTTTTTTTGGATGGGCGGAGTCGACATACCATCGGCGCCGCCCTCAAGGCCGATACACTGCGTGGCGCTCGCGGGTTGGCCATTAGGTGTAGTCGACTCTGCCCTCCCGCCAGTAAAAAAGACCCCCCCAAAATGAAAAAAATATATATTTATTATATTAATTTATGATCACATACTTAGCTATAGTTATTTAACATTTTCATATGGTTTTGTATTCATCATATGTGCCCTCCTGCCAGTTCTTTGTCTCTCTGTGAAGGTGCCACACCACCTGAGGAAGGGTCACATCAGACCTGTAGCACTGGGGTTTTAACGCTCTTACTCTCAATGAAGTTCCTATGCCAATTATTGCCTACTGTTTTTTTATTTTCAAATGGAATGCTCAGTTCTGGGTGCTGTTCATGGTAGTTTATAGTGCATATCAAACCTGCTTTCTGGCTAGAACTAAATATCCCTGTGATTTCACATCTCACCATTGAGGAACAACCCATTTTTTTCACCAACTTTAAGGCTAGGCACCATCACTCAGACAAAATGGTCTTTAAATTTCTGCAGCGTATGCATGCAGTCTCTTAACATTTAGGCCCACCTCTGTGGGCTGATAGGATGACTGCTGTAACGGATACTCTAATCATTGCTACATCTCAACCGTACCCAATTTTTGGGTTATACCAGGCTATTTTTTATCATTCGTCTTACAGGTCAGATGGTGTCTGCCCCTACTGGCAAGCTGAGATCCCTGATAAACAGTTTGATTGGGGTTAGATATGGTCTAATCTATATCTGACAGTGACACACCTGAAGCGCAATGTGGACCACCTCGCACCTGTAACATGAAGACACACGGGGAAGGATCTTGTTCCATAATGCCTCAGTGATTAGCCCCACATCCCTATGGAGAAAATGGCCCACTCACCCACAGACTATTTTTGGTATCCTGTGAGCAGGGCACATCACAAGTGGGTGCCTACCGAAATGGCGACCCACTTGCAGCATATACCCAGATGGCAAGGGAGTAGGGAAGGCGACCAGATGGGCAGGGTTTGTGAATGGCGAAGGGATGTCGCCATATGTACATACGAGTGGGGGGGGAGTGAGAATGCTGAGCGAGGGGCGGGAGGGTTTGTGAGAGGTGGTGCCACGGTCAGCCACCAAGCTGGCTCTGTGGTGTAGTGGGGTGGGTGCTAGATTGGGGTAGCTGGGATGCAGGCTTCGGGTCCGGGCGCAGGGATGTTTTATTGCATCTGGCCCAAATAAGTGAATTGTTTTTTGCTGTTGCACCCCCGACGACATGCATCTCCCTGGAGTTGAGAACCTAAAAGTAGGAGGGTACGAGGGATGCGAGGGGCACAGTACCCCGCATAAAAGTAAAAATTACAATTTCTTGCATCGTTTTCTCTGTTGCCGGGGTCGTACATCGCCGAAATTGAATTTCAGCGATGTACACTCGCCATAAGGATGATCGCCTTTCGGCAATCGCTGTTATGACATAGAACCATATTTTTAATTTTTATAAATTCCTTAGCAATACACCAATCTATGATCAATGTTTCATAGCTCTCTGGCCACTTCATCAGGATCTATAAATTTTAATGTATATAAAATATTAATTAGTCCCATTTTCAATAACATGAATAATAAATCCATCACCCCATTTCTATAATTCACACATACTCCCTATATGTATTTAAATATTCTCATTATTATTATTTATTTATTTATTGAGTAATTGGAATTACAACCTTTGAACTAACAACTCATTTACAAAGGATCCTCGTCATAAGGAGAGGGAAGAATACATGAGTTTGGAAGTCAATAGCAGCTAAATAGGCATTGTCAAAAACATCATAATGTGATCGGTAGCAATCAATAACATTGGTAATAGCAGCACAAGAAAAAATGACTCACCATAGTAATCTTGTTTCTTCTAAGGGAATCTTACTGTATTCTGGACTTATGCAGTATGGTCTCACCATAGGATTGCCCCAGAGCCGAAATGGTTAATAGAACCTGTGCAAATGATGGAATGCTAGGCTTGAGCTCGGTTTTCAAATCACTGCCCCTGGTAAACAGTTCTAAACCGTCAGATTCTTACGAAGCCTGCACTAAGCAGTTTCCTACTAATAAAATGATGATGATAATAATAATAATAAAAATAATAACAACCCTCCTCAACAAACAGTAGGGTATGAATAAGGGATTTACCCCCTCTGTGAAAAAGAACTTTAAAGTGGCATCACTAAAACTCAAGTCACAGATGCCCAAAAACAGAACATAATACACCCCCAGGTTTGCAACATTTCTACCACAGCTGTAGTGCAGTGACCATAGGTTTCAAGTAGGGGAGGAAGGGAGTGAGCTCAGAATACAGTAAGATTCCCTTAGAAGAAACAATATTACTATGGTGAGTAATTTTTTCTTCAAACCCCAGGAAAACTTATTGTGTTCTGACTTATACAGATTACCAAGCAGTGCCTTTGGAGGTGGGCCTATAACCTATTTAGGAAACAGGCTCTGCAGGACTGCTGTGCCAAACCTGGCATCACCTCTGGCCTGGACATCCAAGCAATAATGTTTGGTGAATGTGTGGACAGATTTCCAAGTTGCAGCCTTGCAAATGTCCACTGTGGGATATATCTAGCAGCTGCCAAAGAAGCTGCAGTACCCCTAGTTGAAGGGGCCCTGAGGCCTGCAGCTGGTTGCTTGCCCACCTTGCTATAGCAAAACTGAATACAGGCTATAATCCATCATGCAATGGATCGTTTTGTGGCAGGTTTTCCTTTTCCCACCTCTCCATAAGTGAGGAAGAACTGGGTTTGATCCTGTCTGTGATCCTTTGTGTAGTCAAGATAGTAGCTGACTGCCCTTTTCACATCCAGGCTGTGCAGCCTGCACTCACCTGAGGTGGAATGGTCTGTGAAGAAGACTGGCAGTGTAATAGACTGGTTGAGGTGGAACTCTGATACCACCTTAGGCAGAAATCTCCTGTTTGTTCCCAGAACTATTTTGTCTCTATGGACAGCAATGTACCAGGCTCTGTGGACAGTGCCTGGAGCTCACTGATCCTTCTAGCAGTGGTAATGGCTACCAGGAACACTATTTTCCTAGTCACATATTTGAGGTCTGCGGTAGGCATAGGCTCAAAGGGAGACTGCATTAGTTGGGCAATACAAATGTTCAAATCCCACATGGGAGCAGGCTCCCTGTATGGTGTGTACAAATGCAGTAATCCCTTAAAAAACTTCTATAATATTGGCTTCGAAGCCAAAGAAGATGCCTTACCTGCTGATAAATAAGCTGAAACAGCTGCCAGATGCACTGTCAAGGTGGAAATACTTAACCCTGTGGAATGCAAATGGGTCATATAGTCCAGAACTGTAGAGAGATTAGCTTGGGTATGGTCTAACCCCTTACCCTGATACCAAATCAAAAATCTCTTCCATTTGGAAGCATAGGTTTTCTTGGTAGAAGGTTTCCTGGAGACTCTCAGTATATCCATGACTCCTTCTGAAAGATGTAAATCCGCATACTGTAAGTCTTCAAGAGCCATGCTTTGAGTCTGAGGGATAGCAGATTGGGATACATGATCCTGCCCTGTGAGGATGACAACAGGTTGTACCTCCTGGGGAGACTGATTGGCTTGGCTGCTGACAATGATAGGATCATGGAGTACCAAGGCTGTCTGGTCCAGTCTGGAGCAATGAGGATTATTGAGGCTGGTGGAAGCCTGAGTTTGTTCAACACTTTCAGTAAGAGAGGAAAGGGAGGGAAGACATACAGGAAATGAAAATTACGTACCTACCGTAATTATGATCTTTCTGTGTATCTTCACCATTCATCACATATGGGTACTGGCCGGAGATCAGGACCCGGGAGCTTGTTTTAAAAAGGATAGGCGGGCCGACACAGCATCTGTACCGTCCTTGAGGCCGACGACTGTGTGGCGCTCGAGGGTTGGCCGTTAGGCTGTGTCGACTCCGCCTGCCTACCAGTTCTGAGTCGCCGGAGAGGTAAGAGGAAGGGATGAAGGGTGGGACAAGAGAGTCCAAGGGACAGAAAAAGGAAAGGAAAAACTGAACTAAAAGGAGAAATAACGACTGAGAGGACAGCAAGGAAGAGAAGAGACTAAGGGGATTGGGTAGGGGCCCCAATCTCTGGAAGCAGAAGAAGGGAAGGAAGGGAAGGGAGAAAATTTAGGAGAGACTGAGAGGTAACAAGGTATCCGAGACCCTTGTCTGTCACCAGATTACATAGGAACTGCAAGGAGTAGCAAGCTCTCTGCCAGAATTCAAGGCACAGAATAACTGGCAAATACCCCAGAAGCAGAGTCGGCTATTCTGGAAAAGGACAGGGTACAGGGACTTAATACTCTCTCAGGAAAAATGTTTGGTGAAAAAAGGGGATTTCTCTTTTTTTTTTTTTGACAGTTGGATGGAAACCAGAAAGAAAAGAGGAGGGCAACCACCAACTCCACCCCATCGGGTGGAGACATGTAGAGAAGGAGTGCCGCTAGAGCTGTACTTAAAGGAGAATACCCCTGTGTGTCCCTACTTTACCCGCTCCAAAGAGAGAGCCACAGAGGAGGGGCCTCAGAGACTAAGGCCCCAGGGGATGGCGAGGTGGTTAGATGAATGGTGAAGATACACAGAAAGATCATAATTACAGTAGGTATGTAATTTTCATATCTATCTCTGTCAATCTTCACCATTCATCACATATGGGTGAGTACCAAGCCCCCCGAAGGGGGTTGATTCATTACACCCTAAGGGACAGAGTCCCTTAGCCCTCAGTGGGTGACACACTAGGGGGAACCTTCCGGGCCTGAGGAGGCCCGAGAGTGGGGAGAGCGAGACGGGTCTCCGGAGGGGAAGGAAGTTGCCCGACAATGCCGCCTCGCCTCACGGGAGAAAAGGTAGGTTCCCTGGTGGGCGGAGCAAATCACCCCACGCCAGACCAAGGGTGACAACCGGAAAGACGAAGCCACGCATCTCCTAGTGCAGATGCTGTCCCTATGACCCTGGTAGCTACCTCGCTGGTGTCATAAGATGCCCTCGCTGGTGCCTTGCTAGCTCCAGGCCACGTGCAGAGAGCGCGATGGCTTGTCTGGTTTGCTCCAGTCAGGCAAAGCAGCTAGGATCTGACCTAGTGTGACCACAAGAACCTGTTGTAGGCTGCATAGTGGGCCTGGTGAGCAGAAATGGAGAGGAGCAACCATGCCGTAGAAGGTCCTCCTCCCAGAAATCAAAACTGAGGAGTCTTGATCTGGGGCTGGTCAGGTGGAGGGCATGAAGCCCATCAGGGTGTCCAGGTGCATCAAGCCGGACTGCAGGTGAGGCATAGAACCTGGAGACTCCGGGGGAGCGCAATACCTCTGGCTGAGGTCCCTAGGGGCAGAAACTCCAGAGAAGGGCCTCTGCCAGAAACGCAAGGACGCCTTCGGAAAGGGAGCAGGCCAGGGTGACACCACAAGGGTGGCCCCACCAAAATCGCCTAGAAAGGTGTGTGCCACATGCTCAGGATTGCTAACAGACAGGGGTGAAAGGTGAAGGTCCTCCATCATCCTCACGAGGAAGCGCTGGTACTCTGAGAGATCAGCGGCTGGAGAGATATGGAGAGAGGGTTCCTCTCCTCCAGAAGAGGGGGATGAGGAGCTGGAGGTCACCATACGTCCCGAGGGTGGCTGCCGGGGAGGTTGAAAACCTGGCTGTCTATAGCCCCAACATAGGCAGGGAACCGAGCAGCCACCGCTCTGAATTGCTCCCAGGTGAGAGGGCCGCTAGGACCAAGAATGCCCGGAGCACTGGAGAATGCGGCAGAGATAGGGCAGAGCCGAGAAAGAAGTCGGCTGACCCGCCAGGGCTGGGAGTGGACCATGAGCACCCGGTGAGGTGCCCCTAGAAGACTCCACAGCCGACAGCTGTACAACCATCGCTGGTACTGCCTTGGCTGCGCCCAGAAGAATCCCCCAGTGAGGCGACGGGGCCGAAAGTCCAGAAGGACGGTCCCCTGCCTCAAAAGAATGGGACCCCCTCAAGGAACCGGAAGGGAAAGGTGGAAATCCACACTGCCCCTCAGGCCCGGTGGACCTCAGAGAAAGGTCGACGCGCCAACCCACACCCCTCGACCCCTCAGAGTCTGAGAGAGTCCTCTCTCGAGAGGGCCAGCCCAGTAGGGCAGCTCTGGGGCTGCCCTCAAGGGAGACCCAGGAACAGCACCCTCCCTCCTGTAGGCTTCTTGATGGGCCCCAAAGTTGGGCGATCAAGACACACTACTGGAGGGGGTACCACCACCGAGGGGTCGAAGAAACCCCCAAGGCCAGGTTGCAGAGCAATGGTGGCACGCACCACTGCCTGCTGGTCAGCACCACTGACCCTAACCTCTAGGACTACCTGATGCTCCTCAGAAGGGGGCTGGCTATGACTCATCGACGAGGCCACTGGATCGGTCTCCTCCGCAGACAACCCCGAAGGGTGTGACTGCCCGTCTGACTCCGAGCCCGACTCCGACTCCGAAGAGGTAGAGTCTGAGACTCTGAGACAAACAGTAGGAGGGCGAGAGAAAACGACTTTGCCAGAGGGCCCAGCAGCCAGAGCAGTGCCCGAGCAGCACCGCGGTTCTCTCTGCAACCCCGCGGGCGGGGCTCACAGAAGGCGCTAGGGCAGCTCGGGCCGAAGGTCCAGAGCCAGGGCCAGCCACGGCGCCATCAAGTCCACTAGCACCGGGGGCAGTACCAGGGACAGAGATGGCACCGACGGCAGCCCCAGCAACAACCGCAGTGCCGACGACACTGCCAGGCCCCTCGGCACCGCGAGGGGCACCGAGGATCAAAGCGGCACCGACGGCCCGAGGGCGGACTCGGTGCCGAAAGCGACACTGCCAGGCCCCTCAGCACCGCGAGCGCACCGAGAGCACTGACGGCCTAGGCACGGCACCGCCGCCAACGCCGAAGACCCTTTGGCGACACCGAAACCGCAGGCACGGCGCCATGCTCAACCTCGGCGCTGAGGACGGTGCCAGAGAGACATGTGAAAGGTGACGCTGGATCCAGGCCCACGTGCGCGCGAGCAGCATCGGCACTGTGAATGGCGCCGACAGGGCCCACGGCACTGATGACCAGTCGGCGCTGGACGCCAGCACCGACAGGGCCCACGGCACCACGTACGAGCCAAGGCTCACGGCACCGACCGACGGCATCGAGGATGACGTCGACCCAGGCCTTCTGAGCCGCGGGAGTGACATCGGGGGAGCCTTCATCCCCGAAGGGGCGATTGCCGTGGCAGCACCTCCCACCCACTCCTGGGAGGAAGCGGGACGGGCCTCCTGTGCCGCGTGAGGAGCCTCGGCAATGGCCAGGCTACAAGTAGCCGAGGATCCCTCCTCCTCGGTCCGTATAGAACCGGGAGGGGACCCGGAGGAAAGGCCGAGAGCAGCGACTTGGCCCGACGAATGCGACCCACCGAAGTCGGCAGAGCTCCCACTTTCACGCAACGGCTGTTCGAGGACACGGGCGTCCATGGAGAAGCAGGCATCACACGAATCCATGTCGTGAAGCGGGCCAAGACACGCGAGACACCGGTCATGCTGGTCGGTAACGGAATATTGACGGCCGCACAGGCACTGACGCATAGGGGGCCAACCCACCTTAGAAAACTTCTTGCCCCCGACTGAGACATGATCTATGGAAAAAAACACCAAAACAGACTCGACATCGCAATACTTCAAATAAAAAGGAAAGATCTTACCGGCGACGTCGAGTGGAGGCAAAACCCAGAGCTAGTAAGTTACCGACGGACTGAAACGTCAAACGAAAGGCTGAAAGGCCTAAAATTCTTCTCTGACAGCTTCCCACGAGGTGACCTCGATGGCGGGAGAGCAGAAGAACTGGTAGGCGGGCGGAGTCGACTGGCCTAACGGCCAACCTCGAGCACCACACAGTACGCTATCTTAGGGCGGTGTTGATGCTGTATCGTCTACCCATCCTTTTAAAAAAAAGCTCCCGCGGCTTCCTGATCTCTGGCCAGTACCCATATGTGATGAATGGTGAAGATTGACACAGATAAGATCTGCCCTGTTCAGTCCAGCAGACGTGCATCCAGAGGAATTGTGCCCTTGATGGGGGGCCTGCAGCAATATTGTGGGAGTTGGTGGTTGTCTGGTGCTGTGAACAGATCCATCTCTGGGTGCCCCACCTCCTGAAAATGGTCTCCAAGACTGCTTGTTCAGTGACCACTCATGATGGTTCTGATTTATTCTGCTGAGGGCATCCACCAAGACATTGTCCTTGCCTGAAAGGTGGACAACTGAGAGGGAAACATTCAGGGAGTAAGCAAATGCCCAGATTCTCATTGCCTCTGTGCAGAGGGGAGTTGACCTTGTGCCCCCTTGCTTGTTTATGTAGTACATGGTGGTTGTGTTGTCTGTTCTTACTTGAACCACCTTTCCTTTTATCAGATTGTGAAATGACTGAAGAGCCAGAAGAACTGCTCTGAGCTCCAAGAGGTTGATGTGCAGGAGGGATTCCTGCTTTTCCTACATGCCACGTGCAGTGTGATCCCCCAGATGTGCTCCCCACCCTAGGAGGGAGGCATCTGTCGTGAGTACCAGAGAGGGAACCTGCTGCAAGAAAGGTACTCCTTGCCTGAGATTGCCCTTTTTCTGCCACCACTGAAGGGCTTGGAGAAAAGAGACTATTACTGTAATTAACTTTGAGAGAGAATCCCTTCTCTGGAGCCAGCAATCTCTTAAATGAAATTGAATGTCTCTCATCTGGAACCTGGCCCCTGACACAGTTGCTGTGGAAGCTGCCATATGACCTAGCAATTGCAGGAAGTGCCTTGCTGGCCTAGAGACATGAAGCTTGAAGGAACTGGCCACCTGGATAAGGTTGTCCACCCTGTCCTGAGGCAGGTAAGCCATCCCTTTTTGTGTATCCAGTTCCACCCCTATGAATCTGAGCAGCTGAACTGGCTCCAAAACAGACTTTTCATGGTTCACCAAGAACCCCAGTGAGTAGAGAGTGTCTTGTGCTATTGACAGGGCCTCCCTTACTTGCTGGTGTGACTGGCCTACTATGAGCCAGTCGTCTAGGTAGGGGAACACTGACACTCCTTGTCACCTGAGGTGTGCAACTATCACAGCTAGACATTTTGTGAACACCCTTGGAGCAGATGTCAGTCCAAAAGGCATTGCCCTGAACTGGTAATGGCCTGATGACAACCTGAACCTGAGGTACTTTCTGTGTGACCTTCTGATTGGGATGTGAAAGTAGATGTCCTTCAGATCCAGGGATGATAACCAGTCTCCCTGTCTTAGATTGGGTAGTATGGTAGCCAGAGTAACCATCCTGAATTTTGGTTTTGACAGATGCTTGTTTAAGTATCTGAGATCCAGAATGGGTCACCACTCCTCTGTTTTCTTTATTGTGAGGAAGTACCTTGAATACAGGCTCTTTCTCCCCTGGTTGGAAGGAACTGGTTCCACTGCCTTTTGTAGCAGAAGGCTTGAAACTTCCTTTTCCAGCAGTGCTGTTTCTGATGGGGAAGAAGGTTTTAAAATTCTTGATCTCAGCTTTGGCAGAGCTTTGAAGCTGAGAACAAGTCCCTTGCCACTACTTCCAGAACCCAATTTCTGTGGTAATATTTTTCCACTCCTGGAAAACTCCTGGGCCAGCCTGCCCCCTACTGGAGTTGGGGAGGTGACCCGAACAGTCTCCTCAGGGGGTGTCTGTTTGGATGAGCTGCTGGCTGAATACTGGGGCCAGTGTGGCCACTGCCCCTTCTGCTCCTGCCATTGAAGTATCCCCTGGGCTGATACTGGGGAAAAACCTGAGGCTGGAAGAAAGGCCTATAGGTAGACCTGCCTCTGCCACCCCTCGCATGATGCTTCTGGGTGGTAGCAGCTCTTTCTTTGGCTGCTGCACTTTTGTATGCAGCCTTGTATTCATACATTGTTTTCATATATGCCTCTGTTTGCTTCCCAAACAGAGACACAGGGTCACAAGGAAAATCCATGGCCTTAGACTGGGTATCTTGTGTCAGGTTAGTGGTTCTAAGCCAGGCAAACCTTCTGAGGGACACAGCAGATGCCATCTGCCTGGATGCAGTGTCATTTGAGTCCACTGCCATCCTGAACTGCATCTTAGCAGCTTCAATACCCCTTTCTGCAGCCTCCTCCAGGTCAGCAGCCATGGGGGGGGGCTGCCTTAGCAATTTGCAGAACTGTGGTCCACATATTTTCTGATATCTGGCTGCATAGGCCATGTAAGATGCCTGCCTAACAGCCAGAGAAGAACCCAGGTACACTTTTTTAGCTATGGAATCCACCTCCTAGAATCCTTTTCTGGAAGGTGAGAGGCCAGAAGGATGCCAGCTTTGTCACAAGCTGCAGCCTGTACCACACCTTCATGGCTGGGGTGCCCAAAGAGAAACTCAGCCCCAGACTTAGCCACCCAGTATTTCCTATCCACCTTCCTGTCTGTGGGTGGGATAGAAGTGGGGGTTTGTAGAACTTTCATAGTCTGCTTTCTTAGAGACTTATGGAGAGGGAGGAGTAACCTCTTTTATGGGAGCACATCCATCATCTCCTTATAATCCTCTTCCTCCTCATCCTCCACAGATTCCTGGGATGGGGGTCGAGGGATTGAGCCACTTGCTTCATAAAAGCAAAATAGGAGGTAAAATCCTCTGTTCCCTTGTCAGGGATATCTGGTCTGTGAGGATCAGTGGAAATGTCCGGATCAATAGGGTCCCCAAAATCCTCATCATCTTCATCATCATCAGGCTCATTTCCAAAGTCATTGTCCCCATAAGGATCCCCACCTTGGTCTATTAAACCGGTGATAACATTTGAACTGGGAGTTTGTGGAAATGGTTGCTTGTCAACCAGAACCAGGGACTGTAATGACTGAATTATCCTGATTGCATTAGCGATCTCCTCAGCAAAAGGAACCGCGGTTTGTTTCAGTTGCGGTTCCCGGTACTTTTCCTTCTTTTTTCTCTTGACTGCAACGGCCAGTTCAGCAGCTTTATCTGCAGTTCGTTTTTTTGAAATAGAGCCATCATCCCTTTCAGAGAACAGCTCTCTTGGTTCATCCGGTTGGTCTGCAGCTGGGTTAGGAGCCTTATCACCCATTCTTTCCGACAGTCTTTTAAACCATCTACCTAAGGTGGACTGTGGAAAGTTAACACAAATCTCACAATCTGTCTGTAGGTGGTCAGATCCCAGACCGACTAAACAGATTAAGTGTGGATCTGCTTTTGCAAAAAGTTCCCCACACTCGGTACAGTGCTGGAAACCAGTGGGTTCTGTTCTCTTTTTAGTTTTCTGTGACATAACCCAGATCACCACACCAAAGTAAAACCTTTTTTTTTTTTTCGGTTACACGAACTGACAGAAAACCCCAGGAGTTACCTTGGAATGAAAATAGAATAAAATGCCAGGAGTTACCCAGCTGAATTCAAACACAAATGAAACCAGTAGTTACCCTGGTTAAAACACAGATAAGTGATAAAAACCGACTATACCGAGTTGGAACAAAAAATTTACTCTAATTTAAATAGTAAAATAAAAAACGAAGTCTGTCGGTTCCTCCTCGGTTGAAGAACCGGGAAGAAAGCGACTACTTACCCCTACTTGACTAAAATATAAACAATCACTACCTGAAAACCAAGGACAGTGAAGAGAATACCAATAAAATAAATTTTTACTAGTGAATAAACCAAGAAAATGAAGTTTCTTCAAGCGATGAAGGAGAGCTCTCCGGAGACGTCTTACTAAGGCAAGCGGAGTAAAGAATCTGACAGTTTAGAACTGTTTACCAGGGACAGTGATTTGAAAACGAGCTCGAGCCTAGCATTCCATCATTTGCATAGGTTCTATTAACCATTTTGGCTCCAGGGCAGTCATATGGTGAAACCATACTGCATAAGTCACAATACAGTAAGATTTCCTGGGGTTTGAACATAGGTAACAAAGGCAAAAGCAACACATAACCAAAGTGTGGGTACAGGGCACATGATGATACAGTACACACAGCAGGGCAGACAATAAAGTGCATAAGTCAAGTTATGTACTAGTTGGAGAAGACCAGAGGTTGAAACTGTGCAGGGAGGAACAGGAGATGTGACTGAACATAATTCCTGAAACCTAAATTGGTTACTAGGCTATATCCAGGGGAGTAAGCATAGCCATGGAAAACAGTTGGGGTAGTGGGAACTAATCGGGAATAGGTAGCAGAAGAGGAATCAGAGGAGGGGAATGGAGGTTAGGCTCATGGGAAGGGAGGGTATGGAATAGGGAGGAGAGGGCTACCAGGGAATAGGTGAAGGGAGTAGTGGGGGTGCATGGTAGGTAGCCCAGTAGTGCTGGTGTAGAGCAGGAAGCTTCAAGCTAATTTGTAGAGTGGAAGATGAACCTTGGCAGGTCCTGGGTTCAGGGGTCAGGTAATAGCCAGGTTAACTCATTCACTCCACAGGAGCTCTTTGAGAGTTCCACCATTTGTGTCCTGTATACTCAACACTGCATCCTGGGACTTTCTAAGCAAAATCAAGCCATAATCAGCATGCCACAAACAAATGCAACTACCTCATGAACCGCAAGTGCTACATACAAAATACGAGTGGCAAGGTTGTTCAGCATAAAATTACCTTTCCAACAGTGCTATGCAAACAATTTGTAATCAATTCAGGTTTTTTTTGTACTACCTTAAATACCAAAAAACTGTGTTTTTTCCAATTTATTCAAAGTACTTAGGTGAGGCTTGAGAGACAAATGTCAGCCATGCACACCATACCATAAATAAATGCACATAACTCCTAAAGTATATGTGATAGACACAAAGTATCAGCAGCAAAGTTGTTCAGCACAAAATTTCCTTTCTAATAGTGCTATGCATTCAATTCTAAGCATTTCGGTGTTTTTAATATTTAGGTAAAAAGTGCCGACTTCCTCAGATGTTTCCAGGCCTGAGTAAAAGTCAGCTGAGTATGTCTACAGTCATTATTGGCCCAAGTGGCTATGCTTTCAGATGCCACCTACAGGCATATCCAGGCCTGAGTGAGTTAAGAGTGGTGGTAGCAGTGAATAGGTGGGGAGATAGTCTTTATTGCTCAAGCTTGCGAGGACAGTGGCGTGCAGGGCTTGTGGATTAAGAGTGGCAGTAGCAGTGTACGGGGGGTGATAGACTTTCTTAGCTTTGATTTGAAAGGACCGAGGCGTGTCAGACTTGCGGCAGTGGGTGGTAGCTCATTTAACCAGGCAGGATCCCTAACTGTGAAGGCCTGCCTTCCCAGTGCAGTCCTTCTGAATGGAACAGCTAATGCTCGCTTAGTAACACTTCTAGTGGCATGTTCGGCTGGAGCAGGACGGAAGAAAAAATTACTCACCTTAGTAATGTTGTTTCTTCTATTGGAGTTTTGCTATATTATGACATATGCAGTGAGTCCCAACCTTTGAACTGCTCTGGAAGTGAAAGAGTTAACTTTCCATGCCAGGCATGGAACGCTGAGCTTGAGCTCGGTTGAAACTCTGTCTGTTGTTCTTCAAACTCAAACCATCAGATCTTTACAAGCTAAACTCACTGAGGTCCTGTGTGGAAGCTGCAAACCTACACTAGCCAACTGGCTACTAAACATAAGAACACATTTTTTGGTCCCAAAACAAAGACTCAAGTCAGGACACCCAAAAAATGAAAAACACAATACCAAGTCACCCCAAAAAAGGAGGGGTGAAAAACAACAAGGTGGGCACCTACTAGGTGCCAACACTGCACTGCCCACCCACATCCCAAAAGAAAAAATTACTCACCTTAGTAATGTTGTTTCTTCTAATGGAGTCTTGCTATATTATGAAATATGCAGTATAACCCCAGGTTAGAACTGCTCCGGAGGTGAAAGAGTTAACTTTCCATGCAGGGCATGGAATCTTGAGCGCGAGCTCGGTTGAACACTCTGTTTGTTGTAGCTCAAACTTAAACTGTCAGATCTTTACGAGCAAAAACTCACTAAGTTTCTGTGTGGAAGCCGTAAACCTACACTAGCCCACTGGCTACTAACTACAAAACACATTTTTGTTCTTGATCCCAAAACAAGACTCAAGTCAGAGATTCAAGAAAGAAAAGATAAGCATAACACCTAAGCACCTAAGAGGGTGAAAATAAAGTGGGCATCCATGAAGTGCCAACATTGCACTGCCCACCCACATCCCAAAATAAGAGGTTCTGAGAGGGGCAGGCTGGGGGAGGTCATAATAGCAAGACTCCATTAGAAGAAACAACATTACTAAGGTGAGTAATTTTTCTTCAAACAACATGAATCTTGCTATATTATGACATATCTAAATTACACAGCAGTACCTCCATGGAGAGGGCAGAACCTACTTGGGAAATAGGGTCTGAGCACAGCTGTACCATCGAGCATCACTCCTAGCCTGGATATCCAGGAGTAATGCTTAGTAAAAGTATGAACTGTTTTCCAGGTAGCTGCTTGACATATCTCTAAGATAGGGATGTCCCTGGCAGCAGCCAGAGATGCAGCTGTACCTCTGGTAGAGTGAGCCCTCAGGCCTGAGGGAGGAACCTTACCCAGTTTTTCATAGCAAAATTGGATACAAGAGACAATCCACCTGGCAATGGATCTTTCAGTGGCAGGTTTCCCTTTACCAACCTCACCATAAGTGAGGAACAATTGGAGGGATTCGAACCTGTGACCCTTGTTACATTCTCTATAGTAACTAAGGGCTCTTTTTGACATCTAAACTGTGCAATCTCCTCTCACCAGAGGAGGAATGGTCAGTGAAGTACACAGGAAGAGACATGGATTGATTAAGGTGGAAGTCTGAAACCACCTTAGGCAAAAACTTCCTGTTAGTCCTGAGGACCACCTTATCTCTATGAAAGGAGATAAAATCAGGCTCCACTGACAATGCTTGTAGCTCACTTATGCGCCTGGCAGAGGTGATGGCTACCAGAAACACAGTTTTCCAAGTCAAGTACTTAAGCTCTGCTGAAGACAATGGCTCAAAAGGGGGTTGCATAAGCTGAGCAATGCAAATATTAAGATCCCAAGCAGGGGCAGGGTCCCTGAACGGAGGGTTGGTGTGAAGCAACCCTTTAAAAACTGAGAACACAGGGTGAGCTGAAAAGAAAGAGGGCTTACCTGTTGATAAGAAGACAGACACAGCTGCCAAGTGCACTTTTAGGTAGCTGGTCTCAGCCCCAAGGAATTCAAATGCACCAAATAATCCAGGATCGTGGGCACGCCAGCAGATTCTGGAGAAATATGCTTACCAGCACACCATATGGAAAATCTTTTCCATTTTGAATTATAAGTAGCCCTGGAGGAAGGCTTCCTAGAGGCCTTCAATATATCCAATACAGCTTGGGAAAGGTGTAGGTCAGCAAACTCTAACTCTTCAAGAACCATGCCTTGAGATTGAGAGATTTGAGGTTCGGATACCAAACTCTCCCCTGGGCACAGGTTAACAGATTGTGATTCCTGGGAAGACACAGGGGAAGGTGGACTGCTAAGGACATGAGGAGTGGATACCAGGGCTGCCTGGCCCAATCTGGAGCAATCAGGATCATCTTGCAGGGTTGAGATCTGATTCTGACTAGCACCTTGAAAAGAAGGGGGAAGGGGGGAAAAGCATAGAGAAACTTCCCTTCCCAACTGAGTAGGAAGGCATCCAGAGGGACTGAGCCCAACACTGGGGGCCTGCAGCAAAAAAGGGGAAGTTGGTGATTGTCTGGGGCTGCAAAGAGATCTATCTGCGGGGTGCCCCATCTGGCAAATACTACCTCCAGTACTAGGGATCCAGTGCCCATTCGTGATGGCCCTGGGAAATCCTGCTGAGAGCATCCGCTAAGACATTGTCCTTGCCTGGGAGGGGAACTGCCGTAAGAGAGGCGTTCAGAGAATAAGCCAGAGACCACAACTTCATTGCTACGGTGCACAAGGCAGTAGACTGAGTGCCCCCTTGCTTGTTGATGTACCACATCGTAGTGGTATTGTCTGTTCTGATCTGAACAACCTTGTTCTGAACAGATGTGGAAAAACCCTGGAGTGCTAGAAAAACTGCTCTGAGTTCCAGCAAATTGATGTGGAGCAGAGATTCCTGAGGGGACCACAGCCCTTGGGTGGAAAGTTCGCCCATGTGAGCTCCCCACCCCAAGAGGGATGCATCTGTAGTAAGGGTCAAGAAATGAGACTGGGGAGTGAAGGGAACCCCCTGTCTCAGATTGCTCTGATCCTGCCACCACTGAAGGGCCTGGATCAGGGTTCGAGTCACTGGGATCAATTTGGTTAGAGAATCTGTCCTTTGAGACCAAAAGACTCTCAAATGGACCTGGATGTCCCTCATCTGAAATCTTGCTCCCTGCACTACTGCTGTAGAAGCAGCCATGTACCCCAGGAGCTGTAGAAAATGCCTTGCTGGTCAAGAGACCTGCAGGGTGAAAGAAGAGGCCAGAGAGACCAAGGTCCTTGCTCTTTCCAGAGAGAGGAAGGCTCTGGCTTCTTTTGTGTTCAGTTCTGCGCCTATGAAGGTGAGAAGCTGGACAGGCTCCAGAACTGACTTTGGAAGATTGAGAGAGGAAACCTAGAGATGTAAGCAGTTGCTGGGTTACTTGTAAGTGTGGTTGACTGTTCTGGAGACTGGCCTACAATGAGCCAGTCGTCCAGATAAGGAAAGATGGCAATCTTTGCCTTCTTAAATGAGCAACCGCTACTGCTAAGCATTTTGTGAACACCCTCGGGCCAAGGTGAGGCGAAGGGCATTGCTCTGAACTGGTAATGGCCTGAGGGCAGTTCGAATCTGAGGTACTTTCGATGGGAGCTTCTGATGAGAACATGAAGTAGGCATCCTTGAGGTCCAGGGAGGCTAGCCAGTCCCCTGGCCTTAGAGAGGGTAAAATAATTCCCAGAGTCACCATTTTGAACTTTGGTTTTAAAAGGTGCTTGTTTAGATACCTGAGATCCAGGATGGGCCACCATTCTCCTGTCTTTTTCGGGGTAAGGAAGTACCTGGAGTACAACCCTTTGCCCTGGTGTATGGGTGGAACCCTTTCCACAGCTCTGAGAGCCGGAAGGGAAGAAACTTCTGCTTCCAGGGCAAGCGCCTCTGATGGGTTTGCAGGTGGGAAAAACCTGGCTCTCATCTTCGGAAATTTTTTGAAGCTGAGAACCAGTCCCTGGCTTACTACTTCCAGGACCCACTTGTCTGATGTTAAAGACTTCCAGTCCTGGACAAAGTAAGCCAGCCTGCCCCCTACCGGTAGTGGAGAATCGGCCCTGGCCACCCCATCAGGGAGCCTGTTTTGCAGGGGCTTTGGGTTGAGGGGTAGAAGCAGGCTTACTAGAACCCCTTCTGCCTCTTCCTCTAAAGAACCTCCTCTGAGCATAAGCAGAAGAGGAGGCCTGGGCTTGGTAAAAAGGCCTATGAAAAGGCCTGCCCCTGCCCCTGACTTGCTGCCTTTGAGGAGTGGCTTGCCTTTCTTTGGCCTGTGCACTCCTATAGGTGGTCCTATACTCATCCATTTTCTTCATATAATTCTCTGTCTGCTCCCCAAACAGAGAATTGCCCACAATAGGAAAATCCATAGCCTTAGACTGAGTATCCTGTGACAGGGCAGTACATCTGAGCCAGGCCATTCTGCGAAGAGACACAGATATAGCCATGACTCTTGATGAAACATCATTAGAGTCTACTGCAGCATGAAATTGCACCTTGGATGCCTCAATACCATCTGCAGCCACCTGCTCCAGCTCCCTGGCAAGCTGGTCAGGGGCCTGTTTTGCTAGGGCCAGGACAGTATCCCATCTGGATTTCTGGTACCTAGCTGCATAAGACATATAATTTGCCTGTCTGAGTCCCAAAGATGCTGCCATGTACTGTTTCTTTGCCATGGCACCCATCCTCCTGGAATCCTTTTCAGGAGGGTGAGAGGCTAGAGGAATATTAACCTTGTCACAGGCTGCAGCCTGTACTACCCCCACATGGCTGCATTTCTGAGAGAGGAACTCCGTATCAGAGCCTGATAAAGCATACTTCTTGTCCATCCTTTTATCCACAGGGAGGATAGAAAGAGGAGTTTTTAGAATTTTTACTGTCTGTTTCCTAAAATATTTGTGCAAGGGAATAGACAGTCTCCTAGACTCTGGAATATCCATCAGTTCCACATAATCAGGCTCTTCTTGATCATCAACAGCTTCCTCAACAGGGAGTTGCAGAGTCTCAGCAACTTTCTTGTAAAACAAAAAATGAGAAGGGGACTCAGAAAGCCTGGGAGGGGAAACCCCTGAAGGTCTGTCTGAGAGATGTCCGTTCAATGGGCACATCCAGACTTTCAAAATCACATTCACTCTCCTCATACCTCCTCCCTTCCTCCGGTTCATAAAAATCCTCAAAATCATAATCTTGAACCGGTGGAACCGTCCGGACTCGGCGCTTCCCTAATGGTGTCAGTTTGAGACGGACGAGGAAAAGAGACTGGACAATTTGAATAGCTTTGGCTATTTCCTCAGCGGTTGGGAGAAAAACTTTTGGCTCCACACTGGCTGACTTTCTAGTCCTTTAGTTGGAACCGCGCTCATCAGAGCTGGCTCTTCGATTGCCAGGAGTATCGCCCTGGTCAGAGGGCACTCCCTCAGGTTCGGTTGGAACCGAACCGGGCTGGCCATCCGGGTCAGCGGACTTTTTGGCCTCCCTTTCCCTGAGCCTACCAACTCTCTTTTCCACAGTGGCAGCAGGAAAATTCTTACAAATCTGGCAGTCTGCATTGAGGTGGTCAAACCCCAGACAATATACACAAGTGGTGTGTGGGTCAGCCTTAGCAAAGGCTTCCCCACAGAGGCCACAGTGCTGAAACCCAGTGGGTCCAGTTTTTCTTTTGGGTTTCTCAGACATAGTGCCAGCCTATCCAAAACTTGCCCGTTAATGGCAATCCGCCAAGCAAGACTCTCTTATCGGTTCACAACCGTGTCACGGGTCGTGGAAAAAACCGTAATAAAATCCGTTTTTTTTAGAACTGATAAGGACCGGGAACCGCACTCTAAAGGACTAGAAAGTAAATTTAAACCCAAACTGATCGGTTTAAACCAAACCAAAAAGACGTTTACAAGTTCCACACAGAATAAATAAATAAAAGTCTATCTATTACTTACAGTACCACAGAGAGAGCTTGAACCGAAGATTGCGGTTTAATTTCGGTAAAATAAACCGAGAATTACACTTTTAAACCGACAAACGAACCGAGCAGCAGGAGAAATCTCCAGAGCGACTGTTCAGTGAGGCGGAGTAAAGAATCTGACAGTTTAAGTTTGAGACAGAGAGTTCAACCGAGCTCGCGCTCAAGATTCCATGCCCTGCATGGAAAGTTAACTCTTTCACATCCGGAGCAGTTCTAACCTGGGGTTATATTGCATATGTCATAATATAGCAAGACTTCATGTTGTTTGAAACAGAGGTTCTGAGAGGGGCAGGCGGGGGGGAGGTCATAATATAGCAAGGCTCCAATAGAAGAAACAACATTACTAAGGTGAGTAATTTTTTCTTCAAACAACATGAAGTCTTGCTATATAATGACATATGCAGACTACAAAGCAGTACCTCCATGGAGGAGGGACAGAACCTACTTGGGAAATAGGCTCTGACGCATAGCTGTGCCAAACCGAGCATCACTCCTAGCCTGGATATCCAGGGAGTAATGCTTAGTAAAAGTATGAACTGCTTTCCAGGTAGCTGCTTGACATATCTCTAGAATAGGGATGTCCCTGGCAGCAGCCAGGGAAGCAGCTGTACCTTCTAGAGTGAGCCTCAGGCCTGAGGGTGGAACCTTACCCAGTTTTTCATAACAAATTGGATACAAGAGACAATCCACATGGCAATGGATCTTTTAGTGGCAGGTTTCCTTTACCAACCTCACCGTAAGTGAGGAACAGTTGGAGGGAGTCAAACCTGTGACCCTTGGTACGCTTTATGTAGTAGCTAAGGGCTCTTTTGACATCTAAACTGTGCAGCCTCCTCTCGCCAGAGGAGGAATGGTCAGTGAAGTACACAGAAAGAGACATAGATCGATTAAGGTGGAAATCTGAAACCACCTTAGGCAAGAACTTCCTGTTAGTCCTGAGGACCACCTTATCTCTATGAAAGGAGATAAAATCAGGCTCCACTGACAAAGCTTATAATTCACTTATGTGTCTGGCAGAAGTGATGGCTACCAGAAACACAGTTTTCCAAGTCAAGTACTTAAGCTCTGCCGAAGACAAAGGCTCAAAAGGGGTTGCATAAGCTGAGCAATGCAAACATTAAGGTCCCAAGCAGGGCAGGGTCCCTGAATGGAGGGTTGGTGAAGCAATCCCTTGAAAAACTTGGAGAATACAGGGTGAGCTGAAAGAGAAGAGGGCTTACCTGTTGAAATAAAAGCAGACACAGCTGCCAGATGCACTTTTAGGGTAGCTGGTCTCAGCCCTAAGTTATTTAAGTGGACCATGTAATCCAGGACTGTGGGTAATCAGCAGATTCTGGGGAAATATGCTTTCCAGAGCACCATATGGAAAATCTCTTCCATTTGGAATTATAAGTAGCCCTAGTAGAAGGTTTTCTAGAAGCCTTCAGGATATCCATTACACCTTGGGAGAGGTGTAAACCAGCAAACTTAACTCTTCAAAAGCCAGGCCTTGAGATTGAGAGATTTGAGGTTCGGGTACCAAACCCTCCCCTAAGCACAGGTTAACAGGTTGTGATTCCTGGGAAGACAGAGGGGAAGATGGACTGCTAAGGACAGTAGAAGTGGATACCAGGGTTGTCTGGGCCAATCTGGAGCAATCAGGATCATCTTGCAGGGTTGAGATCTGATTTTGACTAGCACTTTGAACAGGAGAGGGAAGGGGGGAAAAGCATAGAGAAACTTCCCTTCCCAATTGAGAACTAAGGCATCCAGAGGGACTGAGCCCAACACTGGGGGCCTGCAGCAAAAAAGGGGAAGTTGGTGATTGTCTGGGGCTGCAAAAAGATCTATCTGCGGGGTGCCCCATCTGGCAAATATCACCTCCAAGACCAGGGGGTCCAGTGACCATTCGTGATGGCCCTGGGAAATCCTGCTGAGAGCATCTGCTAGGACATTGTCTTTGCCTGGGAGGTGAACTGCCATAAGGGAGGTGTTCAGGGAATAAGCCAGAGACTACAACTTCATTGCTTCAGTGCACAAGGCCGTAGACTGAGTGCCCCCTTGCTTGTTGATGTACCACATTGTGGTGGTGTTGTCTGTTCTGACCTGTACCACTTTGTTCTGAACAGATTTGGAAAAAGCCTGACATGCTAGAAAAACTGCTCTGAGTTCCAACAGATTGATGTGGAGCAGAGACTCCTGAGGGGACCACAACCCCTGGGTGGTGAGGTCGCCCATGTGAGCTCCCCACTCCAATAGGGATACATCTGTAGTAAGGATTAAGGAGTGAGACTGAGTGACAAAAGGAACCCCTTGTCTGAGATTGCTCTGATCCTGCCACCACTGTAGGGCCTGGATCAGGGTTCGAGTCACTGGGATCAATTTGGTTAGAGGATCTTTCCTTTAAGACCAAAAGGCTCTCAAGTGGAACTGAATGTCCCTCATCTGAAATCTGGCTCCCTGCACTACTGCTGTAGAAGCAGCCATGTGCCCCAGGAGCTGTAGAAAATGCCTTGCTGGTCGAGACACCTGCAGGGTGAATGAGGAGGCCAGAGATACCAGGATCCTTGCCCTGTCCAAAGGAAGGAAGGCTCTGGCTTTCTTTGTGTTCAGTTCTGTGCCTATGAAGATGAGGAGCTGGACAGGCTCTAGAACTGACTTTGAGAGATTCAGAAGGAAACCTAGAGAGGTGAGCAGTTGCTGAGTTATCTGTAGGTGTAACTTGACTTGTTCTGGGGACTGGCCTACTATGAGCCAGTCGTCCAGGTAAGGGAAGATGGCAATTCTTTGCCTTCTTAAAAAAACAACTGCTACTGCCAGGCATTTTGTGAATACTCTTGGAGCCGAGGTGAGGCCAAAGGGCATTGCTCTGAACTGGTAATGGCCTGAGGGCAGCTCGAACCTGAGGTACTTTCGATGGGAGCTTCTGATGAGAATATGGAAGTAGGCATCCTTGAGGTCCAGGGACGCTAGCCAGTCCCCTGACCTTAGAGAGGGTAGAATAATTCCCAGAGTCACCATTTTGAATTTTGGTTTTAAAAGGTGCTTGTTTAAGTATCTGAGATCCAGGATGGGCTGCCATTCTCCTGTCTTTTTTGGGGTAAGGAAGTACCTGTAGTACAACCCTTGCCTGGTGTAGGGTGGAACCCTTTCCACAGCTCTGAGAGCCAGGAGGGAAGAGACCCTGCCTCTAGGGTAAGTGCCTCTGGTGGATTTGCAGGTGGAAAGGATCTGGTTCTCATCTTTGGAAACTTTTTGAAGCTGAGAACCAGTCCCTGGCTTACTACTTCCAGGACCCACTTGTCTGATGTCAGAGACTCCCAGTCCTGGACAAAGTAAGCCAGCCTGCCCCCTACAGGAAGTTGAGAATCGGCCCTGGCAACCCCATCAGGGTGCCTGCTTGGCAGGGGCTTTGGGCTGAGGGGTGGAAACAGGCCTGCTGGCACCCCTTCTGCCCCTCCCTCTAAAGAACCCCCTCTGGGCATAAGCAGAAGAGGAGGCCTGGGCTTGGTAAAAAGGCCTTCCCCTGCCCCTGGGATGCTGCCTTTGAGGAGTGGCCTGCCTTTCTTTGGCCTGTGCACTCCTATAGGTGGTCCTATACTCATCCATTTTCTTCATGTAATTCTCTGTCTGTTCCCCAAACAGGGAGTTACCCACAACAGGAAAATCCATGGCCTTAGTCTGGGTATCCTGTGACAGGCTAGTACATCTGAGCCAAGCCATTCTGCGAAGTGCCACAGATGTAGCCATGACTCTTGATGACACATCATTAGAGTCCACTGCAGCATGAAATTGCACCTTGGATGCCTCAATACCATCGGCAGCCACCTGCTCCAGCTCCTTGGCAAGCTGGTCAGGGACCTGTTTTGCTAGAGCCATAACAGTATCCCATCTGGATTTCTGATATCTAGCAACATAAGCCATATAATTTGCCTGTCTGAGTCCCAAGGATGCTGCCATGTATTGTTTCTTAGCCATGGCATCAATCTTCCTGGAGTCCTTCTTCCTGGAGTCCTTGTCCGGGGGGTGTGAGGCCAAGGGAATATTTGCCTTGTCACAGGCTGCAGCCTGCACTACCCCAACATGGCTGCATTGTTGTGACAGGAACTCCATATCAGAGCCTGACAATGTGTACCTCTTGTCCATTCTCTTATCCACAGGAGGTATAGTGTGAGGAGTTTTTAGAATTTTAAAAGTCTGTTTCCCAAAAGATTTATGCAAGGGAATAGACAGTCTCCTAGACTCTGGGATATCCATAATTTCCGCATAGTCAGGCTCCTCTTGATCATCCACAGCTTCCTCCATAGGGAGCTGGAGGGTTTCAGCCACTTTTTTATAAAAGATAAAATGAGAAGGGGACTCAGAAAGCCTAGGAGGAGACACTCCTGAAGGTCTGTCTGGGGAGATGTCCGGGTCAATGGGCACATCCAGACTTTCAAATCCACATTCACTCTCCTCATACTCCTCTTCCCCATCCTCTGGTTCATAATATTCCTCTAAATCATAGTTTTGAACCGGTGGATCCAGCCAAACTGAGCGCTTACCTGAAGGCACCGGTTCGGTCGGAACTGGGGAAAGCGACTGGACAATTTGAATCGCTTTGGCTATCTCTTCAGCGGTTGGAGAGGAAAGTTTTGGCTCCACACCAGCTGATTTCCTAATCCTTTTTGCTGGAACCGACCCCTCAGATTCGGCTCTCCTTTTGGCCGAGGAAGTCTCGCCCTGGTCAGAGGGCACTCCCTCTGGTTCGGTTGGAACCGAACCGGGCTGGCCATCCAGGGTCAGCGGACTTTTGGCCTCCCTTTCCTGGAGCCTACCAACTCTCTTTCCAGGGTAGCTACAGGAAAATTTTACAAATCTGGCAGTCTGCATTGAGGTGGTCAAACCCCAGACAATAACAACACAGTGTGGGGTCAGCCTTGGCAAAGGCTTCCCCATTGTCAATACCTGCAGTGCTGGAAACCCAGTGGGCCCTGTTTTCTTTTGAGTTTCTCAGACATAGTGCCAGTCCTAACCAAACTTACCCATTTATGGCAATCCACCAGGCAAGGCCCTCTTATCGGTTCCCAACAGTGTCACGGGTCGTGGAAAAAAACGTAAGAAATTCCATTTTTTTTAGAACCGGTAACCACACTCTAAATGACAGAATAAAATATTTTAAACAACCTGATCGGTTCAAAGCGAACCGATAAACAGTTTACAAGTTCCACACAGAAGAGAAGTAATGTAAACCTATCTAGTACTCACAAATACCACAGACAGAGCCTGAACTGATCGGTTGCGATGTAAATTCGGTCGAAAAACCGAGAAAACAATACTTTAACCGACAAAATGAACCGAGCAGAAGGAGAAATCTCCGGAGCTACTGATGAGTGAGGCAGAGTAAAGAATCTGACAGTTTGAGTTTGAAGAACAACAGACAGAGTTTCAACCGAGCTCGAACTCAGCGTTCCATGCCTGGTATGGAAAGTTAACTCTTTCACCTCCGGAGCAGTTCGAAGGTTGGGACTCACTGCATATATCATAATATAGCAAGACTTCATGTTGTTTGAATAAGGCTTGCAGGGAAGGAGTTGCATGTCCAAGTTGGGCCTTCTTTCCCAGGAGACAGGCATGAATCTTAATGCGGTCTGCAAATGGGAGCCATTCAGTCCTTATGTAAAGGTTGCATGTATGCGGTAGGTGATCGGTACCTAACACAAACCTACAGGTTTTATTTAGCGAGGTGTGCACTTTGAGCAGGCTTGAATCAGTGGCAGCCCCATTGACAACATTTCCATAGTCCAGGATGGGTAGGATTGTATCTCTGACTGCCTGCTTCCTGGCCTCGGGAGTAAGGCAGAACCAAAGCCTGTATAGGGCCAGTAGTTTCCTATTGTTTGCAATTATAATATTGCATACATGTTCATCAAATGACAAGGACTCATCTATTAGAGGGCAAGATATCAGAATGAGGACATCTGCCCCAAGGTATTGTGAGAGTTGCAGGTAATTGAGAGGGGTACAGTAGATCTCTTCTTTTGTTGCCTGGAAAAGAGCATCTTCTTGGTTTTCTTACTGTTGAGCACCTGCATGTTATCCTTGAACCATTCCTGTAGTTGCTTAAAGTTGTGCTACAGCTCCCTTGTAAGCACTTCAGGAGTTCTGAGAGAATACCACTGTGTCATCTACATAAAGCAGGATCTCAGACGAGGGGCAGGCGACAGGGAGGTGGTTGACAAAGAGGCTGAATAATTATTATTCAACAAAAAATATACTTTTCTATGAATTAAACACTCTAAAAACATTGCTTCATAATAAACCATTTTTTTCAAAACATCTTTTAAGGGTTCTGAATGCTATCATTGATATTCTGCATGGCACAACTCATTGAGGATGTAATGCACTTTTGTATAGGCACTATTGTAGGATTCTGTTTGCTAGATGTTCTGATTCCCATGGGATACTAGTACCTCCAACCATAGTGCCCAGGAGCATGGCAATGTATAGCAGATGGACTCTAGAAAGATCTGCTGAAGTCTAAAGAGAGCTAACAAAAACACTCTTCTTCAGAAGAAAAAAAAGATCTTCAACCATTTTGTGGCAACTGTGGTACATGTCTTGCCTCTGTGTCACGTGGCCCTTACTAAAATGGAAAACCTGCCTCTCAGTGTATAACTTCCTGGTTACACTATTAACACATTAACAATAATCTGGTAGTTAGTGGCTGTTGGGCATGACATGGGGACAGTTCTTGGGTTCCTGAACATTTTAGGTACCTAGTGCATGTACATTGGTACTTTCATTGAAGTATGAGTCCATAGATAGACCCGCAGTGGAAAACTGTATATTTGCTGCTGTCATAATGTCATAAACTCACCACTCCTTGTAGAGGATCATAAAAACGTTGAAGCAGTTGGATTACGGTACTCTTCCCACAGCCACTAGCACCAACTAGAGCAACTGTCTTTCCACAATGAACCTTCAAGTTCAGCCCTCTGAGAATCTAGGAGTATCAACACAACACAGCTGGCATAAGGAAAGTACACATAAGAAAAAGTACAAAAGATACAGTAATAAGTCCATCCTCCGGTTGGATTCTGCCTAGCTTTTTTCTTCATTTTTTACTAATAATTAAGTTACTACGATAACATCAGATGGCAAAATTTGGAATGTGTTCTTGGTAAGTAGAGTTTTGAATGGTTTATATATATATATATATATATATATATATATTAATTTATTGTCATTGTTCCAACCAGAAATTAAATAAAGGGATGACTAAATCTGACCACACTCCCCTCAATTTGATGACACTTTATTAGTTTAGTATGCATAATTAATTACATTTTACTCCTTGTTACAGTATAGGGAAAACTTATTTTTATAATAACTACTTTTTTATTTTTTATTGTAGGATGTATGTGTACTCACTCTTGTTCCTGCTTTCTCTGGGTTCCCCATTGTTGGACTAGATGGCAGGCAGCCACAGATCCCCCTCAGTGGCAGTGGCACTGAAGGTCCTTCCTCTTCCTCTCAGCCAATGGCTGACAACCTACAATAGCCCTCTCTCAGTGACAGACAGAACCCAGGGAGTGGGGACTGACCCCAGGGATACCTGCCATGCCTAGGTGTATGCTGACGATGTCTGCTTGCTGAAGGCCTCACCTATGCAGTCACTTCATTATTCCCAAATTACATGGCAACCCTTTCTCCACTATTTACACTGAAAGGATCTTTGCTTGCACCTCTCTCTATATTTTGAAACTAGACATTAGCAAAACATCATTATCCCTTTTGTAAAAGGTTGCACCCTTTTTAAATACTTTCATGGAACCCATGACTCTGGTAACTACTTTCCATTCACTAGTGGCTGATGTAATACCTCAGGTCAGAGCTGCTCTACTCTGCAATCTGAATTTATCAGGTCTCCAATTTTGCTACTTACTTTGGGTTATACTCATTTTCACACATACTACTGATACCTTTGGATCAAGTCTGCTGTTGTGCAGGAAGCAGAACCACTGTAGGGACAGTCACTCAGAAGTGACTGGAAAAGGGCCACCCCTTCTCTGGGTATATCTCTCTTGTTAGACTATTATTCTCCCTTGATGGTGTATTGGGTATCAGAACAATGGCACAGACCTCTGCCTGACTTTTGGCAGGAGCTGGCAATTTCTCCAAACCCTCTGCCAGAGGCAGCATTGCCGATTCACATCCAAACTGAGCTGATCATTTGGTGGAATGGGCTGAGGACTGCCCCAGTCACTGCTAACATGCCACAGAGAAAGAGCTTAAAGAGCTGAAAGGGAGCTGAAACAAGGGTTCAGGCTAAACAGTGAACTGGAGCCTCCTTCACTGAATGGCAGCCAATTGGGGGGGGGGCTGCACTGAACCTCAAGGAAGTGCAGGAGGGGAAGGGGCTTTAAATAGCTGGAGGGAGCCTTCTGAGAGTGGAGTTGAGTGTTTTGGCAGGACGGGCTGAGGATTGCCTAATTTACCACTGACATGCCACGGAAAAGCTAAAAGAGCAGAAAGACAGCTGAAACAAGGGGCTCAGGCTAAACAGCCAATCAGAGCCTCCTTCACTGAATGGCAGCCAATAGGAGAGTTGAACTGAACATCAAGGAAGTGCAGGAAGCTACATAAGGAGAAGGCCATCAAGGGGCCCCGGCACTGTGTTCCCCATGCGAAGGACCAACGAGCAAAAGACATTGGAGTCTGCCCACTGGAGTCATTCTAGGGAGGCAGTCAGTGGCCGGAGACTCTGCAGCTCAGAATGGAGGAGGAGGACCAGTAGAGGAGCAAACTAGGTGACTGCACAAAGCAGAAGGAGGCAGGGAGGTAACTACCCTGGTAAACTGTTACCATAATTCACATACCATAAATGAGTCTGGAGTGTTAAGGTCAAGGCAGACAAGGCCATTGGACCAGATGGGGTACATCCAAGGGTTCTGAGGGAACTGAGGGATGTAATCGCTGCTTTCTTAACTGCCCAATTCAACAACTCCTTAAGATCGGGGGTGGCACCTAATGACTGGAAATGGGTGTATGTAGTGCCCCGTCACAAGGGATGGGTGAAGGAAGAGGTGGGGAACTACAGGCCAGTGAGCTTGACATCCATGGTTGGAAAGTTCATGGAAAAGCTGCTCAATGACAGAATCAACAGATACCTGGAGGCAAGCGGCGTTAGGGACCCAAGGCAACATGTGTTCACCGATGGCAGATCCTTTCAGACAAACTTAACAGAATTTTTTGACTGGGTCACCAAGGTGGTGGATCAGAGGGGCTTTGTGGACATGGCCTACCTTGACTTCAGAAAGGCATTCAACCTGGTGCCGCACATGAGGCTAATGCACAAAATGGATTGCCTGGGGTTGGGGGAGGGGGTAATAAAGTGGTCAAGAACTGGCTAAAGGGAAGAACACAGAGGGCATTGATCAACGGGGCACCCTCGGAGGAGTCTGCAGTCATCAGTGGGGTTCCCCAAGGGTCGGTGCTGGGGTCTCTTCTGTTTAATATCTTTATAGGGGATATAGCAGAGGGGCTGGAGGGGAGGATGAGTCTGTTTGCAGATGATGCAAAGGTATGCAACAGAGAGGACATGCAGAAAGGGGTGGAGATGATGTGTAAAGATCTGAAAAGGTTGGAGGAATGGTCCAAGGAGTGGCAATTGTCATTCAATATGGCAAAGTGTAAGATCATGCACTTAGGCAGAAAAAAACAGGAAAGCCGATTTCTGGATGGGGTGGTAGATCCCTGCAGGTTACAGAAGAGGAACAGGACCGGTGTATCATCATTTCACAAGAGATGAAGGTGGGAAAGCAGTGTGGAGGGGCAGTAGCAATAGCCAGTAGGATATTGGGTTGCATAGGGAGGGGAATTTCCAGCAGAAAGAGAGAGGTCATAGTTCCTCTGTACATCCAGATGGTTAGGCCGCACCTGGAGTATGGGGTCCAGGTCTGGAGGCCTTACTTCAGGAAGGACGTGACGAGGTTAGAACGAGTCCAGAGGAGAGCAACAGAGATGGTGAGAGGTCTTGATCACTTACCATATGAGAGGAGATTGGAGGACCTGGGCATGTAACTTTTAACAGACTCAGGCTATCGTGATCAGCCTATGACCTTGTATATGCTGTGCTTGCTCTTCTCTGACACTGAAGCATAATTGTGTAGTCGTTACTTATGTTTTACTTTCTTGCTTGTCTAGACGCGGAACCTACTTAATGAGCTTGTGCTCAAAGGTATTATCCAAGATCTCAATAAATAAATAAATAAAATGTACTCGGTGGAACAGAGGAGGGAGAGGGGTGACATGATTGAGACATTTAAATACTTCAAGGGTTTCCATAGGGTGCCAGTGGTGAGCCTCTTCCAGCTAAAGGAGCAGCCAAGGGTGAGGGGACATGAATTCCAAATCAAGGGGGCTAAATTTAAAGGTAACCATAGGAAGTATTTCTTCACTGACAGGGTAGTGGAAAATTGGAATGGGCTGCCAAGGGAAGTAGTAGGGGAGAAGACACTAGTATGATTCAAGAGGGCATGGGATAAACACGGCGGATGCTGGGAGGGGGGATGACTATAGTAAAGGCCTAAGTGGATACTTAGGCAAACTGGGCAGACTAGGTGGGCCTGGCAGTCCTTTTCTGCCATCATATTCCTATGTTCCAAAGTCAGGAACTGGGTACTTGCTAAAAATCTAACCTTGAGATGTAGGTCTCAAATTCACTTTTGACGCACACGTTTCATGAATACCATTTCCAGATTTATGCCTAGAGGGGGTAGATGGCCAAAAGGTATTTAGTAATGCATAGACAGAGCCTACATCTGGTAACATGTTGCTACAAGCCACAAGTGCCTGTCCCAATCATATGAAGAGAGGCATTCCCTATGGACATTTTATCAGCCTTAGACGTAATTGTACTCATCTATGTGATTTTGAAAGGGAGAGCAAAAATCTTAAGTGTAGATTTTTAGCAAGGGGGTATTCAGATGCACAGATAGAACAGGCATACAGGAAAGCAAAGTCGACAAATAGAGATACCCTTTTACAAGCTAGGGCTAAAAAAGATGCTGAAAATGGGAAACAACCCATAGTTTTCGTCACATAATACAATCGTATTAGTGACAAAATAACCAATATAGTTACAAAACATTGGGGAGCGTTAGAAGCAGACCCTGATTTGAGGGGGACAATAGGGTCCAAGCTTTTAACATCATTTAGAAGAGGGAACAGTCTGTCAAATTTATTAACACATAGTCTATATGTTAAACCCCTTCAAGATATCACAACCTGGCTACCTACCAAACCACTAGGCTGTTATAAATGTGGACATTGTAATATTTGCAAATTTAGCCAACAAGGGCTTCAGTTTTAACATCCTGTACTGCCTAGCAGAAATATTCAGATCTATCACTTTATCAAGTGTACAACAACATATGTTGTGTATATTATACAATGTACATGCCCCTGTATTTACACTGGTCGAACAAAAAGGACCTTATGGGAGCATATGCAAGAACATGTTCGCGCCATCCAAAAGGATGAACCCGATACCCCTATAAGTGTACATTTTGAATTATTCCATCAGAAAAATTTGAAGTGTTTTAAGTTTATGGGGGTTGATCATGTTTTGGATAACATTAGAGGGGGGATAGACTTAATAAACTTGCACAACGTGAACAGAAATGGATCTATACCATGAGAGCACTGCATCCTACAGGATTAAATGGTTGCTTAGACATTACAGTATTTTTATGATTTCCATATTGGTACAGTACTTTATGAATTATATCTAGATCTTTACATTACATGTCATGTATTAATGTACAGTATGAAGAAGTATTTGATACTGCCCTCCTGTGTGTTTTTCCAAAGCTCCTTTTTTCTCCTTTTCCCATCTTTTTCTTTTTTATGCAATCCTTTTTCTTTTTTGCTGTTTCCCATGTTTTCCTTCCCCCACTTTTTCTGTCTCCTTCTGTTTTTCTCTTTTCCCCCTTTTTGACTATACCACCTCTTTTCCCTCTTGAAGCAATTTATCTCTGAATACAAGCTAGGAAATGCATCAGTTTCACTGCATTGATGTCTTGTGTTTTTATGATTACTATCAGACTATTTTTGACATTTAACATGTTTGCTAAATTAGGATTATGCCTGCACTGATGTGTGCATTAGTCTACACTTATATTATGGATTGCTGTGTTTTCTTTATGTGGTGCTATGAATATATGTTAAAAAATGCAAAAACAATAATGCAGAAACAATTTTTTTTGTCACTTTAAACATCGAGAACAAAAGCAGCATGGATAGCACTCAGGCCACACCCCAGATGAAGGGTCATGAGTAAGACCTGAAGCACTGGGGTTTAGTAGCTGTGGGATCTTTGCTTTAAAAGTATTTTACTTTGCCGATTTGTTTCTTTTATTTACCACCAGTGACTCTTCCTTTATTGTGTTGTTTTTACATGTGTCTGCTTTTGGAATGAGCACCTGCTTTTCCACTGAGTGCTCCCGTCCTTTGTGTCTCTTATATTCTGTTCAGGAAGGACTGTGTGGGTAAGAAGGGGGGAGGAGCATCTCTTTATGTAAGGATAGCATAAAAGCAACTGAAATACAGGGAATACTGGGAAGGGCAGAGGCACTGTGGGTCAGTCTAGAGATGGGAAATGGAATCACTGTTCACAATGGTGTGATCTGCAGACCTCCACTACAGGGAGAAGAGATGTACAGCGTTCCAGTGGAAGCCATCCATAAGATGGTGACAAAGGGGGAGGTGCTGCTGGTGGGAGACTTCAATCTGTCAGATGTTGATTGTAGCATCTTAGCTACAGCTTCAACTAAGAGCAGGGACATCCTGGACTCCCTGCAAGGGGCATTCCTGAGGCAAATAGTAAAAGAGCCCACTCATGAGGGAGCAATTTTGGGCCTGGTACTCACCAATGGGAATATTGTTGAAGATGTCACAGTGGGTGGCCACCTGGGGACCAGTGATCACAGAACAGTGTGGTTTAATATAAGAATAGTGGCAGAGTGGAACCACACAAAGGCAATGGTCCTGGACTTCACGAAGGCCGACTTTGCAAAGTTGGGGGCATGCCTCAGGGATGCCCTGCCAGGGTGTGGGACTTGGGTGATGTAGAGAAACAGAAGGCAAAACTAAAAGGAGCCATAGAGCAGGCAACAAACCTTCAGATTAGGCAAGTAAGCAAAAGTGAGAGGAAGAAAAGACCACTATGGTTCTCAAAGGAGGTGGCTGGGAAGGTAAGGGCAAAAAGGTTAGCATTAAGGAGGTATAAAGAGACACATTGGGAGGAGGACATGGAAGTGTATCTGGAAAAGCAGAGGCAGGCAGGGAAGGCAGTCATGAGTTCAAAGGACAAACTGAGGAAAAAATAGCTCAGGCAGTAAAAAGGGACAAGACATTTTTCAGGTACATAGCGAAAGGAGGAAGACCAGAGGAGGGGTTGTAAGACTAAGAAGGGAAGTACAGGAGTGTGTGGAGAAGGACCAGGAGAAAGCTGAAATCCTGAACAAATATGTTTGCTCAGTATTCACAGAAGAAGGGGAAGGTGAGGGGCCACAGAAAAGTGACAGAAGCGTCAATGAAAGGGAGGTGGACACCAGTCCATTTGTGAAGGACAGAGTCCTGAAGGAACTCGCAAAACTGAAAGTGGACAAGGCAATGGGACTGGATGGGATATATCCAAGGATATTGAAGGAGTTTGGGGAGGTGCTGGTAGCACCACTGATAGCCCTTTTCAACCACTCACTGGAGCTGAAAGTGTTTCCAGAGGACTGGAGGAGGAACGATGTAGTCCCTTTTCACAAAAGTGGGAGCAGGGAGGAGGCTGGCAGCTACAGGCCAGTCAGCCTGACTTTGGTGGTGAGGAAAGTAATGGAATCGCTGCTAAATAAAGGACTGTGGAATATCTTGAATCTAGCAGATTACAGGATCTGAGGCAGCAAGGATTCACTGGGGGGACGTCACGTCAAACAAATCTGATATATTTCTTTGACTGAGTACCAAGGAATTAGATCAGGGTGGAGGGGTGGATGTGGCCTAACTAGATTTCAGTAAGGTCTTTGACATCTTTCCACAAAGAAGACTCGTAAACAAGCTGGGCAGCCTGGGTGTGGGTCCCAAGGTAGTAAACTGGGTTAGAACTGGTTGAGTGATGGGAGACAGAGGGTCACGGTAAACAGAGTTCACTCTGAGGAGGGGATGGTGACCAGCAGGGTGCCACGAGGATCACTATTGAATGGGTAAGCATTACCACAAACAAGTGGGTACTGGAAGCAGTGGGCCGGGTTTGTGTCTGCAGGTCAAATACTCTCCAAATCTGCAGAAACACAGATATTTTAAAGCTCACTTTCCACTGAATCAAGTCTGCTGGAACAAAAAAAAAAAAAACAATACCATAAACTACTGAAAACGTTCCTGCCTCCCAGTGGGGCAGGGGCCTATTCTCAAGATACTTCCTGAATCACAAGAAAAATGGGGAGTGGTGATCCATTTTAGATCTCAGGTTTCTGAACAAGCATTAGAAAGAAGAAAATTCAAGATGGTCCCACTAAGGACAGTGATATCATCTTTGCAGAAAAGTCATTGGCTGGAACCCCTGGGTATAAAATATGCCTATTTTCATATCTTACTCAGATAGTTTCACAGAAAATATATCAGATTCAAGCTGGGGAACTGCCAATACCAGTTCACAGCTCTCCATTTGGTCTCACCTCACAGGCCCTCCAACATTCGACAGATGAAAACAAGTACTGTAAACTTGTGTTGAGGTGAGCGGGAGGGCCCCCCCCCCGTAGCGGAGCACCTGCAGCCTCTGCTGCAATAGCATTGTAAACTGAGACCCTCTGTTTATGAACAGATCTACTACAGTCACTGCAGGGCTACCTTACACTGGCCATCAAGTATTCTCTACAACATTAAGTTGACCTACTGTATGTCACACCTCTGGACTCACTGGAACCTTCCAAAATGTGATTAAGTAAATTAATTAATTATTGTGGCTCTAAAACATTTATATTCAAAGTTTAAAAAGGTTCTTTCTTTGACAAGTATGACACCCATTTCAAACTGCAGACGAGCTGCCTGACTAGTACCATTTGCTGCCATTTTGCGACATTATTCTCCCGTCTTCTGCACTGATCACTCACTGCCACTAGGGAATGGGAAGGGAAAGGAAAGGGAACATTGTTTAACCAGGAGTAGCACATTAAGCCGAAGCTTGTTTCTAGATGCGACTTGGGAGCACATGGAAGTTAAGTGACTTGCAGCCTTAATCCACTGTGCTATACTGCCTCCTTAGAGGGCAGAGATGACTAGAAGTCAGAGATGGACAGAGTTAATGATTCAAAATATCAGACAAAAATGAACTCTTTACCTCTTTACAGTTAGCCAGCTTGGGCTCAGAGTGCACTCTCAGAGAGGATCACGATGTTTACTCCTTGTCTCCACCACGGTCGTCATGGTCAAACCTGACCCACCTGATGGAAGTGATCAGTCTGATTTTAAACTAAGTGGAGCTCGGCTCAGTAGTGCAGAATTAAACAGATGAGCGGCGGGATGATGGATTAAGTCATAGTGATGTGGTCGTCTGGACGACAGTCTGAAACACCCCCCCGACATGCCAGTATGCTCCTTGGTGCTCAGTGACAGCTCCTCAATTGCTGACAGATGCTCCCATCAAGTCTGTCAGGGGAAACATCCAGGCTGCAGCAGCTCAGCTGCTTCTTGGGGTCAGATGCGGTGCATGTCAGTGTGGTTATAATGGGGACGGGACAGACGCTTTCCCCTCGGACCATGCTTCCACCCAGCACTGCAGCAGACATGATTGGGGAAAAGGGCATTTCTCCTCTGGGGCTACTGTGCTTTAGTTGCACTCAAACAATGTGCAGACACGATTGCCGGGAACTGAAATAATAAATTAGAGTATTTCTCATGTGGCCAAAATTCAGTACGTACTGAGAACTAGACTGGATCTAGTGCTGGTGTCCGAAATCCAGGATCGTATCAGCCAAAATGGTACAGTTGGAGGGTCTGACCTCAGCTCCAATGGTTTTCACAAAGTACCTGGCAGTAGTGGCAGCACGTCTAAGAAAACAAGGCATGGTGGTTTTCTCTATCTGACTGGCTGGCTAGTTTCTGGGAAAACAGAACCAGGGACAATTCAGTTGGTGAAAAGCACCTTGGAGAACCTGGGATTCTTGACAAGCCTGCAGAAGTCTCTTCTAAAGCCCATTCAAATACTAGCCTTCATAGGAGCAGAGCTAAATATCCTGCAGGGAAAAGTTTTCCTACCACAGTGCACTGGTGCAGAGTTACAGCTTTGATAGTAACAGCAGATTCTTTCATAGCAGGCTAGCCAAGGCCTGCGAGAGACGTTCTGCAGTTACAGAACACATAGCCCCATTCACAGCTGTAATTTCATTGGCCAGGTTCTAAATGAAAGATATCCAGTACCACTTTAGTGACAACTGGTCTCAAAGGTGGGATCCACTTTGAAAGGGACAAAAGCACTAGTGGAATAATTGCAAAAGTGGAAGGGAAAAAGCAACCCCAGAGAAAGCATTCCCTTCCTTCAGCAATCACCACCAAGTGTTCTTACTACAGATGCCTCACTCCAGGGGTGGGATGCCACCTGCAGGATCTCATGGTGAGTTGCACATGGAGCACACGGGAATCACTAGAACATTTCATCCTCCTGGAGCTCAGAGCAGTGCTACTAGCAGTACAGTCTTTCTCCTCACACTTACAGGATCAGTCTGTCCAAATCAGGATAGACAACACCACAACAATCTACTACATAAACAAGCAGAGAGGAACAAGAGCCTCAAAACTGTGAACAGAGGTGATGGGGATCTGAGACCTTGCATATTCCTTAGAAGCAAATATATGTGCAGGGCATTTGCTAGACAAAAACAATGTCCTGGCAGATTCCCTAATCAGACTCAGCCAGGGAAATCAAGAATGGGCCTTAAACCTGCAGGTTCTGGCCAGTGTTCAGAAGGTGGGGCACTCCCAATATAGACTTGTTTGCATCATGGGAGAGCTATCGGCTCCCACAGGTATGTTGCAGACCACCAGCCAAAGGCACAGTCTCAGAGGGCACCCTAGTGCTAGACTGGAGAGGGACGTTTCTGTATGCCTTCTCACCATTCCTACTCATTTAGAAAGTACTCCTGAAGCTCAGGAGGGAACCTGCAATAGTGATCCTGATAGCTCTAGCCTGGGCCAGACAGGCCTGTTACTCAATACTCCTGGTCCTGTCCAGCAACAGTTAAATCAGCCTGCCACTAAATCACACTCTGTTGACTTTGTCCCCGGGCAAAATAACATTACCAAACCACAGGACCCTGCTCCTAAGGGCATGGTTCTTGAGGAGCTAGAATATTCTGGATTGGATCTTTCAGAACAAGTCTTGAAGGTACTTAGGGTTTCAAAAATAAATCCACTACCAGGAAAGCATAGTTCTCTAAGTGGAAAAGGTTGTCTTACTGGAGTGCTCCTAGAAAAATAAAAACAATAGAAGCAGGTTTGCCTATAATTGTGGGGCACCTAATGTACCTACAGACATTAGGCCTATGGCCTTCAAATTTTGCAGAAGTATCAGCATACATATTGGCTGGCAAGCGAAAGTCTTTGGTCTCACAACACATTTTCAAAAGTTTTTTTAAAGGCCTCAGACATTTGTACCCACCAGTAAGAGAAACTGTTCCACCCAGGGACCTCAATATATATGCCTTGCCCAGCATATGGAAGTTCCCTTTAAGCCTATGGAAACTACTGAGCTGAAGTACGTCACATGGAAGACCATAGTCCTGGTTGCAATGACCTCTACTAGGAAGGTAAGTAAATTGAAAGCCCTCTACAAGGAGCCAAATTACATAATCTCTCATGGGGATATGGTAGTTATTATATCCAACAGAAAATTGCTACCTATGGTGACATGTGAATTCCACCCATATCAGTCAGTGACTCTCCCTGTACTCTTTCCAGAGCACTGCAGTCCAGGTGAAGAAATGTTGTATAGCCTGCACCTAGAGTTAGTTCTGATTGTCTACATTGACCAGATAAAAGATGTCAGGTCCCAGAGTTTCCAGCTTTTTGTTACCTATGGTTAGGTTGGCAAAGGCAAACCCACTGGATAGTCTCTTGCATTCAGTTCTGCTATGAAAAGGCTGGGAAAATACCACCAAGGGGCAAGGGTATACTTAAGGGCCTATAAGGGGATGCTTCTGTGGCATCCTCAAGAGGGATCCTATTGTCAGACATTGACAAAGCAACTACTTGGAAAACAGTGCAAACCTTCACAAAACACTACTCTTCGGATATGCAATGAGAAGGGATGCCAGCTTTGGAACTGCGGTCTTGCAAAACATTTTTCCTAATTAGGTTCTGTGCCCAGCCTCCTAAAGCACTACTACTGAGTCTGCACAAAGTGTAACATTAAGTGAGTTATTGCTGGGGTTAGAAGGAAAAAAAAAATTATCACCGTAGTAATGTTGTTTCTTCTTAAGGGCTTACTCACTATGTTTACACTCACTAAACCCTACCTCTCCTTCCGAAACCTAAAATAGCTTCAGACAAGAATCTGTTTTTTTTCCAGTGTGGTTACTTGAGCATTACTATTGCAGTTCCTATAATTGTATGCTTGTTGTTTTTGTTCATATTGTAAAATTTCACAAGTCTGCTTCAATTTGTTTGGTATTTTTTTTTAGAAAGTCTATGAAAATTATTCTAAAAAATGTTTTTGGTAGTCTTTTTAGCTAGTTTCACTAGCCGCTGCTCTATTCTGGCTTGGAAACAGGTCTGAGCAGTGGCAAGCGTGGACTGCAGATGCAGAGTTTGAAAATACATTCCAAATTCTAAAATTTACATAGGTTCTATTTCTGGGGTATCACTCTCAGCCAATATGACTGCATGAAGTATAAACATAGTGAGTGATCCCTTAAGAAGAAACAAAATTACTATGGTGAGTATTTTTTTCTTTGATGTAATAAAATGTCTAAAAAGGTTATTTTTTTGTCACATGAGTATTAAAACTAAATCATTAACCTAAGGGTCATCCTTTGATTTTGAATTCTGGGAATAACATGCCTACTTATAATTCAGTAAATTTGTAAACCCTTCATTTTATTATGGACATTTTCCATTGGTAAAGCAACTTTATATGGCTTTCCTTAACTAAAAGCCTATTTTGTCCATTTAATTTGGATGTAGGAGATTACAGGCCATATTACACTTGTGATATTCCTGAACAGAGAGTCCTGTTTATGCATCTAAGCTGTTCTAACTATTGGAAGCATTTTCTAAAGTTCCAGGCCAGTGGAATATTGTAATCCATACAAGCTGGAACTGGAATTAGACAACATTTTTTCATGCAGAGATGTTCTACCCATTTTACATATACTCTAGATGATTTGACTTTCAGAATTTGTATATGTAATCTTATCCTGGGTAATTCCATGAAATGGGGGTACCAATGTGCCAAATACTTTGTACACTGATTTAAAAAAAAATAACAACAGAGCTACTGCAGTCATAATAAGTGCATTTAAAAGGTAGCTACAAGTACAGGTACATTTTATAGTTTGAGAAACCCAGGTACACCCATTTTATTTTCATTCAGTGTTCAGCTCCAAAATGTCACAGATTTTTCCTAGCATAATGTGACATGCTAAACCACAGTACATTCCACTTTTTCTGTGCAGACTATTTTGGTTGCACTTCAGTAAAGTTACATTGAAAACTGCCTCTGGTGTTGTCTTTTGTTAATAAAGACATTTTCGCCCAAGTTTTTCAATGCATATAAAATTTCTGGTTCACTCAAAGTTTTGCATGGCACGTGTGGCATCCAGGCAAACTGCATTTTTTACATGTTCCCCAAAATTTCAACGAAAGCATTCACCTTTTTTTTGCGTGGGTAATTTTCTTTTGGGACGGGGTCTTAAATTACTGCAGGACATTGATGAGAGAGGGGTGCAGGTAATGCTTTTTTTTAACTTAAACAGTTGTGAAGTGTCCACTGTTGCATGTGCAACGTTTGGTGTCCACTATTACACGTGTAACACTGAAGGTGTTTTTTTCTCAAGTCTAATATGGAGTTATCCCACAGCATAGTCCCTTTTTCACTCTTGGGTCATAGTGTCTTGAAATGCTTAGTAAAATAAAGTAAAGTTTTTGTTTTTTTTTCAGGTTGAACATCTGTTGTGTCCACTGTTGCATGTGCAATGTTTGGTGTCCACTGTTACATGTGCAACACTGAAGGTGAATTTTCTCAAATCTCTGCTAGGGAGTTTTCTCACAATCTGGTCCCTTTTTCACTCTTGGGTCAGAGTGTTTTCACAAGCTTATTAAAATTGATCTGTTGTGGATCTGAAAAATCGACCCTAATGTCACATTTTGGTAACCCTTTTCATGGACATAACCACATCTGAATCAGTTTCTCCTCCAGGTTCTTTTCTGTTCTAAGGAACTGTGACTGACTGAGAACATATTGAATAGTGCAATAAATGAAAAGTACATATTCACCATAATATGTTCACCATTGATGCACACTAATGGGTCTTAGCCAGAGGTGCTAGGACCCTGTGGGAGCTAGAACATTTCAGGAAGGCTGGTGGTGAGGCAAGCTGTGCACATGCATGTCACAGCAAGAGAGACTCAGGCTTACCTCAGCACCAGCCCTCAATTGCCTCAGTACCTTTTTTCTGAGGAGGTGCAGCATAACCTAATTAGTACTTATGCAATAAGTCTAAGGGCATGAGATAGCCCTAGTGACCCATGTAGAACGGGTAAATATACCAGTCAGTGTTTCAGAACCTAAGCCAAGAAAAAAGGGATGAAGACTAGTAAACAGAATGGAGTGAGCCCAGAGGCTGGTGGGGGAAGGGGTGGCATGTGAGTCATTGGTGAAGATATTCCTAGAAGAAGAGGAATCACAGTGAGTTCATAATTTTCCTGTTTTCCAGGAATAAGTCTCACCACTGATTCACACAAATGGTTTAGAGTATCAAGCTCAGACAAAACCCCTTGGATTAGGGCAGTAGGAGCAAAGGGCTCACTCAGGACAGAAGTCTGGTCAGGATGGTCCTGCCAGAGGCGGCATGCTGCTTGGTATGGACACCTAGGCATAATGCTTAACAAAAGTGTGCACTGCTCTCCAAGTTGCAGCTCTGCAATATATTACTGATGGGCATACAGCAAATCTCTGCCAGGGACATGACAACTGCTGTAGTGGAGTGGGCACATACCTGACCTTCCAGCTTGCCCTGTGCCATGGCATAGCAGCGGTGTGGACAGCTCCCACACCAGGCAGAAATGCACTTGATTGCAACAGGCTGTCTCTTTTGTTTGGGATCAAAGGAGACAAATAGTTGTTTGGATTGCCTGAATCAAAAAATTACTCACCATAGTAATGTTATTTCTTCCAAGGTGTCCTTTAGCATCAGTAACAGTAGCAGTAAGCTGGCTAGGTTGAGCTGCCTTTGAGGTGGAGATTATGGTAATGAGTATAATGAATTAGTCCATCACAAGAGAGTTAGAGAGTGTGCTGAGTGGAGCTTGCCAGAGGGCACCATAATTTTTTCCAAGCTATACTGGGAACATGTCCACAAAAATCTGCCCTAACAGTCTTTAAAAATTACATAACAATATGAAAACAGTAACCAGATACAATAAAGAGAAACTTTGCTTAAAATAGACTCCCCAAAACATGAAAACAAATTTGGCAGGCTGGCCCACTGGCACAGAGGTAGAGATGGAAATTTCGTACCTACAGTAATTCTTGATCTTCTTGGTCGAAATCTCCACCACTCATTCACACTAATGGGATCTATGCCGGAGGTGCTAGGACCCAGCGGGTGCAAACTTTTTTGCAGCAGGGTCAGTGCCAGAGATGGAGCAACAAGGAGCTGGCGCCATGAGCCTCTGCTCATGCGGCAATGACCATCTCGGTGTCAACCCTCCAACCACCTCAGTACCTTTTTTTCAGAGGAGGTGCAGCGTAACTAACCTAGAAGGATAGCCTAACCAAAAACCAGACATAAGATAGTCCAGAAGACCTGTATAAGAAGGGTCAAGAAAGAAGTCTTCACAGTCTAAAGATGGAGGAAGTGAAGACCAACAACAGAGGTGAGCTCGGGGGATGCTGGGTGGGTGTGTGAATGAGTGGTGGAGTCTTCATCCAAGAAGATCAAGAATTACAGTAGGTAAGTAATTTCCATATCTTCTTGGACATAAAGTCTCCTCACTCATTCACATTAATGGGAGAGTACCGAGCTAATAATCCCCCGAGAGGGTGGCAGGAGAGACCAAGAGCTCACAAATTTAGGCCAGAAGTCCATTAAAGATGGTTCTGGCAAACAAAATATGTCATCTGGCATGGACATCCAGGGCATAGTGTTTGACGAAAGTATGCACTGAGCTCCAGGTAGCCGCATTGCAAATATCTGCAATGGGCACGTTGCGGATTTCTGCCAGTGATGCCGTGACTGCTCTAGTAGAGTGAGCATACACTCTGCCTTCCAGCTTAACCTGCTCCATGAAATAACAGTGGAGAAGGCATGCCACCAGCCATGCTGAAATGCATCTGATAGTGACAGGTTGACCCAGCCGGGTCTCGCTGAAGGAAACAAACAGTTGTTGAGCTTTGCAAAAATCTTTTGTACTATCTACATAGAAACGCAAAGCTCTTTTGACGTCCAAGGAATGAAAAGAACGCTCCCCTTCATTTTGGAAGTTCACAAAGTAAGTAAGAAGGACCAAAGGTTGGTTTTTAGATGGAATTCTGAAACAACCTTAGGGAGAAACTTAGGATGGGTCCTAAGAACTACTTTGTCTTTATGAAACACAGTATACGGAGGGTCTGTGATCAAGGCATGTATCTCAGAGACCCTGCGGGCCGAGGTAATGGCCACCAGGAAGGCTGTTTTCCAAGTGAGAAATTTCAACTCACAGGTAGCTAGAGGCTGAAAAGGTTTTTGAGTGAGCATTTCTAGCACAAGATTAACATCCCAGGCTGTGACTGGACATCTGATAGGAGGTCTGGTATGCAGAATTCCCTTAAGAAACCTCTTAACCATGGGTAACTGAGCCAGCGACTTGGAAAGTACTGGCTCATGATAAGCTGAAATAGCACAAAGGTGAACCTTGACTGTAGAGTATTGCAGGCCTGAATCTGAGAGGTCTAAAATGTACTCTAGAACTTTATTTGGTGGGCAGGAAAAAGGATTCAAAGAGGATTTTGTACACCAGAGTGAAAAATGCTTCCATTTGGCTGTGTAAGTTTTCCTAGTGGCTGGCTTGCACGCAGCCAGAAGAATATCTGAAACTCTGTGAGAGACATTGAACCTGTTCACTTCTATCTCTTCAGGAGCCAAGCGTGAAGGTGAAGTGATCTCAGATTGGGATGGACCACAGGCCTCTGAGTCAGAAGGCTCGTCTGAAGGGGAAGCGCTTTCGGAGGAGTTTCTGACATACTGTTGAGTAACAGAAACCATATCTATTGAGGCCAGAAGGGAGCAATGAGGATCATTTTGTCCCCCGGGACTCGAACTTGAGAAGTACCCTCTGAATTAGAGGAAGAGGCAGAAAGGCGTATAGAAAACGTTTTGTCCACTGCAGCCTTAACGCATCCTGACAGATAATGCCAGACCCTGGATTTCTGGAGCAGAAAAGAAGCAGTTTTGTGTTGAGTGGGGATGCAAAAAGGTCCAGGTCTGGAGTTCCCAACTCTGTGAATAGTGACTGAACTACGGTTGAGTCGAGAGACCATTTGTGAGGATCTGTCTCTGTTCTGCTGAGATGGTCTGCCAGTTTGTTCTGCACTCCCGGCAGGTCGATCGCTTGAATTAGAGCCTTGTGCCCCAAGCACCATTCCCACACTCTCATCGCTTCCCTGCATAAGGGGTAAGAGTGAGCACCGCCCTGCTTGTTGATGTAATACATCACTGCTTTGTTGTCCGTTTGAAGGAGAATGTTCTTGTGACAGAATGTTCTTCAAAGCCCGGAATGCATAAAGGACAGCTCTCATTTCTAAGACATTTATGTGAAGCTGGGACTCGTCCTGAGTCCACATACCTTGAGTGTGGAGAGTCTGACAGTGAGCTCCCCACCCCATCAGAGACGCGTCTGTGGTAATGGAAATCTGATGATCCAGAGGAGCAAAGGGATACCCTTCCAGAAGATTGTCCTCTTGCGACCACCAGGTGAGTGACTTCTTCAGAGGTTCTGTCACCTTGATGAGAAAGGACTGAGGGTGAGTGGTTGGGGACCACTGAGTACTGAGCATCCATTGCGAGGTTCTCATGTGAAGGTGTGCTAGGGGTACAGTGAACACCGAGGATGCCATGAGACCTAGTATCCGTTGCATCGAGATAGCTCAAACCGAGCTGTTCTCTCTGATGTATCAGGCCATCTGTAGGATAACGCTCCTTCTGTCCTCTGGTAGAAAAGCTTTTGCACAGGAGGTGTCCAGAAGAGTTCCTATAAAAAGGAGCCTCTGGGAGGGCTGCAGCTGCGATTTCTTGAGATTTAGCAGGATTCCAATGGACGTGAGAAAGTCTGAGGCCGTGGCAATGGCGTTGAGCATTCCTTGCCTGGAAGGGCTTGCTAGAAGCTATAGATATGGGAACACTTGTATTCTGATTTTTCTGAGATGTGCTGCGAGGATTGCACAACACTTTGTAAAAACGCGTGGTGCCAAGGATAGCCCAAAGGGCAGGACTCTGAACTGATAATGCTGACCCAAAGCCATGAACCTTAGGTATTTGTGATGCCTTGGGTGAATAGGAATATGTTGGTAAGCATCCTGCATGTCCAGGGAGGCTAACCAGTCGTGTTAATGAGCAAAGGTAACAGGGTTCCTAGCGATATCATTTTGAATTTCTCTTTGGGAAGAAATTTGTTTAATTTTCTGAGATCCAAAATGGGGTGCATGCCCCTGATTTTCTTTAGAACTAGAAATTAATGGGAGTAGAACCCTGTGTTCCGTTGATCCAGCGGAACTACTTCCACTGCCCTGTTGTTCAGAAGGCCTTGTATCTCAGAGGTGAGAAGTTCTGACTGAAGTATTGACAGTTTTGGCTGCCGTTTGGGGGGACAATCCGGAGGGTTCTCTGAAAAATTGAGGGAATATCCCTTGTGGATTATCCGGAGGACCCATTTGTCTGAAGCTATGGACTTCCACTGGTTGTAGAACTGAGTCAGATGACCTCCCACCGCTAAAGAGTCCCCCTCGGGCAGCTGAGGTGGGACTTGGGCCAGAAACTCAGAAGGCGGCACTGGGTGCTTTGGGTCCTTGTGCCTTCTGTTGCATTATCTTTTGAGGCTGAGGGGCTTGATTTTTATTAAACCTCCCCTGCCTTTGCCTCGAAAGGACTGACAGTTATGAAACTGGCATTTGTTAACACTCCCCCGAGAGGGGGTGGGCGGAGGTTGAGCCAATTTAATGGCTGACCTAGTCTTTTGTGTGGCCTCTAGAGAATGTTCTACTTGAGGGCCGAAGAGATACACACCATCGAGGGGCAACGCCATGACCTGTTGCTGGGCATCATTTGTGAAACCTGAAGTGGGCAGCCAGGAATGGCAGCAGGTACAAATGCCCGCCACTGCCGCTCGGGAGGCAGTATCGAAGGTGTCCATAGCTGCTTTAACTTGCTGCTTGTTGGACTCGATACCCATGGTTATGGTTTGAAAAAGCTCTGAATTAGTGTCCGACTCTGGTAGAGCTTCAACCATTTGTTTGAGCAAATGCCAAAGAATATACTCATATTGAGAGAAATAGCCCTGGTAGCTGGCGATGCGCATACCCAGGGTGGATGTAGCAAAGACTCTCTTACCTACAGTATCTATCTTACGAGATTCGTTGTTTACAGATCGAGCTGTAGTAGTCTGAGGAAGGATGACCTTATCATTCTCTGCCAAGACTACAATAGGATCCGCAAAGGCTTGGGAGGCCAAAATAGGTTGATCCTTGGGAGCAGCATACTTCCTATCTAAGGACTTAGCCACAGAAGGAATGAGAGCAGGATTATTCCATACCATTTGAGAAAGCGTCTCAAAGGAGGGTTGTACTGGGGGAGTTAAATCCAAAGGGATGTCCGGAACATGAAGGTATTGGAGTCTTAAAAGCTTCCCAGGATCGATGTCCATAGTCTGGAGAGAAAGAGTGGAATTCACATTTTTCAGCAGAGACTTAAATGACAGGTCCTCAACCACAGGCTCTGCAACAGGATTAGGTCCTGCTCCTTCCACATCATCACCCAGTCTAAGATCTGGGTCAGTCTCAATTTCATCTCCTGACAGTCCAGGAGGGACTGCATGGACAGGAAAGGAATGAAAATCAGCAGGAAAAGAGGAAGGAAAAGAATTCGTAGAGGAGAAGCCCTGAAGATTGACAGATGAAAAGCCAGGCCTCAGCACCGAAGAAGAACATGGCACCGAAAAGCCACATGGCACCAAAGACGGTGCTGAAAGGCCACACAGTGCCAAGAAACTCAACAGCACCAAAAAGCCACACGGAGCTGAGGGTGGCTCCGAGGACGGCGCTGACAGGCACATCGGCACCGAGAACAGTGCCAGGAGGTGCACCAGTGCTGAAAACGGCACAGAGTAACCCACCGACACCAATGGTGCCAAAACCAGGGCCCCTAAAATTAGGATTTGGGGGAAAAGAAGGAAGAATACCAGGAGATAGAGGGATCGGTGTGGCCTCCTGCGCCGCAGCCATGTGAGGGGGGAAAACACCTGAGCGTGGAGTTGATGGCACCAAAGAGGGCACTGCATGACTTGGAAGGCCCAGTCACCCTGCCTGATCCCCCAAAGAGCCCGAGGGCCCTGGAGTGACTGGGCCAGGCAGCTGGACCAGCCTTCAAGCCCATTGCTCCATCAGAGTGGCCCACTGATGAAACTGCTCATCGGAAGCCCTACCAGAAGGCTGGAAAGGGCTCCGATGTCGAAGAGGTCGGTGACCAGAACCAGAAACCAGAGACTCTGAACAAGGAGACTGGAAACTGACCCCAAAGACTGACTGTCAATGCGCAGACATATCAGAGGGTGACCTCGAGTGATGCCTTCTCTTTTTTGACCTACAGGCCGAAGAAGAGCTCGAGGTTGAATGGTGCCGAGAATGCGACCATTTACTTTTATGCTTCTGGGGGGACCGCCCATCCCCTCTGGCATTGGACCATCCATTGTCAGACCCCACCTCTGGAGAAGGCGGTGGACTGGACCCAGCCCAGCTGACTGAACAGCTTTCATATGAAGTCTCCCTATCGTCACCTGACCTGCTCATGGTCGACTCCGTCAATGTAGGCTGAGACTTCTTTCTTTGATAAGAATAAATTATCGTAAGCGGAACTTTATTCGAAAAATACTACAAAATAATAAACTGAAAACTATGCTGCTAGTTTGAAGTTTGACTCTTGGCGGGTGAGCGTCGTCTTTACTGAAGTGCACTCGGAGGGGAAAAAGGAACTGAGGTGGTTGGAGGGTTGACGCCAAGATAGTCATTGTCGCATGGGCATAGGCTCATGGCGCCATTCCTCGCAGCTCCATCTCCGGTGCCGGCTCTTCTGCAAAAAAGTTTGCTCCCACTGGGTCCTAGCACCTCCGGTGTAGATCCCATTAGTGTGAATGAGTGGTGGAGACTTTATGTCCAGGAAGATCTACTGCTTGTGACACCAGTGTCCTGGGTTCTGGAACAGACTGTGGCTGCTAGGGGCTGGCCGGAGGGAGGAGGAGGATTGAGCTCACATTGGGCTGCTCTCTTCCTCTGGGAGGGTGAGTTGCCTGTCCTGTGGCTCTACCACCACCTGGGTGACCACAGGTTGAGGTGCAGAATAACAGACAGGAATTGGAGTGGCAACATGTTGCAATGTGCTCTGTCCCTTGGCTCCCCTAGCGCACCAGCATCTAATGGGGTGGCACCAGAAAAAGTGGAAAAACCCCACACCAGAAGCTTGAAGATGGGACCAGGCTGTCCTGAGAAACTCCATAACCTGGCTTCTCGGAAGGTCGGGATGGACCACCCGATGCACACTCATGGACTTGGGGGGGTCACCTTCTTCCCCGCCCGGGGGGGAATGCGACTGGATGGGGGTAGGTCCACCGGTGCCCCAATGGAGTTACCTGGGTTGGAAATATGGGAGCGCATACAGCATAGGCCTCCTTGATGAAAAGGGGTCTAGTGTTGTGAGTAAGGGGGCATAAAGAGCAAATATAAAAAAAAAAAATCTGTCAAAACTCAGAAAAGGCAGAGTCCTCTTCAGGTAGGTTACCAGGGGAGGATGGGTTGGAGGTTACTGATGCTAAAGGACTCTTTGGAAGAAACAACATTACTACAGTGAATAATTTTTTTCTTCTCACTTCAGGGGTCCTTTAGCATCAGTAACAGTAGCAGACTACAAAGCAGTGCAGTTGGGAGATGGGTACAAAAACCTACATAGGGTAGAGGCTCTGCAGAACTGCCTTGCCAAATTTGGCATCAGATCAAGATTGCACATCTAGACAGTTACACTTTGTGAAGGTGTGTACAGTTTTCCAAGTGGTTGTTTTGCAGATATCCGGAAGAGGAATGTTTCTTGAGGCTGCCACTGTGGCAGCAGTGCCCCTCATAGAGTGGGCCCTGAGGAGGCTGTTTACCAGCCTTGTCATAACAAATCTGGATACAAGAAACTATCCAGTGAGAGATAGTCCTCTTAGTGGCTGGTTTTCCTCTGCCCACCTCATCATAGGTGAGGAAAAACTGGGTAGTAGAACCTCTGAACTGCTTAGTGTGCTCTAGACAGTAGGAAAGGGCTCTTCTAACATCCAAACTATGTAGTCTACATTCACCTGGAGTGGATTTTTCAGTGAAAATTTCAGGAAGGGTATTGGACTGATTAAGGTGAAATCCAGAAACCACCTTGGGTAGGAATTTTCTGTTTCTTCTGAGCTCTACCTTATCCTTGTGTGGGATAATGTAATTTGGTTCAGTACAAAGGGCCTGAAGTTCTGAAATCCTTCTAGCAGAAGTGATGGCTACTAGGAAAACTGTTTTCCAGGTGACATATTTTAATTGGGCCATTGTCATGGGCTTGAAAGGAGACTCCATGAGCTTAGCTATGCAAAGGTTGAGGTCCCAAGGAGGAACAGGTTCTCGAATTGGGGACTGAAGTTGAAGTAGGCCTTTGAAAAACTTTTTGAAAATAGGTAGCAAAATGATAAACTTGTCTTTCCCTTTGAAAAAATATGCTGAAATTGCAGCCAGATGCACTTTAAAAGATGAGGCCTTTAGGCCTGAGGCCTATAAGTGTACCAAGTAATCCTGAAGACTGAAAACTGTAGCCTTGAGGGGGTTTATTTGTTTCCCTTTACACCAAAAAGAAAACCTCTTCCACTTAGTTGTGTAAGTTTTCTTAGTACTTGGTATTTTACATAGACACATAGACAGTGTCGGCAGATAAGGGCCTATGGCCCACCCAGTCTGCCCATTGAGTTATGAAGGATCTTCAGAACTTGTTCTGAATGTCTAGGAATTCTAACTCCTAAAAAACCAGTCCATGAGGTGAAGGGATTTCAGATCAAGGTAAGAAACCCCTGTCTGAGGTAGACTCAGAAGAGAGTTGCTCAGAGGAAGTCGAATAGGCTTCCGGTGAGACAAAGCTAGTAGAAAGGGGTGCCACTGCTGCCTCAGTCAATCTGGGGCTACCAGGATCATGGTGGCTGAGTGGTCTCTGAGTTTCAGGAGTACTCTGTGAATCAGAGGGAAGGGAGGAAAAGCATAGAGGAACTCTCCTACCCAATCTAGAGTTAAAGCATCTGCTGGAAGGGTGCCCAGTGCTGGGTGCCTGCAGCAGTACAGAGGAAGTTGGAAGTTGAGGTGGGATGCAAACAGATCTGTTTCTGAAGTGCCCCTTCTCCTGAACACTGTGGTAAGGACCTGCTTGTTCAGAGTATATTTGTGTGCCCTTGAATGATGCAACTCATCAACTAAATTGGAACGTTTTGCTGAACTCAAATGATATAGAATTAATGTGGCAAACCTTTAAAGACATTATTTTAGATACAGCTAATAAATATATTCCAAAAATACAAAAAAACAATAAATCTAGTCTTAATCCAAAATGGTTTTCAAAACACTTAAAACGTATGATGAAGAAAAAGAACAAGCTGTTCAAAAAATACTCTAATAATAAAAATGAAAGAAATAGGATATCATTTAAGAACTGTCAGACATTATGTAAAAAAGAGATTAGAATAGCTAAATTGAAAACTGAAACATATACTGCTTCCCAGGCAAATAAAGGGAATAATAAAATTTTGTTTTATTATAGTAATTCAATTAAAAAACAAGAACATCATGTAGGTCCAATAACTATTGAAAATGAATCTGTATCTGATCCTAGTAAAATGGCAGAGTTATTTAATCAAGAATTCTGTAAAGTGTTTAATAATTCTTCTGGTAACATTAAAATTGTCTGTCTAGTTGAAAATTGTATTGATATATCTATTGAAACTATCAAAGAGAAACTGAATAAAATAAAAAGAGATTCTTCCCCGGTCCAGATAATATTACAGGAGATATTCTTTTTATTATGAAACAATTCATTGGCTTACCATTAAAAATAATATTTGAAAAAATTCTAAATACGGGTGTGGTTCCATCTGATTGGAAAAAAGCTAATATAATTCCCATTATATAAAAAGAAAGGAAGTAAAAACTTATTAGAGAACTATCGTCTGATAAGTCTGACACCCATTGTCTGAAAGATGTTGGAAATAATTATTAAAGACAATTTAACAGAACATCTGTCTGCATTAGATTTAAGTCAACATGGCTTTGCAAAAGGACATTCCTGTACTACTAATCTTATGAGTTTTTTATGATTATATTAGTAAGAATCTGGACGAAAAAATGCCTTGTGACATCATTTTTCTGGACTTTCGCAAGGCATTTGATTCTGCTCCCCATTGGGCATTATTACAAAAATTACAAATATGTAAGATTAATCCATTATATTCACATTGGATAGCAAATTGGTGGAATAATAGGAGCCAAAGGGTAATAACTGATGGTCATAAATCATCATGGATCAAAGATGAAAGTGGGGTTCCTCAAGGATCTGTGCTGGCTCCTGTTATTTTTCAAATATTTATTTCGGACTTGTCAAAAGATATTCAAAGTAAAATTATAAAATATGCAGATGATTGTAAGTTTGCAAACATCTGCAGGACAGATGAAGAATCAGAAAATATTCAAAAAGATATAAATTTTCTGGAAACTTGGTCTATTACATGGAATCTTAAATTTAACACATCAAAGTGCAGTGTTCTTCATTTTGGGAAACAAAACAAAAAAAGACAATATTTTCTCTATAATTATATTATTGTTGAGAAAAATAACAAAAAAGATCAAGGCATTAATGTTGATATAGGCCTTAGTTTTGATTCACATATTACTCAAGTTATTGCTAAAGCAAATTCCATATGGTGGGCAATTAGACATAATTTTACCACCAGAGATCCATCAATACTTCTACTGTTATATCAAGCCTATGTTAGGCCTCATTTTGATTTTGTGTCCCAACTGTGGAGTCCCTATAAGCGTATGGATATAAACAGATTGGAGAAAGTTCAACATAGGATAACAAAATCATTCTGTAACTATAAATTTTTATCTTATAGTGAAAGACTAGATGTTTTAAACCTTACGTCTCTGGAACAGAGACGTCTTAGGGGAGACCTACTGTTTGCAAGAGATATTATTATGGACGCATCATTAATGACTGAATATGGACTAGAATTTAAATAAATAACAGTAAACACTCATGGACATCCACTACAGCTTATGAGGAAAAAATTTAAAATTAAGAAAAGGGCTCATTTCTTTTCTCACAGAATAATTGGATTATGGAATCAATCAATCAATCAAAATCTTTATCCAGGCGAACATCATTGAGCAGATCTCTTTTACAAGATGGATCTGGTTAGAACAGGGTCGGGTAACATCCCTCATAAAAACATATAAATACATGTAAATAAGTATATAAACACAAACACAATGGTGCAGTAATAGGGGAGTCAAATGATAAAAGGAAGACAAGGCAAGCCATAATAGAGGAGGATTCAAATGCAAGGGGGAAGGTCCACCATTGAACCATGCAACTGTATATAAACCTGTTCTCTGTATAGAAGTACCAGTTAGTTCATAAATTACCTCTATCAGTTGTTATAGCTGAACGTAAGGCTAGTTTTAAAAATAGATTAGATATTTTTCTTCAGGGTGTAAACAGAAATGGTGAGACTAATCTTTTCCAGCTGTATGTAAGTTAGGAGTTATATGGGCTTTTTTGTCATTTTACTCCTTTTCCTCCTTAGTATGATCTGCCAGGTTGTTGTCCTTGCCTGGGAGATGAATAGCTGAGTGGCTCATGTTCAGGGAGAAAGTCAAAGACCAACTTTTTATGGCTTCTGTGCAAAGCACAGTCAACTTTGTGCCACCCTGCTTGTTTATGAAAAACATGGCAGTGGTGTTGTCTGTTTTGATCTGTACAGTGTGTGCCTTGACCCGTGAGGCAAAGGCCTTTAAGGCAAAGTACACAACCTTGAGCTCCAGTAGGTTGATGTGGCTTACGGATTCCTTGGGAGTACAGTTGCCACTTATGGAACAGTTATCCAGATGAGCTCCCCAACCCAGAAGAAAAAATTACTCACCTTAGTAATTGCTTTTCTTCTCATGGAGTCTTGCTATATTAGGACTTATTGCAGTTAGCCACTGCACTTGAACTGCCCTGGAGAGGAAGAGTTAACTCCAGAGAATCTGAGTTCTAAAGCGTGAGGGCGCTTATATCAAAGTTTGACTCGGCAGTTTCAAATGAAACTGTCAGATCTCAATAAGCCAACACTACAACAAGTCTGTGTGGAAAGCTCTACACCAGCCAAATGGCTACCTACTAGTAGTAATAACAACAATATAAACAACAATAGGAACAACAATAACAATAATAAGAATGAATAATGGTATTATTAGTTTCCCTGACAAGCACTATTAGAACCCCCTTCCCCAAAGACTCAAGTCCAGGAAGGGGCCAACAAATCACTCAACACAGAAACCCTAGTTCCCTAACCCTAAATAAAGGAGGTGAAGGGAAGAACTACAATGGCATGACACAGTGCTTGCACTAATTTGCCACCCCACCCCAGTAGAAGTTCTGAGAGGGCAGGTGGGTGGTCTAATATAGCAAGACTCCATGAGAAGAAAAGCAATTACTAAGGTGAGTAATTTTTCTTCAAACACCATGAAGTCTTGCTATATTAGGACTTATTGCAGATTACACAGCAGTACCTCCATGGAGGAGGTCAGAACCTACTTAGGAAATAGGCTCTGAAGCACAGCTGTGCCAAAACGAGCATCTCTCCTGGACAGAAATCCAGGGAATAATACTTGGTAAAAGTGTGAACTGTCTTCCAAGTAACAGCTCGACAGATTTCCAGAATGGAATATCTCTAGCAGCCACTAGAGATGCAGCTGTACACCGAGGAGTGAGCCCTCAGTCCTGAGGGGCTCTCTAACTAGTCTTTGATAACAAAATGGATACAAGAGACAATCCACCTTGCAATTGTCCTCTTAGTGGCAGGTTCCTTGCCAACCTCGCCCTAGGTAAGGAAGAGTTGGAGGGATTCGAACCTGTGACCCTTGGTGTGTTACAAATACTAGCATAAGGCTCTTTGACGTCCAAGCTGTGCAGTCTCCTCTCACCTGAGGAAGAATGCTCAGTGAAAATCCTGGAGAGAGATGGGTTGGTTCAGGTGAAACCTGAAACCACTTAGGGACAAACCCTGTGTTAGTCCTAGGGACTGTCTTATCCCTGTGGGAGAAAAATCTTCTTCCACTGCCAGGGCCTGTAGTTCACTTATGGCGGAAGTGAAACCACCAGAAAAAGACATTTTCCAAGTGAGAAGCTTGAGCTCTGCTGGGGACAGAGGTCAAAGGGGTTTGCATTAACTGAGCAATGCAAACATTCAGGCTCCATGCAGGAGCTGGTTCCTGAAAAGGAGGGTTGGTGTGAAGCAACCCCTTAAAACTGGAAAACACAGGTTGAGAAGAAAAGGAAGCAGGCTTCCTGCTTGCAGAAAACAGAGACAGCTGCCAGAGGAACCCTTAAGGTAGCTGGCCCAAGACCTAAGGAATTTAAAATGGACCAAAAGTCCAGAAATGGGCAGATAAGCAGACTGTGGTATAATCTGCTTCTCAGCGCATCAGACTGAAAACCTGTTCGCTTAGAATTGTAAGTGGCCCCAGTGAAAAGCTTCCTTGAAGCCTTTAAAATATTCACGACACCTTGAAAAGGTGTAAATCAGCAATTCTAACTCCTCAAGAGCTGCCTTGAGAAGGAGGAATTTGAGGTTCGGATACCACACTCTCCTTGTGCAAAGGCCAGTAAGTCATGGTCTCTGGGCAAGCTCAGGGTAGGGTGGACTGTCAAGGACAGAGACAATGGGTACCAGGGCTGTCTGGCCCAGTTTGGAACAATCAGAATCGCTTTGCAGGGCTGAGATCTGATTTTTACTAGTACCCTGAAAGAAAGGGAAAAAGGAGGAAAGGTGTACAGAAACTTCCCTTTCCAATCCAAGTGAAAAGCGTCCAGGGGGGCTGATCCCAGCACTGGAGGCCTCAACAAAACAGAGAAAGTTAGTGGTTATCTGGGGCTGCGAAAAGATCTATCTGAAAATGAGCCCCATCTGGCAAGGACTGAACCCAGCACCTGAGGATTCAGAGCCCAATCGTGATGGCCCTGAGAATCCTGCTGAGGGCATCTGCCAGGGCATTGTCCTTCCCTGGGAGGTGAACTGCTATCAGGGAGGTGTTCAGGAGTAAGCCAGAGACCACCACTTCATTGCTTCGTGCACAAGGCTGATGACCGAGTGCCCCTGCCTGTTGATGTACCACATTATTGTGGTGTTGTCTGTCCTGACTTGAACTACCTTGTTCTGGACAGAAGCTGAAAACTCCTAAGAGCTAGAAGACAGCTCTGAGTTCCAAAAATTGATGTGGAGCAGAGATTCCTAGGAGACCACACTCCCTCATGGACAGGTCGCTAAGCGAGCTCCTCACCCTAACACAGGAGCATCCGTGGTGAGGGAATGAGGAGGACCCCTAGTTTTAGATTGCTTTGATCCTGCCACCAGTGTAAGGCCAGGATCAGGATTGAGTCACTAGAACCAATTTGGAAAGGAATCCCTCCTTTGGGACCAATAGGCCCTCAGATGGAACTAAATGTCCCTCATCTGGAATCTTGCTCCCTGCACTACAGCTGTGGAAGCAGCCATGCCCTAGTAGTTGTAGCAAATGCTATGCTGGTCAAGAGACTCGAGAGTAATGGAAGATGCCAGGGCAAAGAGACTGCCTACCCTTTCAGAGGGAGAAATGCCCTGGCTAACTCTGTGTTCAACTCTGCCCCTATGAAAGTTAGTACCTGAACTGGTTCGAGAACTGACTTTGGTAAATTCAGCAGGAATCCCAGAAAGGTGAGAAGCTGCTGGGTGACTGCAAGTGGGATTTACTTGATCTGGAGACTGACCCACTAAGAGCCAGTCATCCAGGAAAGGAAACAAAGCAATCCCTTGCCTTTTAAAGAGCCACTACCACAGCTAGAATTTCCAATACCCTTGGCGCAGAGGTAAGGCGAAGGGCATTGCCCTGAACTGGTAGTGGCCTGAGGGTAACCTAAGGTACTTTCGGTGAGAAGGCCTGATCAAAACATGAAAAAATAGGCATCCTTGAGGTCCAGGAAAGATAGCCAGTCCCTGGCCTCAGCCAGAGTTAACATTTTAACTTTGTTTTCAAAGATGCTTGTTCAGGTACCTTAAATCTGAGATGGGCCGCCAATCTCCTGCCTTCTATAGGTAAGAAAGTATCATGAGTACAGCCCCTTGCCCCAGTGGCAAGGAGGGACCCTTCTACTGCTTTGCAGTTCAGAGGAGAAGAAACCTCTGCTCCCAAAGCAAGGGATTCAGAAGGATTTGCAGGTGGACCTGTCTGGCTCTCATCTTTGGAAACTGTTTGAAGCTGAGAACCAGACCTATTACTTCCAGAACCACTTGTCCGAGTTAGGGACACCCAATTCTGGCTGAAATAAAAACCAACCTGCCCACTGGTATAGGAGAATCGGCCCTGGGCACCCCATCAGGGTGCCTGCTTGGCAATAGTCTTAGGCTAAGGGGAAGGGGACGGTTTACTTGTGCCCCGTCTATCTCTGCCTCTGAAGAGACCCTCTGCGAAAGCAGAGGAGGCCTGAGCCTCTACCTGGGCACTTTTGTAGGTAATCATCCCTGTTTTTCATATAGCTTTCTGTTTGTTCCTCAAACAGAGAATTTCCCACAACAAGAAACAAATCCATAGACTTTGACAGAGTATCTTGGGACAGATTAGTGCATCTGAGCCATGCCAACCTACGGAAAGCTACAGAAGTGGTCATGACCCTAGAGAAAACAAGATTAACACCACCAACAGCAGTATGAACTTGAACTTAGAGGCTTCAGTGCCATTAGCAGCCACCTGTTCCAACCCGCTAGCCAGCTGGCCATGGGCCTGCTTGGCTAACTGCAATACTGCGTCCCACCTAGATTTCCGAAATCTAGCCACATAAGCCATACAACTTGCCTGTCTGAGTCCCACAAAAGCTGCCATATACTGTTTTGTCATGGCATCAATCCTCCTGGAATCCTATTCAGGAGGATGTGAGGCCAGGGAACTAGCCTTGACACAGGCTGCAGCTTGTACCACACCTACATGACTACACTGCTCAGTGAGGAAGTCTGTAACAGAGCCTGACGAAATACACCTTCTGTCCATTTTTTTATCTTACAGGAGGGACAGAAAGAGGAATCTTATAAAATCTTTGTTGTTTACTTCCTAAATGACTTATGCAAAGGAAAGACAACCTCCTAGCCCATCATTCCTACATAATCAGGCTCCCCTTTACTCATCCATAGCCTCCTCTAAAGGAAGCTGGGGGGATTCTGCAAGCTTTTTGTAAAACATAAACTGAGAAAAGGACTCAGACAGAAAAGGAGGAGATTCTAAAAGTCTGTCTGGAGAAAATGTCCGCTTAAGTGGGCATGTCCAGACCCTACCAGCCACACATGTATTGATCAAATTTCCTCCTCCCACTCCTGTGGTTCATAACAATTCCTCAACATCATAAACCTGAACCACTGGAACTGAATGAGCCACCTTTACCAACTGTAGATGGTCTGACAGGACCTAGAAACAGTGACTGGACAATCTGTATGGCTTAACTACTTCTGCAGCAGTTGGAGAGACAATCTTGGACTCCAAACCTACTGATTTCTCTGTCATATTCATTTTTTTTTTTTTAAACTGGTTCTCTGAACCATCCTTTTGCCGAGGAAGTCTAGCCCTGGTCAGAGGCACTCCCTCTGGTCCAGTGGGTGCTGGACCGGGCTGGCCATCGGGTCAGCGGACTTTTGTAATAGTTCCCTGAGCCGGCCCTATCTCTTTTCAGGGTGGCTGCAGGAAATTTTAAACACCTGGCAGTCTGACAGGAGGTGGTCAGCCCCAGACAATAAACACAGTGGTGTGTGGGTCAGCCTTGGCAAAGGCTTCCCACAGCATCACAGTGTTGAAACCCAGTGGGCCCGGTTTTCTTTTTGGTTTCTCAGACATAATGCCAGCCTAACCAAAAACTTGCCCTTTTATGGCCGCGTATAGTAAGACACCTTATCGGTTCCTTAATCGTTTCACGGGTATTTGAAAAACCCTATTTAAAATCAAGGTTTTTAGAACCAATAAGAACCGGTACCGCACTCTAAAAGCCCAAAACTTTAAAACATTAAAATAAGCAAACCGATCGGTTCAAACCGAACCGATAACTAAATTTCACACAGACTTTACATTTTGTACTTACGGTTTACCAGATAGAGCTTTAACTGAAATGCGGTAAAATAATTACTTTTTGCCGGTTCAAATGAACCGAAAATACTCGCTTGACCGAGAAATGAACCGAGCTGAAGGAGCTGATCTCCGGAGCGACTGTTCAGTGAAGCGGAGTAAAGAATTGACAGTTTTATTTGAAACTGCCCAGATAGAGCTTTGGTATAGCGCCCTCGCGCTTTAGAACTCCAGATTCTCTGGAGTTAACTCTTTCCTCTCCGGGGCAGTTCAAGTGCAGTGGCTAACTGCAATAAGTCCTAATATAGCAAGACTTCATGGTGTTTGAAGGGAAGCTTCTGTGGTAATGATTTTTGTGGGAGATGAAAACTGGAAGGAAACTCCCACTGAAAGATTGTCTGTGTCCTTCCACCAACTTAGAGCTTTTAGCAGTGATCTGGAGACTGGTACCAACTTAGACTGGGAATGTCATTTTTGGCACCAATGTGCCCTCAGATGATATTGAATGTCCCTCATTTGGAACCTGGCACTACAGCTCTCATGGAGGCCATATACCCCAGGTGCTTGAAATGTCTGGCAGGCCTGGGTTGATCTAGGGCTAAAGAATTTACCACTGATAGAAAAGCCTGAATCCTGTCTGCTGGGAGAAGGGCTTTGCCCTGCTGAGTGTCCAGCTGTGCTGCTATTAATGTTAGGAGCAGAGTAGGTTCTAACTGGTATTTCTTTTCATTGATAAGAAAACCCAGAGTGTGTAGGAATTATTTTGTACAGCTGAGGGTCTCTCTGACTTGAAGAGGGGACTTGCCCACTAGGAGCCAGTCGTCCAGATATGGGTAGATAGATGCCTTGCTTTCTTAACATAGAAACATAGAATTTGATGGCAGATAAGGACCACTTGGCCCACCTAGTCTGCCCATTTCCCTACCTAATGGACAAGCTGCAGATCCTAGTTAACCAACAGCCTACTTCTTACAACCACCCACTAGAATTGCCTTATGTCTGTCCCATGCATTCTTGAATTCCTCCATTGTTTTTGACTCCATGACCTCCTCAGGAAGGCTGTGCCATACATCCACAACCCTCTCCGTAAAAAAATACTTCTTCACATTAACTCTGAGCTGTCCTCCCTCTGTCTTCAAATTGTGCCCCCTTGTTCTTGCACATCTCTTTTTCTGAAAGATGCTACCCTCTTGGATTTTGTTGATTCTCTTGAGATACTTGAAAGTTTATATAATGTCCCCCTCACCCTCCTTTCCTCAAGGGTATACATATTAAGCTCCTTTAGACTCTCTTCCTATGTCTTCTGGTGCAGACCCTGCACCATTTTAGTTGCCCTCCTGTGGACAACCTCCATCCTGTCTATGTCCTTGCAGAGATGGGATCTCCAGAACTTCATGCAGTACTCCAGATGGGGTCTCACCAACTGTCTGTACAGAGGGATAACAATTTCCTGTTTTCTACTGGTGATGCCTCTCCCTATGCATCTCAGTACCCCCAGCCCTCCTTACTGCCTTCTCACATTGCTTGCCCAACTTAAGGTCAACTGATATGACTACCCCAGGTCCCATTCCATTTATTTTATTTTTTTACTTTCTCTATATACTCTCCCTGGGCCTGTGGCACTCCACTCTTTGGGAGTCATCATCTGCCTTCAGTCCCCAGTCTCCAACCTGTTACCATAGTGGTCCATCCCCCACGGAGCCTTGGTTCTACCCCGAGGTGGGGTCAAAGTGGGGGTCCGTACACCCTGTATTCCTAGTTTTGTCAGGATGCCAGTTCCAAGACAGGCAGGAGGCATTGAGGATCGGGGCTGGCACTCCGTCTAGCAGAGGTGCCTCTAGCCATTTTTCTCTTTTTTCCCCCATGTGGTGTGCACCCTGACATCAAGGCGCTGAGCGCCGATGTCCACCACACGGCTCCCTTAATACTGGCTGGCTTTGCTTTACCTCAGGTCTCCACCCGGGGTCAGCCAAGTGCCAAGCCTTGGGCCCCCCCCGGAGAAGGCGAGCAGTCCTTGAGATGCTCAAACCTTCTACCCCCGTCCGGCCCTCCAGCTTCCCAGGCTCGTTCCTGAATCTGATTCCCTGGCGTCATGAGCGGTAGTGCTACCGCTTTGCCGATGGGCTGGCCGCTTTCCATTTTTGTTGTTGATAGCCTCTCATCCCCCATTGTGTACTCTTCCCCTGGGTTTTTGTTTCCCAGGTGCATTAATTTGCATTTCTTTGTGTTGCATCTAAGCTGCCATACATTTGACCATTCCTTCAACCTTGCCAAATCCCTTCTCATCCTTTCCACCCCACCTTGTATATCAACCCTGTTGCAGATCTTTGTGTCATCTACAAAGAGACATACTTTTCCTTCCAGCCACTCCACAATGTCACTTATAAAGACATTAAAGACGACCAGTCCCAGTACTGAACTCTATGGTACCCCACTAGTAACCCTCCTTTCTTCAGAGTGGACTGTTTACTATTACCTTCTTCATCCGGTTGTCCAGGCAATTTTTTACCCAGGCTTCCACCTTTGGACCCACTCCAAGACTGGCTAACTTGTTTATTAATCTTTTGTGTGGGACTGTGTCAAATGCCTTGCTAAAGTCTAGGTAGGCCACATCGACAGCCCCTCCCTGGTCTACTACTTTGGTCACCCAGTCAAAGAAAAATGTTAAATTTGTTGGACATGACCTTCCCGCTGAGAATCCATGATGCCTTGGGTCCTGTGCCCCTCTGGCCTCTAGATACTCTACAGTTCTTTCCTTCAGAAGTGATTCCATAATTTTCCTTACCACTGAAGTCAGACTAACAGGTCTGTAGTTTTCTGCCTCTGCCTTGGTCAGACTTTTGTGGAGGGGAATAACATCCACCCTTCTCAAGTCCTCAGGTACCACACCATCCTCCCATGATTTGTCAAAAAGGGTAGTCAGTGGTGTCACTAGTTCTCCCTTAGTTCTTTAAGAATTCTGGGGTGAATCCCGTAAGCCATTGCTTTGTCCACCTTGAGTTTTAGTTCTTTCAGTACCCTTTCTTCTGTGAATGGACTGATATTGACCTCCCTATTGCGCAGTGGTCTAAGGCTCTGAGCTGCAAATCTGGTGACATCCAGCAGACCAGACCTGGGTTTGAATCCCACAGCTTCCACTTGCATACTGTGTGACCCTGAGCAAGTCACTTAACTTCCTTGTGCTCCCAGGTCGCACCTGGAAACAAGCTCCGGCTTAGTGTGCCCTTCCTGGTTAAACAATTTCCCCTTTCCCTATCCAGAGTGCTTCTATTGTTTGGTTTATGTACCTCCCCCTCTTCTTCTTTTGTGAATACCGAGCAAAAGCATTCATTCAGAATCTCTGCCTTTTCACTGTCACCCTTTGTCCACCTCCCCTTCCCTTTATTAAGCCTCACTATCCCTCCCTTGCTCTTTTTTGCTCCCTTGTACCTATAAAAGGTTTTATCCCCCTTCTTAACTGAGTTGGCTATCTTTTCCTCAGTTTGGGCCTATGCTAGTCTGACTGCCTTCCCTGCCTCCTTCTGCTTTAACTGATATAGTTCTCTGTCCTGCTTCTTCTGTTTCCTTATATTTCCTGGATGCTATCCTTTTCTCCTCAACCTTCCCCTGCCACCTCTTTTGAGAACCATAGTGATTTGTTCCTTCATTTTATTTTGTTTATTTGTTTCACACAAAGACCTGTTGCCTCTGTGATGGCAGTTTTGATTTTTCCCCATTGTTCCTCCACCCCTTCTTCCTGCCCATTTGCTAGTGCATTCCATATGCAGTCTCCCATTTTGCCAAAGTCAGCTCTCCTAAAGTCCAATACTCTCACTTTTGTATGGCTTGACTCTATGGCTGAGTTTATCGTGAACTACACTGTTTGGTGGTCGCTTGTTCCCAGATGGCTACCCACTTCTAAATCTGAGATCCTCTCTTCATTCCTATTTGAGAGTACCAGGTCTATGATTGCTCCCTCCCGAGTGGGTTCCAACACTAGCTGTCTGATGCATGCCCCCGTAGGGCAATGAGAAGGACCGTGCTTTAGATGTGGCTGCAGTAAATTTGCTCGAGTTAACATCTGGCATATTCAGGTCCCCCATCAATAATATCTCCCTCTTTTCTGCCATTCTAAGGATGCCTTCTATTATTTTCTTGTCCCTTTCCTCCCCCTGAGACGGGGGTCTATAAACAACACCTGTGCAGATTGTGGTTCCCTTCTATCTCTTCAGGAGTCAGGCATGAAAGTGAAGGGAGTGCAGGTTGGGATGGACTAGGTGACCCTGAATCAGTAAGTCCATCCTGAGTGCAAGGATCCTTCATGTTGCTGACTGATAGCCTGTTAAACAGAGAAAATCATATCTGTTGAGGGCAGCAGGGGGTAAACAGAATCAGTCTGTGGATAGGTGCTGCGTTCGGCATGTGCAAGCCAGGGCAGTAGCTATGTGGGCGGGCTAATCCTACTCATAAAACAAACAATAAGGACTGCTACTGCACTCAAGACCATACAAGAAATCCAGGTAGTCAGGCATGCCAATGCAAGGTAAATTTATTCCAAAATAAAGAAAACCTAACCAAACAGTCAACAGCGTGATGTTATACCAGCCTCAGAACAGAATCACCTTGCTCCTGTGTGCCTCCAGTTTGTGCAATACACTCTGCACTAGGGGGATTGGAAGGAATGCATAGAGAAAAAGATTTTGCCATTGCTGTCTGAATGCATTGTGACAGAAGAAAAAATTACTCACCTTAGTAATTGCTTTTCTTCTCATGGAGTCTTGCTATATTATGACTATATGCAGTCAGCCACTGCAGCTGAACTGCCCCGGAGAGGAAAGAGTTAACTCCAGAGAGTCTGGAGTTCCACAGCGTGAGGGCGCTATACCAAAGCTCTATCTGGCCAGTTTCAAATGAAACTGTCAGATCTTTACGAGGCTAACACTAAGCAACAAGTCTGTGTGAAAGCTCTACACTAGCCAGTGGCTACCTACTAGTAGGAATAACAACAATATAAACAACAATATAAACAGCAATAATAATAATAACAATGAATAATAGTATTATTAGTTTCTCCTAACAAGCACTATGAGACCCACTCCACCAAGACTCAAGTCCAGGAAGGGGCCAACATATTACTTAAAACAGAAATACCTAATTCCTAACCCTAAATAAAGGGAGTGAAGGGAAGAACTAAAATGGCATGACACAGTGCTTGCACTAATTTGCCACCCTACCCAAGTAGAAGTTCTGAGAGGGCAGGAGGAGGGTGGTCATAATATAGCAGACTCCATGAGAAGAAAAGCAATTACTAAGGTGAGTAATTTTTTCTTCAAACACCATGAAGTCTTGCTATATTATGACTATAATACAGATTACACAGCAGTACCTCCATGGAGGAGGGTCAGAACCTACTTAAGAAATAGGCTCTGAAGCACAGCTGTGCAAAAAAGCATCTCTCCTGGACTGAATATCCAGGGAATAATGCTTGGTAAAAGTGTGAACTGTTTTCCAAGTAGCAGCTTGACAGATTTCCAGAATGGGAATATCTCTAGCTGCCCCTAGAGATGCAGCTGTACCCCTGGTGGAGTGAGCCCTCAGTCCTGAGGGGGGTTCTCTACCTAGTTTTGATAACAAAATTGGATACAAGAGACAATCCACCTTGCAATTGTCCTCTTAGTGGCAGGTTTCCTTGCCAACCCTCGCCATAGGTAAGGAAGAGTTGAGGGATTCGAACCTGTGACCCTTGGTGCATTCCAAATAATAGCTTAAGGCTCTTTTGACGTCCAAGCTGTAGACTCCTCTCACCTGAGGAAGAATGCTCAGTGAAAAATACTGGAAGAGAGATGGATTGGTTCAGGTGGAAATCTGAAACCACTTTAGGCAAAAACTTTCTGTTAGTCCTGAGGACTACCTTATCTCTGTGGAAAGAGATAAAATCTTCTTCCACTGACAGGGCCTGTAGTTCACTTATGCATCTGGCAGAAGTGATAGCCACTAGGAAAACAGTTTTCCAAGTCAGAAACTTGAGCTCTGCTGAGGACAGAGGCTCAAAGGGGGGTTGCATTAACTGAGCAATGCAAACATTCAGGTCCCAAGCGGGAGCTGGTTCTCGAAAAGGAGGGTTGGTGTGAAGTAACCCTTTAAAAAACTTGGAAAGCACAGGGTGAGAAGAAAAGGAAGCAGGCTTCCCTGCTGACAGAAAAGCAGAGACAGCTGCCAGATGAACCTTTAAGGTAGCTGGCCTAAGGCCTAAGGAATTTAAATGGACCAAAGATTCCAGTAAAATGGGCAGATCAGCAGATTCTGGGATAATCTGCTTCTCAGAGCACCAGATGGAAAACCTTTTCCACTTAGAATTGTAAGTGGCCCTAGTGGAAGGCTACCTTGAAGCCTTTAAATATCCAAAACACCTTGAGAAAGGTGTAAGTCAGCAATTCTAACTCCTCAAGAGCCATGCCTTGAGATGGAGGGATTTGAGGTCCGGATACCACACTCCCTGTGCACAGGCCAGTAAGTCGTGGACTCTGGGCAAGTTCAGGGCAGGGTGGACTGTCAAGGACAGAAGCAGTGGGTACCAGGGCTGTCTGGCCCAATCTGGAGCAATCAGAATCACCTTGCAGGGCTGAGATCTGATTTTTACTAGTACCCTGAAAAGAAGGGGAAAGGGGGGAAAGGCATACAGGAACTTCCCTTTCCAATCCAACTGAAAGGCGTCCAGAGGGACTGATCCCAGCACTGGAGGCCTGCAACAAAACAGAGGAAGTTGGTGGTTGTCTGGGGCTGTGAAAAGATCTATCTGAGGGGTGCCCCATCTGGCAAAGACTGACCCGAGCACCTGAGGATTCAGAGCCCATTCGTGATGGTCCTGAGAAATCCTGCTGAGGGCATCCGCCAGGACATTGTCCTTCCCTGGAAGGTGAACTGCTATCAGGGAGGTGTTCAGGGAGTAAGCCAGAGACCACAACTTCATTGCTTCGGTGCACAAGGCTGATGACTGAGTGCCCCCTTGCTTGTTGATGTACCACATTGTTGTGGTGTTGTCTGTCCTGACTTGAACTACTTTGTTCTGGACAGAAGCTGAAAACGCCTGAAGAGCTAAAAGAACAGCTCTGAGTTCCAAAAGATTGATGTGGAGCAGAGATTCCTGGGGAGACCACACTCCTGAGTGGACAGGTCGCCTAGTGAGCTCCCCCCACCCTAACAGGAAGCATCCATGGTGAGGGTGAGGAGTGGGAAACGGAATGAAAGGAACCCCTTGTTTTAGATTGCTTTGATCCTGCCACCAGTGTAAGGCCAGGATCAGGGTTTGGGTCACTGGAACCAATTTGGAAAGGGGTCCCTCCTTTGAGACCAATAGGCCCTCAAATGGAACTGAATGTCCCTCATCTGGAATCTTGCTCCTTGCACTACAGCTGTGGAAGCAGCCATGTGCCCTAGGAGTTGCAGAAAATGCCTTGCTGGTCGAGAGACCCGCAGGGTAAAGGAGGATGCCAGGGCAATGAGTCTGTCTACCCTTTCCGAGGGAGAAATGCCCTGGCTAACTTTGTGTTCAATTCTGCACCTATGAAAGTTAGTACCTGAACTGGTTCGAGAACTGACTTTGGTGAATTCAGCAGGAATCCCAGGAAGTGAGAAGCTGCTGGGTGACTTGCAAGTGGATTTTACCTGATCTGGGGACTGACCCACTATGAGCCAGTCATCCAGGTAGGGAAACACAGCAATCCTTGCCTTCAAATGAGCCACTACCACAGCTAGACATTCTGTGAATACCCTTGGCGCAGAGGTAAGGTCGAAGGGCATTGCCCTGAACTGGTAGTGGCCTGAGGGTAGTTCGAACCTGAGGTACTTTCGGTGAGAAGGCCTGATCAGAACATGAAAATAGGCATCCTTGAGGTCCAGGGAAGCTAACCAGTCCCCTGGTCTCAGGGAGGGCAAAATCATTGTCAGAGTTAACATTTTGAACTTTGGTTTCAAAAGATGCTTGTTCAGGTACCTTAAATCTAAAATGGGCCACCATTCTCCTGTCTTTTTTGGGGTAAGAAAGTATCTTGAGTGCAGCCCCTTGCCCTGATGGCAAGGAGGGACCCTTTCTACTGCTTTGCAGTCCAAAAGAGAAGAAACCTCTGCTTCCAAAGCAAGGGCTTCTGAAGGATTTGCAGGTGGAAAATGTCTGACTCTCATTTTCGGAAACTATTTGAAGCTGAGAACCAGACCCTGGCCTATTACCTCCAGAACCCACCTGTCCGAAGTTAGGGACACCCAGTTCTGGCTGAAATAAGCCAACCTGCCCCCCACTGGTACAGGAGAATTGGCCCTGGGCACCCCATCAGGGTGCCTGCTTGGCAGTAGCCTTAGGCTGAGGGGAGGGGGACGGTTTACTTGTGCCCCGTCTACCTCTGCCTCTAAAGAAACCCCTCTGTGCAAATGCAGAGGAGACCTGAAATTAGTAAAAAGGCCTGTGGAAAGGCCTGCCCCTACCTCTGGGAGCGTGCCTCTGTGGAGTGGCATGCCTCTCCTTAGCCTGGGCACTTTTGTAGGTAGTTCTGTATTCATCCATCTTTTTCATATAGTTTTCTGTTTGTTCCCCAAACAGAGAATTACCCAACAACAGGAAAATCCATAGCCTTTGACTGAGTATCTTGGGACAGATTAGTGCATCTGAGCCATGCCAACCTACAGAAAGCTACAGAAGTGGCCATGACCCTAGAGGAAACATCATTAACATCAACAGCAGTATGAAATTGAACTTTAGAGGCTTCAATGCCATCAGCGGCCACCTGTTCCAACTCACTAGCCAGCTGGCCATGGGCCTGCTTGGCTAACTGCAATACTGTGTCCCACCTAGATTTCTGATATCTAGCCACATAAGCCATATAATTTGCCTGCCTGAGTCCCAAAGAAGCTGCCATATACTGTTTTTTCGCCATGGCATCAATCTTCCTGGAATCCTTATCAGGAGGATGTGAGGCCAGAGGAATATTAGCCTTGTCACAGGCTGCAGCTTGTACCACACCTACATGACTACACTGCTCAGTGAGGAAGTCTGTATCAGAGCCTGACAAGGTATATCTTCTGTCCATTTTTTTATCTACAGGAGGGACAGAATGAGGATTTTTTAAAATCTTGTTGTTTGCTTCCTAAATGACTAATGCAAAGGAATAGACAACCTCCTAAACTCTGGTATATCCATCATTTCTACATAATCAGGCTCCTCTTGCTCATCCACAGCTTCCTCTAAAGGAAGCTGGAGGGTTTCTGCAACCTTTTTGTAAAACATAAAATGAGAAGGGGACTCAGACAGAATAGGAGGAGATTCTAAAGGTCTGTCTGGAGAAATGTCCGGTTCAATGGGCACGTCCAGACCCTCCCAGCCACACATGTAATGATCAAATTTGTCCTTCCTCTCCTGTGGTTCATAAAATTCCTCAACATCATACTCCTGAACCACTGGCACTGAACGAACCAACCTTTTACCAACTGTAGGTGGTTTGGCAGGACCCTGAGACAGTGACTGGACAATCTGTATGGCTTTAGCTATTTCTGCAGCAGTTGGAGAGACAATTTTGGACTCCAACCCTACTGATTTCTTTGTCTTTTTCACTGAGACTGTTTCCCCGAACCAGCCTTCCTTTTGCCCGAGGAAGTCTCGCCCTGGTCAGAGGGCACTCCCTCTGGTCCAGTGGGTACTGGACCGGGCTGGCCATCTGGGTCAGCAGACTCTTGGCCTCTTGTCTCTGAGCCGGCCCAATCTCTTTCCAGGGTGGCTGCAGGGAAATTTTTACACACCTGGCAGTCTGACAGGGAGGTGAATAGCCCAGACAATAACACATGTGGGTGTGTGGGTCAGCCTTGGCAAAGGCTTCCCACATACATCACAGTGTTGAAACCCAGTGGGCCCGGTTTTCTTTTGGGTTTCTCAGGCATAATGCCAGCCTAACCAAAAACTTGCCCTTTTGATGGCAGTGCCAGGCAAGACACCCTTATCGGTTCCTAACCGTGTCTCGGGTATTTGAAAAAACCTATTTTAAAAGCAAGGTTTTTTAGAACCGATAAGAACCGGGAACCGCACTCTAAAAGCCCAACCACACTTTAAAACGTTAAATTAAGCAAACCGATCGGTTCAAAACCGAACCGATAATTGAATTTCCACACAGACTTTAAATTTTCTACTTACGGTTTACCAGATAGAGCTTTTAACCGAAATGCGGTAAAATAAATACTTTTTGCCGGTTCAAATGAACCGAAAATACTCGCTTGAACCGAGAAATGAACCGATGTGAAGGAGCTGATCTCCGGAGCGACTGTTCAGTGAAGCGGAGTAAAGAATCTGACAGTTTCATTTGAAACTGGCCAGATAGAGCTTTGGTATAGCGCCCTCGCGCTGTGGAACTCCAGACTCTCTGGAGTTAACTCTTTCCTCTCCGGGGCAGTTCAGCTGCAGTGGCTGACTGCATATAGTCATAATATAGCAAGACTTAATGGTGTTTGAAGAAAAAATTACTCACTTGTAGTAATGTTGTTTCTTCCTAGGGAACCCTCATTAGCTTTAACAATTCTTGGATTCCTGGGGGTTGAAAAATGCCATATCCTGGATTTGTGAAACAGTTTGGCATTGAGTGGAGATGCAAATAGGTCCACAACTGGGATGCTCCACTTGTCAAACAGCAGTCTCATGACTTCTGGAGCTAGGGACTGCTCATGAGATCAGTCCCTGTTAAGCTGAGCCCATCTGTCAGTGTTCTGGACTTCTGACAGATACATTACCTTGAGTAGGATCCCCTGCTCCAGGCACCATTCCCACACTCTCATCACTTCCCTGCAGATAGGGTAAGAGTCTCCTTGTTTGCTGGTGTAATAAATCATAGACTTGTTGCCTGTCTGGAGGAGGAGGAATGTTTTGTAGCTGATGAGATCCACTAGGGCTCACAGGCCATAAGAAAAAAAACAGCTCACATCTCCAATCTATTTATATGGAGATACGACTCTGACAGGTCCCAGACACCATGAGTTTAGAGGTCCCGCCAGTGGTTTCCCCACCCCAACAGGGAGGCATCAATGGTGAGAGTCACATAAGACTCCAGTTTGTAGAAGGGAAAGCTCTGCAGGAGACTGGCCTTCAGTGACCACCACGTGAATGACTGAACAAGGGGATTGGTCACCTGAATGGGGTAAGTCTGACAATGTGATGCTTGTGATCATTATGCACAGGGCATCCACTGACTTGTTCTTGTGTCTAAATATGGCAGGGGCACTGTGAAAATTGAGGAAGCTATCAGACCCAGCATGTGTTGCATGGAGTGGGTTAACCAGATTTGCACTCCAAAAAGTAGCATGCTGTCTGCAGGATTGCCTGCATTGTGCACTCTGAAAGGAAGGTTCAGGCCTTGGTCGTATTCAGAAGCACTCCTATGAACATCAGCCATTGTGAGAGATGCAGCAGAGACTTTTAGATTCAGCAGAACCCCCATGGAGGTAAGGAACTAAGTGGCCATTAACAGTGGTTGTTCCCTTTCATGCCTGGACGAACTGGCTATCAGCTAATCGTCCAGGTAAGGGTAACCCTGTAGCCCTAATTTTCTCAGTTGTACTGTGAGTACTGCAAAGCACTTTTCAAAGAGTTGAGGCACTGAGGAAAGCACAAAGAGCAGGACTCTGAACTGGTAAGCTGCCCCAGCATAAAGAATCAGAGGCATCTTTGGTGCTGGAGTGTACCAACAGAAAAAGTTACATAACATAGTAACCTTGTTTCCCCCAGAGGATACTCCAATAGTCATAACTCTTCTGCAGTATACCTTTAAGGTCAGATCTGCCGGAAATGGAATGCTATGCAAATGATGGAATTATTAGCATGAGCCACTTTTCAAATGCTGCCACCTATCAACTGCCTACATTCTAACACTCAGATTTCATGGACACCTGCAAGACAGGGCCCAAAAATTTAAATATATCAAATTCTAATTTTAAAATTCCATACCCCCAAAAATCCTTCAACTGGAGGAAAACATGAAGAAAAAACTTATCATTAAAAAGTCCCCAGAAACTCCTTATGTCAAAATCACCTGAAAATGGAGAAAAAGACAAAACAAGTTTTAATAAAAGTAAAAGTGTGGCACTATAGTACAGCATAGAATACAGAGGCACTGGTTCTTAAAATGGGGAGGCAGGGAGGGAGAGTTATGAATATTTGAGTATCCCCTGGGAGAAACAAGGTTACTATGGTAAGTAACCTTTTCTTCTCACCCCAGGAATACTCCAATATTCCTAACTCTTCTGCAGACTAAAAATCTGTACCTTAGGAGGTGGAAATAACCTATTTTGGAAACAAGCTTTTCAGTACAGCTGTACCAAACCTGGCATCAGCCCTTGCCTGCATATCCAAGCTGTAATGCTTGACAAATGTGTGTACTGTTCACCAGGTTGCTGCTTTACAAATATCTACCAAGGGTACATCCCTTGCAACTGCCGGTGTTGCAGCTGTACCCCATGTGGAGTGGGCTCTAAGCCCTGCTGGAGCTTCCTTGCCCCCCTTAGAATAGCAAAATTGAATGCACTGAACAATCCAATGAGAAATTGACCTTTTAGATGCTGGGTTCCTGTTTACCATATCCCCATAAGTGAGGAAAAGCTGTGTTCTATCCTGCCTATGGGGCTCAATGGCTGTCATGTAGTAGCTCAAAGCTCTCTTGACTGCCAGTCTATGTAGCCTACGCTCACCAGAAGAAAAGTGGTCAGTGAAAAACACTGGCAAAGTAATGGACTGGTTCAAATGGAAGTCTGAAACCACCTTGGGAAGTAATTTCCTATCTGTTTGAAGGACTACCTTATCCTTGGGGAAAGCAATGTAGTTATTTTTAGTACATAAGGCCTGAAGCTCACTAATTCTTCTAGCTGAAGTGATGGCCACTAGAAACACTGTTTTCCAAGTGACATATTTCAGGGGTGCTGAAAACATAGGCTCAAAGGGGAAAGCCATGAGTGGAGCAATGCAAATATTGAGGTCCCAAGCTGGCTCTGGTTCTCTTGCCGGTGGATACATATGTGAGAGGCCTTTGAAAAACATTTTAAAAATTGGGTTTAATGCAAAGGAAACAGGCTTGCCTGCCGAAGCATAGACCAAGACTGAAGCTAAATGAACTTTTAGTGTAGAAGGCTGTAAACCTAAGGAACATAAATAGACTAGATAGTCCAGCAACCCTGGTACTCCTACCTGCGTCGGCACTATACTCCTGTTAGAGCACCAAATAGAAAACCTCTTCCATTTTGCAGCATAGGTTTTCTTAGTAGAGGATTTCCTATAGCCTCTTAAAACATCCATAACTGACTCCGAAAGATGTAAACCAGCATACTCTAGGTCCTCAAGAGCCAAGCTTTGAGCCTGAGTGACCTGAGGTTCAGATACAGGATCCTCCCCTGGTTGGAGGTTAGAAGATTGTGCCTCCTGGGAAGGTGTATTGGTTTTTCCATTGACGTGGACAGCAACAGGGAATACCATGGCTGCCTGGCCCAGTCTGGGGCTATGAGGATCATTGTTGCTGGCTGAGACCTGAGTTTCAACAGCACCCTGTATACCAGGGAAAATGGGGGGAATGCATACAGGAATTTCCCTGACCAGTACAGGACAAGGGCATCTAGAGGAATGCAACAGAACTGAGGTAAGTGGTGACTCTGGTGAGAGGCAAAGAGATCTATTTCTGAGGTGCCCCACCTACCTGCTGAATAAGGTCTGTACCACTTGCCTGTTCAAGGACCATTCATGATGATCCTGGCTAATTTGACTCAGGGCATCTGCCAGAACATTGTCTTTGCCTGGCAGATGAATGGCCTGTAGTGAAGAGCCCAGTGAGTAAGCTAGGGTCCAGATTTTCATAGCCTCTGTGCAAAGGAGGCTTGGCCTTGTTCCCCCTTGCTTGTTTATGTAGTACATGGTGGTAGTATTATCTGTCCTGACTTGTACTACCTTTCCCTGTATCAGTAGTTTGAAAGCTTGCATTGCCAGAAACACTGCCCTGAACTCCAACAAGTTTATGTGTAAAAGAGTCTCTGCTCTTGACCAAGTGCCCTGGGTAGTGTGCTCTGCTAGATGAGCCCCCCAACCCAGGAGGAATGCATCTGTTGTGAGAATCACTGAAGGAAGCTCTTTTTGGAAAGGAACACCTTCTCTTAGGTTGGCTTCCTCTTTCCACCACAGGAAAGCTTGGATAAATGTTTTTGTTACAGGAACAAGCTTTGACAGGGAGTCCTTCCGTTGGCATCGATGAGTTCTTAAGTGAAATTGGATGTCCCTCATCTGAAACCTGGACCCCAGCACTTTACCTGTTGCAGCTGCTATGTGGCCCAGGAGTTGAAGAAAATGCCTTGCCGGCCTTGGGGCATTGAGCCTGAAGAAGGTTGCCAACTGCAGGATGCTTTTTGCCCTGTCTCTGGGTAGAAATGCTCTGCCCGCTTTGGCATTCAATTCTGCTCCTATGAACTGCAGAATTTGAGAAGGAATTAGAACTGATTCTCCAAGTTTAAAATAAACCCCAGAGACTCCAGCAGCTGTTGAGTGAGTTGGAGATACCCTGTTAGTTGTTGTGGTGAATCCTCCACCACCAACCAGTCATCTAGATAAGGGAATACTGAGACACCTTGCCTTTGCAAGTGCACCACTACCACAGCCAGACATTTTGTGAACACCCTTGTTGCTGAAGTGAGACCGAAGGGAAGAACTGAGAACTGATAGTGACCTGATAGGAGTCCGAACCTGAGAAACTTTCTGTGAGACTCCCTTATGGGGATGCGGAAATAGGCATCTTTTAGGTCCAATGATGCCAGCCAATCCCCTTTCCGGATTGCTGGCAAAATCAGAGACAAAGTTACCATTTTGAACTTTGGTTTTGTTAGGAACTGGCTGAGGACCCTGAGATCTAAGATAGGCTGCAGCTCTCCATTTTTCTTAGGTGTGAGAAAATACCTTGAATATAGTCCTTTTCCCCTTTGATGCAGAGGCACTGGTTCCACTGCCTTTAGTGAAAGAAGGTGTTTCACCTCTTTTTTCAGCCTTTTGCTTTCTAGGTGGGATGCTGGTTTGAAAGCTCTGTTTCTCTGCACAGGGGAGGACTTGATATTCAGAGAGAGGCCATGACCCACTATCTCCAGAACCCACTTGTCTGTGGTGATGGCTTTCCAGTTCTGGAGAAAATGAGTCAGCCTGCCCACTACTGGTAAAGGAGAGGCAGCTTTAATGATGAAGTCCAAGAATCTTGCTTAGATTGGGGCTGAGACTGGGTACCATGCCTGGCACCTCTGCTGCTCCTACCCCTAAAGTATCACTGCTGTGGGTATTGGGGTGCCTAAGGGAGTACCATGGCCTGGTAAGAAGGTCTGGTATGAAATTTTCTGCCCCTGCCTCCCCTACTGAAAGGTCTAGAGGAGGTGGAGGGTCTTTCCTTTGTAGAATTACTATGGAAGGTGGCCTTATACTCATCCACCTTCTTCATGTAGGCCTCTGTATGGCTGCCAAATAGTGAAGTGCCTGCCATAGGAAAATCCAGAGTCTTATTCTGGGTATCCTGTGTGAGGTTTGTGGCTCTCAACCAAGCAAACCTTCTCTGTGCGATGGTATTTGCCATCCACCTTGCAGCAGTCTCATTGCTGTTTGATGCCATCTGGAACTGGTATTTGGCAGCTTCCAGGCCAAACCTAGCTGTTTCAGCTAGGTCTGCTGAAAGGGGAGGAGATGCTTTCTCAGCCATGTCCAGAACAGACTGCCAGGGAGCCTTCTAGTACTGTGCTGCATAGGCCTAATAATTTGCTTGCCTAATGACCAGAGAGGCTGACAGGTAACCTTTCTTGGCCATGCTTTCAATTTTTCTAGAGTCCTCCTCTGGAGGGTGAGAGGCAAGAGGGACTTTAGCCTTATCGCAAGCCACAGCTTGCACCACACCCTGGTGGTCAGGGTGTGAAAACAAGAATTCAGCCCCTATTCTGTCAAGCTGATACTTTTTATCCACTCTCTTGTCTAAAGGAGGGACAGACCCAGGAGCCTGGAGGAGTTTTAAGGTATCCCTTTTGAAGAACTTATTGATGGGGAGTGAAAGCATTTTAGTAGGAGTCAGCCCCATCATGTCCATATATTCAGCCTCCTCCTCATCCTCTACAGCTTCAGTGGTAGGGATGTCTAAGGCATCAGCAATTTTCCTAATGAAGGAAAAATGGGAAGAATAGTCTTCAGTGGTACTGGGAGGAGAGTCAAATTCCTGTTCAGGTGAGACCTCAGGCTCTATAGACTCACCTTCGTCTTCTTCCTCCTCCTCCCGCTCATGCTATTCAGGGAAACAGAGTGGGTTGGAGGGTGCAGAAGTCTGAACTGGAGACTGTGATACCAGAGGCAGCAGACCCTGCAAGGTTTGCATAATTTTTATTGCTTGTGCAGTCTCAGAAATAGAAGGCACAGTGGCAGGCACCACAGAAGTCCCCTTTTCCCCAAGGGGTTCAGTGTGCTTTGTCTTTTTCTGTTTCTTAACAGGAACCAGAGAGCTAGCTGGTTCAGAGGGTCTCTTTTTACCTGTATTGGGGGTAGAAGTAGCAGAAATTGTGGTGTCACCCCCAGACCCTGAGGGTTTCAGCTGGTCAGAGCCAGAGGGACCCTTAAATCTTTTATTCAGTCTGTCCAGATGTTTTTCTAAAGTTTTGTCTGGAAAAGATTTACAGATAGCACAATCAGACTTCAAATGGTCAAAACCCAGGCAGAAAACACAAGCAGAGTGTTTTATCTGCCTTGGCAAAGACCTCACCACACTCAGAACAGTTCTTAAAACCGGGTTCACCGGTTCTCTTTTTAGGTTTTTCTGACATTATGAAGAAAAACCACAACCGCAATTACTGCAACTTTTTAAAATTCAAAAAACAACAATTTTTCTCGGTTACGGTCGGTTCAGGAACCGAGCGGAGAAACCGAGCGGAACCGTGAACCGATAAGAATTTGAACTGGGATTAGCAGTTCAGAACCAGAGTTATCGGTTCTAAAAAACAATATTAAAACACACAAAATATACGCAAATGAGGGGAAAAAAAACCGAAACTAACCAGAAATACCTCGGTTCCTCAGCGGTTATTCCAAACCGAGAGGAACAGAGAAAAGAAAAAAATTACTCACCTTAGTAATGTTGTTTCCTCTAATGGAGTCTTGCTATATTATGACATATGCAGTGAGTCCCAACCTTCGAACTGCTCCGGAGGTGAAAGAGTTAACTTTCCATGCCAGGCATGGAACGCTGGGCTCGAGCTCAGTTGAAAACTCTGTCTGTTGTTCTTCAAACTCAAACTGTCAGATCTTTATGAGCTAAACTCACTAAGGTCCTGTTTGGAAGCTGTAAACCTACACTAGCCAACTGGCTATTAAATATAACAACACTTTTTGGTCCCAAAACAAAGACTCAAGTCAGGAGACCCAAAAAATGAAAAACACAACACCCAGTCACCCCAGAAAAGAGAGGGGTGAAAAACAAGGTGGGCATCTACTAAGTGCCAACACTGCACTGCCCACCCACATCCCAAAAAGCAGAGGTTCTGAGAGGGGCAGGCGGGGGGGAGGTCATAATATAGCAAGACTCCATTAGAAGAAACAACATTACTAAGGTGAGTAATTTTTTCTTCAAACAACATGAAGTCTTGCTATGTTATGAAATATGCAGACTACACAGTAGTACCTCCATGGAGGAGGGACAGAACCTACTTAGGAAATAGGCTCTGAAGCACAGCTGTGCCAAACCGAGCATCACTCCTAGCCTGGGTGTCCAGAGAGTAATGCTTGGTAAAAGTGTGAACTGTTTTCCAGGTAGCTGCTTGACAAATCTCTAGAATGGGGATGTCCTGGCAGCAGCCAGGAAGCAGCTGTACCTCTGGTAGAGTGAGCCCTCAGGCCTGAGGAGGAACCTACCCAGCTTTTCATAACAGAATTGGATACAAGAGACAATCCACCTGGCAATGGATCTTTTAGTGGCAGGTTTCTCTACCAACCTCACCATAAGTGAGGAACAGTTGGAGGAGTCAAACCTGTGACCCTTGGTACGCTCAATGTAGTAACTAAGGGCTCTCTTCACATCTAAGCTGTGCAGCCTCCTCTCGCCAGAGGAGGAATGGTCAGTGAAGTACACTGGAAGAGAAAAAGATTGATTAAGGCGGAAATCTGAAACCACCTTAGGCAAGAACTTCCTGTTAGTCCTGAGGACCACCTTATCTCTATGAAAGGAGATAAAATCAGGCTTCACTGACAAAGCTTGTAATTCACTTATGCGTCTGGCAGAAGTGATAGCTACCAGAAACACAGTCTTCCAAGTCAAATACTTGATGTCTGCCGAAGACAAGGGCTCAAAGGGAGGTAGCATAAGCTGAGCAATGCAAACATTAAGATCCCAGGCAGGGGCAGGGGCCCTGAATGGAGGGTTGGTGTGAAGCAATCCCTTAAAAAACTTAGAGAATACAGGATGAGCTGAAAGAGAAGAGGGTTTACCTGCTGAAATGAAAGCAGACACAGCTGCCAAATACACCTTTAGGGTAGCTGGTCAGAGCCCCAAAGTGTTCAAATGGACCATATAATCCAGGACTGTGGGTAAATCAGCAGATTCTGGGGAAATATGCCTCCCAGAGCACCATATGGAAAACCTCTTCCATTTGGAATTGTAAGGAGCCCTGGTGGAAGGCTTCCTGAAGCCTTCAATATATCCATTACACCCTGGGAGAGGTGTAGATCAGCAAATTCTAACTCTTCAAGAGCCAGGCCTTGAGATTGAGAGATTTGAGGTTTGGGTACCAAACCCTTCCCTGAGCACAGGTTAACAGATTGTGATTCCTGGGAAGACACAGGGAGATGGACTGCTAAGGACAGTAGGAGGATACCAGGGTTGTCTGGCCCAATCTGGAGCAATCAGAATCACTTTGCAGGATTGAGATCTGATTTTGACTAACACTTTGAACAGGAGAGGGAAGGGGGGAGAAGCATAGAGAAACTTTCCTTCCCAGTTGAGAACTAAGGCATCCAGAGGGACTGAGCCCAACACTGGCGGCCTGCAGCAAAAAAGGGGAAGTTGGTGATTGTCTGGGGCTGCAAAAAGATCTATCTGTGGGGTGCCCCACCTGGCAAATATTACCTCCAGGACCAGGGGATCCAGCAACCATTCGTGATGGCCCTGGGAAATCCTGCTGAGAGCATCTGCCAGGACATTGTCCTTGCCTGGGAGGTGAACTGCCATAAGGGAGGTGTTCAGGGAATAAGCCAGAGACCACAACTTCATTGCTTCGGTGCACAAGGCTGTAGACCGAGTTCCTCCTTGCTTGTTGATGTACCACATTGTAGTGGTGTTGTCTGTTCTGACCTGCACAACTTTGTTCTGAACAGATTTGGAAAAAGCTTGAAGTGCTAGAAAAACTGCTCTGAGCTCCAACAGGTTGATGTGGAGCAGAGATTCCTGAGGGGACCACAGTCCCTGGGTAGTGAGGTCGCCCATGTGAGCTCCCCACCCCAAGAGGGATGCATCTGTAGTAAGGATTAAAGAGTGAGACTGAGTGACAAAGGGAACCCCCTGTCTCAGATTGCTCTGATCCTGCCACCATTGTGGGGCTTGGATCAGGGTTCGAGTCACTGGGATCAATTTGGTTAGAGGGTCCTTTCTTTGAGACCAAAAGGCTCTCAAATGGAACTGGATGTCCTGATCTGAAATCTGGCTCCTTGCACTACTGCTGTAGAAGCAGCCATGTGCCCTAGGAGCTGCAGAAAATGCCTTGCTGGTCGAGAGACCTGCAGGGTGAATGAGGAGGCCAGAGAGACCAGGATCCTTGCCCTGTCCAAAGGCAGGAAGGCTCTGGCATCCTCTGTGTTCAGTTCTGCACCTATGAAGGTGAGGAGCTGGACAGGCTCTAGAACTGACTTTGGAAGATTCAGAAGGAAACCTAGAGAGGTAAGCAGTTGCTGAGTTATCTGAAGATGTAACTTGACTTGGTCTGGAGACTGGCCTACTATGAGCCAGTCATCCAGGTAAGGGAAGATGGCAATTTTTTGCCTTCTTAGTTGGGCAACTGCTACTGCCAGGCATTTTGTGAATACCCTTGGAGCAGAGGTGAGGCCAAAGGGCATTGCTCTGAACTGGTAATGGCCTGAGGGCAGCTCGAACCTGAGGTACTTTCAATGGGAGTTTCTGATGAGAATATGGAAGTAGGCATCCTTGAGGTCCAGGGATGCTAGCCAGTCCCCTGGCCTTAGAGAGGGCAGAATAATTCCCAGAGTCACCATTTTGAATTTTGGTTTTAAAAGGTGCTTGTTTAAGTATCTGAGATACAGGATGGGCCACCATTCTCCTGTCTTTTTTGGGGTAAGGAAGTACCTGGAGTACAATCCTTTGCCCTGGTGTAGGGGTGGAACCCTTTCCACGGCTCTGAAAGCCAGGAGGGTAGAGACTTCTGCCTCTAGGGCAAGAGCCTCTGATGGATTTGCAGGTGGAAAGGATCTGGTTCTCATCTTTGGAAATTTTTTGGAGCTGAGAACCAGTCCCTGGCTTACTACTTCCAGGACCCACTTGTCTGATGTCAGAGACTTCCAGTCCTGGACAAAGTAAGCCAGCCTGCCCCCTACAGGTAGTGGAGAATCGGCCCTGGCCACCCAATCAGGGTGCCTGCTTGGCAGGGGCTTTAGGCTGAGGGGTGGAAGCAAGCCTGCTTGTACCCCGTCTGCCTCTCCCTCTAAAGAACCCCCTCTTGGCGTAAGCAGAAGAGGAGGTCTGGGCTTGGTAAAAAGGCCTATGAAATGGCCTGCCCCTGCCCCTGGGAAGCTGCCTTTGAGGAATGGCCTGCCTTTCCTTGGCCTGTGCACTCCTATAGGTGGTCCTATACTCATCCATTTTCTTCATGTAATTCTCTGTCTGCTCCTAAACAGAGAATTACCCACAACAGGAAAATCCATGGCCTTAGTCTGGGTATCCTGTGACAGGCTAGTACATCTGAGCTGCCATTCTCTGCGAAGTGCCACAGATGTAGCCATGACTCTTGATGACACATCATTAGAGTCCACTGCAGCATGGAATTGCACCTTAGATGCCTCAGTACCATCAGCGGCCACCTGCTCCAGCTCCTTGGCAAGCTGGCCAGGGACCTGTTTTGCCAGAGCCATAACAGTATCCCATCTGGATTTCTGGTATCTAGCAACATAAGCCATATAATTTGCCTGTCTGAGTCCCAAAGATGCTGCCATGTACTGTTTCTTTGCCATGGCATCAATCCTCCTGGAGTCCTTGTCAGGGGAGTGTGAGGCCAAGGGAATATTTGCCTTGTCACAGGCTGCAGCCTGCACTACCCCAACTTGGCTGCATTGTTGTGTATGGATCTCCGTATCAGAGCCTGACAATGTGTACCTCTTGTCCATTCTCTTATCAACAGGAGGTATAGTGTGAGGAGTTTTTAAAATTTTTACTGTCTGTTTTCCAAAAGATTTATGCAAAGGAATAGACAGTCTCCTGGACTCTGGGATATCCATCATTTCCACATAGTCAGGTTCCTCTTGATCATCCACAGCTTCCTCCATAGGGAGCTGGAGGGTTTCAGCCACTTTTTTATAAAAATAAAATGAGAAGGGGACTCAGAAAGCCTAGGAGGAGACACTCCTGAAGGTCTGTCTGGGGAGATGTCCGGTTCAATGGGCACATCCAGACTTTCAAATCCATATTCACTCTCCTCATACTCTTCTTCCCCCTCCTCCGGTTCATAAAATTCCTCTAGATCATACTTTTGATCTGCTGGAACCGGCCAAACCATACGCTTACCTGACGGTGCCGGTTCGGTCGGAACCGGGGAAAGCAACTGGACAATTTTAATCGCTTTGGCTATTTCTTCAGCGGTTGGAGAGGAAAGTTTTGGCTCCACACCAGCTGATTTCCTTGTCCTTTTTGCTGGAACCAACTCCTCCGAGTTGGCTCTCCTTTTGCCCGAGGAAGTCTCGACCTGGTACCGAACCGAGCTGGCCATCCGGGTCGGCGGACTTCTTGGCCTCCCTTTCCCTGAGCCTACCAACTCTCTTATCCAGGGTAGCTGCAGGAAAATTTTTGCAAATCTGGCAGTCTGAATTGAGGTGGTCAAACCCCAGACAATAAACACAGGTGATGTGGGGGTCAGCCTTGGCAAAGGCTTCCCCACAGGCACTGCAGTGTTGAAACCCACTGGGCCCGGTTTTTCTTTTGGGTTTCTCAGACATAGTGCCAGTCCTAACCAAACTTGCCCGTTTATGGCAATCCGCCAAGCAAAACCCTCTTATCGGTTCCCAACCGTGTCACGGGTCGTGGAAAAAACCGTAATAAAATCCGTTTTTTTTAGAACCAATAAGAACCGGTAACCACACTCTAAAAGGCAGATTAATATATTTCAAAACAACCTGATCGGTTCAAACCGAACCGATAACTGTTTACAAGTTCCACACAGAAGAATTAAATGTAAATGCTATCTAGTACTTACAATACCACAGACAGAGCTTGAACCGACCGGTTGCGGTTTAAATTCGGTAAAAAAAACAAGAAAATAATACTTTAACCGACAAAATGAACCGAGCAGAAGGAGAAAATCTCCGGAGCGACTGTTCAGTGAGGCGGAGTAAAGAATCTGACAGTTTGAGTTTTAAGAACAACAGACAGAGTTTTCAACCGAGCTTGAGCTCAGCATTCCATGCCTGGCATGGAAAATTAACTCTTTCACCTCCGGAGCAGTTCGAAGGTTGGGACTCACTGGATATGTCATAATATAGCAAGACTTCATGTTGTTTGAACAATACAAAACTAACTAAATAAACTAATGGTTATTAAAAAAACACTGATAAGAGGCAGCAATTGAAAATAAACAACAAATACTTATGTATCTATGAATAATCAATGCTTCTTTGACTAGATGTTGAGGAGGAAATCTCCAGGCATCTGGTCTTAACAGGCGGAGAGAGAAATCTAAGGGTTAGAATGTCGGCAGTTGATAGGTGGCAGCATTTGAAAAGTGGCTCATGCTAATGATTCCATCATTTGCACAGCATTCCATCTCCGGGCAGATCTGACCATAAAAGTACACTGCAGAAGAGTTAGGAATATTGGAGTATTCCTGGGGTGAGAAACAACTGGTAAACATCCTGTATATTCAGGGAGCTAACCAATCCTGAAGAAATAATGTAAATTTTTTGAGTCAAGAAAATGATTTTTCTGAGGTCGAGGAAGGGCTGCACACCCTCTGTGAATAAACCAGTAGTCTGAGCCGGAGATGCCCTCTGAGGCAAATGCCTAGCAGGAAGCAGAAGCAAAGGCATCCAAGTGGCTTTGAGCTGTTGACCGTTGGACTAAATTTCATATAGGGCACTCACCAGAATCATTTTTCAGTCTCTGCCAGGGACTTAAGTGAGTTCCAAAGGGGATAGTCATAAAAGGAAAAATGCCCCTGGAGCTAGCAATCTGCATGCCTAGGGTAGGCTCATTTTCCCATAATGTCCAACTTGTGTGAGTCCTCATAAGAGAGTGCATGGTGAACTCTGGGGGAAAAAATGGCCTTGTCATTCTCAGGGAGAAAAACAATGGCATCGGCTAAGGCTGAGAAACATACACTGTGCCATCGAGAGCCAGTGCATTTTTGTTTTTAAATTTATCTGCTTGTAGACAGATAGAATTGAAGCAGGCCTACTCTGGACCTCAGACAGGGTTTTAAATACAGGAGGAATAGGAGGAACTAAACTGATGTGCATGGAGAAACGCTTAACCACTGTAGATGAAGACATTTACCTTGATCAATGGCTGTAAGCTCAGAATTAAGTGGAGAAGCATGTGTCTGAGAAAAGTCTTGAAAGGTACAGTAGATCCTCTTTAGGACAGTAGTAGGGCCTGGGTCTGAAGAGTCCAGGCTAAGAAAGTCATTATCGCTACCCTAAGAGAAGATGAGGTCAGGCTCAGACTTATCCCCCTCCACACCCTTCCCAGAGGGAGGGAGGGCTGTAGGGAGTGGTGGATGGCAGGCCCTCAAATCCAGAAATGTGGTCCCAGCAACACAGACACTAGTCCAAAGGATGAGGGACCAGGCAATTCCAGAGCTGGAACAGAATCTTGTGCAGGAATTTCCAGCTGACGAGGGTGGTGCTGGAGAGAGTGGCACTGGAAACTCCTGGCACCAACCTGATGCCAGGACAAGCAGTGGCACCAAAACCACACCCTATACCAACAATCCAGCTGGCACCAAAGTGACTAACAATGATACCCAGCCAGTCCAACCAAGTGACACAAGGTGGGGTGCAACCTGTAAGACAGGAGTTAGTGGTGCAGTCTCCATCAAGGGCCAAAGGCAGTTGCTGGAGCCAAATGCTCTACCTGGCTTGAGAGCCCCTCCTGCAACTCCAGTTCCACTAACCCTGATGGGCTAGAGACCAGATCCACTGGTAAAAACACATTGGCTTGATGCTGCACCCACTGCACCAAAGAACTGCCCAGGGGTGGAACTAACCACTGGGATCCCCATTATAGACAGGGGGGAGCCCAAGTCTGAGATTTCAACATCCCAATACCAAAAGCCTCTTGTGATGCTGACAGTGCTGGTGAGGATCTCTGGCTCTGGGAGACCAAGGGTCTTGAGGCAAACCTCCCAGAGGGCAACCTTGAGTGGTACTGTTTTGGGGCAAGAGGAAGAACTCGAGGCCAAGTGAGAACCCAACCAGAACTGGGAATGGGCCCACTCTTTTGTATTTTAGTAGAACTGTCGTTCCTTGCAAGCACAGGGCTGCCCATGGTCAGAACCTTTCTCCAACTGAGAAAGTGGAACAGACATGGGCCCGCTGCCAGAGCAGCCGGTCTGAAAGGCTCCCTACCATCATTCTCCATGGCTATCGACCGTAAAGTCGGTAGGGCTGAGAGAAAAACTAACAGAAATATTTTTGTTAAAATCACTAAACTGACATAAAAATAACAAACTCTAGCTTTAAACACTAAAACTGAGAAGAACTGAGCACTGTTGTCATATAGACGAGACGTTCTGGCTCCCGGGGGGGGGGTGATTGTCACTGATGTGCACTCGACAGCAGGGAAAAAAGGAACTGAGGCGGTTGAGGAGGGATGCTGAGGTAAGCCTGGTGGAATTAACCCCTTTTGTGGTGCTGTGCATGCACACCGCTTGCCTTGCTGCCAGTCCTCCTGAAAAAGTTCTGGCTCCCACAGAGTTCTAACACCTCCAGCTAAGACCCACTTGTGTGAATCAATGGTGAAAATTGATTCCTGTAAGATCTTTCATAATGCAGCTATATCTAGTACTTTTTAAATTCTTTAAATCTTTTCTAGAGATGTATAAAAATAAGTTACTCACTTGTAACTGTAGTTCTAGGAGTGGTGTATGGTTCACATACACACTTCTGGCAGTCTGCCTTTAAGAGCTGATTTGCCGGACAGTCTTTAAGAGAAGCTCCTCCTACCACCTGGGTGGTGTATCCCCTGGCTCCACTCCATGACGTCAAATCTTGCCAGCAGAAGCAAGGATCCATGTGCCACTTGCCAGGGAAAGTTGGTGGGTTGTCTGGATGTGAACCATATACCACTCCTAGAATGAAGGTTACAGGTGAGTAAGCTATTTTACTAGGGATGTGGCTATGGTTTACTTATCCACACATCTGGCAGACTTGCAGCAGTTTTCTGGGAGGAGAGGGCAAGGCACACACCCCTATTTGGAAAACACAGGTTGGAGAATCGTGGTCCCAAAAGCAGCATCTTGGGGTGACTCAATGTTGATGCTGTAATGGGAGATGAAGGTATATGTTGACTTCCAGGGGGTCACCCTACAGAGCTCCTGCATGGGAATGTCCCCAAAAGCAGCCGCAAAAGCAGCAGTACATCTGGTGGAATGGGGATTCTGGGGTGTGGGGGGAGTGGTAAGATGGCTGCAGTGCTGCTCTGCTCTCTGCCCTTTTGTGCTTGGCATCCGAATATTTTAGTTTAAAAGGTTTATCTTCCTTTAGTCTTAAATTGCTGAATGAAACCTACACTACTTTTGTTCATGATTGTTAGGAGCTTTTTACTGTAAAAATTTATTGTTAAAGAGCTGAGCTCATTGCACAAGCTGAGCTCACTACAAAATGATCATGTTGGCAGGCCGCTACGTTTTCTGGCATCTTTTTGGTCTAAGTAAGAAAAAGAGACAATGTATATGGTGAATAAAGGAGAGCTGGAAAATTTATACTCACATGCCCATTTCCCACAATAAAAAGCTGAATTTGTTTGAAACAAAGGGAAAGTAGCTTGGCAAACTATTCATTGATAGTTCATGGCACCATAAGAAGGTGGCCAACAGCATGGTAAAGAAGCTACCTGCTCTGGATTGTCTCCTCAAGGAGAAATTTTGGCTGCACAGTACTGCATGGAGGCGATTTTTAATGTATTACAGGTATGTCAATGCTGCCTAAGTGGATGGGGGTATCCTTATATTACTGCTATGTAGAATTTTCAAATTCCAGAGGAATTAAATTCCATGGAATTTTCAAAATTCCGCTGAAATTCTGCTGAATTTTGCCAGAAATGGAATGGTGGAATTCCACAGCAGAAAATAGTTGCAAAATGATTTTCTGTGGAAAAAATGCTGTTCTCCGTGCATCTCAATATTTTACATGGAAACTGTTGCAGAATAATTTTCTGCAGAAAAGTGCTGTTCCATGGAATATTATTCCATAGATCACGGAAGGTGGAATTCCACAGAAGAATCAACAAAATTCTAGCAGAAATTCTGCCAGTGGAATGGTCATTCCATGCTAATTCCACCAGTGGAATTTCGCATTCTGCACAGCATTGCCTTATATTTAATAAAATGGTATGCTCAGTGGAGAGCGCTTCTCTTTATTTATTTTTCAGATAAACTTGCATGTAATGGAGGCTGCAAAATGGAGCCCAGTAGGATGATGTGGAATGAGCCGAGATCCCTGGATGGACTCATGAATGGAGCTGAACCCTGCTATCAAGATAAAGGAATGCTACAGTCAGTGCAGGTTAAATTTCCCTCAGGTGGAATGGCAGGTGGATCATTGTGCCAGAATTCAATGAACCCTAAAATTGGGGGGAAAAAACTACATATGTGGGAGAGAACTGTACTGAGGTATTGAGGTAGTTCCCTCTCTCCAGGTATAGCTTTATATTTGATAAATAAACATTAAAGTGGAGTTTTACATTTTGTAGCTGCCTGGCCATTAGCCACAGTGTGATTCTGATTAAAATATCCCTGTGGCCAAAACTATTATTTGGTATTCAGAAAACTGAATGTCTCTTTGAATCTTACAACTGATAACTCTTTTACTGCTCTCAGACCGTAAACTACATCGGCATTGCTCTTTATTAATCTGTTTACCAATATGATACTAAACCCACTTTATGTAATGCCATGAGCTTTAAGACTCAGTGGGATTGTCATAGAAATTGGTTTTGGATTCATAAAATAAACACAGTTGTGTATGGAATAACCTTATTGCCGACTTGGAAGTACTTTTATGTTCATGTATTTGAAATGTTATTTTGATTTGTTTATAGCTTGCATATATTTTAATTGTTAATTGTTTGCAGCTGTTTAAATGTATTGTTTGTTTAGAAATTGTTTTAAGCACCTTAAGTCCAATTTGGAAATTGCAGGACCTATAGGCTATATGAGGTACATGGATCCTTTTTCATTTTTGAAGGGATTCGTGCTGTATCTCATATGCTGAACCATCTAAATGCCATCTGGAAAGTTTACATGGAGTCATATGGAGTTCACGGCAGCAGATCTGTGGAAAATTTGGGGAGGTCATCTGGGAATGCCTACAGAAACTCTCATCGAGATGGCTGCTAATTTCTATAGTAAGTGGTTATCACTAGCCTTACAGCAGAGAAGCATATCTGAGTTATGTTAATGGATTTATGACTGAATTCTGGATTAGAGCACAAAGCGAAATGACCCAGTGTGTAATTATAGGTTCAGTTCCTCAACCCGAAATTTTTGACCTAAAGTACAGGCTTGCAGACAGTGCCTCACCTAAGGGTCATATAGGAGACCCCCATTTAGGACCCATGGATGGGCACAAGCCAGTAGTACAGGCTGGTCTAATCTGGGCAATGTGGCAGTGACTTGTAATTTAATATTTGGGACAGAGTAGACTTGTGCAATAAATGGAAAATACCTACCATAATTCTTGATCTTCTTGGACAAAGTCTCCACCAGTCATTCACACAAATGGGCTATGCTGAAGGTGCTAGGACCCAGCGGGAGCCAAAAATCTTCAGGAGGGTGGACACCAAGGTAGGACAGCACATGCGCAGTGCCATAAGGCTGGCTAGCACCATATAGGCTACCTCAGCATCAACCCTCCAACCGCCTCAGTACCTTTTTTACTGAGGAGATGCAGCATAATTTAACCTAATGAAACTAACATGTTTGCAGACTTAAATAGTCCGCATGACCTGTGTAAGAAGGGTCAACTCAACAGTCTTCACAGCCCAAGCAACAAGGGGGTGAAGGCCAAAAACAGAATGCGTGAGGAGTCACGTGATGGCAGCCAACTAAGCAACAGCTGAGGCCCGGAGCTCTTCCCTCCTGCTGTTCCAATCGCCAAATCTGATCTTCCCGGTGCACTAATTCGGTGCAATTTGCCTTAGTTAAAAGGCTGTGATACTTCCTGACGACCTGGGCTGCAATCTGGATAAAGAAGAAGCACTTACGTTCCAAGATGGATGTGGATGTGAGGCAGGCCCTCATTCTGCATACGCCGCCTGCCTCCTGACAAGGCCGCCAAAAACAACGAACTAGGGAGGCCCAAACCGAGAGAGGTGGAGACAAGACGATTCATCCAACCCCCAACGGAGGATACGATTTTGCAAGAATTGACCCCGCTGAAGGAGATTCTCAAGAACCTCTGGGAGCTCAAATCCTCCGGAGTGATCTCTCATCGGTCTCCATGCGAGTTGGGGATGCGGAGGCCAGGTTGTTCTCCATTGAGCAATGGAGAGCCAAAGCTGAAGGTGAAATGGCTGAATACAAGCAGCAAATCAAAAAACTCCAGGCAAAGACCGAGGATCTGGAGGGGCGCAACCGTCGCAACAATCTGCTTATCCTAGGCCTACTGGAGATGGAAGAAGGGCCCGATCTTATGGCCTTCATGCAAAAATTTCTGACCAAAGTAGTAGGCCCATCTCCGATTAGCCCCTCCTATCATCTCGAACGAGTACATCGATCGCTAAGGCCACGTCCTCCACCTGGTTCATCACCGCGCCCTATTATTATGAAATTTCTAAGTTACTTGGAGAGGCAGCATGTATACAGCAAGTCCCGAGATTTGAAGGAGGTTACATGGGGCTCGTGTCGGATCCGAATTACTCAAGATCTCCCAAAAGAAACTAGAGATAAAAGAGCTGCCTTCCACCCTATAGTTCAGAAATTAATTGCTGCATCCATTCCCTTCAGAATGCTGTACCCTGCAGTTCTCAAGGTCACTATCGGAGGCTCTACCTGCAGCTTCACTTCCCCTGAATTAGCTCTGAAGGACTTTGTGACCAGGTTGCCGGACTTATTCAAAACCCCTGGTTGAGAGACTATCCACATTTATACTGTGAAATGTAGTCTTGTTATCTCAGGGGCTAATTTCTCATCTGAGTATCTCTATTTTCCTAGGGCCTTGCCCTTCTTTGTTTCTGGTTTACCTCCTCGTCTACTAAATTCACCCTATGTTTCTGTGGTTCCTTTCCTAGACCCTGCTTGCTTTCCCTGGTTACTGCCTGTCCCTATATCTCCTTTCTGTCTGCTCTGTGTTTCCTTACCTGGGTTTCGGCTGATCGTTGGACAGAGTGGCCGGGAGGCCTTGCTGGGTGATGCTGAGCCCCGCGCTCTCATTACCGTGATTGGTATGTGCTTCCGGTACTAAATTACCGGGTGCTAGTTTCCTGGGGTAATTTCCTGTACGAGGGACCGGATTAATCCCTTGCTGAAATGATTCCCCCTCAGAAACATTGGGCCTAGACTCCACGTTCCTACGAGATCCAGAGCCTGGTTCTCTGTTTGGCTTCCCTGATTATGAGTGTCTGCCATTAGAGGGTGAGTCCCTTTTGGATTATGTTGCGCTTGTCTAAACCCGATATGGGTCTTGTGCAGTATGTGAGGGGGTAGGCGGCACCGGGGGGGTCCCGGGGGTTCCTCTCTTCCATCCGTTTTTTTCTTTCTCTGTAATAATTGGCTTCTTGGGATGGGGGAGGGTGACGTTTTGGGCTGGGGGCCTGATAGCTAGCTGTATGCCTAATCATGAGCTTAAAATAAGGGGATTGACTAACCTCACCCCAGTTATGGTGTTTACTTTGTCTATGTTATGGGGGGTCTGGCTCTTTCCCTGGTTTGGTGACTTTCTGATCTGGGTTCCCCTCCCACGAATTGAAATACTGGATCTGGGGTTGTTGAGGTTCGCAATAAGGGGTGGGTGGCCAGGATTTACCTTTTCTTGTTGGGGGCTGGTTCGTTTTCAGTCCTGGCTCCCCGTTGTAAATAGTTATATGTTGGGTTCAGGGGATCGTATTGGGGGGAGGGGACGATGGGTGGTTTTTTGTGTTGGTTTCCTGTTTACATCTCAATGCCAGGGCTCCTGGATGGGTTTGGGGGGAGGTAGGTTTTGGGAGGGTCGTTGCCTGACTTATTTTATCTGTTGTCTCACCTTAATGGATTATCCTAGGTTATACAATTCTGGTATTAGCTGCCTTGAGAGGCAATCTGACAAGGGGTGGTCTACTGGGGACATTACTGGGAGGGAGGGATGTTTTGGGGGGAGGGATTTGGTCTGCCTATTTAGATTAAAGTGCAATTATACTCTGGTTGGAATAATGGTGTTTACCTTTTGGGTGCCTTACTATAGTGTTTATTGCAGACTATTAGTTTTGGATATCTCTGATTTGTGTGCCGTTCTTTTTCTCTAATACTGGGTTTGTCCGATCATGTACTCCTTTATTTTGCTTCTAAAATGGCTATCAATATGACTAAAATTGTATCCTGGAATGTACGAGACTCAGAGGTCGGGTCAAAGATGTCAGGTCTTTAACCATTGCTCATTACTGCAAGTGGATATTCTTTTCTCCAAGAAACCCACCTGACTCAGGCAGAAGCCAAATCCCTGTCTCGTTCTGGTTTTCCCAGACATATTTAGCCAGTAATCGAATCTTAGTAAAGGGGTCACTGTGCTATTAAAAGCATGTCTTGTTCATGACGGAACGGGTTGTTTTAGACCCAGAAGGGAGGTTTGTCCTGGTTAAGGGTACTTCAACGGTAGTCTGCTATTTTAGGTTCGGGTATATGGGCCGTGTGGGGTAGACCTGAATTCTTTATGTCCCTTGCTGACAAAATTAGCACTCTTCTTCCTTCTCAGATCATACTGGGAGGGATTGGAATGTTCCTCTCACTTACACTTGATAAGGACCCTCAAGACGTTCGATCCCCTACCTCTGTCCAGAGAGCACTTCAGGATTTGTTGTCAATGTTAGGATTGTGTGATCCCTGGAGACTTTCGAACCCCTCTTCTCAGGTTTTTTCCTTTATCTCCCAGCCGCATGGCTCCAAGTCGAGAATAGACTATTTGTTAATTAGTAAAACCTTCCTTTCCAAGCTTAGTCAATCTGGTATCGACCCAATCATTTTCTCAGATCATGCCATTGTTTGGATTAAACTTTCTCTAAATCCTGAGTTTTGTCGAGATACCATATGGAGGTTAAATACGCAGCTGCTTAAAGACCCTCACACGGTCTTGAGTATTAAATCCCTGATCTCTCTCTTTCTTGCGGATAATCTTGAATCTACCCTGAGATTTGACATGGTTTGGAGCTCTTTAAAATGCTATCTTAGGGGAGAGCTAATAAAGATTGCATCCGCAAGGAAGAAAGCTAGGCTTGGGAAATCTCTTTCTCTGTTAAGTAAAATTAGAGATTTAGATGCGGATTATTCCTCAACCTCCTCGCTACTTTCCCTTAAGGCTCTTTTGGTCGCTAAGAGTGAATACATGGATCTTCTGAAAGAAAAGACGGAATACTGCTTAGTGAGAACTCAAGCTAAGTATCTCGACCACGGAGAAAAGGCGGGGAAGCTCTTGGCCTTACGCCTCTGGAAGCTGGAAGGTTCCAGGATAGTCCCATCCTTGATTACTTCTAGTGGTTCTATTGAAACCTCCTCTAGAGGTATTGTCCGTATTTTTGAAAAATACTACACAGACCTGTATGGTAAACCCCTAAACCCCACGCCCATTCCGAATATCACTGCATATTTAAAGGACATGGATATCCCCAGTCTGCTACCATCCCATCATAAAATCCTGATGGCTCCCATTTCTTTGGAGGAAATAGAGAGGACTATCTCCTCTATGACCCCAGACAAGGCACCTGGGCCGGATGGTTTCCTGTCAACTTTTACAAGGTTTTCTCTAAGGAATTGGCACCTGTGCTCCTTAAACTATATGAGTATCTCTCTATCTCTACTGATGTAGATCCTACTTTGTTTGAAGCTACAATTATTTTGATTCCCAAACCTGACAAAATTCTCACGGATCCGGCAAACTATCGGCCTATTTCCCTCCAAAATTACGATATGAAAATCTTGGCTAAAATACTGGCCGAAAGAATTAAAAAAGTCTGGTCTGTCTTGCTTAGTCCCGAGCAAGTAGGTTTTGTTTCTGGCAGATCCTCTGCTGATCACTTAAGGACCTTGTGGCATATTTCCCAGCAAGCCCAAATGCTCCCTCATCCTGTGGCTCTGGTAGCACTTGACGCAGAAAAGGCCTTCAACCGAGTGGATTGGGCTTTTCTTTGGGCTGTGATGAGAAGAATGGGATTTCCGGATCCCTTCTTAAAATGGATTCAGGTCTTCTATTATGTCCCCTCAGCCAAAATCTATTGTAATGGGGTTTCTCCTCCTTTTCTATTTGTATACTGGTACCAGGCAAGGATGTCCCTTTCACCCTTACTGTTTAATCTATACCTGGAGCCGCTTTCATTAGGCTTAAATCTTCTTCACTCATCAGAGGCTGCAGGCTACTACAGCAGGAATTAGTAATCTCTGCTTATGCAGATGATATTCTCCTGCATCTAGAACACCCAGCTGATTCCTAAATGGTATTAGAAATCATTAAGCAGTTTGGAACCTTCTCCCAATACAAATTGAATACCTTTAAGTCTGAAATTCTTCCATTAAATGTCCATACCTGTAAACAGGATTTTATTTCCTTCGGGTTGAGATGGGCCCTAGATCCATTAAATATTTGGGGATCCATTTCACAGCTGAACCCACTTCCCTGAAGAAACTTAATTTGGACAATATTAAAATCTTGTCCAGCAGGATTTACAGAGGTGGTCAGCTCTCCCCATTTCCCTATGGGTCGTATTAACATTGTTATAAAATGAATATTCTTCCCCGGATTTTTTACCCCCTTAATTTATTAAATTTATGGCTGCCAGTTACTTACCTTCAGCAATTTCACACTATGTTTTCCAATTTTATTTGGCGGGGTAAGGGGGTTAGACGCTCATACGCTAAGTTAGCTCAACCTAAAGAGAAAGGTGGGCTTCGGCTTCCTAATCTTTTACTATACCACTGGGCAGCTCATCTCTCTAAATTAGGGAAGTGGCTCTCTGTAGACCCCAACTTACCGTGTCCGATCTGGCTCCAGATTGAGCGCTCACTCCTTTCCCAGATTAAACTGGATACCTATGCGATTCTCTTCACCCCACCGGCAGTAGTTGAGCAATGGGTGACAGACAACACAATTCTGACTTCTCTTAAGTCCTTGGCCCAATGTCTATTATCTCTTAATATCCAGGTAGTCTCAGATCTGGGCCAACCGGTGATCCTTAATCCCAATATTAAATTGGGTAACTCATGGATTACTCCTGATTGGCTCCCACAGCTTAAGGAGGCCAGACTGGAGCATTTTTACAATCAGGGTTCCCTTCTCTCGTCTGCTGAAATAATTAATAAGTTTGGTATTCCTGGGAAACAAATTTTCAAAATATATCAACTACGACATCTTATTGCTGTGAGATTTGGTCCCTCTTTTATTGAATCTAAGGCCTATCCCTTTCTCTCTCAGATTACTGATCTGGCTTCCCAACCCCATTCTATCTCCCTAATTTATTCCTTCCTCTTAAACTATAAGTCTCCCGAAATAGTTGAAGGCTCTACTGTCTGGACACATTTGTTACCTGAAGCTTCCCTATGTTGGCCCCGTATATGGAAAGACCTTCATAAATATCATACGCAGGATAGACTTAAGCTAACCCAGTATTATATTATTAATAATCTGTATTATACCCCCTTAAAACTCTTCAAGCTCAAAAAACTTTCCCATCCTACTTGTTCCAGGTGCAAGCAAGCAGAAGGAATCTCCTACATGTTTTTGGGCCTGTGCCAAAGTTGCTCACTTGTGGACCCTTATCCGGGACACCCTGGACTCCTTCTGGGTTTGTCAATTATTTTACTCCTGAGATTTGTATCCTCGGTGATTACTCTCTTATTGATAGTACGGAGCGTCGCTATTACATTGCTTTGGTATCTATGGCAGTTAAGAAGTTGGTCCTGAGGCATTGGACCGATCAACTACCCCTGACTTATGCAGAGTGGCTGATTGAGCTCTCAGCTTTCCTTCAATCTGAGAGCTTAATTACCAGCCTGCATCATCGTGTAGATTTATTCCATAAGAGATGGGGTAAATTGCAGGCCCTGTGTCTGCATTAATAAGCCTGTGACCTGATCTCTGTAGTCTGCTCAGTGAGAACTGATTTGTTTACTTGTTCCTTTTAGTTATTTTACTGATATGGAGACTTCATTTATAAAGATGGATGATGGGCATCTCCATTCTACTACCAATATTTAGAAGGCACACCAGTAATGGGGTGGGGGATGTGGGGATGTTGGGGGTTTGGGGGTGGGGGTTGTTTTTTTTTGTTTGGGGGTTTGTTTGTTTGTACCGGTTTATATTTTTTTCTGTTTACATTCTACTGTTTGATTCATTTGTATGTTTTGTAATTTTTATCTAAAATCTCAATAAACTTAAATTTCAAAAAAAAAAGAAAAAAAAAAAAAAATGCGTGAGCTCAGGGGATGGTGGGTGGGCGTGTGAATGAGTGGTGGAGACTTCGTCCAAGAAGATCAAGAATTACGGTAGGTATGTAATTTCCATATCTTCCTGCATATAAAGTCTCCACCACTCATTCACACTAATGGGAGAGTACCAATCTAAAATAATCCCCCAAGATGGGTGGCAGGAGAGAGGAGCTCACTTAGGACAGAAGTCGATTAAGGATTGTCCTGCCACAGGACTGATGTTGCCTGGCATGGACATCCAAGGTGTAGTGCTTTGCAAAGGTATGCACGGAGCTCCACGTGGCTGCACTGCAGATGTCCACAATGCCACGTTTCTGATTTCTGCCAGAGATGCTGCAAATGCTCTGGTAGAATGTACATATACTCTGCCTTCCAGCTTAACCTGTGCCATGGAGTAGCATTGGCGAAGACATGCTACTAGCCATGCAGAAATGCATCTGACAGCAACAGGCTGACCCAGCCGGGCCATGCTGAAGGAGACAAACAGTTGTTTTGACATGCAGATTTCTTTAGTCCTGTCTAAATAGAACCGCAAAGCTCTCTTCACATCCAGAGAATGCAGGTATGCTCCTCCTCATTCTGGAAGTTTGCGAAGTTGGTTAGGAGGGCCAAGTTCTTTAAAAAAGGACATTATAGAAATACTCAAAGCACCTAACACTATCACAAAAGTGTGATAGGAAGTATCTAGGTCAGCACTCATCCTGACCTCCAGGGAATAGGGCAGCGGGCTGCCTGTGAAAGGGTTAAAATGCCTCTGTTCTCTCAGCCTCCTGAGAAGGATTCCAGAAAAATTGACAGATGCCACCACCTCTGATACAGGTGAGGGTCCTGGCTAGAGAGGCATTGTAGCGGCTGACTCCCTGGTGCCTGCCAAGAAACTATAAAAGACTAAGCACACTGAGACCCCAGCTGGAATGCCACAAGGGGCTCCTCAAGTGCCTGCTCCTACACCAATGCCTGCTGACCTGGCCAGGTTTTGAAAATCATGCAAATGCTGCCGGACTTTATACCTTAGGCATTGCAGCCCTCTACCAGAAAGCTCTCTGGCAGTCAGTTGTCGATAATGCTGAGGCTAACCCCTCTTTATCTGTGTCAAAGCTATTGGATATGGCAAAATAGGGTTTGGAGGCTTCCAAATACCAATTTCAAATGGCAGCTGATACCAGTGATACTGCTGCAAGATGGATGGCTGGTACAGTAGCTCTGAGGAGATTTGCCTGGCTGAGGGCTACCAACCTCACCCAGGACACACAAGCTAAGGCAATGGATTTTTCAGTTTTGGGCCACTCTCTCTTTTTGGTGCCCAGACTGAAACTTACATGAAAAAAGTAGATGAATACAAAGCTACTTTTAGAAGTAACTTGACTAGAGACAGACCCCCCTCCTTTGACTTCTTCTTATTCTAGGGGAGGCAGGGGTAAGTCTTCCTTTATGAGACCTTTCTTCCAGGTACTGGCTGTCACTCATCAGCAGTACCAACCACAGCAGATTGATTTTTATGGGGCCAGAGGTAGAAGTGTCTCTCGTAGAGGATCCCAGTCTACCCAGCCTCAGCAGCAAGCAAAACAGAACCCCTGACTTTTCTCTTCAGGCTGCCGCACCACATCCTGTAGGGGGCAAACTCACCCACTATTTCCAGGAATGGTCAAAGATAACAACAGACAAATGGGTCTTGGGAAATAGCGAGTCAGGGTCTCTCCCTTTGTTTCAAGTCCCTTCCTCTTCCAAGGTTAAAACAATTTGCACCAGCTCCCTTCTCAGAAAGAAAATTGCTGGAGCAGCAGGTACAGGCCTTATTACTGGCAAAAGCAGTCAAGCCTGTCCCCCACAACCAAAGAGGACAAGGGTTCTATTCCAGATATTTCCTAACAACAAAAAAGACTGGAGTGTGTGGCGGCCTCTACTAGACCTCAGACTATTAAACAAGTACCTGGTAAAACCCAGTTTCAAAATGGTCACAATGGCAATGATCTTGCCAACTCTACAAAAAGGAGACTGGCTAGCCTCCTTAGAGTTAAAGGATGCATACTTCCATATTCCCATAAGGGAGTCACACAGAAAGTGTGTCAGATTCATACTCCTCTTAGGCCACTACCATTTCTCAACACTGCCTTTTGGCCTCACCTCTGCACCAAGGGTTTTTACCAAGTGCATAGCAGTGGTAGTGGCACACCTCAGAAGACTGGGTATTACAGTCTTTCCTTATCTGGACGACCGGCTAATCATAGGGAAATCCCACCAACAGGTGTCAGACCACCTACAGGTAGCCCAGGATATGCTGCTCTCCTTGGGGTTCCTTCTCAATACCAGAAAGTCGGTGCTGACCCCTGTGCAAGTTCTGCAGTTCATAGGGGCAGAGCTTTTCTCCCTCAAGAGAGGGCACAGGCTATTCAGCTTTTGGCAGGCTCATTCACCTTGGGCAGACCAAAGCCAGCAAAACAGTTCCGTCAACTATTAGGGCACATGGCTTCAGTAACAAGCACAGTCATAGGTGCCAGATTGCAGATGAGAAATATCCAGTTCCACCTCAGAGCACACTGGTGCCAGAAGTGAGACCCACTCTCAAGGCCAGTGCCAGTAACAAAAACCTTGCTACAGGCCCTGCAACAGTGGAGGGAAACAGAAAACTTAAGGGAAGGGGTTCCATTTCTGCAGGAGCCTCCCTCTCAGGTTCTCACAACCAATGCTTTCCTGCTAGGATGGGGTGCCCACTTAGGGGATCACACCATTCATGGCTCCTGGGACAGTGCAGACTCACTCCTGCACATAAATTTGCTGCAGCTGAGGGCTGTATACCTGGCCCTTCAGGCTTTCTCTCATCTGCTTCAGGGAAAGGTGGTACAAGTCAGAACAGACAATACCACAACAATGTACTACATCAACAAACAAGGAGGGACAAGGTCTACTCCACTTTGAACAGAGGCAATGAAGATTTGGAGCCTTGCTTACTCCCTAAACGCCTCTTTACAAGCAATTCATCTGCCTGGCAAGGACAATACTCTGGCAGATGCCTTGAGCAGGATAAATCAGGCCCATCATGAATGGGCGTTGAACAGGCAAGTGGTGAATGCTGTATTCAGGAGGTGGGGGAACCCAGAAATAGACCTTCCCACCAAAATCACTACTTGCCGCTCTATTGTTGCAGGGCCCCAGTGAAAGGGACAGTTCCCATGGATGCCCTGATTCTTGATTGGACAGGCAGATACCTTTATGCCTTTCCTCCCTGTCCACTGATTTTCGTGGTTCTCATCAAGATCAGGTCACAACCAGCTTCGATGATCTTGGTAGCACCAGACTGAGCAAGGCAGCCTTGCTACGCCCTACTGCTCTCAATGTCAGTGAGCAAGCCGATTCGCCTTCCTCAGATGTACAATCTACTGACTTCCTTTCAGGGGAGGGTAATGTATCCCAACCTCAAGTCTCTCAAGCTCAAGGTATGGCTCTTGAGGACTTAGAATTTGTAGACTGCCAGTTTTCTGAAGCAATTTTGAAAGTCCTTAGGGATTACAGGAAACCTTCCACTGAGAAAACCTGTGCCTCAAAATGGAAAAGATTTTCCATCTGGTGCAATGATAAGGGTATAGTCCCAGTCCAGGCTGGGATCCCAACCCTTTTGGATTATTTGTCTCATCTGCACTCCTTGGGGCTACAGCACTCAACTCTGAAAGTGCACCTGGCTTCAGTTTCGGCTTACCTTTCAGCCAAAATGGATACCTCAATGGCACTGAATCCCATATTCAAGAAGTTCTTTAAGGGTCTCTCTCACTTGTTTCCCCCTCACAGGGAACCAGTGCCAGCATTGGATCTTAATGTCTGCATTGCCCAGCTTATGCTTCCACCCTTTGAACCTATGGCATTTGCAGAGCTTAAATCTGTTACCTGGAAGGTAGTTTTTATGGTAGCAATCACTTCTGCTAGGAGGATTTGTGAGCTACAGGCTCTTTGTGTGGAAAAGGACTATGTTTCTTTCCACAGGGATAAGGTAGTGTTGAGAACTAATAGGAAGTTCCTTCCCAAAGTTGTCTCTGACTTCCACTTGAACCAGTCAATAACATTGCCAGTTTTCTTTACTGAACACTCCAGCTCAGGTGAGTGTAGATTGCACAGCCTGGATGTAAAAAGAGCACTGTGTTACTATATGACTCATACCAAAGACTATAGGCAGGACAGACGACAGCTGTTCCTCTCCTATGGGGGAGTAGGTAAAGGTACTTCTGCTTTGAAAAGGACCTTATCTCGATGGATAGTCCAGTGTATTCAGTTTTGTTACTCAAAAGCAGGCAAGGTTCCTCCTTCTGGTCTTAGAGCCCACTCTACAAGGGGCACAGCTGCCACTATTGCAGCTTCCCGAGATGTACCTCTATTGGAAATATGTAAAGCAGCGACCTGGAGGTCAGTCCACACCTTCACTAAGCACTATAGACTGGATACCCAGTCTAGGAGTGATGCCTGTTTTGGCAAAGCTGTTCTGCAGAGTTTTTTTCCTAAATAGATTCTGCCCACCTCCTAGAGGTACTGCTGCATGGTCTGCAAGAGTAATAATATTAGTGGATTCCTGAGGTTGGAAGAAAAAATTACTCACCTGTAGTAATCTTGTTTCTTCCAAAGGGATCCACTAATATTATTACTCCCTGCCCTTGTCCTCCCCTTCAGTATCAACTAGAAAAATATTCTCCACAGCTGATAAGATACACAGTTGGAATGGTATGCCAACTGCTGGCCCGTTCGGGTAATACCTGTAGCTTGTAGGGGCATATCTGACTTCAGAAAAGGGGACTTTTGCTTCTATTAGCCCTTGGCTGCTCTTTTGAAATGGCCCGTTGGACATTTAAAATTCTTTTATGGTTATTTAGTTGTAATTCACATGTTGTTATGGCCTTTTTGCAGGCATCTAAGAAATCTGAGATAGAATGTAGGCAGTTGGCACAAGGCAGTTTAAAATAGATGCATGAGCTAAACATTCCATGATTAGCATAGCATTCTATTCTCTCTGGGGCAGTCCTGTCTTAAAGGAGAACTGCAAAAGTAATAATATTAGTGGATTCCTGGGGTTAGAACCACTGTTTACCTTGGGTAAATGTTTAAAGCTGTTCTAATGTCTGCAACAGTTTGGGTGTGATAAATATATGTGTTTATAAAATGGGTAGAGAAATTTCTGCCTCATGATTGGCTGATAGGCACCCTGAGCCGTGTCCTTATCAGCGCATTTTGTCCCAACTGGTACCTCTTCAGCCAAGCAGAACACAGTGCTTGTTGAGATCCATGCCTCACAGAAATAGTTTTTTAAAACAATTCTGTCTTCAGCCCAGTCTGCAGCCTCCTTGGTCATTGGTCCGCCCAGCCCCAGCCCGCCTTCCATCTGTCTGTTATTCAGCTGCAAGAAACAAATCCTAATCGAAAAACAATACCTTGTGCTCAGTTTCAAAATGATCAGTAACCACCCGATTTTGGTTTTATCACAAAAAGCCATTCTTTCTGAAGAGCCACTGGAGATCCACAGAACATTCGTGCATGCTGCCAACAAAACTGCATTAAAATCAAAGCTGAAAACAGCACCTTCCCCACATGTCTTTCTCTATATGAACCCTCCATGAAATAGCAGATCCCAAATGAATAACCTCAATTAAAAAGGCAAGTATAATCTTCAACGGCACTGCTCACTACCCTGCGTACAGTTCCAAAACTGTGAAAAGCAAACAGCAGAAAACCACACACTCAGTTGTAGGCAAGCAGCTGTCAAAAACAACATGAAACAAAACAATGAAAAATTTAAAATGTATATCGATAGTGGTGAGGGGAAGGGATCTTACATGGGGGGACTTACATACCCTATGATATTGTTCTATTTTTAAAGCTTAAAAAACAAACATTAAATTTAGATGCCAAGTTCTGTGTTATTGCGGTTCTATTTAGAGGAAATGACGTGCCACGGGCCGGCGCTGGGGGGCAGCATGGAATGCGGAAACAGCAAAAGCTCTTTCTTTGTACTGGGAAGACTTGTGACTGGGACAGAGAATTAATCTGAAACTATGAGATGGCCAGTGAGTGAAACAAATACCTTTACAAAAAATATAACTTTACAGCTTGTCTAGCACGAGGGATTTGTGGTTTATCTGCTTGTAAAGAGCTCCATTACAGCACAATGACAGGGACTACTTTTTCTATCATTAAAATAATTTTATTTTTTATTATTTTATATATACACTTCTTATTTGATTTTTTTTTGCAGTTAACTTCTTTACTGTGTGGCCCATTTTATAAGTGCAATAAGACATGCTGAAGTGTGGGTTATGGCCTGATAAGAGCAATTCCCAGGTTTTAAAGGCACTTGGCGCAAGTGCCTCATGCCTCATAATGCACCTGTGGCATGCTCCTATCAGGCCATAACCCATACCTCGTCATGTCTTATTGCTGGCTTATTCAGTTGTTGTTGCTATTCACTTTAGGATGCATACAGACTCAATGGTATATACTGTGGTTGTTCTGTTCTCCGCGTGTAACTTATGCAACCCAATACTTCAGAATCATTGCTAGCCAGTTGTTTTCACTATCTGTGACATAGGGGTTTCTTGTACAAGATTTTCATTATGGTTAGAATCCTGTTGTCTCAGCTGATTCCATAGGCATAGGTTTTAAGATGGGGAAGGCATGTGTTGATTGCTTGTGTAGGTGAAGATGGACGGTGTTTAAGAGACGTGATAGTGGACTGAGAAATTTTTGTTTAGAAAGATTACCAAAAGTTGTATCAAGTGCTTACAAGGATCTTGATTAGAAAGGGTACAGTATTTCAAAACTGACTGGTCAATGTTTTTGCTGTTTCAACACTTAAAAAACAAAACAAAAAAAAAACAGTATTTCATATTTAAGTTTTCCTTGTCAAGAAACTGCTCCTCACACACCCACATGTGTCCTACAACTCATGTCAGCTCCTCTGGGCTCACAGTCAAATTACTTAACCCTCTTCATGACTGGATTGAAAGTTTGAGCAGGGAAATACATGAACTGTGATTTTTCAGATTTCATTTTTATGTTTGCTTCTGAGCATGCGCAAGAAACATTATGTGGCAGCTTAGGAGAGAAGCGGGTTGTGGAGGTGCAGCACTGTGGCAGCCAACAGATGCACTGCATTTGGGGGCTTGGCACTGGTGGACCAATGGAGGCACAGTGTGCCAATGACACTGGTCTCCAAAAGTGCACCAAGTACAAATGTTTTTGCCACTGCAATGAGAGGCCACCTTGTCATTGCAACGTCAGCCAATCTGCTGCAATGAGGGAGTGACCTGTCATTGCAGGGCGGCATCTCCCAAAGTCGACCAATAAATTTAACATGTGTTGGTTAACCTCACACCCATTTGTTGTATGCGAGGGGTGCTCAATCCCCTCGGCATCATGCGCCCCAAAATGTATGCCATTTACCGCAGGGCCCCAATCCATCGGCTTCACTCCCATCCCTGCCCAAGTTTAATTTGCCGATGGGGAAGCCCACTCCCCATTGGCATAATGTCCCCCCCAAAACAAACTGTTGCATTCTGCCTAGGGGTGCCCAATCCTCCTCGACTCTTGCGCCGCCGCCCCCGTATGTGCCGATGGCGGTGCCCAATCCCCCATTGGCTACAGCCCCCTCAAAAGAAACAGTCTGGTGGCACGCTGGGAGCTGACCCCAGTGAGCTAAATGCCCCTGTAAAAGTAGAAAACTGTCCCGTGATGGTTTTTTTTACCCTGAAAACCAGAAAATGGTCCCACGTCGAGTCCGGTGTCCCTGCCCCCAACCCGTGCCCACCCTATGTGCACCCTGCCTCCCCTCACCCCATACTTACCTTCAGAGTCCAGTGCAATGATCTTCGGTGGACTGGGAACACGTCTGCACTCTTCAAAGCCGACTGCAAACTGAGGAAATGCCAGTAAGCTGTATAATGGGATAGACAGGGGTTTTTCAACTTTGCTACATATCTCAGTTATTTTTTGCATTTTGGCACCAAATTTTCAACATGGGGTTTTTGGGACCCCTCCTCATGAATTCTTGCATTGTCATGGCGTTAATGGGTCACAAAATGTGATTTTGCGGTCACTGCATGGAATCACCTGTCGGGACCAACTAACAAAATGACAGTGCCACTGTTCATGAGGGGGGCTCTTAAAAAGTCTATGTTGCAAATTAGGTGGAAAAAATCCAAGAAATGACTGTTTTATGAGCATGCGTAGCGCAGTTGCTACGCAAGCTCGTAATGTCGCAAATTTGCAATATTTTCACTCCAGATTTTCAACATTGCCATTTTTCCATGCCTCCTTATGAACAGTAAAGCTGCCATTTTTCACATCCTGACGAAATGTGGTTTACTTTCTGGCGTAGAATAGCGGCGATTGGCTGTGAAATCAGTGTTCGGGACACATTAAAATCACAGTGACACTGTTCATGAGCAGAGGTCCTAAAATGCCTATGTTTCAAATTTGGTGATGAAAGTCCATAAATGATCTGTGTTTACATGTTATTTAAGTTTCCATGCATACTGTGAACTTCAATGCATTTGTAATATTTTCACTCCAGCTTTTCAACATTGCCATTTTTACACACCTCCTTATGAACAGTACAGCTGCCATTTTTCACATCCTGGCCAAAATATGTTTTTGCACTTCCGGCACAGAATAGCGCGGTTGCTGTGGGAAGTCAGTGTTCGGGACAGATTTTTAAAAAAATCACAGCGATAGTGCTCATGAGCAGAGGTGCCAAAATGCCTGTGTTGAAAATTTAGTGACAAAAGTTCATGAAATGACTTTGTTATGAGTGTACGTTGTGCAGTTTTCACGCACCCTCATAATTATGCGCATTTGTAATATTTTCACTCAAGATTTTCAACATTGGCATTTTTTCACACCTCCTTATGAACAGTACAGCTGTCATTTTCCATATCCTGCCTGAAATATGCATTTACACATCTGGCGCAGAATAGCATGATACCTGTTGGAAATCAATGTTCGGGACAGAGTAGGAAAATCATAGTGACACTGTTCATGAGCAGAGGTCACAAAATGCCTATGTTGAAAATTTGATGAAAAAATTTCACTAAATTACTGTGTTATGCACATGCGTTGCATAGTTTCCACATAAGCCCGGATGTTCGAGTATTTTTCATATTTTCACTATAGATTTTCAACATTGCCATCTCTTCACAGGTCCCTATGAATGGTGCAGCTGTCATTCTTCACATTCTGCACAATCTGTGTTTTCATACATCTGGCGCAGAATGGCATGGTCACTGTGGGAACTCAAAGTTCGGGACACATTGACAAAATCACAGTGCCACTGTTCATGACAAGAGGTCCCAAATGCTTTCATGAGGTGGGGGTCACAAAAAGGCCATGTTGAAAATTTGTAGTGTAAATGCCAACAAACTCCAGGGGTGTTAGGGTGTCTAACCATGACGTCCCACCCTGTACAGACTGACAGGCATTAGAGGTGTGCCTTTCGATTGCTGACTATAATGCTCATGCCATTCCACCCCACCCCACCACCCTGCAGCCAGTGACAGGCATCGAGGTGTGCCTTGAACTCTTCAGCCCCACAGTTCACCTCGTTCTCCTATACTGCACCCATTTCAGCGTATGTCCTTATGGAATGGGGTGATTGTGCAGGCGAACACCCCAAGGCACACCTCAACACATGTCAGTGTCTGCAGGACAGGGTAAAGTGAAATGGCATGAACGTTATGGGCGATGACCCAAACGCATACCCCAATGCCTGTCCATCTCTGCAGGATGGAGGTGGGGTTGGCGTGAAGTTCAATACTTCACTGCCATTCCTATTCTGCATCCCTCTAACTCCTGCATTTCCAATGCTAATACCAGCAAGCAAACATTCGGCATTGACAAATGCTTGCTTTTTTGTTCTGCTCCATACTGAGTCTGGGGAACATACCTCTCAACTGCTATGAATTTAACATAGCGCTATGATTTTCACACTCAAATTTACCTTTGATCCGCATAGGTTTACTGATGTTCCTCATGATGTTAAGAGCTACAGTATTTCTGAACACAAACTATAAAGACATTGAACTAAGTTGATAGAAACATCCCTTATCACTGACTATATGGGGCCCACTGTCTGCAGACACATTATTGTTTAAAATAAGAAAGTGCTACACATTCTGGCCCTTTACTATGATTTTTGAAGGCCAGTGCTATGAGTTTTAATGCTGAGAGGTTGAGAGGTATGCTGGGGACAGCAGCCATGTTCCTCTGGGCTCCCAGTCAGACCATGCTGGTATAAAGTTAACTCCACCCACTGTCATTACATCTGCCTTCCTCATGGAGGCTCAATTATAGCACAGCTTCTTTGTTCCTGAGCAATATCATGATTCCCATACTACGCAAGGCACTTGGTGGGGTAATCACCACCCCCTGTATTTGTTTTGTTTTTTATATACAGTATACTGTTAAAAATAAATATTACAGCTGTTTTGGAGAGAGTTTACCATTTACAGTTAAAAACAATAACTTTTTTTGTGTGTGAGTGTAACCATGGTAGTGACCACCTTTCACGAATGCATTCTAAGATATACGTACATACGGTATTACCATAAATCCAGATCTTTTATGAACTCAGCTGACATTTTGTAATGTTTAGGGTAAGGGAACCCAAGGACGCTTGGCTCCTCTTGTCCTATCAAAATAATCTCATTTTATTTTTAGGTTGCGTATTTCATGTTTCTTCCTTTTTTTATTTCTCCTAGGAAAAAGAAAGTTCCCCATCTTCTAGTAATGTGGTTTTGCACTACCAGCGCAGAATAGCGCGGTTGCTGTGGGAAGTCAGTGTTCGGGACAGATTAAAAAAAAATCACAGTGACACTGCTCATGAGCAGAGGTGCCAAAATGCCTTTGTTTAAACTTTAGTGACAAAAGTTCATGAAATGACTGTGCTATGAGTGTACATTGTGCAGTTTTCATGCACCCTCATAATTACGCACATTTGTAATATTTTCACTCCAGCTTTTCAACATTGCCATTTTTACACACCTCCTTGTGAACAGTACAGCTGCCATTTTTCACATCCTGGCCAAAATATGTTTTTGCACTCCTGGCGCAGAATAGTGCAGTTGCTGTGGGAAGACAGTGTTCGGGACAGATTAAAAAAAAAATCACAGTGACACTGCTCATGAGCAGAGGTGCCAAAATGCCTTTGTTGAAAATTTAGTGACAAAAGTTCATGAAATGACTGTGTTATGAGTGTACGTTGTGCAGTTTTCACGCACCCTCATAATTACGCGCATTTGTAATATTTTCACTCCAGGTTTTCAACATTGGCATTTTTTCACACCTCCTTATGAACAGTACAGCTGTCATTTTTCATATCCTGCCCGAAATATGCATTTACACATCTGGCGCAGAATAGCGTGATACCTGTTGGAAACCAATGTTCGGGACAGAGTAGGAAAATCATAGTGACACTGTTCATGAGCAGAGGTCAAAAAATGCCTATGTTGAAAACTTGATGAAAAAATTTCACTAAATTACTGTGTTATGCACATGCGTTGCGTAGTTTCCACATAAGCCCAGACGTTCGAGTATTTTTCATATTTTCACTACAGATTTTCAACATTACCATCTCTTCACAGCTCCCCGTGAATGGTGCAGCTGTCATTCTCCACATCCTGCCCGATCTGTGTTTTCGTACATCTGGAGCAGAATGGCATGGTCACTGTGGGAATTCAAAGTTCGGGACACATTGACAAAATCACAGTGCCACTGTCCATGACAAGAGGTCCCAAATGCTTTCATGAGGTGGGGGTCACAAAAAGGCCATGTTGAAAATTTGTAGTGTAAATGCCAACAAACTCCAGGGGTGTTAGGGTGTCTAACCATGACGTCCCACCCTGTACAGACTGACAGGCATCAGTGGTGTGCCTTTGGATTGCCGACTATAATGCTCATGCCATTCCACCCCAACCCACCACCCTGCAGCCAGTGACAGGCATCGAGTTGTGCCTTGAACTCTTCAGCCCCACAGTTCACCTCGTTCTCCTATACTGCACCCATTTCAGGGTATGTCCTTATGGAATGGGGTGACTGTGCAGACGAACACCCCAAGGCACACCTCAACACATGTCAGTGTCTGCAGGACAGGGTTAAGTGAAATGGCATGAACGTTATGGGCGATGACCCAAATGCATACCCCAATGCCTGTCCATCTCTGCAGGATGGAGGTGGGGTTGGCATGAAGAAAAAATTACTCACCTTAGTAATGTTGTTTCTTCTAATGGAGTCTTGCTATATTATGACATATGCAGTGAGCCCCAACCTTCGAACTGCTCCGGAGGTGAAAGAGTCAACTTTCCATGCCAGTCATGGAACGCTGAGCTCGAGCTCGATTGAAAACTCTGTCTGTTGTTCTTCAGACTCAAACTGTCAGATCTTTATGAGCTAAACTCACTAAGGTCCTGTGTGGAAGCTGAAAACCTACACTAGCCAACTGGCTACTAAATATAACAACACATTTTTTGGTCCCAAAATAAAAACTCAAGTCAGGAGACCCAAAAAATGAAAAACACAACACCCAGTCACCACAGAAAAAGAGAGGGGTGAAAAAACGTGGGCATCTACTAAGTGCCAACACTGCACTGCCCACCCACATCCCAAAAGCAGAGGTTCTGAGAGGGACAGGCGGGGGGGAGGTCATAATATAGCAAGACTCCATTAGAAGAAACAACATTACTAAAGTGAGTAATTTTTTCTTCAAACAACATGAAGTCTTGCTATATTATTTATATGCAAACTACACAGCAGTACCTCCATGGAGAGGGACAGAACCTACTTAGGAAATAGGCTCTGAAGCACAGCTGTGCCAAACCCGAGCATCACTCCTAGCCTGGGTGTCAGAGAGTAATGCTTGGTAAAAGTGTGAACTGTTTTCCAGGTAGCTGCTTGACAAATCTCTAGAATGGGGATGTCCCTGGCAGCAGCCAGTGAAGCAGCTGTACCTCTGGTAGAGTGAGCCTTCAGGCCTGAGGGAGGAACCTTACCCAGCTTTTCATAACAGAATTGGATACAAGAGACAATCCACCTGGCAATGGATCTTTTAGTGGCAGGTTTCCCTTTACCAACCTCACCATAAGTGAGGAACAGTTGGAGGGGGCCAAACCTGTGACCCTTGATACGCTCGATGTAGTAACTAAGGGCACTCTTCACATCTAAGCTGTGCAGCCTCCTCTCACCAGAGGAGGAATGGTCAGTGAAGTACACTGGAAAAGAAATAGATTGATTAAGAAGGAAATCTGAAACCACCTTAGGCAAGAACTTCCTGTTAGTCCAGAGGACCACCTTATCTCTATGAAAGGAGATAAAATTAGGCTCCACTGACAAAGCTTGTAATTCGCTTATGTGTCTGGCAGAAGTGCTAGCTACCAGAAACACAGTCTTCCAAGTCAAATACTTGAGGTCTGCCGAAGACAAGGGCTCAAAGGGAGGTTGCATAAGCTGAGCAATGCAAACATTAAGATCCCAGGCAGGGGCAGGGTCCCTGAATGGAGGGTTAGTGTGAAGCAATCCCTTAAAAACTTAGAGAATACAGGATGAGCTGAAAGAGAAGAGGTTTACCTGCTGAAATGAAAGCAGACACAGCTGCCAAATGCACCTTCAGGGTAGCTGGTCTGAGCCCCAAAGTGTTCAAATGGACCATATAATCCAGGACTGTGAGTAAATCAGCAGATTCTGGGGAAATATGCTTCCCAGAGCACCATATGGAAAACCTCTTCCATTTGGAATTGTAAGTAGCCCTGGTGGAAGACTTCCTAGAAGCCTCTAATATATCCATTACACCCTGGGAGAGGTGTAGATCAGCAAATTCTAACTCTTCAAGAGCCAGGCCTTGAGATTGAGAGATTTGAGGTTCGGGTACCAAACCTTTCCCTGAGCACAGGTTAACAGATTGTGATTCCTGGGAAGACACAGGGGAAGATGGACTGCTAAGGACAGTAGGAGTGGATACCAGGGTTGTCTGGCCCAGTCTGGAGCAATCAGAATCACATTGCAGGGTTGAGATCTGATTTTGACTAACACTTTGAACAGGAGGAGGAAGGGGGGGGAGCATAGAGAAACTTTCCTTCCCAGTTGAGAACTAAGGCATCCAGAGGGACTGAGCCCAACACTGGGGGCCTGCAGCAAAAAAGGGGAAGTTGGTGATTGTCTGGGGCTGCAAAAAGATCTATCTGCGGGGTGCCCCACCTGGCAAATATTACCTCCAGGACCAGGGGATCCAGCGACCATTCGTGATGGCCCTGGGAAATCCTGCTGAGAGCATCTGCCAGGACATTGTCCTTGCCTGGGAGGTGAACTGCCGTAAGGGAGGTGTTCAGGGAATAAGCCAGAGACCACAACTTCATTGCTTTGGTGCACAAGGCCATAGACCGAGTGCCTCCTTGCTTGTTGATGTACCACATTGTAGTGGTGTTGTCTGTTCTGACCTGTACAACTTTGTTCTGAACAGATTTGGAAAAAGCTTGAAGTGCTAGAAAAACTGCTCTGAGCGCCAACAGGTTGATGTGGAGCAGAGATTCCTGAGGGGACCACAGTCCCTGGGTAGTGAGGTCACCCATGTGAGCTCCCCACCCCAAGAGGGATGCATCTGTAGTAAGGATTAAAGAGTGAGACTGAGTGACAGAGGGAACCCCTCTCTCAGATTGCTCTGATCCTGCCACCATTGTAGGGCTTGGATCAGGGTTCGAGTCACTGGGATCAATTTGGTTAGAGGTCCTTTCTTTGAGACCAAAAGGCTCTCAAATGGAACTGGATGTCCCTCATCTGAAATCTGGCTCCTTGCACTACTGCTGAAGCAGCCATGTGCCCTAGGAGCTGTAGAAAATGCCTTGCTGGTCGAGAGACCTGCAGGGTGAAAGGAGGAGGCCAGAGAGACCAGGGTCCTTGCCCTGTCCAAAGGCAGGAAGGCTCTGGCTTCCTCTGTGTTCAGTTCTGCACCTATGAAGGTGAGGAGCTGGACAGGCTCTAGAACTGACTTTGGAAGATTCAGAAGAAAACCTAGAGAGGTGAGCAGTTGCTGAGTTATCTGAAGATGTAACTTGACTTGGTCTGGAGACTGGCCTACTATGAGCCAGTCATCCAGGTAAGGGAAGATGGCAATTTTTTGCCTTCTTAGGTGGGCAACTGCTACTGCCAGGCATTTTGTGAATACCCTTGGAGCAGAGGTGAGGCCAAAGGGCATTGCTCTGAACTGGTAATGGCCTGAGGGCAGCTCGAACCTGAGGTACTTTCGTTGGGAGCTTCTGATAAGAATATGGAAGTAGGCATCCTTGAGGTCCAGGGATGCTAGCCAGTCCCCTGGCCTTAGAGAGGGCAGAATAATTCCCAGAGTCACCATTTTGAATTTTGGTTTTAAAAGGTGCTTGTTTAAGTATCTGAGATCCCGGATGGGCCGCCATTTTCCTGTCTTTTTTGGGGTAAGGAAGTACCTGGAGTACAATCCTTTGCCCAGGTGTAGGGGTGGAACCCTTTCCACGGCTCTGAGAGCCAGTAGGGTAGAGACTTCTGCCTCTAGGCCAAGTGCCTCTGATGGATTTGCAGGTGGAAAGAATCTGGTTCTCATCTTTGGAAATTTTTTGAAGCTGAGAACCAGTCCCTGGCTTACTACTTTCTGGACCCACTTGTCTGATGTCAGAGACTTCCAGTCCTGGACAAAGTAAGCCAGCCTGCCCCCTACAGGTAGTGGAGAATCGGCCCTGGCCACCCCATCAGGGTGCCTGCTTGGCAGGGGCTTTAGGCTGAGGGGGTGGAAGCAGGCCTGCTTGTACCCTGTCTGCCTCTCCCTCTAAAGAACCCCCTCTGGGCGTAAGCTGAAGAGGAAGCCTGGGCTTGGTAAAAAGGCCTATGAAAAGGCCTGTCCCTGCCCCTGGAAGGCTGCCTTTGAGGAGTGGCCTGCCTTTCCTTGGCCTGTGCACTCCTATAGGTGGTCCTATACTCATCCATTTTCTTCATGTAATTCTCTTTCTGCTCCCCAAACCGAGAATTACCCACAACAGGAAAATCCATGGCCTTAGTCTGGGTATCCTGTGACAGGCTAGTACATCTGAGCTAAGGCATTCTGCGAAGTGCCACAGATGTAGCCATGACTCTTGATGACACATCATTAGAGTCCACTGCAGCATGGAATTGCACCTTAGATGCCTCAATACCATCAGCGGCCACCTGTTCCAGCTCCTTGGCAAGCTGGCCAGAGACCTGTTTTGCTAGAGCCATAACAGTATCCCATCTGGATTTCTGGTATCTAGCAACATAAGCCATATAATTTGCCAGTCTGAGTCCCAAAGATGCTGCCATGTACTGTTTCTTTGCCATGGCATCAATCCTCCTGGAGTCCTTGTCAGGGGGGTGTGAGGCCAAGGTAATATTTGCCTTGTCACAGGCTGCAGCCTGCACTACCCCAACATGGGTGCATTGTTGTGTAAGGAACTCCGTATCAGAGCCTGACAATGTGTACCTCTTGTCCATTCTCTTATCAACAGGAGGTATAGTGTGAGGAGTTTTTAAAATTTTTACTGTCTGTTTTCCAAAAGATTTATGCAAAGGAATAGACAGTCTCCTGGACTCTGGGATATCCATCATTTCCACATAGTCAGGTTCCTCTTGATCATCCACAGCTTCCTCCATAGGGAGCTGGAGGGTTTCAGCCTCTTTTTTATAAAAAATAAAATGAGAAGGGGACTCAGAAAGCCTAGGAGGAGACACTCCTGAAGGTCTGTCTGGGGAGATGTCCGGTTCAATGGGCACATCCAGACTTTCAAATCCACATTCACTCTCCTCATACTCCTCTTCCCCCTCCTCCGGTTCATAAAATTCCTCTAAATCATACTCTTGAACCGGTGGAACTGGCCGAACCGTACGCTTACCTGATGGTGCCGGTTCGGTCGGAACCGGGGAAAGCGACTGGACAATTTTAATCGCTTTGGCTATTTCTTCAGCGGTTGGAGAGGAAAGTTTTGGCTCCACACCAGCTGATTTCCTTGTCCTTTTTGCTGGAACTGACTCCTCCGAGTCGGCTCTCCTTTTGGCCGAGGAAGTCTCGCCCTGGTCAGAGGGCACTCCCTCCGGTTCGGTTGGAACCGAACCGGGCTGGCCATCCGGGTCAGCGGACTTCTTGGCCTCCCTTTCCCTGAGCCTACCAACTCTCTTATCCAGGGTAGCTGCAGGAAAATTTTTGCAAATCTGGCAGTCTGAATTGAGGTGGTCAAACCCCAGAAAATAAACACAGGTGGTGTGGGGTCAGCCTTGGCAAAGGCTTCCCCACACACACTGCAGTGTTGAAGCCCAGTGGGCCCGGTTTTTCTTTTGGGTTTCTCAGACATAGTGCCAGTCCTAACCAAACTTGCCCGTTTATGGCAATCTACTAAGCAAGTCCCTCTTATCTGTTCCCAACCGTGTCACGGGTTGTGGAAAAAAACGTAATAAAATCTGTTTTTTTTAGAACCAATAAGAACCGGTAACCACACTCTTAAAGGCAGATTAATATATTTCAAAACAACTTGATCGGTTCAAACCGAACCGATAACCGTTTACAAGTTCCACACAGAAGAATTAAATGTAAAACCTATCTCGTACTTACAATACCACAGACAGAGCTTGAACCGACCGGTTGTGGTTTAAATTCGGTCAAAAAACCGAGAAAATAATACTTTAACCGACAAAATGAGCTGAGCAGAAGGAGAAAATCTCCGGAGCGAATGTTCAGTGAGGCGGAGTAAAGAATCTGACAGTCTGAGTATGAAGAACAACAGGCAGAGTTTTCAACCGAGCTCAAGCTCAGCGTTCCATCCCTGGCATGGAAAGTTAACTCTTTCACCTCCGGAGCAGTTTGGAGGCTGGGGCTCACTGCATATGTCATAATATAGCAAGACTTCATGTTGTTTGAAGTTCAATACTTCACTGCCATTCCTATTCTGCATCCCTCTAACTCCTGCATTTCCAATGCTAATACCAGCAAGCAAACATTCGGCATTGACAAATGCTTGTTTATTGTTCTGCTCCATACTGAGTCTGGGGAACATACCTCTCAACTGCTATGAATTTAGCATAGCGCTATGATTTTCACACTCAAATTTACCTTTGCTCCGCATAGGTTTACTGATGTTCCTCATAATGTTAGAGCTACAGTATTTCTGGACACAAACTATAAAGTCATTGAACTAAGTTGATAGAAACATCCCTTATCACTGACTATATGGGGCCCACTGTCTGCAGACATATTATTGTTTAAAATAAGAAAGTGATACACATTCTGGCCCTTTGCTATGATTTTTGAAGGCCAGTGCTATGAGTTTTAATGCTGAGAGGTTGAGAGGTATGCTGGGGACAGCAGCCATGTTCCTCTGGGCTCCCAGTCAGACCATGCTGGTATAAAGTTAACTCCACCCACTATCATTACATCTGCCTTACTCATGGAGGCTCAATTATAGCACAGCTTCTTTGTTCCTGAGCAATATCACATGATTCCCATACTACGCAAGGCACTTAGTGGGGTAATCACCACCCCCTGTATTTGTTTTGTTTTTTATATACAGTATACTGTTAAAAATAAATATTACAGCTGTTTTGGAGAGAGTTTACCATCTACAGTTAAAAACAATAACTTTTTTTTGTGTGTGAGTGTAACCATGGTTGTGACCACCTTTCATCAATGCATTCTAAGATATACGCACGTACGGTATTACCATAAATCCAGATCTTTTATGAACTCAGCTGACATTTTGTAATGTTTAGGGTAAGGGAACCCAAGGACTCTTGGCTCCTCTTGTCCTATCAAAATAATCTCATTTTATTTTTAGGTTGTGTATTTCATGTTTCTTCTTTTTTTTCTTTCTCCTAGGAAAAATAAAGTTCCCCATCTTCTAGTAAGGTGGGAAACCTGTTTCTCCCAGTGCTTTGCACTGTAGGTTTGGAATTGTTTGTATAACACACTTGTTTATTATATGATTTACCACTTGTTTGTAGTCTCGCTCCTGCTTGTTTATCTCTAAGAAGAACCTGCCCGAGGATGTCTTTTCTCAGCTGTAAGTTAATTCCACAGGAATGTCCAGAAAGTGCAGATACTGCAAATGTAGCAATTTCCCAGGACCGATCTCTGAAGTCTGGAGAAAGAGAGAGAGAATGGTATTCAAGTTTCTAAGCAGAGACTTAGAGGAAAGGTCCTCGACCAGAGGCTCTGCCACAAGATAAGGTTTATTTACCACCCCTAGGGAGGAATCTTCATCAAAGTCGTCCCCCAACTGAAGATCAGGATCAGGCTCAATATCATCTCCTACTAGTCCTGAAGGGACAGAATAGATAGGAAAGGGTGGAAAAAGAGGAGGAGGCACTCCATAAATCAGAATAAAAAACCCTGGTGCCCCACGTGGCACCGCAGGTGCTCCTGGACCCAGAACAGAAGGCGGCACAGAGAATACCGGCGGCGCCTGCACCAGAGAAGGCGGCATTGGAGCCAGCACCACTGAACCAGAGGTTCCCAATCCCTGTCTCGCTGAGGAAATTCTGAGAAATTCAACAGGAGATAAAGGCACCAGTGTTGATCCCTGCACCATTGCCATACGAAGGGGGCAAAACACCTGAGTGCAGCGTCAATGGCACCGGAGAAAGTGCTGTGCAACTAGGAAGCCCCAACTGCCCTGCCCACAGATCTGAAACTGAAAGGCCTGAAGGCCCAGGTAATGGACACACTGGCTCAGGCAGACGGGACACCCACTGAACCCACTGCTCCATAAGAGTGGCTCAATGGTGAAACTGCTCACCGGAGGACCCCCCAAGGGGCAGGGAATGACTCCGGAGTTGAGGATGTCAGTCACCAGAAACAGAGGCTGGAGCAGACCCCGGGCAGGACATAGTCAGGACCCTGCTGCTGGTAATCAATGATCAACATGCAGCCGTACTGGGAGGGCGACCTTGAGTGATACCATTTCTTTTTCGTCTGGGAGGCTGAAGAACTCGAGGCAGACTGGTGCCAAGTCTTCGATAAGGATCAAGAATGGGACCACTTCTTTTTGTGCTTTTGGGAGGACCGCCCATACCCCCAAGCACTGGCCTGCCTGTAATCAGACCCCCCTCCGTAGAAGGCGGCAGACCAAATGCAGCCCTGCTGACAATACAGCTTTCATGCGAAGTCTCCCTACTGTCATCTGCCCCATTCATGGTCGACTCCGTCAAAGAAGGGCTGAAGACTTCTTCTGATGAAAATTTATTTTTTTAAACTGATAATTAAACAATAAATGTAATTAAATTCTAAGCGACTATAGCTGCTGTCGTAGAGACTTGAAGATTTGACTCCAGCCGAGCAAGCGACGTCATCACTGAAGTGCACTCGACAGCGGGGAAAAAAGGAACTGAGGCAGTTGGAGGGTCAATGCTGAGGTAGCCAATACGGCGTGAGCCAGTCTCACAGTGCCATGCATGCACGGTCCTACCTCGGTGCCAGCTCTCCTGAAGATTTTTAGCTCCCGTTGGGTCCTAGCACCTCCGGCGTAGTCCCATTAGAGTGAATGAGTGATGGAGACTTTATGTCCAGGAAGATCCAATAGTTTTTAGTGTAAGACCAAATTTCCATTACTTGAACTTGCCTTTGGCTGGGTATACTGATCGACCCCTGAAAGAGGAATATGACAGATGGGTATGTAGCTCTTTGGGAGAGCCTGGGTAGGCCATTTCTTACAAAATACTGTAGTCAGCAGACTTGAGTCTGTGGGTAACCTAATAAGAAAAGTGAAGTGTAGGAAAGGGACTAAAGAAAGATTTATATAACCAGTAATACACAAAATCTGAGATAAAATTATTTGTGACTATTTACCTACTTTTGGTAATGGATTGATGAAAGTTGAAAGATGGGTTGTACCTACTACCGATAGACTTTTTGGAATATTATGTGTACTGTCTAATGTATGGCCTAATGCACTGTATTTTCAATATATTTTAAATATATTTATGTTGTAATGGTTTTTAAAACTGATCAACATAAACAAACCTGAATGAAAAATCTGGTGGAATTAGCCCTAAGCTCTATGGAGAGGCTCCCTACCAGGCAACCTATAGCAGAGGTCGATACAGGAGACAATCCACCTGCCTACTGTCCTTTTAGCTGCCAGTCTGCCAGACGTGGCTTGAGTGTGTGTTACAAAGAGCTGGCGAGCCTCACCCTGAACTCCAGCTGTATGTTGCTTATAATAAGAGACTGCCCACCGCAGGTCCAAAGTTTGGAGCCTATGGTCGGCCTCCAAAGATGGGTCGGTAATGTATAATGGAAGGTTGATCACCTGATTAAGGTGAAATTCTAATATTACCTTCAGGAGGAACTTCAGGTGGGGCCAAAGAACGACCGTGTTCCTGTGGAAAACCATGAAAAGAGACCTCACTGGGAGTGCCTGGAGCTCACTGAACCTTCTGGCGGACATGATAGCAACCAAAAAGGCAGTTTTCCATGACAGGTATGACATCTCACACCTGTGCATAGGCTGAAAAGGCTTGATCATAAGCATTGCCAGAACCAGCAACAGATCCCAAGGTGGTGGTGGTTCATGAACTGGCAAATTTAAGTGCTCAGTGCCCTTAAAGAAGTACCTGACCACCCTCTCCTGTGCCACAGTTGGCATGCCAGCCCATGCCTGGTATGCAGAGATGGCTGCCAGGTGCACCTTGAAGGTCACTGATCTCAGCCCCAGCTTGGAGAGGGACCACAGATAGTCAAGAATGCCAGCCAAATGGCAAGCAAGGGGATCAAGCTCCTTGCCTTGATACCAAATGATAAATCTTTTCCATTTAAAGGCATAGCACTGATGAGTTGACTCCTTTCAGGACGCATCCACAACATGGAGCACATTGTCCAAACATCCCAGAGCCTGGAACTCTAGCCACTCAGGAACCAGGCTGTGAGGTACAGGGATCGAAGATCCAGGTGCAGGATCTTCCCACAATGACAGGACAGCAGATCTGGGTGCAGAGGCAACTGCCAAGGATGTCTGTTGTTGAGGCTAAAGAGATCTGGGCACCAAAACTGGCAAAGCAAGTCAGGGACTGTCAGGATCATCAACACCTTGTCCCTCTGCACCTTGACAGTAAGGAAAAGGAAGGGAATGAATACAGCAAGCCTAGGGTCCAAGCCTTCACAAAGGCATCCCTCATCAGTGTCCCAGACTGAGGGGGCAGGCACAAAACAGACTCAATTTTGCATTCTCCATGGAGGCAAAGAGGTCCACCAGAGGAGTGCCCCACAGAGAGAATAGGTGACTCACCACTGTCTGATGCAGAGACCACTCATGCAACATCTTGCCCACCCAGATGAGGGCATCCACCAACTGGTTATTGTTTCCCACAAAATGAATCACCAGGATATCTGCAACTAAGTTACACATGAAGGTCGAGGTGCAGAAGACCTCCTGACACAAGGGAAAGTAATGCGTGACACCCTGCTTGTTCAGATAGAACATGGTTGTGGTATTGTCCATCTGGACCTGCATGACCTGACCCCAGTCTAAAGGAGCAAATTCCATCAGAGCTAGGTGCACTGCATGGAGCTCCAGCAGGTTGGTGTGGTGACAAGACTGCCTGGGGTCCAGTGCCCCGTGGGCTCTGTGGTCCCCCATGTGTGCTCCCCACCTCACCGGAGAGGAGTCTTTAGTCAGAATGACAAATGGCTCTGGGCAGACAAACAGGACTCCTTCCTCCAGATATTCTGGGAAAAGCTACAACTGGATGGCATCCTACCTCAGCTGGGTCACTGCAACTGACTGATTGAAGTGACCTAGGTGATGAGACCATTGACAGCCCAGCTCCCACTGAAGGTGACACATCTGCCAGGGGGCCCACTAGACCACCCTGATGCAGGAAGCCGTGTGTCCCAGCAGCTGCAGGAAGTCCCAGGCAGGGCACAAGCACCCAATCTGAAATGACTGAGCAAAGGAGGTACAATCCAGTTTCTGGTCAACAGGGATTCGGGCCTTGACACAGAGGGAGTCTGGCTCTGCCTCATTGAAGTGAGTCACCTGCGAGGTGTTAAGTTCGGACTTAGGCAGATTGACCAGAAGGCCCAAGTCTCTACAGGTCTGGAGGGCCAGGTCCCTGAATCACTCCACTGTCTCTTGGATGGGCCTGGCTATCAGTAAGTCAACCATTCAGTTAGGGGTATACCCTGACACTCTGGTGCTGCAGGAAGGCTGTCACCACTGCCATGCACTTGGTGAAGACCACGAGTGCCAAGGAAAGGCCAAATGGCATGACCTGGAGCTGCTAGAGAACCCTTTCTGCATGGAACCAAAGATACCACCAATGGAATGGACAAACAAGAATATCGAAGAATGTGTCCTGGTTGTCCAGGGAGCAGAACCACATGATCTGCCTTGGAGATGGAATTATCTTGTTTAAAGTGACCATCCTGATCTTGTACTTCTGAAGATAATGATTTAGATTGTGGAGATCCAGCATGGGTCATCAATTCCCCCTCTGTTTCAGGACCAGGAAGTGCCTGGACATGAAGCCCTGACCTGCCATGGAGCCTGGGGCATGGAATATGGCTCCTTTTTCTAGGAGTTGAGCAACATCCTCCCTGAAGGCAGACAGCCTGTCCTGTGACACCATGGACTGCCTTGGCACATGGGTTTGGTAAGGCAGGAGAGTCTAGAAATCGATAAGCAACCCTCCAACCACCACCTCTAGGACCCACTTGTCCAAGGTAATTATGGACCAAGCACGCCAGAAGTGGTGTAGCTGACCCCCACAGGGAGCAGGGGCAGGGATTGGACATCTGTAGGAGGTAGACACCCCCCATCCATCAGTGGGCAGCTTTGGAGGGTGCCCCAGTGCCTGCTGCCTGAGGGACACCACTACCTCTACCTCTGCCTTTTTTGGGGCCCTGACCAGGGAATTTGGCTTTTGGGTACCAAGATTGTGAAGACCCCTGCTGGGACTGCTACTGCCTAGGCAGCTGTAATGGAAAGGGTCAAAACTGAAAAGGTTTTATCTTCATCCTCTTCCCTTTCTGATCCTTCTGCAAGGAGGTTGCAGCATCTAGGTCAGCACTGGAAAATCTTGCTAAGGAGGCCAGCCACCACAGGGCCAAAGAGGCTGGTGCGCAACAAGGCAATGGAGGTTCAGGATGCCAATGCAGAAATCAATAATAATCCAACTTGGGTCATCACAAAGTACGACTCCTTCCACATGAGACAATATTACAAGAGGACAAACTCCACTGTAGTAACATTTCTTCAAGCTTTTATTTTTAATTCCACACAAACATGTGGGCAACTGTTTTGTGGCAGTGCCACTTCCTCAGGCCGTCTGTGTTTTGACTGCATAGAAACATATAAGAAAAATAAATTACTAATACAATTCATAGATTTACAGTTATACAAGCACCACAGTTAATGCCAGTTCCCTTAAGGAGAGAGACAATATTAACCCTCGCTGTGCCACCAGCATGTATACACATCCTAAAAACCTATATATTCTAAAGCTCCTGGCAGCCTAAGGGTTAACATGTTACCATTTTCAGCTAGTGATTTAATTCTCATGAAATCCTGAATCCCTTGATATGTGCCTCAGTGCCAGAATTTTCATAACAAAATCACATGCAAATAGTGTAATGAAGTACCCTCATGGGCCTTACTTCCACATCCTGGAGTATGTCATTACACCTTAAAACATTTTTTTTAAATCAATTACAATTCAGAATGAGATGTATGTGTACCTTTTAAATTAATTTACATTGAGTTCTTGTACCCACAAGAGCTAACACAGTGGATGTGCTTTATCCTAAAAAAAAAATTATCAAAATGTTTTTTATTCAAATGTCCTATGTAAACAGTTACAACACTGAAAATGTTTACTGAAACATTCTCACCTCATATATTAAGTGCTTCAATTATCTTATGATTTTTTAGTTCTGCATCATTTTCCTTCTAACTATAAATGAAAATCAAAAGCATCCTGTCAAAGCTAGTACATACTTTTGCCCTTTGCAAGCAACAGTGTATAGATTGGGAAAATATCTCACATCAGACAGAGGTTTCTATAAGTTGGTTCTTACAAGACTGCTTTACCTTCTAGTGTTTTAGTCCACTCCAAATCACAACTCTAAAAAGAAAAAAAAAAAAAAACATTTGTAATGATTCTGTTCCTTAGAGTTCATTTGTAACACCAATTTGGGGCATTTACCAGGATTCAGTGGCGTAGCTCAGGCTGACTGCTAACCTAGTGAGTGCCTGCAACCTGCACGTGCTCAGTTAAATATTACAAATCAGTGTGGGGCGGACATGTCATGATGACGTTATCGCTCACTCTGCTACTGAGCATTGCCAATGATCTGTGAGAACAGATCTCAAGGAGATGAAGTGATGGCACAGTGGGTTAAGACACAGCAGAGCCTCTTAGCCATGCAAGATGGAACTCCAAGATTGGTGGTTTGCCCCCCCGGCCCCACTCATGGATAAATTGCCATTGTATAGATTTATTTTTTTGTGTTAAAATTAATTTAAAATTCTGCCGGCCCGGTGGCGCTGAGGGTTGAGGCACTGGATGCCACACCTCGCGCTACGCCGGCGACCCGGGTTCGGTAATGGACTTGGGAAGCTGGGGGCTGGAAGGGGGAAGGAGGATCAAGCATCCCTATGGTCTCTCCTCCCTCAGGGTGGGATACCAGGCCAGCATAGCGTCCATCATTCCGTAGAAGAGTGGTGGAAGCACCGATTCTTGAAGAGACGGCGACTCGACTCCAGGGGTCGGGGAGGGGGGACGTTGTATGGCGCATGAGAGGCTAGACATGCGTCAGCACGTTACCTCTCAGGACTCAGTCCCAAGCGCCGGTGTCCCCAGGGGTTGGGACCAACAGACAAGGGAAAAATCACCCTCACGGTCCTGGATGACGGCCTCTCCGCTCAGACCGCCACACCAGACAGACCCCACTGTGCAGGGAAGGAGAGGAGGCACTCTAGGAGCAGATCTAGGGGACAGCTATGAGCATTGAGAGGCCCGAAGGAGTAGGATCAAGAGGGTAGGAAAAAACCAGGAGGGAGAAAAAGAAAGTATAAAAAAAAACAACATTTATTTAAAATTCTATCTAAATTGAAATATAATTTAAATATGACTTGAGGTTTGTCAATACTGCAGCAAAACAATACTACTGGAAAGTGGTAATGGAACCCATCAGAATCCAAAAGCCATCAAATACCATATAAATTTCAATTTTTTGTTTCCAGAAAACTGGAAACCGCATCAGCAAACAATCATTCACCAGTACAGCTGCCAGTCACATTGTTCATTTGATCCAATGTTAGGATTTATACTGTCCATTACAACAATCCCAAACACTTCTCTCTTCTGCAACAGATCATCACATGAAAAAGTTCCAGGTAAGGGTTCAGCCACCCTTTCCAGTCCGCAGAAGCGGAGGGAGTCCACCAAATGTCCAGCAAGATTGAAATGTTTTGCAACAGAAGAGTTCACATTCTTTAGTCTATCTTTAGTTCAAATCCTTTAGTCTATCTATCCCAATCTATACATTGTTGCAAAGGGCAAAAGTATGCACTAACTTCGACAGGATACATTTGATTTTCATTTATAGTTGGAAGGAAAATGATGCAGAATTAAAAAATCATTAGAGAATTGAAGCACTTAATATAAGAAGTGAGAATGTTTCAGTAAACATTTTCAACAATGTAACTGTTTACATAGGACATTTGGATAAAAAACTTTTTGGTAATATTTTCTTTTAGGATAAAGCACATGTACTGTGTTAGCTCTTGTGGGTACAAGAACTCATTGGAAATTAATTTAAAAGGTACACATCTGTCTCATTCTGAATTGTAATTGATTTTTGAAAAAAAAAAACCTTTTAAGTAGCATCCTAGGCTCACTCCAGGAGGCTGGACTCAGGCAACTTCATGCTTGATCCCACCAGAGACGAGGAAATTCTGGATCTAGTAATGACCAATGGGGATCGTATCACAAATATCCAGGTAGAAGGGCAAATGGGATCCAGCGATCACAACATTGTGTGGTTCAGCATAGGGACAGAGATTCACTCATGTCATACTCGGACAAAGGTTTTGGATCTCAAAAATGCTGACATTGCTGAAATGGGGAGGAGTATCAAAAGAGCCATGGAGAGAACAGGGGCAGGATAGGGAATGAAGAACAGTGGGAGCATATAAAGGAAGCCTTACTGGAAGTAGCACACCAAAGCATCAGATTGGTATCCAAAGGCAAGAGAAGGAGAAAGTCACTGTGGTTCTCAAGAGAGGTGGCAGAAAAGGTCAGGGCAAAAAGGAAAAGGTTTAGGAACTATAAGGAGACTCAAAGGGTGGAGGACAGAGAGGAGTACCTAGAGTGTCTAAGGGAAGTGGGATAGGCAGTAAGGAGAGCAACGGCAAAGACTGAGGAAGATTTAGCACAGCCAGTTAAGAAAGGGGACAAGACATTCTTCAGGTACATCAGCGAAAGGAAGGAAAACAAGGGGGGGATTGCTAGGCTCAAGGAAGAGGGAGGGGAATGCAAGGAGGGTGACATAGAAAAGGCAGAAATACAGAATAAATATTTCAGTTCAGTATTCACCGAAGAGGGGGAAGGACAGGCGCCACAGCAGTACAGCAGTTGCCAAGGGGGTTAAGACATGGACAATAGTCCATTCACAGGGAAAGAGTTCTGCAGGGGCTCACTAAATTGAAGATGGACAAAGCGATGGGACCCAAAGGGAGATAGCAGAACCTCTGGCAGTCATGTTCATGGAGTCATTCAGCACAGGGGTGGTACCAGAGGGTGGGGGCACATGTAGTACTTCTACACAAATCCGGCAGCAGGGAAGAGGCGGGGAACTATAGGCCGGTCAGCCTCACCTGAGTAGTGGGGAAGATCATGGAGACATTGGTTAAAGGAAGGATTGTGGGGCATCTAGAAGCCAACAGAGCCCAGGACCATAGGCAACATGGATTCACAGTGCAGTGGTCATATCAGACAAATCTGGCTGATTTCTTTGACTGGGTGACAAAGGAAGTAAATCAGGGTGGGGCAGTGGACATTGCCTACATTGATTTCAGCAAAACCTTTGGCACCGTCCCACATAGGAGGCTGATAAACAAGCTGGGTAGGCTGGGCATAGGGGACAGGGTGGTAAACTGGTTTAGAAACTGGCTAACAGACAGGAGGCAGAGGGTGGTGGTAAATGGGGTGCAGTCAGGGGAGAGGTGGGTGACCAGTGGGGTGCCTCAGGGATCGGTCTTGGGGCCGGTCCTGTTCAATATCTTCATTAGTGACATTGCAGAGGGGCTGGAAGGAAAGGCTGCCTGTTTGCAGATGACACCAAGATCTGTAACAGAGTGGATACCCCAGAGAGGGTGGAGAAAATGAGGAGGGATCTGGGGAAGCTTGAAAAATGTTCTGAGGACTGGCAACTGAAGTTTAATTTAAAGAAGTGTAAAATTTTGCACCGTGGACACATAAATCCTGGGGAAGCTACAGGATGGGGGGGGGGTTGCTGACAGTCACAAAGGAGGAAAGGGACCTGGGGGTTATTATTTTAAATGACCTGAAAATGTCAAAGTAGAGTACTAAGGCAGCTGGGGGGGCCAGTGGCATTCTGGGGCGCACAGGACAGGTAGGGGTATCACCAGCAGAAGGAGGGAGGTAGTGATGCCATTATATAAAACCATGGTCAGGCTTCACATGGAGTACTGTGTGCAGTTCTGAAGGCTGCACCTTTGTAAGGATATTAACAGGTTGGAGATGGTTCAGAGAAGGGTGACTAATAGTGCTGTGCAGAATTTTCAAATTCCAGTGGAACATTCAAAATTCTGCCAAAATTCCCCCGAATTCCGCCAGAAACGGAATGGTGGAAATCCGCAGCATAAAATAGTTGCAGAATGATTTTCCATGGAAAAATCACTGTTCCGCGGAGTATTATTCATCAGATCTCAATATTTTTCGTGGAAATTGTTGTGGAATAATTTTCCACTGAAAAGATTACTGTTCCGTGGAACACAGTAGGCAGAATACCGCAGGCGAACAAGCGAAATTCCGGTGGAAATTCCGCTGGTGGAATGGTCATTCTGCACTAATTCCACCAGCAGAATTCTGCATTCTGCACAGCACTAGTGACTAAGATGGTACAGGGCTTACAACACGAGAGTTCTGAGGAGAGATTAAGGAACCTCAATATGTACTCGCTGGAAGAGAGGAGGGAAAAAGGAGACATGATAGAAACATTCAAGTACTTTAACGTATAAACAAGGTACAGGGGGGAGATATTTTCCATTACAGGAGGAACACAGGAATGAGGGGGCATAACATGAAATTGGAAGGTGGGAGGTTAAGAGGGAATGGGAGGAAGTTCTTCTTCACAGAGAGGGTGGAGGACACATTGAATGGTCTACCTCAGGAGGTGGTGGGAGTAAGCAATGTGAATGGATTCAAGCATGCTTGGGATGGGCATAGGACACCCATTGAAGTACAGCTGCGGGTGAGTCAGAAGCAGTAATCCAGTACAAGGGCTTACAGGCAGACTAGATGGGCCAGGTGGTTCCTGTCTGCCAACAATTTCTATATTTCTGTGTTAAGGTGGAATGACATGCACAATGATGTGGAAAATAAGGGACATAAGGGGTACTTCATTACACCATTTGCATGTGATTTCATTATGAAAATTCTGGCATTTGGGGCACATATCAAGGGATTCAGTATTTCATGAGAATTAGATCACTAGCTGAAAATAGTAACATGTTAATACTGTCTCTCTTTAAGGGAATGGCATTAACTGTGGTGCTTGTATAATTCTAAATCTATGAATTGTGTTAGTAATTTATTTTTCATATATGTTTCTATGCAGTCCCAACACAGAGAGCCTGATGAAGTGATGCTGCCATGAAACTGCTGCCCATATGTTTGTGTGGAATTAAAAATAAAGGTTTGAAGAAATTTTACTACAGTGGAGTTTGTCCTTTTATACTAATGTTTCATGTCCAAAGAGGTTGATGCCCAAGAAGTGGACATCAGCCAGCTTGTGCTGAGTGTCTGCTGCAGAGGAAGAAATCCTCAGCCAGGCCCTGTAATGCATTGCAATGGCTACTGCCATGTCAAGGGTGCATGAATCACCCACATTAAAGACCCTCTGAAGCAGGTGTTATCCAGCACTTGACCCTGGTCTCAGACCACTTCTACCACCAGCTGCTTGTCACAGGGAGGTAAGGGATGGCATGGCCTAGGACTCCCACTAGGCAATGACCAAAATGGACCATCATCAGGGCATAGCTCACCTGACAGAGATAAAAGGAGGAAGCAGCATAGACCTTTTTAGCTGAGTGGTCAAGCGTTTTAGACTCCTTATTAGGGAGCTTGTCCCAGTCCCTGGTATTTCCATATTTACATAAGACAACATCATTAACCAGACCCTGTGCTGAGGGGTGGTCTGAAAATCTGAACAAGGTGCTGTTGGGACTGCATACTTGTGGACCATATGAGCAGAGGGTACTAGGCAGGAAGCTGGATGCTGCCAAAGCTCCAGTGCCAGTCCGAAGATGGCCTCAGCCATCGGGAAGGCAACGCCAGGGGATTAGTTTCTGTCCAGGATCTCACTAAGGGAAATTTCTTCCTATTCTGGACTGACTCTTAAGGGAAACTCCATGGACTCAGACATGAGCCTGAGAAGAACCCCAAAATACACCAATCCATAGTTGGTAGACAAGTCTTTGGCCACATCACCGTTGAAAGCCCAAGCCCTCAAAGGTTGCATCAAGAACCCATCAGAGTCAGTCAAGGAATCCTTGCACATGGCCAGTGTCCATTTGCCACCATGCACAACATGAGGCTCATTCACTGAGTTACCTCCACCGACAACCAGCCTGGCAAGCCGGTAGCCAGATTGGAGTCCTTGGAGGGTCCTCCCTGTATGGGCTGTCATGGAGTTGTGTTGGTGGTGAGACTTGCGTCAAGACAGCTGTCTTGGCGGGACCAGTATGGGCTGAACTTGCAGCTACCAGCTGACTGCAGGGGTTGAGGGTTGAGCCCTACCCTGCCCAGCAAAGGTCAATTGCTGCCATAGGAGCTCCTCACAGCAGTGCTGCACATGGTGATGGAGCCTCTCATCATTAGAGGACAAAGAAGAAGAGAAAGACTGGTCATGGTGTCCCCCAGTTGAGTGAGACCAACAGCATGAGGAATCCCTCAACCTTGACCTCAAGTGTTGATGTGATCGATGCCAAGGAGATGTGGTTGGAGGGGCAGTATAGACCACTAGCTCAGGGTTTGAACATTCAATCCCAGAGGGAGACAACTCCTGGAAGCCGACAGATGGGATCGCTGACTGCTTCTGTACCTCTTGGTTGTGGCCGGACAGGACCAGGTTCCTGGAGATCGAGTCATCATTGATTCTGTCTGAGAAAAGGTTGACAAGGTCTGGAAACATTTCAATCACCTGCTCAAACTTCTATTGAGACTGATGAGCTCAACAGGGACATTGTGGAGCTAATGGCCTGATCCTCAACTGTAGGTTTGGCCAAAGCCGAATGCTTGACAGCCATTGAGCAATCAATTGAGTTGAGGGAACAGGGAAGAGTGTACCCTTTCCCATTGTGATGACTGATGGCAGGACTTCTTTGATTTCTTTACCTTACTGTGGTGGGCAGGGCTCTTCCTGAAGGTCTAGAGGGTTTTGCAAATTTTTGAAAATTTCCTGCAAAAACCAGGCCAATACTGGCCCCCAGTGGGAGCAGCTCAGAGACCAATGAGGTACCTATCGTAGACTTAGCCACTGCCTCTTCCATGGCTGCCATCTGTACTGCAGACCCCGCAACCATGGGGGCTGCCTTACATGCCTGCTTTGACTTTACTGGAGGGTTCCATTCAGCCAACTGATCAAGAAGAAGATTGGCCTACCTGTTTTCTAGGGAGGAAGGAAGCATAGCCTGGCCCAGGCTGCATGCAGCGATGTCATGCTGTTCACAGAGACAGTATATGCATGACATATGAAATGTCCATGCCATTTTCTGGTTGTAACTAGACACAACGCTTGAAACTGGAACTGGCTTAGAAACCCCAGAATCCATGAAGTTGACGTTGGAGATGGAGAAGGAACCAAGGACATACTTTGAACGTTTGAAGAAACAAGTTAGCCAAACCGTGCACTTATCTAGTTTTTCAGGCCTACAACACACACAGAGCTGTGAAGGAGGAGACCTGACTCTTCCAGCGGAAAGGAAAATCTGATGTCACAGGGCGAAACCAAGAGATATACTACCTGTGTGGTGGGAGGGGCTTCGCTTAAAGACTGTCCAACAAATCAGCTCTTAAAGGGATACTGCTAGAAGTGTGGATAAGTGAACTATATTCATGTTCCTAGAATATATTATTGTACATTTTTACATGTGTATTTAGTTTTATAAGTCTATATGTTTGTTTATGTATGTGCTTGTAATGACTCAAATTAGTCGAGCAACAAAAGCATTTCTATTACTACCATATATGAATACCTTTATCCTGCCTACTTAATGAAATGATTCTCTAAGCCTGTTTGGGACATTTGACTATGGTTACACTCACAGAATCTAAAAAGGCCTTTGTCAGACCTGCCCCAGTCTGCTAGAATTCTACCCCTGAGTCAGTCAAGGAATGTTCAGTCCTTCAAGTGAGCCATGTGTACTCATCTACTGAGGTTATGCACTGGATAACCAGCTTGTCCATCCCTGCCATTACTGGACAGTCTTTCATCCTCTCTCTCTCCCCTGGCACTCTCAGTTAAACAAATTCTACTTGGGGGCCCCATATTCAAAAGGTTAGTGTGGCACTTACCTGGATTAGTGCTGGTACTCTGGGTGGGACCAAATTCAGAAGCCCCACCTGACAGAATGACTGCACTAACAATAACACTGTACCTGTGCAAATAAGGGATCCCTATTGTATAATGGTGCAGCAGTATATTAAAATGGAGTTGACGGTGCTAAACAGCCCCTATGATGGAGTTGTTTACTGCCAATGAAAACTGGTCTTAACAAAGCACAAACACCATCCCCCTACCCTCCGAAGGTACAGTGGCTGTACTACAATTGCCCACCCCATGTCCAGTGGACCCTCTGATCACCTGTTCTATATATAGTTTCATTCCCCTGATTGTCTAGTGGAGCCCCTTTCCCCCAATCACCAGTTCTATGTATATTTTAATTCTCCATGGTAGTCTTCTGGACCATCCTCCTCACAATCGCCCCTTCTATTTGGACACCCTCCCCAATCACCCTGGGTCCCATGAATATCTAAAATCCCAGGTGGGCTAGCACCCCCCTACATCGAGCACTGACATCCATCCTGTGTGAGTGAAACCCCCCACCTGCCCACCCGCTGAGGACAGTACAGTACTCACACTCATGCTCTGTGAATGTCAGATGGCAGCCAGCCAAGGAGGTGAGTGGATTGTTGTGCCAAACACTGATGTGCTACAGTTTTTGAGTGACTGTTGACTGGGGTGAAGGGGGTGCAGGGAAGGGGGTCCTTAATGAGTGTGAGGGTAGGTGGTGTAACTTGCAAGGAGGGGGCTTGGTACTCAGTGTGTGGGGGGGTGATAGCCCACCAGGGATGTTAGGTATACATAGCATGGTGATCAGGGGAGGCAGCCACTAGACTATCTGGAGGAATGAAAATATACATAGAACAGGTAAGCGGGGGAGTGGGGTGCACTAGCCTACCATAGAATTTCTACTGCTGCCACCCTGCATCGGTGCCTGGGGTTTGCTGTGCCTATGCAAATAATCCTTTAATGAGCATGCAGATGGCCCCTTTGAGCCTTGCATGCCCAGTGAGTTAATTTGCATGCCTGGGCTAAATATAGCCCAGAGGAGCCCTGGTGCTATCCCGTTTTGGGCATGCTGTCTCCTCTATGCCATGTGCACCCAAGGGCTGTGTCAGCACATCCCATATCCATGTAGCACTGCACTGACATAGCCCAATATGAGAGCACTCCATTAGTGTGCACTAACTGGCTGACTATAGCTCAGAGATGGCCATGCACTATTTTTAGCACAGCACAACAGTATGCACGGCACTAGTGGCTGACTGAATATGGGGGCCAGGGTCTCTAAGATGAACATTTATGTAGTGAGTATTGCTCAAAATAAGAATATGTCTGCAATATTTTTCTTCTGTTATAACTTTTTTTTAATTAACATCTCTTCTGCTGTAACTGTCCCCTTGGATTATTTTGTAAAGTAAGAGCTAAACCTAAATGAATCCATCCTGGTGTGCCAAACATGAAAACAAAATAAATTACTCACAGGTATATCGAGCCTGGATGGGTAAGAAAAGTGGATGTTTTTGAATTCAACATCTCCTCTTATCCTGTCAGGTTTGTGTCCTTCTTTGGAACTGCTATCAATTAGACGAGGCTGCAAACAACATGTAGATATGCTGTTTAAAGGAATTAGTGCATTTTAAAATGACTCAGACATGACATAATTTACATAATAGATCAGAGTATAATTGTGTGTTACATGACTGGAATGCTATTTAGTAGAAAAGGCATGGCTATAAGCAATGAGGGTGAGGCTCTCTTCATTTATTACTGCCACCACAAACCCAAGATGGAAATAAAACCTTACTACACATCTGTCCAAATCATTATGATGATAATTATTATTAAAATTGCTAGTGAGCATTTTTTATGTTTGGATAACTTACTTGCAAAAATGCATTACAACCGCTCAGTTGTAACTATGCATTACAACTAGGCAGTTGTAATCACTTCCTGTTAGTCAAGCATTTGCTGTAAGTGGTATGAGCACTAACTTAGCATTGCAGTATTGTTTCTTCCAAAGGAATTCCTCACTATGCATAAGAAATGCAATCATTCCCCTGGAATAAGCATATCTGGAGCTTCAAGAATGTTATGCTAATTATGGCATTTAGAATGAAATTCAAACTCTGATGTGTGGTCACGCTCACCCCCTGCACTTTAATGTCAGATTTATTTCTAAAGCTAGGGGTGAACTTTGACCCCTAAAACTAGATAAATGGCTACCAAAAATACAAACATTATCTAAAAATGTGAACAATAGTTTAAGCAGGGCAGAACAACTTCACGTTACGAAAAATAAAATAACTCACACCACTGAGCAACAATTGCAAAGGCATTGTAACAAGTGATCCTCAATCAAAAAAAAAAAAGATTTTTGTTAGAACCTTTTACCATGTTCTGGAAAGGGATGCAGGGATTGATGATTGTTAAGCATAGCGAGATATCCCTTTGGAAGAAACAATATTACTACACTGAGTAATTTTTTCTTTAAACCTCAGGAATCCCTCACTTATATTCAACAAATACAGACTCCAAAGCAATACCTTGGGAGGCTGGGTAAAGAACCTATTTATTCCTACTTTATTCCTATTATAGAAAATATAGAAAAGGAGGTGGTGTAGCTATATACATACATAAAGATATTGTTTTAGAGGAAATTAAATACGACACAGGACCAATTGAACTCTTATGGGTGTACCTATCACCTAAAAATGGGCCAAAAATTATGTTGGGCCTTCTTTATAGACCCCCATCTATGTGCCGTGAAGACGACGAGTTCTTGTTGAGTATCCTTAGTAATTTGGACTTCTCAAAAGGATTCTGCTGACTGGAGATTTTAATTTACCTAACATTGATTGGACTAAAGGTATTGGCTTCTCCCCATTGGATAGGCAATATATAGATGTAATGGATCAAGGGGATTAGAGCAACTAGTCCTGAGGTACCAGAGGTAATAACATCCTTGATTTAATATTTACAAATATGGGGAGGTAGTCAAATCAGTGAATGTAAGTCCCCACTAGGTAACAGTGACTACAACACAGTATTATTTTATATTAAGGAAATGGATTCTAGTAAACCTATAAGAATCACTACTAAATTCAATTTTGGAAAAGCTGATTACCATAAGATGAAAATGGAACTGGGTAAATGGGACTGGAGACTGGATTTTGTCAACAAATCTGTACTACGCATGGGATTCCCTTACATCAAAAATTGACCAACTAACTAATGATTTTGTCCCCACAATTATTAAACACCAGGTGAATAAAACTACTAAACCTGTTTGGTGTACTGCCGGAATTAAAAAATTATTAAATAAAAAAAATAGGCTCTACAAAAAGTTGAAAGTTTTAAAGAATGATAAATTAACTGCGGAATACAAAGAAACTCAGAAACAAGTTAAAATAGCTATAAAAAAAGCTAAAGCTTTATACGAAACAAACTTAGCTAACAGAGTCCATGATAATAAAAAGCTTTTTTCATATATTAATAACCAAAAGACCCCTAACAGTATAGGCCATTTCTTACCAAAGAGGGTCATCGAGCAACTAACCAGCAAATAGCAAATATTCAGAATAATTATTTTTGTTCTGTATATCAACATAAAGACCCATATACCCACTGTACTAGTAGACCCTTTGAACCTGGGACAATTGTTTTGAATCCAGTAAATATTTATAAAGGGATAATTGATTTAAACACTAATAAATCCCTAGCCCTGATGGTATACATCCCAGGATACTGAGAGAACTGGCGGATATGCTGGTACATCCCATAACATATATTTTCCAACAATCAATAAATTCTGGTACTGTTATCCAAGATTGGAAATTGGCTAATGTAGTGCCGATTTTAAAGAAAGGACCAAGCACAGACCCAGGTAATTTTAGGCCTATTAGTTTGACCTCGATACTAGGGAAACTCCTGGAGAGAATAATCAAGGATATTCTTGTGGAACATATTGAGCAATATGACCTGGTTGATCCAGTCCAGCATGGTTTTGTACGGAACAGATCCTGTCAAACAAATGTGTTATCCTTTTATGAAAAGGTGAATAGAGAGATGGATGCTGGGAACCCTGTGGATGTGGTATTCCTGGACTTCTCCAAGGCTTTTGATAAAATACCCCATAAAAAATTATTATTGGTAGTGGATAACCTAGGGTTGCCTAGTAATATCTGCAGATGGATTTCAGATTGGCTTTGGGATAGAAAGCAGAGGGTGGTTGTAAATGGAGAATACTCACAATGGGCCCCTGTTACTAGTGGCGTGCCGCAGGGTTCGGTGTTGGGGGCCATTCTTGTTTAATTTGTACATTGTCTCATTACAAATTAACAATATAAAGGTATAGATGTACAAATTTGCCGATGATTGTAGACTGGGTGTGGTTCCATCAAATGATGAGCAAATACTTGCACTACAACAAGCGTTAGATTTAATAAATAAATGGACAAACCTGAATAAATTGGAATTAAATCTATCCAAATGCAAGGTTATGCATCTGGGTAAGAAAAACAATGAGCAGTTTACCACTTAGATAATACTAATTTGGGAGTGGTTGCTGAGGAGAAAGACCTCGGTGTTATAATTACAAATGATTTAAAATTTAGGGTACATTGTTGAAAACAATTAAAGAAAGCTATTCAGATCCTAAATTGTATTCTAAAATATATTGCAAGTAGAAGGAGTGAGGTTTTGATTCCCTTGTATGTAGCTTTGGTTAGACCGCATTTGGAATATTGTGCGAGGGTTTGGGCTCCTTACAATAGGGAAGATATACTTTCCATTGAGAAAGTTCAAAAAAAGACTGACTAAACAAATAAAGGGTCAGACAGGCAAAGTATATTGGGAAAGACTAGTGAATTTGAACCTCTATTCACTATATTACCATAGATTGAGGGGTGATCTATGTTTTCTATATAAAAATATTGAGGATGTTGATTTGTTAATGGATGTGGAATTATGTTCAATCGTGGAAGAATTAGCAAAAGCATACAAAACAACTTTATCAACAAACTTGGGTGCATAACTTTAGGAAACATTGGTTTAGTTTGAGAGTGGTCGGGGCATGGAATAATTTACCTGAACAGATATTAAATAGTACTAGTATGAATACATTTAAAAAGGGAATAGATGATCATTATCGAAATAGCAAATTTTTTTGTAAAATTTTAAATATGGAAGGCAAGCCTATTTGGTTAGTAATTTCTATCCCTGGCTTGAAATTACCTATGAACCTATGAACCTATGGAAAAGGTTCTGCAAGACAGCAGTGCCAAAGCTGGCATCCTTTCTGGACTGTATGTCCACAAAGTAGTGCTTTGTGATAGTGTGTACTGTTTTCCATGTAGCTAGTTTACAGATTTTCTGCAGGGAAGTACCCCTTGATGCTGCCATGAAAGCAGAGGTGCCCCCTGCGGAGTGTTCCCTGAGGCCTTTAGGCCTTTAGGTGGCAGTTTACCAGCTTTGTCACAACAGAACTGTATGGCAGAGACTATCCAATGAGAAACAGATCTCTTGGATGCTGGCTTAGTGACAAAGAAAAAAACTACTCACTGTAGTAATGTTGCATCTTCTTAAGGGATTACTCACTATGTTTACACTTTATGCAGTCATCTCGTTCAAAATTGACATCCCAGAGACAGAACCTATGCAAATTTTTGGGAATTTGGAATGTAGGTTCAGGCACTGCATCCGCTTTCTACTCTAACCATTTCTCAGATCTGTTTCCAAGACAGAGTGGAGCAGTGGCTAGTGAAACTAGCTAAAAGGCTACCAAACATTTGTTTGAATTTTTTCTAAAACTATTGCAAAAAAATCTAAAAAATACAAAAAAAATTCAGGTGGAATTCAGATACCACCTTGGCTCTAAGAACTACTTTAATCTTGTGGGGAATTATGTAATCTGGCTCCACACAGAGGGCTTGCAATTCACTTACCCGCCTAGTAAAGGTCATTATGACCAGGAATATTTCATTTTCATTTCATGTATTTATTTCACCAGGAAAAGGCGCTGTTGAGCTAGCTCATTTACAAGGAGGTCCTGGGTAGTACAGCATACAGAGTTTGCTTTGCTCTCGAGGTTTACATGGTCACCATGACAACCTCTTGACAGTTAAACCAGTTACTGATATATGCCCAGACATTATCATCTATGTTATGACCCCACCTCATTAACAATATGACTGTCGTTGCACATATCCCACCAGAAAGGGGATTTCACCAACCGCCCGTGAAATCACCTTTCTGGTGGGAGTTGACTAATGAGAGTCATATTGTTCATGAGGTGGGGTCCTCAAAAGGCCATATTGAAAATTTGGGGTCAAAATGAAGAAATATGGCTAAGTTAAGCATAAAAGTTGACCCCCCCATTGAAATACATTGGAGTGCATTTACTGTACCTTAGTTCATATTGCAGTTGTCAGTTCCAGCAGCAAGATGTGTCTTCGGTAGGCGGAGTGGGTCTCAAACCTGGGACCTCCATAGGTGAGTGGCAGTCTGTGGGAACGTCATGGGGGTATGGGGAGGTGGGAGCACAGTAGGTGGTCGTGGAGGGGTGTAGGTCTGATCGGCGATGGACTTTTTTTCTTTACAGGTGTAATACAAACAAAAAAAGACATCAAGGGACATTTTTTTTATTTCAGGGAAATAAAAATTAAAAACAGGAGGGTTGGAGGAATACCACTGCCAATAACGAGAAAAAGGGCTTTTGAGGGTGAGGTGTACCAGTAGCTACCAGGGATAAAAGCCAGGGACATTGTGACCCCCCCAAAAAAAGGATATATGTATATATATATATATATATATATATATATATATATATATATATATATATGTGTGTGTGTGTGTGTGTGTGTGTGTGTATCTATAAGGGATATGCAGCGGTTCAGTATGTGATAATGAATTTATCTTGTACAGTTTCCAGTGACCTCAAGTAACCTCCACAGTGCCGAAGGCATGAGTGAGAAGTTATGAGTCACTGAATTCTAAATAATGTATTATCACACACTGTTCCTTCTCATCATATCAACAGGTTTAGATGTTGTGTGAACATTTTGATTTTGGTAGGTGTAAATAATTTGTCAAAAAAGGGAAAAGAAAATTGAATTTTATGCTGTTTTTTGCTAATTATAAAAAAACAAAATGGTATCTATAAATGAAACACCACTCATTTTGTAGATATTTTTGAGATGAACATTTTTCATGCTCACAGTACCATGCTATCATTTTGTGTTTTAAAGTTATTCATATTTGTTTGTCAAAAAAGTGAACAAAAAATTAAATTTTCTTCTGGTTTCTTGCTAATCATATACAATATACAGGGTTTATATAAATGAAACATTTTTCATTTTGTAGATAATTTTGTGCTGAACAATTTTCGTACTCACAGTACCATGTTATCTTTTTTCGTTTTTAAGTTATTCAGATTTAAACATGGTTAGTACTGCTTCTGAGGCCAAACATTCTAAATGAATTCTGAAGAGAACTGTGTAGATAAATAAGCTACTGATGTAGTTACTGTGTGGATAAATGGGTAATGATGTAGTTACTATGTGGATAAATAAATTTACCCACATAGTAGCACAGATAAATGGATTTATCAGTGCAGATTTATTCAGACACCAGTTGCATAAATATATGTATATATATATATATATATATATATATATATATATATATATATATATACACACACATATATAGGGGATATGCGATGGGGGACCGTGGAATAAACTAATTATTTTCACAAGTTCCGGTGACCTCGGGTAACCTCATGAGTGGCGTGGCGTAGCAGAACCAGAGGTGATTACCCGAGTGCAGAAAAATAACAGTTATTCCATTACTCCCATGTGCATTATATGCAATGGGTTTTGTGGTGGTTTTGATAATGTTTCTGGTTGAAGAGTGGTTAGTTTTTTTAATTTTTGGATGCAGGACTATTTGGTTTTAATGGTGGAAGGGGATTTATTGATTGCTGTATGAATGGGTGTGTGGTTGAAGGCTTTGATTGGTTGTAGTGGCTGGAGAGTGCTTGGTGTGATGTTATTGGCTGAGGTAACATGGGAAAGTAGTTTTGATTGGCTGGAGGGGAGTGTGTTAGAGTGGGAGGGTTGGAGTGATTGATGTGTGTGTGAATTGCTGTGACTGGGTGTGCGTGTGGTGAGCGTGCTTTTTGATTGGTTGGTGGGCGTGGCTGAGATTTGTGGCGCAGTTTCGGTAGAAAGGAGTTCGAGGAGGATGTACTGTTTGATTGCTGGAGGTGGCGGCCTTTTGGAGAATGGGAGTTTCTCTTTCGTGTTGCCGGAGAGCGTTGCGCTGTTGTGGGCATCAAAGTACTACAGCGTCGGTCGGTGGATGTATGGAAGAGTTTGAGGAGGAGGAGGCTGTGGATTTCATTGGTGGCGTGGTGTTTTCTTCGTCGATCAACCTTGGAGGAAGATTTCTTGGAGATTTGAAGATTTAGGAGTGGTATCCTGTTTGGCTGTTTGATTTTTGGTCGAGATGGATGTATTGGGGCTTTTTTGGGGATGAGCTGGTAACGATTTGGTCCTACATGGCATTCCTGTGGATGTATTCAAGTAGTGTGGATTAAGAATTTGGAGACTGCATTTTTAAAGGTTTTTTTTTTTTTGGTATGTAGCACTTTGGCATGGTGGATTGGAAGGAAAAAAGACTGAGAAAGTAAGTTTTTGCAACATTTATTAAAGAGAAAAAAAACAGTAGCATTTGTTTTTATTGTACAGAACAGAATTGCAATAGTTTTGAACAGTGTATGGGTTTCTATGATTTTTGCAACTTGCAGTAAACAGTTGGTTTTCAGAAAACAACAGTTTTGAAGAACATTTGGGTATGGGGTTGAGGTGGGGTAAGGGTAGTGGGGTGAGGGTTGAGTTTAGGTCTGTGTTGTAGTCCATAGGGTTTGATAGAGTCCTTTTACTGTATAGAATATGTATTTTTCATTTCTGTCTTTTGATTCAGATTGTCTTTCCGGTAGTAGTTGCTCTATATTCCAAAGATGGTGAATGTCGAGAAGGTGTTTTGTTTTCTAGGTATTTGCAGGTTTGAAGAAAGGAAAGTCCAGTTATTGTTGGATATGTTTTCTGGTTTGAGAGCCTTCATTTGCCTTTTTTTGCTTGTAGGTTCTGTTTATTCAGAGATTTTTTTTTTATTTGGACAGTATTTTAGAAAGGAATGTTTAGGTATGCACAGATCTTCTTTCTGCCCTGACAGTATTTTTTGTAGGACGGTGAAATTATTTTCAGATCCTTTTCTTTGCTGTAATCAGATCTTGTATTCCTTTTTACAGGTTTTTGATATTTTTGTAATGGGGAATATATGGTTGTTTACAAGTTCATTCAGAGTTGCTGTCAGTATCTAAAACCATCGGTCTCTTCTTGCCATAGCTGTCATACTTGTTACCTGCATGTGGGGGGGGGAGGGAGAAAAAAAGAGCATTATGAGATTGGTTTGCAATGTGTAGTAATGTGGAGTGGTGTTTGGAAGGGTGGAAGTGGTGGTGATGGGTGGATATTGGGTGGGAGGAGGGGTTTTATTTTGTAGTTTTGTGACTTTTGTACGTAGTGTAATGATCCTTACCTTGAATGATATTGAAGGTGACTTGCTTTGCATGTATGGTGGGCTTGCTGATGCACGTTCCAAGTAGGTCTTTGTAGTTGGTAGGAATAGTGGTCAGTTCTTGTTGGCAGGAAGGCTTGGGTTGTGGAATCTGATCACCACTTAGTAAAGTGCTTATTTGATATTGTTTGGAGTCATTGAGCTTTGAGTATTCGTTGAGGCTTTGGAGCTGTTTGTGGCCTGAAATTTGTATGATTTCGGTTGGTGGTATTCCACTGTCCACTAATTTTTGTACGAGGTGCTTTCGTACAGAATGGTTAGTTAAGCGTTTATCAGTTTGTATGCCTGCATTGGTAACCATGTTTATGACAATAGTGGAGAGCTTATTAATACCCACAGGCTGATTTTTAAACCATTTGTGAACTTTTGATGTTTGTATGTTGTTGTTGATAGCCAAGAAAAACGGTGCTTCAGGGTGGTTACTTTGGCTGGGCCTGTGGGTACTGTAGAGTTTGTAGTTGGTGACTGGGCATCTAGTAAGATTTTGTTGTAGTTCGTATGCTCGTGGCTTTAGTTCTCTACATTCTTTTGGGTTGGAGCCTTGTCTAGTTTTTGTTTGACGTTCACTGGTATACTGGAGGTAGAACAGTCCATTTTCATCTTTTTGCATGATGATGTCTCCCCATTTGACTGCTCTCATTTCAGTTATGCCTCTGACGCCAAAGTATAGGCTAACTATTAACCACATGGTATTGAGCAAGGCATCAGGGCTGTGTGGGCCTAGTTGTTGAGTGTCTTATAGTTTGTTGATAAGGGAATCTGTCAACTCATCTGCTGCTTTTGGTCTGTTACCCTTGCCATAACTTTTGAGGTGTTTTTGTTTACACTGCAGAATTTCTCTGGTTGTGAGGAAAGCAGGTGATGTTGATAGAGATTCTGGATAGCGTTTCTGTTTTAAATATCTTTCAAGACTCTGGAATGTGGCACGCAGTGTTAAGGGCTCGTAGGGAGTTCTGTCTTTTCTGGTGGATTGCATGAAAAAGGTAGCAAGTAATTTATCCAGGTTTGCCGGTGTAATGCTTTCAAGGGGAGTTTCTATATTGTGTTTTTCTTTGAAGTATTTTTGAATGGCCATGACATCACTGTTAGTCTTTTTCACCATGTTGGGGTTTTTGCCTGCTTGGATATATTTTTGTATGGCATCTTCGTCTATGTCCACTGCGGTGCTAGTACTGGCTTTTGGTTCTTCTGGTATGTCTGTGTTTTGTAAGTTATTTAATTGTTGGGGTTCTAGTAGAGGTTCAGTGTCTTCTTCAAATTGTGTTAGTATTTGTATTAGTTCCATTTGAAAGTCTGCGCCAGTTTCCTGTGTTGCCATAGTTTATGGAGTAATGGTGTTTTTTTTTTCTGTGATACTTGCGGTCGGAAAAGGTATCGGAAATCGAAAGTCGCAAAGTTGTAGGCGCTTTTTGTAGTTTATGATGGAAACAGCGTCTTTTCTGTGACGAAAATAGTTGTGCTGCTTGCAATAGTAATGTAGGATCATGGAGTGTCGTTTGCATGCTGTTTTTTTTGAGTGCACGAGGGGTTGCGAAGGTGGCTGATTTAGTGGTTGTGCCAGTGTTGATTGCGGTTTATGTGTGTCAACTGTGTGGGTGGCAGAATGTAGGTCCGGTAGAATGCTTGTGATTGACAGTTTGCATTTATTCCACATATGTGGGATAAATCTAGGGTGGTTAGATTTATCCCACATATGTGGAAATAAATGGATTTATTCAATGGCTTTTGGTCTCACACCTATTTCATAAATACATATACACACACATATATATAGTTTATGCAACAGGAGTGAATGTTTAAAAAATAAGATAAAGGCATTTATCTGTCCAACTGTGTGAATAAATGTGAGAATAGAGATTTATCTATATAGTTCTGTCATCATCACAGATTTATTCACATGGTTCTGTCGTCATGCAAGAAGTGCAGCTGATTTACATTCTGTGCCTCAGCTGAGTGAAGGTCACGTGATATTGGAACAACCTGACAGTTCGACATTTCATGATAATTACTAACCAGCACTGCTGCATGAGGGTTAACTGGCACAATCACTGTCAATGGTCAGAAAGAAAAAAATACTCACCTTAGTAATTGTGTTTCTTCTAATGGAGTCTTGCTGTATACTGACATATGCAGTTAGCCCCTGCACTTCAACTGCTCTGGAGAGGAAAGAGTTAACTCTATGCAAGAAGCATAGAACATTGAGCTTGAGCTTGGTTCAAACCTCTGTCTGCAGCACTTCAAAGTGTAACCATCAGATTCTTACGAGCTGATACTAACTAACTACACTTCTTAAAGTGGAAATTGTAAAGAACGTAGCCAACAGGCAACAAATTTGGTTCCCCCAAGACTCAAGTCGAGAACCCAAAATAATAACCAGGTAGTGAACCAACATATAGCTACCAAAACAACAAAACAAAACTCACTCCCCCTTTCTAGAAAGGAGGAGTGCCAAGTACACCCCTGAGGGGGGTCACGTGATTCAGTGGTGCTGAGTGGCTGCCTGCTTTGGAGCTCCCGTTTCTCCCCTCTTAAAACTTTATTTTTTGACAAGCCGAAACCTCCAAACCACCACCAAACGTTGTCTAAAACATCACAGCTACTTCTGGAATCGACATTGGAACGTAGTGGAGGTGTATATTGCCTGCTGGAACACCATTATGTTAGATGCAGAAATGAAGGCCTCAGGAGTCAGGCACACCCCACCTACAATGCCAGAAAAAGCCTCAAAAAAAGCAAAAAACTCTGGCTGCAACCCTTCTTTAACTAACCAAACTTCATCTACCGGAGGTCTTAATGTTGCAGGAGGCACTACCTTAACGGAGGAGCGCTTTTTGGAGGAGTTATCACCGTTTAAAGATACCCTGCAAGAGATCTCCAATGAAATCAAATCTATGAGGCAACATTACACCGACCTTTCAAGAAGGATGGGAGACTCAGAATCCAGAATAGGGTCAGTAGAAAGATGGCAACAGAAAACAGATCCTGAGATAGTCAAGCTTCACCAGCAAATACAAAAATTACAACTAAAAACCGAAGACCTGGAGGGGCGCAACAGAAGAAACAACGTCCTGATTTTGGGTCTTCCAGAACTGGAAGAAGGGGGAGATACCATTAAGTTTGTCCAGCATTTCTTAAACAAGGTCGTGGGTCCTTCCCCAGTCCATCAACAATACCATGTGGAACGTGCTCACAGATCTCTTTGACCCAGACCTCCCCCAAACGCTCCCCCAGACCCCTGATTATCAAACTCCTAAGCTACCTGGACAGACAACACGTTCTAGATAAAGTCAAACAGTTGGAAGCAGTTCTATGGAATGGAGCCAAGCTTAAGATTACCCAGGATCTGCCCAGAGAGGTCCGTCTGAAGCGTGCTGCCTTCCATCCAGTAGTAACCAAACTGATAGCTGCTGGGAAGCCTTTTCGCATGATCTACCCTGCAAAGTTATCTGTACAAATTGAAAATACCTGGCATTCCTATGATACACCAGAAGAAGCCCTAACTGACCTATCCAAGCTATTACCTGATCTGTTCAAAGGACTCACAACCAAATGACTGACCCAATCAGAAATGGAATGCAACAAAAATAATCCACCAACTGAAATTGTGACTTTACAGTTATCTTTCTGTCCCTTTACAAGCTCTGGTCTAGATTTGCCCATTTAAGTTCTTACTGTGGAGCGCTATGCTCTGCTGGGTAGTAGGTAGTCCTGGGTCGATCACCTCTATTTTCAGTGGGGACTTCTCAGGGGACCAGCGTGGTGCTGGAGTTGGTGGTATTAGGCATGAGGCCTAATCAGCCTCTTGCTCTCCTCGTGTCCTGGCCTCTCGGGTGTATTACAGAAGGAACCGGGTAGGGAGGGTAGTTTCGGAGGACCTATTTGAGTCGGACCGTTTTGGTCCGTCAGCAATTCGGTCCCCGTGCAATTTCCCCCTTCGCTTCCTGGTGCTTATATGGATTAGACCAGAGGGACCAGAACTCCGAAACTGCTCCCAGGTAAGGCTGTTTACTGCCTTATTTTCCCTAGTGATGGGGGGTCCTCATGTATTTGACCACAGAGGCAGTGCCTTTATATCGGGAGGGGCGGGGACTTAAGGCGGGGCTGTAGCTGTGCCATGCCTTGCAACCAAATTGGGAGTTATTGGTACCAGTAAGTTGCCTCACTGTTGTGGACCTATACTTTTTCACTGTTCGGATTACTGATGTGGAAGATTACTGTCTCTGGCCTTGTGACTGTGGGGGCTCTGTTTATTGTTAAGGTTAATATGGGGTACCCTGGGGAGGGAAGGGCATGAAGCAATCAGTACTGTGCCTGTCGTTGAAACAACAGATCTGGGGGATTATGTAAATAATATATGTTTTGTAAGGGGGGGGGAAGGATAATGTTCATGACACTGCTGATGTTTGAGAGTTCATATTTGGAATTGCGTTTATACTGTTAATTGGGCAAGGTTAGGGAGGCAGGGAGGAGGGGATAATGATTGTAGGATTGATAATAATTGTTTGGAAGTGCTGCCACCTAGCTTTGTGGATTATCCTGACTTGAAGTTCAATATTAGAGCTGGGCAGCTTATCATAGGTACTAGTTTTGAGTTCTTATTTTTTATCAACAAAGAAATGTTGGGGTATATTGGGGGGGGCTCGAGGGTGTCACCACTATAGGGCGCGAAAAGAGGTTGCTAGGATCAATGAGTGGTGTATTGCACTTTGTCTTAAAATATGGCTGGTAGCATTGTCAAAATGATCAGCTGGAATGTGAGAGGGATGAGAGATATCAAGAAAAGGGCTCGTATTTTAACTAATTGCTCGATTCTGGGGGCCGACATATTATGTCTGCAGGAAACCCATATTACAGTAGCTGAAAGGAAAAAATTACTCACCTTAATAATTGCTTTTCTTCTCATGGAGTCTTGCTATATTATAACAATAGCAGTCAGCCACTGCAGCTGAACTGCCCCGGAGAGGAAGGAGTTAACTCCAGAAGATCTGGAGTTCTACAGCGCGAGGGCGCTGTGCCCAAAGCTCTATCTGGCAGTTTCAAATGAAACTGTCAGATCTTTACGAAGCTAACATCAAAGGACGGAAAGTCAGTGTGGAAAAAACTACACTAGCCCATGGCTACCTACTAGTAGTAATAACAACAATATAAAGAACAAAGAAACACTCAGAGCCATAATAACAAAATTGATGGTATTATGGTTCGTTTACCACCCTTGACAACACATATGAACCCCCTTTCCCCAAAGACTCCAAGTCCAGGAAGGGCAATATAAATAACCTAAATGAAACAATCTAGATCCCTAACCCAAAGGAAAAGAGGTAAGGAAAAACTACAATGGCATGACACAGTGCTTGCACCAATTCGCCACCCCTACCCAAGTAGAAGTTCTGAGAGGGTAGGAGGAGGGTGGTTATAATATATGAACTCCATGAGAAGAAAAGCAATTACTAAGGTGAGTAATTTTTCTTCAAACACCATGAAGTCTTGCTATATTATAACAATAGCAGATTACACAGCAGTACCTCCATGGAGGAGGGTCAGAACCTACTTAGGAAATAGGCTCTGAAGCACAGCTGTGCCAAACAAAGCATCTCTCCTGGACTGGACATCCAGGGAATAATGCTTGGTAAAGGTGTGAACTGTCTTCCAGGTAGCAGTTTGACAAATCTCCAGAATGGGGATGTCTCTAGCAGCCGCTAGAGACGCAGCTATACCCTGGTGGAGGGCCCTCAATCCTGAGGGGGTACTCACCCAGTTTCTGATAACAGAATTGGATACAAGAAACAATCCACCTTGCAATTGTTCTCTTAGTGGCAGGTTTCCCTTTGCCAACCTCGCCATAGGTAAGAAAGAGTTGGAGGGATTCGAACCTATGACCTCTGGTGTGCTCTAAATAGTAGCTTAAGGCTCTTATAACATCCAAGCTGTGCAGTCTCCTCTCACCTGAGGAAGAATGCTCAGTGAAAAATACTGGGAGAGAGATAGATTGATTCAGGTGGAAATCAGAAACCACCTTAGGCAAAAACTTTCTACTAGTCCTAAGGACTACCTTATCTCTGTGGAAAGAGATAAAATCTTCTTCCACTGACAGGGCCTGTAGCTCACTTATGCGTCTGGCAGAGGTGATAGCTACTAGGAAAACGGTTTTCCAAGTTAAATACTTGAGCTCTGCAGAAGACAGAGGCTCAAGGGGTTGCATTAACTGAGCAATGCAAATATTCAGGTCCCAAGCGGGGAGCTGGTTCCCGAAAAGGAGGGTTAGTATGAAGTAACCCTTTAAAAAACTTGGAGAACACCGGGTGAGAAGAAAGGGAGGCAGGCTTCCCTGCTGACACAAAAGCAGAGACAGCTGCCAGATGAACCTTCAGGGTAGCTGGTCTAAGGCCTAGGGAATTCAGATGGACCAAATAGTCCAGTAGAATGGAAAGATCAGCAGATTCTGGGATAATCTGCCTCTCAGAGCACCAGATGGAAAACCTCTTCCACTTAGAATTATAAGTGGCCCTAGTGGAAGGCTTCCTTGAAGCCTTTAAAATATTCATGACACCTTGAGAAGGTGTAAGTCAGCAAATTCTAGCTCCTCAAGAGCCAAGCCTTGAGGTGGAGGGAATTGAGGTCCGGATACCACACTCTCCCCTGTGCACAGGCCAGTAAGTCATGGACTCTGGGCAGGCTCAGGGCAGGGTGGACTGCTAAGGACAGGAGCAGAGGGTACCAGGGCTGTCTGGCCCAATCTGGGGCAATCAGAATCACTCTGCAAGGTTGAGATCTGATTTTTACTAGTACCCTGAAAAGGAGAGGAAAGGGGGGAAGGCATACAGGAACTTCCCTTTCCAGTCCAACAGAAAGGCATCCAGAGGGACTGAGCCCAGAACTGGAGGCCTGCAACAGAAAAAGAGGAAGTTGGTGGTTGTCTGGGGCTGCAGAAAAGATCTATCTGAGGAGTGCCCCATCTGGCAAAGACAGACCCCAGCACTTGTGGATTCAGAGCCCATTCGTGATGGCCCTGAGAAATTCTGCTGAGGGCGTCCGCCAGGACATTGTCCTTCCTGGGAGATGAACCGCTATCAGGGAGGTGTTCAGGAGTAAGCCAGACCACAACTTCATTGCTTCAGTGCACAAGGCTGAAGACCGAGTGCCCTTGCTTGTTGATGTACCACATTGTGGTGGTATTGTCTGTCCTGACTTGAACCACTTTGTTCTGGACAGAATCTGAAAACACCAAGAGCTAAAAGACAGCTCTGAGTTCCAAAAGATTGATGTGGAGCAGAGACTCCTGAGGAGACCATACCCCCGAGTGGCAAGGTCGCCTGGTGAGCCCCCACCCTAACAGGGAGGCATCCGTGGTGAGGGTGAGGGAGTGAGAAATGGGAATGAAGGGAACCCCCTGTCCTAAATTGCTCTGGACCTGCCACCAGTGGAGGGCTAGGATCAGAGTTTGAGTAACTGGGACCAACTTGGTAAAGGGGTCCTTCCTTTGAGACCAATAGGCCCTCAAATGGAACTGAATGTCCCTCATCTGTAATCTTGCTCCCTGCACGACAGCTGTGGAAGCAGCCATGTGCCCGAGGAGTTGCAGAAAATGCCTTGCTGGTCGAGAGACCTGCAGGGTAAGGAGGATATCAGGCTGATGAGTCTGTCCACCCTTTCCAAGGGAAGAAAAGCCATGGCTAACCTTGTGTTCAATTCTGCGCCTATGAAAGTTAGGACCTGAACTGGTTCCAGAACTGACTTTGGTAAGTTTAGCAGGAATCCCAGGGAAGTGAGAAGCTGCTGGGTGACTTGCAAGTGGGATTTCACCTGACCTGGAGACTGACCCACAATGAGCCAGTCGTCCAGGTAGGGAAACACAGCAACCCCTTGCCTTCTTAAGTGAGCCACTACTACAGCGAGACATTTTGTGAATACCCTTGACGCAGAGGTAAGGCCGAAGGGCATTGCCCTGAACTGGTAGTGGCCTGAGGGCAGTTCGAACCTGAGGTACTTTCGGTGAGAAGGCCTGATCAGAACATGAAAATAGGCATCCTTGAGGTCCAGGGAAGCTAGCCAGTCCCCTGGCCTTAGGGAAGGCAATATCATTGCTAGAGTCAACATTTTGAACTTTGGTTTCAACAGATGCTTGTTCAAGTATCTTAAATCTAGAATGGGCCGCCATTCTCCTGTCTTTTGGGGTAAGAAAGTATCTTGAATAAAGCCCTTGCCCTGATGGCAAGGAGGAACCCTTTCCACTGCTTTGCAGTCCAGCAGAGCAGAAACCTCTGCTTCAAAAGCAAGGGCTTCTGAAGGATTTGCAGGTGGAAAATGCCTGGCTCTCATCTTTGGAAAGTGTTTGAAGCTGAGAACCAGACCCTGGCCTGCTACCTCCAGAACCCACCTGTCCATAGTTAGGGACAGCCAGTTCTGGCTGAAATAGCCAACCTGCCCCCACCGGTACAGGAGAATCGGCCCTGGACACCCCATCAGGTGCCTGGCTAGCAGCAGCCTTAGGGTTGAGGGGAGGGGACGGGTTCACTTGTGCCACGCCCACCCCTGCCTCTGAAGAAACCTCTGCGAGACAGCAGAGGAGCTTGGAATTGCAGAAAGGCTGAAAAGGGCCTGCCCTCATTCTCTGGGAGCATGCCTTTGTGGCATGGCATGCTTCTCCTTAGCCTGGGCACTTTTGCAGGTAGTTCTGTATTCATCCATCTTTTTCATATAGTTTCTCGTTGCTCCCAAAAGAGAATTTCCCACTACAGGAAAATCCATAGCCTTTGACTGGTATCTTGGGACAGATTAGTGCATCTGAGCCATGCCAACCCACGGGAAGCTACAGAAGTGGCCATGACCCTAGAAGAAACATCATTAACATCAACAGCAGTATGAAATTGAACTTTAGAGCTTCAATGCCATCAGCAGCCACCTGTTCCAACTCACTAGCCAGCTGGCCATGGGCCTGCTTGGCTAACTACAATCACTGTGTCCCACCTAGATTTCTGATATCTAGCTACATAAGCCATATAATTTGCCTGCCTGAGTCCCAAAGAAGCTGCCATATACTGTTTCTTGCCATGGCATCAATCTTCCTGGAATCCTTATCAGGAGGATGTGAGGCCAGAGGAATATAGCCTTGTCACAGGCTGCAGCTTGTACCACACCTACATGACTACACTGCTCAGTAAGAAGTCTGTTCCGAGCCTGACAAAATATACCTTCTGTCCATTTTTTATCTACAGGAGGGACAGAATGAGGATTTTTAAAATCTTTGTTGTTTGCTTCCTAAATGACTTATGCAAAGGAATAGACAACCTCCTAGACTCTGGAATATCCATCATTTCCACATAATCAGGCTCCTCTTGCTCATCCACAGCCTCCTCTAAAGGAAGCTGGAGGGGTTTCTAACCTTTTGTAAAAATAAAGAAAGAAGGGGACTCAGACAGAATAGGAGGAGATTCTAAGGTCTGTCTGGAGAGATGTCCGGTTCAATGGGCACGTCCAGATCCCCCAGCCACACATATATTGATCAAATTCTCCTCCCTCCTGTGGTTCATAAAATCCTCAACTTCAAAAATCCTGAACCACTGGGACTGAACAGACCAACCTTTTACCAGCTGTTGGTGGTTCTACAGATCCCTGAGATAGTGACTGGACAATCTGAATGGCTTTAGCTATCTCTGCAGCAGTTGGAGACACAATTTTGGACTCAGACCTACTGATTTCCTTGTCTTTTACTTGGGACTGGTTCCTCTGAACCAGCCTTCCTTTTGCCCAGATCTCGCCTGGTCAGAGGGCACTCCTCTGGTCCAGTGGGTACTGGACCGGGCTAGCCATCCGGTCAGCGGGACTTTTTGGCCTCTGATTCCCTGAGCTGGCCCAATCTCTTCTCCAGGGTGGCTGCAGGAATTTTACACACCTGGCAGTCTGACAGGAGGTGGTCAGCCCCAGACAATAAACACAAGTGGTGTGTGGGTCAGCCTTGGCAAAGCCACCAGAACATCACAGTGTTGAAACCCAGTGGGCCGGTTTTTCTTTTGGGTTTCTCAGACATAATGCCAGCCTAACCAAAACTTGCCTTTTGATGGCGGTGCCAGGCAAGACACCCTTATCGGTTCCTAACACGTGTCACTGGTATTTAGAAAAAACGTTATAATTCTGTTTTTTTTAGAACCGATAGAACAGGAACCGCACTCTAAAACCCACTGTACACTTTTAAAATGCAGAAAAAAACAACCGATCGGTTCAAAACCGAACCGATAATTAATTTTCCACACAGACTTAAATTTTAGTACTTACGGTTACCAGATAGAGCTTTAAAACCAAATCGGTAAAATAATAACTTTTGCGGTTCAAATGAACTGAAAAATACTAGCAGAACCGAGAATGAACCGAGCTGAAGGAGCTGATCTCCGGGCGACTGTTCAGTGAAGCGGAGTAAAGAATCTGACAGTTTCATTTGAAACTGCCAGATAGAGCTTTGGGCACAGCGCCCTCACGCTGTAGAACTCCAGATCTTCTGGAGTTAACTCCTTCCTCTCCGGGGCAGTTCAGCTGCAGTGGCTGACTGCTATTGTTATAATATAGCAAGACTTCATGGTGTTTGAATAATATGTTACGAACCAGAGGCTTCTCCCAAATTTTCGTAGCTGGTGACTCGTCGGAAGCCAGAGGAGTGGCTGTTATGATACAGAAAAATATACCTTTCAATCTGACGAAGGTCGTCAGAGATTTAGAAGGTAGATATATATTGGTGTCTGGATCCCTCTATAATTCCCCTGTTGTCTTAGGCTCGGTCTATGGCCCAGTTGGAGGGAATGTGGCTTTTATTATGCAGCTAGTTGACAAAATTAGCTCCCTTCTACCCACCCCTTTGATCCTAGGAGGGGATTGGAACGTAGCTCCAACTCAGGAGCTGGATAAAACTTTTAGACCACTGAGACCATTGCTTCCACCGCAATTGGCGATGAAAGAAATGGGTAACATGCTAGGTCTGGTAGACCCCTGGAGAACCCTCTACCCTCTCCAAAAAAGCTATACCTTTTTCTCTCCCCTCGACAATTCCTGGTCGCGCCTAGATTACTTTCTAATATCCACCTCCCTCATGAATAAGGTCCTCATGGCAGGTATTGAGCCCATAGTAATTTCAGATCATGCACTTGTCTGGTTTAAATTCTCTCCTCAATCTATGACTTCCCGTGATATGGTCTGGAAACTCAATACCAGCTACTAAAAGAAGAACACTCTCATTCAGATTAAATCCCTTATTAAAAACTATCTAGAAATCAACCGTGGCTCAGTGACCAGAATGGATATCTCTGGTGTTCCTTAAAATGCTTTTGAGAGGGAACTGATTAAGATTTCCTCCAGGAGAAAGAGAACCAGATCTCAGAATCTCGTCCCGCCTCTCAAATCAAATTAAGGCAGCAGAGAATTTATTGGCCACTTCTAGTTCGCTGAATAGCTTAGAACACCTCACAAACTTAAAATGAATATGAAGGCTTGATCCAGAGAAAACGGAGTTTGCTTTATTGAAAACTAAGGCTAGATATCTGGATCAGGAGAAAAGCCGAGCAGACTTCTAGCACTAAAACTGAAAAGAAGTGGAGAACTCTAGGCTGATCCCCGCTCTAGAAGACCAAGAGGGAACCATTAAAACAGAGCCCAGAGACATAGCAACAATCTTTAAAGACTACTACCAAAACCTATACAACCCGAATGCACCCTCTTCCCTTCACTCAGGACAAGAGGATTTTTTTCAGTCACTGACACTCCCTCGTCTCTTGGAGGATCAGGTGGCCTTTCTCTCCTCACCTCTTTCCCAAGAGGAGGTAGAACAGGCTATTCAAAGTTTACCGTCAGATAAAGCTCCTGGCCCGGATGGGTTTCCAGCCAATTTTTACAAGGCCTTCCGTCAGGATTAGGTTCCCCTCCTTCTAGACCTATACAACTACCTGCTGACTGCAGATACCCTGGATCCTTCCCTTCTGGAGGCCATTATTGTATTGATTCCTAAAATGGCTGAACCCTCCCGAAACCCGGCTAATTACAGGCCAATCTCACTTCTTAATTGCGATGTTAAAATCCTGTCCAAGATTCTTGCCTCTCGCATCAAACAAGTATGGGCCTCATTACTGAGTATTGAACAGGTAGGATTTGTACAAGGGAGATCAGTGATGGATCACATTAGATTGCTCTCTCACGTGCTCAGGGCTGCTCAAACTTCCCAGGTTCTTATGGCATTGGTGGCACTGGACGCGGAGAAAGCGTTTGACCGTGTTAATTGGGAATTCCTATGGTATACCATGTCCAGGTTCGGCTTTCCGAGTGAGTTCATAAGGTGGATCAGAGTTTTATATAGGGCTCCCACGGCAAAAATTTATTGTAATGGGATCCTCTCATCCCCCATACTGCTCCACTCTGGAACCCGACAGGGCTGCCCCCATCCCCGTTTTTATTTAACCTCTATCTGGAACCACTATTGGTCAGTCTTAAAACGCCCAGGGATTCAGGGATCCCTGTCCTCAAGCAAACCATCAAGATTTCAGTATATCGGATGATATTCTGCTACAATTAGCTAACCGGTTGAATCCACGAGTTGTAATGAGGATAATCTCAATTTGGAGAACTATCCAATTATAAGCTTAATCTAGCAAAGACTGAGATTTTCCCACTTAATGTACACCTCACCCCGATTTCCGTTTCCCATCTGGGCATGAAGTGGACCCCATCTCACTTGAAATACGTCGGTATTTACTTGGCGCGAGACCCTTCCCTAATCAGGAAGCTAAAACTAGAAGACTTATCAGTAAGAATTAAGTCGGACCTGCAAAGATGGGGGAAACTACCATTACCAGTGGGGGCCCGGATCAGCATTATCAAAATGAACATTCTTCCCTTTTTATCCCCTGAACCTCCTAGACATCTGGTTACCAAGGTCCTTTTCAAGAAAATCATTCGACCTAACCGAATTTATTTGGAATCATAAATCTCCAGGAGGCCTCGCTAAACTGTGTCTCCCCAAAGAAATGGGGGGCCTCAGATTACCGAATTTCGAGCTCTACTACTGGTCTAGTCACCTTACCAAAGCAGGAAATGGCTGGGAGATATGAAAGATGTTTACCTCCACATGGCTAGACCTGGATCTGGATCTCATCACCCTCATAACATAAACCCCTCCAGCCTTTTCTATAGTGGCTTTGCGTCTCTCCCGAGCGATCCAAGACTCCCAGTAGGTGTCACAGTCAAGGTGCTTAACCAATTTTTCTCCTCCACCAGAATCCGCTATACTAAGGACCCTGGCCAACCACTGATGGGTAACCTTAATATTAAGATCGGGGACAAAACGCTAGTCCCTAATTGGCTACACTCAATTCAGGAGCTCTCAGTGGAGGACCTTTATGTTCAAGGTAAACAGGGCCTATTAACAGACCTACTACTTGCCCTAAATATTCCCACTAAGGCCCTGTTTAAAATATATCAACTAAAACACCTAGTAGACAAAGAGTTTGGTGTAACAATATCCCCTTCAGTTATCAAACCACTAATAGAGGAGGTTAAGGACAGCGTGGTTAAAACTCACACGGAGTGTCTAGGCTGTATACCTATCTCCTGAAACTTGCTCACCCTACCCCTCTAACTGGTTCCAAGGCCTGGGCAGTATCCTCATCAGGCTCCCCGTATCCATGGGGACAGATCTGGAAAGACCTGTATATCTACAATACTCTAGATAGGAATAGGATGACTCAATACTTCATAATCAATAACATGTATTTCACACCAGTTCGGAAATCAAAATTTGGCCCTTCTGCTCCTTTGAAATGTTTCAGATGCGGGGAAGAACAGGGAGACCTTCCTCACATCTTCTGGCACTGTCCTAAAGTGGCTCCTCTCTGGAAGACTATTAGTGACAAATTGGATCCCATGTTAGTCTAGAAACCTTCTCACATTAGAGACCTGTATCATAGGGGACTACACAGGTATCAGGATCAAAGAAAGGAAGTACCATATAGCACTTATCGGCCATGGCAGTCAAGAGACTGATCCTCCGACACTGGACAGACAGTCTTGAGATCTCATATCTAGACTGGGTGGAAGAAATGTCCCAGTGTTTCAAAGTTGAGAAACTGATTGCTAACTCAGATCCTCCCCAATGGCCTTTCAGAAGAAATGGGGCAAACTATATGGTCTGTATCTTCACTGACCGAGACTCCTAGATATTTAAGGAACCTAAATGCAGGATGCAGTCCCAAGATCTGGACTCTCCAGTACTCCTAGTTCTTCCTCTGTAGAAATCTCACAACCCCTCACCCTGGGACTCTGATGCTACTAGACTCCCGAGTGCTGTTTTAGATTAAGTATCCTAGGATACCTAGCCACTAGAGATAGCAATATATTTCTTCCCTTAGTGGTGACGCCCTCACTGGGGTTGGGGAGGGGGGGGATAGTTGTTCTGGTTATCCAGTTACAGTCTTTTCTGATTCCTTTTGGTACCTTTACTCTATATTCTTCTTTTGTCCAGTAACATTATATATCCAACTATGGAATTTATTAAGTGTATGTATGATGTTTAGATGTCACTGTTTAAATTGATGTATGTACAATTGAAAATTAATAAAAAGAGAATTTCAAAAAAAAAAATACACCCCTGAGGGGCAACACTGTACCTGCCAGCCCACTTTCCAAAAACAGGTTCTGAGAGGGAAGGCAGGGAGGGAGGTCAGAATACAGCAAGACTCCATTAGAAGAAACACAGTTACTAAGGTGAGTAATTTTTTCTTCAAACAACATGAAGTCTTGCTGTATTCTGACATATGCAGACTACCAAGCAGTACTGCCATGGAGGGGTGTACCGAACCTATTTTGGGAATAGGCTCTGCAATACTGCTTTTCCAAACCGAGCATCACTCCTAGTCTGGATATGTAGAGAGTAATGCTTGGTAAAAGTATGGACAGTTTTCCAGGTGGCTGATTTACATATCTCTAGTAAAGGTATATCCCTGGCAGCAGCCAGACAAGCAGCTGTACCCCTAGTTGAATGAGCCCTCAGGCCTGAGAGGGGTATTTTGTTTAGCTTTTCATAGCAGAATTGTATACAAGAGACAATCCACCTGGCAACAACTCTCTTAGTAGCAAGTTTACCTTTTCCCACTTCACCCTAAGTAAGAAACAATTGAGGACAGTCAAACCTAAGTGCCGTAGTATGCTCAATGTAGTATCTAAGTGCCCTCTTAATATCCAAACTGTGTAATCTTCTTTCTCCTGAAGAAGAATGATTAGTGAACAACACAGGAAGAGATATGGACTGGTTCAGATGAAAATGTGAAACCACTTTGGGTAAGAACCTCCTATTGGTTCTAATGACCATCTTATCTCTGTGGAATGAGATAAAATCCGGCTCCGCTGACAGAGCTTGTAATTCACTAATACAGCTGGCAGAAGTGATAGCTACCAGGAACACAGTTTTCCAAGTCAAATACTTGAGTTCTGCTGAAGCCAATGGCTTGAAAGGGGGTTGCATAAGCTGAGCAATGCAAACATTAAGATCCCAAGCAGGGATCCCTAAAGGGAGGGTTGGTATGAACCAAACCTTTAAAACTTACAGAAGACAGGATGAGATGCCAGGGAGGAAACCTTCCCCACTGACAGGAATGCAGGGACAGCTGCTAAATGAACTTTCTGAATGGCTGGCCTGAGGCCTAGACTATTGAGATGAACCATGTAATCCAGAACTGTAGCCAGATCAGCAGTATCTGGTAATACATCCTTATTGGAGCACCAAATGCTGAATCTCTTCCATTTGGAATTATAAGTTTTTCTGGTGGCAGGTTTTTGAGAGGCTTTGAGAATATCCAGAACCCCCTGAGACAGGTGCAGACTTGAATGCTTTAACTCTTCAAGAGCCAAGCCTTGAGGTTGAGAGACCGAAGGCTGGGGTACCAGATTCTTTCTTGAGAGGAGGTTAACAGATTGTGCGGATGGACTGCTAGGGACATCAATAGAGGATACCAAGGCTATCTGGCCCAGTCTGGTGTAATCAGGATCACCTTGCATGGCTGTGACCTGATTTTGACCAGTACAATGAATAACAGAGGAAAAGGAGGAAAGGCATACAGGAATTTTCGCCCCCAGTCCAGAGCCAGAGCATCCAGGGGAACTGTGCCCATGACTGGAGGTCTGCAACAGAAGAGGAGAAGTTGATGATTGTCTGGAGCTGCAAAGAGATCTATTTCTGGAGTGCCCCACCTGGAAAAAATTACTTTCAATATGAAGGGGTCCAGGGTCCATTCGTGATGGCCCTGAGAGATCCTGCTCAGGGCATCTGCTAGCACATTGTCATTCCCTAGAAGATGGACTGCTACTAGGGATGCCTGCAGGACATAAGTCAGAGACCATATTTTCATGGTTTCTGTGCACAAGGCCATAGACCGAGTGCCTACCTGCTTGTTGATGTACAGTAGCAGCCACAGACACTGCCAGCTATTTCCCAAAATGTCTGTGATATTTCCAGATATATCTAATGCTTTCTCCATTTCAACAGTAGGGGCAGCAGAGAGAAACTCTTTAGAAATTTTGAGAAATATCTGGAAATAGCTGGCAATGTCTGTGGCTACTACTGTACCACATGGTGGTGGTGTTGTCTGTCTTTACCTGAACCACCTTGTTCCTTACTTAGTCCGATAAAGCTTGGAGAGCCAGGAATACTGCCTTGAGTTCCAGAAGATTGATATAAAGTACAGACTCCTGAGTGGACCACATCCCTTGTGCTGTGAGGGCTCCTAAGTGAGCTCCCCAGCCCAGGAGAGAGACATCTGTGGTTACACCACTGAATGAGTCTGACTGATGAATGGAATTCCTTGTCTGAGATTGTCCTGATCCAACCACCATTAGAGAGCTTGGATCAGAATCTGAGTCACTGGAATCAATTTGGTTAGAGAATCTTTTTTCTGAGACCAAAAAGACCTCAGATGGAACTGAATGGCCCTCATTTGAAATCTGGCTCCTTGTACCACCACAGTGGAAGCTGCCATGTGGCTCAGGAGCTGAAGAAAATGTCTTGCTGGTCAAGACACCAGAAGGCAGAAAGAAGAAGCAAGATCTGTAAGGGCCTTCACCCTTTCCAAGGGAAGAAAAACCTTTGCTTGGACAGTATCCAGCTCTACCCCATGAAGGTAAGGAGTGGTACTGATTCGAGAACTGACTTTGGTAAATTGAGAAGGAACCCTAGGGAAGTGAGCAACTGTTGTGTCACTTGTAGGTCTGACTTGACTTGGTCTGGAGACTGTCCTACGAAGAACCAGTCATCCAGGTATGGAAAATTGAGATATTCTGTCTCCTAAGAAAGGCTACTACTACTACTACTACTACTACCGTTAGGCATTTTGTGAACACCCTTGGAGCTGATGTCAGGCCGAAGGGCATTGCTCTGAATTGATAATGGCCTGAAGGCAATTCGAACCTGAGGTACTTTCTGTGGGAGCACCTGATTGGGATGTGAAAGTAGGCATACTTGAGGTCCAGGGAAGCTAACCAATCCCCTGGCCTTAGGGAAGAATTACTCCCAGAGTCACCATTTTGAATCTTGGCTTTAAAAGGTGCTTGTTTAGGTATCTTAGGTCTAGGATGGGCTGCCACTCCCCTGTCTTTTTTGGGGTAAAGAAGTATCTGGAATACAATCCCTTGCCCCTGTACTGAGTAGGAACCCTCTCTACAGCCCTGAGGGCTAGTAGAGAAAACACCTCCGCGTCTAGAGCAGTGGTCTCGGAAAGGTTTGCAGGTGGAAAGGATATGGTCCTCAATTTTTTAAATTTTGCAAAACCGAGAGCCAATCCCTGGCTTTCTACCTCCAGGACCCACCTGTCTGAGGTAACAGACTTCCAGGCCTGTAAGTAATAAGCCAGCCTGCCTCCTACGGGGATTTGGGAGTCGACCCAGGCTGACACATCAGAGTGTCTGCTTGGCAGGAGCCTTGGACTGAGATGAGGATGTAGCTCTGCTCATTCCCCTTCTGCCTGTCCCTCTGAAGAACCCCCTCTGAGGAAAAGGAGAGAAGGCCTGTGACTGGTAGAAAGACCTGTGAAAAGGCCTGCCCCTACTGCTAGACTGCTGCCTCTGAGGAGTTGCCTGCCTTTCCTTGGCCTGTTCACTCCCGTAGGTGGTCCGGTACTCATCCATTTTCTTCATGTAATTCTCTGTCTGCTCCCCCTGTGAGAGGCTAGTACATCTGAGCCAAGCAAATCTCCAAAGAGACACAGATGTAGCCATGACTCATGAAGCCACATCATTTGAGTCCACAGCAGCATGAAATTGAACCTTGGATGCCTTGATCCCATCAGCAGCCACCTCCTCCAGCTCTTTGGCTAGCTGGGGAGAGGTCTGTTTAGCCAGTTCCAGAACAGTATCCCATCTGGATTTCTGGTATCTGGCTGTGTAGGCCATATAATTCACCTGCCTGAGTCCCAAGGAGGATGCCAAGTATTGCTTTTTGGTCATAGCATCCACCTTCCTAAAGTCTTTATCTGGGGGGTGTGAAGTCAAAGGTATGTTAGCCTTGTCACAGGCTGCAGCCTGCACTACCCCAACTTGGCTGCATTGGTGGAACAAGAACTCTGTACTCGAGCCTGAAAGCATGTACTTCCTGTCCATTCTTTTATCTACAGGAGGTAAAGAATTTGGAGTTTGACGAACGTTCTGTATCTGTTTCCCAAAAGATTTATGGAGGGTAATAGACAACCTTTTGGACTCTGGGATGTCTATCATTTCCACGAAATCAGGCTCCTCTTGTTCCTCAACAGCTTCAAGCAAGGGAAGCTGGAGGATCTCAGCCACCTTCTTGTAGAACAAATAGTGGGAAGGGGACTCAGAAAGCCTGGGAGGGGAAACATCAGAAGGCCTGTCTGGGGAGATGTCTGGTTCAATGGGCTCATCCAGACCTTCATCACCATCATCATCATCATCATCATCATCATCATCATCATCATCCTGTTCTTCCTCCCCCTCCCATTCTGGTTCATTAAATTAATCCGGAACATATTCCGGAACCGGGGGAACTGACCGAACGCCTACCGAGAGGTGCTGGATTGGACGGAACCAGACGGAGCGATTCTACAATGCTTATTGTCCTGGCTATTTCTTCGGTGGTTGGACGCTGCAGTTCTGGATCCAAACCGGCCGACTTCCTTTTTCGTTTCGATGGAACCGACCCCTCAGGATTTGATCTCCTCTTGCCCAAGGGATTATCGCTCAGGTCAGTGCGCACTCCCTCAGATTTGGTCAGAACCGAACAGGGCTGGCCATCCGGATTATCGGACTACTCGGTCTCCTTTTCCCTGAGCCTACCCAACCTCTTTTCTAGGGTGGCCTTCGGGAAATTTTTACAGATTTGGCAGTCTGAATTGAGGTGGTCAAACCCCAGACAATAAACACAAGTCGTGTGAGAGTCTGCCTTAGCAAAGGCATCCCCACACTCACCACAGTGTTGAAACCCAGTGGGCCTGGTTTTTTTCTTGGGTTTCTCAGACATGGCCAGGCTACAAACTTGCCCTTTACAGCTTAATAGCCAGGTAATAACCTCCTATCAATTACCAACCATGTTACAGGTCGTGGAAAAAAACGTATAAAATACCTTTTTTTTTTAAACCAATAGGAACCAGTACCTCACACTACAAAAAAGAAGAATGAATAAACCCTATCACAATCGGTTCCTAACCGGATCGATCAACAGGTTTTACAATTTCCACACAGAAAAAATACACAAATAAACCAAAAGTTCACTACCTACAACACTTACTGTACCGCAGACAGGGATTTGAAGCCGAAACATAAACAAAATCGGTAGTTAAACCGATGGATTTTCAAACTGAACCGACTAAGTGAAGGCGCAATCTCTGGAGCGACTGTTCAGTTAGGTGGAGTAAAGAATCTGACGGTTACACTTTGAAGTGCTGCAGACAGAGGTTTGAACCAAGCTCAAACTCAATGTTCTATACTTCTTGCATAGAGTTAACTCTTTTCTCTCCACAGCAGTTCGAGTGCTGGGGCTAACTGCATATGTCAGACTACAGCAAGACTTCATGTTGTTTGAATACAGAGTAGTCAACCCAGCACAGGGCTGAGTACAAACCAAGTGTTAATTAACTTTAGAAGTGGCAAGGATGAACAACTAACATAACACAAACATGGCAAACAACACCTGCAACAATAGCTTTGACATTAAAATGAAGCAGATTCTGTCACAGATCGAGGAAGACACAGAGCCACTTGAAGACTCCATAGAAAGCGAGCACAATCCAGGTCATCCTACTGAAGATTGTGTACAAGCATCAACAAGTTCGGTAGCAGTAAACGAGGATGCCATAGCCAATTTTATTGAATCAGAAAAGAACTATAATATAAACCGTAAAACATCACTGGATGTGCAGAACTTACAACAGTACATAAAAGATACTTTCCAAACAGAAACCCTGCTCCGTGCAATTCAACCAGCAGAACTAGAAAAGATGTTATCCAATTATTTCATGACATGCGAGAAAAAAAATGGAGATGGCTATGAGCCACTCAGCCTTAGAGGAACCTTCCAAAGTATTGAAAGATACCTCACAGGAAATGCCCAGCATCTCTATCCACCTCCCCCTTATTTGAAAGGACAAAGTCCTTATAGCAAAACAAAAGTGACTGAAAAACAGTGGTAAGGGCAACAAACCCAAGGCAGCAGACGAGCTGACAGATAGCCTTATTGACAAACTGTACCAGTGCCACCAACTGGGGCTACACAACCCGGAAGAAAAAATTACTCACCATAGCAATCTTGTTTCTTCAAAGGGATCACTCGTTATGATTAAACAAATGAAGGAGAGCTCTCCGGAATGTCTTCACTAGGCAGGTGGAGTAAAGAATCTGAAGCACTCAGAGTACAACAGTTGCTAGGGCAGCAGTTTGAAAGTGGCATGAGCCAATTGAGAGTTCCATAATTTGCATATAATTCCATCTCTCTGGGCAGTCCAACACAGGAGGCTGACTGCATTTGTTTAATCATAATGAGTGATTCCTGGGGTTAGAAGCACTCTTGAACACCATGTAGCTAACTGTATGTGCTTTGGTGTAAGGAGAACTACAGAAATGTGAAATATCTGATGGAGAGACGTAGAATTAAAGGAAGATGAAAATAATACCAGTTACCTCTAATACAACAGTGAGCAACAGACTAAGACACAAACTGGAAAAAATCCAAAAGACACAAGAAAACTTAAGCCACGAGCCTATGCCATGCAAGAGGCAAGTCTAAAATGCCCAGTACAGAACTACTGCCTCTACTCAAAAAACAAACCACCAATATGCAACAAGCAAGAAGCACCTTTTTTCTTAGCAGTTATCAACAATGCTAAGAAGCTACAACAGGGGAAATGAAAATTACATACCTACCATAATTCTTGACCTTCTCATGTATCTTCACCATTCATTACTGATGGGTGCAAGCTGGAGGGCCTACCCCCACGGGAGTTTTTTTTTTTAGAGGTGGCGTGATCGTCCCCGAGTGGCGCATTGCGTTGATGTGCGAGGCGGGACGTTAGGTGCCGCGGGCTCCTCCTCCATCCCAGTTCTGTTAGCCGGAGAGGCGAAATAAGGATAAGAAAAAAAGAGTGAGGCAAGAGAGACGAGGGATAGAAACAAGCATTTGCCAATGCCGAATGTTGTCGCACTGGCATTGGCAGTGGGAGTGGTGGAGCTAGAGACGCATAACGCTGTGATTTTGTTAATGTGTCCCAAAAGGTGATTTTGCACAGTGAGCACGCCACTGTGTGCCACAGCTGCGGAAGGATATTTTAGGCAGGCTGTGAAAAATGTCAGCTGGACTGTTAATAAGGAGGTGTGCACAAATACCAGTGGTGAAAATGTGGCATGAAAATATTGCAGATTGATGAAGTTACAAGTGTGCATGGAAACTGCACAATGCACACTTGCAACAGAATCATTTTAGGGACTTTCGGCACCAAATTTTCAACAGAGGCATTTTAGGACGTCTGCTCATAAATAGTGTCACTGTCATTTCCTGGAACTGTCCCGAAAACTGATTTTGCACAGCGACCATGCAATCCTGCGCCGGACGTACGAAAACACATTTCAGCCAGCTGCACTGTTTATAAGGAGGTATGGAAAAATGCCAGTGATGAACAGCTGGAGTGAAACTATTACAAATTCACAAAGTCATGAGCGTGCGTGAAAACTTAGAAACACAGAAACATAGACTTTGACGGCAGATAAGGACTGCTTGGCCCATCTAGTCTGCCAATTTCTCTACCTACAGGATAGGCTGCAGATCCTAGTTAACCAACAGCCTATTTCTTCCTACCCCACATGCATTCTTGAATTCTCCCATAGTTTTAGACCCACAACCTCCTCAGGAAGGCTGTTCCATGCATCCACTACCCTCTCTGTGAAATAATACTTCCTCACATTGCCCCTGAACCACCCCCCCATCTTTAAATTGTGTTCCCTTGTTCTTGCACGTCTCTTTTTCTGAAAGATGCTACCCTCTTGGACTTTGTTGAGTCCACTGAGGTACTTTAAAGTTTCTATCATGTCCCCCCTCTCCCTTCTTTCCTCAAGGGTATACATATTAAGCTCCTTTAGTCTCTCCTCATACGGCTTCTTTTGCAGACCCTGCACCATTTTAGTTGCCCTCCTCTGGACTGCCTCTATCCTGTCTATGTCCCTGTGGAGATGAGGTCTCCAGAACTGGACGCAGTACTCCAGATGGGGTCTCACCAACTGTCTGTACATAGGGATAACAACTTCTTGTTTTCTGCTGCTGATGCCTCTCCCTATGCATCCCAGTATACCCTCAGCCCTCCCTACTGCCTTCTCACATTGCTTGCTAACCTTAGGTCATCTGATATGATTACCCCAAGTCCCTTTCCTTTTTGTTGTTGTTACTACCTCCCCCATTATGTATTCTTCCCTGGGTTCTTGTTTCCCAGGTGCATTATTTGCACTTCTTTGCATTGAATCCTAGCTGCCATACTTCTGACCATTCCTCCAACCTTGCCAAGTCCCTTCTCATCCTTTCCACACCTTCTTGTGTATCAACCCTGTTGCAGATCTTTGTGTCATCTGCAAAGATGCATACTTTTCCTTCCAGTCCCTCTGCAATGTCACTTGTGAAGACATTAAAAAGGTTTGGACCCAATACTGAACCCTGCGGTACCCCACTAGTGATCCCTCTTTCTTCAGAGTGGACTCCATTTACAATTGCCTTCTGTGTCCTGTTGTCCAGCCAATGTTTTACCCAAGCTACCACCCTGGGACCCACTCCCAGGCTGGTTAATTTGACTATTAATCTTTTGTGTGGGACTGTGTCAAATGCCTTGCTAAAGTCTAGGTAGGCCATGTCCACAGCCCCTCCCTGGTCTACTACTTTGGTCATCTAGTCAAAGAAATCTATTAGATGGCTGACATGACCTTCCTGCTGTGAACCCATGCTGCCTTGGGTCCTGTGCCCCACTGGCCTCTAGGTACTCAACTATTCTTTCCTTCAGAAGTGACTCCATCACTTTCCCTACCACAGAGGTCAAACTGACAGGTCTGTAGTTTCCTGCCTCTGTCTTGGTCCCACTTTTGTGAAGGGGAATCGCATCCGCCTTCCTCCATTCCTCGGGTACCACACCATCCTCCCATGATTTATTAAAAAGAGTAGCCAGTGGTTTCACTAGTTCCCCCTTAATTCATTTAGAATTCTGGGGTGAATTCCATCAGGCCCCATTGCTTTGTCCACCTTCAGTTTTAGGAGTTCTTGCAGAACCCTTTCTTCTGTGAAAGGACTGGGATTGACCCCCCTATCAAGAGTTCTTCTGTTAATTGGATTAGGCACTTCCCCCTCCTCTTTTGTGAATGCTGAGCAGAAATATTCGTTCAGTATCCCTGCTTTTTCACTGTCCCCCTCTGCCCACCCACCGTTCATTCTATTCAGCCTCACTATCCCTCCCTTTGTCTTTCTACGCTCGCTGATGTACCTATAAAAGGTTTTATCCCCCTTCTTAACCGAGTTGGCTATCTTTTCCTCAGTTTGGGCCTTTGCTATTCTGACTTCCTTCCCTGCTTCCTTCTGCCTTAACTGGTACAGCTCTCTGTCCTTCTCCTTCTGTGTTTCCTTATACTTCCGGAATGCTATCTTTTTCTTCCTGACTTTCACAGCCACCTTTTTGAGAACCATAGTGGCTTTTTCTTTCATTTTGATTTGTTTATTTGCTTCACACAAAGGCTTGTTGCCTCTGTGATAGCAGTTTTGATGATTCCCCATTATTGCTCCACACCTCCTTCTAGCCTGTTTGCTAGTGCTTTTCTGAGGCACTCTCCCATCTTGCCAAAGTCAGCCCTCCTGAAGTCCAGTACCCTCACTTTTGTATGGCTTGACTCTGTAGCTGAGTTTAATGTGAACCACACTGTTTGATGGTCACTTGTTCCCAGATGGCAACCCACTTCTAGATCTGAGATCCTGTCACTGCCCCGTTTGAGAGTACGAGGTCTAAGATTGCTCCCTCACGAGTGGGTTCGAAACTAGTTGTCTGAGGCCTGCCACCTGTAGGGCATCAAGAATGGCCCTGCTCTTAGATGTGGCTGCAGCAAATGTGCTCCAGTTAACATCTGGCACATTCAGGTCTCCCATCAACAGTATCTCCCCTTTCTCTGCCATTCTAAGAATGCTTTCTATCATATCCTTGTCCATTTCCTCCCCCTGACATGGGGGTCTGTACACAACCCCTGTGTGGATTGTGGTGCCTTTTCCAGTCTCCAAGGTGACCCACAGTGCCTCCTCTCCTCCCTGTTTACTCATTTGTTCAGTTGTTTCAAACAACATGAAGTCTAGCTATATTATGACATATGCAGTGAGTCCCAACCTTCGAACTGCTCCGGAGGTGAAAGAGTTAACTTTCCATGCCAGGCATGGAACCTTGAGCGCGAGCTTGGTTGAAAACTCTGTCTGTTGTTAATCAAACTCAAACTGTAAGATTCTTTACTCCGCCTCACTGAACAGTCGCTCCGGAGATTTCTCCTTCTGCTCGGTTCGTTTTGTCGGTTAAAGTATTATTTTATTGGTTTTTTGACCGAAATTAAACCGCAACCGGTTGGTTCAAGCTCTGTCTGTGGTATTGTAAGTATTAAATAGGCTTACATTATAATTATTCTGTGTGGAACTTGTAAATGCTTTTCGGTTCGGTTTGAACCAATCAGGTTATTTTCAAAAGTTACTAGTCCTTATTTAGAGTGTGGTTTCCGGTTCTTATCGGTTCTAAAAAAAATGGATTTCATTACGGTTTTTTCCACGACCCGTGACACGGTTGGGAACCGATAAGAGAGTCTTGCTTGGCGGATTGCCATAAACGGGTAAGTTTGGTTAGGCTGGCATTATGTTTGAGAAACCCAAAAGAAAAACCGGGCCCACTGGGTTTCAGCACTGTAGTGTTTGTGGGAAGCCTTTGCTAAGGCTGACCCACCACCTATGTGTGTATTGTCTGGGGTTTGACCACCTCATTGCAGACTGCCAGATTTGTAAAATTTCCTGCTGTCACCATAGAAAGAGAGTTGGTAGGCTCAGGGAAGGGAGGCCAAAAAGTCCGCTGACGGGATGGCCAGCCCGGTTCAGGTCCAACCGAACCGGAGGGAGTGCCCTCTGACCAGGGCAATACTTCCTCAGGCAAACGAAGAGCCAGCTCGGAGGAGCTGGTTCCAACTAAAAGCACTAGAAAGTCAGCTGGTGTGGAGCCAAAAGTTCTCTCTCCAACCGCTGAGGAGATAGCTAAAGCAATTCAAATTGTCCAGTCACTTTCCCTGGTTCTGACCGAACCGACACCATCAGGGAAGCGCTCGGTTCGGCCAGTTCCACCGGTTCAAGATTATGATTTTGAGGATTTTTATGAACCAGAGGAAGGGGAAGAGGAGTATGAGGAGAGTGAATGTGGTTTTGAAAGTCTGGATGTGCCCATTTGAACCGGACATCTCTCCAGACAGACCGTTAGGGGTTTCTCCTCCTAGGCTTTCTGAGTCCCCTTCTCATTTTATGTTCTATAAAAAAGTTGCTGAAACTCTTCAGCTCCATGTTGAGGAAGCTGTTGATGACCAAGAGGAGCCTGATTATGTAGAAATGATGGATATTCCAGAGTCTAGGAGACTGTCTATTCCTTTGCATAAATCCTTTCGGAAACAGACAGTAAAAATTCTAAAAACTCCTCACACTATACCTCCTGTTGATAAAAGGATGGACAAGAGGTATACATTATTAGGCTTTGATACGGAGTTCCTCACACAGCAATGCAGCCATGTGGGGGTAGTGCAGGCTGCAGCCTGTGACAAGGCAAATATTCCTCTAGCTCGCACCCCTGAAAAGGACTCCAGGAGGGTTGATGCCATGGCAAAGAAACAGTACATGGCAGCATCTTTGGGACTCAGACAGGTAAATTATGGCTATGCTGCTTGGTACCAGAAATCCAGATGGGATACTGTGCTGGCTCTAGCAAAACAGGTCCCTGACCAGCTTGCCAGGGAACTGGAACAGGTGGCTGCAGATGGTATTGAGGCATCCAAGGTGCAATTTCATGCTGCAGTAGACTCTAATGATGTGTTATCAAGGGTCATGGCTACATCTGTGGCACTTCGCAGAATGGCTTGGCTCAGATGTACTACCCTGTCACAGGATACCCAGTCTAAGGACATGAATTTTCCTGTTGTGGGCAATTCTCTGTTTGGGGAGCAGACAGAGAATTACATGAAGAAAATGGATGAATATAGGACCACCTATGGGAGTGCACAGGCCAAGGAAAGGCAGGCCACTCCTAAAAGGCAGCATCCCAGGGGCAGGGGCAGGCCTTTTCATAGGCCTTTTTACCAAGCCCAGGCCTCCTCTTCTGCTTATGCCCAGAGGGAGTTCTTTAGAGGGAGAGGCAGAAGGGGTGCAAGCAAGCCTGCTTCCACCCCTCAGCCCAAAGCCCCTGCCAAGCTGGCACCCTGATGGGGTAGCCAGGGCCGATTCTCCTCTACCTGTAGGGGGAAGGCTGGCTTACTTTGTCCAGAACTGGAAGTCTCTAACATCAGACAAGTGGGTCCTGAAAGCAGTAAGCCAGGGACTGGTTCTCAGCTTCAAAAAATTTCCAAAGATGAGAGCCAGGTCCTTTCTACCTGCAAATCCATCAGAGGCACTTGCCCTAGAAACAGAAGTTTCTACCCTCCTGGCTCTCAGAGCTGTGGAAAGGGTTCCTCCCCTACACCAGGGCAAAGGGTTGTACTCCAGGTACTTCCTTACCCCAAAAAAGACAGGAGAATGGCGGCCCATCCTGGATCTCAGATACCTAAACATGCACCTTTTAAAACCAAAATTCAAAATGTTGACTCTGGGAATTATTTTACCCTCTCTAAGGCCAGAGGACTGGCTAGCGTCCCTGGACCTCAAGGATGCCTACTTCCATGTTCTTATCAGAAGCTCCCATCGAAAGTACCTCAGATTCGAACTGCCCTCAGGCCATTACCAGTTCAGAGCAATGCCCTTCGGCCTCACCTCTGCCCCGAGGGTATTCACAAAATGCCTGGCAGAAGCAGTTGCCCACTTAAGAAGGCAAAAGATTGCCATTTTTCCTTACCTGGATGACTGGCTCATAGTAGGCCAGTCTCCAGAACAAGTCAAATTACACCTCCAGGTAACTCAGCAACTGCTCACATCTCTAGGTTTCCTTCTCAATCTTCCAAAGTCAGTTCTAGAGCCTGTCCAGCTTCTCACCTTCATAGGTGCAGAACTGAACACAAAAGAGGCCAGAGCCTTCCTTCCTCTGGAAAGAGCAAGGATCTTGGTCTCTCTGGCCTCCTCTTTCACCCTGCAGGTCTCTTGACCAGCAAGACATTTTCAGCAGCTCCTGGGGCACATGGCTGCTTCTACAGCAGTTGTGCAGTGAGCAAGATTTCAGATGAGGGACATCCAGTTCCATTTGAGAGCCTTTTGGTCTCAAAGGAGAGACCCTCTGACCAAATTGATCCCAGTGACTCGAACCCTGATCCAAGCCCTTCAGTGATGGCAGGACCAGAGCAATCCTGAGACAGGGGTCCCCTTCACCCTCAGTCTCACTCCTTAATCCTTACTACAGATGCATCCTTCTTGGGGTGGGAGCTCACATGGCGATCTCACTACCCAGGGATTGGTCCCCTCAGGAATCTCTGCTCCACATCAATCTGTTGGAACTCAGAGGTTTTCTAGCACTTCAAGTTTTTCCACCTCTGTTCAGAACAAAGTTGTACAGATCAGAACAGACAACACCACTACAATGTGGTACATCAATACGCAAGGAGGCACTCGGTCTACGGCCTTGTGCACCGAAGCAATGAAGTTGTGGTCTCTGGCGTATTCTCTGAACACCTCCCTTATGGCAGTTCACCTCCCAGGCAAGGACAATGTCCTGGCAGATGCTCTCAGCAGGATTTCCTAGGGCCATCACGAATGGTCACTGGATCCCCTAGTATTGGAGGTAGTATTTGCCAGATGGGGCACCCCGCAGATAGATCTTTTTGCAGCCCCAGACAATCACCAACTTCCCCTTTTTTGCTGCAGGCGCCCAGTGTTGGGCTCAGTCCCTCTGAATGCCTACCTTCTCAGTTGGGAAGGGAAGTTTCTCTATGCTTCCCCCCTTCCCTCTTCTGTTCAAGGTGCTAGTCAAAATCAGATCTCAACCCTGCAAGATGATCCTGATTGTTCCAGATTGGGCCAGGCAGCCCTGGTACCCACTCCTTATGTCCTTAGCAGTCCACCTTCCCCTGTGTCTTCCCCGGAATCACAACCTGTTATCCTGTGCTCAGGGGAGGGTTTGGTACCTGAATCTCAAATCTCTCAATCTCAAGGCCTGGCTCTTGAAGAGTTAGAGTTTGCTGACCTACACCTCTCCCAAGGTGTATTGGATATATTGAAGGCTTCTAGGAAGCCATCCACCAAAGCTACTTATAATTCCAAATGGAAGAGATTTTCCATTTGGTGCTCTAACAACATATTTCCCAGAATCTGCTGGCTTACCCACAGTCCTGGATTATATGGTGCATTTGAATACTTTGGGGCTGGGGCCAGCTACTCTAAAAGTGCACCTGGCAGCCGTGTCTGCTTTCTTATCAGCAGGTAAACCCTCTTCTCTTCGGCTCATCCTGTATTCTCCAAGTTTTTCAAGGGGTTGCTTCACACCAACCCTCCATTCAGGGATCCTGCCCCTGCCTGGGATCTTAATATTTGCATTGCTCAGCTCATGCAACCCCCTTTTGAGCCCTTGTCTTCAGCAGAGCTTAAGTACTTGACTTGGAAAACTGTGTTTTTGGTAGCCATCACTTCTTCCAGGCGCATAAGTGAATTACAAGCATTGTCAGTGGAACCTGATTTTATCTCCTTTCATAGAGATAAGGTGGTCGTCAGGACTAACAGAAAGTTCTTGCCTAAGGTGGTTTCAGACTTCCACCTTAATCAATCTACGTCTCTCCCTGTGTACTTCACTGACCATTCCTCCTCTGGCGAGAGGAGACTGCATAGCTTAGATGTCAAAAGAGCCCTTAGTTACTACATAGAACGTACCAAGGGTCACAGGTTTGACTCCCTCCAACTGTTCCTCACTTATGGTGAGATTGGTAAAGGGAAACCTGCCACTGAAAGATCCATTGCCAGGTGGATTGTCTCTTGTATCCAATTTTGCTATGAAAAACTGGGTAAGGTTCCTCCCTCAGGCCTGAGGGCTCATTCTACCAGAGGTACAGCTGCGTCTCTGGCTGCTGCCAGGGACATCCCTATCCTAGAGATATGTAAAGCAGCTACCTGGAAAATAGTTCATACTTTTACCAAGCATTACTCCCTGGCATCCAGGCTAGGAGTGATGCTCGGTTTGGCACAGCTGTGCTTCAGAGCCTATTTCCGAAGTAGGTTCTGTCCCTCCTCCATGGAGGTACTGCTATGTAGTCTGCATGTGTCATAATATAGCAAGACTTCATGTTGTTTGAAGAAAAAATTACTCACCTTAGTAATGTTGTTTCTTCTAATGGAGTCTTGCTATATTATGACCTCCCCCCCGCCTGCCCCTCTCAGAACCTCTGTTTTTTGGGATGTGGGTGGGCAGTGCAGTGTTGGCACTTAGTAGATGCCCACCTTATCGTTTCACCCCTCCTTTTTGGGGTGTTTGGGTGTTATGTTTTTAATTTTTTGGATCCCCTGACTTGAGTCTTTGTTTTGGGACCAAGAAAAATGTGTTCTTATATTTAGTAGCCAGTTGGCTAGTGTAGGTTTACGGCTTCCACACAGAACCTTATTGAGTTTTGCTCATAAAGATCTGACAGTTTGAGTTTGATTAACAACAGACAGAGTTTTCAACCGAGCTCACGCTCAAGGTTCCATGCCTGGCATGGAAAGTTAACTCTTTCACCTCCAGAACAGTTCGAAGGTTGGGACTCACTGCATATGTCATAATATAGCAAGACTCCATTAGAAGAAACAACATTACTAAGGTGAGTAATTTTTTCTTTTATCCCTTCCTTTACATAGAGAGCTACTCCTCCCCCTCTTCTCCCCTGCCTGTCTCTCCTGTAGGTTATGTACCCTGGTATGTTAACATCCCAGTCATGGTTCTCTGTTACCATGTTTCTGTGACTGCTCACGATATCCAGGCATCCCTCTTCCATCAAGGCCACCAGCTCAGGAGCTTGTTGCCCAGACTATAGCATTGGTACTCATTACCCTCCATTTCCTGATGGCCTTACTCCTTTTGCTCCATCCCTGTCCTTCTTGCCTTTGTCACTTTCTTCATTTACCCTACCCTTCTCATCAACACCTCTATGTTGGTGTTTACACTACTACTGTGATTTTTTGGGGGCTAGGATCTCCTGCTCCTTTCCAGTGACCCCCTTGGCTAGTTTAAAAGCTTGCCAATGAAGCATTTAAACCTATCACCTAGGATCCTGGTTCCCCTCCTGGTCAGATGCAGCCCATCATGCCAGTATAGGCTTGCATCACTCTAGGTGGACCCCCCCCAGTCCCCAATGAAGCCAAATCCCTGAGCTCCACACCAGTTTTTCAACCACTGATTGAATACCATTGTGCGCGACACCCTAGCCTCTCCTACGCCATAGATGGGCAGCACCTTCGAGAAGGTTACCGTGCATGCTACTTGTCTAAGGACCCTCCCCAATTCCATAAACTCTTCCTGCACTTCTCTAATCCCTTCCTTAGCCAGGTCATTTGTCCCTAGGTGGACAATGACATCCAGCTCCCTCCCCTGTGCAGCTGCTCTGGCAATCCTGAGGATTCGCTCCCTGTCCCTCCAAGCCATGGCGCCAGGCATGCATCTTACCTCCCTCTCCCCTTCTTCCCCAGTTCTACCTTCCTAACAATGGAGTCCCCCACCAGGAGTTGTTTCCTTCCCCTGCAGGGTCCCCTGCCACCCTCCTGTGGGTCTCCTTTGTGGAGGTTCCCAGCATCCTCCTTGGTCTCCACTGCGGGTGCCTCCATAGAGGAACCACACTTTGCCAGAATGGCATAGGAATTGTGGAGAGGTACAACTGGAGGGATGCACCTCTGTTCCACCACCCTCACCCTCCCTGAGCCCACTGTGGTCCAACCACTCCTCTTTCTTGGCAATCTCTGCGGCAATGGCAGTGGCACTGGTGGTACCTGGATGGAAGAGGAGGGCCCACAAATCCTGGCCAACTCAGCCTGGAGATGAGCAACCTCCTCCCTCAGCCCAGAGAGGTGCCTGCAGATGGGACAACACCGCATCCTCCAGAACATCTCCCGGAAGACTGCTGCTCCACAGCCACTGCACTGCACCACTCCCATCATGTCTTATTTCTGGCCCCTTAACTGTATGCAGTCCTTACTCTTTCCTCTGTTTTTTTTTCTCTCTCTCTCCTTACTTTCTGCCTGTGTGCCCTTTAAGCTCCTGATTGTCCTGTTCTGAGACAAGAATGTCCTGTATTTCTCAGTAGACCCCTTACTTGCTCAGAGACAGACCTCCAGCAGCTAGAGGGGGGCCGGAGGTACTCTTGCCCTTCTAGGATGGTGGGTCTTTGGTGGCTCTGTGATCACTCACTTCCTGGGAAGTTCCTGTTGTCAGTCAAATCCTGTGCCAATAAAAGTAGAACTAGCTTTGGGTGGGAGGGTGGAGGGGAAGGAAGAAGGGCAATATAGTCCCAGTAGAGAAGTTTAGTTACACAGCTGTCCTTTCTCCTGGTGTCTTCTGCCAAGTTACTAGCAGAATCTTTCTAAGGCAGTCTTTAAATGTAGCTTCCTTCTAGCTAAGCCACTCCCCCTACTTACTAGATCTTTCTACAAGTAATTTAAACCCCACAGCTATCAAGTCCTTTCAATCACCTGAGATTTACACCTAGATAACTGTTCAGATAACCATTCAGTTCAGTTAACTCAGACAAATACGCACTTTTTTTTGTTTTGTTTGTTAGATTTTTTTACCCTAAATTAGAGGTCCAAGTACAAGAGTTCTACTTCTTAAGACCCAGTAGAGAAGTCCAGTCACACAGCAGTCCTTTCTTCTGGTGTCTTCTGCCAAGTCAACTGCGCAATGCACACTCATAAAACACTCATTTTATTGACTTTAGTCCCCACATTTTCAACATAGGCATTTTAGGACATCTGCTAATGACCAGTATCACTGTCATTTTCATAATGTGTCTCGAACACGGACTTTCACAGCGACCGCGCTATTCGGCGCCGGAACTGCGAAAACAGATTTTGATCAGGATGTGAAAAATGACAGCTGTACTGTTCATTAGGAGGTGGAGAACAATGACACTGTTGAAAATCTGGGGTGAGAATATAAGTTTGCGAACTTATGAGCGTGCATGCAAACTGCGCAGCGTATGCTATCGTAACACAGTCATTTTTCACAATGGGGAGGATTCTTTATGCCAATGGGGAGTGGGCTCCCCGTTGTCCACCTAGTAAAGGGGATTTAGAGCCAGGGATTGGCCACCCTCTTGGCATATAACAGATGGGGGTTATTTATGCCGATGGGGGTGGGCTCCCCCATCGAGTAATCAGCCAGGGCAGGGCAAGGAGGTAACCAACAGGATTAGGCACCCACAAAGTTGGCAGTTCAGAGGCCGGTGTACCACCATGTGCATAATGGCGGTGAGCACGGCAAGAAAAGGCCCGCTGTGTCTGACGAGCATTGCTCGGATTGCAGCGGACCTTTTCTTAGATGTGCTCACCACATTATGTATGCATGGTGTGGCACCGGCAAGCAGGCTGATTGGGGAATGAGGGACACACCTACTGATGCATGCTCTGCTTTCACCCAACAGCAACTGTGCCTCCAAAGCTGCACTGTCCCAAGATGTTGGGTGCACAAGCGCGCCAACATAAAAAGGAAAGGATATAAACTGAAAAAGGAATAAGCTGGTAGAGGACAGAAAAAAGAAGGAAATGCCTACCCTAAGGGACCGCAGGGCCTCACTTCTGGTGTGGCTCCAAGGGAGGAACAGATAGAGGAGAGAAAGAAGAAGGAAAAGGGAAGAGAGGGAAGAGAAAGAGGGATGATGGTAGGGGAGGACTCTGCCCATTGAGAGATTGGTTTAAGGGTTATAGGCTCGGAACCAAAAACAAGGGAGCAAGGATACCACTTGATAAAATTGGAGAGACGGTTCAATCAAACCGCTTGCACAGCTTGGACACAAAAGGCAGATTCTCTACACCTCCCACCATCCCTAACCCTTTAAACTCTAGCTGAGAGCTCACAGACTGCCAAGGCAGAAATTCAGTATCAAAAGGAGAGTGCCCAACTAGGAAGGGAAAAGAAGCCCACTAGCACCTTGTTATGTGCTAACACAGAAGTGTGGGGGGGAGAGCCCTACAGAGGGCACCCCTTTACGTAACAGATAGAGTGAGTACTCAATCAGACTCCCTGGAGGCAAGGCAAAGAGCACCAACTCAAGGTAATTGTAGTGCCAGGACAGTGCCAAACCAGCAGAAGCTGATACAATAGGAGATTAAGACTTGTCAGAGAGGACCTGGAAAAAGGGGGCCGAGCCATTTAAGGGATGATCTCTTTAACTATGAATTGAACAACATGGCTAAGAATGAGCCAAGAGGTCACCCCTAAGGGCAATCAGAAAGAGTTCCCTCAGGATAGATAAATTCCGCTCATTCCTCCTTTTCCCAGAGGGAAGGGATCCATTCAGAAGAATGGAAGAAAAACCAAGATAAGGTTTTTTTTTGTCTTAAAGGCCAAGGGAGAAGGGGGAGGAACAAGCAGGGAAGGGGAGATGCCGAAGGAGGCCCATGAGAGGATGGTGGGCTGGAATCAGTAATGAATGGTGAAGATACAAGAGAAGATCAAGAATTATGGTAGGTACATAATTTTCATATCTTCCCTTGTCAATCTTCACCATTCATTACTGCTTGGTGAGTACCAAGCCCCCCCAAAGGGGGCCTAAATAGACCTTGAGGAAACAGGACCCTTAGCCTCCCACTGGTGGAAAGTAGGAAGGGGAGACCCTAACCAACAGCCTGGAACAGTCTAAGGTTGATGAGGACGAGGAGGTGTCCTCCGTTGGCTGGGGGGGGAAGGAGGTTGCCCCTGAAGAAGCCTCTTCACCCTGCGGGAGAACAGGCGGGTCCCCAGAAGGCAGAGCTAGTCACCCTACACTGGGCAATGGGTGATAGTCTGGAGAGACAAAGCCATGCCATCCGCCTGATGCAGATCGCTGTCCCTGCTTGTCTGGACGCTACCTCTTTGGCATTGTAGGATGCCCTCACTTGGTGCCTTGCAAGCTCCAGAACTTGTGCAGAGAGGGCAATGGCTTGGCTAGACTGCTCTGAGTCAGGCAACGATGCTAGGGCCTGTGATAGCATCGACCACAGATGTCTGTTGTAAGCAGCGTGGTGTGCCTGATGAGAACTGATACACATCAACACTCGACTTGAAGAGAAAACCCTTCGTCCCCATCGGTCGAATTCAGCAGAGTCTGGATCCGGGGGTCTGTCGTGTACCAGGTGCTAAGGCCCGGAAGGAGTGTCCAGGGACATAAAGCCTGAAGGTGGGTGAGGCAGAGAACCTAGAGACTCATGAGAGCACAATACCATCTCCTGCAGTCTGCCAGGGCTGGAGAAGGAGTGGCTGGAGACTGCCAGGTGTGGATAGATGCTTTCTGGAAAGGGATCGGCCAGGAAAGCACCACTAGGTGGCGAGCACTGAATTCACTAAGGAATGCATGCATCTGCCACTCAGTATTGTCCCTATGAATGTAGGAGATGTGAAGCTTCGAAACCAACCTCCAAAGGAACCGTTGATATTCAGCGAAATCAGCATCAGAGGATAGGTGGATGGAAAATTCCTCTTCCTCAGATGAGGAAGTCGAGGAGGAAGTGGAGCTCAAATGCTCAGAGGACTTCTGTGGTGGAGAGGACAGGCAGAAAACCTGTTTGTCCATGGCCCTGACATAAGATGGGAAGGCTGCCACAGTAGTTCTGAACGTCTCCCAAGTTAACGGTCCCGTGGGGCCCACATGGCCTGGGTGAGAGGGTGGTGGTTGCAGAGGGATGGGCGAAGGGCACCTAATAGCACATGCATGGCCTCTGCCAGGGCTCTGAGATCCAGGCAGCGATGCCACCAGACTTGGAGACCCTGAGATCATACCAGGTTGTGAAGAGACAAGAGGAGGAGGCAACTCCATAAAGAGCCCTGATGGGGGATCTCCCCTGTGACGCACCTGGGATTGCATGAATCCAGAAGGGCAACCCTCAGAACCGCCACTAGAAGGCACTCTAGAGACCTTGACAGAAAGGCGGGGATCAGTGTTGCGACTCCTCCCTGCGTCCCGCAGGGCGGTGGGGGTTTGCTGCCACTCTTCACCCTGACCTCTCAGTCCCTCAGACTCCAAAGCAGCCCTCTTCCTCGATACCAGTGTGGGAGGTCCCTGCTGAGCAAGCCCCTGAAGGGAACACACTGAGACAGGATCCTCCACCCTTCCCTGAAGGACCCCAGCAGCACCAGTGATGGCAGCTGCCTGGGACCTCTGGGAAGAGGGCATCCTCTATGGGCCTCCTGAAGGGTCCATCACAGAAGACTCCAGGCCACTCCAAACCATGGAATCATCCTGACTAACCAGCTCTGGGGTCTTGGGGAGAGGAATACTGTATTGCCTAGTGCTGCAGCCCAACGGAGGTTCTGAGTCAGAAGACTCAGGTAGCCGGACAGGGCCCTCCCCTTAGTCATCCTCCTCCGAAGAGGGGTCAACCAGAGCAGACTCCATTGGAGCAACCAGAGGAACCTCCATCAAAACGGCACCAGGCCTGGCATCATCAAAGGCCGCAACGCTGACAGTGCCAGAGCAGTCAGCCGCACCTCCTTTGGCACCGGAAACCCGGGCTGCACCATGAACAGCGCTGCCCGAGTCACCGGCACTCTGGACGGCACCAAGAACCAAAATGGCACCACCAACGGTGCCACCTGAGTCCCTGGTGCTGCAAACGGTGCCGGAACCCAAAGCGGCACCATGAGCAACACCGCCCAGGTCCCCGGTGCCGCGAACAGTGCCATAACCCATGGCAACACCACCGACGGTGCTGCCAGAGTCCCCGGTGCTGCAGAGGGCACCAGACTCCACAGCAAGGTCGGGCAAGATCGACAGTCCACCAGCGCCGGGCTCCACCACCCAGGGCTGCAACACTGGGGGAGCCTGCACCTCTGTGGAGGTGACTGCCGGGACGGTGCCAATGGAGTGACCCCGGGAGAAATCACCCCGTTCCTCCAGCACCAAAGAATAAACCTCCTCCTTGGCAAGACCAGAAGTGGAGGAAGTTCCCTCCTTGCCAGGCCATATAGACCCGGGAGGGGACCCGAGGAAGGGTCAAGAGATCTGGCCTGGGAGACCCTCGGGTGATGTCATACCCCAAAAGTCGGCGGAGCTCTTCCGACTTTAAATGTGCGGATTTCTAACATGCAGTGATCCATGGATAAACAGGCATCGCAATGATCCATATCATGGTAGGGTCCCAGGCACCGAAGACCAACATCATGACGGTCCATGACGGAAAACTGCCAGCCACAAGGGCACCGACGCATGGGGCATGGCCTGCCTTAGTCTTGCGTTTTGCCCCCAAACCTGACATGATGCAAAATTAATACAACAAACAGCAAAGCTGCCGGCGTCATCGAAATATCAAATAAAGGAATGATCTTACCAGTCGACGACGTCAGGAACGAACCGGGATGAAGGAGTAGCATCAAAAAACACTATGCGGCCTATGACGCAGAAACAATTCAATGACTCCGTGCAGCAGGTGCAGCCTTGACGGCGGGAGAAACAGAACTGGGGTGGAGGAGGAGTCTATGGTGCCTAATGGCTGCCCCTCGCACATCACGCAATGCGTCACTCTCAGGGGCGGCGCCATTGGCGCCAACTCCTCTGAAAAAAAAAACCTCCCATGGTGGGTGCATGCCTCTGGCTTACACCCAGCAGTAATGAATGGTGAAGATTGACAAGGGAAGATCTGGTATAATGACCAACCTGTGGGGGGTCATATAGAATAGTGGATGGGCAACCATCCACAACAAGGCTATGTTTCCCTCTCGGGAGTTGATGACATCGTAGAGACCTCGAGAGTGAAGCATATGATTAGGGCTTATTGTTGATTTTTCTTCCAGTTGCTGGCTTGTTTTACCTCATGCTGCTCACTCAGGCATCTCCCCTCTCCCACTCGCTTCAAATTTGTCCCGCTCTTGCTGCCACTCGCTCCTGCTTCTCCCTGCTCCAGCTGCCACTTGTTCAGCTTGTCACCACTTCTGCTCCCTCCAGCATTGGCATTAGTACTTTTAAAAATAAAATAAAAAAAATTCATTTTTGTGACACGGAGCGATGGTAGCTTCTTGTGTCAAAACAGGCAGGGTCCTGTACTCGGCACTCGCTAAACTGCAGCTGACATGTTTGCAGTATTTTCTTCCATTGAGCTTGGTGGAATGAGCCAATCACAAGGCAGTTCAAAGGTAAAAAGTTGTTGTACTATCGACATGACATCAGAACGATAGTACAACGACTTGATTGACCTTTGAACTGCCCTACAACAAAATTTAGAAAGCCACTGATTTTCAACAACAATAAGCCCTCACCATGTACTATATAGAGGATAGTGGATGGGCAACAGTGAACAACAACACTGTTGTTCACTTTGAGAGGTTGTCATGACAAGCAAGTAAACCTCGAGAATGAAGCTCGAGAGTTTTCGGTTGTCATGAAACCTCAAGAAGTGAGAAACAGTGTTGTTGTTTACTGTTGCCCATCCACTGTCTTTTATAGTGTATGGACAAACGTAAACAAATTAGCTGTTGACTGCCTCCACGGTCGCGCCATGATGTCGGTGACCCCCCTGCCCGTGTCTGTAAAAATCGCTCCACTCCTTCCTGGTCCACAAACAAAACTGTTAGATCATAAATTTAAAAATAAATACGACTGTCCTGCTGTGTGCTGGCCACTATTTAACTCACTCAGCCCCATAGTGCATATATGCGTCATCAGGAAAATTCCTCTAGTCCCTATAGCTCATATGCGTGTCAGGTATTCACTTCCTCTCATTCCCAGAGCGCATATGTGCATCCTGCACTTCTTATGCACTTTCTGGATCATCCAACCAGGGATAAGGTTATTGGAAAGTGCAGGCTGGTAGGAAACATTACTACCTACCAGAATACTGACTTTATATTGGACACATTTGCTACCGTTCAGATTTTTTTAGGTTTTAATTTGGGTTAAACAGTGGAGAAAATGCTATTTTTCTCCATCGCAGGTACTGTTAAAAAAAAAATTGTAAATGCTAGAAACGTGTGACCCCTGATTTGAAAGCTCTTTTCATTGTGAAAAATTAGTATGCTGGTGTCTGGGAGCTAGGAGGTGTACTTTTTTAAGTTTTTTGGGGATAAAAAAAGTGTAACAATGTGATTTTCCTCCATTTCAGGTACTGTTAAAAAAAAAAACCTGTACATGCTAGAAACGTGTGTGACCCATCATTTGAAAGGTCTCTTTAATGTGGACAATTATCATGCTGGTGTCTGGGGTCTAGGAGGTGTACTTTTTATGATGTAGGTTTTTGTTTGGGAACAAAATGTAAAAAATGCTCTTTTTTTATCATTTCAGGAACTGTAAAAAAATATCTTCAAATGCCACTAACATGAGTGACCCATCACTTTAAAGCTCTTGTTATTGTGAACATTTTCCATGCAGGTGTCTAGGGACTAGGAGGCATACTTTTTTAGTTATCGTGGTTTGTGCGTCATGTGGGCAGTTGTGCAGAGCATTTTTCTGAATTCAGTCAGTTTACTGGCATTATGTGTTGACACATGCCTTACTTTATGGTCTGTTTTATTATGTAAAACAGCTCAGAAATACTCTAAACTGGCAGTGTAATACACAGATGTTGGTGTGATGGAAAACCATCATATAACAGACATTTGCTACTTGTAAGGTGTTTTTTTTTTTTTTTGAGTTTTGTTAAAGAAAAAGAATGTCAATTTTAATTGTTACATGCTCTGTAAAAAAAAAAGGTTAATGCTACTAACATGTGTGACCCCTCATTTTAAAGATTTTTTCATTGTGAGCAAACTTCGTGCTGTAAGTTTTGTGACAGGAGTTATACTTTTTTAGTTATTTATGCTCCAAGTCGGAGTGTTACCATTTTAGTTCCGAACATTCTAACTGCTCAAGAAAACAGCCATTTTTACACAGTAATACAGCACTCACTCCAGATTTCATTCTAGAGCTGAGTGAGTTAAAAAAACAGCACTTACTGAAAGTTTTAAATGTCCTCCTGTGCCGCCGATGAACTGCAGTGGCCATTTTATCGATGCCTACGAACCACGACTTACGCATGTGCAAACGTGACCAGAGCTGTTGTACGATCGATGTGACATACTCACGATGGTACAACAACATCGTGATGTTACATCGATGGTACAACAAGACTAGTCAAAGTGAGATTTTTAAGGGAATACAACATTCTAACATACACTATAATAAACTTGCCCACATGGTAAAAACCATGATTGAAAAGGCCAACATACAGAGTGATAAAACACTGACAAATCACTCAGTTAGGAAGCACCTTATTCAGAAACTCACAGACTCAGGAATACCCCCAACAGACATTATTCAAGTAACCTGTCACAAGCACGTTCAGAGCACTACTGACTACTCAAAAACAAGCATTTGTCAATGCCGAACGTTTGCTTGCTGGCATTGACAGTGGTAGTGTAGAAGTTACAGAGCTGCATAATAGGAATGGCAGTGAAGTATTGAACTGAAGCCAACTCCACCACCACCATGCAGAGAGTGACAGGCATTGGGGTGTGCCTTTGAGTCGTCAGGCATAACGGCCACGCCATTTCAGTACACCCCACCCTGCAGACACTGGCAAGTGTCACGGTGTTCCTTGGGGTCTTTGGTCCTTATGCGCACCCCATTCCATTAGGAAATACAGTGGGATGGGTGCGATATAGGAGAATGGGGTGAACTTTGGGGCCGAAGAGACCAAGGCATACCTCAATGCTTCTCACTGGCTGCAGGGTGTGGAATAGTATGAGCATTACAGGCAAGAATCCCAAGTCACACCCCTGATGCCTGTCATTCTCTACAGGGTTGGGTATTATGGTTGGAAACCCTAATACCTCAGGCATTCGTTGGTATTCTCACTGCAAATGTTCAACATGGTTTTTTTGTGACCCCACCTCATGAACAGGGGGAATATCAGTTTCTTAGCCGAAAGCTGCTTATGCACAGTGACTACGGCATTTAGCACCAGAGGTGCAAAAACATTCCGAACAGGATGTAAAAACTGACAGCTGAACTGTTCATGGGGAGGTGTAAAAAATGGCAATGTTGTAAATCTGCAGTAAAAATATTTAAAAAAATGGTGAAGTCATGAGCATACATAGAAACTGTGCAACGCACACCCGTAATATAATTAGGTTGGGGATTTTTTTACAGCAGATTGTCAACTCAGGCATTTTGGTGCCTCCAATCATGAACAGTGTCACTGTGATTTTCTTTATCTGTCCCGAACAATGATTTCCCACAGCGACCACGCATCTCTGCGCTGAAAGTGTGAAAACACACTTCAGCCATGTTGTGAAAATGACAGCTGTCTGTAAATAAGGCAGTGTGGAAAAATGCCACTGGTAAAAATCTGGACTTAAAATATTACAAGTCATGAACTTATGGAGTGCGTGAAACTGCTGAATGCTCACTAAGTAACACAGTCATTTATGGACTTTTGTCACCAAATTTTCAACATAGCCATTTTAAGACCTCTGCTCATGAACAGTGTAACTGTGATTTTCTTAATCTGTCCCAAACATTGCTTTCACACACTAACAGCACCATTGTGCGCTACATGTGCGAAAACACATTTTGGGCAGCATATGAAAAATGGCAGCTGTACTGTTCATAAGGAAGTGTAATAAAATGGCAATGTTGAAAATCTGGAGTGAAAATATTAAATTTGCAAACTTATGAGCATGCATAGGAACTGCGCAACGCATGCTCGTAAAACAGTCATTTTTAGGAATGTTTTCACCAAATTTTCAACATAGCCATTTTAAGACCTCTGCTCATGAACAGTGTCACTGTGATTTTCTTAATGTGTCCCATACATTGATTTCGCACATCGACTGTGCCATTGTACGCTACATGGGCGGAAACACATTTTGGGCAAGATGTGAAAAATGACAGCTGTACTGCTCATAAGGAGGTGTGGTAAAATGGCAATGTTGAAAATCTGGAGTGTAAATATTGAAAATTCGCGAACTTACGAGCATATGTAGGAACTGCACAACACACGCTTGTAAAACAGTCATTTTTTGGAATTTTTTCACCAAATTTTCAACATAGCCATTGCAAGACCTCTGCTCATAAACAGTGTCACTGTGATTTTCTTAATTTGTCCCGTACATTGATTTAGCACACCAACTGCGCCATTGTGCACTCATGGGCGGAAACATGTTTTGGGTGAGATGTGAAAAATGCCAGCTGTACTACTTATAAGAAGGTGTGGTAAAATGGCAATGTTGAAAATCTGGAGTGAAAATATTGAAAATTTGCGAACTTACGAGTGTGCGTAGGAACTGCGCAACGCACGCTCGTAAAACAGTAGTTGTTTGAAATTTTTCCACCAAATTTTCAAAATAGGCTTCTTGAAAGTCCACCTTATGAACACTGGCAGTGTCATTTTGTTAATCGGTCCCGAAAGGTGATTTCGCGCAGTGACTGTGAAATCACCCTTCAGGCCCGAATAATGCCATGACAGTGACATCATTCATGAGGAGGGGTCCCAAAAACACCACGTTGAAAATTTGGTGCAAAAATTCCAAAAAATGCCTGAGATATGCAACAAAGTAGAAAACCCCCTATCTAGCCCATTATACAGCTTATCGGCATTTCCTCAGTTCGTGGTCGGCTTTGAAGAGTGGAGACGTGTTCCCGGTCCACCGAAGATTGTCGCGCCGAGGTCCGGAGGTAAGTATGGGGTGAGTGGGGGGTGTGGGGAGGCAGGGTGCACAGTGGGTGGGTGCGGGTTGTGGGAGGGCCAGGGAGACTATGTGGGACCATTTTTCTTTACAGGTGTTCTTTTGTTTCCAATGATGCCTGGGGGCGTTTGCCATGCTGGGGTGGGCTCCCAGCATGGCACAAAACCGGATTGAGGGGCATTCAACCCGATGGGGGATTAGGGCACCCTGGCCCAAAGCATCGATTGCCACGCTGGGGTGGGCTCCCAGCATGGCACCCAGTACTCGGGAGGATGATTAGTGGAGCTGACGGGGATTGGGCACCCCTGGCTATATCATGAGTTGCCACGCTGGGGTGGGCACCACGTGGCATTTGAAAGCTTTGGAGGCGGGGAAGGCGCAGCACAGCGCGCGGGGATTGGGCACCTGTTGTGCTATACAGTGTGCGTGCATGCGAGAAGTGCGTGCATGCCTGCGTGTGTGTGTGGGGGAGCAGGCGCGCATGAGCAAGCGATATCTTATCGCTGCTCACTGAGCGTAGCTCCCCTTTGAACTGTATGCCACTGCATTTGGAGCTTGTCAGAGACAGCTCCATGATGCGATTAGCTACAGAGGCGCGCCTGCCAACACACTGATTGAATTGGAAGAGTGGGTGACACACCTCTGAAATCTCGGATGATGGCACTATGTTTCTTGCACATGCGTGCAAGCAAACATAACAAACATAATAAACGTATCTTAATTTTTGAGAACCGTTTTTTTTTTTGTGCATGCATATGTGATGAATGAATGGGATCCACTCACTGTAGATCAAGGGAGGATGTGAAATGGTGCAGGTACATGGGGGTGAACAAAGTGGTAGACAGTAAGCCTACCAGGCTTCAGGCTGATGTAGCACAGCTGGACTAAGGCAAGGGAGGATGTGAAATGGTACAGGTACATGGGGGTGAACAAAGTGGTAGACAGTAAGCCCTACCTGAGCTTCAGGCTGATGTTGCACAGCTGGACTAAGGCACAAGCACCCACGGCATGTTCTTATAGTCCCCATTTATATGTCCATTTATGTTCTTACAGCGCTGATTGCCTAACTGAGCCAAGATGTAAAACAGATACTAAAATGTCAGGTTTATTTCAGGTGACCAGGATCGTAGTGGGGAGAGGGGGCAAGTGAAACAATGTCCTGAGAATGTGCTTAAACTTATTAACCATTGCTGTGCCACGGAGTGATACATCGGTCCAGAATCCCTATATGTTTAAATTATGTTTGCAGCCTAAAGATGCTTAGGTGGATTGGCATTTACATTACTCAGCAGCAAATCTTTTTCATACTTTTTGTGATCATTGGTTAAGATATGACCACTAACTGATGAGACACTTGGGGGCATGAAACTGTGTTACCAGCAAAGTTGCATTTGCAAAGCCCTGAATATTTATCTGCTGATAATGAAATGAAAACTGTCAGCTGATAACATTCAGCCACTGTCCATTGCACAGAAAAGGCATCTCACTGATAGATCTGGAGCAAAGGGACATGCACCTGCCAATAACACCACTACAGCTCCAGACACGGAAGAAAGAAGTTCATGCACTTTCATCGCTGTTAACTTTTTCAGCATTTTAAAACAGTTACTTAGCATCTGCACTAAGATATTACACATCGCTGAACCGAATTGTGACACCAGAATCCCTGCGATCAACATTTGTCAGCAAAAGTGAATTGAAAAAATCAATAGATGTATAAAATGGTAAGTGACATGAGTCAATAACAACATATCTGCATGTAATACTTGGCTTAAAATTTGAGCACCGCCATATTTGCACCACAGCGTCAAACAGGGATGCCATCTATAATTCAGCTAATGTCAAGCAGTTTTCGAGCCATAAAAAGTATTACTATCAGTATGAGTGGCAATGTGGAATCAGAAATTATGAAATAAAATGCAACAGCACCCCGTCGACCATATGTTGTCTTGGGTGGAGGGAATGCATGAGCACCCAGGGGTGGGCTGTTAGGCAGCTTCAGATTCACCGGAGATAAAGGTGGATTCGATTGTGAGCTATGGTTGAATTTGTGTTTTCTTTTTCTATACCTAGTTTTCGCTATTTTGTTCGGGCACATGTCCAACCCTAAGATGTTTAGGGTCACAAGGTGATGTGACTTCATTGAGCATCTGATTTGAGAAAGAGCTGTGTGATTCTATTTAAATGCCAGCTCATGGCAATTCAGAGAAAAAAACATATTTTGAAGCTGCATTACCAGACTAAGTGTGCAGTTTAGTGAATTACCACACAGGGGTGTGTATATGACAGCACTAAAAGGCGCATTAAAGTGCTTCAGTCATGAAAACCTCCCCAACTGGCTGCTGCTGAAATGCATAACAGTATGTTCTCCTTTGTGCATTCTGGCAGTTCTTTGCTTCAGCTGCAGGTAGTACAGTACGCTCAAGTTCGTTTGCATAGGTTTTAGCAGCGGGGAGTTCACATTGACAAGAGTCTAGTAAGAGAAAACGCTTGGAATTACACATACAACGAAGTCTGAGTTTTCACATCAAATGCTGAGGTATTTTTTTTCTGGAGGATTAGAAGCCATGGAGTCCATGAAGGTGTGCTTTGGAGAGCTGTTGTGTGTAAGGACTGTTAGGCACCCAAACATTTTGGTGGTCCTGCTTTGGCAGGGAACAGTTTATTAAAGTAATGATGTGTGGCTTGTCTCTCTAGACAAGACTACACCATCCTATCAGGCAACCGACACAGTTGATCTGTGTGTGTGTGTGTGTGGGGGGGAGGAGCTGCTCACTGAAGCGTAGCTCCCTTTTTCAACTGTATGCCACTGCATTTTCAACTGCTGTCATAGACAGCTTCAGCAGTAATTGGAGAACTGTGACCACGCCTGCAAACACACTGATTGAATTGGAAGATGCTGACACACCTCTGAAAAACTCAGATGATGGCACTATGTTTCTTGCACATGTGTGCAGGCAAACATAATGAGTGACCGAAAACAACTTTATGTCAGTTCCCTGCTAAGTGGTGAAAAGTCATCACCAGCTCCAACATAAACTGAGAAACCGCAACCTCTAAAAACAATTTCAGCAAACTACAAAGATGTAATTGGAAATTGTCTGAGTCGCCCAACTATTAATGCAAAAAAATAACATTTAACATCATTCAAGGTAAGCTAAAGTAATAATCATCGTGTAGCCCAGCCCCAGCCCCCGAAAAGTCTGCTTCCATGTGAACTAAAAAAATATTTATTTTCTACTATTTTTATTGGCAGACAACCAGTAGGGCAAGTATGTCCCTTAAAGGGCAAGGGTTCTTGACTCTGAAACTGATTCAGAGTAAATTAAAAAGACCCAGAGAGAATGTAATCAGTACCATGAAGACTTTTTTATCAACAAGTTAATGGACTTAAGAAATTGCATCTGATTTCAAATGAATACAGGCTCTGAATGCTGCAACTTATATTTGTGATTACATTTTCTTTGTTGCTTCTTTGTTTTACTGAGCACCCGTCACTAACTTCCGCATGCATTAACAGGCATTTAGTAAAATAACAGTAATGTGTTAGAATAGTTTTAAATCTGTAAATAAAGTTGTCAGTACCAAGAAAACATCTAGCCTGTTAACTCTTGTTTACCTCATATGTCTAACTGATGGTTAAAAAAATAGTACTGTTAGCAATATAAAGGGATTTTCTTTCTTCCTGTCAATGAATTACCTCCTTGTCACAATAAAAATTTTGTTTTCTTTCATTTCAACATACCTTGTCTCCATTGCATGTTCCATGTTGTTTCTCTTGGAAATCCACACAGTGAATAAAACTTGAATGGAACCCCAAAAACCCTAAAATAAAAGCCCGCAATAAACGCAAGATACAAACAAGGTAAAAAAAAAAAAAAAAAAAGAGGTAAATCCAGGGTATGCATGAATAAATCCAAAAGTAGTGGTGGTGGTGCACAATCCAAATTTCCTTACTAGTTGTCCCCCAAGAAAAAATTACTCACCTTAGTAATGTTGTTTCTTCTAATGGAGTCTTGCTATATTATAGACATTAGCAGTTTGTTCCAGCTCTAGAACTGCCCCGGAGTGAAATGGTTAAAACCATTCCAAAACAGAATTTTGGCACGAGCAGCTCTATCTGTGTCATTTCAAACTTGAACTGTCAGATCTTTCTGAGCCAAACTCACTAAGGTCTGTGTGGAAGCTGTAACCAACACTAGCCAAATGGCTACCTAAATAATAACAACCATTGATGGTCCCAACACCCAAGACTCAAGTCAGGGGACCAGAAATACTAACACCATTCTAATAATATGAAAATGGAACATAAGTATAATAAAACACACACAACATATACACCCAAAGTCCCAAGGGGACAAAATGCTAACAGGACATAAGTAGTGCACACTAAGTTGCCCGCACCCCACCAAGTAGAGGTTCTGAGAGGGCAGGTTGGGGAGGTCTATAATATAGCAAGACTCCATTAGAAGAAACAACATTACTAAGGTGAGTAATTTTTCTTCAAACAACATGAAGTCTTGCTATATTATAGACATTAGCAGAATACACAGCAGTACCTCCATGGAGGCGGGCAGAACCTACTTAGGGAATAGGCTCTGAAGAACAGCTGTGCCAAACCAGGCATCTCTCCTGGCCTGGACAGCCAGGGAGTATCTTAGTAAAATAGTGTACCGATCAAGTAGCAGCCTGGCAAATCTCTAATAAGGATATCTCTGGCAGCAGCTAGAGACGCAGCTGTACCCTGGTAGAATGAGCCCTCAAACTGTGGGGCTCTGCCCACTTTCTGATAACAAAATTGGATACAAGAGACAATCCACCTGGCTATTGATCTCTTAGTGGCAGGTTTGCCTTTTCCCAACTTCACCATAGGTAAGGAAAAGTTGGAGGATTGAACCTGTGACCTTTGGTACGCTCTATATAATAACTAAGGGCTCTCTTAACATCCAGGCTGTGCAACCTCCTCTCACCGAAGAGGAGTGATCAGTGAAAATACTGGAAGGAGATTGATTGATTAAGATGGAAATCTGAAACCACCTTAGGCAAAAACTTCCTATTAGTCCTAAGGACTACCTTATCCCTGTGGAAAGAGATAAAGTCAGTCTCCACTGACAAGGCTTGCAATCACTTATGCATCTGGCAGAAGGATAGCAACTAGAAAACAGTTTTCCAAGTTAGGTACTTAAGCTCTGCAGAAGACAGAGGTTCAAAAGGGGTTGCATTAACTGGGCAATGCAAACATTAAGGTCCCAAGCAGGGGCGGTTCCGAAAGGAGATTAGTATGGAGTAATCCTTAAAAAACTTGAAAAACACAGGATGAGAGGAAAGAGGGATGACTTTCCTGTTGACACAAAGCAGACACAGCTGCCAAATGAACTCTCAGGGTAGCTGGTCTGAGACCCAAGGAATTAAGATGTACCATGTAATCTAACAAAATGGGCAATTCAGCAGATTCTGGGAAATATTTTCCCAGCACACCAAATGAAAACTTTTTCCATTTAGAACTATAAGTAGCTCCTAGTGGAAGGCTTCCGGAAGCCTTTAGGATCTCAAGAACACCCTGAGAGAGGTGTAAATCAGCAACCTCTAACTCCCTCAAGAGCCAGGCCTTGAGGTTGAGGGATTGAGGTCCGGATACCAAACCCTTCCTGGGCACAAGTCAACAGATTGTGATTCCTGGGGGGCACAGGGAAGATGGACTGTCAGAGACAGAAAGAGTGGGTACCAGGGCTGCCTGGCCCAATCCGGAAATCAGAATCACCCTGCAAGGCTGAGATCTGATTTTGACTAGTACTTTGAATAGGAGAGGAAGGGAAAGCATAGAACTTCCTCCCAATACAGAAGAAGGGCATCCAGGGAACTGAGCCCAGCACTGGAGGCCTGCAACAGAACAGAGGAAGTTTGTGATTGTCTGGGGCTGCAAAAGATCTATCTGAGGAATGCCCCACCTGGCAAAAACTATCCCCAGCACTTGAGGATCCAGGGACCATTCGTGATGGCCCTGGGAAATCCTGCTGAGGGCATCCGCTAGGACATTGTCCTTCCCTGGAAGATGAACTGCTATGAGGGGAAGTGTTCAGGGAATAGGCCAGAGACCACAACTTCATTGCCTCGGTGCACAAGGCCGAAGACCGAGTGCCCCCCTGTTTGTTGATGTACCACATTGTTGTGGTGTTGTCTGTTCTGACTTGTATCACCTTGTCGTGGACAGATGCAGAAAAAGCTTGAAGAGCTAAAAAGACAGCTCTGAGTTCCAGCAAATTGATGTGGAGCAGAGATTCCTGGGGGGACCAAACTCCCTGAGTGGAAAGGTCACCCATGTGGGCTCCCCAACCCAGAAGGGAAGCATCTGTAGTGAGAGTCAAGTTGTGAGAAGGGGAAATGAAGGGGACCCCCGCTCTTAAATTGCTCTGATCCTGCCACCACTGGAAAGCTAGGATCAAGGATAGAGCCACTGGGACCAACTTGGAAAGGGGGTCTCTTCTCTGAGACCAAAAGGTTCTCAAGTGAAACTGAATGTCTCTCATCTGAAATCTGGCTCCCTGCACAATAGCTGTGGATGCAGCCATGTGCCCTAGGAGCTGCAGAAAGTGCCTTGCTGGTCGAGAGACCTGCAGAGTGAAGGAAGAGGCCAGAGCCACTAAATTCCTTACCCTTTCTGGGGGAAGAAAGGCTCTGGCTAGCTTTGTGTCCAATTCTGCCCCTATAAAGGTGAGTACCTGGACTGGTTCCAGAACCGACTTTGGTAGGTTTAGCAGAAAACCCAGGGAGGTGAGAAGCTGCTGGGTGACCTGCAGGTGAGATTTTACCTGTTCTGGGGACTGGCCTGCAATGAGCCAGTCATCTAGATAGGGAAAAACAGCAATCCTCTGCCTCCTTAAGTGGGCCACTGCCACTGCTAGACACTTTGTGAATACCCCTGGAGTAGAGGTAAGGCCAAAGGGCATTGCTCTGAACTGGTAATGACCTGAGGGCAGTTCGAATCTGAGGTACTTTCGATGGGATCTTCTGATTAGGACATGGAAATAGGCATCCTTGAGGTCCAGGGAGGCTAGCCAGTCCCTGGCCTGGAAGGTAAAATCATTGCCAGAGTTACCATTTTGAACTTTGGTTTCAAAAGATGCTTGTTCAGATATCTGAGATCTAAAATGGGCCGCCATTCTCCTGTCTTTTGGGGTAAGGAAGTATCTGGAATACAGACCCCTGCCCTGATGCAACGGAGGAACCCTTTCTACTGCTCTGAGAGCTAACAGGGATGAGACCTCTGTTTCAGGCCGAGGGTCTCTAAGCACTTGCAGGTAGAAAAGTCTGCTTCTCAACTTGGGAAACTTTTGAAGCTGAGAACCAGACCCTGGCTTACTACTTCCAGAACCCACTTGTCTGAGGTTAAAGAAGCCCAATTCTGACTGAAGTAAGCCAGCCTGCCCCCACTGGTACAGGAGAATCGGCCCTGGGCACCCCATCAGGTGCCTGTTTCCAGGAGCTTTAGGCTGGGGTGGGAGCAGGTCTGCCCACCCTCATCTGCCCCTGCCTCTGAAGAAGCCCTCTGAGCATAGGCAGAGGAGGCCTGAGTCTGGTAGAAAGGCCTGTGAAAGGCCTCCACCTCACCCCTTGGGGCATGCCTTTGAGGAGTGGCTTGCAGCCCCTTAGCCTGGGCACTCTTGTAAGTAGTCCTATATTCATCCATCTTCTTCATGTAATTCTCTGTCTGCTCTCCAAACAGAGAATTTCCCACCACAGGAAAATCCATAGCCTTAGTCTGGGTATCCTAGACAAACTAGTACACCTAGCCAGGCCAACCTACAAAAGCTACAGATGTGGCCATGACCCTAGAGGAAACATCATTAACATCCACAGCAGCATGAAACTGAACCTTAGAGGTTTCAATGCCATCAGCAGCCACCTGTTCTAGTTTACCAGGCCAGTTGGCCAAGGGCCTGTCAACAATTGCATAACAGTATCCCATCTAGATTTCTGATACCCAGCTACAGAAGCCATATAATTTGCTTGCCTGAGTCCCAGAGAGGCTGCCATATACTGTTTTCTGCCATGGCATCAATCTTCCTGGAATCCTCGTCAGGAGGATGTGAAGCCAAGGAATATTAGCTTTATCACAGGCAGCAGCCTGGACTACCTAACATGACTGCATTGCTGAGAAAGGAATTCTGTATCAGGGCCTGACAATGTATACCTTCTGTCCATCTTTTATCTACAGGAGGCACAGAATTAGGAGCTTTAAAATTTTAATTGTTTGTTTCCTAAAAGACTTATGTAAAGGAATAGACAATCTCTAGACTCTGGAATATCCATCATTTCTACAAAATCAGGCTCCTCTTGCTCATCCACAGCCTCTTCTAAAGGAAGCTGGAGGGTTTCAGCAACTTTTTATAAAACATAAAATGAGATGGGGACTCAGACAGCATAGGGGGAGATTCTAAAGGTCTGTCTGGGGAGATGTCCGGTTCAATGGGCACACCCAGACCTTCCCAGCCACATTCATACTGTTCATAATCCTCCTCCTCCCCTCCTCTGGTTCATAAAATTCCTCAATATCATAATCCTGAACCACTGGGACCGGACGAACCGACCTTTTACCGGATAGTGGTGGTTCGGACGGACCCTGAGACAGTGACTGGACAATTTGTATGGCTTTTGCTATCTCTGCAGCAGTTGGAGAAGAATTTTGGACTCCAGACCTGCTGATTTTCTTGTTTTCTTTACTGGAATTGGTTCCTCAGAACCAGCTTTTCTTTGCCTGAGGAAGTCTGGCCCTGGTCGGAGGCACTCCCTCTGGTTCGGTTGGCACTGAACGGGCTGGCCATCGGGTCAGCGGATTCTTGGCCTCTCGCTCCTGAGCCTGCCCAATCTTTTTCCAGGGTGGCTGCAGGGAAATTCTTACATACCTGACAGTCTGACTGGAGGTGGTCAAACCTCAGACAATAAACACATGTGGTGTGTGGGTCAGCCTCAAAGACTTCCCCACTAACATCACAGTGTTGAAACCAGTGGGCGGTTTTTCTTTTTGGGTTTCTCAGACATAATGCCAGCCTAACAAAAAGCTTGCCTTTTAGCGGCAGTGCCAGGCAAGAACACCCTTGATCGGTTCCTAACCGTGTCACGGTATTGGAAAACGTAATAAATCCGTTTTTAGAACCGATAAGAACCGGAACCGACTCTAAAATAGTAACTTTTAGTTTTAAATGAGTTTAAACCCACTGATCGGTTCAAAACCAGACCGATAACTTACAAGTTCCACACAGACAAAACCTTCATTTACTTACAACACCACAGATAGAGCTTGAACTGAACGGTTTTGCGGTTAAATAAAACTATTCTCGGTTAAATCCAACGAGAAAACACTTTTAAACCGAGAAATGAACCGAGCAGAAGGAGAAATCTCCGGAGCGACTGTTCACTGAGGCGGAGTAAAGAATCTGACAGTTCAAGTTTGAAATGACACAGATAGAGCTGCTCTCGTGCCAAAATTCTATTTTGGAATGGTTTTAACCATTTCACTCCGGAGCAGTTCTAGAGCTGGATCAAACTGCTAATGTCTATAATATAGCAAGACTTCATGTTGTTTGAATATCCAGTTTCCTGATATCTTTCTCAGGAGTCTGGGAGGGAGGAAAGGTGCACCTTGGCTTGTTGCAGGTGACAGTCTAGACCACCCCTTCATGGTCAGAGTGGGAAAAGAGGTATTCATTACCCAGTTTGTCCACTTTTTCTCAGTCTTCTTAGCTATGCCTGCGACTGAGGTAGGTGATGAGATGATTTTACAGGTGACCTTGTTGAGGGATTTGTGAATGGCAGGATCAGCCTCTTTGCTGGAGTCGAACCCATGATTGCCAGGAATTCCACTTCATCCTAATCCTCCTCAGTGGTATGCCACCGACAGTGACACCAATACAGCGACCTACCACGCTGCCAATTAAATCAACAGTTCATCAACAGGTTGCTGTATTAGTGTGCCAGAGACAGGGGCACCCTGTCTCCTGGTCCTGCACCCCCTTCCTGAACCAAATTTTACTCAGAGTTGATAATAAATTGAATAGGGAGTGCGGACGCAGAGGCCCCTGTATGGGTGGTCCGGGGGGGGTGAAGGACCCGATAAAAAAATGGACCAGGATTCCATTGGGATTTATGTTGACCACAACTTGAGGCTGACATAAATTCTGTTGCTGTGACACTGTTCGATGAAATTGTTGTCAAACCGGGATCGTAGATCCCTCCTCAGTCTAGGCTATTAACCATATGTCTCACAAAAGTATAATGAGAAGTGTAGTCATCTGAGGGTTGAGGAGGAGAGCCAAACTCTTGTCAAGGAGAACCATTGGGCTCTATGGGTTTTCCCTTCACATCTTCCTTCTCCTAATAGTACATGTCAGTTTCCTCCTCCTCAGGCATTGGGAAAGGAACTGGAGCTCAGGCAAGGGGACAGGAATATTCATGAAATTCCCTATAGCCTGGAATGCTTTGAGAAATTCCCTTGTCTTTGTTAAGTCTTCTATGGAGGGCATTTTATTTGTGTCTACTGGCGGTTTCTTTCCTTCTTCAGGAGGAGGGACAGAGACGTGTTTTTTTGTTTTTTTTTCTTGGCAGACACCATCTCCAGTGTCTGCTCTAAGGCTCATTTGTTTTTGCTGGACTAAGGGTTCCCCTGTTCAGACACCCAGATTTTTGAACCATCTTTTGCAGCTTTTTTATTCTTATCTGTCCCCTTTGACAGGGACTGCTGCTTATTTTGAGGGGCTAGATTCTCATCTGAGTCTTTCGTGACATTGAGACAGACTGAAAAAAACACAATGTCTTTTTTTTAGCCATTTTCTTTTGCGTTTTAGGGCAAAACCTGATTTAAATGTAACCCCCCTACAAATGGGGTTTCCCAAAAAGTCTTCCTTGAGCATAACTAAATACTCACTGCCAGGCTGGTGTCCTGTGTTTTAGCAGTTTAAATGTGATTACCAGAGCATGTAAAGCCTCTATGTACTGTCTCTTTAAGAGCTGCCTGATTGCAGCCTTAGTAATCTGAGAGGAAGCTCTGTTGAAAGATGTAACTATTTGCTGAAAATCATTTAGAGTGATAATGATAATGTAGTTTGTCTAACCCCAACCTGCTTACTTTGTATCAAGGACTGTTTTGCTTGTCTCCACTATCTTGGTCCTGGACTGCAAATTTGACCAATCAGTTCTGGTGGGACCTAAAATGTAGCTGGACTACTGGAGATGTGTGAAGTCAAAATCTGTAAGAACTGTAGTTTTAAACTTTTTGCACCTTTTTTGCAACTGAAGGGGGAGCTCTTGCTTTGACTGACAGCCAAATCAGCCAACCAAACCTTTTGGATCTGGGGGAAAGTCCTGGACTGCTTGCAGTTTTCAGTTAGATCTAATCTGGAAGCTAAAGAGGCTAAAGAGGAAGGAGCTGAAGTGATTCTGAGCAGCAATCCTGAGTGGATTAGCATGGGAGAACTGTGAAAAGGCTGAGAGTTTGACCCGCATGTCTGCCTGCTGCTCCTGAGAGGGAGAGAAGAAAATTATTTTGGACTAAATCTAAGTTTGTGTGACTAAAGTAAGCTACAAGAGTGGGCCAGGCTCAACCTGAAGAAGACCAAAGATTTTGCTGAATGAGATCGGCCTGTCAGGAGTTCCAGCTACCCCAAAGCTACCGGTGTGTGCACAAACTTTACGATTGTGACCGGGGAGCACTTTACCTGGTACAGTAGAATTCCCATATATATAAATGTGCTATGAGCTGCTAGTGGGTTGTGAGTTAGTTCCCCATTGTGTGAACTGTGTTGTGCTTGCTGGAAGCTGTAGCCAGCCCAAAACGGACTGCATCTGAATTTGTCTCCATGCGCTCTAGGCCTTGCCAGACTGGCCCAGCCAGACTACCCACTGCACAGAGAAGCCATCGACGAGAGACCTGCCTGGGGATCAGCCCCCTGCTCTACGCTTGAACAGGAATAACGCCTCTGCGACTCGTGTGGGCCCTGCTTCTCCAGGCATTCCAGATCAATCACCTGCTGTCTCAATTTTTGTCCAGCCTGTGTCCAGTCTTGGGTATCGTGAGTAAATACCAGGGTAGCTCCCTGCAACAACAGCTTAATCTGAGTGTGCCATCTGATTGTCTTGTTTCATTTCCTTTATGAACTGAGCCCTCTGGCTCTGGATTACAAACATTGTGTACTGTGCATGTTGTGATTTCCATCACAGGGCCACAACCAGCTGCAACCCCGGGAAACAGTCCTGGCTAACCCATCTCTTTTCGCCCTGGGTGCCCAGAGGTGTGACTGTGTGGGGGGACTCAAAACGCATGCATAACTGCTCGATTGATATAACCGTTAAGCTAATTAATCTGATTTTGCCCCTTCCTTGTTCAAGTCCCCTGAATAAATCAGATCTAACTTTTTCTGCATGTAATCTGACTGTGGTTCTAGTTTGTGCTCAAAGTACTGTACAGTTGCTATTTGCTGTGCATAGCCTTATTTTACAGGGGGTCCTCAGGGTCGAGCCAGAGGAACCAGCCCTGGCGGTAAGTGAAAACAGTGTGGGTAGTTGTGTGGGGTACCAGAAGTATTGTGAAAGTGATGGGTTACAGTGCCCAGGAGGGCTGTGCCCAGGTTAGCTTGACCACTACTAACCCTGACCTCTGGGTGGAGGCACCCGTTTCAGAACTCAGGCCCCTTAACCTGCTACTAGCCAAGCAGGCAGGGGTAGTAGCCCTTGGGATAGCACCACCTAGGGGTTAAATCTTTGAGGCACTGCTGGGATTTTGTGTCTTCTAGTGGCCAAATGTGTGAATTGCTGTTAAAAATAAATGGCTACCCCAACGGAAGTGGCTGTACACCAGTTGGTGGGGTGGTGTACTGGGCAGGAGATCGACCCCCAAAATGCTATACTTATCCTGGATATTTCCCTGAGTACTAATAAGAACACTGTAGAGGGAGTACTTTCCAAAGCTGACCGTTTACAAAACCCTGTGGTGGTGGGTCAACAAGCTAATCTGCTCACCCAAAGTTTCATGGCGTTAGTAGAGTGCAAGGACCCAGTAGACAGTTCCAAAGTGCCACAGACTATCACTCCCGAAGGAGCACTCACTGCCTGAAGAGTGATAACCAAGGACATTAAAGACCCCAGGGAGAATGAGCCCCCCCCCACTATCTGAGACTTTTGAGGCAAAATTTGCTAAGTTGTTCCTGGAGGAAGGGAAAACTGTAGAGGACATAAAGAAACTATTCCTGCCACCTGGGGGTGTTCCTCCCCCAACACCCACTCCCACTCCAGCACCCGTTATTGTCCCTCCTTCTGTGCCCATGCCAATGCTAGCTCCTATGTCTGTACCTGCCATTAGGCATGACCCTTACCTAAGGTTGAGAATCTTCTCTGGCACCCTCCCCACCCCCCAAGGGGAGGATGATTGGGAGACTTGGATAGATTGTGTTGCCCCTTTGGTACCTGAATGGCAGTGTGCGGAGGCTGAGAAATTGAAAGGATCATAGAAAGTTTGAGGGGTCCCGCCCTAGAGGCCAATCAATTTCTGAGGTCCACAAACCCTGATGCATCTGCCCAGAAGTATCTATCTGTACTCGAAGACAATTTTGGTAGCATTGAGTCAGGGAAGAAGTTGACGTGGAAATTTCAAGGTACAAAACAAAGGCCACGGTAAAGTTTGCCTGCATATGTTACTCATCTGGAAAGAGCGCTGCAGAAGGCTTACCGAAAAGGTGGGGTAGCCACCAGTGACTTAAACCATGAGGTTGGGGCACATACTGCAACATGCAAAGCATTCTAAATTGCAGCTCCTTCAGTTAAGGCTCAAAGATAGAAGGGGGTAACCTACCGGATTATTGTGACTTGATAAAAGAACTCCGGGAGGTTGAAGGTGAAAAAGGGGATTGTAATTCTAGGGTGAGCACAGCCCAAGTGATCACAGCATCAGAAGGCCCTTCCGAAGTGGGGACCAATGAGGGTGTGCTACCATGGGATGAACTGCTGAGGGAGTTCAGGGAAACAAAAATCAGTCTCTTTATGAAGGCCGCTCCTGCAAGTACAGGCACCGACCCTTATCCAACTGCATCTGCTATTGGGATGGGGGTGTCCACCCAGGCATCTCCTGCTGACAGCAGCTCGAAACTCGATGTCTTGACTATGGAAGTAAGAGAACTGATGAGATGTCTCCAAATGCTCACCACACAGCAGACAGAGATAGCACCAAGATTTTCAGTTGGTAGTACTACCAGCTCCCAGTGTGATGCCTCGGCCACCGCAAATCCCAGAAAGCATATTTTGCCATTATTGTGGGAAGGATGGGCACATGAAGAGAGAATGCTGGTCCACAAAAGACCTAGATAAAGTTGTATACAGGCTTCAAGGAGAGCTTCGGAGAATGAATCAGCAGTCAAGGAATACCCAAAATGACCACACTGAGGGTTCAAGAAGTAGTAACTCAAATCCCTATGTGGCTAAATCATCTGTCCAGGCCCCCTGCTGTTGTCCCTCCAGACTGGTCCAAAATAGTGAACCCTTCAGTGGAGTCTACCATGGCTGTGAATGGTATTCCTACTTGGGCTGTGCTGGACAGTGGGTCGCAAGTGACCATAGTATTTAAGGACAGGTATGACAAACACTTATCTGCTGTTCCCTTACAATCCCTGGAAGGCCTACATTTGTGGGGGCTGAGCGACAAGTCTTATCCCTACCTAGGATGTGTCTGCCTCTGGTTGCCATTTCCTGCAGCTGTAACTGGTGTAGAGGAGCAATTCGAGACACTGGTCTTAGTGTATCCCCCTATTGGACTGTATGAAGGGGTTCCCCTGTTAATTGGGACTAATGCCCATATGTTTGGGAGACTGGCACAACTCTGTCATGAGAAACAAGTTCAACGGACTGGGAGGTCCCTAAGAATTCCTGCTCTGATCAAGAGGGTCTATGATTTGCAGCAGAACCCCAAGGGAGTGGACCAGGATGAACCGGTAGGGGTCATGTGGAAGAAGGATCCTGAGTCAATGGTACTGGCCCCAACGCCCAGTGTACTGTTCAAGGGGAGGTCCGCCTCTGCAGAGATGTCAAGAACAAAATACTGATGTTGGACATGCCAGGTGATGGAAAATTGCCAGAAGGATTATTAGTTAAGCCCAGCATCTTGCCAGCTCGTGCTCATGCCTATGCACGATGAGTGATGGTCCAGATTCATAATGTGTCAGATCAGGCAATTCAGGTGAACAGAGGATGCACCCTAGCTATGGTACACTGCGCAGACACTGCAGAGTTGCCCATTAACAAGCACCCTGGCAAGACAGATAGAGTGACTCCCGACGTCACAATTTTGGTGACTCCCCATTGCCATCTGAATGGAAGACTAGAATTAGCCAGAAACTTGCCCAGAGAGATCAAGTGTTTTTGCTGAAGGAATGGGACATGGGATGTGTCCAGGGTGTGGAGCATCACATACATCTGCACGATGAACGGCCATTTCGAGAGAGGTCTCGACGCCTAGCCCCTGCTGACATAGACGATGTGAGAAGACACTTGCAGGAAATGCTTATTGTTGGTGTGATACAAGAATCCAGGAGCTCATATGCTTCGCCCATTGTGGGTGTGCATAAGAAGAATGGATCTGTTTGAATGTGTGTTGATTATCGAACTCTGAATTGGCGGACCATCCCCGATCAATACACCATGCCCCATATACAAGATGCTCTGGATTGTTTGAATGGGAGCAAATGGTTCTTGGTGTTGGATCTTCGCAGTGGATATTATCAGATTCCACTGGCTCTGGAGGAACGTGAGAAGACTGCCTTCATCTGTCCTTTGGGGTTCTACGAATTCCTGAGAATGCCACAGGGGATATCGGGCGCCCCAGCCACCTTCCAGTGACTGATGGAATGAGCAGTGGGAGACATGAATTTGCTAGAATGTCTGATGTACTTGGACGATGTCATTGTATTCAGGAGCTCCCTAGAGGAACATGAGAGTTGACTGTTCTAAGTACTAGACCGACTGGAAGATTTCGGCCTCAAGCTGTCCATCACCAAGTGCCAGTTTTTCCAAACCTCTGTGAAGTATGTGGGGCACATAGTGTCTACAGAGGGGATAGAGACTGATCCTAGTAAAGTTGAAGCCTTGACTACTTGGCCTCAGCCCCATAATTTGAAAGAACTACAACATTTCCTGAGATTCTGTGGCTACTACCACCGGTTCATAAAGGACTATTCCAAAGTGATTCCGCCACTCTTGAATCTTACCCAGGGTTACCCTCCTACCAATCAGGAATACAGAAAAGGGTCAGTCAAAGAGCCAGACAAGCATATTTCTGCCCAGGTGAACTTTTTTGGGGGTCCAGTTGGACACCTGACTGTGAAGCAGCTTTCCACGAAGTCATATACCAGCTCACCTACACCCCCATCCTTGCTTATGCTGATCCCACCAAACCCTATGTGATGCATACTGACACCAGTCTGCAGGGTCTAGGAGCTGTACTGTATCCAGACCATGAGGATGGTTTGAGACCAGTGGCATTCGCCAGTAGGAGCTTGACCCCACCAGAACGAAACTACCCTGTGCACAAGTTAGAGTTCCTTGCATTAAAATGGGCCATTGTCGACCAATTTCATGATTACCTCTATGGGGCAAAAATATTGGTGAGGACTGACAATAACCCATTGACCTATGTACAGACTTCAGCAAAGTTAGACGCCATGGAGCACCAGTGGCTTTCTGCACTGTCAACATATGATTATGCTGTCGAATACAGACCAGGCCTGAATCATATTGATGCTGACGCCCTATCTCAGAGGCCCATTTCCAAGAGTGACTGGGTCAGGCTGTCTGAACCTGACATCTGAGCATTGTGCCAAAAGTTTGATAGACATGAACAGATGTCTACGGACACAGCGGACTGCTTAGTAGATTGCTTGGGCCCCTCTGACACCTGCATACCGGCTGCGTATTGCCACTTTCTGCTCTAGATATTAGTGCACTACCTCAGTTTGACAATGACAGCATTCAGTGGGCTGAATCCTGAGATCCTATGATTCATCCAGCACTTGATGCCCTTTGTGCAGGAAAAGATGTGTCCAAGTTGCATTCCTCTGATCTGCGAACCGCTTTATTGTTTAAAGAAGGCCCCAGGTTGAAGCTGCTTAATCAGTTGTTGTATAGAGAGACTGTAGATCGGGGTGGCCAAATAGACAAGCAACAATTGGTCCTGCCCACAGCCTTCAAAAATTTGGTACTGAGGCCCCTCCACAATCATGTGGGCCACCTAGGTATCGACCGGACCCTTGATCCAGTACAATCTCAGTTCTACTGGCCCAAGATGGGGGCCGATGTTGAGCACCATGTAAGGACTTGTAGTCACTGCCTGCAGAGAAAAACCCTGCCTCAGAGGGCTGCCTCCTTATCAACATTACTACCAGCACCCCTATGGAACTAGTCTGCATAGACTTCTTGAGTTTAGAGACTGATTAGAGAAACATTGGCAATGTGTTAGTGGTTATGGACCATTTCACACGGCATGCAAAAGCTTTTCCCACCAAAGATCAAAAAGCATCTACCATGGCCAAGGTGCTAGTGGAAAATGTCTTCATCCACTATGGTGTCCCCCAGCAAATTCACTCTGATCAGGGCCGGGACTTTAAGAGTCAGCTAATCAAAGAAATGCTCTCTCTTTCTCTATGAGGGGTGCGAAAGTCAAGAACCACCCTTTATCACCCGCAGGGGGATCCTCAACCAGAATGCTGTAACCACACCCTACTAGTCAGGCTAGGCACCCTCCATCCAAAAGATAAACATAAATGGAGCCAGCAGATTAGCTCCTTGGTACACACATACAATTGCACAAAGAATGATGCTACCGGGTTCTCTCCCTACTGCCTCATGTTCAGGAGAAAGGCCCGGTTGCCTGTTGATGTCTGTTTTGGGGTTTCTCCCGATGGGGTCCGAGCAGAAGATTACCTGCAATATGTACAAAAAGAAAAAATTACTCACCTTAGTAATTGCTTTTCTTCTCATGGAGTCTTGCTATATTAGGACTTATTGCAGTCAGCCTCAGCCTCTGAACTGCCCCGGAGATGAAATGGTTAACTCCAGAGTAATCTGGAGTTCCACAGCGCGAAGGTGCTATTCAAAGCTCTATCTGGGTTGTTTGAACCCAAACTGTCAGGTTCTTTACGAAGCTAAACTAATATAGCAAGTCTGTGTGGAAAAAGCCCTACACTAGCCATTGGCTACCTACTAGTAGTAGAACAACAGAACACAACAACAAACACATAATAAGAACAAAATACCTATTATTGTTAGAATAACCCTTGACAATCACTACTAGGCCCCCTCTCCCCAAAAGACTCAAGTCCAGAGGGGCCCATCTACTATAACAAAAACAAAAATTATCTAGTTCCTAAACCCAAAAGAAGAAAGGGGAACTAGAAAGCTAAAAGGCATGACACAGTGCTTGCACAATTGTCAACCCCATACCCAAGTAGGGATTCTGAGAGGAGTGAGGAGGAGGGTTGTCCTAAATAGCAAGACTCCATGAGAAGAAAAGCAATTACTAAGGTGAGTAATTTTTTCTTCAAACACCATGAAGTCTTAGCTTATATTAGGACTTATTGCAGATTATACAGCAGTACCTCCATGGAGGAGGGCCAGAACCTACTTAGGAATAGGGCTCTGAAGCACAGCTGTGCTAAAACGAGCATCTCTCCTGGACTGGACGTCCAGAGAATAATGCTTAGTGAAAGTGTGGACTGTTTTCAGGTAGCAGCTTGACAGATCTCAAGATAGGAATATCTCTAGCAGCCGCTAGAGATGCAGCTATACCCTGGTGGAATGAGCCCTCAAGCCTGAGGAGGTTCCTTACCCAGTTTTGGTAACAGAACTGGATGACAGAGATGATCCACCTAGTATTGTCCTCCTAGTAGCAGGTCTTCCTTACTCCATCTCCATAGGTAAGGAAGAGCTGGAGGATTCAACCTGTGACCCCGTAGTGCTCCAAATAGTAGCTAAGAGCTCTTTTAACATCCAAACTGTGCAGCCTTCTCTCACCAGAGGAAGAGTGCTCAGTAAAAATACTGGAGAGAGATGGATTGGTTAAGATGAAAATCTAAACCACTTAGGTAAAAACTTTCTGTTAGTCCTGAGGACCACTTTATCCCTGTGGAAGAAATAAAATCCTTTTCACACTGACAAAGCTTGTAATTCACTTATCGCCTAGCAGAAGTGATAGCCACTGAAAAACAGTTTTCCAAGTTAAAAACTTGAGGTCTGCTGAAACCAGGGGCTCAAAGGGGTTGCATTAGCTGGGCAATGCAAACATTCCAGGTCCCATGCAGGAGTTGGTTCTCAAGGAGGGTTAGTATGAAGTAACCTTTGAAAAACTTGGAGAACACAGAGTGAGAAGAAAGGAAACTGGTTTCCCTGGAAATAAAACAGAAACAGCTGCCAAATGAACCTTCAAGGGTAGCTGGTTTGAGGCCTAAAGAATTTAAGTGGACCAAATAGTCCAACAAAATAGGCAGGTCAGCAGATTCTGGAATAATCTGACTCTCAGAACACCAAAATGAGAATCTTTTCCATTTAGAATTATAAGTGGCTCTAGTGGAAGGCTTCCTAGAAGCCTTCAAAATATCCAGGACACCTTGAGAAAGGTGTAAATCAGCAAATTCTAGCTCCTCAAGAACCAGGCCTTGAGGTGGAGGGAATTGAGGTCCGGATACCACACTCTCCCCTGTGCACAGGTCAGCAGGTCGTGGGTCCTGGGCAAGGTCAGGGGAGGGTGAAAAGAGAGGGACAGGACAAGAGGGTACCAAGGCTGCCTGGCCCAGTCTGGAGCACTCAAGAATCACTCTGCAAGGCTGAGTTCTGATTTTCACCAATACCCTAAGAGAGGGCAACGGAGGAAAGCATAGAGGAACTTTCCTTCCCAATTCAGTTGAAAAGCATCCAGAGGAACTGATCCTAGAACTGGAGGCCTGCAGCAAAACAGAGGAAGTTGGTGGTTGTCTGGGGCTGCAAAGAGATCTATCTGAGGGTGCCCCAATCCAAAGATCCGACCCCAGTATTTCTTGAGGGTTCAAGAGCCCATTCATGATGGCCCTGAAAATCCTGCTGAGGGCGTCCACTAGGACATTGTCCTTCCCTGGGAGGTGAACCGCTATTAGAGAGGTGTTCAGGGAGTAGGCCAGAGACCACAACTTCATTGCTTCGGTGCACAAGGCTGAAGAGTGAGTGCCCCCTTGCTTGTTGATGTACCACATTGTTGTGGTATTGTCTGTCCTGACTTGAACTACCTTGTTCTGGACAGCTTCCGAAAAAACCTGGAGAGCTAGGAAGACAGCTCTGAGCTCCAGTAGATTGATGTGAAGCAGAGATTCCTGAGGGGACCAGACTCCCTGAGTGGAAAGGTCGCCCAGGTGAGCCCCAACCCAGCAGGGAGCGCATCGTGGTGGTGAGGAATGAAAGAACAGGTAGGAATGGGACCCCTGTGGACAGGTTGCTTTGATCCAGCCACCATTGTTGACTAGGATCAAGGTCTTAGTCACTAGGATCCAGTTTGTAGGGGTCCCTCCTTTGAGACCAATAGGACCTCAAGTGGAACTGAATGTCCCTCATCTGAAATTCGCTCCTGGCACGACAGCTGTAGGTCAGCCATGAGCCCGAGGAGTTGTAGAAAGTGCCTTGCGGGTCGAGAGACCTGCAGGGTGAAGAAGATGCCAGGGCAATGATTTTGTCCACTCTTTCAGAGGGAGGAATGCCCTGTGGCCTTTAATGTTCAGCTCTGCACCTATAAAGTTAGTACCTGAACTGGTTCGAGAACCGACTTTGGAACATTCAACAGGAACCCCAGAAAGGTGAGAAGTTCCTGAGTGATTTGTAGTGAGTTTTACCTGCTGTGGTGACTGACCCTGAAGACCAGTCGTCCAAGTAGGAAACACAGCTACCCTGTCTTCTTGGGTGGGCCACTACTACAGCTAGACATTTTGTGAACACTCTTGGTGCAGAAGTGAGTCCGAAGGGCATTGCCTTGAACTGGTAGTGGCCAGAGGCAGTTCGAACCTGAGGTACTTTCATGGAGAGGCCCTGATTAGATATTAAAGTAGGCATCCTTGAGGTCCAGGAAGCTAACCAGTCCCTGGTCTCAAGGATGGCAAAATCATTGCCAAAGTTAGCATTTGAACTTTGGTTTTACAAGATGCTTGTTCAGAAATCTAACCAAGATGGGCCGCCAGTCTCCTGTCTTTTTGGGGTCAGAAATACCTTGAGTACAGTCCTTGCCCTGGTGGCAAGGGGGACCATTTCTACTGCTTTGCAGTCTAAAAGAAGAAACCTCCGCTTCTAGTGCAAGGGTTTTTAAAAGACTTGAAGGGGAAAGTGTCTGGCTCTCATCTTGGGAAATTGTTTGGAAGCTGAGAACAGGCCTTGGCTTACCACCTCAGAACCCATTTGTCTGAGGTTAGGAACAACCGCCAGTTCTGGCAGAGAAATAAGCCAGTCTGCCCCCACCGGTACAGGAGAGTCGGCCCCAGACTCCCTGTCAGGGTGCCTGCTTGGCAGGAGCAGCTTTAGGCTGGGGAGAGGGAGAGGCCTGCCTGTGCCCGTCTGCCTCTGCCTTTGAAAAACCTCTGCGCAAAGCAGAGGATGCCTGAAATTGATAAAAAGGCTCATGGAAAAGCCTGCCCCTACCTCTGCGGGGCATGCCTTGTGGAGTGGCATGCCTCTCCTTAGCTTGGGCACTTTTGTAAGTAGTTCTGTATTCATCCATCTTTTCATGTAATTTTCTGTTTGTTCCTCAAACAGAGAATTTCCTATGACAGGAAAATCTGTAGCCTTTGACTGGGTATCTTGGGACAGATTAGTGCATCTGAGCCATGCCAACCTACGGAGAGCTACAGAAGTGGCCATGACCCTAGAGGAAACATCATTAACATCAACAGCAGCATGAAATTGAACTTTAGAGCTTCAATGCCATCAGCAGCCACCTGTTCCAACTCACCAGCCAGCTGGCCCTGAGCCTGTTTGGCCAACTGCAATATAGTGTCCCATCTAGATTTCTGATATCTAGCCACATAAGCCATATATTTAGCTTGTCTGAGTCCCAAAGAAGCTGCCACATACTGTTTTTTTCGCCATGGCATCAATCTTCCTGGAATCTTTATCAGGAGGATGTGAGGCCAGGAATATTAGCCTTGTCACAGAGCTGCAGCTTGAACAACATCTACGTGACTACACTGCTCAGTAAAGAAGTCTATATTAGCCTGACAAAGCATGCCTTCTGTCCATTTTTATCTACAGGAGGACAGAAAAGTTTTTAAATCTTAGTGGTTTGCCTCTTAAATGACTTATGCAAAGGAATAGACAACCTTCTGGACTCTGGAATATCCATCATTTCCACATAATCAGGCTCCTCTTGCTCATCCACAGACTCTTCTAAGGAGCTGAGAGTTTCTGCTACCTTCCTTATAAAATCTGAAATGTGAGGGAGACTCAGACAACAAAGGGAGACCTCAAAGGGTCTGTCTGGAGAAATGTCGGTTCTATGGGCACTCCAGACCTTCCCAATCACAACACATCATCCAAATCCTCCTCCCTCCTGTGGTTCATAAAATCCTCAACATCATAATCCTGAACCACTGGACCTGAACGGACCCCCTTCTTCCAACCATAGAGGGTTTCACAAGTCCCTGAGACAAAGACTGGACAATCTGTATGGCTTTAGCTATTTCTGCAGCAGAAGGAGAGACAAAACTGGACTCCACACTAGCTGATTTCTTTGTCTTTTTACTTTGACTGGTTCCTCAGGACCAGCCTTTTTTGCCCTGTGGAAGTCTGGCCCTGGTCAGAGGGCACTCCCTCTGGTCCAGCCGGGCGCTGGACGGGCTGGCCATCGGGTCAGTGGACTTTGGCCTCTCGTTCCTGGAGCCGCCCAATCTCTTTCAGGGTGGCTGCAGGAAATTCTGCCCACCTGGCAGTCTGACGGGAGGTGGTCAGCCCAGACAATGAACACAAAGTGGTGTGTGGGTCAGCCTTGGCAAAGGCTTCCCCTGGTTTTATCCACAGTGTTGAAACCAGTGGACCCCAGTTTTCTTTTGGTTTCTCAGACATAATGTCAGCCTATCCAAACTTGCCCTTTTTTCCGGCCTTGCCAGGACAAGACGCACTTATCGGTCCCTAACACGTAGTCACAGGTATTGAAAAACCCAATAAAATAATAGGTTTTTTAGGACTGATAAGAACAGGTACCTCACCAAATGCAAAGAAAATGAGTTTTAAAAGAAAACGATCGGTTTCAGGTTGAACCGATAATGAGTTTCCACACAGACTTAATTTCTTTTACTACGGTTACCAGATAGAGCTTCTAAGCGAAAACCGCGGTAATTTTAACACTTTGCCGTTCAAAGAACCGATAAAATACAATAAACCGCAAAGCGAACCGAGGTGTAAGGAGCTGGTCTCGGGCGACTGTTCAGTGAAAGCGGAGTAAAGAATCTGACAGTTTGGGTTCAAACAACCCAGATAGAGCTTTGAATAGCGCCCTCGCACTGTGGAACTCCAGATTACTTTGGAGTTAACCATTTCATCTCCGGGGCAGTTCAGAGGCTGAGGCTGACTGCAATAAGTCCTAATATAAGCAAGACTTCATGGTGTTTGAACTGAAAGCTCAATTGAACCATGCCTATCAACTGGCCCAGACAATGGCCGTCAAAAGAAATCTAGCCAACAAAGAGAGACATGATAGAAAAGTAAAGGCTCAAGAGGTTAGACCTGGAGATCGTGTGTTGCTGCGAAATTTAGGATTGCATGGTAAACACAAAATTGCTGATTGATGGCACCATCTTCTCCATGTCATAGTTGAAAGTTGGATGATATACCAGTGTACAAAGCGCGCAGAGAACGCTCAAAGCTGTCAGACCATGCACCGACCGCGCTACCTATTGGTCAAGTTATAATTGAAGCTGAACCCACGAGATTGATTCCCCTGGACCAGTGACTCATGCTGCTGCAAGAAAGAAACAGAGTCAGCCTGCCCCTGTGGTTGCCGATTTAAGACTTCCCCTGCAGCAGGCCCAGAATGATAGTGACTGCCAGTCTAGCTCGGATGACAGTGAGTGTGATAATGCCTATTACCCCTCATATGAACTGAGTCAGTTGTTTCATGGAAATCCTATGTTGAATTATGGGGATGAAGCTGGGCCTTCTGGACTGCCTAACGCCATGGCATCATCCTTGGAGCCAATGCTCCCTGAAGGTGAAGTGCAAAGTATCACGTCTGAGGATGTTGAGTCTTTGTGTATCGTGGAACTGTATGATTTGCCTGAAGGAGAGGCTGATGGTATGAGTCTTTCTGGTGACATGTCAGAACTTGAGGAATACTATGATAGTGCTGACAACCCCCCTTCAGTGCCAGAGTGTCTTCAAAATGAGCCAAGTGTTGTAGAAACAGAGACTACAGAGCAAAGGGCATTGTAGTCCCAGCTTGGACATTCCCCTTCATGCAGAGGCACCCCTCACAAGTGATGAAAGCTCCAAGACCATTGCTGAAAGTACAGAGACTGTGGTTGTTCACCCCAGAAAGACTGGCAGAGCTGTCAAGCCAGTGGTACACTTCAGTTACGATTCCACCTGGAGGCCAGTGGATTTGCCTCTCAATGTAGTCCACAAAGGTGTTTATGTCTCCCAGAGCTTACTGCCCAAATTGAGCTTGATGACCCGTTCCAGCTTACTTGTAGTGCTCTCTTGCCATGGTGTCCCTGCCCCATCCAGCTCCAAGTTAGCTGATAGGGAAGGGCCCCCTCTTGCATTGTTTAAAGTACAAGAAGCTATTACATGATTCTGTATAGTAATGTTCAATTTTCCTGTGTGAAATATGCAAAATGTATTGTCAGAATGGAAATTATATAGTGAAGTACATTGAAATGTATAGTAAAGTGACAAGTTATGCCAACTGATGAATTAGATAGTACTTGTATAGCATGCTAATGGTATAAATGTCTTGTATGTGTTGCATTTTCAATGTTATGATGGTACAGACTTGATGCAAATGCCAAATTTTCCCAGGCAGGGAAGAGTGTAACCCCCCCCACACATGGGGGTTCCCAAAAAGTCTTCCTTGAGCTTGCCTAAATGTTCACTGCCAGGCTGGTGTCCTGCATTTTAGCAGTTTGAGTGTGATTACCAGAGCATGTATAACCTCTGTGTACTTTCTCTTTAAGAGCTGCCTGATCACAGCCTAAGTAATCTGAGAGGAAGCTCTGTTGAAAGATGTAACTATTTGCTGAAAATCATTTAGAGTGATAATGATAATGCAGTTTGTCTAACCTGCTTTCTTTGTAGCAAGGACTGTTTTGTTTGTCTCCACTATCTTGGTCCTGGACTGCAAATTGGACCAATAAGTTCTGGTGGGACCTAAAATGTAGCCAGACTACAGGAGCTGTCTGAAGTCAAAATCTGTAGGAATTATAGTTTTGAACTTTTTGCACCTTTTTTGCAACTGAAGGGTAAGCTCTTGCTTTGCCTGACAGCCAAATCAGCCAACCAAACATTTTGGATCTGGGGGAAAGACCCGGGCTGCTTGCAGTTTTCAGTTAGATCTAAGCTGGAAGCTAAAGAAGAAGGAGCTGAAGTGATTCTGAGCAGCAATCCTGAGTGGATTCACATGGGAGAACTGTGAAAAGGCTGAGAGTTTGGCCCACATGTCTGCTGCTCCTGAGAGGGAGAAGAGGTATTTTGGACTAAATCAGGTTTGTGGTATTCAAGTAAGCTACTGGAGTGGACCAGGCTCAACCTGAAGAAGATCAAGATTTTGCTGAATGAGATCGGCCTGTCAGGATTTCCAGCTACCCCCTGTGTGTGCAGAGACTTTCTTATTGTGACCGGGGAGCTTTTGCTTGCAAGATTTCATTAGTGTAAATTTGCTATGAGCTGCTAGTGGGTTGTGGAGTTGGTTCCCACTGTGTGAACTGTGTTGTGCTTGCTGGAGGCTATCCGCTCAAATGGCTGCATCCAATTTGTCTCCATGCCGCTGAACCTTGCTGCCCGGGTCTACCACTCCATAGAGAAGCCATCGACGAGACCTGCCTGGGATCAGCCCCTTCTCCAGACAGGAACAACACCTCTGCGAATCGTGTGGGCCTGCTTCTCCAGGCATTCAGATCAATCACCTGCAGTCTCGATTTTCATTAGCCTGTGTCGGTCTTGCATGGTGAGTAAATACAAGGGTGCTCCCTGCAACAACAGCTTAATCTATGTGTCATTTGATTGTCTTGTTGTTTCGTTTCTTTACTAACTGACCTCTGTCCGGACTAAACATTGTGTACTGTGCGTGTTGTGTTTTCTATTACAGGGCACCAACCAGCTGCAACCGCAACAGTCCTGGCTAGCCATCTCTTCTCCTTGGTACCCAGAGGTGTGACTGTGTGGGGACTCAGCGCATGCATAACTGCTGATTGTTATAACCTTAAGTTAATTAACCTGATTTTGCCCTTCCTTGTTCAAGTCCCTGAATAAATCAGATCTAACTTTTTCTGCCTGTAATCGACTGTGGTTCCAGTTTGTGCTCAAAGTGTACAGTTGCTATTTGCTGTATAACCTTGTTTACAGGTCCTAGGGTTGACAGAGGAACCAACCCTGGCGGGTGCAGACAGTGTGGGTGCTTTTTGTGGTGTACCAGGGTATTGTGAAAGTGATTATTGTACAGTGTTCAGGCCACTAGAGGAAAGATAGTTAAGTTCCCGGGTGGCTGTGCCCAGTGCTAGTACTACCAGCCCTGACTTCGGTGGGCACCAATTTGGAACTCAGGCCCTAACTGCACCTGTGTCCAGGCGGGGAAGTAGCCCTTTGGATAGTGCCACTGGGGTTATAAAGTTCACATTGACAAACTCGTAATGAGCCAGAGCACCATAGGACCTTTAGGTAGAAATGGTTGAGACCTATGCTGTGATGAAGGCTAGCTTGGAGCGGTTTCAAGCCACTGCCCCTGAATATATCCTGGCAAATTTAGATTCTTACAGGCATGCATAAACAAGCTATCTAAACTATCCTAATAAAGAACTACTTTCCCAAAAAAAAACAATCCCCTTCTGTTTAATAGTGTGGGCATCACTAAAACCTGTCACAATTTCAATCAAGAAACCTCCATGTTTCCAAACAGCATGACAGCTGTAGTGCAGTGCCCATAGGTTCTAGTAGAGGGTGGGGTGAGACTCAGAACTGACATGATTCCCTTGGAAGAAACAAAATTACTCACGGTATTTTGCAAACCCAGGGAAATCTTACTGTGTTCTGACATATGCAGACTACCATACAGTACCTTGGAGGAGGCATATAACTTGTTATGAAACAGGCTCTGCAGTACTGCTGTACCAAATCTGTCTTCTGGCCTGTATCCAGGCTATAGTGTTTGTAAACGTGTTGTTTTCAGGTAGCTGCTTTACACATTTTCAACAAAGGAATATCTCTTGCAGCTGTTATAGAAGCAGCTGTACCCCTTGTAGAGTGGCCCCTAAGGCTCTTTGTCTACTTTGCTATAGCAGAATTGAATACAGGCAACTGTCCATTGCACAATGGTCCTGTTTGTGGCAGGTTTGCCCTTTCCAATCCCTCCATAAGTCAGGAAGAGCTAAGTACTATCCTGCCTATGATTCTTAATATGATCCAAATAGTAACTGATAGCCCTCTTGACATCTAGGCTGCAGCCTACATTCTCCTGACCTGAATGGTTAGTAAAACTGGCAAGTGATGGACTGTTCAGATGAAAGTCCAGCACCATCTTGGGAGAAACTTCTTGGTCTAAATTACCTTGTCCCAATGGAATGAATGTAATTTGGCTCAGTGACAGGTCTTGAGCTCCTAATTCTCCTGGCTGAGGTGGCAGGGGTCCACAGGTGGCTCTGTGTGGGGATACAGAATGTTACAGACCTTGAAAACTTTCTGAATACCTGGTTAGCAGACAGAGATGAACCCACCTGAGAGGTAGCAGAGACTGCAGGTGTACCTTAAGGGTAGATGGCAGGACAGGAACTGAAGGTGTGCAGATAATCAAAATGACTGGCAAACCAGCCTGGCTACAGACTATTGCTGGTACCAAATGAAACCTCTTCACTTAAATTTAAGTTTTCCTAGTAGGATATTCTAGAAACTCTGGGACCTCAGAACCCCTTCAGAGATATGTGAGGCCATCATACTCTAGGTCCTCAAGACCAACCTTGAGCCTGAGGGACTGGAACAGGTAAAGAATCTTTCCAGCAGGGAGTCAGTAGTTTGTGCCTCCTAGGGAGATAGGTCTGAATACTGACAGTGTCAAAAGCAAAGATGGGCTGCCTCTCCCAGTCTGCAGCTTATCAGGATCATTGTCGCTATGAACCTGAGCCATTCGGTACTCTGGCAACAGGGGAAATGAGGAAGGCTTACAAAACATCCTGTCAATCAACAGTGGTTCATCAGATGCACTGTGCCCACTGCAGCAGGCCTGCAACTGAACTGGCAGTTGGTGATTGTCTTGGGCTATGAGAGGTCCATGGGATGTCCACCTTTTGAACACAGTTTGCAAGTTGCCTGTTGTGACCACTGGTTGATCCTGCTTAGGACATCTCCCGAGACATAGTCCTTCCTGGGAATGAACTGATAGGAAGATGACAGGGGGGCCAAAGTCCATACTCATGGTCTCTGTACACAAGGGGATGACATTGTGCCTTGCTTGTTAATCAGTACATTGTGGTTGCGTCTGTTCATGAAACTGCCTGCAACGTGAGGCAAGGCTGAATACCTAGGTAAACTGCCCTGAGTTCCGGCAGATTTATAAACGAGACTCCTGGAGCCAGTACATATGCTCCCCAGGTGACACCCATCCTAGGAGGCATCATTGTTAGCACTGCTGTTGGTGGTTGCTGAGCACACCCTTCTGAGGTTGTCCTTTTCCTGCCACCACTAAAATGCATGAAAGATCTCCTATGACTGGCACCATCTTGACAGGATCTCTTCTCTGGACCAGTGAGATCTGAGATGGAACTGAGTGTCCTCTAGTACCTAGCACTGTTGCCGTTGATGCAGTCATGTCCCAACAGCTGGAAAGTACCTTGCGGGTCTATGTCCACTGGAAGGGCTGGTCAGCTGTTCAAGGCTGCCCAACCCTGAGGAGGAAGAAAAATTACTCACCTTAGCAATGTGGTTCTTCTAATAGTCTTGCTAGTCGACAAATTGCAGTGAGGTCCAACCTTGAACTGCCCCAGAGATGAAGTTAACTTTCCATGCCGGGCATGGAGCCTGAGCTCGAGCCGGTTGAGACTCTGTCTGTTGCTATTTGAACTCAACGTCAGATCTTTGAGCTAAACTCACTGAGTGTCCACAATGCCCAAACAACCTACACTAGCCACACAACATAATATAATAAACAGATTTTTGATCCCAAGCAAGACTCAAGTCAGAAACAAAAAAGAAACAAAAACAACACCACTCACCCAAAGTAAAGGGTAATAAATAAGGTGGGCACCTCTTGGTACCAACACTGCTAACCCACCCATACAAAACGGGTTCTGGAAGGCAGGGGGGGTCAAACCAAAAGACTCCATTAGAAAACAACATTACTAAGGTGAGTAAGTTTTTCTACAAACAACATGAAGTCTTGCTGTATTCTAGGACAAATGCGAACAACAAGCAGTACCCCACATGAGGAGGGACAAAACCTACCTAGAAATAGGCTCTGAAGCACTGTTGTCACAAACCGAGCACACTTCCAGCCTGGATATCCAGAGGTAATGCTTGGAAAAGTGTGAACTGTTTTCCAGGTAGCTGTCCGACATATCTCTAAGATAGGAAAATACAGCAAGCCAGGGGAAGCTGTACCTGGCAGAGTGAGCCCTCAGGCCTGAGGGTGGAATCCAGACTAGTTTTCATAGCAACATTGAATGCAAGAGACAATCCACCTGGCAATGGATCTCTTAGCAGGTTTTCCTTACCAACCTCACCAAGTGAGGAACAGTTGGAGGAGTCAAACCTGTGACCCTTGGTACACTCTATGGAAGGCTAAGGCCCTTTTCACATCAAACACGCAGCCTCCTCTCACCAGAGGAGGAATGGTCAATGAAGAAAACAGGAAGAGACATAGACTGGTTAGGGTGGAAGTCTGAAACCACCTTAGGTAAAACTTCCTGTTAGTCCTGAAGATCTTACCTTATCTATGGAAAGAGATAAAATCAGGCTCCACTGACAGAGCATTAACTCTCTTATGCACCTGGCAAGTGATGGCCACCAAGAAAACAGTTTCCAAGTCAAGTACTTAAAGCTCCAGTTGAGACAAAGGCTCAAAAGGGGTTGCATAAGCTGAGCTACAAAACATTAAGGTCCCAAACAGGGGCAGGGTCCCTGAATGGCAGATTAACGAAGCAATCCCTTGAAAACTTACAGAATACAGGATGAGCTGAAAGGGAAGAAGGCTTACCTGTGAAAGAAAAGCAGAACAGCTGCCAGGTGCACTCTTATAGCTGATCTGAGTCCCAAGATATTAAGATGAACCATAGTCAAGGACTGTGGGGCAGACCAGCAGACTCTGGAGAAATATCTTCCCAGAGCACCATGTGGAGAATCTTTCCAATTGGAGTTGTAGGTAAGCTTCTGGTGAAGGCTTCCGAAGCCTTTGAGATATCCATAACACCTTGAGAGGTGTAAATCAGCAAACTCTAACTCTTCAAGAGCCAGGCCTTGAGATTCAAGATTTGAGATTCAGATACCAAACCCTCCTGAGAACAGGTTAGAAGGTTATAATTCCAACAAGAAATAGGGGAAGGTGGACTACTAAGGACAACAGGAGAGGTACCAGGGCTGTCTGGCCCAATCTGGAGCAATCAGGAATCACTTTGCAGGTTGGGACCTGATTTTGACTAACACCTAGAACAGGAGAGGAAGGGAAGAAAAGCATACAGGAACTTCCCAGGTGAAACTAGGGCATCTAGGAAGACTAGGCCCAACACTGAGGCCTCCACAGCAAAAAGAAGATTGGTGATTGTCACAGGGCTGAAAAGATCTATCTGTAGGGTGCCCCATCTGAAGAAGATCACCTTCAAAACCAGGGGATCCAGTGACCATTACGAGATGGCACTGAGATATCCGCTGAAGCATCTACAAGACATTGTCCTTGCCTGGACTTAGCTGATGGGAGAGAGTGGCTAGGGAATAGGCCAGAGAGCATAACCATTAGCTAGTGCACAAGGCCGTGAGACCCGAGTGCCCTTGCTTGTCGCATATACCACATTGTGGTGGTACTGTCTGTCCTGATCTGAACTACTTTGTTCACCAACAGACTTGGAAAAAACCTGAAGTGCTAGAAAAACTGCTCTGAGTTCTAATAGATTGATATGAAGCAAGATTCACAGGAGACCACAACCCTTGGGTGGTCAGGTCCCAAGTGGGCTCCCCACCGAAGAGGAGGCATCTGTGTGAGATTAGAGAGTGAGACTGAGTGACAAAGGAACTCCTGCAATGAGTGTCCTGATCCTGCCACCACTGCAATGCCTGGATCAGGTTGCAGTCACTAGAATCAGTTTGGTCAAGAGGATCCTTTCTCTGCGACCAAGAGCTCTCAAGTGGAACTGAATGTCGCTCATCAAGAAATCTTGCTCCCTGCACCACTGCTGTAGAAGCAGCCATGTACCCCAGGAGCTGAAGAAATGCCTTGCTGGTAGAGACACTTGGAGGGTGGATAGAGAGGCCAGTGAAATAAGGGCCTTGCCCTGCCAGGGAATGAAGGCTTTGCCTTTACTGTATCTAGCTCTAGCGCTTATGAAGGTGAGGAGCTGTACAGGCTCTAGAACAGACTTTGAAAGATTCAGAAGAAACCTAGAAGTAAGCAGTTGCTGGAGTTATCTGTGGGTGTAACTTGACTTGGTCTGAGGACTGGCCTACTATGAGCCAGTCATCCAGGTATGGGAAAGTGAAATCCTTTTCCTTCTTGGGAAACGCTACTACTGCCAGGCATTTTGTGAACACCCTTGGAGCAGAGGTTGGGCCGAAGACATTGCTCTGAATGGTAGTAGCCTGAGGGCAGCTCAAACCTGAAAGGTATTTTCAATGTGAAGCTTCTGATGAGAATATGGAAATATGCATCCTTGAGGTCCAGGAGACTAGCCAGTCCCATGGCCTTAGAGACAGAATTATTCCCAAGTCACCATTTTGAACTTTGGTTTTAAAAGGTGCTTGTTTAAATATCTGAGATCCAGGATGGGCTGCCATTCTCCTGTCTTTTTTGGGGGTGAGGAGTACCTGGAGTACAATCCTTTCCCTTTGTGTGGGGTGGAACCCTTTCTATAGCTCTGAGAGCCAAGAGAAAGAGACCTCTGCCTCTGGGCAAAGTGCTTCTGAAGGATTTGCAGGTGGAAAGGATCTGGTTCTCATCTTTGGAAATGTTTTGAAGCTGAGAACCAGACCCTGACTTACTACTTCAGGACCCATTGTCTGAATAAAAGACATCCAGTCATGGACAAAGTAAGCCAGCCTGCCCCCTAAGGGTAGTGGAGAATCGGCCTATGAGCCCATCAAGTTAAGCCTTGTTTGGCAGGGCTTTAGGCTGAGGGGTGGGAAGCAGGCCTGCTTGTACCCATCTGCCTCTCCTCTAAAGAACCCCATGAGCATAGAGCAGAAGGAGGCCTGAGCTTGGTAAAGGCCTGTGAAAAGGCCTGCCCCTGCCTGGGTTGCTGTCTCTGAGGTGGCTTGCCTTTCCTTGGCCTGAAGCACTCCTACTAGGTGGTCCTGTATTCATCCATTTTCTTTATGTAGTTCTCTGTTTGCTCCCCTAACAGAGAATTGCCCTACAACAGGGAAAATCCATGGCCTTGGTCTGGGTATCCTGAGACAGGCTAGTACATCTGAGACCAAGCCATCTTCTGAAGGCCACAGATGTAGCCATGACTCTAGATGAAACATGTGGGAGTCCACCAGCATGGAATTGCACCTTGGATGCCTCAATACCATCCACAGCCACCTGCTCAGCTCCTTAGCAAGCATGGGGGACCTGTTTAGCTAAAGCCATTACAGTGTCCCATCTAGATTCTGATATCTAGCTGTATAGGTCATATAATTGGCCTGCCTGAGTCCTGGGATGCTGCCATGTACTTTCTTTGCCATGGCATCAATCCTCCTGAGTCCTTATCTGGGGGTGTGAAGCCAAGGGTATATTAACCTTATCACAGGCTGCAGCCTGCACTACCCCAACATGGCTGCATTGCTGGGTAAGGAACTCCGTATCTGAGCCTGAAAGAGTATACCTCTTGTCCATTCTCTTATCCACAGGAGGTATAGAATTAGGAGTCTTTAAAATTTTCATTGTCTGTTTCCCAAAAGACTTATGAATGGGAAGAAAAAATTACTCACCTTAGTAATGTTGTTTCTTCTAATGGAATCTTGCTATATTATGACAATGGCAGTTTGTCCCACCATTAGAACTGCTCCGGAGGTGAAAGAGTTAACTCCATTCCATGAATGGAACTTAGAGCACAAGCTCTAAAGAGAAGCTCTGTCTGTGTAGTTTCAAACCTAAACTGTCAGATCTTTACGAGCAAAAACTCACTAAGGTCTGTGTGAAAGCTGTAACCTACACTAAGCCAACTGGCTACCTAAATATTAACACTCATTGCTTGTCCAAAACAAAAGACTCAAGTCAGGGACCAGAACTAATAATATAATTTAACAATATAGGAAATATAAGAAAAATGAAAAACACCACACCCCCAAACCCCAAGAGGGTGAAAACACATAAAAAGAATAAAATAGTGCCCACACTACACTGTACCCAATACCCAAGTAGAAGTTCTGAGAAGGCAGGCTGGGGGAGGTCATAATATATGAGACTCCATTAGAAGAAACAACATTACTAAGGTAGAGTAATATTTTCAAACAACAGCGAAGTCTTGCTATATTACTCGACAATTACAGACTACACAGCAGTACCTCCATGGAGGAGGGACAGAACCTACTTAGGAATAGGCTCTGAAGCACAGCTGTGCCAAACCAAGCATCTCTCCTAGCCTTGACATCCAGGAGTAATGCTTGGTGAAAGTCTGTACCTTTCAAGTAGCAACGACATATCTCCAATACAGGATGTCTCTGGCAGCTAGAGCAGACTGTACCTCTGGTAGAATGAGCCCTCAAGCCCAGAGGATCTCTGCCCAGTTTCTAATAAAATTGATACGAGACAATCCACCTGGCGATTGATCTCTTAGTGGCAAGTTCCCTTTCCCAACCTCACCATAGAGTGAGAAAAAGATGGAGGATTCGAGACCTGTGACCCTTGGTACATTCTATATAGTAACTAGGGGCCCTCTTAACGTCTAAATGTGCATCTCCTCTCCCAGAAGAGGAATGTTCCAGTGAAAAACATGGAAGGAGATAGATTGGTTAAGATGGAAATCTGAAACCACCTTAAGCCCAAAAACTTTCTGTTGTCCTGAGGACTACCTTATCGCTAATGGAAAGAAATAAGAAGTCAGTTTCTACTGAACAAGCGCAATTCACTTATGTGTCTGGTAGAAGTGATAGCCACTAGGAAAACAGTTTTCAAAGTTAGATACTTAAGCTCTGCAGAAAACAGAGGTTCAAAGGGGTTACATTAACTGGGCAAGTACAACATTAAGGTCCCAGGCGGGGCTGGATCCCAAAAAGGTGGATTAGTCATGAAGTAATCCCTTAAAAACTTGGAAAATACAGGGTGAGCGAAAGAGAGGATGGCTTTCCTAGCTGAAACAAAACAGAGACAGCTGCCAAATGAACTCTCAGGGTAGCTGGTCTCAGGCCCAAAGAATTAAGATGGACCATGTAATCTAACACAATGGGCAAATCAGCAGATTCTGGGAAATATGTATCCCAAGAACACCAAATGGAAACCTTTTCCACTTAGAATTATAAGTAGCCCTAGTGGAAGGCTTCAGAAGCCTTTGAATTCAAGAACACCCTGAGAGAGGGTGTGGTCAGCAAATTCTAAATCCTCAAGAGCCAGGCGTGAGGTTGAGGTTGAGGTTCGGATCACCAACTCTCCCCGGGCACAGGTTAATAGGTTTGTGATTCCTGGGGAGACACAGGGGAGATGGACTGTCAGGGACAGAAGGAGTGGGTACCAGGGCTGCCTGGCCCAATCTGGGGCAATCAGGAATCACCCTGCAAGGCTGGGATCTGATTTTACTAACACTTGAATAGGGAGGAAGAAGGGAAAGCACAAAACTTCTCTTCTCCACGAGAGAGGCGTCCAGGGGACTAGGGCCCAACACTGGGGCCTGCAACAGAACAGTGGAAGTTGGTGATTGTCTGGGGCTGCAAAAGATCTATCTGAGGGTGCCCCATCTGGCAAAGACTATCCCCAAATACTTGAGGATCCAGAGACCATTCAAGAAGCTTGGCCCTGAGAAATCCTGCTGAGAGCATCTGCTAGGACATTGTCCTTTCCTGGAAGGTGAACTGCTATGAGTGAAGTGTTCAGGGAATAGGCCAGAGACCACAACTTCATTGCCTCGGTGCACAAGGCCGGAGACCGAGTGCCCCCCTGCTTGTTGATGTACCACATTGTTGTGGTATTGTCTGTTCTGACTTGTACCACTTTGTTCTGGACAGAAGCAGAAAATGCTTGAAGTGCTAAAAAGACAGCTCTGAGTTCCAGAAATTGATGGAGCAGAGATTCCTGGGGGACCACACTCCTGAGTGGAGAGGTCCCCATGTGGGCTCCCACCCCAGGAGGAAACATCCGTAGTGAGGGTCAAAGTCAGAGAAAGGGAATGAAGGGGACCCCTCTCAGTCTTAAAATTGCTCTGATCCTGCCACCCTACTGGAGGCCTCTGATCAAGGTTCGAGTCACTGGGACCAACTCGAAAGAGGTCTCTTCTCTGAGACCAATAGGCTCTTAGTGAAACTAGAATGTCTCTCATCTGAAATCTTGCTCCCTGCACTACAGCTGTGGACGCAAGCCATGTGCCCCAGGAGCTGGAAAAAGTGTCTTGCTGGTCGAGGACCTGCAGGTGAAGGAGGAGGCCAGAGCCACCAAGTTCCTTACCCTTTCTAAGGAAGAAAAGCTCTGGCCAGATTTGTGTCCAATTCTGCACCTGAAGGTGAGTACCTGAACTGGTTCCAGAACCGACTTTGGTATATTTAGCAGGAAGCCCAGGGAGTGAGAAGCTGCTGGGTGACTTGCAGGTGAGATTTACCTGTTCTGGGGACTGGCCTACAATGAGCCAGTCATCCAGATAAGGAAAACAGCAATCCTTTGCCTCCTTAAGTGAACCACTGCTACTGCCAGATATTTTGAGATACCCTTGGGGCAGAGGTAAGCCGAAGGGCATTGCTCTTGAACTGGTAGTGACCTGAGGCAGTTCGAATCTGAGACGTACTTTCGGTGGGAGCTTCTGATTAGGACATGAAAATAGGCATCCTTGAGGTCCAGGAAGCTTGACAGTCCCCTGGCCTTAGAGAGGTAAAATCATTGCCAGAGTTACCATTCTGAACTTTGGTTTCAAAGATGTTTGTTCAGATATCTGAGGTCTAAAATGGGCTGCCATTCTCCTGTCTTTTTGGGGTAAGGAAGTATCTGAGTACAGACCCTTGTCCTGGTGAGAGGAGGAACCCTTTCTGCTCTGAGAGCTAACAGGGTTGAGACCTCTGCTTCTAGAGTAAAAGGTCTCTAAAGAGCTTGCAGGTGGAAAAGACCTGATTCTCATCTTTGGGAACTTTTGAAGCTGAGAACCAGACCCCTGGCTTACTACTTCCAGAACCCACTTGTCTGAGTTAAAGACACCCAGTTCTGACTGAAGTAAGCCAACCTGCCCCCACTGGTAAAGAGAATCGGCCCTGGGCACCCCATCAGGTGCCTGCTTGGCAGGTGCTTTAGGCTGAGGGGTTGGGGGCAGGCCTGCCCACGCCCTGTCTGCCTCTGTCTCTGAAGAACCCCCTCTGAGCATAAGCAGGAGGCCTGGGTTTAGTAAAAAGGCCTGTGGAAAGGCCTACCCCTACCCCTGGGGGTGTGCTTCTGAGGAGTGGCTTGCTGCTCCTTGGCTTGGGCACTTTTATAGGTAGTCCTATATTCATCCATCTTCTTCATATAATTCTCTGTCTGCTCCCCAAAACAGAGAATTTCCCACCACAGGAAAATCCATAGCCTTAGTCTGGGTATCTGTGACAAGCAAATACACCTGAGCCAGGCCAACCTCTGAAAGCTACAGATGGGCATGACTCTAGAGGAAACATCATTAACATCCATAGCAGCATGAAACTGCACCTTAGAAGCCTCAATGCTATCGGCGACCACCTGCTCCAGCTCACTAGCAAGCTGGCAAGGGCTTGTTTGGCTAAACTCATAACAGTATCCCATCTAGATTTCTGATACTTGCCACATAAGCCATATAATTTCCTTGCCTGAGTCCCAAGGATGCTGCCATGTACTGTTTTTGCCATGGCATCAATCTTCCTAGATCCTTGTCAGGAGGATGTGAAGCCAGGAATATTAGCTTTATCTGAGCTGCAGCCTGAACTACTAACATGACTGCATTGCTGAGAAAGGAATTCTGTATCAGGACCTGACAGTGTGTACCTCCTGTCCATCTTTTATCTACAGGAGGCACAGAATTAGGAGTTTTAAGATTTTTATTGTTTGTTTCCTAAATGACTTATGCAAAGGAATAGACAATCTCCTAGACTCTAGTATATCCATCATTTCTACAAAATCAGGCCCTCTTGCTCATCACAGCTTCTTCCAAGAAAGCTGGAGGGTTTCAACAACTTTTGTAAAACATAAAATGAGAGGGGACCAGAAAGCATTAGGGGAGATTCTAAGGTCTGTCTGGGAGATGTCCCGTTCAATAGGCACCCCAGACCCTCCAAGTCACATCATACCGTTCATAATCATCCTCCCCTCCTCTGGTTCATAAAATTCCTCAATATCATATCCTGAACCACTGGGACCGGATGAACCGACCTTTTACCAGATAGTGGTGGTTGAGGACAGGACCCTGAGACAGTGACTGGACAATTTGTATGGCTTTGCTATCTCTGCAGCAGTTGGAGTAAGAATTTTGGGCTCCAAACCTGCTGACTTTCTTGTTCTCTTTACTGGAACTGGTTCATCCGAGCCAGCTTTTCGTTTGCCCGAGGAAGTCTCGCACTGGTCAGAGGGCACTCCCTCTGGTTCGGTTGGCACCGAACCGGGCTGGCCATCCGGGTCAGCGGACTTTTAGGCCTCTCGTTCCCTGAGCCTTCCCAATCTCTTTTCCAGGGTGGTTGCAGGGAAATTCTTACAAATCTGGAAGTCTGACTGGAGGTGGGCAAACCCTAGACAATAAACACATGTGGTGTGTGGGTCAGCCTTGGCAATGACTTCCCACAAACATGCAGTGTTGAAACAGTGGGCCAGTTTTTCTTTTGGGTTTCTCAGACATAATGCCAGCCTAACCAGAAAACTTGCCCTTTAAATGGCAGTGAGCAGGACAACTTATCGGTTCCTAACCGTATCCGGGTATTGGAAAAAACGTAATGAAATCCATTTTTTTTAGAACCGATAAGAACCGGGAACCGCACTCTAAAATATCAAGTTTAAAAGCTTTAGCTTTAACCTGCTGATCGGTTCAAAACCGAACCGATAAAACGTACAAGTTCCACACAGAATTAAAATAAGAATTACTTGCGATACCACAGACAGAGCTTGAACCGATCGGTTTTGCGGTTAAAATAAAACTATTCTCGGTTGAATCGAACTGAGAAAACACTGTTTAAACTGAGAAATGAACCAAGGAGAAATCTCCGGAGTGACTGTTCAGTGAGGCAGAGTAAAGAATCTGACAGTTTAGGTTTGAAACTACACAGACAGAGCTTCTCTTTAGAGCTCGTGCTCTAAGTTCCATTCATGGAATGGAGTTAACTCTTTCACCTCCGGAGCAGTTCTAATGGTGGGACAAACTGCAATTGTCATAATATAGCAAGACTTCATGTTGTTTGAATAGACAGCCTCCTGGACTCTGAGATATCCATCATTTCAGCATAGTCAGGCTCCTCCTGGTCATCCACAGCTTCTTCCATAGGAAGCTGAAGAGTTTCAGCCACTTTCTTGTAAAACATGAAATGAGAGGGGGACTCAGAAAGCCTAGGAGGAGAGACTCCTGAAGGTCTGTCTGGGGAGATGTCCAGGTCAATGGGCACATCCAGACTTTCATAATCACACTCATTTCCTCATACTCTCCTCCTCCTCTGGTTCCATAAATTCCTCTAAATCATAATCCGGAACCGGTGGAACCGACCGAACCGAGCGCCTTCCTAATGGTGCCCGTTCGGTCGGAACCGGGGATAGCGACTGAACAATTTTTATCGCTTTGGCTATTTCATCAGAGGTCGGAGAAGAAAAAATTACTCACCTTAGTAATGTTGTTTCTTCTAATGGAGTCTTGCTATATTATGACATATGCAGTTTGTCCCAGCCCTAGAATTGCTCCGGAGGTGAAAGAGTTAACTTCCATGTCAGGCATGGAATCTTGAGCGCGAGCTCGGTGGAAAAAACTCTGTCTGTTGTTCTTCAAACTCAAACTGTCAGATCTTTCAGACAAAACTCACTAAGATTCTGTGTGGAAGCTGTAACCTACACTAGCCAACTGGCTACTAAAATATGAACACATTTTTGGTCCCAAAACAAAGACTCAAGTCAGGGATCCAAAAATAAAATAAAATAAAATACAACACCCAAACACCCCAAAAGGAGGGTGAAAAACACCAGGTGGGCATCACTAAGTGCCAACACTGCACCGCCACCCACATCCCAAGAGCAGAGGTTCTGAGAGGGGCAGGCAGGGAGGTCATAATATGAAGACTCCATTAGAAGAAACAACATTACTAAGGTGAATAATTTTTCTTCAAACAACATGAAATCTTGCTATATTATGACATATGCAGAACTACACAGCAGTACCTCCATGGAGGAGGGACAGAACCTACTGGAAATAGGCTCTGAAGCACAGCTGTGCCAAACTGAGCATCACTCCTAGCCTGGATGTCCAGGGAGTAATGCTTGGTGAAAGGTGTGTACTGTTTTCCAGGTAGCTGCTTGACATATCTCTAAGATAGGGACATCCTGGCCGCAGCTGGGAGACTTAGCTGTACCTCTGGTAGAGTGAGCCCTCAGGCCTGAAGGGGGAACCTTACCCAGTTTTTGATAACAAAATTGGATACAAGAGACAATCCACCTGGCAATGGATCTTTTAGTGGCAGGTTTCCCTTTACCAACCTCACCATAAGTGAGGAACAGTTGGAGGGAGTCAAACCTGTGACCCTTGGTATGCTCTATGTAGTAACTAAGGGCTCTCTTTACATCTAAACTGTGCAGCCTCCTCTCGCCAGAGGAGGAATGGTCAGTGAAGTACACTGGAAGAGAAATAGATTGATTGAGGTGGAAATCCGAAACCACCTTAGGCAAGAACTTCCTGTTAGTCCTGAGACCACCTATCTCTGTGAAAGGAGATAAAATCAGGCTCCACTGACAAAGCTTGTAATTCACTTATCGCCTGGCAGAAGTGATGGCTACTAGAAACACAGTTTTCCAAGTCAAATACTTAAGCTCTGCTGAAGACAAAGGCTCAAGGGGGTTGCATTAGCTGAGCAATGCAAACATTAAGATCCCAGGCAGGAGCAGGGTCCCTGAATGGAGGGTTGGTGTGAAGCAATCCTTGAAAACTTGGAGAATACAGGGTGAGCAGAAGAGAAGAGGCTTTCCTGCTGAAATAAAAGCAGAGACAGCTGCCAAATGCACTTTCAGGGTAGCTGGCCTCAGCCCCAAAAATTTAGATGGACCATATAATCCAGGACTGTGGGCAAATCAGCAGATTCTGGGGAAATATGCTTTCAGAGCACCATATGGAAAACCTTTTCCATTTAGAATTATAAGTCACCCTGGTGGAAGGCTTCTAGAAGCTTTCAGGATATCAGTACACCTTGAGAAGGTGTAGGTCAGCAAACTCTAACTCTTCAAGAGCCAGGCCTTGAGGTTGGGGATTTGAGATTGGATACCAAACTCCCCCTGGGCACAGGTTAACAGATTGTGATTCCTGGGAAGACACAGGGAAGGTGGACTACTAAGGACAGAAGAGTGGATACCAGGGCTGTCTGGCCCAATCTGGAGCAATCAGAATCATCCTGCAGGTTGAGATCTGATTTTGACTAGCACCTTGAACAAGAGAGGAAGGGGGAAGGCATAGAGGAACTCCCTTCCAGTCGAGAAGGAAGGCATCCAGAGGACTGAGCCCAACAGTGGGGCCTGCAACAAAAAGCAGAAGTTGGTGATTGTCTGGGGCTGCAAAAAGATCTATCTGAGGGGTGCCCCACCTTGCAAATACTAACTCCAGTACTAGGGGATCCAGTGACCACTAGTGATGGCCCTGGGAAATCCTGCTGAGAGCATCTGCCAGGACATTGTCCTTGCCTGGAGGTGAACTGCCATGAGGAAGTGTTCAGGAATAAGCCAGAGACCACAACTTCATTGCTCGGTGCACAAGGCCGAAGACCGAGTGCCTCCTTGCTTGTTGATGTACCACATTGTAGTGGTGTTGTCTGTTCTGACCTGTACCACTTTGTTCTGAACAGATGCAGAAAAAACCTGAAGTGCTAGAAAAACAGCTCTGAGTTCCAGCAGATTGATGTGGAGCATCCTGAGGGGACCACAATCCCTGGGTGGTGAGGTCGCCCATGTGAGCTCCCCATCCCAAGAGGGACGCATCTGTAGTAAGGGTCAAGGAGTGAGATTGAGGGATGAAAGTAACCCCCTGTCTCAGATTGCTCTGATCCTGCCACCACTGCAGTGCCTGGATCAGGGTTCGAGTTACTGGGATCAATTTGGTTAGAGGATCTCTCCTTTGAGACCAGAAGGCTCTCAAATGGAACTGAATGTCCCTCATCTGAAATCTTGCTCCTTGCACTACAGCTGTGGAAGCAGCCATGTGCCCTAGGAGCTGTAGAAAGTGCCTTGCTGGTCGAGAGAACTGCAGAGTGAAGGAGGAGGCCAGAGCCACCAGGGTCTTTACTCTTTCTAGAGGAAGGAAAGCTCTGGCCTGCTTTGTGTCCAGTTCTGCGCCTATGAAGGTGAGTAGCTGAACAGGCTCTAGAACTGACTTTGGAAGATTGAGAAGAAAACCTAGAGATGTAAGCAGCTGCTGGGTAACCTGAAGGTGTAATTTGACTTGGTCTGGAGACTGACCCACTATGAGCCAGTCGTCCAGGTAGGGAAAGAAGGCAATCTTTTGCCTTCTTAAGTGAGCAACTGCTACTGCCAGGCATTTTGTGAATACCCTTGGGGCAGAGGTGAGGCCGAAGGGCATTGCTCTGAATTGGTAATGACCTGAGGGCAGTTCAAATCTGAGATACTTTCGGTGGGAGCTTCTGATGAGAACATGGAAGTAGGCATCCTTGAGGTCCAGGGATGCTAGCCAGTCCCCTGGCCTTAGGGAGGGTAAAATAATTCCCAGAGTCACCATTTTGAATCTTGGTTTTAAAAGGTGCTTGTTTAGGTATCTGAGATCCAGGATGGGCCGCCATTCTCCTGTCTTTTTTGGGGTAAGGAAGTACCTGGAGTACAGTCCTTTGCCCTGGTGTAGGGGAGGAACCCTTTCTACAGCTCTGAGAGCCAGGAGGGTTGAGACTTCTGTTTCCAAAGCGAGAGCCTCAAATGGATTTGCAGGTGGAAAGGATCTGGTTCTCATCTTTGGAAATTTTTTGAAGCTGAGAACCAGTCCCTGCCTTACTACTTCCAGGACCCACTTGTCTGATGTCAAAGACTCCCAGTCCTGGACGAAGTAAGCCAGCCTGCCCCCAAGTAATGGAGAATTGGCCCTGGGCATCCCATCAGGGTGCCTGTTTGGCAGGGGCTTTAGGCTGAGGGGTGGGAGCAGCCCTGCTCGTACCCCATCTGCCTCTCCCTCTGAAGAACCCCCTCTGGGCATAAGCTGAAGAGGAGGCCTGGGCTTGGTAAAAAGGCCTGTGAAAAGGCCTGCCCCTGCCCCTGGAAAGCTGCTTCTGAGGAGTGGCTTGCCTCTCCTTGGCCTGTGCACTCCTAGAAGTGGTCCTATACTCATCCATTTTCTTCATGTAATTCTCTGTCTGCTCCCCAAACAGAGAATTACCCACAACAGGAAAATCCATGGCCTTAGCCTGGGTAACCTGTGACAGGCTAGTACACCTGAGCCAGGCCATTCTGCGAAAAGCCACAGATGTAGCCATGACTCTTGAAGATACATCATTAGAGTCCACTGCAGCATGGAATTGCACCTTGGATGCCTCAATACCATCAGCAGCCACCTTCCAGCTGCTTGCAAGCTGGCCAGGGACCTGTTTCGCTAAAGCCATAACAGTATCCCATCTGGATTTCTGGTATCTTGCAACATAGGCCATATAATTTGCCTGTCTGAGTCCCAAGGATGCTGCCATGTATTGTTTCTTTTGCCGTGGCATCAATCCTCCTGGAGTCCTTGTCAGGGGGGTGTGAAGCCAAGGGAATATTTGCCTTATCACAGGCTGCAGCTTGCACTACCCCAACATGGCTGCATTGTTGTGAAAGGAACTCCGTATCAGAGCCTGACAATGTGTACCTCTTGTCCATCTTTTTATCCACAGGAGGTATAGTATTAGGAGCTTTTAAAATTTTTATTGTCTGTTTCCCAAAAGATTTATGTAAAGGAATAGACAATCTCCTGGACTCTGATATATCCATCATTTCCACATAGTCAGGCTCCTCCTGTTCATCCACAGCTTCTTCCAAAGGGAGCTGGAGGGTTTCAGCAACTTTTTTATAAAACAGAAAATGAGAAGGGGACTCAGAAAGCCTATGGGGAGACACTCCTGAAGGTCTGTCTGGGGAGATGTCGGTTCAATGGGCACATCAGACTTTCAAAATCACATTCACTCTCTTCATAATCCTCCTCCCCTCCTCCGGTTCATAAAATTCCTCTGTATCATATTCTTGAACGGTGGAACCGACCGAACCGACCGCTTACCTGATGGTGCCGGTTCGGTCGGAACCGGGGAAAGCGACTGGACAATTTGGATCGCTTTGGCTATCTCTGCAGCGGTTGGAGAAGGAAATTTTGGCTCCACACCTGCTGATTTTCTTCTCCTCTTTGCTGGAACTGGGTCCTCCGAGTCAGCTTTTCGTTTGCCCGAGGAAGTCTCGCCTTGATCAGAGGGCACTCCCTCCGGTTCGGTTGGCACCGAACCGTGCTGGGCATCCAGGTCAGCGGACTTTTTGGCCTCTCGTTCCCTGAGCCTACCAACTCTCTTATCCAGGGTAGCTGCAGGGAAATTCTTGCAAATCTGGCAGTCTGCATTGAGGTGGTCAAACCCTAGACAATAAACACATGTGGTGTGTGGGTCAGCCTTGGCAAAGGCTTCCCCACAGACACTACAGTGCTGAAACCCAGTGGGCCCGGTTTTTCTTTTGGGTTTCTCGGACATAATGCCAGCCTAACCAAAAACTTGCCCTTTTCCGGCAAATCGCCAAGCAAGACATCCTTATTTGTTCCCAACCGTGTCACGGGTCGTGGAAAAAACCGTAATGAAATCTGGTTTTTTTAGAACCGATAAGAACCGGGAACCGCACTCTAAATGTAATTTAATTAAGTTTTTAACAACAACCTGATCGGTTCAAACCGAACCGATAATAACGTTAGCAAGTTCCACACAGAGAAATGTAAAACCTATCTATTACTTACAATACCACAGACAGAGCTTGAACCGACCGGTTGCGGTTAAAATACACAAATGCGGTTTAAAAAACTGAAAAATAACACTTTTTAACCGACAAAATGAACCGAGCAGAAGGAGAAATCTCCGGAGCGACTGTTCAGTGATGCGGAGTAAAGAATCTGACAGTTTGAGTTTGAAGAACAACAGACAGAGTTTTTTCAACCGAGCTCACTCTCAAGATTCCATGCCTGGCATGGAAGTTAACTCTTTCATCTCCGGAGCAGTTCTAGGGCTGGGACAAACTGCATATGTCATAATATAGCAAGACTTCATGTTGTTTGAAAGAACTTTTGGATCTGCACCGGCTGATTTATCCCTTCTTGATCTCTTAACCGGAACCGACTCCTCAGAATTGGTTCTTCTTTGGCCCGAAGAAGTTTTGCCCTGGTCAGAGGGCACTCCTTCTGGTTCGGTTGGAACCGAAACGGGCTGGCCATCAGGTCAGCAGACTTTTTGGCCTCCCTTTCCCTGAGCCTACCAACTCTTTTTTCCAGGGTAGCTGCAGGAAAATTTTACAAATCTGGCAGTCTGAATCGAGGTGGTCAAACCCCAGACAATAAACACAGGTGGTGTGGGGATCAGCCTTAGCAAAGACTTCCCCACACACACTACAGTGTTGAAACCCAGTGGGCCCGGTTTTTCTTTTGGGTTTCTCAGACATGGCCAGTCCTAACCAAAAACTACCTTTTTCGGCAATCCACCAGGCAAGACATCCTTATCGGTTCCTGACCGTGTTACGGTCGTGGAAAAAAGCAATAAAATCCATTTTTTAGAACTGATAAGAACCGTAACCACACTCTAAAAGTAGAAATAAAGATTTTTAAACAACCGAACCGATCCCACGTTTACAAGTTCCACACAGAATAATAACAAAAATAAACCTATCTAGTACTCACGAATACCACAGACAGAGACTGAACCAATAGGTTGCGGTTTAAATTCGATCGAAAACCAAGAAAAATGGTACCTTAACTGACAAATTGAACCGAGCAAAGGAGAAATCTCCAGAGCAACTGTTCAGTGAGGCGGAGTAAAGAATCTGACAGTTTGAGTTCAAACAGCAACAGACAGAGTCTCAACCGAGCTCGAGCTCAGCGTTCCATGCCTGGCATGGAAAGTTAACTCTTTCATCTCTGGGGCAGTTCGAAGATTGGACCTCACTGCAATTTGTCAGAATACAGCAAGACTTCATGTTGTTTGAATGCCTTTCCTCTTAGTGTGTCCAATTCTGTCCCTATAAATTCCAGGAGCTAAACTGGTCTCAGCACTGACTTCTTTTGCTTTGTTTTGTTTTTTTGCAATTAAATATACTTTATTGAAAATTTTTCAAAATACATGAAACCAAACAAGGATAACAGTGCATCACCAACAGTTCAACAGTATACACTAAATGGATCAAAAACAAAGAACCACCCACCCCCCATCTCAAACCCTCTGCACTATTTCAGACCCAAAAAAGACAATAGGAAGGAGAATGTCCATAACTTACAGTTTACCAACTTCCACCCTATAATGAGAACAGAAAAGAAGGTTCTATGGTGCCGAGTCAACAACTAATCCATTGACCAGCATCACAGCACCAGGCTTCTTGTCGACTGCTAGTTGTGGTTGGCAAGGAGTCACGGGGAGGGGGTCTGAGATGGGGAAAAGTTTTGCTGGGTCCCGGATGCAACCGCTACATCGACATGGCACTGTTGCTGGCAGTGACGCATGTCGTTGTAGGGGTTTCACGGTGGGAAGTGTGTACCGGAAAGAGGGGATGAGGGTAACTTCCAACTATTACTAAGACTAATGTTGAGTCACTTGACAATCCAAGAAGAAAAGGGGTATATCCCTGAATTTTACCGATGCAAAAATGTCAAGAGGTCCGACCAACAAGCCTGGAATCTGGTATAATTGCTGTAGAACTGCTTTCTCAGCATTCAGGGCAGTGAGACATTCATGTACCCATTCTGAGTTGGATGGAGACCAGTCTCCAAGCCAATGACGGGCTATGAGTAACTTAGTTACCAAGGATAGGACAGCCATGTAGTGCTTATATTTGGGTATAGGAATTCCACTATAGTCTCCTAATAGATGAACATCTGGGCTAGGGCAGACTTTGGGAAAATGAGGGAGTGCCTCAGAAAAGCACTAGCAAACAGGCAAAAAGGAGGAGTGGAGGAACAATGGGGAATAATCAAAACAGCCATCACAGAGGCAATAAGCCTTTGTGTGAAGCAAATCAACAAAACAAAATGAAGGAAAAAAAACACTATGGTTCTCAAAAGAGGTGGCAGGGAAGGTTAAGAAGAAAAGGATAGCATTCAGGAAATATAAGGAAACACAGAAGGAGCAGAAAAGAGAACTGTAACAGTTAAAGCAGGAGGTATGGAAGGCAGTCAGAATAGCAAAGGCTCAAAACAAGGAAAAGATAGCCAACTCTGTTAAGAAGGGGGATAAAACCTTTTATAGGTACATTAGGGAGCGAAGAAATACCAAGGGAGGGACACTGAGGCTTAATAAAGGGGAGGAAATGTGGGAAGAGGGTGACAGTGAAAAAGCAGGGATACTGAATGAATATTTCTGTTCAGTACTCACAAAGGAAGATAAGAGGGAGGTATCTAAAACAAGAGAAACACTCTGGATAGGGGGGTCAATACCAGTCCATTCACAGAAGAAAGAGTTCTGACAGAACTCTTAAAACTGAAGGTGGACAAAGCAATGGGGCCTGATGGGATCCCCCCCCCCCAGAATTCTAAAAGACCTAAGGGTAGAACTGGTGACACCACTGACTACTCTCTTTAACAAAGCATGGGAGGATGGGGTGGTACCTGAGGACTGGAAGAGGGTGGATGTGATTCCACTTCACAAAAGTGGGAGCAGGGCAGAGGCAGAAAACTATAGACCAGTTAATGTGACCTCAGTGGTAGGGAAAATGATGGAATAACTTCTGAAGGAAAGAATTGTTGAGTACCTAGAGGCCAGTGGGGCACACGACCCAATGTAGCATAGAAACATAGAAACATAGGCTTTGATGGCAGATAAGGACCACTTGGCCCACCTAGTCTGCCTACTTCCCTACCTACAGGATAAGCTGCAGATCCTAGTTAACCAACAGCCTATTTCTTCCTACCCCCCACAAAAATTGCCTTATGTCTGTCCCATGCATTCTTGAATTCTCCCACAGTTTTAGACCCCACAACCTCCTCAGGAAAGCTGTTCCATGCATCCATCACCCTCTCTGTGACAAAATACTTCCTCACATTGCCCCTGAGCCATTCCCCCCCATTATCTTCAAACTGTGTCCCCTTATTCTTGCACATCTCTTTTTCTGAAAGATGCTACCCTCTTGGACTTTGTTGATTCCAGTGAGATACTTCAAAGTTTCTATCATGCCCTCCCCTTTCCTCAAGGGTATACATATTAAGCTCCTTTAGTCTCTCCTCATATGGCTTCTCTTGCAGACCCTGCACCATTTTACTTGCCCTCCTCTGGACTGCCTCCATCCTGTCTATGTCCTTGCATAGATGGGGTCTCCACAACTGGGAGCAGTACTCCAGATGGGGTCTCACCAACTGTCTGTACAGAGGGATAACGACTTCCTGTTTTCTGCTGGTGATGTCTCTCCGTATATATCCCAGTATCCCCCCAGCACTCCCTACTGCCTTCTCACATTGCTTGCCAGACTTAAGTTCATCTGATACGATTACCTCCAGGTCCCTTTCCATTTTTGTTGTTGTTACTACCCCCCCATAGTGTACTCTTCCCCTGGGTTTTTGTTTCCCAGGTGCATTATTTTGCACTTCTTTGCACTGAATCCAAGCTGCCATACTTCTGACTATTCCTCCTACCTTGCCAAGTCCCTTCTCATCCTTTCTATGCCTCCTTGTGTATCAACCCTGTTGCAGATCTTTGTGTCATCTGCAAAGAGGCATACTTTTCCTTCCAGTCCCTCTGCAATCACTTGTAAAGACATTAAAGAGGACTGGACCCAGTACTGAACCCTGCGGTACCCCACTAGTAACCCCCCTCTCTTCAGAGTGGACTCCATTTACTATTATTTTCTGTGTCACATTGTCCAGCTAATGATTAACCCAGGCTACCACCCTGGGACCCACTCCCAGGCTGGTTAATTTGTTGGATTCACAGCAGGAAGGTCATGTCAGATGAATCTAATAGATTTCTTTGACTGGGTGACCAAAGTAGTAGACCAGGGAGGGGCTGAGGACATGGCCTACCTAGATTTTAGCAAGGCATTTGACACAGTCCCATACAAAAGATTACTATACAAGTTAGCTAGCCTTGGAGTGGGTCCCAAGGTGATAGCCTGGATAAAAAATTTGGCTGGACAACTGGATGCAAAGGGTAATAGTAGACGGAGTCCACAGTGAAGAAAAGAGGATTGCTAGTGGAGTACCGCAGAGTTCAGTACTGGGACCAGTCCTCTTTAATATCTTTATAAGTGACATTGTAGAGGAACTAGAAGGAAAAGTACATCTCTTTACAGTCAACAAGATCTGCAACAGGGCTGATACCAGAGCTAAGTGGAAAGGATGAGGAAGAACATGGCTAAGGTTGGAGAAATGGTCAATATGTGGCAACTCATTCAATGAGAAGGTGCATCACCTGGGAAACAAAAACCCAGGGGAAGAGCACACAGTGAGGGGGTGAGATACTAAGAACAACAAAAATGGAAAGCGACCTGGGGGGTAATTATATCAGATGACCTAAAGGTGGGCAAGCAATGTGAGAAGGTAGTAAGGAGGGCTGGGGGGATTCTGGGATGCATAGGTAGAGGCAACTACAATAGAAAACAGGAAATTGTTATACCTCTGTAGAGACAGTTGATGAGACCCCATCTGGAGTACTGCATGCGGTTCTGGAGACCCCATTTCCGCAAAGACGTAGACAGAGTGGAGGCTGTCCAGAGGAGGACAACCAAAATGGTGCATGGTTTGCACCAGAAGACATACAAAGAGAGACTAAAGGAGCTTAATATGTATACCTTCGAGGAAAGGAGGGAGAGGGGGGACATGATTGAAACTTTCTAGTACCTCAAGGGATTCAACAAAGTCCAAGAGGGTAGCATCTTCAGAAAAGAGATGTGAAAGAACAAGGGCACAATTTGAAGATGGGGGGGGGGGGACAGCTCAGAGGTAATGTGAGGAAGTATTTTTTCATGGAGAGGGCTGTGGATGCATTTTACAGCCTTCCTGAGGAGGTCATGGAGTCATGAACAGTGGGGGAATTCAAGAATGCATGGGACAGACATAAGGCAATTCTAGTGGGGAGTAGGAAGAAGTAAACTGTTGGTTAACTAGGATCTGCAGCATATCCATCAGGTAGGGAAATTGGCAGACTAGTTGGGCCATGTGGTCCTTATCTGCCATCAAATTCTATGTTTCGATGTTTCTAAAATAATTTTGCCCGAAGAGAGGGGAGAGTTTAGTTTGCAACAATGATCACAATGTTTTGGCTGGAGGACATATCCGTAGTTTGTGATACAGGGTGCCCTGAACTCCTGGACAGTGAACACAATCTGGAGAGGAAAGTTTCCCCATTCTATACAATTTATATGGTGTAAGGTACAAAGGCAAGTACGATATTGATTTGTAACAACCTTAAGCTTTCCTGCCGGACATATTTATATATATTGTCCCACAGGACAGACCAGTCAGAATTTGACCTGTTCTCTCACAATGTACTCTGCCAGTAGAATGCAGATGGTGAAACCAGTTTGCAGGCATGGTTGGTCAGGTCTTAATAAATTAGTGAAATGGCTTTTCTCTGATGGGCCTTTTCTACCAAAGGCTGAAAAAGAGTCATGGCTCAGCATGACCAAGGGGGAGAGCCTAAAAGGGATTTGACACAGTGGGCAACTTGGAGATACTAAAAATAAGAAATTCTAGTGGCCCCCAGGTACTGACGTAGCTGACTAAAGGGAATAACTTTATCCCCAGCGACTAAGTCAGACAGATGCAGTTCAGTGAAGGTGGGCCAGTGGAGCACTGAAAGCAACTTACCTGCAGTATGGATATTTAAATTGTGTAGTAGGGGTTGTCCTAAGTCTTTGAAGGCAGGGGACTTAAGAAGTCTACAAAGTTGAACATGTGCTATTACACTCCACCCTATCGGAGTGTCCCTCAGATCTGCAGGTAAGGATGAGAAAGGCAGATATAGTAGAGAAGACAAGGAAAACTGAAACTGATGAACTCGGGACAGCTCTATCTTTAACCAATCGGGCAAGGAATCCTCGACTCCCACACAAGCTCCCTTCTTGAAGTATTTGGCACCCTGTAGTGCTAAAAAGAACAGATAAAAATCTGGCAACTGTAATCCTCCCAACTACCATAGTCTGCGTAATTTAGTACATGACCTTCTCGGTGGTTTGCCCAGCCAAAGAAATGAGGAACAAAGGGAGTGCAGTTTGGAAAACCACCCTTTTGGAAGGAAAACATTGAGAACTCCTGAGGGGTAAAGGAGTTTGGGTAGGACATACATTTTAGTTAGACTGACTCTTCCCCACAAGAACAGTGAGAGATGACGCCATCATGCCAAATCCTCACCTATTTGCTTGACAAAAGATCCAAATTTAATGTTTTTAATCTAGAGAGATCTTTGGCCCATTTGATGCCCAAGTACTGCAGGGCAGAAGTTTCCCACTACAAGCCCAACAGGAGGCAAAATTGTTTGCAGCAAGATGGAGATAGTGGATAAAGGATGGTTTTGTTTGTATTTAGCTTATAACCTGAAAAGGAACTAAAGTGGGAAATAATAGACAGAACCTTAGGTAATGAATGGGTTTGGTCCGCTAAATGTAACCAAATGTCATCTGCAAAGGATGACATTTTGTAGGAGTTGGTGCACACAGTGATTCCACGAATGGAGGGAGTGGAATTGATTGTCCTGGTAAGTGGTTCCAAATACAGAGTGAAAAAATATTGGGACAAGGGACAACCTCGTTGCGTCCCTCTGTATAATGTAAAAGGGGTGAAAACCACATTATTGCAAAAGATCCTCGCCATTGGGCAGGTGTAAAGCACCTTAATTCTATCTATAAACTCCCAAGGAAAGCCAAAATGAGAGATGGTAGTAAACAAATAATCCCAATCTACAAAGTCAAAAGCTTTCTCTGCATCTAGGGATACCAATGCAGAATCATGATTGACCTCCCCAGGCATAGAGAAAAGATGGAAAACTTGTTGCTTGTTGCAGCCCAAGAAGGGAAGTCCAAACAGATCTCAGGCAGGTGACCAGGATTTTTGCATGTAATTTAATATCCTTGTTGATGAGGGAAATTGGCTGATAACTGTCAGGTTTAGCGGGATCCTTCCCCGGCTTGGGCAATAGAACAATACGGGCTTTAAATAAAGTTGGGTCTTTGGGGGGGAATAGAGCCAGAAATTAAAAAGACTAACCAACAGAGGGACCAGATCATCTGCATAGATCTTATAGAAGGTAGAAGTAAAACCATCATGATTGGGAGCTTTATGTAAGGGCAATGAGCTAATAGCAGTTTCACTTCTTGGTCCGTAACAGGACCAAGAAGAGATTGCTGTTGGGGATCAGTAAGGTGGCGAAGAGCCAAGTTCTGAAATAACCCAGATAAGGATTTCCGGCTTTCCGCAGTTGAGGTGGGAGCCGAATAGAGAGCACAGTAATAATCAACAAAAATCTATGCCATTGCTTGGGGATCTGTAATTGGCTGACCAGTGACTGGATTTGTCAGTGAAGAAATCCACTTTTCTGCCTGTTGTTGTTTGATCCAGAATGTCAACAGTGTACTGGCCTTGTACCCTTGGCCAATGTAGGTGGCCTTAAGGCGGGCTGCTGTATGATCGACCTGCCCCAGGAGGAAGTCACCATATTGAGCTTGTAACTGGCTCATTTCCTCCTGGAGGGAATCTGGGGAAGAGACAGATATAGATTTTTCTATATGCCAAATTCTGGAGAGCCAACCCTTGGACTGTGTAGAAAGCTTCTGCTTTCAAATGGTGGCTAAACGTATCAGTTCAACCCTCCAGGTGGACTTCTTCTGGTTTACTAGGAAGCCTAAGGACTACAGGGTAATCCTGAGTGGTAGTCAGTGCATCTTTGATCTGCTGGGGGGACTGGCCCACCACTAGCCAGTTGTCCAAGTATGGGAAGACAGTAATTCCCTGCCTCCTGAAGTGTGCTACCAATACTGCTAGGTACTTTGTAAACATTCTTGGAGCAGAAGTTGGGCCGAAAAGCATGGGTCTGAACTGGTAATGGCCTGATGGCAATCTAAACCTGAGGTACTTTCTGTGGGATTGCCTGTTAGGAATGTGGAATTAAGTATCCTTTAAATCTAGGGATGCCAGCCAGCCTGAGTGTAGGGAGAATGGTAGTCAGAGTGACCATTTTGAACTTTGGCTTTGTCAAATGCCTGTTTAAATGTCTGAGATCCAGCATCAGTCACCATTCCCATTTCCTTCAGAGCGAGGAAGTAACTGGAGTAGAGTCCCTTTCCCTTTTGGGCCAAGGAAACAGGCTCCACTGCTTTCTCCTGAAGGAGTTTTGCTACTTCTGCCTCCAACAGAACTGCTTCTGATGGGTGGGAGGTCTGAAAACTCTTGCCCGCAGCCTGGATAAAACCTTGAGGCTGAGAGCAAGACCCATGCTCACTACCTCCAGGACCCACCTGTCTATGGTGATGAATTCCCAAGCCTGGATGTAGTGAGCCAGCCTGCTTCCTGCTGGGAATGGGGAGACAACCCTGGCAGACCCTCAGGGGGTCTGCTTTGCTTGTGCACTTGGCTGGGAACTGGGGCCAGCTCGATTGCTACCCCTTCTGCTCCTGCTCTGAAGTGCCTTCACTGTGGCTGATAGGCTGGGACATCCTGAATCTGGAAGAAAGGTCTGTAGTGGTTTCTACCCCAACCCCCTTTACTCTGGTACTTCTGAGGTGTTGCTGCCTTCCCCTTGGCAGCAGCACTCTTGTAAGCCACCATGTACTCATACATCTTTTTCATGTAGGCCTCTGTTTGCTCACCAAAGAGGGATGTAGGCTCACAAGGAAAATCTGACACTTTCGCCTGGGTGTCCTGGGATGGATTAGTGGCCCTTAGCCAAGCAAATCTCCGAAGGGACACTGAAGTTGCCATCAGTATGTTTGCAATGTCACTGGCATCCACTGCCATCCGAAATTTGTACTCGGAAGCCTCTATGCCACTATTCACAGCCTCAGCTACGTCAGATGCCATGGGAGCAGGGCAGGCCTTAGCAATCTCCAAAACCATATTCTAGAGATGTTTCTGGTATCTGGAAACATAAACCATGTAAGTGGCCTGCCTAATGGCCAGAGAAGAACCCAAGTAAGATTTCTTGGCCATAGAATCCATGTTCATAGGATCTTGATCAGGTGGGTGTGATGCCAGAGGAATGCGTGCCTTATCACATGAAGCAGCCTGCATCACCCCTACATGACTGGGATGCCAATAAAAAGGAACTCAGCTCCAGCCTTGGCCACCCAGTATTTCCTATCTATCTTCTTGTCCACTGGGGGAATGAAAGTGAGAGTTTGCAAAACTCTAGTGGCTTGTCTCTTTAGGGACTTATGGATGGGTAGTAGCAACCTCTTAGTTGCTGGTTCATCTATCATTTCAATGTAATCTGGCTCCTCCTCTGTAGACTCCTGAGTGGAGAGGTCCAGAGTCTGTGCCACCTGCTTTGTGAAAACAAAATGGGAAGTAAAATCCTCAGGTCCCTTATCGGGGGAGTCAGGGTGTTGACGATCAGGGGAAACATCCAGTTAAGGGAGCTCCCTAAAATCCTCATCATTGTCCCCTTCATCATCATCCCAATCATCATCATCATTATCATCATCACCATAAATATCAGGGTAGTGTTCAAGGGAACTGGGAACCGAGGAGGGACCCAAAGTTTGTACCGATGGATGATGTGAACTGGGTCGCGGAACCGGAACCTAGATACCAGTTTGCAGCAACTAGATTATTCTGATATCATTAGCAGCCTCCTCAGTGACAGAAACTGGTGGATTTGTCAGTTGTGGTACCTTCCCTAAGTGCTTTTCCTTCTTCTTTCTAGCAAATGTTGCTGGTTCAGTGGCATTCTCTGCAGTTTGCTTTCCTCCCAGGGAACCTTCACCCTTGTCAGAGGATTGTTCGTCCAGTTCCTTGAGTTTTTCTTAAGAGTGAGAAGGAGTCGGTTTATCCAAGGCCAGGTCAGCAGCCTTATCAGACATCTTTTCCCTCAGTCGGTTCAATCGCCTATCAAGCATTGACTGTGGAAAGTTTTTTAAAGTTTCACAATATGCGTTCAAGTGGCCAGACGCTAGGCAGAAAACAAATTAAGTGTGGATCAGCTTTAGCAAATGGTTCACCACACTGTGCAATGCTGAAAACCCGTAGGGCTGGTTCTTTTCTTGGGTTGTGACATAACATTAAAAAACCCTTGAACTGGGTTTCTCTGAGTCAAATACACACATTTGTAAATAAAGATTTCTTTTTTTTTCCTTTTTTGTGGTCAGTTCAGTGACCGAAGCGAGAACTGAGAGTTACCCTGGTTCCCAGCACAAATTAAACATAACTAAGAAACCGGCCCAGAGAAGTAAATTTTGTAAGATATTTACCTGAGAAAATATAAACAAAAGTTTGGTTTCTTCCCAGTTGTGAAGAACATGCAAGGAACCAGAAAGCTTACCGAAACACTAAATCTAGACTAATCTACCTGTAATATCAAGGACAGTGCTTTAAAAATTGAAAGAAATAATCTGTTCTTTAAGAAAACTAGAAAATAAGATCTTCAAGAAAGATGAAGAAGAGCTCTCCGAGGTGTCTTACTTAGGCAAGCAGAGGAAAGAATCTGATGGTTGCAGAATGTATTCCAGGGACAGTGGTTTGAAAACCAAGCTGAAGCCTAGCATTCCATCATTAGCAAAGGATCTATTAACCATTTCAGCTTCTGGGCAAACCTATGGTGAGACCATACAACATATGTCAGAATACAGTAAGATTTCCTGGGGTTTGAAATTTAGGGAGTTTGAGACTCTACATCTCAGAAACCTCGCAAGCAATTCAAATGAACATTACCACATCAACTGATCTACCCCGTGAGATTATGCATGCAAATTTTTATGCAAATGCATTAAATTGTTGCAATGTTATTAAGGTGCAAAACATGTGGAACAGGATGACCTGTTTGCAAAAATGGAAAAAAGTATATTTAAGGATATTTCAGACTCTGTATCTCAGAAACCACACAAGCAAATCAAATGAATTTTGCCACATCAACAGACCTGCCTCACGAGATTATGCATGCAGCATTTCATGCATATCTGTTGAATGTTTGCAAAGTTATTAAGGTGCAAACTATGCAAAACAGGATGACCTGTTTGTGAAACTGGATTATCTCCTGCGAAAATGAAATATTTTCATGCTGGACATCTATTTTTTCCCATTGAAAATAATGGGAACTTCAAAATTTAATAACTTTGGAACAGATTAATATTTTTTCACCAAACCAGTAAAATATACATCTGTGAGGCAAAGGTTTTCTACCCTGAAAATTTCAGACCACAAACTAAAACAGTTTGAGATATAGGTGGACAAAGAAATGGCAAAAAACATGTAAATTTAGGGATTTTTAACACTCTGTCTCAGAAACCACACAATGGATTCAAATGACATTTGTGACATCAAGACACCTACCCCAAGAGATTATGCATGCAAACGTTCAAGCAAATCTGTTGAACTGTTGCACAGAAATTTCTTAATTGGTTCAGCTGTTGTGTTCATTGACATGTTTATTGATTTAATTAGTCATTAAGTTGTTTATTTTGGTGATCATAATGTTGGTCTATGGGTGTTTTCCCCCCCATGGTATTCAGGTTTCAGTGTGGAGGTATGCAGCTTTAATTGTTTAGAATATTGGTTTAATTGGTGCGGTATACAGGGAAATACATGATAATGGGCTCCTATGGGGAAATGGCCCCATCCATGTATTATAGCTTCGAGAATGCATGACTGTGGAGATTTTCAAGCGGGAACTTAAGACCCATCTGTAGTGTCAAGCTTTTATGACTTGAGGTTTTTGTTATTTTTCTGATTTTATATATGTATTCTTTCTGATTTTATTGTTTCTTTGTACAGCGCCTTGGTGCTTGAAAGGCACTTAATAAATAAAGTTTTATTATTATTATTAATTATTATTATATATCTAGCTATATTATGGTAGCACGGTAGCGCTACCATAGTTAGGGTTGAGGAGCCATTTACATGTTAAACCCAAAATTTTGCACCTTAATAACTTTGCAACTGTTTGACAGATTTACCTGAAATTTAGAATACTTGATCCAGACCCATACGCCTTGGGATCTGCCAAGTTTACGTACCAGTCGGATACACAGCTGCGGAGTTATTAAGCGTGATCTATGTGGTATGCCACGCTTTTTTCTGAATTCTACAGTCGTGCTCTACAGGCCGCATACAGTTTTGACAACTAGCCTAAAATCTTCAGGAACATGTGGCCAGGGTCCCTGATGTGCCTTTCGAAGATTTTGTGAAAAAATATTAAATGGTTCAAAAGTTATTCAAAAAACAATTTCCCATTATAAGTCAATGGGAAAAGTTAACAAAAAGTTTGACAGTGGCGCAAATGCATTTTTACTGTCGCAAATGGCCCTCTAACTTTTGTAAATCCGCCATCTTGTTTTCAGTTAGTGATCAGAAAAATGCTTGCATTTAAATTTGGGACCCTCTAGCAACCTAATTCTTTTTGTATTCACCTGGTTGGGCCCTGAGGATGCTAGCCATGTCTTTATTTGGGGGTAAAACACCCCAGAAATATGTTTTTCAGATTTATGGAAAAAGTACTTTCGCAAAGTAGTGTCGAACTCATGAAAGTGTCGCAAATTTTTGTGAAAGCTTTCGCAAATCACAATACTACTTTGTGACACTATGCCCAAAATAACAGTAATTCTTTGGCACCCTGCTGCAAAAGAACGGCTTGGAGTTTTGGGCTGAAATTTGGAGGGAACGCAGCCGACATCATATAGATGTGCCTTTCAGTGTCTTGTTGAAAAAATATTACACAGCGGAAAAGTTACGGTACTCCAAAGTTAACACTTTTTCCCATAGGATAACATTACGGCATACGACGCATTGCAGCAATTGTTTGGCGCCCTGCTGCAAAACAACAGTTTGGTCTTTTGGGCTGAAATTTGCAGGGAACACAGCCAACATCCCACAGATTTGCCTTTCAGTGGTTTGGTGAAAAAATATTACAGGGAGGCAAAGTTATGGCAGTCTGAACTTCTGTTTTTTTCCCATAGGATAACATTACGGCGTTCGCAGCCCCTTTCAGGGCCCATATCTCGAAAATGGTGCGAGATACGGACTTTTTGTCGAAAAATTCGTAGTCTCTTTATGGGAGCTAAGTACAAAACTAGCCAGGAAAGTGATAATACATATGACTTTAAAATTTTTTTTTTTCAATGTCATACGGTTACTGAGATATAAGCAATTTACTATTCCAAGTCCTCATTTTTGTGTTCTGAGAGTCATTATTTTGCATACATTCTTTCTACTCACTGTCTTTCTATATACAGCTTCTGGGGAAAACCAGCCTGTGCGCTTACATTACTATTACAATTACCGTTTCTGCTTGCAGTTCCGTACCCGTTTCACTTACCGTTCTCGTTTCTGCCACCATGTGCGTTACCCTTTGTGTTTTCATTTGCAGTTGCGTTTGCATTGTTTTTAACATTTCTGTCTACAGTACTGTTTCTCTTTCTGTTTCACTTTGAGTCACCATGCGCATTACAATTTGCGGGCACAATGTTTCTATGTGACAAGACATCACGTGGCGGGAGCTCGGGGCCCTGCTCCTGCCGCCGCATTACATTCACTATTTCTCATTATCATTCTCAAAAAGAAGGGAAATTAGAGGCAAAAAACTCAGTTTAATGCATCAATTAGGGTTGTTCCACAGTGACAAAAGCAAGGAAATTCGATGTTGGGGTTGAAACCCCCTTTGCACCCCTCCAGCCCACCCCCCAACTGGAATCGGGTGTGCATTGGGGTCATTGGTCCTAACTGTCACCCCATTCTCCTATTCCTCAGCTTCTTTCCATGTATGATGGGGTGACACTTAGGTCCGATGACTCGCGTCATTCCCGATTCCAGTTGGGGAGGTGGGCTGGAGGGTGCAAAGGGGGTTTCAACCTAACATCGAATTTCCTGGCTTTGTCGCTTGGAACATACCTCTAACTGATGCATTAAACTGAGGTTTTGGCCTCTAATATATTTATATATATATATATATATATACATACACATGCATATTCATTGCAAAAAAACTTTGTTAATGCATCAGTTAGGATTGAAGTGACAAAAGTAGGGAAATGAAACATTAGGGTTGAGCCCCTAACCCCCCACCCTACCACCCCACCCCCTATCCTCCACACACCAACACGCATCAGGGTGTGCCATGGGGCCGTTAGGCCTAACTCTCACCCTATTCCATGTGTAAACAGGGTGACATGGTACAGCATAGGATAATGGGGTAAGAGTTAGATCTAATGACCCCATACTCTCTAAGAAAGGCTTCAAATTAATACCATAGTTCAAACCCTTCCCTTCCTGGCAACTACAGGCCTATCTCCCTCCTGTCCACTCTAGCCAAGCTTCCGGAATCCCTAGCTCACACCAAACTATTGGAATACATTACCAAAAACAATCTCCTCTCTCCCCATCAGTCAGGCTTCAGAAAGCAACATTCCACCATCTCCTACCTCCTGCGAGCCACAAATCACATCCTCTCTACCTCTGACCAGGGCCTGCTAACTGCCGTTGTGTTTGTCAACCTGGCAAAGGCCTTCAACTCCATATCCCATCCCCTCCTCCTTCAGAAACTTGAAGCAGCTGGGCTAGCCCCTATCACCATCCACTGGTTTAAGTCTTACCTCACTAACAGGCAACAATCAGTTAAAATTGTGGATGTCGCCCACCCCCACCTATCATAGTGGGCATCCCCCAAGGCTCAGTCCTTGGTCCCAACCTCTTCACCCTCTTCATTAACGACCTTCCCTCTTCCTGCTCCAAATCCTGCATACACATGTAAGCAGATGACACAATTCTCTTTACCTCTAGTTCAACAATGCGCAAAGCTCAATCTACCCTCCAAGCTGACTTCAACAACATACATCAATGGTTCAGATTACACCAACTGAAAATAAACACCTCCAAAACTGTCTTCGTGGTTTTTGGCACAGCGCACAAACTGAGCAGATCATCTCCCCCTCCCTCTATCACCTCATTGAATGGCTCCTCCCTAGATCAGGTAACAAAATACAAATATCTGGGCATTTGGCTGGACCCGCATTTATCCTTTGCTATGCACATCAGTGCCACTGTTTCAAAACTATGCCCCAAACTTGGGATGCTGTACCAGCATAGAGACTCTTTACCACTGCCAGTCAGATGGGTAATCCTATCTAAAATGATCCTCCCCATCTTCGACTACACAGTCGTGGTCTATAGCTTTGCCTCTGTAACCATCCTGTTTAGGCTAGACACCCTTCTAAACTGTTCTGTCATTTTGCAACAAACTCACCACTTAATTCAAACTCACCACTGTGATCTTTACTCCCTTCCTGACCTCTTCCCGCTATCACACAATTGCTACATACACTCCATCTTTCTCATATCAAAATTTTGGTTCAGTATGCTTCCCTCCTATCTTATGGACTGCCTGTCCCCGAACTCTCACTCCCCCTATGAACTGAGGCACAGAAATAGAAGATACTTCACCCTGCCTCAACCAGCTTCCTCAGCCGACAAAGCTGCTTTTGCCTGTCGGCTCCCCAGTTTATGGAAGAATCTCTCCTCCCTCACTGGAAGCTCCTCCTCCCACCTGGCCTGCAAGCAACAATTTAATCTCCTCCCACCACCCTCCTGTCACTGTCACAGTTGAACCTGCATATTCTTCACTGTGCTCTCCCACTGAAAGATGCCCCAAAGCACTCACCTCACAATATTCCTCAATGCTTCAACCTACTATCTCTTGTAATCTACCCTGTATGCTGTATTTCTGCTCTAAACCACTGCAATGTAACTGCATTTGTACTGCTTTAATGTTTACCTGTGGAGTCTTGTCAACTACACTGCAACGTGGATTATTGTACTTGAAAATGTTTGTATTCCTCTCTCCCCCCTGCCCCCAGGTTGCACCTGGAATTGAGCCTCGGCTCAGTGTGCCTTTCCCTGTTAACAAATGTTTAAATAAATAAATAAATAAATAAATAGATAAAATAAAAAATCCATTGAACAGCTCCAAAGTTATTAACCCTCAAAGTTTGAACTTTAACATAGAAGTGCACTTTTACCCTAACTATACTGGCACAACCCACCAGTATTTTATATATACATATATATAAAATGGGTAGGACAAATTATCTCTGCTGGTTGGTTGAAACATATCACATGACTGTGCATATATCAGAGTGCGACCACACACCTTAGAGTGGGTTATCTAATTATGGTAGCACGGTAGTGCTACCATAGTTAGGGTTGAGGAGCCATTTCCATGTTAAACCCCAAATTTTGTGCCTTAATAACTTTGCAACCATTTGATGGATTTGGAATACACTATTAAGACCCATACGCCTTGGGATCTGCCAAGTTTTGTACTGGTCGGATATACGGCTGCGGAGTTATTAAGCGTGATATGCGCGTGCATTTACGCTTTTTTTGGAATTTTACGGTTGTGCCTACAGGTTGCACGGTTTGCGTGACCACTCCGAAATCTTTAGGGAACATGTGGCCAGGGTCCCCGATGTGCCTTTCAAAGATTTCATGAACAAATATTAAACGGTTCAAAAGTTATTCAAAAAACAAGTTCCCATTATAAGTCAATGGAAAAGTTAGCAAAAGTGCAACACTTTCGCAAATGCACTTTTACTTTCGCAAATGGCCCTAGTACTTTCGCAAATCCACCATTTTGTTTTCAGTTGGTGATCATAAAAATGTTAGGCATTTAAATTTGGGACCATCTAGGGACACAGTTCTTTTTGTGTTCACCTAGTCGGAGCCTGAGGATGCTAGCCATGCCTTTATTTTGGGGTTAAACACCCTAGAAATATGTTTTTCAAAGTTCTGGAAAAAGTACTTTAGCAAAGTACTTTCATGCTCATGACACTTTTGCAAATCTGTGCGAAAGGTTTCGCAAATCAAGAAAGTACTTTGCAACACTATGGCCAAAATGACAGGTGTTCTTTGCCACCTTGCTGCAAAAGAACGGTTAGGTCTTTTGGCCTGAGATTTGGAGGGAATGCAGCCAACATCTCTCAGATGTGCCTTTCCATGTTGTGGTGAAAAAATATTACAGGGCAACAAAGTTATGACACTCCAAAGTTGACACTTTTTTCCATAGGATAACATTACGCTGTCCTCCGCATTACAGGAATACTTTGCCGCCCTGCTGCAAAATAACGGTTTGGTCTTTTGGCGCTGACATTTGGAGGGAAGGCAGCCAACATGTCACAGATGTGCCCTTTCATAGTTTGGTGACAAAATACTGCATGGAAGCAAAGTTACAGTACTCCGAAGTTGACACTTTTTCCCATAGACTAACATTGCGGCGTCCGCTGCATGACAGGAATTCTTTGCCAACCTGCTGCAAAAAAATGGTTTGGTCTTTTACACTAAAATTTGGAGATAAGAAAGCCAACATCCCACAGATGTGCCTTTTGGTGGTTTGGTGGGAAAAATATTACAGGGCGGCAAAGTTATGGCACTCCAAACTTCTCTTTTTTTTCTTATAGGATAACATTACGTCATTCGCCACGCCTTTTAGGGCCCGTATCTCAGAAACGGTGTGAGATACGGACTTTTTGTCAGAAAAAAACTAGCCAGGAAAATTGTAAATCATATGACTTTTTAGTTTTTTTTCTACATTGTACGGTTCCTGAGATATAAGCAATTTAGCATTCCAACTCCTCATTTTCTGCTCCGAGACCTATTATTATGCATACATTCTTTGTACTTACTGTCTTTCTCTGTGCAGCTTTTGGGGAAAACCAGCCTGTGTGCTTGCATTATTGTTACCGTTACTGCTTCTGCTTGTGGTTCCGTACCCGGTTCACTTACCGTTCCTGTCTACGCCACCATGTGCGTTACCCTTTGAGTTTTCATTTGCGCTTGCGTTTGCATTATTTTTACCATTTGTGTCTACAGTACTGTTTTTCTTTCTGTTTCACTTTGCATCACCATGAGCATTACCATTTGCGTTTGCAGGCACTGTGTTACTATGTGACAAGACATCACGTGGCGGGACTGCGAGGGCCGAAGGGCACCACACTCCTGCCGCCACATTACATTCAGTATTTCTCGTCATCATTCTCAAAAAGAAGGGAAATTAGAGCCAAAAAACTCCATTTAATGCATCAGTTAGGGTTGTTCCACAGTGACAAAAGTGAGGAAATTTGGTGTTAGGGTTGAAAACCCCCTTTGGACCCCCAACCCACCCCTAACCGGCATCGAGTGCGGCGTTGGGGTCTTGATATTAACTCTCACCCCATTCTCCTATACCTCTGCTTCTTTACACTGTGATGGGGTGAGAGTTAGGGCCGACAGCTAACACACACCCTGGCATTCGATTTGGGGAAATGAATGAAAATCAAAGGAATTTCAACCAATTTCCAAATTTCTAACTGTCACTGTGGAGTAACAATACGTCGCTCAGAGATTTTGCCTCTAATTTCTATATATATGTGTCGATAGACAGAGATATTGGGTATGCCATGCCCTAAGCAGAAATATTTGTGACATTCCTTCCGAGTGTAATTTGACCTTATGACATCATGTGTGGTAGAGCCATGACTGATGTTAATGGTCATAGTACATAAGGGAGGAATGTCACAGATATTTCTGTGTGGGGGTATGTCATATCACATTTATGCAATACATTTCTTTATTTTGGGCCACCATTACTTTTTTTTTTAATTTTTTTGAGTGTTCTTTGGTATATTTTTGGACGACCAATCGGTTGTTCAAGTCTGGGTAGAGTGAGCACTCGAGTTGATGTGGATAACACTTTTCAAATTCAATAAGCTTTATTTGAATTTTAAATTTTATCATCAATAATATGCAGACGTTGTTACACAATAAGATCATGGCATCTTTTATCAATTAATTACATGTGCATTATGAAACCGAATTTCATATAATTGACATAAGCAGGCGACTGGCAACATGTGAATCACTTCACAAAATGTTAAACAACATGGCTAACACTTTTATGTGGTGTGTCATTGCATCAGCGCACTTGAGAGTAGCAGTTGTTGTGGCAACTGGAGTGCAATGGGGGTGTCATGCCAAGGTTGAAGAAGTGTCTGGTAGGAGAGCAGCTGGTCCCAGGAAATGCTACAGTACATGGGTGCCAGTCAAGCAAAGAGGGAAGAGCACCAGTTAGCGGGAGGCTGATGCCAGTAAGGTGGGTGGGGGTGAGTTATTGTGGTGGGTAATTTACAGATTGCACAAAAGATAAAAAGTGAATAAATCCTTACATGGTTTGAAAATCCAGGACAGAACTTTTCAGTGTGGGGGAGGATTTCACACTGAAAGGTGCAGCATTGGAGTCAGCGTGTGAGGCGGGTGGGGCTCAGAAAGTTAAAGTGAGCTGCTCGTGCTGCTGGCTCCAACCAATCAGGACCTACTGTGAAATTATCTTTGCTCATGGGGACCTAGAGTGAGAATATTTTGATATCTTCACTCTAGGTCTGTAGTGAAGAAGAATATCACTGATTGAGTATACTCAAAAGTGTTATATAAAGATATTCTTTGGAAAAAAAAAACTGTTAATGCACCTGTTAGGGTTCAATTTAATGCCACAAAAGTAGGGAAATGTAGCATTAGGATTTCCAACTCTAACTCTCCACACCCTCCTCCAAGCTGCAAAAGGAAAAAAAATTAGGGTTGTGGGTCTCTGGAGTCTTGGCAAATCAGTGGTGGGGTCTTCCTTGGGGTTGTCAGCCCTAATGCTCACCTCTCTCCCAGCCCATAGTCTCTTGTGTGAAGCACAAGCTACAGCATGAAGCAAGTGCCTCATAGTGATGCACTTTTCAAAGGTAAAGAAGTGTGTCTCACCACATGTTGCCAACAGAATCTGGTGTAGCTTTCTACACAGGGCCCTATGTGAAGAAAAAGATCACGTCTGACTATGTTTGCTCAAGGGAGGTGGTGGGCATTAGGACTGACAGCCCAAAGGAAGACCCATCACTAATTAGCCAAGACTTCAGTGATCCAAAACCCTAATGTTTTTTCCTTTTGCTGCTTAGGAGGGGGGTGGGGAGTAGGGTTGTAAACCCTAACGTCACACTTGTGGCATTAAGTTACCTCCTGGTTGTTGTTGCACCCGGGTCGCCCCTGAAAAAGGGACCTCTATGGGCCCAGCGGGCCTACCCGGTCATCAAAATTGTATAAATAAATAAGTTGAACCCTAACTGGTGCATTATCGCAGGTTTTCACAAATAATTTCCTTTCTTTTGATTAGGATGCTCAGGGCTCTCTAGGCCCTATGCCAAGGGACAGTTCTGTCCTCATGCCATGCAGCAAGGGATGCCAAGTATTTATGAGGCTGTCAGGTAGACTACAGAAGTGTAGGGCCCTCTGGGTCCTGCGGTTCTATGTAGCCACAGACACAGCCACACAAGTGCAAAGAATGTACTGTACCTCTCAGCCAAATCACAGGCCCTCTGGCACCCAAGGTGCAGAGCTGCAGGCCTTTATGCCAAGAGAACAGTTCTCTTTACTATATGGTACTTGGACCTGTGCAGGCAAACCCTGCACCTACCCTTCCCAGGCAAGGGAGGGTGGTGTTGCAAGACAACACCTTCTCCCCAGCTTTGGTCCATCTAGCTGGGTTACTGAGCTCACCGGCACGGGACCACAAAGCACTAACCACTGGAGTAAAGTCTTTTTTTTATTTTGACCCTAAATTTTTAAGATAGTCGTGTTATGACTCTCAATTATAAACATGACATGTGGCATTTATAGCATACTGGACAAAATGTCATTTTGCACCATATGTGTGGAATTACAGCTTGTCCAGGATTTGAAAAACAACACATGTCACGTTTATGAGGTGTTTATGGAAAAATGGCTATGTAGAAAGTTTGATGGAGAAATATTGAAAATTAGCAGAGTTATGAGTGTGCACTGAAATATTTCAGTGTTCTCTCATAACTTGGTCATTTTACCATATTTCTACTCCAAATTTTTAACAGTCTTTTTATGACCCCTCCTCATGAACCTGAAATGCTGCCAGAAATGTGATTTTGCACAGTGATTGCGGAACCACATTTTGGAATGGATTTGAAATATATCACCTGCTGTGTTCATGAGGTGGGGTCCCAGAAATGCCCTGCTGAATGTTTTGTTGAAAAATGTTAAAAATTAGTAAAGTTAAAAGTGAACATTGAAATATTTCAATTAGGGGTCAATGAAATGGCAGTGACCAGGTTTTGATTCTGACTGATTTTTTTCCAGAAGGTTGTGATTTACACTGATTTATTCTGATCAATTGTTGACCTAATGAAAAACACAGTTTTGAGTATTCCCTGGTCTCCAGTGGTCCCTCTCCCCACTTGATCACTTGCCAGACATAATGTAGCAAGTTTCACCGGTGTCCAGTGCCCCCCCCATCCCAGTACCCTACAAGTTAAATAACATTCCCTGGTGTCTAGCAGACCCCCTTCCCCCATCTCTAGTCCCTGGAATGGAATAAGATACTAGTCTTCCATTCCCTGGTGTCAAGCTGACCCCACCCCCACCCCAACAGGTAGTGCCCACCACCCCACCACCCCCACACAGACCACCAGCTAGTGACCAGCAGAGCCCTCTGCTCTCCATAATGGCTGGCCATCAACTGAGCTGTCGAAGAAAGAGCACATACTTGTACAAGCAAGCACTCCTTCATTGACAGGCCAGCTTGCACTTTTTTTTTTTATTTAGTTGTTTAACCAGGTATAGCACACTAAGCTGAAAGCTTTTTTACAGGAGCGACCTGGGAGCACAAGGAGGTTAAGTGACTTGCTCAGGGTCACACAGTATGCAAGTGAAAGCTGTGAGATTCAAACCCAGGTCTGGTCTGCTGGATGTCACCAGATTTGCAGCTCAGAGCCTTAAACCACTGCACTATACTGCCTCCCAACTGCGCTACATGGCCTCATTCTGTGACAGCTGTGTCAGTGGTGGAGACAAGAGTAGAGGGCTGTGTTGGTCACTGATGGGGGGGGTTGTGATTAGGGGGAACAATGTAGTGGGACACTGAAGTGGCCCATCACACCATTCTGCCCCAATCCCAACCCCCCCCCACCGGTGACAGGCACAGCCCTCTGTATTTGTCTCCGCCAATACAGCCGATCACCAACAGAGCTGTCATGTCAATAAATGAGTGCATGCTTGTACAAGCACCTGCTCTTTCACTTGACTGCTCAGTCAGCGGCTAGCCTTGGTGGAGAGCGGAGGGGTGTGTCAGTTGCCGGCTTGGGGTTGGGGTGGGGGGAGTAGGGTATTGAGGCACTACCTGCTAGGGTGGAGGGTCCACAAGACACCAGGGAATGGACTGGTACCTTAGTTTATTACAGGGGAATGGGAATGTGGCTGCTGCTATACACCAGGGAATGGTATATAACTTCTAGGGGATTGGGATGGGGGTAAACCACTGGACAATAGGGAAACTTGTTAGATTATGTTGGGTGGGTGATGCAGTGGGGGGAGTGACCACTGGACACCAGCATGGAAGCATGGAACAGCAGTAATGTGCCAGACTGATCCAGACCGCACTTCCAACAGGAGCCAACTTGGCAACCCGAGTCAAACCATGAAATTCTTGGTTCTTCTGGTCAGATCAGAGGCAGCCAAATCTGGGGAGATTCAGAAGCACAGCACAGCCAGTTTGCCAATCCCTAATTCCAAAGTTCATTCATAGCTTTGTCATTTTAACATATTTGTACACCAAATTTTCAATATAGCCTTCTTACGACCCCATGTCATAAATCTGGTAGGTGAAAATTTTCAAATCACCCTCAAAAGGTGATTTTGTGTAGTGACTGTGAAATCATCTTTCAGGCCAAATTTGCAAAAAAGTCCACTACCCCTGTTCATGAGGTGAGGCCCAAAACAGGCCTTGTTGAAAATTTGGTGCAAAAATATTAAAAAATGAGTTTACCTTGTTTTCTGATATTGCAGTCACTGGTTCTGGCACTAAGACTTGTCTTTAGTTGGAGAATAGACCTATGATGACAGACATGTTCAGGTGAGTGTGACAGTGACTGGGGGAGTGGGATGGTGGGTACAGAGTGCGGGAGCCCAGGGTGGGGTGTGTTGGAAGTGTCATGTGGGTCAGATTGTCATGGGACCATTTTCCTTTTTACAGCTTGATTTAAAAGAAAAAAAAGACAAGTTTTCTCTTTTGCAGGTCACTGCATTACTGGATCTGCCATTGGGGATTGGGCACCCTAGTGTCAGCTTAACTATGCAGTGTCACGGAGGTGGGGACCCCAGTGTTGCTGCCTATTTATCTGGGCTGGGTGGTCTGGAGGGAAGGGGGGTCGGCAAGCTGTGCCAGGGGTGGATCCACTGGTCCACCCTTCTATAAATTGAAAAATAGCATCATGGAAACATGAGGGAGGGCTGGCTGAGCAGGGAGGGGGAGGGAATGAAAAAATAATAGATAGATAGATAGATAGATAGATAGATAGACAGAGCAGACAGAAAGATTAGGAGACAGACTGATCACCAGCTCACTGCTGCAACTGAAGCAGGCAGCATGACTCCAGCTGTAGCTTCACAAGGCAAGAAAGTCCTATTGTCATACAGAGAATGTGAGTGAATGGCTCCTCTTGCTAAGCTGGACACCCTGGATTTTGGGATGCTCAGAAAAGATATTTCTGAACACTATTTTTTTAAATAAGCACCAGAATCTAATTAAACTGGTCCCCTTTAGCTGGGTACAGATTTTTTTTAAATACACCATTTTTACTTATTTTTACATTTTTTTACTTTGGGAAAAAAACAAGATGGCAGCCATCGCAGCATGGAAAAATGTTTCATGTTGTTAGAAGCAAGTGGTGAGAAATCAAAAAGCCTTTGCAACATTTAATTTTTCATGTTGTATCAGAGGGTTATACAAAATATTTTATTAGGCATGGTCTGAACAGCTCAGAAAAAAAACTTTAAATCCTTATAACTCTGGAACCATTTAATATTTCTTCACAAACTCTTGTACCACCTTCACACAAGCCGCTTCTACCATAAAAGTTTTGGAAAGAAAATCTGTACTGTCCATGCTGTAGATGAGAGACAAAAAAATATATTAAATACAGGAAAAAAAAATGTGCTTCTGCAGGAATATGAAATATATGAGTGGTCTGCTTCCTCCTTTGTTTTCCACTTACTAGCCAGTTGTTGAGGTAGGGAAAAACTACACTTTTTTTCACAGATGTGCTGCCACCAGAGCTAAGTACATTTTGAATACTTTTGGTGCTGAGTTCAGACCAAGGAGCATAGCTGAGAACTGATATTAAGTACTGCCTATCCTTTTTTGGTGGGGGGGACTCCAGTTTTTGATCCCCCAGAGGGGATCTCAGCTCCCACTCACCACCTCCCCATACCCAGGCTTACCCCCAGGGTGGGGCTGCCGAGTAGGTGCCCCCTCCCCAAGGTCAATGGTATCGTGCCCTGGCTTACCCCCCAGGGTGGGGGCATGGGAGCGGGACCCCACCTGGTGGACATTGTTGGCAGTGGAGGTGGTGGAGCGGGGCTTCATGCTTGGTGCTGGTATTTTTGTGTGCTGTACGGGGGGGTGGGGATGCGCAGTGATGGCCCGCGTCCACCCAGGTCCACCACTAGTATGGTGCCAGCACAGCAGATCCCCCCCAGCCTCTGCTAGGGGTCTGTAGCATGCCAGACACACTACCCCTCACCCCCAGAGAAGGAGAGAAGTCCCTAGGATGCTCAATCCTTCTCCCCCCTCCCGAATGGCCCTGTAACATTCTGAGTCTGTTTCCGAACCCGGGTTGTCAGCATTGCAGATGGACACACTGCCTCTGTTCCAGTGGGCCAGCAAGTATTGCCTATCCTGAACCTCAGATATATTCTTTGGCTGTGCCTTACTGCAGTATAAAAGTAGGCATCCTTTAAATCCAGAGACCCCAGCCATTCTTCTTCTTTCAAGGACGGGATAACTGTTTTAGGTGTTTCCATTCTAACTTTTCCCCTTTCAGGTTCCTATTCAGAAACACTTGGCCTAGAATGTGTTGCCATTACCCATTTTTCTGAGGGTGAGAAAGTATTTGGAAAAGACCCCATTTGACAGCTGGGATGCAGGGACTAGATATATATATATATACATATATATATATATATATATATATATATATATATATATATATATATAATATAGCATTCCTCTGGTGGAATTCCTGAGGAATGGCCATTCCGTTTCTGATATACTATTCAGAATTTCTTTCAGAATTCTGCAGAATTCCATAGTGCAGTTCTATGTAAACTGTGGAATTACTTTCTTTGGCTTACATAAACCATGGAATAATTTTCTGTGGACTGGGGAAAAGGAATCCATGGTTTATGTAAACCACAGTTTAGCAATCCGTGCAAAATATTTTGCTTTTAAAATGTCATTATAGATCGAGGGAGCACTGTCGACCAATAAGAGTGTTCCTTTCCTCTGCGCGCAAGATGCTCTTATTCTGTGAATACCTGGACTTGGAAATGAGCAGGTTCAGGGGAGTTTTTTAAAATATTTATATATTATTGATCACTTTCAATCAATAATATATTAATACTTCCCTCATCGCCACTCGTTGCTGAAAATGAGTGGTTTCATTTGCCTTCAGCTTGAGCCAGAACAGCTCAGCTTCACTTCGCTGTTATCACTCAGCTGAAGGTGCGAGAAACCATTCATTTTCAGCAATGAGTGGCTCCAGGGGACATACAGTATTAACACATAGAATTCCACTATTGATGGAATTCCACATAATTAAGTGGAGTCTTCCAAACTTCCATGGAAATTCCATTCCATCAGAATTTTCAGAATTAGAAAATTCCACCTGGCCCTAGCAGGAAACCTTTCCACTGCTTTTAGCTGTAGTAACTTTGACACCTCCAACTCCATTATAATTTTTTATTCCACGCTTTGAGCTGGAAAGTTTCTTGATCTGCTGAACATTGGAAATTTTACAGATTGAGGGGTTAAGTCCTGCCGCACTATTTCCAAGACCTACTTTTCTGTGGTAACCTTTTCCTACTCCTGGAAATAGTGGAACAGGCACACCCATACTTGCAATGAGATTATGGTGACTTGGACAAAATTGTCAGGGGTTAGCTTAACTTGTGCATGTGGAGCTGAATCAGGCTGCTCTTTAGCTCCTCAGTTTCCTCTGCCTCTCCTTGTACTGCTCTAGACTGGCTGTTCTTAATGGACATAGTGTCTGCTATAGTACGCCTGACCCCTCCCTCCCCCTTGTATAGGGCCTATATGAAGTGGATGCCATCTGTCTTTCTCTACTAGGTTTTTAAAAGTGGAATTCTGTTCATCCACTTTTTTGATATAGGCCACTGTCCTGTCCCCAAAAGGAAGGGAGATATAAAGGGAAAGTCCATAGTGTTGCCCTGGGTATCATGCATTAGGGATGTTACACTGAGCCATGCAAATCTCCTCAGTGCCACCGAATGCATCAAGGCCTTACGTGCAGTATTATTTGCATCTGTGGTCATCTGAAACTGGTATCTATCTGCTTCCAACCCAGACCATGTGAGAATGCTGCTCAGGGGGAAGGATGTCACACAAGGGTGGGACTGTGATCTACAGAGCCTGCTGGTAGTGTGCTATATAAGCAAGATAGGCTGCCTGTCTTAAGGTTAAAGAGGTGTATGCTTTCCTTGCCATATAGTCACGTTTCCTGGAATTTTTCTCAGGTGGAACTGCTGCCAGGGGGACCTCAGCTTTCTCATAAGCAACAACTTGAATCAGCAACAACTGTAATGGTTAGGCAGGACATACAGAAACTCTGACCCAGTCTTGTCCACTTAGTACCTTTTTTTCTGCCCTTTTTCAATGGCTAGTGCAGAGTGTGATGTGACTGACACCCTGGCAGTTGCCCTTTTTGTAGACTAGTGTATTGGAACTGTCATCCTTTTAGATCATGATAGTTCCAACATGCTCATCAACTCAGCTTCCTCAGTATTTGCTATCATCTCAGTGGATGGGAGGTTTAATGTGACTGACACCTGAGTCACAAACGCTGAGTAAGAGAAAAATCTTCATTCACTCTTGGAGAGTAACAGAAGTCCTGCTCCAGAGAAACGTCAGGTTCTAACAGCTCCTCTTCCTCTTCTTCCTCCACCTGAGTTGTTTTGGGTTACAGGGCCTGGGGAGGGGGGTAGTAGTCAAGCTTCCCACAGTCTCACTGCTTGAGATCGTTTCTGCCAGAGAATTGGCAGAGAACACCAGGACAAGGAGCTGCTGTTGTGACTGGACTTCTTTACTGGGACTATATTGCCCTCCTTCCCTACCCTCCACCCAAAGCCAGTTCTACTTTTATAGGCACAGGATTTGACTGACAACAGGAACTTCCTGTTTGGGAGCAGGAAGTGAGTGATCACAGAGCCACCAAAGACTCACCATCCTAGAAGGACAAGTAGCTCTCTGTCCCCCCCCCAAGCTGCTGGAGGTCTGCCTCTGAGCAAGTAAGGGGACTACTGAGAAATATAGGATCTTCTTGTCTCAGAACAGGAAGATCAGGAACTTAAAGAGCACAGAGGAAGTAAGTAGGGAGAAAAATAAATAAAAAAATAAACAGAGGAAAGAGTAAGGATTCCAAACAACAGTGAAGGGGCCAAAAATAAGACATGATGGGAGTGGTGCAGTGCAGTGGCTATGGAGCAGCAGTCTTCCGGGAGACGTTCTGGAGGATGCGGTGTTGTCCCATCTGCAGGAACTTCTCTGGGCTGAGGGAGGAGGTTGCTCATCTTCAGGCTGAATTGGCCAGGATTTGTGGGACCTCCTCTCCCATCAAGGGACCACCAGGGCCACTGCCGTTGCCAAAGAAGTTGCCAAGAAAGAGGAGCGGTTGGACCACTGTAGGCTCAGGGAGGGTGAGGGTGGTGGAACAGAAGCGCATCCCTCCAGTTGTACCTCTCCACAATTCATATACCATTCTGGCAAAGTGTGGTTCCTCTATGGAGGCACCCACAGTGGAGACCAAGGATGATGCTGGGAACCTCCACAAAGGAGACCCACAGGAGGGTGGCATGGGACTCCACTGGGGAAGGAAACTACTCCTGTTGGGGGACTCCATTGTTAGGAAGGTAGAACTGGGGGAGAAAGGGGAGACGGAGGTAAGGTGCCTGCCTGGTGCCATGGCTTGGAGGGACAGGGAGCGAATCCTCAGGATCACCTGAGCAGCTGCACAGGGGAGGGAGCTGGATGTCACTGTCCAGCTAGGGACAAATGACCTGGCTAAGAAAGGGATCAGAGCAGTGGAGGAAGAGTTTGTGGTGTTGGGGGGGCCTTAGACAAGTAGCACGCACGGTAACCTTCTCCGAGGTGCTGCCTGTCTATGGTATAGGTGAGGCTAGGGTGCTCCACACAATGGGATTCAATCAGTGGTTGAAAAACTGGTGCAGAGCTCAGGGGTTTGGCTTAATTGGGGACTGGGGTCCACCTGGGTGATGCAGGCCTATACTGGCGTGATGGTCTGCATCTGTCCAGGAGGGAACCAAGATCTAGGTGATAGGTTTAAAATGCTTCATTGGCAAGCATTTAAACTAGCCAAGGGAGGCACTGGAAGGAGAAGGGAAATCCTAGCCTCCCCCCAAAAAAGTCAGGGTAGTAAGTGAGGTAAACACCAAGTTAGAGATGTCGATAGGGAGAAGGGCAGGGGTAAATGGAGAAAGTGACAAAGGCAATAATGACAGGGATGGGGCAAAAAGGGGTAAGACCATCAGGAAATGGAGGGTAATGAGTACCAATGCCCATAGTCTGAGCAACAAACTCCCTGAACTGGTGGCCTTGATGGAAGAGGGATGCCTGGATATCATAGCAGTCACAGAAACATGGTACACAGAGAACCATGACTGGGATGTTAACATACCAAGGTACACAACCTACAAGAGAGACAGGGAGGGGAGAAGAGGGGGAGGAGTAGTTCTCTATGTAAGGGAAGGGATAAAAACAACTGAACAAAAGAGTAAACAGGGAGGAGAGGAGGCACTGTGGGTCACCTTAGAGACTGGAAATGGCACCACAATCCGCTGACAGGGTTGTATACAGACCCCCATGTCGGGGAGGAATGGACAAGGATATGATAAAAGGCATTCTTAGGATGGCAGAGAAAGGGGAGATACTGTTGATGGGAAACCTGAATATGCCAGATGTTAACTGGAGCACATTTGCTGCGGCCACATCCAAGAGCAGGGCTATTCTCGATGCCCTACAGGTGGCATGCCTCAGACAGCTAGTTTTGGAACCCACTCATGAGGGAGCAATCTTAGACCTCATACTCTCAAATGGGGACAGTGAGATGATCTCAGATCTAGAAGTAGGTAGCCATCTGGGAGCAAGTGACCACCAAACAGTATGGCTTACGATAAATTCAGCTACAGAGTCAAGCCATACAAAAGTGAGGGTACTGGACTTCAGGAGGGCTGACTTTGGCAAGATGGGAGCGTGCCTTAGGAAAGCACTAGCAAACAGGCTAGAAGGAGGGGTGGAGCAACAATAAGGAAACATCAAAACTGCCATCACAGAGGCAACAAGCCTTTGTGTGAAGCAAATAAACAAAACAAAATGAAAGAAAAAGCCACTATGATTCTCAAAAGAGGTGGCAGGGAAGGTCAGGGAGAAAAATATAGCATTCAGGAAGTATAATGAAACACAGAAGGAGCAGTACAGAGAGCTGAACCAGTTAAGGCAGAAGGAAGCAGGGAGGGAAGTCAGAATAGCAAAGGCCCAAACAGAGGAAAAGATAGCCAACTCGGTTAGGAAGGGGGATAAAACCTTTTATAGGTACATCAGGGAGTGTAGAAAGACAAAGGAAGGGATAGTGAGGCTGAATAGAATGGACAGTGGGTGGGCAGAGAGGGACAGTGAAAAAGCAGAGGTACTGAATGAATATTTCTGCTCAGTATTCACAAAAGAGGAGGAGGGGGAGGTGTCTAATCAAATTAACAGAAACACTCTAGATAGGGGGGTCGATGCCAGTCCTTTCACAGAAGAAAGGGTTCTGAAAGAACTCCTAAAACTGAAGGAGGACAAAGCAATGGGGCCTGATGGAATTCACCCCAGAATTCTAAAAGAATTAAGGGAAGAACTAGTGAAACCACTGACTACCCTTTTTAACAAATTATGGGAGGATGGTGTGGTACCTGAGGACTGGAGAAAGGCAGATGTGATTCCCCTTCACAAAAGTGGGACCAAGACAGTGGCAGAAAACTACAGACCTGTCAGTTTGACCTCCGTGGTAGGGAAAGTGATGGAATCACTTCTGAAGGAAAGAATTGTTGAGTATCTAGAGGCCAGTGGGGCAGAGGACCCAAGGCAGCATGGGTTCACAACGGGAAGGTCATGTCAGATGAATGCAATTGATTTCTTTGACTGGGTGACCAAAGTAGTAGACCAGGGAGGGGCTGTGGACATGGCCTACCTAGACTTTAGCAAGGCATTTGACACAGTCCCACACAAAAGATTAATAGTCAAATTAACTTGCCTGGGAGTGGGTTCCAGGGTGGTAGCCTGGGTAAAATATTGGCTGAACAACAGGACACAGAAGGTAATTGTAAATGGAGTCCACTCTGAAGAAAGAGGAGTTACTAGTGGGGTACCTCAGGGTTCAGTACTGGGTCCAGTCCTTTTTAATGTCTTTATAAGTGACATTACAGAGGGACTGGAAGGAAAAGTATGCCTCTTTGCAGATGATACACAGATCTACAACAGGGTTGATACACAAGGAGGTGTGGAAAGGATGAGAAAGGACTTGGCAAGGTGGGAGGAATGGTCAGAAGTATGGCAGCTTGGATTCAATGCAAAGAAGTGAAAAATAATGCACCTGGGAAACAAAAACCCAGTGGAAGATTACACAATGGGGGAGGTAGTAACAACAACAGCAATGGAAAGGGACCTGGGGGTAATCATATCAGATGACCTTAAGGTTAGCAAGCAATGTGAGAAGGCAGTAGGGAGGGCTGGGGGATACTGGGATGTATAGGGAGAGGCATCACCAGCAGAAAACAAGAAGTTGTTATCCCTCTGTACAGACAGCTGGTGAGACCCTTTCTGGAGTACTGTGTCCAGTTCTGGAGACCCCATCTCTGCAAGGACATAGACAGGATAGAGGCAGTCCAGAGGAGTGCAACTAAAATGGTGCAGGGTCTGCAAGAGAAGCCATATGAGGAGAGACTAAAGGAGCTTAATATGTACAGTATACTCTTGGGGAAAGGAGGGAAAGGGGGGACATGATAGAAACTTTTAAGTACCTCAATGGAATCAACAAAGTCCAAGAGGGTAGCATCTTTCAGAAAAAGAGATGTGCAAGAACAAGGGGACACAATTTAAAGATGAAGGGACGGTTCAGGGGCAATGTGAGGAAGTATTTTTTCACGGAGTGGGTGGTGGGCGCATGGAACAGTCTTCCTGAGGAGGTTGTGGGGTCTAAAACTGTGCGAGAATTCAAGAATGCATGGGACAGACATAAGGCAATGGGGGGTAGGAAGAAATTGACTGTTGATTAACTAGGATCTACAGCTTATCCTGTAGGTAGGAAAATGGGCATACTAGGTGGGCCAAGCAGTCCTTATCTGCCATCAAAGTCTATGTTGTATGTTGTAAAAACTGCCATATTTTATTTATGTCCTCCAGGAAGGGCATAGCTTCCTATATATAGCACATGTTACTCTGCTTCTTTTTCCAGAAGAGAAACAGTGATATGTTTCTTCATATGCTTTTTCTTCCCAGACGTGGAAGTTAATAGCTGATCAGAAGCTCTTTTTATGTTGCTTGCACGCATGTGCAAGAAACATAGTGCCATCATCCGAGTTTTCGGAGGTGTAGTACCCCCTCTTCCAATTCAGTCAGTGAGTTTGCAGGTGCGGCTACAGTTCTCCAATGACTGCTGCAGCTGTCTATGACAGCAGTCAAAATGCAGTGGCATACAGTCGAAAGGGAGAGCTCCGCTTCAGTGAGCAGAGCTCTCCCCCCCCACACGCACACACACGCACGCAAGCACGCATATCGCATGCTGATGCGCTCCCCCCCACGCACACACTGTATGGCCGATGGGGGTGCCCAATCCCCTGTCGGCTCCACGCTCCCCCCCAACAAAAGCTGTCCAGGTGCCACGCTGGGAGCCCACCCCAGCATGGCAAAAAATGTTATAGCCAGAGTGGGTGCCCAATCCCCCATTGGCTCCACGGCTGCACGCCCCCCCCAAAACCTTTCCAGGTGCCACGCTGGGCAAATCTTGTTATAGCCGACGGGGGTGCCCAATCCCCATCAGCTCCAGACCCCCAAACAGCCTTTCCAGCTGCCACGCTGGGAGCCTACCCCAGCGTGGCAAACGTCCAGCGTCGTCTTAATTAAAAAAAAAAACCTGTAAACAAGAAAACGTTCCTCGCAATCTCACAGCCCCCACCCGCACCCACCCACTCGCACCCTGCCTCCCCACACCCCCTCACCCCATACTTACCGGAGCTCGGCGCGACGTCTTCAGTGGACCGGGAACACGTCTGCACTCTTCAAAGCCGACCGCGAACTGAGGAAATGCTGGTAAGCTGTATAATGGAATAAATAGGGTTTTTTCAACTTTGTTGCATATCTCAGGCATTTTTGGGAATTTTGGGCCCAAATTTTCAACATGGGGTTTTTGGGACCCCGCCTCATGAATTCTTGCACTGTCATGGCGTTAATCAGGCCCGAAGGGTGATTTCGCCATCACTGTGCGAAATCACCTTTTGGGGCCAATTAATGAAATTACACTGCCAGTGTTCATAAGGTGGGCTCTCAAAATACCTATGTTGAAAATTTGGTGAAAAAATTCCTAAAATGACTGTTTTATTTAGTGCTATGCGAATTCCTAATGCGACGTCAGAAATTCATGAATTTTCAATATTACCCAGATTTTCAACACTGCCATTTTACCACCTCCTTATGAGCAGTACAGCTGTCATTTTCACATCCTGCCCAAAACGTGTTTCCACCCATGTAGCGCACAATGGCGCAGTCGGTGTGTGAAATCAATGTATGGGACACATTAGGAAAATCACAGTGACACTGTTCATGAGCAGAGGTCTTAAAATGGCTATGTTAAAATTTGGTGAAAAAATTCCTAAAAGTACTGTTTCTCATCGTTCGCACTTCTTACGCACGCTCGTAAGTTTGTGAATTTTCAATATTTGCACTTCCAAATACCTAAACAGCACATACAAGCAAGCAACATTCGGCACTGACAAATGCTTGTTCTTTCTGCCATTAGTAGAATTAGGCCCTGTGCTCCTTACCCTACCTGGTCAGAATAGCATTTCACGAATAACGCTGGTTAGAACAGTGCTGCAACAACAGCATAGGCTAGAACAGCTACAGGGTAGAATAGTAAAAGGTACTTACCACTACCTCTGTAGCTGTCATGTCAGGAGGAGGAGATTGTAAAGTAAAGAGAAATTGTGGTAGCTGGCTGAACTGCTCCCATGGTGGGGAGGGCTAAGGTATGGAACAGCTTGGCCAGTGTAGTCCTGGAGACCAGGGTTCTGTTCATAGTCTCCAGATTCTCATCTTTTTGTCTCTTGCCACAGAAGTAATTTTTTTTGTAAGTCCACTCACCCTCACAAATCCCCCCCCCCAGTTTCATGATTTCCCAGAGACCCAACCTCCAGTGGAGTTGATTATAATAATTATGGGGGGTTTGGGGGGCAGAGCCCCCCGTGTCGGGTGGTGGAAACCTCTGCAAAAAAAAAAATCCAGTGATTAGTTTGAGACATGGTAGTGGTCCCTGTTGTATTTTTGTACCGCTACCATTGGTGATATTATGTCCTGCAGTGTTTTTACTTGACACTGTTGTTGGCACTGTTGTGGCTGCACTCTTTACAGTGCTATTGTTACAGTTGCAGTTCTAACCTAGTGCCCCCCTTACTGTTCTCTAATGATGACTTTACTGACTTGTTAGCCTCCTTTGCAGGGGCGGACTGGCCAGGTCACAGGCCAGGATGCTACAAAAGGAGGACAGGCCACATTTGCATGTGCTGCTAGTCAGCGGAACATTTCGACATGAAACGTGACTATTGTTCTTACAGTAGTAGTAACTGAACTTCTAATACTGGTGGCTGAATTTTGAAAGGACAGTAAATACCTGAAAGGCTTAAAGGGCGCAAATGTGAAATGGTGGGAAGGGGACTTGGGAATCCCCCAGCTCTATTCTGACACGCATGCCAGCAGTGTAAACACGGATAATTACTCCCAGTCCTACAAATCAGGTAGCAGAGTCTGGGAGAAATGTTAAGTAAACCACCAGACACCAATAAGAGGCATCTTAAAACTCCTGGTCCTCATTATATGCAGCAGGGACTGGAAAAAAAAGCAACAACAACCTTGTGACAAACCACCAATGAAAGGACTATTTTCGTTAAAAGATGTCAACTTTTTTTAACATTCTGATTTTTTTTTTAAACTTCTCAATGAACAAACCCATTGTATATGTACAATGCAACATTAAAGGGAGGGCTCTAGGCAGAGATAGCCACCCTTCCAGGGGTGTAAGGCCCCACCTGTTACACTGGGCCTCTACGCTCCTTGGTGGGCAGTTGTCTCAGCCCGAGGCCCCACATTGTTTTGTCTTTATTGCTTTTATCTCACAACGAGGGTGCGATAGAAAAGATTAACGAAGCATCAGCAAAGTTACCATACTTTAGGAGAGGCAATAAAGCATAGTGATTATGAGCACTGGGCTGCAAACCTTGAGAACTGGACTTTAATCCTACAGCCACCGCCTACATATTATGTGACTATGAGCAAGTCACTAACTTCCTGTGCTCCCAAGATGCACCTGGGAGGTACCTAAAACAAACAATAGAGTACACAATGGGGTGAGATACTAATGTAACCACTCCCACCCCTGCCCTTTACCAAAATGACAGGTGGCATGCTGTTGGCATTTGGCAGCAATACCTGGTGGGGCATATCTACGGGTTAGGGAAGGATGAAGTTACCTGGCGCAAGAGACCTAGGTTTGACTACTCTGCAGGGGCACCCAAGTAAATCCAACTACAGGAAGCAATAACTGTAATGTCCAGAACCAGAATTGGGATTTTTCAGTGTGGCTTTATTTATTAACTACTGAACATAAACAAAGCATTGCATGGTCCCCCAAAAGGCTACGATACTGTATGTGCAGATTAGAGGTTAAAGGAAAAAAGCGGTCCATTTGAAGAATGAACACATACTACAGTTGTCTGGCTTTGGACCCACCAGGCACTCAGCCTGCATGCGCATTGGATACACAGCCCGACTGGCCCGGCTCAAGGGTATGGGAAGGGACACAGTTCCTCATTGTATGTTGTATTTTAACACATGATATATTCAGTTTCGTCTTTTGGTGGGGAATTACACTGGAACTGTCCATTTTAATCCTGGAACTGAGCTCCTTAATTTTACTGCTGGAACTGAGTCATACCCACCCAGTTTCCAGCATGAATCATCATAGTGATGGATCTGTCACACTTGTGTATAACTGAGACTTCTTGTGCACCAACCCCAGGCTGATAGTGCAGCCCACTATACTAGTATGCCCTGAAACCCACCCTGAGGGACACAATTATATCCTATGCATCTCAAGTTATTAGAGAGAGGGCAGTCTGGCAGCTCTCTAGAGAGACAGCTGGAGAGCTAGAATTTAGACACAAAATTGCTGTCAATCTTGAAGTAAAACAGCAGCCAGATAGCAAAGGGGGAGCTGGCTATACTTTTGATGAACAGGATTGAGGAGCACTTCACTACTCCAGACAGTGATTTTATGAGCATGGTAGTAGAGCATGGAAACTCCTGGCGGGACAGCTTAGGTAACAAGTAGCCTTCAGAGCTATGCTCGACGCAAACACAATCGGGGCGCAAGGAGAGGGAGGCCCTAAGCTGTACAGGGAAGCTTTAGTGTGGTTCCCTGAGAGAAGCGCAATCAGGAGGAGGCATCGTCCAGGGACTGAGACCTTCTGAGCGGAAGGTGGGAGGGTTTCAGTGATGAATGGATATAATACACAGGAAGATCAAATAATTACGGTAGGTACGCAATTTCCATATCTTTCCTGTGTCAATCTTCACCTTTCATCACTGGTGGGTAAGTACTGAGCTCCCCGAAGGGGGTTCAGCACTTCCCTGAGAGACAGACATCCCTAAGCCTCCTATGGGGAAACACGGGAAAAGAAGACCCGTTCCAGGCCAGTTAAGCCTGTGACTGGTCAGAGCGAGGTGGGTTTCCCATTCCCTGGGGGAAGGAAGGTGCCTCTGCAGGTGCCTCCTCACCCTGTGGGAGAAAAGGTGGGTCCTCCTGGAATGCAGAGAAAAGGCAGGTCCCCCGGAATGCAGAGGCAATCGCCCTACACCGGGCCAGGGGCGATAGCCTTGCTAGGTGAAATTACGCTGTCTACCTGATGCAGATCGCTGTCCCCGCTAGTCGTGAAGCAACTTCACTGACATCACAGGATGCTCTTGCTTGCTCCAGGCCTATCATGGAGAGGGCTGTGGCCTGCCTGGCTGCCTCCAAATCAAGCAACGATGCCAACACCTGACCCAGCATTGCCCTCAGATGCCTGTTATAGGCAATGTGGTGTGCCTGAGGAGATGCAATAGAAAGGATTACCCATGCAGGAGAAAACTCTCCGCCCCAGGGGGTCGAACTACACAGAGTCTGGATCCGTGGACCGGTCACGGACTGGGCGCCTATGCCTGGTAAGAGTGTCCAATCATGTCAGTCTCACAGGGGATGAGTTAATGTACCTGGAGATCCCTGGAGCATGCAATATCGATGCTGGCAGCCCAAAGGGGCTGGAGCCAGGGCAGAGGGAAGCTGCCAGGCACTGTATGATGCCTCCTAGGGGTCTGCACTGTATTCACCTAGCAAGGCACGCTATGTACGTTCGATGTTGCATCTTACTATGTTGGAAATATGCAGGTCCTCAACCAGCCTCGTGAGAAAGCACTGATACTCTGACAGAGGTCTCCTCTCCCTCGATGGAGGAAGACGAGGAGGCCGAAGAACCTGTAGATTCAGATGCTGGCTACAGAGGGGGAAACAGGTGAAAGACCGTATCTTGGGAAGTCCACAGCCTGAGATCTGAACTGCTCCCAGGTTAAGGGCCCACATGTCCTGGGAGAAGAGGGGCTGGATGCAGAGGCAAGGGGAGAAATCTTTCACAGCAAGTGAAATGCCTCTGCCAGTGCTAGAAGACCTAGCAGGCAATCCCGGATTACGAGGGGATCCATAGGTTGGATCAGTCAAAGGCCACTAAACCTGCCCGAAGCAGTCAGGACTGAGCCCTGTACGGGAAGCACTCCAACAAGGGGACCAGGGCCCATATGTATCCAGAAAGGCAGACCCCAACCTCACCCAGCAAGGACTCTCTCGAAGGGGATGCCGATGAGAGAGAGAGAACTTGGGCTCAGTGCTGCGGCTTCTCCTCAAGCTCCAAAAGGACTACAGAGGAGCATTGCAGCCCCTCAACCCTGCTGACTCTGAGGAAGACCTCTTCTTCATGCCGTGTCAACCGAATCCCATAGGCTCTCCGGGGAGAGCCTTAGAAAAAGGGGGTCCAAGATCCAGTATCAGGAGAGGGGGATGGCAACTGACCCCACCCACAACACCCGACCCACAGCTCCCAGAGGCCCGGGATAGCTATCCTGTGTCCTGCCCTCGGCACAGGAGCTGGTGCTGACCGCAGTCACCGGGTCCATGGGGAGTGGCACCTGGGAAGGTGCAAGGGTCCTGGGCCCCGGAGAGCCCACAGCCTCCAAGGAGTTAGGTCACCAGTCCAGATTGGCTGCTCAATCATCTGGCTCAAGAGAGGAGGAGATCCAAAAGACCTCCAAACTGGCGACCCCAGGGGCTCTCCAACCCCCAGCACCATGAACAGCACCATGGGTGGACCCAATGCCCCTCTCGGCACAGTCTCAATCACCGGAGCCGTAAACGGCTCCAGGATCTGAGACAGTGCTAGCATGTGCCACCAAGGAATGTCATGTGCTGGACCCAGCAACAGTAGGCTCGAACATTGGGGTAGCCTGCACCCCCAAGGAAGTGACTGCCAGGGCGGTGCTCCCAGCCTGGCTCCTGGTGGAATTAGACTGGCCCTCCAACACTGCAGAGGCTTCCTCTGTGGCAAGGCTAAAAGAGGAGGAGACTCCCTCCTCACTGGACTGTATAGGCCCATGAGGCGACCTGGAGGAAGAGCGAAGTGATCTGCGCATGGATCCTAGTGAGGGACGACGCCCCCGAAAGTCGGAAGAGCCCTGCTGAAGAACATGGCGGTCCACTGAGAAGCAGGTGTCGCAGCTGTCCATATCATGCTGAGGTCCAAGGCAGTTTAGGCATGCATCATGCCAGTCCATAGTGGAAAACTGCTGGCCGCAGGGACACGGACTCGTAGGATGTCGGCCCACTTTCGAAGAGCACTTTTTGTCCCCTGAACCTGGCATGATGTAAACGGAAAACTAAAACAATAAACAGTCAAGGCTCGGCACCATTTAAAATAAGAAAATGGAAAGACCTTACCAGCTCTTCAATAAATGACACAGAGTACTGACGAACGGCAGAACAAATGCATCTAAGTTAACAGACAGCTGGACGGCATAGAAGTGGCTCAGGAGAAACTGGGGTAGGTGCAGAAACTAGGCTGCTGACACAGTATTCTTGCTCCTGATGCAGGCAAGGTGCTGTCTCTCGATGGCGGGAGAAGTAGAACTGAGGCGGAGGAGGAGCCAACGGCCGTTACTGGCCAACCCACAAGTCTGTCTCATGGACGGTGCTGCTGACTCCTCCCCTTGGGGGGGGGAAACACCCGCAGGGTGCTGCATTCCGGCATACACCCACCAGTGATGAATGGTGAAGATCTGACACAGGGAAGATCTTATCAGGTCTTAGTCACTGAGCTTATGCCGTTGAGGATGAGGGTAGACTCCAGCCTCTCCAATTTGCTGGTGATCTAGCATCGGAGTCCCCAGACAGTCATAACTGTGGAAAAGAAGAGGGTCAGGTCCCAGCAATCCCACTCCAAATAAATGTAATGGCACTCCTGTGAGGCCCCCCCATCTCCCTTCCAACAGCAAGTCGACCCACCTCTCACTCTGCCAGTGTAAACCCTCAGGGAACATACTGGCAGTCTCATTTCCGGGCAGAGGCATTGTGATACAGCTGGAACTGCTGCATTATAGTTGCAAAAGACTCTTCAGGTACTTGTGGTTGCCAATTCGACTTACTGGTCTGTTATCGTGGTGGTGAACGGCTGTTCAGGAATCTGAGGACTTCTGAGGTGGGAGAAGGGAGAAATCTTTTTCTTGGGGGGGGGTGGGTGAGAGATAGATCCTCCTTTGCAGCCTGGGATGTTTAATAGCAGGCCTGGCCTGTAGTAAACTGAACTACCAGTTGAGCTGGATAGGGTGTTTTGAATTTGAGATGGTGGCTATGCAGGTGTGGAATGGAGAATGTACTGTGGTCTAGGCGGGCCACATTTCCCATGATTTGGTGGCCAGCTTCTGCTGCCCATCCAGATTTCCTGCAAAGAATCTTTAATTTCGGCCCAGAATGATTGCATTTCCAGTAACATGGTTTCCAATTTTACCTTTTTAAGTGTTTGTTTTTGGCTTCGCTGTACGACCACGGCAGAGCTTTGGGTCTTGCTCGACTTGCAGTTAAGTTCTGTGTCAGAGTCCTTAGGTTCTGATCCATCGCCATCATTCAAAAGTACAGTGAATTTATTTTGAGTATTCTTTGCCATGATCTCTGGGATCCCTTAGGTAGTGAAGCCGAAGGTTTTTAATCAAATCTATGCTCTTTTGAGGGAGTTATTCTCGCTGGAGTAGGGAGAGTTCTGAGCTTAGGCTGCTCCTGGTGCACAACATCACCAGAAGTCCCTTTAAAGCAGTTTTAACAGTCATGGATTCTCAGTGTTAAATAAAATTGCACATTTTAGTTTTATAAAACCACCTGCCTTACCCCTTTTCCTGAGCGAGGATCCTGCAAAGATACAGCCTGTGGTAGTTTCAGCAATGATGCTAGGGAAAGAAAAAGAAATTACTTTTTTTTTTTTCCCAGCAAAGTCTCTTAGTGATGACTGAAGATAAACCAAATTGAAGGTTCTTGCAGTGATGTCTTTGCTTAGAAGATTAGTGCAAAGCAGTACATGTGCTTGCAAACAGTGTAAACCATGTTCTGTCTTTGTGGCAACCTTTCAGGCCATCAGTGTCATGACTGAATGCTACTACATTTTAGAAAAATCTCACTAATCCTCCTTTATACTTGTTGCTCAGTCAATCGGCCAAGATTCCAACTCAACAATACTGATTCCAAGGCACAGAATTCAGTAACAATTATACACAAAAATCTCAGATACACATTGTGCGGCATAGTGGAGCTCCAAATCTTTCCCTATGATTAGTGTACAACACTCTAGAAACTCACTCCATTGCTACTATTAAAAATCAGGAGACACTCTCACATTTCAACCAGTCATAATATCCTCCACACTGAAAGCCTCAAACCCAGTCCAGCACAAAGCATCATGGGTATATCTATGTGTGTGTTCACGTCAGGCTGACTAGGCTTTACCAGAACAGAGATCACATTTGAAACAGGCTTTTACACCGACTTAGTAGCACTACCGCTCACTAGACATGCAGACTCCAGTCATAGGGGGCTGGCCGGGGGAAGGAAGACTGAGTATCAGATGGAATGGACTCCCCTCCTTGACTGCTATCTGGCTGAAGTCAGTAGGCAGTGTGGTAGGAGACACTGGCTGAAGGAAAGGGCCATTGTCAGACGCAGGTTGCGTCACTACATGTTACCAGCCCACAGGAGAAAAACAGGCAGAAAAACTGCCAACCATGCAGGATGTCTGGCCTCTTGCAGGCCCTGCATCACAGTGCTCCACTTTCTTCCATACTAGTCCCTGCCAATGGGCATATTGCATGCAGAGAGGTGGAGGTAAGCCCAGGGAGAAAGCAAGGGACAGTCAAGGCTGGGGGGCTGGGTTGATGGGGACTGGCTGGCTGAGGGGATATACCTGAATTAAAAAACAAACAGGCTTTTCCATCACTTTCAACTACAGATAAGTGTTTTGTCCCATCAGGAATCCCCAGTGCAGAGCAGCCACTATCTCGGCCAGGAACCAAGTCAACCCCTGGGCAAATCAGACATCCCTCTGTACCAAAGTCTCCCGCTGTGACTGTGTCGCAACTTGTCTCTCCTCACGCCACGGTCTGACGGTCACCTTGTTGTCCCTGCCCTGCCTGTCCCGCAGTCCCGCGATGACTCCCACCCACCACACACACTCACCGAACCAGCAGTCCTCCACTTAAGCCAACAACAGCAACACTGTCTCAGCGATCATGAATTTGATCGATCTGGGCAAGCGAGCAGCAGCGGCTGATTAGGCGGCACTGAGGGAGGGCTGAGCTCCACAACTTAAGCAACAATGGCGGCTGGTGCTCTCATGCAGAAGTCCCTCTGGCTGCCTTTAAAAAAACAATTGCTGCCAACCAAACAGCGCGTGCGCACGCCCGCAGCCTCACCTGTGACTGTCTTCACCGTCTGTTCCCTGTTTAGGCACACTGCAGCAGTCTCTCTCAGGCAGGGGGAGGGGATGGGGTGCACATGCATGACTTTAGTGTGCTGCTCATGGCTCATCGAAATGAATGGAAAGAGCTAGGCAGCGCGGCACTCTCCCTCTGTCCTGAGACTACTTTACAATTACTAACAGACCTGACCCCCCTCGAAAAAAAACAATTAGTGACAAAACCCCACGGTCGGGGGCTCGGGGCAGTGGAGAAAAAAAAAATTAAAAAAAAGAAAATGCAAGAAGTGCAGACAGCAGGCCATTACTTACGCAGGCCAGGATGCAATTAGCATCCCGGGCCAGTCCACCCCTGCTCCTTTGATAGGGATGACTGTTTGCAGCATTTTTCAGTCCACTGTGAAGTCAGACACTGCGTGAAGGTGAGACACCTGCATGTGTGCTACTATCAAGGGTGACCCCTCCACAACTGTATTTATTACTTTTACAGGAGAACACTGAAGTGACACTGAAGTAAACTGGGGAGCTAACAGCGGCTTTCATTTTGCAGTTCTGTTTCCTTTGATTTGGGTAAAATCCTTTACAGAGATTACAGTTTTCAAAGTTGTGGTCTGGATCCTAACAATCAAAACAGGGCTCAGGGCATGCTGCCTTCGCCAAGGGCTTTGAAGAAGATATTTTTTGAATTCTGTAGGTGCTGTTCTTTTATTAGACCTCTCAGTCATGCCATATCAACTATAAGATGCTGAAACACACTTTTAAAGGGCTATGGATTATAAAGTCCCCAAACCATTTTTAAAATATAGACAAATTTGTTGTTATTTCACTTTTTTAAAGTCTTTATTTAAAAAAATGCAAGGTTAGAACTGCATTAAACCCCATTTTTTCTGGTTCCAGGAATCAGCTGGGAACTGGAAAAAAAGGTGATTTAAACAATAAAATCTATAGAACTGTGGCAAACTATCACAGACAAAAAAAAGTGACTGATTTTACTTTTATAAATAAAAAAAATGAAACATATGCAGTCGGACTGGTACAGGTCTTGGAAGCATCTGAGTTATTCAGTGAAGAAATAAATCTACTGTTAGAGAAGCATGACTACAATATTGTATTTGAATCTGAATAATTAAAAATTCCATATCCGGGGCAGCCAATGAGGACTGAGATGATTGCAGACCTCTGTGACATCACGTGTAAACTCATGTTGCTAGAACTGGCTATATGACTGAAGGCAGAGGGTTACAATAAATAAACAACAGTAAATGGAAAATTTTTACAGAAGGAAAAAGTGCTGCGTGGAGTGCATCAGGGGATGGTGTTAGTGCCAATTTTTTATTTAAAAAAATGTATCGTGGTGATTAAACTAATTAACTTTTGCTGCTGGAAAGAGAAAACAGATCAGTAATTTGGGCTTTTTTTTTTCTGCTGTTATCTAATCTGCTTCTAGTCCATCTTGAAAGTGACAGACACTTGTCTGTTTCCTTCAGACTGCCCACTGAATAATCATAACCTTGAAATGAAGACTGTAAGCTTTCCTTTTTGACATCTCTGGCTTTGTGATGACCATAGGAGGGTCTAGAAATGCAGCAAATGTAAAATCTGCTGGCAAAGTGAATGCAAAGTGGCCACTTCATGTTGGCATTTCGCTATGTGGAGTGCCCCATAGGAAAGGCTCACTTCGCCTTGTTATTATTACTTTGTGTTGTCAATCCACCTTAAACGCGAAGTAAGGTAGAGTGACAACAATATTGGCAGCATCCCACCCACACGGTCACCAGAATGAATGTGCATCCCCAAAGTGCTACTGTCTTGTGTTCATAAAACTCCCCAGTGATGATGAAGTGAAATGAGAATGTAATAAGAAATGCAGTCTCCCAGAATTAATGGCGCACTCAGTCATGCGCGCAGTGGTCAGGTTACACACATAGTCACCAGAATTAATGTGCATCCCCAAAATGCTACTGTCTTATGTTCAGAAAATTCCCTACTGCTGATGAAGTGAAAAGAGAGTGTAACAAGAAATAAAGTCTCCCAGAATAAATGGTGCCATGCAAATGCACAGATTAAGATTGCGCTGCACACTCAAGGGATGCATACGAAAAGGCACACCACCACCTAACCAGTGCTCACAAGTCACAAATCCAAATCTGGAAAGGAATACATTTTGCCAGTTGAGGGATTAGTGCACGGCAGTATCGATCCACTACCAGTAAAGATACCACAAAGCAGTATGATAAATTCATGCAGATGCGGTGGATAGCAGATTCACACTGCTGCAATTACTCTGTAACACAATAAAAAGTGTCTGATTTAATGGCACGCATCGCACAGACATTCACACACACACTCAAGTAATGCATAGCAAATTAAAAACCTTTAGTAATATAACCAAATGTTTTAAACAGACAAATTGTACACTGCTGCACCACAACAATCAGCAAAAAAATATCAAGAATTACTGAAAATATTACTGTGTGTACATTAACAAAGTTATACGAGAAATATATAACCAAAACAGAAAGACTGCCTTTTTCTCGCAGTTAATCTACCTACACGGCAAATACACTGCTCCCCAAAGCACACTTCACAGTACACAGACTGACTGTTCTAAATTAACATTCAAAATCTACACACAATAGACACTTGATGATATGAGCCCAGAAGGATTTCCTACAATCGATGTACTAAATTTTGAGCAAATATATTACTCAAAAAGGCATTTTAAACAGCTTTTAGAGGTTTTGAATCGCAGAGCTCTGAGAGCAAACTGTCTCCAGCTACCACTGCACACACACTACCCAGGCCAGAACTGAGGCTGTGCCGAATAATCTAGAGCCCATGTGACCTGCAATCCCTTGAATAACTGCAGAATTTCATTTGGAGCTCAATTACAGAGCGAAGTGAGGTAAATTACATTGATTTCAATGTACATTGCCTTAAAATTGGTGGAGAAGTGGTTTGGGGAAGGAGGAATAATACAAAGTCATTGGTTTCAATGGACTTCGTGTTCCTCATTATGAAGTGGAGTACTTCGCTTCATATTGTGGAGTTCTCCGTGGATTCCACGTTACTCAGTGAATCACTTCACGGAGCAAATTGGGGCCACTTCGTCCACCACTACTTACAGTACTATAACTCACATGCTGTACGGGAAGGAATGCGAATGCCTATGGCTATACTTCCCCGATGGGCTGTAGCACAAAACTCCCAGACTTAAAAATGCTTATTAATGAGTACAATGGTGGAGTGGTGAAGCCTGTAGAGATATTACAAAACATGCTTACAATACATCCAAGTAACTAGTAAAAAAATGAATGTTGTGATTCGTGATGTGATCGTGAATCATGATTTGTGACTGCATTTGTGACCGTGATGATGAAGAACGTGATTTGATGTCGACGGTGTGAGATAACCAATATGAAAACTGTATGGGGAATGCGAATGCCTATGGCTATACTTCCCGATGAGCTATAGCACAAACTCCCTGACTTAAAAATGCTCATTAATGAGTACAATGGTGGGGTGGTGAAGCCTGGGGAGATACTACAAAACATGCTTACAATACATCCAAGTAACTAATCAAAAAATTAGTGCTATGATTCGTAACATGATCATAAATCGTAATTTATGACCGTGATGATGAAGAACGTGATTCGGTGTCGATGGTGTGAGATAAACAATATGGAACTGTATTGGGAGGGGAACACAAATGCCTATGGCTGTACTTCCCCGATGAGCTGTAGCACAAACTCCCTGACTTAAAAATGCTCATTAATGAGTACAATGGCAGGGTGGTGAAGCCTGGAGAGATACTACAAAACAGGCTTACAATACATCCAAGTAACTAGAAAAAAATTAATGTTGTGATTCACGACGTAATTGTGAATAGTAATTTGTGACTGCATTTGTGACTGTGATGATGAAGAATGTGATTTTTGCATCACGAGTGACTCATGATGATGATCCTGACTTAAAAACCCATATTAATGAGTACAATGTTGATGCAGAATTATGCACCACACCTGTCCAGTACTCTGAAGGGAAGCCAAAGAAACAAATGTGAATTAAGTTACAGATGGAGACTGGGCCTTAAAGAGATGCAAATGCACAGACAGATTAAGATTGCGCTGCACAATGAAGAGATGCAGATGCAAAGGCACAACACTTAACCAGTGCTCACCATCAGAAATTCAAATCTGGAAAAGAATACCTTTGCCAGTTGGGGCGGGCCCAAGGGGGTGGGCAGTGTACTGCACTGCTTCAGTAACAGTCACTAGTACTAGTACCAGTAAAGATACCACAAAGAAGTACAAAAATCACACAGCTGCAGTGAATAGCAGGTTCACATTGCTGAAATTATTATGTGGCACAGTAAAAGGTGTCTGATTTGATGACACGAATCGCACACACACTAAGTAATGCACAGCAAATTGAAAACTTCAGTAATACAACCACATATTTTAAAGAAACAAAAATTATGCACTGCTGCACCACAACAATCAGCCAAAAAATGGCAAGAATTATTGAAAATATTACTGTGTGTACATTAACACAGTTATACAAGAAAAATATCACCAAAATAGAAAGCACTTTTTTCTCCCAGTTAATCTATGTACACCACAGATACGCCCCTCCTCCAAAGCACTCTTCCACTGTCTCTCAGTACACAGACTGAATGTTGTACATCAACATTCAAAATCCACACACAAACAATAAATGTTAGATGATATGAGCACAGGAGGGTTTCCTATAATCGATGAACTAAAGTTTCAGCAACACAAATGACTCAAAAAGCCTTTTTTAACAGGTTTTAGAAGGTTTGAATTGCAGAGAGCTCTCAGAGCAGACTGTCTCCTACAGCTTCCTACACACTACCCCAAACTGAGGCTGTGCAGAACAATCTAGAGCCCATGTGACCTGAAATCCCACGAATCACTGCAAAATTTGCCTTTGGAGATTAAAAACAAGGCGAAGTGAGGCGAAGTACATTGTTTTCAATGTACTTCGCCTTAAGAATTGGTGGAGTAGTAGTGGTTTGGGAAGGCGGAGTAATGCGAAGTCATTGTTTTCAATGGACTTCGTGTTACTCATTAATAACCCGAAGTACTCTGCTTCACGTTGTGGAGCACTCCACGAATTCGCCTTCACTCCGCAAATCACTTCGCAGAGCGAATTGGGACCACTTCGCCCATTTTTATGAGGGACTGACAGAATGATAGAGTTGATTGACAGAAAGAAGCTGAGCATCCCAGTTGTTAAGGAAGGTGGGTTTAAATTAAGGCTGCCCTCCAATTGAAGCTGCCCTGTAATTAACGCTGTGGCTCAAAACCATGATTCTATAATAGCCATAGATATATAGACAGTGTCGGCAGATAAGGGCCTATGGCCCACCCAGTCTGCCCATTTGAGCTTGTAAGTTCAGTTTATGTTTTCCTTGAAGTCTGTTGCCCCTTACCCCTGACCTCCAGAATTCCTTTATGTCTATCCCATGCATTCTTAAATCCCGTGATTGTTTCAGCCCCCACCACTTCCTCTGGCAGGGTGTTCCACTTGTCCACCACCCATTCTGTGAAGAAATTCTTCCTCATGTTTCCTCTGAATCGTCCTCCCTCCAACTTCATCCCATGCCCTCTAGTCCTGGAACATCTTTTTCACTTAAAAATAGTGTATTCCTGCACCCTGTTCCTCCCTGTAAGATACTTGTATGTCTCTATCATATCCCCTCTTCCTCCTCTCCTCCAGGGAGTACATGTTCAGTTCCTTCAACCTGTCTTCATAGGACTTGTGATGCAATCCATGCAACATCTTTGTTGCCCTCCTCAGAACCTTCTCTACCCTGTCTATGTCCTTATGTAGGTATGGTCTCCAGAACTGTACACTGTACTCAGGAGGGCCTCATAGTGTCTTGTATAGCGAATTATGACCTCCCTTTTCCTGCTGGTGATGCCCTGCCTATACATCCCAGCATCCTATTTGCTTTACCTGCTGCCTTGTCACACTGTTTCCCTACCTTGAGGTCATCAGAGATGATAACCCCAAGATCCCTTTCCTGCCTGGTGCATGCTATATCCTCACCCCCAACTGATATATTGTGTGCCAGGTTTTGTGCCCCATATGCATTATCTTGCACTTCCTTGCATTGAATTTCAACTGCCAAACCCCTGACCGTTCTTCAAGTTTCTGCAGGTCCCTTCTCATTCTGTCTACACCCTCTGGTGTGTCTACTCTGTTACAGAGCTTTGTGTCATCAGCAAACAGTGAAATTCGGCCTTCTAGGTCCTGCGCAATGTCACTGATGAAGATGTTGAATAGGACCGGTCCCAGCACTGATCCCTGTGGTAACCCACTGATCACTCTTCCCTCTGTGGAGTGACAGCCATTTACCACCACCCTCTGTGTCCTACCACCCAGCCAGTTACCTACCCACCACACTACTGTTCTGCCCACACCCATATTCCCCAGTTTGTGTAATAGTCTTCTATGTGGCACAGTGTCAAAGGCCTTGCTGAAGTCCAGATAGGCCATGTCCACTGCCCTCCCCTGATCCACCTCCCTAGTCACCCAGTTAAAAAATTCAATGAGGTTGGTCTGACATGACCTCCCCCTGGTGAAACCATGCTGCCTTGGGTCCTGTAGTCCATTGACAACCAGATGTTCCACCAATCTCTCCTTCAGTAGTGCTTCCATGACCTTCCCCACTACGAGGTGAGGCTGACTGGTCTGTAGTTCCCTGCTTCCTCTTTATTCCCACTTTTGTATAAGGGGACTACATCTGCTGTCCTCCAGTCTTTGGGTACCTCCCCTGTTTCCAGTGATCGGTTAAACAGGATAGCCAGAGGTTCAGCCACCACCTCTCTTAGTTCTTTAAGGACCCTGGGGTGCACCCCATCTGGCCCCATTGCTTTATCAACTCTTATTACTTCCAGTTCCTTCAGGACCCTTTCTCGTGTAAAGGGACTTGTGTCCATTTCTGCACCATTCTCACCCCTTGTACTCCCTTCAGACCCATTACCTTCTCTTCTTCAGTAAAGACTTGAGCAGAAATACCTGTTCAATATGTCAGCTTTACTGTTGTCATCCTCCACGTGGCCCCCATCCTCCCCCTTCAGTCTCACTATCCCTCCCTTTGTCTTTCTTTTTTCACTTATGTACCTGTAAAAGGTTTTGTCCCCTCTACCCACTGATTTTGCAATGTGTTCTTCTGTCTGAGCTTTGGCTTCCCTTACTGACCTCCCTGCCTCCCTTTGCTTCTCCTGGTACTTCTCCCTATCCCCTTCTGCCTGTGTCTTTTTGTATTGCCCTAATGCAATCTTTTTGGCTTTCACTTTCTTTGCTACCTCTTTGGAAAACCATAATGGTCTCCTCTTCCTTTTCCTCTTGCTAACCTGCTTAATGCATAATTCTGTTGTTCTTGTAATCCCCATTTTAAATACTGCCCACTGTTCCTCAACCCTGATTTCTGTCCCATTCCCTTAATGCCTCTTTCAAGTATCTCCCCATTTTCCCAAAGTCTGCCCCTAAAATCCAGGATCGTGTTTTTGTGTGGTTTGGTTCTGCTCTTTCTGTGATTTCAAACCACAATGACTGGTGGTCACTGTTCCCTGGTGCTCCCCACTGTTACCCCCATCACACTGTCCCTGTTTGTGAGCACAAGGTCCAGTATTGCCTTCTGCCGAGTTGGTTCCATGACCAGTTGCTTGAGGAAGGCACCCTGAAGGGAGTCCAGGATAAATCTGCTCCTAGTTGATGCTGCTGCTGGGATGCTCCAGTCCACGTCTGGAATATTGAAGTCTCCAACCAGTACTACCTCACCCTTGTCTGCCATCCTTTGGATGGCTAGCATCAGCTCCTATCTGTTTCTTCCTCCTGGGCTGGTGGTCTATAGACCACACCTGTGCAGATGGCTGTCCCCATTTTCCTTTCCAGCTTAACCCACAGTATCTCTCCCCATTTTGTTCCTCGTGGATCTCTGTGGCCCTTATGTCATTTTTCACATACAGTGCCACTCCTCCTCCCTTCCTGCCTGCTCTGTCTCTTCTGAATATGTTGTAGCTAGGTATGGCCATCTCCCAGTCGTGGTTATCATTACACCAGGTTTCAGTGAAGGCCACAATGTCCAGGTCTGACTGCACCATGACAGCCTCCAGATCTTCCATCTTGTTGCTAAGGCTCCTGGCATTTGCACACATGGCTTTCCATGATTTGACATCCTAGACTGTTTACGCTGTTCTACTCCAGCCCTTCCTTGGTTGTCCTTTATCCCTGGTTCTCCTTGCTGTCTGCCCTTCTGCTGAATTTTGCCCTTTTCTGCCTATCCACCTCTTGGGCACTAATCTCCATCTTTGCACACTGCTTTGCAGAGAAGCACCCCTCTGGTTCACTGGTTCCACTACTAGCTGTGGGGGTGAGCAAGTAGGTACCCTCCTTGCTGGCCTGCCACCCCCTTGCTAGTTTAAATGCTTGTCAATGTAGCATTTAAACTTATCATTGAGTCTTGGATTCCCTCCAGGATGGATGCAGGCCGTCAGGCTTGAACAAACCTCCATCCCTCCAGGTGGGTCCCCAGTCACCAATAAATCCAAACCCTACCTCACAGCACCAGTTCTTCAACCATGAGTTAAAGTTCCTGGTGCATGCACTCCTATGCTCTCCCTTGCCTCTCGCAGGAAGTACTTCTGAGAAAGTGACAGAAGTAGCAACTTGCTTGAGACCCCTCCCCAATTTCTTAAATTCTTCCTGAACTTCCTTTGGCTCCCCATTTTCCAGGTCATTAGTACCTAGGTGGATAATGACATCCAGTTCACCCTCCCGTCTTGCCTTCCCAGTGATCCCCAGGATCTTCCTTCCATCCCTCCATGCCCTGGCACCGGGTAGGCACCTCACCTCCCTGTCCTCCCCCTCCTGTGTTCCTAGCTGGATCCCTCTTATGATGGAGTCCCCCACCAGGATTCACTTCCTCCTCCTCTGGGGTCCACTGCTTTCCCCACTGAGGTCACCTCCTTGGCTAACCTCCACATCCTTTCCTTCCACTTCTCTGGGTACCTCTATTTGGTTGTCCTCGTTTGCCAGTGTGGCATATGAGTTCTTGAGTGGAATAGGATCTGGGATGTGCCTCTGCCTGATTGCTCTAACCCTCCCTGAGCCCACTGTCATCCAAGTGTTCCTCGTTCTCGGCATCCTTTGAGGCAGTTGCATTGGACTGGGTGGTCTCTAGATAGGGGTGATGGTACTCCTGACCCAGTTTACTTCCGCTCTGAGTCTGGATACCTCATCCCGTAGTCCAGAGAGATGCATGCAGATAGGGCAGCACCTCAGTGTCCAGAAGGTCTGCCTGAATATGGCTGCCCCACAGCCACTGCATTGCACCACTCCCCACATTATACTGAAATTATACTGCTATTCCACTACTTGTCTGCTACTGAAGCTCTCCTAGTTCCCTTTTTATTAATTTACTGTCCTAAAAATCCTGCCACTGATCCTCAGATAATTTTTCTTAAAAAAAAAAGAAAAGAAAAGAAACCAATAAATAAATAAATGAGTCAAAACACTTGTGCTGAGGGTGAGCTTCTTCCCCCTTATGCCCCTCCTACTTCACACCCCTTATTAAAGCCTGTGTTTAGCTCCTGTCAATCAGATTTAACAGGGCATATAATTAAGAGTTGGGGGAAGGGGGGGCGAAAATTTGCAGCAATTAAAGACAGCACAGAATTACACCACCGCTACATTTTAAATTTTCAACAGCCCGAAAACAATTCTAAGTAAAGACAACAAAGAAAGTACAGTGTCACTAAAAGCCCACAATCTAAGTTTAAAAGAAAAATAGCAATTACCAGTTACTCTAAAGCACTGAATTGAATATGTTTCCTTCCTTCCCCTTCTGGCTTCTTCTGAGAAATAAAACTCACTTGCAACCTCAACTCTGACTAAGCCCCACCTCTAGTTATCATGTTGCTGAGGTCAGAGGCCAGACAATTAACACCCTCACTGAACTACAGGGCAGTCAGACAAGCCAAGATAAAATTTGCAGCAATTAAAGACAGCACAGAATTACACCACCACTACATTTTACATTTTCAACAGCCCAAAAACAATTCTAAGTAAAGACAACAAAGAAAGTACAGTGTCACTAAAAGCCCACAATCTAAGTTTAAAAGAAAAATAGCAATTACCAGTTACTGTAAAGCACTGAATTGAATATGTTTCCTTCCTTCCCCTTCTGGCTTCTTCTGAGAAATAAAACTCACTTGCTACCTCAACTCTGACTAAGCCCCACCACCAGTTATCACGTAGCTGAGGTCAGAGGCCAGACAATTAACACCCCTCACCCGACTACAGGGCAGTCAGACAAGCCAAGATAAAATTTGCAGCAATTAAAGACAGCACAGAATTACACCACCACTACGTTTTAAATTTTCAACAGCCCAAAAACAATTCTAAGTAAAGACAACAAAGAAAGTACAGTGTCACTAAAAGCCCACAATCTAAGTTTAAAAGAAAAATAGCAATTACCAGTTACTCTAAAGCACTGACTTGAATATGTTTCCTTCCTTCCCCTTCTGACGACTTCTGAGCCATGGCTTCAGTTAGAAAACATACAGTATTATGGATATGGGCAATCCATTAAGGTGTTGGTTTAAAAAACTAGCAGATGACACAAAGTTAGGAGGTGTGTGCGAAACAACTGCTCAAGTAGGGAACTTGCAAGCATATCTAGAAAAATAAACAGGTGGACTATTACATGATGAATGGAACTGAATAAAGATAGATGCAAAGTTATGCTCTTCATATTAACACAAAGGACATATCTGGGGAGACTGTTTTACAGCAAACACAGGAGTAGAAAGATTTACGAACTACAATAACAAACTAATTCATAAAGTACATTGTAGGGGAGACATTAGAAAAACAAACAGAATTATGAGGTTGTCAGATGAAAGTTTAGAAACAGAAACATAAAATTTGATGACAGATATGGACTGCTTGGTCAACCCAGTCTGCCCATTTCTCCCTACCTATAGTATCACAGCAGACCTTAATTGATCTCTGTGTCTTTCTCCCTCTACCCCTTCCTTTCCACTAGGATTCCTTTATGCCAATACCATGCATTGTTGAACCCCACCACTGTTTCTGCCCCCACCATCTCTGCTGGAAGACTATTCCAGGAATCCACCACCCTTTCTGTGAAGAAGTACTTCCTCACATCTCTACTGAATCTACCCCCTGCCAGCTTCATAACATGTCCCCTTGTTCTTGAGCACCTTTTTTAATTCTGAAAAAAAACTCTCCTCCTATACTTTAGGTATTTAAAGGGCTCTATCATATCCCCCCTCCCTCCTCTCTTTCAGGGTGTGAATACTGAGATCCTTCTGTCTCTTGTGATAGGGCTTTTGGTGCACACTCTGCACCATTTTAGTTGCCTTCCTCTGGACCACCTCCACTCTGTCTATGTCCATCCAGAGATGTGGGGCCCAATTCTCAAATGGTGACACAGGATTGTGGCAAGCTCTGCATTGAACCCAGTGCTGTGCCCAATTCTCATAGGTTACTCACACACATTTGTGACACTTTACCCTTTTTAATGTGACTTGCACCAAATTTTCAGTGCAAACCCCTGTAAAAAGGTCCCATGACTGCAGCAAAGTTAGACCAGCAAAAGTTGGCCTAACTTGTAGCATGTGGTGCACAGGATCAAGAATCCTGAATGCCAGCCAGGGAATGCCACATGCCCCATTCGCCATCTGTTTGGTGCACCTGGGGCTTGTGACATTCTGCCACTTTGAGAATTGGGCCCATGCCCTCCAGAGCTGGATATAGTACTTTAGGCAGGGACTTACCAGTGATCTACACAAGTGCAACACCAGCTCCCTGTTTCTGCAGCTGACATCGCTCCCTATGTACCCCAACATCCCACTATCCCTTCCAACTGTCTTCTCATATTGCCCGGCCACCTTTAAGTCATCTGATATGATTACTGCCAGATCTCTTTCCTGTGTGGTGTTCATTAATATCATTCTACCCATTTTGTACTCTGGTCCTGGGGTTTCTGTTTCCTAAGTGCATCATTTTGCACTTTTTCGCATTGAAACACAACTGCCATGTTTTTGTCCACTCCTTAAGTTTTCTCAGGTCTCTGTGCATCCTTTTCGGGCCGAGAGAGTCCACCCTATTGCAGATTTTGAAGTCATCTACAAAGAGGCAGACCTTCCCTTCTAGTCCCTCTGCACTGTCAGTTATAAAGGCATTAAAGAGGACTGGTCCCAGCATGGATCCCTGCAACACCCTGCTGGTCACCCACCTTTTCTCAGAGTGAACTCCATTTACCACCACCCTTTGCTGCCTATCCCCTAACCAATTTCTTATCCAGTTTACAACCATGGGCCTACTCCTAGGCTACCCAACTTGCTTGCTAGATTACTAAGTTGAGTGGTGTCAAAAGCCTTACTGAAATCAAGGTTGGCCACATCCACTGCTCCACCCTGTTCTAATTCTTTGGTCACCCACTTAAAGAAATCTATCAGATTTTTTTGAAATGACAACCTCTTGTAACCTGCTGGATTCAAGATATTCCACAATCCTTTCCTTCAGCAGTGATTCCATGAACTTTCCACCACTGATGTCAGGCTCACTGGCCTATAATCGACAGCCTCCTCCATGCTACCGCTTTTGTGAAGCAGGATTACATCTGCCTTTCTCCAGTCCTCTGGAACCACTCCTGTTTCCAGTGAACTGGTAAACAGGACCATCAGAGGTGCTGCTGGTACCTCCCTGAGTTTCCTCAATACCCTTGGATGTACCCCGTTTGGCCCAATTGTTTTGTTCACTTTCAAATTAGTGAGTCACTTCAGGATTCTCTCCTCTGAAAAAGGACTAAGTGTCCACTTCCCCCCTTCTAAGAGCCTGTTAATTTTTTGTGGCCCTTCCCTTTCTCCTTCCCTGACAGCACTAAATAAAGATATTCATTCAAGATGTCTGCCTTTTCCTGCCCCCCCATTACAGTTCCCCTCCTTTCCTTTTTAACCTTACAATCTCTCCCTTGGTCACCCTCTTTTTCACTTACACACCTGAAAAAAAATGTCTTGTTCATTTTGTTACCACCTGAGCTATTCTCTTTTGTATGACTTTTCATGTCTTACTGCTTTCCATGCTTCACTCTATTTGCCTTGATGCACCTCCCTATCCTCCTCCCTCTGCGCCTTCTCATACCTTCTGAAACCTACTCTTTTAGCCTTTACCTTTGCAACCAACTCTTTTGAGTAAAGGTGGGCAAGCCAGAGCAAGCTGCAGCATAGCTCGAGCCTAATGCATGGCTTGGCTGTGCTCAACTAGCCTTCTATAAGCAACTGAGAGCCAAGATCAAGCCAAGCCAGTTATGGTCAAAGTAATCATTTTTGTCTGCTTGAGCAGTTAGTGTAATGTCTGAAATATTCAACTCCTATTTAGCAGACAGCCTGGAGCTGCCATTGCTCAGTTCATATTTTGGTTCATAGAGTCAAGCCAGACCCCTGGTTTGGCTCTGGCTTGGCTCTAGGTGAAAAATTCCTGGTTTACCCACCACTGCTTTCAAGAGCCACAGCAGTCTCCTTTTCCTCTTGTTTTTGCTCACTTGCTTGATGCAGAGGTTAGTCCCCTTTACTATACCACATTTTAGCTTCACCCACTTTTCTTACTCCCCACCCAGGTTATCCCCCTTGCCAGGTCATCCATGAGACAGTCACTCATTTTTATAAAATCTGCCCTCCTGAAGTCCAGGCCCTCAACTCTTGAGTAGTTTAATTCAGGAGTGTGGTATCTAGGAGGTGCCTGGGCAGTAGGCTTTGCCAGGAAAGTGGTCTCCCTTGCCTGATTCCTATTGCCTGGGCTCCTGAGTTTTCTGGTCAGCAGATAGCCAATGGACCAGCTGACTCAGCTCCTCCTATTAGAACAGTTCTCTGTAACACCAGGTCTCTTGGGAATAAAATGGCCATGATGGAGGCTTTCACTTCAGATTCCTTGGCAGATGTGGTATGTATCACAGAGACCTGGCTGGGGGATGACTCTGGCCCAGTGCTTGAGGCATCCATTTCCCTAGGTTTTTCCATGGTGCCTTGTCCTAGGCAGGAGCACAAAGGTAGCAGGGTAGCCATCTGCTTTAGATCCACTTCGGGACTGATGGCGTACTCCATGGGAGAAACCAGGTCATTTGAATGCATGGTGGTGAAAGGTAAGCCAGGTACAAGTTGCATGATCATGCTCGTATTCCATACTTTGGGATATGGGCATGAAATCTTGCAGGAACATGACATTTTCATGACTGATTTGGCGGTGGAGTTGTCTGCTTGGGTCGATGATGAAACATATCCTTTACGAATGGTTAGATGGAGATCTGAGGAGGTTGAAGACAAAGGGGCGGAAGTTGGAGTGTTTTTGGTGGAGGTCCTACTCAAAGGAGAATTGATTAGCACTATAGGCTTATTATGAGTACCAGTGGGCAGTCACTGAAAAAGTCAGCATTCTTGACAGGGGTGATTGCTGCTGGAAAGAACCAGCCCACTCAGCACTTTATTAATGTGGACAGACTATTAAATCCAGCTTATCTGCAGTCCTGCAGAGCCTTTTCCACAGATGAGTGTAAGGAGTTTAACTGATTCTTTCTCGGCAAGCTGTCCTCTATTTGGGCTTGGATATCCTCAAGCGGCCTGTTGTCAGCTGACAGTGCCCAGTCTTTAATGGACAGAGGCACTCCATCTTTATTGGTGGAGTTTGAGCCAGTGTTGCAGATGATGTCCTCTCGGTGGTTTCTGGACTGCATCCCACCTTCTGTATGTTGGACCCTTGGCCAACCTGGCTTCTTTTAGAGTACTGGGGCTCACTCAGTCTACTTTTTGTGGAGATTGTTGGGTTTTCCATCAAGGAGGAGATTTTTCTATCCACTTTGAAAATGGTGGTGATGAAGCAACTTTGTAGAAAAACATCTTTGGACCCTTACATTCTCTCAAATTAGAGGCCGATCTTGATACTTCCCTTTTTGGGGAAGTTGACTAAAAAGGTGGCGGCAGTGCAGCAGGAAGAACACCTGGAGAAATATGACATCTATGAGCCTTTCTAGTCCAGTTTCCAGCCTCACTATAGTACAGAGTCTGTTCTTGTCAGGGTGCACCATGATTTCCTTCTAGTGAGGGATAGCAGGCATTGCTCCATCCTTGTCCTGCTTGACCTTTCTTTGACCTTTAATGTGGTGGGACTCAGCGGTAGGACTCAGAGGAACAATGGGCTGGTGGTTTGAGTCCTACCACTGCAGCAGGGTGCAGCAGGTGGCACTTTGCTCTTTCATCTTGAGCAGTGCTACGCTCTGCTGTGGGGTGCCTAAGGGGTCGAATTTAGATCACACATTGTTCGCTGTGTATATTTTGCTCTTGGGGTAGACCATCAGTCTTTATGGCTTGGTTTTTTATTGCTATTCCAATGATACCCAGTTGCATGTGTCTTGTATCCCTGATGACAGTGCGATTGTTTTGGAATTGGGCAAGTGCCTTAGGGAAATTCAGTACCCACTGAAGATGGAGGAGATATTGGCAGATCCAGGGTGGTTCAGTTTAGCAGCAATGAGTAGTAACATCACCTTACATTTATTGGAGGGCATGACACCCGGACCTCCAGATAGGGTAAGGAATCTCTGGGTCATTGTGGACTCCATGCTGACATTAGAATATCAGATGACAGCTGTTATCTGCAGTGGCTTTTACCATCTTCAAAACATCTCCTAGATCAAGCCCTTTCTTGAACCAAATGACCTAGCAACACTGTTGCATGCCTTAGTCTTGTCAGGATTGGATTACTGTAACACTCTATACCTTGGGTTACCTGTGAAGTTGTTGCCTCACTTGCAGCTAGACCTGAATGCAGTAGCCTGGCTGGTTGCTGGGACCTCTTGGTTCAGGCATATCACACTGATTATCCATGCTCTTCACTGGCTTCCAGTGCTGTGGTGCATCAACTTTATTGCTTTTTAACCTACAAGGCCCTGCCTAGCCTGGGTCTGGACTACCTGAAAGACCTCCCAACAACATATGCTGCTTCCAGTCTTCGGAGGAAGACCTCTTGTCTGTACTGAGATCTCATTTAAAACCCTCAGGAGATATGAAATTCAGAGTGACTGTCCCATTTCTTTGGAAGGCCTGTCCCCTGGAGGTGAGAGGTGCTCCTTCACCGACCATTATCAAATCACGTTTGAAAACTCACCTGTTTACATTGAGCTTCAGGCCTGGTGTGGCTGTGTAAAGGCGCTCTTGCTGTTTTTATTTTGTTATTTATGTTGATTTTATTTTAATTTCCTTTTATTGAATTTGTTGTATATACAATGAGGCATCCACAGCCCCTGGAACTGGGCACCATGCAAATAAAATTCCCTTGCCTTGCCCCATCCACCCTTGCTCATTTGCCAATGTCCCCACCCTCCTCTCTCAGCCCAAACCCAATTAATAATGCAATTTTATTTACTGTGAATAATGCAACTCCACATCCCCCACCCTCTGTCAGTACCTCAATCCAATCCTCCTCCCCTTGAACCCACAATATTTTGTATTTTAAACCCACAGTAGGTGACCAGCATAACCCTACCACCTCCACAACCGGCACCATCTTCTTTAAAGAATAGATCTTGTTTGCCCTCGGCAAATAACAACTCTGATTTCCCTCCAACCTGGCAGCACCCTGATCCCACCTCCCCCCTGTACTTAATTTTTGTCTTTTTGTGGGCAAACAGCACAGCTTGCCTGCCATCACATCTGGAAGCCTTCAGATGAAAGAAAGCACTGGCATGCTTGTTCTCTGTAATAGTAAAACCAGCTGACCAACTGACTGTATTAATCTCCTCTTGACAGACAGGATACTGAACTAAGAATTCTGTGTTGTGTCCAAGGTGATGAGGTAATCCAAACATTCAGTCTCTCAAAATTCTCTCCAAAGACACAACAGGATATTACCCAAAGTCATGACTTCCAGCCCACAGGAATGCATACATCAGACTATCCCTGCTTTAAAATGGGTTGAAAATAAGATCACCTCCCCATTGTGACCACTACCACCACCAAAAAATGAAAATTATGTACCTACCGTAATTCTTGATCTTCTTGGATGAGTCTCCACCACTCATTCACACTATTGGGAACTGTGCCGGAGGCACCAGGACCCATTGGGAGCAAACTTTTTGCTGGAGGGTCAGCGCCAGAGATGGCACCACGAGGAATGGTGCCACGAGCCCTAGCTCATGCGGTAACGACTATCTCGGCGTCAACCCTCCAACCGCCTCAGTACCTTTTTTACCAAGGAGGTGCAGCATAACTAACTTAGAAGTGTAGCCTAACCTAAAAACCGGACATAAGATAGTCCGGGCGACCCGTGTAAGAAGGGTCAACAAAGAAGTCTTCACAGCCTAAAGATTTGAGGGAGCGAAGACCAACAAGAAAGGTGAGCTCGGGGGATGGAGGGTGGGCGTGTATGAGTGGTGGAGACTCATCCAAGAAGATCAAGATTACGTAGGTACGTAATTTCATATCTTCCTGGACATAAGTCTCCACCACTCATTCACACTATTGGGAGAGTACCGAGCTAATAATCCCCTTAGAGGGCGGCAGGAGAGACCAAGAGCTCATGTTTCTATGACAGAAGTCCATTGAGGATGGCTCTGCCAAAGGAAGAATGCCATCTGGCATGGACATCTAGTGCATAATGTTTAACGAAAGTATGCACTGAGCTCCAGGTGGTCGCATTGCAGATGTCTGCGATGGGCACATTGCGGATTTTCGCTAGGGATGCTGCGACCGCACTGGTAGAGTGAGCGTAAACTCTACCCTCCAACTTAACCTGTGCCATGGAATAGCAGTAACGAAGGCATGCCACTAGCCATGATGAGATACATCTGATAGCGACAGGTTGACCCAGCCGGGTCTCACTGAAGGAAACGAGCAGTTGCTGAGCTTTGCAAAAATCCTTGGTTCTATCTAGATAGAAACGCAAGGCCCTCTTAACATCCAAAGAATGAAGAGAACGTTCCCCTTCATTTTGGAAGTCCGCAAAATAAGAGGGAAGGACCAAAGGTTGGTTTAGATGAAATTCTGACACAACCTTAGGAAGAAATTTAGGATGAGTACGAAGAACTACTTTGTCCTTATGGAACACAGTATACGGAGGGTCTGTGACCAGGGCATGTATCTCAGAGACCCTGCGGGCTGAGGTAACGCTGCCACTAGGAAGGCAGTCTTCCAGGTGAGAAATTTTAGCTCACAGGTAGCCAGAGGTTCAAACGCTTCCGAGTGAGCATGTCTAGCACAAGATTAATGTCCCAGGCTGCGACTGGATGTCTTGTAGGAGTCTGGTATGCAGAATCCCTTAAGAAATCTCTAACCATAGGTAACTGAGCCAGAGTTAAGGAAATAATGGGCTCATGATACGCTGAAATGGCACTAAGATGAACTTTGACTGTAGAGTACTGCAGACCCGAATTTGAGAGGTCCAAAAGGTACTCCAAAACCTTATCTGGTGGACAGGAAAAGGGATTCAAAGAGGACTTTGCACACCAGAGCGAAAAAAGCTTCCACTTGGCTGTGTAAGTTTTCCAAGTGGCTGGCTTCCATGCATTGAGAAGAATATCTGAAACTCTTCGAGAGACATTGAACCAGTTTACTTTGACCTCTTCAGGAGCCAAGCATGAAGGTGAAGTGATCTCAGGTTGGGATGGACCACCGGTCCCTGAGTCAAAAGGTTCATCTGCAGGGGAAGTGGTCTCGGAGGAACTGCCAACATATTGTTGAGTAGTGGAAACCACAGCTGTCGAGGCCAAAAGGGAGCAATGAGAATCATTTTGTCCTCCTGGGATTCGAACTTGAGGAGTACCCTCTGAATTAGAGGAAGAGGCGGAAAGGCGGAAAGAAAGCATTTTGTCCACCACAGCCTGAACACATCCTGACAGAAAATGCCAGGCCCTGGATTTCTGGAGCAGAAGAGAGGCAGTTTTGCATTGAGTGGGGATGCAAAAAGGTCCAGGTCTGGAGTTCCCCACTCTTCGAATAGTGACTGAACTATGGTTGAGTCGAGAGACCACTCGTGAGGGTCTGTCTCTGTTCTGCTGAGACGGTCTGCCAGTTCATTCTGAACACCTGGCAGGTAGACCGCTTGAATTAGAGCCTCGTGCTCCAAGCACCATTCCCATACCCTCATTGCTTCTCTGCATAAGGGGTAAGAGTGAGCACCACCCTGCTTGTTGATGTAATACATCACTGCTTTGTTGTCCATTTGGAGGAGAATGTTCTTGTGACACAGAATGTCCTTCAAAGCTCGGACCGCATAAAGGACGGCTCTCATTTCTAGGACGTTTATGTGGAGCTGGGACTCGACTTGAGTCCACGCACCTTGAGTGTGGAGAGCCTGACAGTGAGCTCCCCACCCCATTAGAGATGCATCCATGGTAATGGAGATCTGATGGTCCAGAGGAGCAAAGGGATACCCCTCCAGGAGATTGCTCTCTTGAGATCACCAGGTGAGTGACCTCCTTAAGGGTTCTGTCACCTTGATGAGATAGGACTGCGGGTGAGTGGTTGGGTACCACTGAGTACTGAGCATCCACTGGGTGGTTCTCATGTGCAGACGTGCTAGGGGTACAGTGAACACTGAGGATGCCATGAGGCCTAGCATCCATTGCATCGAGAGAGCTGTGACTGAGCTGTTTTCCCCGATGTGATGGGCCATCTGAAGGATATCGTTCCTCCTGTCTTCTGGAAGAAAAGCCTTCACACAGGAGGTGTCCAGAAGAGTCCCTATAAAAAGGAGCCTCTGGGAGGGCTGCAGTTGTGATTTCTTGAGGTTGAGCAGAACTCCCATGGATGTAAGGAAGCGTGAGGCCATCTCCACGGCATCCAGAGTCCCTTGCCTGGAAGGGCTTGCTAGAAGCCAATCGTCCAGATAAGGAAACACCTGAATTCTGACCTTTCTGAGGTGCACTGCGAGAACTACACAACATTTTGTAAAAACTCGCGGCGCCGAGGATAGCCCAAAGGGCAGGACTCTGAACTGATAGTGCTGTCCCAGAGCCACAAACCTCAGGAATTTGTGATGCCTCGGGTGAACAGAAATGTGCTGGTAAGTGTCCTGCATATCTAGGGAGGCTAACTAGTCATGATGGTGGAGCAGAGGTAACAGGGTTCCCAGAGAAATCATTTTGAATTTCTCCTTGGGGAGAAATTTGTTTAGCTTTCTGAGATCTAGAATGGGGCTCATACCGCCGGACTTCTTTGGAACCAGAAAGTAATGGGAGTAGAACCCCATGTTTCATTGGTGCAGTGGCACCACTTCTACTGCCCTGTTGTTCAGAAGGCCCTGAATCTCGGTGGCGAGAAGGTCTGACTGAAGGGTTGACAGCCTGGGCTGTCGTTTGGGGGGACAATCCGGAGGGGTCTCCACAAGACTGAGTGAATACCCCTCGTGAATTATCCAAAGGACCCATTTGTCTGAGGTTATGGACTTCCACTGGTTGTAGAAGTGCATCAGATGACCTCCCACCGGAGAGGAAAAGTCCACCTCGGGCAGCTGAGATGGAACTTGGGCCGGCAATTCATAAGGTAGCGCTGGGCACTTTGGGCCCTTGTGCTTTCTGTTGAGCCTTCTTTTGAGGTTGGGCAGGTTGATTCTTATGGAAACTTCCTCTGCCTCTGCCTCAAAAGGACTGGTGATTATGAAACTGTTGTTTACTGGCATGCCCTCGAGAGGGGGCAGGAGGGGGCCAAGCCAACTTAATGGCTGACCTAGTCTTTTGTGTAGCTTCTAGAGCTTGCTCTACCTGAGGACCAAAAAGATATGCACCGTCAAAGGGCAATGCCATCACCTGTTGCTGCGCGTCATTCATAAAGCCCGAAGTGCGCAGCCAGAAATGACTCCGGGTGCAAATACCAGCAGCCGCTGAATGGGAAGCAGTGTCAAAAGCATCCATGGCTGCTTTAACCTGCTGGTTATTAGATTCAATACCTCTGGTAAGGGTTTGAAGAAGCTCTGCCTTTGAATCCGACTCCGGTAGGGCTTCAACCATCTGTTTAATAGAATGCCACAGGATATACTCATACTGAGAAAAATAGCCTTGGTAACTGGCAATACGCATACTTGGAGTAGAAGCAGCAAAGACTCTCTTACCTAAGGTGTCTATCTTACAAGATTCTTTCTTAATAGGTTGAGCTGTAGTAGCTTGAGGAAGAACGAGCTTATCATTCTCTGCCAGGACTACAATAGGATCTGCAAAGGCTTGAGATGCCAAAATGGGACGATCCTTGGGAGCTGAATATTTCCTATCAATGGATTTAGCCACTGCAGGGGTAAGAGCAGGATTATTCCATACCATTTGAGACAGCGTCTTGAAGGAAGGCTGAATCGGAGGAGTCAAACCCGTAGGGATCTCTGAGGCATGAAGATATTGGAATCTCAACAATTTCCCATGATCGATGTCTGTAGTCTGGAGAGAAAGTGTGGAACTCAGATTTTTCAACAGAGACTTAAAGGATAGGTCCTCGACCACAGGCTCTGCAGCAGTAATAGATCCTGCTTCGTCCACTTTGTCACCCAACCGAAGGTCTGGGTCAGGCTCAACGTCATCTCCTGACAGTCCAGGAGGGACTGTATGGACAGGAAAGGAATGAAATTCAGAAGAGGAGGAAGAAGGAAGAAAGTGAAAAGAGGAGTCCCCGAGAGCCGCCAGCGCCGAGGAGGTGCATGGCACCGAGGAGGCGCATGGCACCGAGAACGATGCCATGAGGCCACGCGGCACCGAAACCGGCGATGAGAAGCCACACAGCGCCGAGGACGGTGCCGAGCGCAGTATCGACACCGAGGACAGCGCCGAGAGGCCACACGATGCCGAGGGCACCGAAAACACTCCCAGACTCCGAAAAACAGGTTTTGAAGGAAGAAAAGCAGGAGATAAGGGCATCGGTGTGGCCCCCTGCACCACAGCCATGTGGGGGGGGGAACACCTAAGCGCGGAGTCAACGGCACCGAAGAAGGTGCCGCATGACCAGGAAGGTCCAACCGCCCTACCTGGTTGCCCAGAAAGCCTGAAGGCCCACGAGCGACCGAGCCAGGTAGCCGAACCAACCTCCGAGCCCATTGCTCCATAAGAGTGGCCCACTGATGAAACTGCTCATCTGAAGACCTACCTGTGGGCGGGGTAGGGCTCCGATGTCGAAGCCGTTAGCTACCAGAAGTAGAGGTTGGCGACTCCAAAGGAGAGACCAGCAACTAGCCCGATAACCCGACATCTATGCGCAGACATATCAGAAGCGACCTCGAGTGATGCCTTCTCTTTTTGAACCTGTGGGCTGAAGAAAACTCGGTAACCGGTGCCGAGAATGCGACCGTTTATTTTTATGCTTCGGGGGACCGCCGTCCCCAGGCATTGGACTGACTGTTGTCAGAACCCTCCTCCGAGAAGGCGGCGGACCGACCCAGCCAGACTGACTGAACAGTTTCACACGAAGTCTCCCCTACCGCCACCTGACCTGTTTCATGGTCGACTCGCTGGGTAGGCTGAGACTTTTATTGTATTTATTTCAAAATAAGTAATACATTTAAGCGATACTGTATCGAGATAATACTACAAAATAATAAAAACTGAAAACTATGCTGCTAGTTTGAAGTTTGACTCCCGACAGGCAAGCGACGTTGTCACCGAAGTGCACTCGACGGCAGGAAAAAAGGAACAGAGGCGGTTGGAGGGTCGACGCCGAGATAGTTGTTACCGCACGAGCTAGGGCTCGCGGCACCGTTCTTCATGGCGCCATCTCTGGCGCCGACCCTCCAGCAAAAAGTTTGCTCCCAATGGGTCCTGGTGCCTCTGGCGCAGTTCCCAATAGTGTGAATGAGTGGTGGAGACTTATGTCCAGGAAGATTGAGATGTTGCATTTGATTTTGGCTTTCCTAGGTAAACAGATTATGAAATATACAGTATAAGACCACTAGCAGTCAAAAGCAAATACAGAAACAGAGAAATGGGAGTGGGACAGCTTGGATTACTATTTTAGTGATGCTTACCTTAGTAATAATTTTATAGATCTCATAAGCAGCTCCACGAGCACTGGCAACAATTTCCAAGTTTGGCGCTCCCTGGCCCAGAGAGAATGCACCAATGAGCACTGCAAAGAATGTCTATATTTCAGAAAAAAACAGAAGAAAAAGTTAAATAACTGTCCAGCTATGAAGGACACTGGATTACTTACTTGTATATACAGGCATATCTATTTTTATATTCTTTTGGTAACAGTGTAAGGCCCACTAGGCACAAGTTCCCACTTTCAGGGTGGCCCAGGAGCACTTGGGTGGTTAAGTGACTTGCTCAGACTCACACAGTATTCAAGAGGAGGTTGTGGGAATCAAACCCAGGCCTGGTGGATGTACCAAGCTCATTTACAGCTCATTACAAACCTCTAAGCTATATTTATTTATTGAAGAGTTTCACCAGAAAAAAACACACTGAGCAACAAGTTGCTCATCTCACAGTGCATCCTGGGAGGGGGAGGAGGGAAGAGGGGAACATAGGCAGTACAGTACAGATAAATGGAATGTACATTTTCAATTACAGTTTGGTATGACATATACTGTACATAGCAAAACAGTGCAGAAAAAGCAAATGCACATATACAAAAATGGTTGGATAAGACATAAACATAGGTAGAAATGAAATCAATATATTTACAAGGTTATACAAATACTACAACAAAGCAAAATATGCTTGAAGTGCAATAAACATTGTGAAATACAGCAAAATCTTCATTGACAAGTGCAGTTTGAGGAGTGAAAGTTATGTAGGGCTTGGGAGATGGAAGGAGATAAAGAGTGTCAGATGGGCATAGGTAGTGAGTTCCAGAGTGCTGAGAAGCAATAAGAGAAAGCTCCTTGGCCGCTTGTAGTAGTACTTCATGGAATAGCCAGAGTGCGAGAGTCAGTGGACCTGAGAGAATGGTGTGGGGGAGACAGAATGGAAAGGGAGGAGGATAGGTAAGAGGGGAGAGAACCAAACCAGAATTTAGAGGTAAATTTCATGCAGTGCAAGAGTCATCTGCACTCCAGGGAGGGGAGGGGAAGGCAAGGGAGTGGTAGAGAGAGCAGTGGTGGGTATGGGGGTTGGGGGGAGTCAAGAGCAAAGTGACAAAAAGCATTGAAAAGGAAATCCAGTCTGGATAGGGAAGACTTAGGAGCAGCACAATAGACTATGTTGCAATAGTCAAAAATAGGGAGAATCATTTTTTGAACAAGGTCATGCCTAGCTGACAGAGGTAAGCAGCTGTGGTTCCTATAGAAGGCATCAAGCATGGGACGCAGTTTCTTCAGGATGGTGTCGACATGTTCAGAAAAGTTTAGGTGTTGGTCAAGTCAATCACCTAAATATCTGAAAGAGATGGTATCCTCAAGTGTGGTCCTGTCCAGGGTGTGGAAGGTGGGTAGGAAGGAAAGTCTAGAGACTCTCTGCCTTGTGCCAAAGGTCATGGAGACTGTTTTCTTGGCGTTCAGGAAAAACTGATGTGACTTAAACCAGCGTTGAATATTACTGAAGTCAAGCTGGAGGCTGGCAGATACATCAGAGGGAGAGTGGCCAGAAGTGAACAAGACCGTGTCATCAGCGTACATATGGATAGAGGAGGAGCTATACTGCCAGCCGATTTAATATTCTTTATTTAGTGCCTGTCCATATAACAAGTTTTCTAACAAGTGGTGGGCAGTGGCTTGGGGCAGTACTTGTGCCATTACAGGTGCTGTACAGAAGTTTTATGTTGTTCATTGCTCCATGTCTCCCTCTGTTTATGTTCCATTTCCAGCAGGATCCTTGAAGGGATCAGGAAATTTATGCTAACTGGCAGTTAGTAATGGTCATATTCACTGAAAGGAAATTCATACCTCGAAATGATTCATATTTAACTACACCTGACTAAACATTGATGTGAAAAGCTGTTTTCTTTTTGATAACATTTTGTACAGTATCCTTCATGGAACCAATGATATGAAGTTTTTACTATGTCACAGTTTGTGTACAGAATGCTAAGCATGAGTTGTTGAACTATAAGAACAATGCTCAAAGTTCTGTGGTGCAGCTCAGACCTGCAGGATCAATGCAATGGTAAGCATAGTGAGGGATTTCTGGGGTTTAAGAAATACATTACTCACCAAAGTAATGTTTTTTTCTTAAGGAACCATTCACTATGCTTACACTTTATGCAGTCATCTCAGCCAAGAGTGATGCCCCAGAGATAGAACCTATGCAAATTTTAGAATTTGGAATGTAGGATCAAACTCTGCATCCACACTCCACTCTGGCCATTGCTCAGATCTGTTTCCAAGCTAGAATGCCACAGCAGCTGGTGAAACTAGCTATAAGGCTACCAAAAACAATTTTTGAAAAATGTTTTATAGAATTTTAAAATTATCAAATAATTTGAAAGCATACTTGAGAAAAAAAAGTTGGTATATAAACTTTAACAAACTTACAACTGCAGGAACAGAATTAGTAATGCTCAAGCAACCTCAAGTAAATATTTTTATTTATTTATTACTAGGACTACAATACCTTTGAACCAGAGGTTCTTTTACAAAAGTTTTGCGTCAAGTACAAACAGAGATTGGGAGTAAAATACAGAACAGGTAATATAGATGACACATAAAATACCATGAGTTAAACAATACATTAAAGGTACAATTACAGCAACTATTTACACTTCATAATTAGGAATACATATGTACAGGGTATTTACAAACAGATAAACAGCATAAATACATAAGGGTAGACATAAATACATATGTGGTACATGTAGAAGAGGGAAGAGGAGAGTGAGAGAAAAGAAATAAAGGTAGAAGTTAAGGATACATGGGTTATACAGCAAGAAGTAGAAGTGTGGGGGCAGGTAGTAGGGCTATGGTGTAAGGCAGGGAATGAAAGGGGATGGGAGATAGGAAAAGAAGGAGTAGGATGGGGTTGGAAAGGGGTGGGAGGCGTGTAGGAAAAGGAAAGGGCTGGAATGGAAGAAAGATGGGGAAGAAGAGTGAGAGTAAGGTTGATGCAGTCTAAGGTGACATAGTCAGTATAGAGTAGGGGTTGAGGGGAGTGCATGCTGAAGTCAGGGAAAAGGAGAGAGAGAGTGCTCAGGACAGAGGCTCAAGTCTAGAACAATAGTAGCCAAGCTTGGAGGTTACAAGAGGGCACAGAGGGGTCAATTTGTTACAGGAGGAAGTCACAACTATTGAGAGAATTCAGGTGCTGACGAAGGCTGCTTTTAAAGGGACCAAGAGTAGGGTGCCTATTGATCTCGGGGGGGGGAGATTATTGATCCAGGAAGGGGCTCTAAACCTAAAGGATCGCTGCCCCTGAGTGGTCCGGCAGAAAGGGACCTGATATTTTGTCAGGGTGGATTTACGCATGTAGTGGGGGTTTGGTGCTGGTTGCAGAAGGGGCAGGGTGGTTGACGGGGTTTGGCCGAGGCTATTTATTTTAGCAAAAAGGCAAGTCTGGTAGGTGACCCTACCTTTGAGAGTTAACCAAAGAGTTTGCACATAGAGATTGCAGGCATGGGTGAACCTTGGGGCACCAGAGACAAGCATGCAAACCTTATTGAAAGCCACATTGATTCTTTTCATAGCAGTCAGTGGCAGCCCCATAGATAATTAGGCCATAATTAATGATAGAAACAACAGAGCTTGAGATGGCAGTTCGGGCTTCAGGGGTGAGGCAGTGCTAATGTCTATATAAGGTGCCGATCCTAACATTAATAGTTTTAGAAACAATTTAAAAATAACCAATTCTTGTGTAAACCAATTTAAGGTTCTGGAAGGGGAGGCAGAGTAGGGAGTGTAAACATAGTGAGGGATCCCATAGGAAGAAACAACATTACTACGATGGGTATTTTTTTCCTCTATTCCCAGGAATCTTAATGTTTAAACTTTATGGAGACTCAAGTAGCAGTACCTTTGGAGACTGAGTCCAGAACCTAGTTAGGAAAAAGGTTCTGTAAGACAGTAGTGCCAAAGCTGGCATCCCTTCTGGACTATATATGCAAAAGTAGTGCTTTGTGAAGGTGTGTACTGTTTTCCAGGTAGCTGCTTTACAAATGTGTAGCAATGGGACACCCTTTGAGGTTGCCACAGAGGCACAGGTATTCTTGAGGAGTGTGCCCTTAAGCTCTTGGTGGCATTCCCCAGCTTGTTCATAGCAGAATCAAATGCAAGAGACTATGCAGTGAGAAACAGATCTCTTTGTAGCTTGGTTTGCTTTTGCCAGCCTCACCATAGGTAACAAAAGCTGCATACTCTGAGCCTGACATCTTTTGTCAAGACTTGCTTTAGGTCCAGGCAGGCTATGCATCTTTTCCGCACCTTGACTAGAATGCTTTGGAAAGAGTACAGGGAGGGTCACTTACTGATCAGGCAAAATCTGGATACCACCTTGTGAAGGAATTTTCTGTTGGTTCTAAGAACTATTGTATCCTAGTGGGGAATTGCATATGGCCCAGTGCATAGGGCTTGCTGTTCACTTACCCTCCAAGCAGAGGTCATTGTAACAAGGAATATGGTTTTCATGTGACATACCTCAGGTCAGAAGTTTCCATAGGCTCAAAAGGAACCTCCATAAGCTGGACAAGGAATATGTTTGGGTTCCAGGCTTGGACAGGGTCCCTCACTGGTGGGTGTAATAAGTCCTTTAAAAAACCTTTTGAAAATGGGTTGTGGAGCCAAAGACTTTTCCTTGCCATCTTATACTTCTGCTGATGCTGATGCTAAGGGCGCTATTAAAGCTGAAGGCTGTATGACTGTAGGTGTACCAGATACTGCAGAATTATAGGCAATCCTCTGTCTCTTTCAAATCCTCCTCTCTAGTGTGGGGACCCTCCAACCAGGTCAGTCCCCTGTTATTTAGAACAAAGGCAAGAACCCTTTCCACTTGGCCAATCCTGTCTTAGTTTATTGCTGGTAACCAGTTGACTTTGCCATACACTATGAAGCCACTCCTGCTCCCCCTACTGGCAGCCTCTTTGCTTGGCACTCTACTGTGTTTTGATTTCTGTGCTTCTGTACTTGCTATAGAGGGTATACTATGATGATAGCGACCACATATGGGCAACTGTCAAAACAGCAACCCATATGACAGCGCTGTCATTGTGGGCGATGGCAGGGGGATGGCAAATGTTGTGACTGCGAGGGTAGGGTGGGCAACAGGAAGGGAAGGTGGGTGACAAGACAGGGGGGGGATGAGGAACAGGGTTGTAACCCTGTAGTGTGCCTGCTTCCACCAAGCCAACTGTGTGGTGTGGTGGGTAGAGTGGTTGGCTCTAATGTAGCAGGTCCTGGGTTTGGGACTGGGGTTGGGTACAATTTTGCTGCATCCTGCAGCTGTGGGACTTCATTTTTTTTTTAACCAGACTGTTCTCCCTTCCCTGACATGCACTCCCCTGAAGTTGATAATCTTTAGTTAGGAGGGTGCGGGAGATGAAGCCCCCTGCAGGGGGGGTGCTAGGGGGAGCAGTCCCCCTGCATGCACAGTTTCCTAGTCGTCTTTTACTGCATATCACTGAAAATGTTTTTGGCGATAATGCAAGTCATGATAATAGAGATCGCCTTTTGGCGGTCGGTATTATCACATAGAACCCTATAGAGCAGCAGTGTCTTTCCCACTGCTCACCCTCCCTACGACCAGATGCCTCCCTCTGCTACATAGATGGGAACCAACTCTGACAGGCATTCTATTCTATGCTATTCTCTCAAACCTTGAAAGACGGCAACTGCGTTTCTTGTTCTCCCCTCTCTTTGCCACCCCTATTACTGCCCCCTGCACAGTTCTCTCCCTGCTACTATTGTGGGTGATGTTGAAAGTAACCCTGGCCCCCTAAATGTCCCTGTTGCCTACTCCCACTCCATATGGGGCAACTCCCTTGGGCTTAGGATAGCCCTCCTAAACATCTGTAGCCTCCCTTCCAAATACCCTGACCTTGAAGCCTGGATAACCGTCTATAAGCCACAAGTCTTGGGACTCACTGAGACATGGCTTAAACCACACATATCTGATGCAACTTTTCAGCTGCCGGGCTACTCCCCATTGCACTGTGATCAGCCTGGAAAAAAGAAGGGTGGTGGTGTTGCTCTCTGTATCAGAGAAACCCTAACAGCCACCATTGTTTTCTTGTCAGACTCAGACACCACCTGTGAATGGCTCATTGCTGAGCTAACCCTGGGTTCTGCCAAAAAAATTATACCTTGGCTGTTATTACTTCTCTGACAGGGGCACACCTGCCTAGTAAACCATCTATCTGGGCTGGGTAATCTCTGTCCACCCAGGGACACCATTCTCCTGGGTGATTTTTACCTATATTGGTTAAGCTCCCAAGAACTTGACTATGCCAGTCTTCTTAAACAGCATAACCTGGTGCAAGTCATCACTATCCCCACCAGGCATAACACCAGAATCCTACATCACTCGCTTCTAGATTGGGTAGCCACAAACAGGGAGGACAAGGTACTTCAAGCAGGAACCTTGTACGACTCCATCAGCGATCACTCCCCCACTTACATACTCGGGTTCACCAAAACCAAGCATCCCCCCTCCCCCAAGTACCTGTCCTTCTGTGATTTCAATAACCCCAGTTCCACTAACTTCCTGCATGATGTCAATGCAGTAAACTGGTCAGCTCTCTACTCCCTGACTGATGTGTCTGCGGCAGTGAGCTTTTTTACTGATGCCCTTATTAGGATTCAGAACAGCCTCTTCCCGCTCACTACTTGGAGGGTGAGAGGTGGCTGCACCAAATGGATTACTAAAGAGCTCCTGGCCTTCATGAAAGAATGTGCTTCTAAATGGGACACCTATAATTGGTCACCTACTCCTCACTTTTGGAATGAATATAGGAGACAGCGCAATAAATGCAAGCAGTCTGTTCACTCTCAAAAACACAACTACTATGAGAGACTTTACACAGAACATTTTGCTAACCCCCAACATTTCTGGAGTAGCCTTGGCTCCCTCCTTACCCCTTGATCACATAGCCCCACAATCTACCTAAACTCCCCTACTGGTCTTCTGACTGATCTGTCAGAGATTGCCCAGGTATTCTATATAAAGTTCACTGACCTATCTGCCCACCTATGCAAACTCCCCCTTACATCAACCCCCAACTCCTGGAGTTTGTACTAGCAACCCACCCCTTCCGCCCCCCAACCCACCTTTCTATTTCAGGGCCATCTCCCAAAAGCTTACCAGTAAACTACTCCAGAGCCTCCCCATCAGCGGTAGCCCTGGCTCCGATGGCCTCTACCCCTACTTGCTCAAGCTCATAGCCTCTGCCATCACCAAACCTCTGACCTTTATTTTTAACCTCGCTTTGACCTCTGCTTCCATGCCTACTCCCCTGGAAGGTTGCCAAACTTGGCCCCATATTTAAAGCTGGGGCCCTCTCTCCTCCGACAATTACAGACTCATCTCTCTACTTCCTTACCTCAGTAAGCTACTCGAAAAAATTGTCCACCATCAGCTATCTGACCATATTGATAAGTATAACCTCTTGTGCGATCAGCAATATGGGATCCAGAAGAACCACAGTACCACCACTGCCCTTGCCCTCCTTGCTGATCATGTCCTTAGGAACATGGATCAGGGTAAAGCCACTGGTGCAGTGTTTGTGGACTTGACTAAGGCTTTCGACCTGGTCAACCACCCCTTACTTCTTACTAAACTCCACCAGCTTGGCTGCTCTAATGAAACTCTGCAATGGTTCAAGAGTTACCTGACTGGCCACTCCCAATTGGTTACAGTAGGCACCGCCACCTCCCCCGAACTGCCCATATCTACATGTGTCCCTCAGGGCTCCATCCTGGGCCCCATACTATTCTACCTATTCATTAACTCCCTCCCCACTGACAGTTTAATTGCCCTGCTCTGCTGTACTGCTAATGACTTAGTCCTCTACCACAGTGACAAGTCTACTCAGAACATATCCTCTGTGCTCACTCAAAATTATGGCTCTGCCCACAGTTGGTTCTTGTCTAACCTGCTCCTGGTAAATGAGAAAAAAACAAGGCAATGATTCTTGGGTCAAAGCCCTGCCTGGTAAGCCTTGCAAAATGTAACTCCTCCCTCCTGGTGCTCTCCCCATCCGGGCCTCCGCCAGAGATGGTCTCTGATTTCAAATACCTGGGTGTAACCCTAGACCCATCCCTCTCCTACACTATGCACATAAACACTGTTGTACTCAGAATCAACCAAAAGCTAGGCACTGCCTGTCACAAAGAATTACCTAACCCTTGCTGCCTGGTTAGCCATTGCCCTTGGAAACCTGCTCCCTATCCTTGACTACTGCTGTTCTACCTACTCCTTCTCACTGTCCTCTACCCTTTGCCTTAGACTTAGCTCAGTTTATAATAGTGTTTGCCACTTCACATTATTGGCTCCCTTCTCCATCCACCACTGAGATTTATATCTGGCACTAGAGTGACCCTCATTCAAGTGTTGTTATTTTTTTTGCAAATAACCAAGCTTTATTGAACCATTTCCAACATAAATTACACACCAAACAATTAAATGATACATAGAAACCATAAAATGATAAATGAAAAAGAGATAACAAAGGAAAAGAAACCCCCAAACCCCCTCAGAAATAAGTAAAAAGAAAGAAACCCTCCAACCCCACCCCTTACCCACCCTGGCAGCTATCCCATTGACTGACTCACCATGATCAATACATAATCATAAAATGTCATCAAAAGCAAGTGAAATATAACCCGACTATACATAGTTTAACTGGATACACAAAAAAAAAAAGGCACCAAGGAGGAAAGGATTTACGAAATTAACTTACCGAGCCAGGGCCGATACCATTCCAGTAACAGGAGAAAAGAGAGAAAAGAGACAACTATCCCTAGTACCCATACCTATCCTTCAAACATGGTATAACTTACCCCAACACTGTTGGAATATTGGTGAAGCATTGTGGAGAGAGAAAAACGATCTTTCTGCATTCAATGCATTCATAAACTCCTCCCACCATTCCCCAAACGATGGAGTCCAATCATCTCTCCAGTGGCGTAGAATTATTAACTTAGTTACCAATGCTACCATAGCTATTCGATATTTAGTTAAATTGCTTGGTATTTTGTCAAACACCCCGAATATGCAAGCCTCTGGAGTGAAGAACCTGGCAAGATCATAAAATTGACTAATCTTTTGCTTCACCAAATGCCACAACCCAACCACCTTGGGCAAGTCCAAAATTTGTGGTAACTGGTAGCTAGAGAATTGTTGCACCCAGTACAATGTGTTGAAAAAGCTGCTACCCATTCTAGAAAGCTTAGCTGGTGAAAAATATAAGTTATGAAGTAACTTAAATTGAACTTCCTCAATCTGTCTTGCTTAATAAATTTATAGATATCGACCCCGCCTTCTCCCACATTTCTGCTGATTTACCCAAAGACAAATTTAATTCTCAATGTACCAGGATTGGGGACACTTTCGAGGTCCCTTTAACTATTATGTATTTATAAATTTTAGATATCATCTTGCCCGCTTGTACGAACCCTTTCAACTCAGCGAACATTGATCCCAGGGTGTCCTGTCCCAGCCCTTTGCCGAAATAAGATCTAACACAACTTATTATTTGAATTAATTTTAGAAAAGATTGGGGTTCCACTCCCAACTTCTCCACCAGTGTCTGGAGTGGGAGTAACCCATTGTTCTGATAGAAGTCCTTGACTCGCAATTTCGTTGCCCATTTAGTTCCCAATCTAGATATTGGTTGATTTCCAATTGTCAGGTTCGGATTTCTTAATATAGGTTGGGATAAATCATATCGTTGCAAAATTTGAAACTTCGCATAAAATTGTTGCAAAGCTTTAACATCCATCCTAACGCGCATTCTCTCACTCTTCTTGGGGAATCTAGCCTATGGGGTATTTAGTAAAGATTCTAAATCCAGCTTAAGGCTTTTAACAAATAGTCGATCTAGATGAAGTCCGGGTATGAAATACCTCATCACAAACCCATGCGCCCAACCTTGCCAAGTGGATTGCAAGGTAATAGACATAGAAATCTGGTAACTGAAGCCCTCCCAATTGCCGTCGCCGAGTAAGTTTGAGGTAACATTCAAGTGTTGTTATGATTATGCCCTCGGATGCATTATTGATGGCATTCTGCATGGTGGTGATGGGTCTCCGTATGCATCCCTCCTCAAGGCACATGCTCCTTTAAGGTGTCAGTGTAAAACACTGGTCCCCTAGAGTCTCCACTGCAATGGAAAGTAAAGCTCTGTTTGTAGTTGCCTCTTCTCTCTGGAACAGAATCCCAGCATCCCTCCGCATGGCTACCTCGCACCTCTCCTTCAAATCCAAATTCAGATGCTGGCATCTATCTGAATCCACCTGCTCTTGCTTTCCTGCATACCCCCCCCCACTGGGTGAGCTGCTGCTTATACCCTCTTTTCCTCACCTTTTCCACCTCACCACTTAATCTTGCTTTTTGCTCCCATCCCTACTCTCTGCCTTGCTTACCTCTCTTCTTCCCTCTTCCCACTCTTCTCACCTCTTCCCCCTCTAAATGCTCTCTTCCCTATGTCCTTGATCCTCTGATCTGCAACTCTACCTTCTTGACCTGTTGCACCTAGCTGCCATGGTGCATGCTGTTACCCTCATCTGGCACATTAACTTCTCTACACTTACTTTTCAACACACGTAGCATAGCTTGTAAATGCTTCTCCACTTGTATGAAACTATATTTTTATTATCCTGTCCCATTGTTTATCCTGACTGATATTGTTGGAACTTGTGTTGCACAGCTTGTATACTGCCTTTTCTATAGTATTGTCATGTATTCTGGTACAGTTATATTGTGCCATTGTTGTGGCCTGGGTCGTGCCTGAAAACGATCCTTGGGGAGATCACATGATGCCTTCGACCTGAAAGGACACTCACCAGCTCAGCTCTCCTCCCTAACCTCCAAAAACTTCTTTTTGGGGCATCACAAGGGAGAAATTCTCATCCCTTTTCCCCCACAAACATCTATTACTGCTAACAATGATTGAAACCACATGCAGAAACCGGAATATTTGTTGGAGTAAAATTTGCTCATGGAGGACGAAATGCGCCAGGCTATCCTAGCCCAGACGCCACCCCAATCGCCAGATAAACCCGTCAAGAGGTCTAAATCACAGGCCCATGGCCTCCAACAAAGCCACACCAGGCCCTGCAAGCTCTACCCCTCTTTCAGAAGAAAAATTCTTTGCCGAGATGGCCTCCATCAAAGAAACCTTCTGGGAATTTGCTTTAGATCTAAAGGGGATCCAAGCAGTGCTTAAAGACACTAATCAGAAAATCGGTGACATCTCAGCATATACCTCCTCCCTTGAAAGTTGGCAGGCATGGGTTGAGCCTGATATTACAGTCCTCCGCCAAAGAATTAATAAGCTTGAGCTTAAAATGGAGGATCTTGAGGGCCAGAATAGACACAATAATATAATTATCTTTAGTTTACCCAATGATGCCGAAGGATCCTCTCCGGTCCTCTTCACACAGAAGTTATTAATAAAAATAGCTGGCCCATCGCCACACACTACAGCTTACTAAGTTGAACAGGCTCACCGATCATTAAAATCGAGACCCCCGCCCGGTGCCAAGTGCAGACCATTCATTCTTCACCTCCTCAGCAATCTGGATCAGCAACATGTTCTAATTAAAACCAAGGAGCTGTAAGAGATATGCTGGGAGGATGCTCAGCTCTGTTTCTCACAAGACCCACCAACAACTACTCAACAAAAATGGGCAGAGTACCATGCCTCCATTACCAAGCTGACAGCAGCAGGAATCCATTTTAGGATGAACTACTCTGCTAAATTGCTTGTTCAATACCAAGATAAATGGAAAGGTTTTGAAAGTGCGAAACAGGCTGCAGAAGAGCTTTCTGCTATGTTTGCCAACATGTTTAATCACCGTTGATAAATGGGCTCACTGTTTGGTGTCTCCCTTATGACAGCAGTTGAAAACCCCATCTGTTTATTTGCCATGCTAAGGTTTTGGATCCTACTACACTCCCCTTGCTTTGGCTCACCTTGCAGGACTGTGTGGGACTTCTCTCCTCGTGGACCTCCGCTATGCCTCCTTTGGTTACAGAAAGAGTTTTTCTGGTCCCTGATGTTGCTTCCACTCCTCCCTTTGTGTGGTAGCTCTGCTTCCCTCTGTGGAAAAGTGTTCTTCTCCCAGTTCTGTTGTCTGCTAGTGAACTTGGGCCCCCAATCTCCGGTGTTGTTCTATCCCTCCCTGGCTCACTGCTCAGTCTCCTTTCCTCTAAACTGTGTGACTGAATTTCATCTTGAAAGTGCGCACTGCTGTATGGAACTGCTGCTTGATCGTGTGCACCATCGCACAGGGGTACCACCAGAATGTATAACATCGAGCTAGCCATGCTGAAGATTGAGGGCACTAGCCCACTACTCTGGGACATTGGACTTTCCTTTTTTCATTATTCTTCCTAGATTTTTCCCCTCACTCCCCACCCTTTTTGTTTTACTTCTTTTTCCCTCATCTTCCATATTTTTTCTGTTCCTTTCTACTACAATGTAAATCAGGCATGCAAGTGCCTGACATATGGTTTTAGTAACTAAGAGAGCATCAAGTTCTACCTTATTGGCTTATTACCTCAAATATGACCTTTCCCCAATCCCCCCCCCTTTTTTTCTTATGTGTTTCTTTTGGTTTTTGTTCATAGGTGTCGAAAGGAATTGATGCTGTCAGAAGCAGGCCACCTGATGTGACTAAGAACTTATGGTCTAGATCTTGTTTATAGTTTATTAGGTTTAGAGTCACTTGAATCAAGATTGAGAAATAGTTTTCACTTGGCTACCAATTAGGATTTGTGGGATCTGGTTCTTTCTCCTGAGAAAGTTAATGGTTACAATGTACTTGGTTGATTAAGTAAGCAATAACACACGATGGGGTGTGTATTAGACAGATCTAATGCATGGCTAGGGGGATGTAGTGAGGCACGAGGCCACAGGCCGAGTGCTTCCTGTCTCCTACACGTGCATTAGAGCTGTCTAATGCACATCCCCAGAGTGGCTTATTGCACTTATAAAATGGGACTGTGTATTCTAAATGGGGTTTCTAGTTTTAGCTGTGCATTAGATACATCTAATGCACGGCTAACAACCAATCAGATTGCTTGAAATCCTTTGCCCATTTTATAAACGCTTTTGGAGGGATGGGGGGAGAGCGGGCTGGGTTTGGTCTATCCTGGGTGGAAAAGTCATGTCATGGTGATGGGGGATACAGCCTCCACATTGTTTATCTTATAGGAGGCTATTGGATGGTTACTGGTTTTGTTTTTGTGGGGCTCGGGGATTGTTCTATTCTGATGGGTTTTTTTTGGGGGGGGGAATTTTGGAGTGGGTGGATGGGGATTATCAGGACTTACAGGGAAGGGTACTGCACCAGACTGTAGGACTTATGTTAGCACCTTTCTCTTTTCTGGGTCATCTTTCATTGGGGACTTGAGTCTCACCATTCCACATTATAAATAATTATGTCCGGCTGTCATTTTTGCACATGGAACATTAAAGGGGCACAGACTCCAGCCAAAAGAATGAAGGTACTATTACACCTTCGGCAGATGCACGCTGACATGTTTTTTTTGCAGGAAACACACCTGCCACCCACCCAGGTGCTCTACTTTCATAGGCTCTGAGTTGGGCAAGTGTTCGGCTCAGGCCTTAACTCTTGGAAGAGAGGAAATGAAAATTACGTACCTACCGTAATTCTTGATCTTCTCTTGTATCTTCACCATTCATTACTTCCTGGGTGTAAGCCGGAGGCGCACACCCGTCACTGGAGCTTTTTTTTAAAGCTTGACCAGCGGCGCCGCTACCGAGAGTGATGTCATGCGTCATACCCAGGGGCGGCCTTAGTAGCGATCACCCTCCTCCAACCTGCCCTGTGAGCCGGAGAGGCAAAAGCGAAAGCAGAGAAATAGAGATAGCGAGGCAAGATAGCCAAGGGATAGCAAAGTAAGGAAGAATGAACTGAAAAAGGAATAAGCCGATGGAGGAAGGACAGAGGAGATAAAAGTATCCCAACCTAGGACTGCAGGGCCTCCTTACCTGGGCGATTTAGGAGGAGAGAGAAGGAAGGTAATGAGAAAGAAGAAGAAGAAGAGAAGAGAGATATGGGATGTTGAAGGGACCAGAATGCCCAATGAGCATAGTTAGCTTATAGCTCAAGGCTCGATTAACAGGGAAGCAAGAATCCCCGGAGATAGAGCTGAAGAGAAGGTTCACTGAACCCGCTAGACAGACTCAGGAGGGCATAGTCCTCATTTTCAACATACCATGGTTCTTGATCCCCACTTCGGGCTCCTGGCCACGGAAGGCCTTTAACTGGAGGACACCCGAGGAGGGAAGGATAAATCCCAGGCAGCATGAGAGAGCTGCTCAAGGGTTTAGAAATGGAAAATCTAAGCCTTTCAGGCATTTATAGGTATAGAAGTGGGACTCAGTTGGACTTGCCAAGGCAGGCCAGAGGCTTAGGCTGGTGAGGATTGGTCATGGTCAGCACTGCTTCTCTGTAAAACTGTCCAGGAGGACACTTGAAAGGAAAAACCAATCATCAAAATCTCACAAAAAGGGCTTTGTTTACCCTTGTATTTCCCCTTTTTTTCTTTCCCTTTTTTTTTTTACAGATAATAACTTGCAGGCTTAGGAGCATGACTTCAAATGCAAAGAATGCCTATAGCAGTCGGAGAGAGTTCCCTCAGCTTTTCCCTTTTTCCCTTTTTTTTTTTTTTAGAAAAAGAAAAATAGTTGTACCTGCTTCCTCCGCTTCTGCAAGGCAAGAATTAGAGAAGGGGGTTACATTCTTAGGGCTTAATAGCTGGAAAGCATGGGATTGCAGGATCAAAACTGAATAGCCAGAGACAGGCTAAAACCCAGAAGTATCTCGCCAGAGGAATGGCAAGAGATAGTTGTGCAGTTTGATCGCCATATGCAATTCCACGAGATGGCCAAGAATCTTAGAGTAAATAATTTTCTGGAAGAAATAAGGACCCCCAAAGATATAGACTTTTTTTTTTTTTTTTGAAAAATTAGAGTAATTCTTCCTTTTTTTTTTTTTTTAATTTTGTATTTTTGCAGAGAGGAAGGAGACGGGAGGTGGAGAAGCCACAGGAAGAGGGCACTGAGGGATGGTGGTGGGTGAGTAATGAATGGTGAAGATACAAGAGAAGATCAAAATTATGGTAGGTGCGTAATTTTCATATCTTCCTTGTCAATTTCACCATTCATTACTCTGAGTGATATTAGCTCCTCTTCTCCGGGGAAGAGGCCATCCTGAGGGAACAAGACGCCCAGCCTTCTGCTGGTGAGAAACAGAAGGAGAAGACCCTGGCTTATTCAGAAAGTCTAAGTGGGAGAAGAGCTAGGAGGTGCCTCCTGAGGACGAGGAGACGGAGGGAGCCCCTGTAAAAGTCTCCTAGCTCTAGAGGAGAAAAGAAGGGTCCCCCGGAAGGCAGAGCGAATCACCCTATGCTGGGCCAGGGGTGACAACCTAGAGAGACGAAGCCATGCCGTCCACCTGATGCAGATCGCTGTCCCCACAAGCCTGGAAGCCACCTCATTGGCATCGTAAGATGCCCTTGCTTGGTGTCTTGCCAGCTCCAGGCCTACCGCAGAGAGGGCAACGGCTTGTCTGGTTTGTTCGTGTCAGGCATTGATGCCAACAGCTGGGACATCATCGACACAAATGCCGGTTGTAGGCAGCGTGGTGAGCCTGATGAGATGCAATACAGGCACTCTCGCAGAGAGAAGAGAACACTCTTCGCCCCAACGGTCGAACTGGAGAGTCCGGATCCTGTGGGTGGTCGCAGCCAGGCAGCGGCGCCCAGAAGGAGTATCTAGGTAGACCAAACCAGAGGGGGGGTTGAGAAGGGAACCTAGAGACTCTGAGGGTGCACAATACCTACGCTGACAGTCAGCCGGGGCTGGAGAAGAAGTGGCTAGGGACTGCCAGGACCGGATAGACGCCTCCTGGAAGGGGATAGGCCAGGAAGGTACCACTAAATGCTGGGCACTGAATTCACCTAGGAATTCTCGCGTCTCCCGTTCAGTATTGTCTCTCCGAACATAGGAAATCCGAAAATCCCTCACCATCCTCTAGAGGAAACGCTGATATTCCGTGAAATCAGCATCGGAGGAAAGATGAGCTAGGGGTTCCTCTCCTCAGAGGAGGAGATGAGGATGATGGGGAGCTGGAATGTCCAGAGGATTCCTCGCGGCGGTGGGGAGAGTTGAAAGACCGGTCCATGCATGTATCTAACATATGAGGGAAGGCCCACAGAACCTTGAACTGCTCCCAGGATAACGGACCCGTGGGACCGACATGGCCTGGGAGCGGGGTGTGAAGACAGAGATGGGAGGGGCACCTCTGAGGAGGCAACTGCTCTCTGCCAGGGCTCTGGAATCCAGGGAATGGAGCCCTAGTAGGAGGGATCCCGGACATCAGACCAGGCCGCAGAATGGAACTCTGGGGAAGCGGAGCCTGGAAGAGCCCAGGGGGAGAACCTCCCCTGTGACGATGCCGGGACTGCATGGATCCAGAAGGGCAGTCCACACGAATGCCACCAGAGGGCACCCTAGAACCCTGGAGGGAGGGGCGGGGTTCTGCACTACAGCTCCTGGCCACCCCCCCTGAGGTGGCCAAAGAAGACCGAGTGCCAGACCCCCTGCCCCTCAACCCCTCAGACTCCGAGAGGGCCCTCCTCCTCGACAGCAGCATCCCCCTATCCCTAGAGGGGGCAACAGCACCCTGGGAGGTAGCTGTCACCGGCCCTCCAGAGAGGGGAGCCTCCCCCTCCGTCACCCCCACGCCTGCCCCCCAGGGCCCCGGCCACCCCCAGCTGGGGAACCCTCAGGAGACGATGGAAGGGGGGGACAGAGGGAGGGGCCCGCTGCGCCGCCTGGTACCTCTAGCCACGGGGACCCAGACCTCGAAGAGTGGGGGGTGCCAGATGGGTCCATCGCCTGAGTCATCGCCCCTCCCGAGGAGGAAGGACCAGCTGGACCTCAATGCTGGCCACCCCAGGGTCCCTGAGGCTGCAGTGCCGCAACGCCCGGTACCATGGGCAATGCCGCCGCCTTCAACGCTGGCAGCAGCCAGGCCCAACTCCAAACCCCCCACGGCGCCGGCAGGCCTGGCACCACAGGAGGTAGGACTAGGCCCACGGCGCTGCCGGCGGTGTCGGGAGGTGAAGCGGCACTGCCGACGGTGCCGCCATGATCATCGGTGCCACGAATGGCGCCGAGGCCCAAAGCGGCACCGCCAATGGCACCGCCATGATAACCAGCACCGCGAATGGCGCCGGGATCCAAAGCGTGCCGCCTGATCACCGGTGCACCGCGAACGGCGCCAGTATCCAAAATGGCACCTGGAACGGCACCACATTGATCACCGGCACCGCGAACGGTGCCGGGATCTGAAATGGCGCCGAAAGGCGGCATCGAGGGTCCACCCAAGCCAGGCCCAAAAGAGGATGGCCTCGACATGGGGGGAGCCTGCACCTCCGAGGAGGTGACTGCCAAGGCGGTGTCGGCGCCGCTGCCCCGGGAGGGACTACGATGCTCCCCCAAAACACCGTGAAGGGCCTCCTCAGCAAGAAAAGAGTAAGAGACCCCTCCTCCTCGACCGTGATAGGCCCAGGAGGGGACCGAGGGAAGAGGACTAGAGATCTTGCCCGAGAATCCCGAGCGGCGCTCGTCCCCGAAGGTCGGTGGGGAGCTTTGCCGAGCTTAAACGGCGGATTTCGAGGACACGGCGGTCCATCAAGAAACAGGCGTTGCACGAATCCATATCATGGTTGGGTCCCAGGCAACGAAGGCAAACGTCATGCCGGTCTGAAACGGAGAAATGCCAGCCACAGGAGCACCGACGCATAGGGGCGCGGCCCGTCTTCGAAAAGCGCTTAGCTCCAGAACCGGACATCACACGAAACTAACAAGGCTAAAACACAGTAGGAAAACACACCCGACGTCGTAAGATAGAAAAAAGAACAGTCTTGCCGGATTGGTGTCGAGTGCGACCGAAAACAGGAGTCGGTACACTACGCAGTAGAAAACTGGTTGCCCGCGGAACAGGTGCTGCCTCGACGGCAGGGAGAAACAGAACTGAGTTGGAGGAGGAGTCGGTCGCTACTAACAGCCGCCACAAGATGCCCACGCACGCCGCTCACTCCTCGAGGCAGTGCTGTTGGTCAAAGCTTTTTAAAAAAAAGCTCCTCGCGATGGGTGCGCGCCTCCGGCTTACACCCAGGAAGTAATGAATGGTGAAGATTGACAAGGGAAGATCTGCTATTTTAATTGCCTGCAGGATCCCCTTTCATTTGCTGCATGAAGTCTCCAACTCAGAAGGCCACTATACCACCTTAAGGGTTATTCTGGGTCACTAGGAGGTTATCCTTGGTTCTGTCTATGGACCTAACTCCAATGACCTGGGCTTCTTTTCAAGCCTAATGACTAAACTTGCTCCCTGGTCCTCCCTGCCAATTATCCTTGAGGGAGACTGGAACCAAGTTCTCTCCAATAGTCTTGACAGATCAGACCAATCCAGAGTATCCTGGACTCCAAGACAAAAAGCCATGCAAGAATTGATGCATTCAGTTGGGCTGGCAGACCTCTGGATTATCACTTATCCAAATAGGAAAGAATATACTTTCACTCTCCAGTTCATCAGTCATTTTCTCACATTGACTACTTTTTAGATAGTATAGAAAGACTTCCTGGGGTTACATCTGTTTGTCACTCATCCAAAGTTTTCTCTGACCTCCATATTGCTCAACTATTTCTTGAGATCACACCTAATATCCAAAGAGACAGGCTCTGGAGGGTTAATAATCAACTTATTAAATCTAAGGACCAGATACTTCATTTACAATCCTTTATCTCCAAATTCATGCTGGATAACTCCATCTATGCCTAAAGTTGATATTTCATGGTGCTCCCTAAAATGTGCCCTAAGAGGGAAGTTAATACGCTTAGCCTCAAAATGTAAAAAACAAAGGGAACATAAATTATCCTCCCTAATAGACCAACTAACAAATGCAGAGGCGAATCTGACAGCCTCATCTCCTGCAGAGGACTGGGAGGAGGAGGAGGAGTCTCTTAGGGCTCAACACAATACAATCAGCTATTGGTTGAACAAATGGCATTTCTTCTGCTTAGATCCTGGATAACCTATTTTGATCAAGATGAAAGAGCAGGTAAACTGCTAGCTCTTCGAATTAGATCCTCATTTGCTGATAGAATTATTACCTCTATTCAGTCCCCTGCAGGTAACATTCTTACCTCACCCAGGGATATCTGTGAAGCATTCCAGGCTTTTTATAAATCCTTATACACCCCTACCAATTTCCTTTTTTCTCCACAAAAGGTTGAATCCTTTTTTAGTGATATCACCCTTCCCACGCTGTCCAATGCACAATCCTCTAGTTTAAAAAAGCCCATCACTGTTGAAGAAATATTGGAAGCTATCAATTCACTTTCATTAGAAAATCCCCAGGTCTGGATTACTTTTTGTCTAACTTTTATAAGGCTCTTAAAAATACCATAGCACCTATTCTTCTAGATATGTTCCAATATACCTATGAGCATGGCATTTCTGACACTTCCCTAACCCAAGTCATTATTGTGGTCCTCCCAAAAGCTTGCAAAGACCCTTTATTTGCTCATAATTACTGACCTATCTCCCTTATCAATGTGGACTTTAAAATATTGGCTAAGGTCCTAGCTTTAAGGTTGGGCCATGTATGGAACTCCTTGATTAGTCCAGAACAAGTGGGTTTTATTCAAGGATGCCATTCTTTTGACCATCTTCAAAAACATGCACATCTTTTTTCTGCATCCAGGGACACTTCAACCCTGGCTGCCTTGGTGTCCCTGGATGCAGAAAAAGCATTTGATAGGGTGGCCTGGGAATATCTATTTTCCATACTTCCTAAATATGGTATCCCTGAGGAGTTCATAACCTGGGTTAAGATATTATATTTCTCCCCCTCAGCTTGGGTGCAATCTAACAGGGTACTTTCCATATCTTTTCCCCTGCAACAGGGCACCCAGCAAGGCTGTCCCCTTTTGCCTTATTTATTTAACCTCTTCCTAGAACCCCTGATAAGGAAACTGAAATCTTCCCCATTAGTCTCCGGTAATCAAATAGGACACTCAGAATATAAACTTTCCGCATATGTGGATGACATATTGTTACATATTTCTTCTCCCTCCCAGTCCTTCCCTGCAGCCCTAACAATAATTTCTCAGTTTATTGTGATCTCCAATTACAAACTGAATCTTGAGAAGACTGAAGTCTTTCCACTTAATATTTATTTTCAGAGATCAGAAATTGGTAATATGGGCCTACAATGGTCTCCAGAAAAACTTAAGTATCTGGACATTTTTCTCCATTACTCTCCTAAGATCATGAAAATTCTTAATCTTGATAACGTTGCAAACACTATAAAAAATTATATTAAACGTTGGTACCTCTTTCTATGTGGGGTCGAATGAGTATAATTAAGACTAATATTCTGCCCCGCATACTTTGTCCCTTTCAAAGGTATAATTGGGCCTTGCCACACTCGTGGTTTGTCCAGGTTCATATGATACTTACTTCTTTTTTGTGGGCTTCGAAAAAAGTAAGAAGAAGTTATAATAAACTCACTCGTCACAAGGTTGATGTGGGGTTTACAAGCTCTTAACTGCTACCTATATTATTTGGCTAATCACCTAATTAGAATGAGGTTTTGACTGCTCCCACCAACCCATTCTTCTGGTTCCTCTTATTCCCATCTCTGGTTAGAAATTAAAAAGTCCTTATGTGCTAAGTATGATTTGAACCCTCGAGCCCTCTCTTTTCTTCCCCACAAGAAACTTTCCACCGGGTTGAAAGATTCTCCAATCGACTCCCTGCTATTCACACAATCTCAACTTATCACCCTTCTTAAGGTCTCCGGAGCCAAGGATGTAGCACAACCCCTCTTTAATAACCCAGATTTCCTCATATCAGGTAAACCCTTTAAGCTCAACTGTTTCTGGCCCTATATGGGAATTGAAAAGGTGAAGGACCTGGTCATCAATCATAAACTGATGCATTTCCAGGAGGCCTCCCTACTCAATGGTCTCCCTTACAGGCATTGAAATACTTACAAATTTCCTATGTGCTATCACATCACTTTGGCACCGGACCTTGGAATAGGAGCTTGTTGGCCACCCTGTCTCCATACCTTCTTTCTCTCCCGTCCTCTCATTTGATAACCCATGCCTATAGGTTCTTACAAACAACACTATTGGGGTTAGAAGGTCAAAGAAGTTATTGATGGGACCAGGCTATGCCGAGTACTAACCCCGCCCCCAGAAACTGGTCAAAAATTTGGAAACATACTTACAGATATCTTAAGTGGGATAGGTACAGATATACACAGTTTCAGATCAACCACAGTTTGTATTACACCCTGGTTAGCCTAGGAAGGATGGGACTGCTACCCCCTAACCTTTGTCCCAAGTGTACACAGTTTCCTGGGGGTTTACTTCATATATTATGGTCATGCAATAAAGTCTCTCCATTCTGGAACAGTGTCAAATCTCACTTAGACCCACTGTTGTCTCTTTCTGATAAGTTTACCCCCGAAATTTGCATTTTGGGAGACTATACCAACCTTCAGGGCTGTGTGCAAAGAGCCTATATGGCCTTAATTTCTGCATGTGCCAAAAAGGGACTGCTTAGGCACTGGACTGAAGAACGATACCCACCTATACCAAGTGGTTTAGGGAAATTATGTTTTTCCTCCAGGCAGAACGGGTTATTGCTGGGAGGAATACTAGGAGGGTACAATTCCAACAGGTCTGGGACCCCTTCTTTAGTTTGCTGATAGCCCACTCTCCCTCTATTATAGGTGTCTTTGAGCAGTACGTCCCCTTATCTTTCTAGGAGATAGTTCAATATATACCCTGAAACTGCCTTATATTATTGCTTGTGGTGGGGAGGGCGGGTGTAGGGTTGGGGAGAGGGTTGGAATGGGTTGAGAGAGGGAGAGGCAGGCATCAGTTGAAGCCTTTATCTAATAATTGCTGTACTTTACTGTTAACGTACAGAATATTTACTCTATGTACCTACAGTAACCACCTGTATTCGGCTCTGTGGATGCTTGCACAATATGTTATAAAGAAAATTTTCAATAAAGAATATTAAAATAAAAAATAAAAAACAGTGCACTTATCCAGTAAACAAAGACTTAAATAAATAAATAAACAAATGAATGAATAAATCTGGTCTCTATTGGTTTATTTTTTCTGGGGACACACCAGTAAGAAGATAAAAAATACTCACTGTAGTAAAGCTGTTTCTTCCTAAGGGATCCCTTACTATGCTTGACAAGTGCAGTCAGTCTGCTGGATTTAATTGCACTGGGGCCTAGAATTTTATGCTAATTAGAGAACCTTTAGAATGAAATTCAAAACTCTGCTGTGGTCACTCACTCCCCTGCCTGCTAACAGCAGATGTATTTCTCAATCTGTGGGAGAGCAGTGACCACCAGATCTAGCTAAGTGACTACTAAAAAATCCTAACCTAACAAAAAACCTAGTCCTAACCTAAAAAACACACTTTTTTTTAAAGAAAGAAAACACATGAGGAAAAAAACTCACATTTTCAGTTGTGAGCCAAAAGCAGCAGGAAATGCTTAACTCCACTAAGAACAGGCAGTTGTGAGAACCGTTTCCAGGTTCTGAAAGTGGAGATACTGTAAACAAGAGATTGCCAAGCATAGTGATACATTTCTTAGGAAGATGCAACATTGCTATAGTGAGTAATTTTTTCTTCAAACTCCAGGAACAGTACTATGGTGAGTATTTTTTTTTCAAACCCCAGGAATCCCTCATTATTGCTTGACAAGTGCAGACTCCATAGCAGTACCTTGGGAGGCTGGGTACAGAACCTACTTAAGGAAAGGTTTCTGCAAGACAGACGTGCCAAAGCTGGCATCCCTTCTGGACTGTATGTCCAGATGTAGTGCTTTGTAAAGGTGTGTACTGTTTTCCATGTAGCTGCTTTATGAATCTCCTGAATGGAGACACCTCTAGATACTGTCACAGACGCCAGAGGTGCCCCTTGTGGAGTGGTCCCTGAGGCCTTCAGGTGGAGGTTTGCTGACTCTGCCATAACAGAACTGTATGCATGCCACTATCCAGTGAGTATTTGTCCTCTTGGATGCTGGCTTGTTCTGGCTTACATCCCCATAGGTAACAAACAGATGTGTTGAAGAAGACCTAGCATCCTTGGTGCAGTCCAAGAAGTAGCTTAAAGCTCTTATAACATCAAAGGAATGGATCCTCTGCTTCCCTGGTGTGGATTTTTCAGTGACAAATACAGGGTGTGTGATGAAGTGTTTGACGTGAAACTCTGAAACCACTTTAGAGAATATTTCTGTTGGTCCTCAAAACTACTTAATCCCTGTGGGAGATAATGTAGTTAGGATCTGTGCACAGAGCTTGGAGCTTGCTCACTCTTCTGGCTGAGGTGAGGGCTACCAATAAAACTTTTTTCCAGGTAATATATTTCAGAGAAGCAATCACCATAGGCTCAAAGGGAGCACCCATGAGCAGGGCAATGCACAGATTGAAGTCCCAGGGAGGGACTGGATCTTTGAAAGGAGAGTTCAGATGGGTCAAACCCTTAAAGAACCTCTTGAAAATACCCAAGGAGGCTATTATTCTCTCTTTACCAGCTGAAACATAAGCAGAGGCTGCTGCCAGATGCACTTTGAGGGTAGAAGAGTAAAGGCCCTGAGACTGCAGGTGTGCCAGGTAGATCAGTGTGCTGGACAGGTTGGTGTGGAGGGGATTATCTGCCTGGAAGAACACCACCATAAAAACCTTTTTTACTTTAAGAAATACATTTTCTTGTGGTTGGCATTCTGGAAACCCTTAAGATATCCAAAATCTCCATCAAGAGTTTTAACCCAGAGGATTCTTACTCCTCAAGTACCAGGCCCTGAGGTGCAGAGTAGTGTGATCTGGAAATACTGTTTTGCCCAGTCATCCAGGTAAGGGAAACCCACCACCTTATCTTCGCAAGTGAGCTGCAACCACTGCCAGGCACTTTGTGTAGATTGTACCTCAGGGGAAGAGGGAGGGGAGGCTTGCTTGACAGGGCCAGGAGTAGAGAATACAAAGTCTGCCTAGGTCTGAATGGTCCTGTAAGGAGCAATAAGAATCATCTCTGCAGGCTCCCTTCTGAGCTTCAGCAACACTCTCAGAAGAAAGGAAAGAGATGAAATGCATAAAGGAATCCCCCTGTCCAACTGAGGACCAGGGCATCCTCTGGGACTGTCCCCACTGCTGGAAGTCTGCAACAAAAAAGGGGGAGCTGGTAGTTTTGCCAGGAGGTGAACAGGTCAACCTCTAGTGTGCTCCACCTCCTGAATGCTGTTGTCAACACTTGCTTGTTCAGGGTCCATTCGTGGTTGCCTTGGCTGATTCTGCTGAGGGAATCTGCAAGGACATTGTCCTTTCCTGGTAGGTGCACTGTGGACAGATGCACCTTTAGCTCGAATATTAGACCCCAGATCTTCATCACCTCTGTGCCCAGCTTCGAAGATCTTGTTCCTCCCCATTTGTTGATGTAGTACATGGTGGTGGCATTGTCTGTCCTGATCTGCATAGATTGATCCCTGATGTGGGAGGAAAAGGCCTGCATTGCCAGGTAGTTCCAGGAGGTTTATGTGCTCCTAGGATTCTAGAGGGGTCCACACCCCGCTTATGGTGAGGTCGTCCAGATGAGCCCCCCATTTGAGGAGGGAGGCATCTGTAGTTAGTACCACTGTCAGTGATAGCTGGAGGAAGAGGATTCCCTCTCTGAGGTACTCCTCCTCCTTCCATCAGTCCAATGCCTATAAGAGGCACTTTGTAACTGGTACCAACTTTGGTAGAGGGTCCCATCTTTGGGACCAGTGGGCCCTTAAATGGTATTGAATGTCTCCCATTTGAAATCTGATGCCTGTGACCACAGCTGTTGAGGCAGCCATGTGTCCTAGCAGCTGTAGGAAAACCTTTGCTGGTTTGGGTTGTCCAGCTTTGTAAGACTTTGCCAGTTCTGTACGGCTTACCCCCCTCTCCTGTGTCAAGATCTGCTCCTATGAAATTCAGGACCTGCACAGGTTCTTTCTGAGACTTTGGGATGTTTATCAGGAACCCCAGGTCCTCCGGGGTTGACTGGGTGAGCTGGAGGTAGGTCCTGGACTCTTGGTATAACACTCCTGAGACTAACCAGTCATCCAGGTAAGGGAAACCCACAACACCTTACCTTCGCAAGTGAGCTGCAACCACTGCCAGGCACTTTGTGAAGACCCTTGGTGCTGAAAGAAAGACTGAAGGGTAGGGCCACATAATGATAGTGGCCGTTCCCTACCCTGAACCTGAGATACTTTCTGTGGGATGTTCGTATTGGGGTGTGGGATGGTCGTATTGGGATATGGAAGTAGGCATCCTTCAACTACAGAGACCCCAACTAATATCCCTGCTGCAGAGATGGTATCACTGTGGACAGTGTTACTATCTTGAACTTTTCCTTTTTTTAAGTGTTTGTTCAAAAATCTTTCATCTAAAATGGGTTGCTACTCTTCATTTTTCTTTTGGGCGAGGAAATATCTGGAACAGAGGCCCTTGCCCCACTGGGCAGAGGGAACTCATTCCAATGCTTTGGACTGCAGCAGCTTTTTGGCCTCCAACTCCAGCAAGGGTCTTTCTGCTGGGGTAGGAGGTGAAAAGGCCCTGTGGCCCTGCAGTTTTGCAAACTTTTTGAACTGCAGGGAGATGCCATGGCACACTATTTCCAAGTCCCAATTATCTGTGGTAATATTTTCCCCACACCTGGAAATAGTTAGCCAACCTTCTTCCCATTCACTGGCCTATGCAACCATTATAGTGTTATGCTTGTGCAGCTGTGTTAGTTTTTTTTGGCCGTTCACACTCTCTATTCCAGAGGAATTACCACCCTGTAGGGGTACGAAGGCAAGGAACCCTTGGAGAGGGTTCCACCCCTAGAGGTGCAACGGGACGGTTCCTGTGGTTGAAGGTACCATAGGAATCCCCAAAAAAAGTAGCATAATCCCCAAAAGGAGGCAACATGAGCATATGAGCAAGCAGTATCTGTGACATAGGAGTAGTAACTGTAACATAGTAGTAGAGAAGTATAGGCAGTTTGATAATGCAATGAGATGCTCAGTTGTAGTAATGACTGCCCAGGGCTGGGTAGCAGGAAACTGATGGTTTGCTTAGAGAGTAGGGTATTCCCTAAGGAGAGAGGGAATGGCAGGACATCCTCCACCTCCATCCAACAATGGAACCTACCTAAAGAAACTAAGGGAAACAACTAAGCTAACTAAGTGTTATGACCTGAGTCAATGGAGGAGAGAAAAAAAAAACTATGAGGAGCAAATCTCTGGGGATCCAAGGCCTAGGTTGCCTTCCTTCCAGGCTTGGGATAATTTATTTATTGACTGCTCTGCAGCTGCAGTTTGGAAAACCCAATTAAAGGGAGGTGGAAAATATTCCAATTCGGAGGAAGGCTCTCACTCAAACACTCTTGCAGGAATGCTGTGGTAGGTTGCAAGAAAACTCTGCAACAATACTTGCATCCAAGGCGCAGGAGGAGAGCAACAACTGCTGAGGCACTCACCTGGCCTACCCACCCTAAATCAAACCAGGTGAACCACAGGCAGTCATAGGGAGGATGCAGTAAAGGTGCCTCGCTAGGGAAACACTATATAGTGAGACACTAGATCCAAAGGAGATTGTCGTAACCACCCTTCACTGCTAGTCTTAAATTCTACACCAGGAGCTGCTGTCACATAGCAGGCAGCTAAAGCCAAGCCTGGGATGAGGACATTCCCAGCTATGGGCCAGGTGAGAAGGATCCCTCCCCAAGTTGGACACGCTCAAGATGCGGACATAAAGTAGAGCGTGACCGTCGGCTGCAGGAACCCTGCGCCAAAATAGAATGGCTGGCATGCCCCAGAAATTGATTGAAAGCTGAAAAGCTGGTGAGCTGAATGAGCACAGCGTGCTGAGATCATAATGAGCATTGAGTGCTGAGACCTTGCAAGGTCGAATGCAGATCGAGTGCAGCAGAATCCCAGGCTGAAGCCGAAGGGATGGCAGTAGGAATGAAGCAATGGTTTGCATAAGCAAGGAGTAATGGTTGCATAAGCAAATGTGGACCTGATAGGTCAGTAAGCAGTAGTAGTGGTAGGTGGTCCTGCATAAATACTGTATAGCAATTAAACAGCACTGATTTGGGAGCAAGCCAGCCAGACAAGAATAGCCAAATCAAGGTGGCAAACATTCTGAGGATTTTCGTCGACGAGACAAGATTTAATAACAAGCTATAATAACAGCCTCAGCAGGAGCTTAATTGGCTGACCTCAGAGTTGTAACTGCAATGAAACATGGAGACAAATGCTTGAAGCAGGTGTAGCCAGGCAGTGCAATGAAGCTCAGGTGAAAAGAACTAAGTATGCAACATGGAGCAGCTATGGCTGAGCTGAAACACACAGATAATAATAACAGTTGCATTGCAGTAGTTTGAGAGTGATGAGATTAGTGTAGAAAACACAAGCACTGGGTACAATATTAAGTAAAATAAACAGCTGTGGCTGCAATTGTAAGTAATGGAAAGCAGTAGCAAGAGCTCTGAGTAGGTCTGCAGTTGCAATGCAAGTAATTTGAGAGTTGTAACTGAAAGCAAGCAGTATGAGCTCTCTAGTAGCAGTATGCTAGGAGTTTAGAAAACAAAGCCCTTCCCCCATAAAACAAAAACAAAAACAAAACACAGCAAAACAGAAAACAGGGAAGGCCCAAAAACAAGAAACAAAAACACAGGGAAGCACACAGCTGGAGGAAAGATACAAACCAGAAGCAGGAAAACAAACACCAAAGTCCAGCAGAGACACACAGAAACAGCAGGTTGCGGGAAGGGGATAGGCCCCAGCTAGCTCAGAGGACAAACCAACATAGCCTCTGGCTGCAAAGAAAAAATGCTTCACAGTGAGGCTTAGAGGAACTGCTTATATAGCTCAGGAAGTGGGAGTGGCTGGCTGCTTGACCACCAAACTGCAGGCAAGCCTTTCATTTAGAAATACCTGGGTGACCTGTACAGACCTGTCAGGGTTTCTGCTTGACTTGCATCTTGGGAGGCAAGGCGGCTGAAACCTGCTTTGCACCCTGCTTACCTCTGCCCCTGTAAAAAACCCTCTGAGAAGGGTAATAAGTCACATAAGTGCAGGGGACATAACCCCTGCCCCTACCTCTCCTTCCAAAGGTCCTATGGGAAGTGTAAACCTTCTCCTTCTTGGTGTTGCTTTTGTAGGTGGTCTTACTGTTATCCTCCATCATGTAAGACTCAGTTTCATCACCAAACAGGGAATTCCCCTTACAGGAGAAATCCATTGCTTTAGTCTGAGTGTCCTGGGAGAGGTTAGTAGTCCTGAACCAGGCAAACCTCCTGAGGGACAGAACATCAGCCACGTGCCTAGAAGAGGTGTTACTGGCATCTACAACCATGTGAAACTGGTATTTAGTGTCATCCAAAGCCACCTTTGCTGTGTTGGCGAAGTCCTGTGCCAGATCACCAGCAGCTTATTTGCTCATAGACACTACAGAGATACAGAGGGCCTTCTGGTACTGTGTTGCATAGGCTATACAGACTGCCTGCCTAAGCAAATGGGAGGTTGTGGTGTAAACTTCTTTTGTACATGCTATCAAGTTTCCTGGAATCCCTCCCTGGGGGTTGAGAGGAAAGTGGGACCTTAGCCTTATCACAGGCAGCGGTTTGAACGACTCCTTCATGGACAGGGTGAGTGTAAAGGTACTCAGCACTCTTGTCTATCCAATTGGTATTTCTTTTCTGTTCTGTTCTGTTCACTTGTAAATACCACCTGTCAAAGTGGGGGCCACTAGAATTTTTAAAATGGTCTTCTTCAAAGACTTGTGTGTGGACAGGAAATGAAAATTATGTACCTACCATAAATCTTGATCTTTCTCTGTATCTTCAAGATTCATCACTGTTGAATTCTGGCTGGAGGATCATGACACCACAGGAGCTATTTATTTTTTGTGAGGGGGAGGAGTCAACGTCGGGATGGCGCTGCTCTTGAGGCCAATGCATTGCATGGCACTCGTGAATTGGCCAGTAACTGACACCGACCCCTCCTCATCCCCAGTTCTGCACGCCGGAGAGAGAGAGAGAGAGAGAGAAACAGAGAGGGCGAGGGGCAAGGGTGCCTGAGGGATGGTAAAAGGAAAGGATGTAAAACTAAAAGGAGTAATAAGCCATACAGAGGACAGAAGAAAAGGAGGGCTAAGGGATTGGGACAGGAAAGCCTCAATCTCTGCACAAGTAAGGGGGGATGAAAGGGTGAGGGGTAGAGAAGGAAGAGAGAAAGAAAGGAGGGGGGAGGAGGAGGAGGGAGACACCACCTCCAAAATATGGCCCTGGCACTGCTCAAGAGAAGGATGGAACTGTCCCAGACCAGACCATATTTCAAGCCAGTGGAGGATCTAATAAGGCTGAAGCAGTAGATTGGCACAGAAACATAGAAACAAAGAATTTGATGGCAGATAAGGACCGCTTGGCCCACCTAGTCTGCCCATTTCCCTACCTAACGGATAAGCTACAGATCCTAGTTAACCAACTGCCTACTTCCTCCTACCCCCCCACTAGAATTGCCCTATGTCTGTCCCATGCATTCTTGAATTTCCCCACTGTTTTTGACTCTACGACCTCCTCAGGAAGGCTGTTCCATGCATCTACAACCCCTCTCTGTGAAGAAATACTTCCTCACATTGCCTGTGAGCCGTCCCCCCTCTATCTTCAAATTGTGCCCCCTTGTTCTTGCACGTCTCTTTTATTGAAAGATGCTACCCTCTTGGACTTTGTTGATTCCCTTGAGGTATTTGAAAGTTTCTATCATGTCCCCCTTCTCCCTCCTTTCCTCGAGGCTATGCATCTTAAGCTCCTTTAGTCTTTCTTCATATGTCTTCTAGTGCAGACCCTGCAACATTTTGGTTGCCCTCTCTAGACAGCCTCTGCCCTGTCTATGTCTTTGCTGAGATGGGGTCTCCAGAACTGTACACAGTACTCCAGATGTGGTCTTATCAACTGCCTGTACAGAGGGCCATCAACTTCCTGTTTTCTACTGGTGATGCCTCTACCTATGCATCCTGGTATCCCCCCAGCCCTCCTTACTGCCTTCTTACATTGCTGGCCCACCTTTAGGTCATCCGATATGACTACCCCCAGGTCCCTTTCCATTTTTGTTGTTGTCAGTATCTCACCCCCCATTGTGTACTCTTGCCCTCGGTTTTTGTTTCCCAGGTGCATTACTTTGCACTTCTTTGCATTGAATCTAAGCTGCCATACATTTGGCCATTCCTTCAACCTTGCCAAATCCCTTTTCATCCTTTCCACTCCACCTTCCGTATCAATCCTGTTGCAGATCTTTGTGTCATCTGCAAAGAGACATACCTTCCCCTCCAGTCCCTTCGCAATGTCACTTATAAAGACATTAAAAATGACTGACCCCAGTACTGAACCCAGCGGTACCCCACTACTAACCCTCCTTTCTTCACTGTGCACTCCATTTACTATTACCTGCTGTGTCCTGTTGTCCAGCCAGTGTTTCACCCAGACTACCACACTGGGACCCACTCCCAGGCTGGCTAATGTGTTTATTAAACTTTTGTGCGGGACTGTGTCAGATGCCTAGCTAAAGTCTAGGTAGGCCATGTCCACAGCCCTTCCCTGGTCTACTACTTTGGTCACCCAGTCAAACAAATCAATTAGATTTGTTTGACATGACCTTCCTGCTATGAATCCATGCTGTCTTGGGTCCTGGGCCCCACTGGCCTCTAGGTACTCAACAATTCTTTCCTTCAGAAGTGATTCCATCATTTTTACTACCACTGAGGTCAAACTGACAGGTCTGTAGTTTCCTGCCTCTGTCTTGCTCCCACTTTTGTGAAGGGGAATCACATCCGCCTTTCTCCAGTCCTCAGGTACCACATCATCCTCCCATGATTTCTTAAAAACTGTAGTCAGTGGTGTTACTAGTTCTTCCCTTAGTTCTTTTAGAATTCTGGGGTTAATCCCATCAGGCCCCATTGCTTTATCCACCTTCAGTTTTAAGTGCTGTTTTAGAACCTTTTATTCTGTGAAAGGATTAATATCAACCCCCCTATCCAGAGTGCTTCTATTGACTGGATTAGGTCTCACCCCCTGTTTTTCCATTGTGAATGCAGAGCAGAAATATTTGTTCTGTATCCCTGCTTTTTCACTGTTGCTCTCTGCCCAACCACCTTTCTCTTTATTCAGCCTCAATATCCCTGATTTCATCTTTCTTTGCTCCCTAATGTACCTATAAAAGGTTTTATTCCCCTTCTTAACTGACTTCACTATCTTTTCCTCAGTTTGGGCCTTTGCTATTCTGACTGCCTTCCCCACTTCCTTCTGCTTTAACTGGTACAGTTCTCTGTCCTGCTCCTTCTGTGTTTCCTTATACGTTCTGAATGCTATCTTTTTCTCCCTTACCTTCCCAGCCACTTCTTTTGAGAACCATAGTGGTTTTTTCTTTCATTTTGATTTGTTTATTTACTTCACACAAAGGCTTGTTGCCTCTGTGATGGCAGTTTTGATGTTTCCCCATTGTTGCTCCACCCCACCTTCTTGCCTGTTTGCTAGTGCTTTTCTGAGGCACTCTCCCATTTTGACAAAAATAGCCCTCCTGAAATCCAGTACCTTCACTTTTGTGTGACTTGAGTCTAAAGCTAAGTTTATCGTGAACCACACTGGTGGTCGTTTGTTCCAAGATGGATACGCATTTCAAGATCAGAGATCCTCTATTCTTCCTCATTTGAGAGTACCAGGTCTAAGATTGCTCCCTCCCAAGTGGGTTCCAAAAGTAGCTGTCTGAGGCATGCCCCCTGTAGGGCATCGAGAACGTCCCAGCTCTTGGATGTGGCTGCAGCAAAGGTGCTCCAGTTAACATCTGGCATATTCAGGTCCCTCATCAGCAATATCTCACTTTTCTCTGCCATCCCAAGTGAAAGCAGTTGAGTTGCCACAGGGTCAAGGGCAGGTCGATGTCTCCCCCCTCCTGCCGAGAAATGTTTAAATGAAAAAGACACCCAGAAACATCTCTGGAGAGGAACCTCAAGGGATCTCTTTTAGTCTTTTAAGAGACAGTCACTTCCAGAGTAGGAACTAGACAGAAAATGCATATTCTTGTTGAAGGAGAAGAGGGAAGCCACATTATGAGATGGCACGATGTGGTTGGAGGGGCAGATAACTGAGTCCCCAGTGCCTCCCCTCTATACTTCCTCAAGACCAGGTTGGAGAAAGAAGGTAAATCCAGACAAGACTATCTGGACTGAGAGGGGGCCCTGGAGACTCACAACAATGGGAAGCCTCCCTGTCTGTCTACCCAAGGGGAAAAAACCTGACCTCCAGAGGTATGGGGGTAGGAGGTGCTGGAGATGGACCGAGGTCCAACCGAGAGACAAACAGGGAGGAGGATTGTCCAGAGACTGAGGCCTGAGAGGGGAAGGTGAGTGGGGATTCAGTGATGAATGGTGAAGATACACAGAAAGATCAAGAATTATGGTATGTACGTAATTTTCATATCTTATCTGTGTCAGTCTTCACTATTCTTCACCGTTAGGTGATTATCAAGCCCCCCCAAAGGGGTCTCAGAACCTCCCTAAGGTACAACGTCCCTCAGTTTCCAGTGGGGGAAACACTAGAGGAGGGAACCCTAACAGGCCTGCTTTAGGCCTGAGGCTGGTCTGGGTGAGGTGAGGTTCTCCTAGCAGGTGAGGGAAGGTTCCCCTGAAGTTCTTGTCTCACCCTACAGGACAAGAAATGGATTCCCCAGAAGGAGGAGGCAGTGACCCTATGCCAGGCCAAGGGTGATAACCAGGAAAGATGAAGCCACGCCATCCGCCTGATGTAGATTGTTGTCCCTGCCAACCTGGAAGACACCACATTAGCATCGTAAGATGCCCTTGCTTGGTGTCTCGCAAGCTCCAGGCTCAGCACAGAGAGGGCAATGGCTTGTCTGGTCATCTCCGAGTCAGGCAAAGAGGCTAGGATCTGACCTAGCAGAGACCACAAGTGTCTATTATAGGCAGTATAATGGGCCTGATGAACAAAAAAGAAAACAGACCCACAACGTCTTTTTTTTTTAAACCTGAAAAAAAAAAAGGTCCCTCGTCCTTCCCACCAGCCCCCTCCCCCAACCCACACCCTTCCTCTGCGCACCCCACCTCCTGCATCCCCCCTCACCTGTACTTACCTCTGGAAGTCAGGAGCAGCGATCTTCTGTGGACTGGGAACACGCCTGCACTCTTCAAAAGCCGACCACAAACTGAAGAAAATCACAGTAAGCCCTATAATGGCAGTCAAGGGAGGGTTTCAACTTAGGTTGATATCTCAGCCACTTTTTGGAGTTATGGTGCCAAGTTTTCAACATGGGGTTCTTGGGACCCCACCTCATGAACACAGTCACTGTCATTTCATTTCTCTATCCCAAAAGCTGATTTTGTGGTTGCTGCACGGAATCATCTTTCGGGACCAATTAACAAAATGACAGTGCCACTGTTGATGAGGTGTGGTCCCAAAAAGCCCTTGTTGCAAATCTGGTGAAAAAACTCCAAAAAATGACTGCATTAAGAGCGTCCATTGCACAGTTTCTATACACGCTCATAACATCATCAGTTTTTAAGATTTTCACTCCAAATTTCTAACATTGCCATTTGTTCACGCCTCCTCATGAACAGTACTGCTGTTATTTTTCACATTCTTCCCAAAATGTGTTTTCGCCCCTGTGGTGCTGAATGGCACACTCGCTGTGTGAAATCACCTTTTGGGATTCAATAACGAAATCATACTACCACTGTTCATGAGGTGGAGTCCCAAAAAGCCCATGTTGAAAATTTGGAGCAAAAATACCAAAAAACACCGGGGGCATTAGGGTTTCCAACCATAACGTCCATCCTGTACAGACTGATAGGCATCAGGGGTGTGACTTGGGGTTGTCGGCCGTAATGCTCACCCCATTCCACCCCCACCCTGCATCCACTGACAAGCATCAAGGTGTGCCATGGGGCCTGTGGCCCTAATGTTCACCCCATTCTCCTATACTGCACCCATCTCAGCTTATTTCCTTATAGAATGGGCTGGGTGTAAGGGCAACAGACCTCAAGGCACACTGTGACACCAGTGGGTGTCTGCAGGGTGGGGTGAGGTGGAATGATGTGAGTATCATGGCTGATGACCCAAAGGCACCCCCCCAATGCCTGTCAGTCTCTGTAGTGTGAGAGTGGGGGTTGGCATTACTTCAATATTTCATTGCCATTCCTATTATGCATCTTTCTAACTCCTGCACTATCAATGCCAATACCAGCAAGCAAACATTTGGCCTTGACAAACGCTTGTTTTTCTAATGAAGTAAACCAGTGCTGGAAGAACATAAGAAATTTGTGTTGAGAGTGATGCCTTAAAATGCAAGCAGAGGAATATACAAAGAAAAATATGTGAGGCATGTATAACAGCAATACCAACAGCGAACTTTCAGCATTAAAAAATGCTTGTTTAATGTTTTGGGGCAAAATTTACTGCTAAGCTCACAGATGGAAAAAATGTGATGTGGACCCAAACAGGAAAAACACAGCTTGAAGCAATTTGCTTTACAAGGAGTTTAAAGCACCTAGTACAATTTTTAAAACCTATAGGTCCTGTCATTTTGTTGGGCTTGTCAAACATGCCAATCACTGACAGCCCAGAAGAAAAAAAATAGGTGTGGTTCCTAAGGTTAGTGGTTTGGTTCCCACCAGAAAACAGGAACTGCTCACTGAACTCTCTTTTCCCCCATATTTTTTTAAAGATGCCCAGTGTTAGTATAGAACAAGCACGTGTCAATACTGAACATCTGATGCTTCTTAAACAATTTCTTTTTTTAATTTTGACCCAAACATTTGAAGACACTTGTTTTAGGATTCACTTTATAGACATGACATGTACCATTTGTAGTATATTTGCCAAAATGTAATTTCATAACAGAGGTGTGAAAACACATCTTGTCCAGGATTTTATAAGTGGCACATGTCACATTTATGAGGTGGCATGGAAAAATGGCTATGTTGAAAGTTTGGAGTCAAAATATTTAAAATTAGCAAAGTTATGAATGAATGATGAAATAGTGTAATGTTCAGTCATAATGTGGGCATTTTGCCATATTTGTACACCACATTTTCAGCATAGCCATCCTATTACCCCACCTAATGAATCTGAAAGGTGAACATTTTCAAATCCCTGCCAAAACATCATTTTGCACCACCGAAATGTCATTCTGTGCCACAGGTATGAAAACACATTTTGGCCAGGATTTGAAAAATGACAGCTGTCACATTCCTGAGATGCTGTGAAGAAATGGCTATGTTGAAAATTTGGGGTCAAAATCTTGAAAATTACCAAAGTTATGAGCCTGCATTCACAAATGTCAATGTAGGCTCATACCTTTGTTTTTTAATATTTTTAAGCCAAATTTTTAACATAGAAACATAGAATTCGATGGCAGATAAGGACCACTTGGCCCACCTAGTCTACCCATTTCCCTACCTAACAGATAAGCTGCAGATCCTAGTTAACCAACAGCCTGCTTCCTCCTACTCCCCACTAGAATTGCCTTATCTCTGTCCCATGCATTCTTGAATTCCACCACTTTTTTTGACTCTACAGCCTCCTCAGGAAGGCTGTTCCATGCATCTACAACCCTCTCTGTAAAGAAATACTTCTCACATTACCTCTGAGCCGTCTCCCCTCTATCTTCAAATTGTGCCCCTTTGTTCTTGCACATCTCTTTTTCTGAAAGATGCTACCCTTTGGACTTTGTTGATTCCCTTGAGGTATTTGAAAGTTTCTGTCATGTCCCCACTCTCCCTCCTTTCCGCGAGGCTATACATCTTAAGCTCCTTTAGTCTTTCTTCATATGTCTTCTGGTGCAGACCCTGCACCATTTTGGTTGCCCTTATCTGAACAGCCTCCACCCTGTCTATGTTTTTGCTGAGATGGGGTCTCCAGAACTGTACACAGTACTCCAGATGTGGTCTCACCAACTGTCTGTATAGAGGGCCAACAACTTCCTGTTTTCTACTGGTGATACCTCTCCCTATGCATCCCAGTATCCCCCAGCCCTACTTACTGCCTTCTCACATTGCTAGCCCACCTTTGGGTCATCTGATATGACTACTCCAGGTCCCTTTCCATTTTTTTTGTCGTCAGTATCTCACCCCCCATTCTGTATTCTTCCCCTGGGTTTTTGTTTCCTTCCAAGGTGCATTATTTTGCACTTCTTTGCGTTGAATCTAAGCTGCCATACATTTGACCATTCCTCCAACCTTGCAAAGTTCCTTTTCACCCTTTCCACCCCACCTTGCGTATCAATCCTGTTGCAGATCTTTGTGTCATCTGCAAAGAGACATAGTTTCCCTTCCAGTCCCTCTGCAATGTCACTTATAAAGACATTAACAAGCATTTGTCAATGCCGAACGTTCGCTTGCAGGTATTTGCAGTGGTATTTGGCACTTGGACATGGCTTAACAAAATCAGTGACAAAGAAGTGCAAGCATTTGTCAATGCTGAATGTTGCTTGCTTCTATGTGCTGTTTAGGCATTTGGAAGTCATTGGAGTGCAAATATTGAAAATTTACGAACTTACGAGCATGCGTAGGAACTGTGCAATGCATGCTCGTAAAACAGTCATTTTAAGGAATTTTTTCACCAAATTTTCAACATAGCCATTTTAAGACCTCTGCTCATGAACAGTGTCACTGTGATTTTCTTAATGTGTCCCATACATTGAGTTCAAGATAACCAACTGGCGCCCATTGTGCGCCATGGGCGGAAAACACGCTTTGGGCAGGATGTGAAAATGACAGCTGTACTGCTCATAAGGAGGTGTGGTAAAATGTCAATATTGAAAATCTGGAGTGAAAATATTGAAAATTCGCAAACTTACGAGTGTGCATAGGAACTGCGCAACGCACACTCATAAAACAGTCATTTTTAGGAATTTTTTCACCAAATTTTCAACATAGCCATTTTAAGATCTCTGCTCAGGAACATTGACACTGTGATTTTCTTAATGTGTCCCATACATTTAGTTCGCACACCGACTGTGCCATTGTGCACTACATGGGCGGAAACACGTTTTGGGCAAGATGTGAAAAATGACAGCTGCACTGCTCAGAAGGAGGTGTGGTAAAATGGCAATATTGAAAATCTGGAGTGAAAATATTGAAAATTCGCAAACTTACGAGTGTGCATAGGAACTGCGCAACGCACACTCGTAAAACAGTCATTTTAAGGAATTTTTCACCAAATTTTCAACATAGCCATTTTAAGACCTCTGCTCATGAACAGTGTCACTGTGATTTTCCTAATGTGTCCTATACATTGATTTCGCACACCGACTGCGCCATTGTGCGCTACATGGGCGGAAACACGTTTTGGGCAGGATGTGAAAAATGACAGCTGTACTGCTCATAAGGAGGTGTGGTAAAATGGCAGTGTTGAAAATCTGGAGTGAAAATATTGAAAATTCATGAATTTACGAGCGTGCGTAGGAATTGCGCAACGCACACTCGTAAAACAGTCATTTTTAGGAATTTTTTCACCAAATTTTCAACATAGGTATTTTGAGACCTCTGCTCATGAACATTGACACTGTGATTTTCTTAATGTGTCCCATACATTGATTTTGCACACTGACTGCGCCATTGTGAGCTACATGGGCGGAAACACGTTTTGGGCGAGCTGTGAAAAATGACAGCTGTACTTCTCATAAGAAGGTGTGGTAAAATGGCAATGTTGAAAATCTGGAGTGAAAATATTGAAAATATGTGAACTTATGAGCCTGCGTAGAAACTGCTCAATGCGCGCTCGTAAAACGGTCATTTTTAGGAATTTTTCCACCAAATTTTCAAAATAGGCTTTTTGAGAGCCCACCTTATAAACGCTGGCACTGTCATTTCATTAATTGGGCTTGAAAGGTGATTTCGTGCAGTGACTGCGAAATCACCCTTCGGGCCCGAATAACGCCATGACAGTGACAGAATTCATGAGAAGGGGTCCCAAAAACCCCATGTTAAAAATTTGGTGCAAAAATTCCCAAAAACACCTAAGATATGCAACAAAGTTGAAAAAAACCCATCTAGCTCATTATACAGGTTACCGGCATTTCCTCAGTTTGCGGCCGGCTTTGAAAAGTGCAGACATGTTCCCAGTCCAGCGATGATTGTCACGCCGAGCTCCAGAGGTAAGTATGGGGTGAGGGGGGGTGTGGGGAGGCAGGGTGCGCAGTGGGTGGGTGCGGGTTGTGGGATGGGGCGGGGAGACTGCGTGGGACTGTTTTTAATTTACAGGTTATTTTTTTTTTTAAATTGATGACGCGGGATGTTTGCTACACTGGGGTGGGCTCCCAGCTTGGCAGAAGGATGGCTGGGGACGTGGAGCCGATGGGGATTGGGCACCCTGTCGTCAGGCGACACGGGACGTTTGCCACGCTGGGGTGGGCTCCTAGCGTGGCAGCAGGGAAAGCTGTTTGGGGGGAGGTGGAGCCGACGGGGGATTGGGCACCCCCATCGGCAGACGATGCAGGATGTTTGCCATGCTGGGGTGGGCTCCCCCAGCGTGGCACCAAAGATTTGGGGGGGGGCGTGACACGCTGCCAGCACACAGCGGTGGTATTCTTTGAAGAGAAGACCACCGCTGTCATACACAGCATCGCATCGATTGGTGCAGGACCGCCATGCCTGCTCAACGGAGCAGGGGATTGCACAGGACAGGCACACCTCCAAAGTGTCCCATTCTCCCAAGATGTTCCTTGCGCATGCGCGCAAGCGAACGTAAAAAGGCCCAGCCCCAGTACTGAACCCTGTGGTACCCCACTAGTAACCCCCCTTTCTTCACTGTGGACTCCATGTACTATTAACCGCTGTGTCTTCTTATTACTCCACCTCATTTATTTATTTATTTATTTGCTTTTGTTAACCAGGTAAGCACACTAGACAGCCAAGTGCCTATTTTCAGGTGGACCTGGGAGGGTTACAGGTCAAATGAGCACAAGTACAGTAAGGAAGTCAATGCAGCATACAGAGAATAACAAGCAACACGGGGATTACATCAGGTAGTTGACGGCATTAGATAACTAAATGGCACAAGAACAATACAGTAATGGTACATACAGGGACATTAGGTTGTTAACAGTATTTGACAACTAAATGGCACAAAACATTACAGTGAGGATCTGAACAGTAAGGAATTCTAGGAAAGCTTACAGAGAATAAACGGGCTTCATAGGGACAACATTAGGTAGCCTGACAGTATCTAAGAACTATATGGGACATGATCAATGCAGTAAAAGTACATACAGGGTGGGATTGAGTATGCATAACAGATCAGACCCGGGAAAAAGGGACTGGGAGTAAGTGCATGAGGGGGGAGGGTACACAGTGGCTAGTCAGGTACTAGTTACTAAGCAAGGTGCAAGAGGATAAGTGCAGATTGGTGCTAAGGCGCCCACCCTAAGAATTAGCCTGGGTGGAATAAGTGGGCTATGCTAGAAGGCTACGAGGTGCAGTGACATGCTGAAGAAGGTTTTAAAAAGTTCCAGAGGGAGGCCTTAAAGCTGGGATGGGAGGGGGACAATGAACATGTCAGAAAAACAAGGGCAGAGAAACTTTTCAACTCCCAAAAGGTGATTTCACACAGTGACCACAAAATATCCTTTTGGAACAGATTTGCCTAACTTCTCTGCCATTGCTCATGAGGTGGGGTCCCAAAAAATGGCATGTTATAACTTTTGGGTAAAAATATTCAGAAATGGCCAAGCTATGCCACTAAGTTCAAAACCCCATTGTAATACATTGAACCGCATATCTGATTTCCTCAGTTCACAGTCTGGCTTTGAAGAGTGAAAATGTGTCTGTGGTCCAGAAAGGCATTGAACCCCCGGTGGGCAAGTAAAGGGCTTTGGGGTGGGGGTGGTGCTGAGTGAAAGGGTCGGTGGGGGGACTACTGGCGCAACAGACAGCATTGGACGGTTTTCAATCTTACTATATATGGTTTTTAAAGAGACACTGTCAGCTTTTTTTTTTTCAATTTTCAAACTGGCTGGTAGCAGTAGTCCTATTGACATTAAGTATATCTAGCAAAATGCCTAAAATGCCTAAATGCCTCAAGATTTGTTACATACTGCCATTTCTCTGTTTTTAAGGGGTTAAATTCAATTTATAAAATGGCAAGAAAAAATCTAGTTGCTTTCTCATACTTTCTGAAGCAACCTGCTCCAAAAGCCACTGGCTGAGGCTCACTCATACCCATAAGTGGCATTCCACAATGAGCTGTGGGTAAGCTTGCTCATGGAGAAATTTAAATAAAGTGCCTGATGGTATGGTTACTGATCTTTGCAAACATAGTTTGTTTTGAAAATAAGTGCTCTAACTTTGTAAACTTAGTTTTTAAAAGTTGAAACCATTGCTTCAGGCATGCTGTGGTAGTGTTGGGATAGTAGACAAAACACAACTCCAGAAGTGTTGGAAGGAACTCAGACGTCCAAGTATTTATTTAAAGCAACCAAATATTGTCTAAAATAACAACGAACTTCTAATGACAAAAAAAAGACAAAATTCCAAAAATTCATATAGATACAGCTCCAGAAAACAGCTAGAGCAGTGTTGCTGTCTGTAAGACCAACACAAGACTGACTTTAATTGACTTTTGAGCTCATCTTATAGGAAGAAGTGGTCGTGTGACTCGAAACCCCTCCCCTGGGTTCAACAGAGAACAAATCTTTTGTTTAAATTAGATTTCTTTTTCTCTTACATACATCAGATATATTCAGATATTTTATAAAATCATATCTATTACCCTAAATTCAGTTTTTACAACACAAGAAGCTAGTTTCATATTTTAAACTCCTCCCACATTAGAATAGGTTATAAATATGAACACAAAGGGGCCGGCCGGCTCTTAGAAAGAATGGAAGAAGAAGGAGGAGCAGGAAGGAGAAAGGGAGCGAGCTGAAATAGTTCAAGAAAACAAACAATTACTTTTTAAACATAACTTAAATGAACTCAGAGTTTTAACTCCGACTATCCATAGGTTTTTAGCTCTTTACAATTTTATACATATGTTCTTTAAACACTCAAATTAATCTCTAGTTTTTATTTAACAACATGGGCTTAAACAGTCCTGTTTCGGGAATAAATTGTCCCTTCGTTTAATTTTTTGCTTCGTTTAACTAAAAATGCAAGACTCATTATGGCAACTTAATAACAAAAGGATGGGAGCTGAACTTCGCTCAGCAAAACGCCAACTTTTACATACCGCGAGTGGCGCAACAGTAGAAGCGGAGTTCCAATTTGGATGTGAGCCTATTTTCAACGCTTTGGACCCAGAGTTTCTTAACACAGGAACAAAAAATGTCCTTGTTCCTCAGTCCTAATGCTGCAAGAGAAAAGACTATCCTCACGCACATTCGAGTGGGACAGCGCACCAGCTGCGAACAGAGTTACTTTAAATAAATGGGGAAATTCATTACTGGAGATTCCTCCTCGAACCTACGCATGTTGGGGAGAAAAACTCGGTAAAACTTAAGTATTTAAAACTTATGTCTCTTTGCAAAATGGAAACAGGAAAACCTGAAGCTCATACAATACTCGATACCTTGTAGTATTTAAAGAACGAAAAGGAAAGGGGGAATGCTTTGAGTTCAGGAGTTAGCGTAATGAACTAAAACAATATAACTTTACGGAAGAAAAATGTGACGTGTAGGTGGCCAATCTACACATCATACTTAGGACAACAAAATGAGAAAAAAACAAGGGTTTTTTTAGAGCTGTTGCGCAACAGACTTATATATAAAAAAAAAAATCCAAAATATTGTAGATTATTTGCCTTAAACATAATACAGATTGCCAGCTCCTGAAGACAAGCGAGTGCAGGGAAAACCCCTCCCTTTGACACATGCACAGTAGCTCTAAGGCAAATCCACATGCCTGGAATCACAGCATCAACTTTCAAAAGCAAGGTTTACAAGGTTAGAGTGCTCATTTATAAAGTGGGCTTAGTTTATAATGATCAATACAGTTCATACTATCAGGGACAGTATTCATAAACTTGGCCATGAAAGAGGTTACCTGTGGCTCGTGCAGTATGCCACTTGTGAATGTGCTGGAGCCTTGGCCTGCAGTCACTAGAGTGGGAGAAAGTGTAAATCGAATGCTACCCCTAAAAACAGAATAATGGCAATATGCAAGTTAGAAACATAGACTTTGATGGCAGATAAGGACCGTTTGGCCCACCTAGTCTGCCCATTTCGCAACCTACTGGATAAGCTGCAGATCCTAGTTAACCAACAGCCTATTTCTTTCTACCCCCCCCCACAAGAATTGCCTTATGTCTGTCCCATGCATTCTTGAAATCCCCTACAGTTTTTGACATCACAAACTCCTCAGGAAGGCCATTCCATGCGTCCACACCCTTTCTGTGAAAAAATACTTCCTCGCATTGCCACTGAGCCGTCCCCCCTCTATCTTCAAATTGTGTCTCCTTGTTCTTACACATCTCTTTTTCTGAAAGATGCTACCCTCTTGGACTTTGTTGATTCCCTTGAACTACTTGAAAGTTTCTATCATGTACCCCCTCTCCCTCCTTTCCTCAAGGGTATACATATTAAGCTCCTTTAGTCTCTATTCATATGGCTTCTGTTGCAGACTCTGCACCATTTTAGTTGCCCTCCTCTGGGCTACCTCCATCCTGTCTATGTCCTTGCAGAGATGGGGTCCCCAGAACTGCTCACAGTACTCCAAATGGGGTCTCACCAACTGTCTGTACAGAGGGATAACAATATTCTGTTTTGTACAGGTGATGCCTCTCCCTATACATTTCCGTATCCCCCCAGCCATCCCTACTGCCTTCTCACATTGCTTGCTAACCTTAAGGTCATCTGATATGATTACCCCCAGGTCCCTTTCCTTTTTTGTTGTTGTTACTACCTCCCCCCCACCATTGTGTATTCTTCCCCTGGGTTCTTGTTTCCCAGGTGCATTATTTTGCACTTCTTTGCATTGAATCCTAGCTGCCATACTTCTGACCATTCCTCCAACCTTGCCAAGTCCTTTCTCATCCTTTCCACACCTCCTTGTGTATCAACCTTGTTGCAGATCTTTGTGTCATCTGCAAAAGGCATACTTTTCTTCCAGTCCCTCTGCAATGTCACTGATGAAGACATAAAGGACTGGACCATTACTGAACTCTCAGTGGTACACCACTAGTAACCCTTCTTCTTCAGATGGACTCATTTACAATTACCTTCTGTGTCCTGTTGTGCAGCCAATGTTTTACCAGGCTACCACCCTGGGACCCACTCCAGGCTGGTTAATTTGACAATTAATCTTTTGTGTGGGACTGTGTCAAATGCCTTGCCAAAGTCTAGGTAGGCCATGTCCACAGCCCTCCCTGGTCTACTTTGGTCATCCAGACAAAGAAATCTATTAATTTGTCTGACATGACCTTCCATATCAGCCCATGCTGCCTTGGGTCCTGTGCCTCACTGGCCTCTAGGTACTCAACTATTCTTTCCTTCAGAAGTGACTCCATCACTTTCCCTACCACAGAGGTCAGACTGACAGGTCTGTAGTTTCCTGCCTCTGTCTTGGTCCCACTTTGTGAAGGAGAATCACATCCGCCTTCCTCAAGTCCTCAGTACCACACCATCCTCCCATGATTTATTAAAAAGAGTAGCCAGTGGTTTCCTAGTTCCTCCCTTAATTCTTTTAGAATTCTGAGGTGAATTCCATCAGGACCCATTGCTTTGTCCACCTTCAGTTTTAGGAGTTCTTGCAGAACCCTTTCTTCTGTGAAAGGACTGGGATCGACCCCCTATCAAGAGTGCTTCTGTTAATTGGATTAGGCACTTCCCCCTCCTCTTTTGTGAATACTGAGCAGAAATATTCATTCAGTATTCCTGCTTTTTCACTGTCCCCCTCTGCCCACCCACCGTTTATTCTATTCAGCCTCACTATCCCTCCCTTTGTCTTTTCTACGCTCTGATGTACCTATAAAGGTTTTATCCCCTTCTAACTGAGTTGGCTATCTTTTCCTCAGTTTGGGCCTTTGCTATTCTGACTTCCCTCCTGCTTCTTTCTGCCTTAACTGGTACAGCTCTCTGTCCTGCTCCTTCTGTGTTTCCTTATACTTCTGGAATGCTATCTTTTCTTCCTGACTTTCACAGCCACCTCTCTTGAGAACCATAGTGGCTTTTTTTTCATTTTGATTTGTTTATTTGCTTCACACAAAGGCTTGTTGCCTCTGTGATGGCAGTTTTGATAATTCCCATTGTTGCTCCACACCTCCTTCTAGCCTGTTTGCTAGTGCTTTTCTGAGGCACTCTCCCATTCTTGCCAAAGTCAGCCCTCCTAAAGTCCAGTACCCTCACTTTTGTATGGCTTGACTCTGTAGCTGAGTTTAATGTGAACCACACTGTTTGATGGTCACTTGTCCCCAGATGGCAACCCACTTCTAGATCTGAGATCCTCTCCTGCCCCCGCTTTGAGAGTACGGGGTCTAAGATTGCTCCCTCACGAGTGGGTTCCGAAACTAGCTGTCTAATGCCTGCCACCTGTAGGGCATCAAGAATGGCCCTGCTCTTGGATGTTGCTGCAGCAAATGTGCTCCAGTTAACATCTGGCATATTTAGGTCTCCCATCAACAGTATCTCCCCTTTCTCTGCCATTCTAAGAATGCCTTCCATCATATCCTTGTCCATTCCTTCCCCCTGACATGGGGGTCTGTACACAACCCCTGTGCAGATTGTGGTGCCCTTTCCAGTCTCCAAGGTGACCCACAGTGCCTCCTCTCCTCCCTGCTTACTGTTTTGTTCAGTTGCTTTTATCCCTTCCTTTACATAGAGAGCTACTCCTCCCCCTCTTCTCCCCTGCCTGTCTCTTCTGTAGGTTATGTACCCTGGTATGTTAACATCCCAGTCATGGTTCTCTGTGTACCATGTTTCTGTGACTGCTACGTATATCCAGGCATCCTCTTCCATTAAGGCCACCAGCTCAGGGAGCTTGTTGCCCAGACTACAGGCATTGGTACTCATTACCCTCCATTTCCTGATGGCCTTCCCCTTTGCCCCATCTCTGTCCTTCTTGCCTTGTCACTTTCTCCATTTACCCCTGCCCTTCTCCCTATCGACACCTCCATGTTGGTGTTTCACACTTACTACCGTGATTGTTTGGGGCTAGGATTTTCCTGCTCCTTTCCGTGCTCCTCCTTGGCTAGTTTAAAGCTTGCCAATGAAGCATTTAAACCTATCACCTAGGATCCTGGTTCCCCTCCCGGACAGATGCAGCCCATCATGCCAGTATAGGCTTGCATCACTCCAGGGACCCCAGTCCCCAATGAAGCTAAATCCCTGAGCTCCACACCAGTTTTTCAACCACTGATTGAATCCCATGGCACGGAACACGCTAGCCTCTCCTATGCCATAGATGGGTAGCACCTCCTGAAGGTTACCGTGCGCTGCTGTGACCAAGGCCCTCCCCAATTCCACAAACTCTTCCTGCACTTCTCTAATCCCTTTCTTAGCTAGATCATTTGTCCCTAAGTGGACAATGACATCCAGCTCCCTCCCCTGTGCAGCTGCTCTGGCAATCCTGAGGATTTGCTCCCTGTCCCTCCAAGCCATGGCACCAGGCAGGCACCTTACCTCCCTCTCCCCTTCCTTGCCCAGTTCTACCTTCCTAACAATGGAGTCCCCCACCAGGAGTTGTTTCCTTCCCCTGCAGGGTCCCCTGCCACCCTCCTGTGGGTCTCCTTTGTGGAGGTTCCCAGCATCCTCCTTGGTCTCCACTGTAGGTGCCTCCATAGAGGAACCACACTTTGCCAGAATGGCATAGGAATTATGGAGAGATACAACTGGAGGGATGTGCCTTTGTTCCACCACCCTCACCCTCCCTGAGCCCACTGTGGTCCAACCGCTCCTCTTTCTTGGCAACCTCTGAGGCAACGGCAGTGGCACTGGTGGTCCCTGGATGGAAGAGGAGGTCCCACAAATCCTGGCCAACTCAGCCTGGAGATGAGCAACCTCCTCCCTCAGCCCAGAGAGGTGCCTGCAGATGGGACAACACCGCATCCTCCAGAACATCTCCCGGAAGACTGCTGCTCCACAGCCACTGCACTGCACCACTCCAATCATGTCTTATTTCTGGCCCCTTAACTGTTTGCAATCCTTACTCTTTCCTCTTTTTTCTCTCTCTCCTTACTTTCTGCCTATATGCCTTTAAGCTCCTGATTGTCCTGTTCTGAGACAAGAATATCCTATATTTCTCAGTAGACCGCTTACTTGTTCAGAGGCAGACCTCCAGCAGCTAGAGGGGCCGGAGAGCTACTCTTGCCCTTCTAGGATGGTGGGTCCTTGGTGGTTCTGTGATCACTCACTTCCTGCCCCTAAACAGGAAGTTCCTGTTGTCAGTCAAATCCTGTGCCTATAAAAATAGAACTAGCTTTGGGTGGGGGTTGAAGGAAGGAGAGCAATATAGTCCCAGTAGAGAAGTTCAGTCACACAGCAGTCCTTTCTCCTGGAGTCTTCTGCCAAGCTATTAGCAGAATCTTTCTAAGGCAGTCTTTAAATGTAGCTTCCTTCTAGCTAGCCACTCCCCTACTTACCAGATCTTTCTACAAGTAATTTAAACCTCACAACAGTTAAGTCCTTTCAGTCACCTGAGATTTACACCTAGATGACTTTTCAGTTACCCATTCAGTTCAGTTAACTCAAACATACACTTTTTTGTTTTGTTTTGTATGTTAGTTTTTACCCTAAATTAAAGGTCTAAATACAAAGTTCTTCTACTTTAGTCCCAGCAGAAGTTCAGTCACACAGCAATCCTTTCTCCTGGAGTCTTCTGCAAGCTATTAGCAGAATCTTTCTAAGGCAGTCTTTAAATGTAGCTTCCTTCTAGCTAAGCCACTCCCCCTACTTACCAGATCTTTCTACAAGTAATTTAAACCTCACAATAGTTAAGTCCTTTCAGTCACCTGAGATTTACACCTGGATGACTTTTCAGTTACCCATTCAGTTCAGTTTACCCAAACACACACTTTTTTTTTGTTTTGTATGTTAGTTTTTTTACCCTAAATTAAAGGTCTAAATACAAAAGTTCTTCTACTTTAGTCCCAGCAGAGAAGTTCAGTCACACAGCAGTCCTTTCTCCTGGAGTCTTCTGCCAAGCTATTTAAGCACCTGATTGTCCTGTTCTGAGACAAGAATATCCTATATTTCTCAGTAGACCCCTTACTTGCTCAGAGGCAGACCTCCAGCAGCTAGAGGGGGCTGGAGAGCTACTCTTGCCCTTCTAGGATGGTGGGTCTTTGGTGGCTCTGTGATCACTCACTTCCTGCTCCCAAACAGGAAGTTCCTGTTGTCAGTCAAATCCTGTGCCTATAAAAGTAGAACTGGCTTTGACTGGGGGGGGGAGGAGGGCAATATAGTCTCAGCAGAGAAGTCCAGTCACACAACAGTCCTTTCTCCTGGTGTCTTCTGCCAAGCTATTAGCAGAATCTTTCTAAGGCAGTCTTTAAATGTAGCTTCCTTCTAGCTAGGCCACTCCCCCTACTTACTAGATCTTTCTACAAGTAATTTAAACCTCACAGCTATTAAGTCCTTTCAATCACCAGAGATTTACACCAAGATAACTGTTCAGATAACCATTCAGTTCAGTTAACTCGGACAAACACACACTTTTTTTTTTTGTTTTGTTTGTTAGTTTTTTTTTTTTACCCTAAATTAAATGTCCAAGTACAAGAGTTCTTCTTTAGTCCCAGCAGAAAAGTCCAGTCACACAGCAGTCCCTTCTCCTGGTGTCTTCTGCCAAGCTAATTACATCGTAATAATAAAAAATAGTAAAGAAAGGAAATAATTTAGAAGCCACCCTCCAGGAATCTCTCACAATACCGGAAACAGGTGTGATCAAAGATGTTATAAGGCACTCTCACTGCTCATATTATTTCCACTAAACAAGCAAAGGAAAAAGAAAAAATATAATTGCAGTCAGCAGAGGTCCTGTCAAGCTATAAATATTTCCAAATACTATATAAACAACAGGATACAAATATCGGATAACCGCTTAAGCGTCAGTAGAAGCAGCAAACAATATAAGTCAGTTTTCAAAATCACGGACTTCAAATTCCAACTCCGATTCGAATCGCAGAAAGGCCACTAGCAGGCCACAGGTTCCAATCAGCCCAGAAAGTCAGTGGCCCACTACTTCAACTCCAGGAGGAGTCGGCCCCCCAGCTGGCTACCCCAGGAGTCTAGAGGAAGGGGAGTAAAGTACAAGCCCACCAGCCTACCCCACTCCCCACCTCTGTGTGTGAGACACTGACCCCGAGGTCCCCCAGGAACCCTGCAAGCCCAGCTATTAAAGCCCAGGAATGTCAATCTCAGGAAATAGCGTTCAGTCCACCAAAAATGTCACTAAAACTTCATATCCACTTATCTTAAAAGCTCTTCCAGATGACTCCACCGGATCACTGCTCCCCACGATCCACTGGCCACGCACAAATATAATCCAGGGATATTCCAAAGAACACAGCCGCTGGATTCAAATCCACATACAGGGTAACAATTCCAGACTGTAGCTTGCTTAAGTTCGGCTAAAAGCCATAAAAACCAACCGGTCCACTTCCTGTATGAATAAAAACGAATGGAAAACAGTGATAGTGGCAAAAAACTCAGTCCACATACAAGAGCTCAATCCAGGCACCGAGATCGAGTAAACGGAGACTCCAAAAAGCTTCTCTAAAACATCACCAAGTCTCTCCATCAGAACGTCACAGCTCTTCACAGTTCTCCAGATATTCATGCAGCACACTAGGTCCCAGCCCGTGGAACAAAACAAAACCGGGCCAAACCGAAAGCGGAAAATGGGGCATAAGCAAACCAAATATGCTAACACAAGATAAAGGCGGGTAGCAGTGGCGATAAAATGACAAACGTAAAACCCTCTACAAAGTTACGAAAAGCAGCAAGAAATAAACGAGAAGATAAAATGGGCAAGTCGAAACATATAAAAACAAAAACAGAGCAGAACGAAGTGGCTAGCCCAGCGTGGCCGCCATCCAGGCTAGACGGGAGGGTTAGGCTCAGGGGTAATGTGAGGCAGTACTTTTTCACAGAAAGAGTAATGGATGCTTGGGAAAAGCCTCCCTGTGGATGTGGTAGGGGCATTCAAAAAGGCATGGGATAGACATAAGAGTACTCTCGCAGTAGGGAAGACAGGGTAAGTCGCAGATCAACTAAGGTCTGTAGTATTGCATTAGGTAGGGAAAACGGGCAGACTAGGTGGGTCACACGGTCCTTATCTGCCATCACCTTCTATGATTCTATGAGGCTAAATCTGCCCTAACCACTGTCAATATTGGTGTACCTCAAAGCTCCATCCTGGGTCTGCTACTCTTTTCCATCTTCATTAATGATTTAATGATGCCCCCAAAGTTCCATCCTTCTGTGGCACCCTCCTATATGTCAATGACATGGTACTTTGCACCACTTCCAGAAGTTTATCTGAAATCATCTCTAAGTTGAATACTGATTTTGGAAGAATTCAGACCTAGCTTACACAAAATCACCTTGTTCTAAACTCTAGCAAGACCCAGGCCATGATCTTTGGGTCTTCTCCTAAACTAAGGGCTTGTCCGCAATGGCTTAGCCATTCACTTTTCAGATGGCTCCCTTCTCTCTACTGCTAACTCATTCCAATAACTAGGCCTTACCCTAAATTCTGCCCTTGATTTTATACTGCACATCTCGAACATCTGTAAATCTGTGAATACTAAGCTAGGGCTCGTCTATAGAATAAAATACACTACCAGGTTTGCAGCTGCCCAAAGAATCCTGCTACCCAGCCTTAAATACAGTCTCACCTCCTTCAGTGCTTCCAGTCTAGACAAATGGAATGTCTCCTATAACATCTGCCGATTTGCCTTATCCACGTCTAGGTTAACAGTATAGCGCAGTGGTCTAAGGCTCTGAGCGCAGTGGTCTAAGGCTCTGAGCTTCAAATCTGGTGACATCCAGCAGACCATACCTGGGTTTGAATCCCACAGCTTCCACTTGCATACTGTGTGACCCTGAGCAAGTCACTTAACCTCCTTGTGCTCCCAGGTCGCTCCTGTAAAAAAGCTTTCAGCTTAGTGTGCTATACCTGGTTAAACAACTAAATAAATAAAAAAAAAAACACACCGCTGCACTCTATACTCTAAATGTGGTTGGTTATCCCCTTCCTCTTGTTGCCTATTTGCACTCAGTTGTATGAATGATAACATTATTAGATCTTCCAATCTGCTGCCCTTGTGGCCATGATGACTCCCCAGGATCAGTCCTACCCTTTGCAATCCTGTGACTAATCACTTCTGGCTGTACTCAGATGCTCTTCTAAATGGATGAGCAGGCGTTCACCATTTTGGCCCCTAGAATTTGGAATGCCCTATCACCTCACCTTTGAGCCTCCCAGTCCCACTACAGTTTTAAGAAAGCACGCTACAGATTCTTAAGCTCCACAGATATTTGTTCTTGAACCTGACTCCCAATGATCTTTTGTTCAGTTCGCACTCTTTGTTTGCTTGGCTGTATCTGCTTTGATTTTCTCTTAGAAACATAGAATTTGACAGCAGATAAGGACTGCTTGGCCCACCCAGTCTGCCCATTTCCCTACCTACTGGATAAGCTACAGATCCTAGTTAACCAGCAGCCTACTTCTTCTTACCCCCACCCCCCAGAATTGCCTTATGACTGTCCCATGCATGCTTGAATTCCACCACTGATTTTGACTCCACAACCTCCTCCGGAAGGCCGTTCCATGCATCCACAACCCTCTCTGTGAAAAATACTTCCTTAAATTACCTCTTGAGCTGCCCCTCTATCTTTCAAATTGTGCCTCTTGTTCTGCACACCTCTTTTGAAAGATGCTACCCTCTTGGACTTTGTTGATTCCCTGAGGTACTTGAAAGTTTCTATCATGACCCCTTCTCCTCCTTTCCTCGAGGCTATACATATTAAGCTCCTTAAGTCTCTCTTCATATGTCTTCTGGTGCAGACCCTGAACCATTTTAGTTGCCCTCCTCTGGACAGCTTCCATCCTGTCTATGTCTTTGCGGAGATTGGGTCTCCAGAACTGCACACAGTGCTCCAGATGGGGTCTCACCAGCTGTCTGTACAGAGGGATAATAACTTCCTGTTTTCTACTGGTGATGCCTCTCCCTATGCACCCCAGTAACCCCCAGCCCTCCTTGCTGCCCTCTCACATTGCTTGCCCACCTTTAGGTCATCTGATATGACTACCCCAGGTCCCTTTCCATTTTGTTGTTGTTAGTATCTCACCCCCATTGTGTACTCTTCCCTGGGTTTTGTTTCCCAGGTGCATACCTGCACTTCTTAGCATTGAATCTAAGCTGCCATACATTTGACCATTCCTCTAACCTTGCAAGTCCCTTCTCATCCCTTCCACCCACCCTGTGCATCAACTCTGTTGCAGATCTTAGTGTCATCTGCAAAGAGACATACTTTTCCTTCAGTCCTTCCGCAATGTACGCTTATAAAGACATTGAAGAGGACCGGTCCTAATACTGAACCCTGCGGTACCCCACTAGTAACCCTCCTTTCTTCTGAGTGACTCCATTTACTATTACTCTCTGTGTCCTATTCTCCAGCCAATTCTTTACCCAGGCTGTCATCTTGGACCCTCCCAGGCTGGCTAACTTATATTAATCTTTTGTGTGGGACTGTGTCAAATGCCTTGCTAAAGTCTAGGTAGGCCATGTCCACAGCCCTCCCTGATCTACTACTTTGGTCACCCAGTCAAAAATCTATCAGATTTGTCTGGCATGACCTTCCATGTGAATCCATGCTGCCTAGGGTCCTGTGCCCCTCTGGCCTCTAGATACTCGACAATTCTTTCCTTCAGAAGTGATTCCATCATTTTCCCTATCACTGAGGTTAAACTAACAGGTCTGTAGTTTCCTGCTTCTGCCTTGCTCCCACTTTTGTGAAGGGAATCACATCTGCCCTCCTCCAGTCCTCGGTACCACCCATCCTCCCATGATTTGTTAAAGGGTAGTCAGTGGTGTCACTAGTTCTACCCTTAGCTCTTTTAGAATTCTGGGATGAATCCCATCAGGCCCCATTGCTTTGTCCACCTTCAGTTTTAAGTTCTTTCAGAACCCTTTCTTCTGTAAATGGGCTGGTATCAACTTCTGTATCCAGAGTGCTACTACTGTTTGCTTTATGTACCTCCCCTCTTCATTTGTAAATACTGAGCAAAAATATTTGTTTAGTATCTCTGCCTTTCACAGTCTCCCTCTGCCCACCTCCCTCCCTTTATTAAGCCTCACTATCCCTCCCTTGGTCTTCCTTTGCTCCCTGATGTACCTATAAAAGGTTTTATCCCCCTTCTTAACTGAGTTGGCTATCTTTTCCTCGGTTTGGGCCTTTGCTGTTCTGACTGCCTTCCCAGCCTCCTTTTGCTTTAACTGATATAGTTATCTGTCCTGCTCCTTCAGCGATTCCTTGTACTTCCTGAATGCTTTCTTTTTCTCTTGAACCTTCACTGCCACTTCCTTTGAGAACCATAGTGGTTTCTTACATTGTCTTGTTTTGTTTATTTGCTTCACAAAAGGCTTGTTATCTCTGTGATGGCAGTTTTATTATTCCCATTGTTCTTCCACCCTCCTTCCTGCCCATTTGCTAGTGCATTCCTTAGGCACTCACCATTTTGTAACAAAGTCAGCCCTCCTAAAGTCTAGTACTTTTGTCTTTGGATGGCTTGACTCTATTGCTGTGTTTATTGTGAACCATACTGTTCGATGGTCGCTAGTTCCCAGATGGCTACCCACTTCTACATCTGTGATCCTCTCTCCATCTCCATTTGAGAGAAATCAAGTCTAATATTGCTCCCTCTTGAGTGGGCTCAATTACTAGTTGTCTAAGGCATGCCCCCTGTAGGGCATCTAGAATAACTGCACTCTTCGAAGTGGCAGCTGCAACTGCACTCCAGTTAACATCTGGCATATTCAGATCACCCATCAACAATCTCTCCCCTTTTTCTGCCATTCTAAGTATACTTTCTATCATTTCCCTGTCCATTTCCTCCCCCTGAGAAGGGAGTCTGTATACAACCCCTGTGCGTATTGTGGTGCCATTGTCTGTCTCCAAATTTACCCACAGTGCTTCTTCTCCTCCCTGTTTACCCTTTTGTTCTGTTGCTTTTATTCCTTCCCTTATGTAAAGACTACTCCTCCTCCTCTTTTCCCTCCTGTCCTCCTGTAGACAGTGTATCCTGGTATGTTTATGTCCCAGTCATGGTTTTGTGTGTACCATGTTTCTGTGACTGCCACGATATCAGATGTTCCTCCTCCATCAAGGCCACTAATTCAGGAAGCTTGTTACCCAGACTACAGGCATTAGTACTCATTGCTCTCCATTTTTGATGACTTTACCTTCTGTTGCAGCATCCCCACTGACCGTTCTACCTCAGTCTTTTCTCATTTAGTACCCTGTTTTGTAGGAAGAGGCTGGGATTTTCCTGCTGCTTGTCAGTGCCTCCCCTTTGACTAGTTTAAAAGCTTGCCAATGAAGCATTTAAACCGATTGCTCAAAAGACTTGTTCCTTCCTGGATAGATGCAGACCATCCTGCCAGTATAGGCTGGTGTCCTCAGGTGGAACCCCAGTCCCCAATGAAGCCAAACCCTGTGCTCCGCTCATTTTTTCAACCATTCATTAAACTGCATGGTGCCAATTACCCTCACCTCCCCATGCTTTTGACAGGCAGCACCTCTGAGAAGGATACTGTGTGTGCTTCTTGTCTTAGGTCCCTCCCCAACTCTGCAATGTCCTCCTGCACTGCTCTGATCTCATGATGAGCCAAGTCATGTGTCCCTAGGTGGACAATTACGTCCAGCTCGGAATCCCTTGCAGCTGTTCTCGTAATCCTGAGGATGCGCTTCCTGTCCCTCCAAGCCATGGCACCAGGCAGGCACCTTACTTCATTTTTCTAAGCTCCCCCCTAGTTCTATACCCCTAATAATTGAGTCCCCCACCAGGAGCTGCTTCCTTTCCCTGTGGTGTCCTCTGCCTCCTTCCTGTGGGCCTCCCTTGTGACAGTTATCATCAGTCTTCTCTGTAGGTGCATCCATAGGGGAGCTATGCTCCCCCAGAATGGTGTATGGATTGTGGAGTGAAACAATTGACTGGGTGTGCCTCAGTTCCACCCTCCTCACCCTCCCTGAGCCCACTGTGGTCCAACTGCTGTGCTTTCTCCGCAACCTCTGAGGTAGTGGTGGTGGCACTAGTGCTCCCTGGATGGGGGAGGTTCCCTTCCTACTGTCCAGTGTGGCCTGAGGGAAGGTTTCCTTACTTTTATCCAGTGCGGCCTGAAGACGGGCAACTTCCTCCCTCTTGAATTTTTATTGTAACTGACTTACAATGTCTATGGCTAGGTTTTTTCTTGATTGTTCACTAATGTTATTTGAACTCATAGGGTCAGTCTGTGTTCAATATTGTTCAGTAAAAGAAAGTCAGCACTCCTTATATAGTGTAGAATTTGTGTTTTACTATGCAAAATAATTTAATTTGCATTTACAGTACCTCTTTCTGAGTTCCAATTAAAGTCAGGTTCTAAGCCAAAAACACAGCCCAGCGCTTTGAGGTGCAATACCTCTTCATCAGGGCATCAGAACCTGGAACCTGACTTTAATTGGAACTCAGAAAGGAGTACTGTAAATGTAAATAAATTTATTTTGCACAGTAAAACACAAATTCTGCACTGATGCAATGAGTGCTGGCTTTCTTTTACTTATCATGGATTTTATTTTGCTAGCACCAAGTCTGTACTGTGAGTGCTACCTTTCTTTGGAGAGTCTTCGATATTGTCATGTTCTGTACCTGATTCTTTCCTGTACACTGTAATGTTTTTCTGCTGCCTTGATTGTCTACTGTCTTGCAACCTCCCAGGTTGTGCATGAAAACAGGCAGCTTACTGTGTAGTGCACCTACCCAGTTAACAAAAACTAAATAAATAATTATTGGTTCAGTTCCCAAAGTGAACCAGGAGAAGAAAAATGAAGATTTTCAAGCGGTAACCAAGGGAATTGGTACCGCTGAAAACAAAAACAAATAAAGGAAAATACAAAGAAAACAAGACTGAAATAAATAAAAAAAAACCAGAAATGTCAGCGATTTGAAGAGGGACTTCAGAGTGATGCTTCTTCTCAGGTGGAGAAATAAATCTGACATTAGAAGGCAGGGGAGAGCTTGACAACAGCAGAGTTTCGAATTTCATTCTAAGGTTCTCTAATTGGGCTGGCAGTATAGCCTACAGGTTAGAGTAAAGAGCTGTGAATGGGCTTGGTACATCCAGCAGACCAGACCTGGGTTTGATTCTCACAACCTCCACTTGCATATTGTGTGACTCTGAGCAAGTCACTTAACCACCCAGTGCTCCCAGGTCACCCCTGAAAACAGGAACTTGTGCCTAGTGGGCCTTACTCAGCTACCAAAGACTAAAAAATAATTAGCATGAAATTCTAGGCTCCAGGGCTGCTCAATCCAGAGGACTAATTACACTTGTCAAGCAATAGTGAGGGATTCCTAAGGTTTGAAAACCTTTTCTGTTTCCAAGCTTTCCTGGTAGTGAGTTTCCTTGAAACCTTAAACACCTTCAGGATGTCTTCTGAGGGATTTAGTCCAGAAAATTTGAACTCCTTAAGAACCATGCCCTCAGGTATAGGTTCCTGGGGTTCAGAAATGTTATTCTGCTAATGGGACAATGTTAACAGACTGTGACTGAATGTCATGCTGGTTGGCCTGGTACTCAATGCTCCTGGTCTTGTCCGACAAAAATCCAGTCTGGCCCAGTCTGGGGCTATCATAATCACTGATGCAGATTCCCTTCTGTTTCAAGAGTACTTTCTAAATGAGTGGGAATGGTGGGGAGGTAAACAGGAACTTCTGTGTCCAGTCCAGCACCTGGTCATTTTCTGGGATTGTTCCTCTGGTTTATGTTCTGCAATAAAACTGTGGGACCTGATAGTTCTCCCAAGATGCAAACAGGTCTATATTGGTAGTGTCACACCTTCTAAACACTGTAGCCAGTAACTACTGGTTTAAGGCCCATCTGTCACTTCCCTAGCTGATTCTGCTTAGTGAATATGCTAGGACATTGTTTTTGCCTGGCAGATGCATTGCAAATAAGTTTGTTTCTAAGGAATAAGCCAGGTCTCAGATACTCATTCTCTCTGCACACAGTTTTTAGGATCTTGTTCCTCCCTGCTTTTTTATGTACAACATTGTTGTGGTGTTGTCTGTCCTGATTTATACAGTCTGACCCTATAGCTGGGAGAAAGACTGCATTGCTAGCAATAATGCTCTGAGCTCAAGCAGGTTTATGTGTTCTAGTGACTCCTGTGGACTCCCTGTGCCATGCACTATGAGGTTCTGCAGGTAGGCACCCCACCCGAGGAGTGAAGCACCCATAGTAAGAATACTTGTTGGTGATTGCTGAAAGAAGGAAATGCCCTCTCTGAGGTTGCTTTCTTCCTTCCACCACTTTAAAGATTCCACTAGTACTTTGATCAGTGGCACTAGATTTGAAAGTGGAACCCATATTTGGGACCAGTTGTCTCTTAAGTGGGGCTGGGTATCTCCTTTGGAATCTGGCACATGGAGCTCTAGCTGTGGATGTGGCCATGTGACCTTGTAACTGTTGAAAGTCTTTTGGAGGTCTTGGCTGACCTGCAGTGAAAGTCTCTGCTGTTGCTATCAAACCCTACCTGGCTGGAGGGTACCGACTGCTGCTCCGATGCCCCAGCCCTGAGAGGCCTGGGCCTGATACCGCAAGAAGGGGCAAATGAGCCAGATGCTTTACTCACTGTTCCGTATAAGTTGCCAAGTTATGAAACTGCCCACCAGTATCCCCACAGAAAGACAGGGAGGGACTCCAGGCCTGAGACCTTGAGCACCCTCAAGCAGAAACCATTGGAGATACTAATGGCACCAGGGAAGACCCCTGCATTGGGACCCTGAGGGCTCATTGCAGACTTACAAGAGGGCAACCTTGAGCAGTGCCATTTATTCCCCTTCTAATTGAAAGAGGAAGAACTCTAGGTCAAACAGTGTAGGCTCCCCAACCAGGATTGAGAATGGGCCTGCTTCTTTTTGTGTTTACAGGAGGGCTGTCCTCCCCCATGAACACGGGAACATCCATCCATCAGAACCTTCCCCCACAAGGGGGAATGTATCAGACATGGAGCTGCTCCCGGAGCAGCATGTCGGAAGGGGCTCCCTACCATCACTGTCATCGTCCATGGTCTTTGACCATTGCTCTGTAGGGCTGAGAGAAACTGACAGAAAATTTAAAGCAGCAGTGCAACAATTTGGTAAAAATTTTGACCTATACTTTTTTATGCTATTTTAGATTGCCACTTACCTCCTGACTTGTATGATACCCTTCTATTCACAATTTGTGTCTGCTCCAGTACTTTTTCTCATGTCTGAAAAATAAAACGAACACTCCTTTTAATATGGCTTGGACCAGGTTTTCATCAGTATTTGCAGCTGTTTTTGAACAAATATTGTTCTGTAAGGTCAGAAAACACTGTGTGCTGCATAATTGTTAATTTTAGTCACAACAGAAGTAATATATAAACAATTGATGGACAAAAATAGCTGAAAATACTGATGAAGACCTGGTCCACACCATATTAAAAGGAGCACACCTTTTATTGTTTCAGACATGAAAAAAGTACTAAAGCAGACTAAAATAGTGGAAAGAATGGTATCATACAAGTCAGGAGATAAGTGGCAATGTAAAATAGCAGAAAAAAGTAAAGGTCAAAATTTTCACCAGATTGTTGTACTGCTGCTTTAAATAAAATTACTAAACTGACACAAAAGTAACAAATACTAGCTTTAAACACTAAAGCTGAGAAGAACTGAATGCTGTTGTTGAATAGACATAAAGTTCTGATTCCTGGTGGGCGAGTGATGTTATCACTGATGCGCACTCGACTTTGGTGAAAAAAGGAACTGAGGGAGTTTAGGGCCGGTGCCAAGGTAAGCCATGAAGCATGAACTAGTCTTGCGGTGTCATACATGTATGCAACCTACCTCAGCACCAGCCCTCTTAAGAAGGTCTGGCTCCAGCAGAGTTCTAGCTCCTTTGGTTCAGAACCCATTGGTGTGAATCAATGGTAAAGACTGATTTCTGGAAGATCTCTGGCCAGTGGGAGGAAAGTTTTCCCCTGCAGGCTGTTTAGTTCTGCTTCTATCAAGTTTATCAAAAATCCCAGCTTCTTCAGAATATGTTTTACCAATGGAACTGAGCATTTTTCCCTGAGACTAGCCAGTTGTCCAGGTAAGGGAAATCTACTACACCTTTTTTTCTCAGGTGTGCTGCCACCGCAGCCAGACATTTTGTGAAAACCCTTGGAGATGAGGTGAGACCAAAAGGGAGTACTGGGAACTGGTATTGGAAGTTCCCCAGCTTAAATCGGAGGTATTTTCTGTGAGATATCTGACTGGGATATGAAAATAAGTGTCTTTCAGAGTTTCAGTTCCAGGGATCCCATCCAAAGACCGTTGTACAAAGATGGTTATCACTGTCCTTAGTGTGACCATCTTGAATTTGTCTTTTTTCAAATGTTTGTTCAGAAACCTGAGGTCTAAAATGAGTCACCTCTCCCTATTTTTCTTCTGGGTCAGAAAGTATCCTGAGAATATGTCCCTGCCCCATTGGGAGGCAAGGACTTTCAGTAACGTTTGATAGTAACAGTTTTTTTTACTTCCAGTTACAGCAGACTTTTTTTCTGTGGGAGAGTGAGCTAGAAAACGTATATGTTTCTGCAGGTTTAGAAAGTGCTTGAACTGCAGACACAACCCCCAGCCCACTACTTCCAGTACCTGCTTGTCTGTGGTAATTTTTAGTCATTCTTGGAAGCAGTATGCTAGCCTTCCTCCCACTGGCAATGATTGGATGATCTGGTCAAAATTGTCAGGGGGTATTGTTTTGGTTGGGGTTAAGCACTGATGCTGCAGCATTACACCTGGAAGCCCTTTTTTCCCTTCCCCTGTAGTAACCTTTTTGTGATTAGTACTCATTGAGAGCATAAGAGACACAAGACCTTGGGAAGTATCCTGACTTTGCCTCCCCTTCCTTATGACCTGTAGAAGGTAGAGGCCTTTTTCTTCTCATTGTTACTTTTAAAAGGGGTTTTGTATTTATCCACTTTTTTCATGTAGGTCTCTGTTTTGTCATCAAAGAATCTCCCTCTAAGGAGAAATCTATGGCCTTGTTTTGAGTATCCTGGGAAAGGATGGTAGTCCTTAGCAAGAAAAATGTTTTTAATGATACTGCATGAGCCAGAACTTAAGCAGCAGCATCATTAGTGTACACGACAGTGTAGAAATTATATTGTATTTTGTGGCATCCAGGGCTGATCTTGCTGTGGCAATCAGGTCCTATGCAAATCATCATCTGCTCTTTCTGCCAGTGGCAGAATTGTGTTCCAAAGTGCTTCTGGTACTGTGCTATACATGCTGAATAAGCTGCCTGCCTAATCAGCTGGGAAGCTGTTGTATAAAACCTTTTTGCGAGAGTAACCATTTTTTTAGAGTCTTTTTTTCAGAGGACTGCAGAGATAGAGTGATTTTGGCTCTCTCACAAGCAGCAGCCTGGGGTACCCCGTGATGATCAGGATGGGCATACAGATATTCCACTCTCTGCTTGTCTACCTGATATTTTCTCTCAATTTTTTTGTCAATGGCAACTGAAGTAGGTACAGCTATCCCTTACAGAAATAATTATATGAAATGTTTTCATGCTGCACACATAAAACTACCCAAGTGATATGCCTGCTGTAAGTATGATTTAAATGTTAAATTGGAACGGTTGCATGCATATGGCATGTGTATAGCAAGCAAGTGTGGAAACCATGAGTTTTATGTTAAACTGGGAAAGACTGCATGCATGTGGCATGCGTGCAAAAAAGCAAGTGGTCACTGATAACTGCACATGTAAAAGTTAGGTGACTTGCTTGATCTCACCATATACGAGTGGAGGTTGATGAGATTCAAACCCAGGTCTTCATGCCTCCAAGCTTATAGTTCAATGCCTTTAACCACTAAGCCATACTGTCTGCACACATATGGCTCACTTGTACTTCAGTACATACTGTGTCTGAATACATCTGCATGCATGTGGCATGCTTGTAGCCACAGTTATGCTTTTCAGTTTTCTTCTTTTGCTCATCTCATTTTCACAGTTGAACTGTAGCACACATAGCAATGGAAACACGTGTGTTTTTTCCCACCCCCAATGCACAAACTTACCCACAAAACCACTTACTTACTTCTGTCTGGCCTGTACTACTATTTTCTCTCCATAGTTTTGAATGCTTCCACACAAACAGACTGTAAGGTGCAAACACAAAAGTAGCAATAACTCGACACATACACCCACATGGCCAGTACCCCCCCATGCACACACATACTGTAGCAGGTATAGCCATGCTGCTATAAACAAAACACCAAATATAGATATAAGTAAAAAGTCTCATACTTGAGTACTAGAGAGCCAGAGGCAGGAGTCTTTAGGAGATGATGTCCATGGATCAGAGTGCTGGGGCATACCCCCTTAAAATGAATGGAGTTATTTTCAATTGCTATTTTATATGTTATGATGGTGAGTTGGAGAATAATGAAGGCCACTGTTCTACTAAAAAGGCTCTTGTTAGTCAAGTGGTGGCCTTCATTAATCTCCAACTCTCCATCAATAATGTATAAAATGGTAATAAAAAAAATCCCCATTCATTTCAGTGGTGCACACCCCTGCAGTCTCCTTTGCCCTTTGTCATAATGTCCCTGAACATGGAGATGTGGAGGTCAGCTTCATGGGGGGATCATAAGCCTGACTATAGTGGGGCTCCAATAGTCTGTGCATACCATACCGCTCAACTGTCCATGAATGCAATGGACAGCTCTAGAATGTCCGTAACATCTCCAAAAGGTACAGCTTATTTGGTTTGACTGAAAAGAAAAAATTACTCACCTTAGTAATTGTGTTTCTTCTAATGGAGTCTTGCTGTATTCTGACAATTTGCAGTTAGCTCCTGCTCTTGAACTGCCCAGGAGAGTGAAGGGTTAAATTCTATGCCAGGCATAGAACATTGGGCTCAAGCTCGGTTGAAAACTCTGTCTGTGTCCATTTGAATCCAAACCGTCAGATTCTTACGAGCTAAAACTTACTGACTATAAAATGTGGAAACTGTAAAAACTCCTAGTAGCCAACTGGCAACAAAAACTTTGGATTCCTTAAAAGACTCAAGTCAGAAAACTCAAAGAACCAAAACCAGGTAATAGGAACTAACAACTCTTAATTAAACAAATACAAAGCACCCAACACAACAGGAGTGGGCTAAAGACATCCCTGGGGTGCAACACTGCACCTGCCCACCCACTTCCCAAAACAGGTTCTGAGAGGGGAGGCAGGAAGGGAGGTCAGAATACAGCAAGACTCCATTAGAAGAAACACAATTACTAAGGTGAGTAATTTTTTCTTCAAACAACATGAAGTTTTGCTGTATTCTGACAATTTGCAGACTACCAAGCAGTACCTCCAAGGAGGAGGGACAGAACCTAGTTTGGGAATAGGCTCTGAAGTACTGCTGTGCCAAACCTAGAATCACTCCTAGCCTGGATATCCAGAGAGTAATGCTTGGTGAAGGTGTGAACTGTTTTCCAGGTGGCTGTTTGACAAATTTCTAACAAGGGGATATCCCCAGCTGCAGCAAGAGATGCAGCTGTATTTCTAGTGGAATGAGCCCTCAGGCCTGAGGGCACAGTTTTTCTCAGTTTTTCATAGCAGAATTGAATACAGGACACAATCCACCTGGCAATGGTTCTGTTGGTGGCAGGTTTTCCCTTACCCACTTCCCCATAAGTGAATAACAACTGGAAGGAGTCAAACCTGTGACCCTTTGTACGTTCTATGTACAGTAGTAACTAAGGGTCCTTTACACATCTAAACTGTGTAGCCTCCATTCCCCTGAGGAGGTGTGATCAGTGAAGAACACAGGAAGAGACACAGATTGGTTTAAGTGGAAATTAGAAACCACTTTAGGTAGGAACCTTCTATTGGTTCTAAGGACCACCTTATCTCTATGGAAAGAAATTAAGTCAGTCTCCACTGATAGGGCTTGCAATTCACTGATACATCTGGCAGAAGTAACAGCAACCAAAAACACAGTTTTACAAGTCAAGTACTTGAGCTCTGCTGAGGACATAGGCTGGAAAGGGGGGTTGCATCAGCTGAGCAACACAAATATTAAAATCCCAGGCAGGAGCAGGATCCCTAAAAGGAGGATTGGTATGAAGCAATCATTTGAAAAATTTACAAAATACAGGGTGAGATGACAGAGAGGAAGATTTCCCCACTGACAGGAAAGCAGAAATAGCTGGCAAATGAATTTTGAGAGTAGCTGGTTTGAGGCCTAGGTCATTAAGGTAAACTATGTAATCCAGAACTGTAGACAACTCAGCAGTGTCTGGGGAAATGTGCTTCTTAGAATACCAAATACTGAACCTTTTCCTTTGGAGTTATAGGTTTTTCTTGTGGCAGACTTTCGAGAAGCCTTGAGGATATCCAGAACCCCCTGCAACAGATGTAAATCTGCATACTCTAAGTCTTCAAGAGCCATGCCTTGAGATTGAGTGACTGGAGATTGGGGTAACAAATCCTCCCCTGAGAGGAGGTTAGCAGATTGTAATTCCTGGGAAGAGACAGGGGAAGATGGACTGCTAAGGACAGCAACAGGGGGTACCAAGGCTGCCTGGCCCAGTCTGGAGCAATCAGAATCACTTTGCATGGTTGTGACCTTACCTTGACTAGAACCTTGAACAATAGAGGAAAGGGAGGGAAGGCATAAAGAAACTTCCCTTCCCAGTTAAAAATCAGAGCATCCAGAGGGACTGAACCCAAGACTGGGTGTCTGCAACAAAACAGAGGAAGTTTGTGATTGTCTGGGGCTGCAAAGAGATCTATCTTCAGAGTGCCCCATCTTGAGAAGATCACCTTCAACACCAAAGGATGCAGAGACCATTCGTGATGGCCCTGGGAAATCCTTCTCAATGCATCTGCTACCACATTGTCCTTCCCTGGCAGGTGGACCACTACTAGAGAGGTCTGCAGGGAATAAGCCAGAGACCACACTTCCATGGCCTCCATGTACAAGGCCATGGACTAAGTGCCTCCCTGCTTGTTGATATACCACATGGTGGTAGTGTTGTCCGTCCTGATCTGAACCACCTTGTTCTGTATTGACTGAGAGAAAGCTGGTAGGGCAAGAAGTACTGCCCTGAGCTTCAGAAGGTTGATGTGAAGAAGGGATTCCTGAGGGGACCACAGTCCCTGGGCTCCCCACCCCAAAAGGGAAGCATCTGTGTGATTGTCCAGGTCCTTTCACCACTGAAGGGCCTGGGGTAATGCCTGAGTAACAGGAACTAGCTTGGTAAGAGGATCTTTCCTTTGGGACCAATAGGATCTCAGATGGAACAAATGTCCCTCATCTGAAACCTGGCCCCTTGGACCACTGCTGTGGAAGCTGCCATGTGGCCCAGAAGCTGCAGAAAATGCCTTACTGGTTGAGAGACCAGAGGGAGAAAGGAAGAGGCCAGCTGAGAGATGGCTTTTGCCCTTTCCAAAGGAAGGAAGGCTCTTGCCTTGAGGGTGTCCAGCTCTGCTCCTATAAAAGTGAGGAGTCGTACTGGTTCGAGAACTGACTTGGGAAGATTGAGAAGGAACCCCAGGGAAGTAAGAACTTGCTGGGTGACCTGCAGATCTGACTTGACTTGGTCTGGAGACTGGCCTACCAGAAACTCATCATCAAGATATGGAAAAATAGAAATATTTTTCCTTCTTAAAAGGCCACCACTACTGCTAGGCACTTTGTAAACACCCTTGGAGCTGAGATTAGACCGAAGGGCATTGCTCTGAACTGATAATGGCCTGACGGCAATTTTAACCTGAAAAACTTTTTGTGGGAGCACCTGATGGGAATGTGAAAATAGGCATCCTTGAGGTCCAGGGAGGCTAGTCAGTCTCCTGGCCTCAGAGAGGAAATAAAAAATTACTCACCTTAGTAATGTTGTTTCTTCTAATGGAGTCCTGCTGTATTCTGACTACTGCAGTGATATCCAACCTGTGAACTGCCGCGGAGAGGAAAGAGTTAACTTTCCATGCAAGGCATGGAACGCTGAGATCGAGCTCGGTTGAGACTCTGTCTGTTGTTGTTTGAACCCAAACCATCAGATCTTTATGAGCTAAACTCACTGGGCGTCCTGTGTGGAAACTGTAAACTTACACTAGCCAACTGGCAACTAAATCTAATAAAAAGGTTTTTTGGTTCCAAGGCAAAGACTCAAGTCAGGAAACCCAAAAAACGAAACACAACACATACCCAAAAATAAGAGGGTGAGATAAAGGGGGGCACCTCTAGGGTGCCAACACTTCCTGCCCGCCCACATCCCAAAACCCAGGTTCTGAGAGGGGAGGCAGGGGGGAGGTCAGAATACAGCAAGACTCCATTAAAAGAAACAACATTACTAAGGTGAGTAATTTTTTCTTCAAACAACATGAAGTCTTGCTTTATTCTGACTATTGCAGACTACCAAGCAGTACCTCCACGGAGGAGGGACAGAACCTACTTCGGGAACAAGCTCTGAAGCACTGCTGTGCCAAACCGAGCATCACTCCTAGCCTGGATATCCAGAGAGTAATGCTTGGTGAAAGTATGGACTGTTTTCCAGGTGGCTGCTTGACAAATCTCTAAGATAGGAATATCCCTGGCAGCAGCCAGGGAAGCAGCTGTACCTCTGGTAGAGTGAGCCCTCAGGCCTGAGGGTAGGATCCTACCTAATTTTTCATAGCAAAATTGTATACAAGAGACAATCCACCTGGCAACAAATCTCCTAGTGGCAGGTTTTCCCTTACCAACCTCACCATAAGTGAGGAACAGTTGGAGGGAGTCAAACCTGTGACCCTTGGTGTGCTCTATGTAGTAGCTAAGGGCCCTTTTCACATCCAAGCTGTGCAGCCTCCTCTCCCCAGATGAGGAATGGTCAGTGAAGAAAACAGGAAGAGACATAGACTGGTTAAGGTGTAAATCTGAAACCACCTGAGGCAAAAACTTCCTATTAGTCCTGAGGACCACCTTATCTCTATGGAAAGAGATAAAAATCAGGCTCCACTGACAGGGCCTGTAACTCACTTATACGTCTGGCAGAAGTAATGGCTACCAAGAACACAGTTTTCCAAGTCAAGTACTTAAGCTCTGCTGAAGGCAAAGGCTCAAAAGGGGTTGCATAAGCTGAGCAATGCAAACATTAAGGTCCCAAGCAGGGGCAGGGTCCCTGAAGGGAGGATTGGTATGCAGCAATCCCTTGAAAAATATACAGAATACAGGATGAGCTGAAAGGGAAGAGTGCTTGCCTGCTGACAAGAAGGCAGAGACAGCTGCCAGATGCACTCTTAGTGTAGCTGGTCTGAATCCCAAGCAATTGAGATGAACCATATAGTCAAGGACTGTGGGCAAGCCAGCAGACTCTGGAGAAATATGCTTCCCAGAGCACCATATAGTAAATCTTTTCCACTTGGAGTTGTAGGTCTTTCTGGTGGAAGGCTTTCGAGAAGCCTTTAAAATGTCCAGAACACATTGAGAGAGATGCAAATCAGCAAACTCTAACTCTTCAAGAGCCAGGCCTTGAGATTGAGAAATTTGAGATTCGGATACCAAACCCTCCCCTGAGAACATGTTAACAGGTTATAATTGCTGGGAAGAGACAGGGGAAGGTGGACTGCTAAGGACAACAAGAGAGGGTACCAGGGCTGTCTGGCCCAGACTGGAGCAATCAGAATCACTTTGCAGGGTTGAGACCTGATTTTCTCTAGCACCTTGAACAGGAGAGGGAAAGGGGGGAAGCATACAGGAACTTCCCATCCCAATTGAGAACTAGGGCATCCAGGGGGACTGAGCCCAACACTGGGGGCCTGCAGCAAAAAAGAGGAAGTTGGTGATTGTCTGGGGCTGCAAAAAGATCTATCTGTGGGGTGCCCCATCTGGAGAAGATCACTTTCAAAATCAGGGGATCTAGGGACCATTCGTGATGGCCCTGGGAAATCCTGCTGAGAGCATCTGCCAGGACATTGTCCTTCCCTGGGAGGTGCACTGCTATCAGAGAGGTATTCAGCGAATAGGCCAGAGACCACAACTTCATTGCCTCTGTGCACAAGGCCGTAGACCAACTGCCCCCCTGCTTGTTGATGTACCACATTGTGGTGGTATTGTCTGTCCTGATCTGAACTACTTTGTTCTTAACAGACTTGGAAAAAACTTGAAGTGCTAGAAACACTGCTCTGAGTTCCAAGAGATTGATGTGAAGCAGAGATTCTTGAGGTGACCACAACTCTTGGGTGGTTTTATTTATTTATTTAGTTTTTGTTAACCGGGTAAGTGCACTAGCCAGCTAGTGACTATTTTTAGGCATGACCCGGGAGAGTACAAGATAATACATACTGTATGTGTTTTTACATAGACAATACAATAAGCAAGGCAATACAATGTTTAGACAGTAGAGCAGAGGTTATGTGGCTGAGATAATAGTGGCACTGATCTAGGCAAGACATCACCGGTCAGTATATACATACAGCATTGTTCAGTGTGGTATATAACAAACGATAGGGTTAGTCAATGTTAACCAGGCAGAATAAGAAGTGCAGACAAGCGGGGGGGGGCAATAAGTAAGTGGGTGAGTATGGTGAGATGCTAGGGGAGGGGCAATCCGAGGCCACAAAGGGCTATGAGGGAAAGGACCTAACAGCGATTACGGCTTTGGCGGCTCAAGGTGCCAGCAAGCGACCGGACTCATGGTTCTGCTTCTTGGGTGCGAGCGTGGCAGGCAGCCCCTGAAACAGCAGGCTTCCTAGGAGGGGCAAGCTGCAGTCTTTAGTGTTTGTTGAGAGGTAATCGGTTCCATGGGCTGGTCCCTTTAGGCTGCGGCGGTGGTTCCATGGCAGCACTGGGTGTGAGGAGGAGAGAATCCTAAGCCCAGAAATTGGCTTGGAGGGAAATTTACCGTTAACGGCTTTAGCGGCACAAGGTACTGCAGTTGACCAGGCTCCTGGCAGTACTGTTTCTGGGTGTCAGTGCGGCGGGCGACCCTGAGACTAGGATGCATAGAGGGCGAGAGTGCAGTCTTCCTCTGGATACCGCTTGGCCAGCGGTTCCAGAGGTGGGTTTCGGTGACTATCGAGGTGGGTCAGCGGCAGTGCTGGGAGCAGGGAGGAGCGATCCTAAGCCCCGGAGGGCTTGGAAGGATTTAACGATAAATTCGGCTTTTGCGACTCTAGGTATCAACTTGCGGCCGGGCTTCTGGTACTGCAACTGGGCTTAAGCACGGCGGGCAGTCCCTGTCATCCTGCTACTTGAAGGTACAGAGGCGGGTTTCGGAGACTATCGAGGTGGGTCAGTGGCAGTGCTGGGAGCTGGGAGGAGCGATCCTAAGCCCCGGGGGGCTTGGAAGGATTTATCGACAACTACGACTTTAGCGGCTCAAGGTACCTACTTGCGGCCGGGCTCCTGGTACTGCAACTGGGCTTGAGCACGGTGGGCGGTCCCAGTCATCTGGCTACTTGGAGGTGCAGTACGCAATTTACGGTAGAAACCGCTGGGGAAGCGGTTTGAGAGGCGGGTCCCTTAGGCTACAGAGGAGTGTCCACAGCAGCTCAGGGGATCGTGGAGGAGTGATCCTAAGCCCCATCGGCTTGGAGTGACCCTCAAGCGCTGGGAGCGTGGAGGAGCAATCCGAAGTCCCAGTGGGCTTTGGGTGACCTACGGCAAGTTACAGCTTAGGTGGTTCAGGGTACCAGCAAGCAGCAGGGCTCCTGGTTTTACTTTGGGGCGAGGGTGCAGCGAACAGCCCCTGTCCTTAGGCGTTCCCTCAAGGTTAGGTTAGATCCCCCCAAGTTTGCTCCCCAGCCCAAGAGGGAAGCATCTGTGGTAAGGATCAAAGAATGAGATTGAGTGATGAAGGGGACTTCTTGTCTTATGTTGTCCTGATCCTGCCACCACTGCAAGGCCTGGATCAGGGTTCGAGTCACTGGGATTAGCTTGGTCAAAGAATCCTTTCTCTGGGACCAGAAGGCTCTTAAGTGGAACTGAATGTCCTCATTTGAAATCTTGCTCCCTGACCACTGCTGTAGAGGCAGTCATGTGGCCCAGGAGCTGCAGAAAATGCCTTGCTGGTCGAGACACCTGGAGGGTGAATGAAGAGGCCAGTGTAACAAGGGTCCTTGCCCTGTCCAGGGGAAGGAAGGCTCTTGCCTTTATTGTATTCAGCTCTGCCCCTATGAAAGTGAGGAGCTGCACTGGCTGCAAAACTGACTTTGAAAGATTCAGAAGGAATCCTAGAGAAGTGAGCAGTTGCTGAGTTATCTGTAGGTATGACTTGACTTGGTCTGGAAACTGACCTACTATGAGCCAGTCGTCCAGGTATGGAAAGATGGAGATATTTTTTCTCCTTAGAAAAGCAACCACTACTGCACGGCATTTTGTGAACACCCTTGGAGCTGAAGTTAGGCCAAAGGGCATTGCTCTGAATTGATAGTGGCCTGAGGGCAGCTCGAACCTCAGGTACTTTCTGTGGGAGCTTCTGATGAGAATGTGGAAATAGGCATCCTTGAGGTCCAGGAAAACTAGCCAGTCTTCTGGCCTTAGAGAGGGTAGAATTATTCCCAGAGTCACCATTTTGAACTTTGGATTTAAAAGGTGCTTGTTTAAATATCTGAGATCCAGGATGGGCCGCCATTCTCCTGTCTTTTTGGGAGTTAGGAAGTACCTGGAGTACAATCCTTTTCCCTTGTGTAGGGGTGGAACCCTTTCTATGGCTCTCAGAGCCAAGAGGGAAGAGACCTCTGCCTCTAGGGCAAGGGCCTCTGAAGGATTTGCAGGTGGAAAGGATCTGGTTCTCATCTTGGGAAATTTTTTGAAGCTGAGAACCAGTCCCTGGCTTACTACTTCCAGAACCCATTTGTCTGATGTTAAAGGCATCCAGACCTGGACAAAGTAAGCCAGCCTGCCTCCTACTGGTGGTGGAGAATTGGCCCGGGCAAACCCACCAGGGTGCCTGTTTGGCAGGGGCTTTAGGCTGAGGGGTGGTAGCAGGCCTGTTTGTACCCCATCTGCCTCTCCCTCTGAAGAACCCCCTCTGGGCAAAGGCAGAAGAGGAGGCCTGGGCTTGGTAGAAAGGCCTATGAAAAGGCACCTGCCCCTGGAATGCTGCCTCTGGGGAGTGGCTTGTCTTTCCTTGGCCTGAGCACTCCCATAGGTGGTCCTGTATTCATCCGACTGTATGTGGTTCTCTGTTTGCTCCCCAAACAGAGAATTACCTACAACAGGAAAATCCATGGCCTTGGTCTGGTATCCTGAGACAGGCTAGTACATCTGAGCCAGGCTTTCATCCTACGAAGGCTACAAATGTAGCCATGACTCTGAAGACAAAACATCATTGGAGTCCACTGCAGCATGAAATTGAACCTGGATGCCTCATACTATCTGCAGCCACCTGATCCAGCTCATTGGGAAAGCTGGCCAGGGACCTGTTTAGCTAGAGCCATTACAGTGTCCCATCTAGACTTCTGGTATCTAGCTGTATAGGCCATATAATTAGCCTGCCTGAGTCCCAAAGATGCTGCCATGTATTGTTTCTTTGCCATGGCATCAATCCTCCTGGGTCCTTATCTGGGTGTGAAGCCAAGGGTATATTTTGCCTTATCACAGGCAGCAGCCTGCACTACCTCAACATGGCTGCATTGCTGGGAAAGGAACTCTGTATCTGAGCCTGAAAAAGTGTACCTCTTGTCCATTCTCTTATCCACAGGAGGTATAGAATTAGGAGTCTTTAAAATTTGTGTTGTCTGTTTCCCAAAAGACTTATGAAGGGGAATAGACAGCCTCCTGGACTCTGGGATATCCATCATCTCAACATAATCAGGCTCCTCCCGAACCTCTACAGCTTCCTCCATAGGAAGCTGAAAAGTTTCAGCCACTTTTTTGTAAAACATAAAATGGGAAGGGGACTCAGAAAGCCTAGGAGGAGAAATCCCTGAAGGTCTGTCTGGGGAGATGTCCGGGTCAATGAGCACATCCAGACTTTCATAATCACCATCACTATCCTCATGCTCTCCTTCCTCATCCTCCGGTTCATAAAAATCCTCTAAATTATAATCCGGAACCGGGGGAACCGACCGAACCGAGCCCCTAACCGATGGTGCTGGTTCGGTCAGAACCGGGGTTAGCGATTGAACAATCCTTATCGCTTTGGCTATTTCATCAGCGGTTGGAGAAAGAACTTGTGGATCCGAACCGTCTGACTTATCCCTTCTTTTTCTTTTAACCGGAACCGACTCCTCAGAGTCGGTTATCCTTTTGCCTGAAGAAGTTTTGCCCTGGTCAGAGGGCATTCCTTCTGGTTCAGTTGGAACTGAACCGGGCTGGCCATCCGGGTCAGCAGAGTTTTTAGCTTCCCTTTCCCTCAGCCTACCTACTCTCTTTTCCAGGGTAGCTGAGGGAAAATTTTTAAATCTGGCAGCCTGAATCAGGGGTGGTCCGACCCCCCAGACAATAAGCTTACAGGTGGTGTGGGGGTCAGCCTTAGCAAGAGCTTCCCCACACACACTCACAGTGTTGAAACCAGTGGACCATTTTTTCTTGGGTTTCTCAGACATGGCCCAGTCTAACCAAACTTACCCTTTTTCCGGAATCCGCCAGGCAAGACGCACTTATCGGTTCCTGACAGGTGTTGCAATTAGGTGGAAAAAAGCGTAATGAAATCTGTTTTTTTTAAGAACCTTACGATGGACTGGTTACCACACTCTAAATGTAGAAAAAACTTTTAAAACAAACCTGATCGGTTCAAGCCGAACCCGATTCAACGTTTACAAGTTCCACACAGAAGCAAACAATAATAAACCTATCTAGTACTCACGGTACCACAGACGAGACTGAACCAACAGGTTAGATGGAATAAATTCGGTTGAAACTGGAAAAGCGACACTTTAACACATTAAATTGAACCGAGCAAAGGAGAAATCACTGGAGCGACTGTTCAGTAAGACAGAGTAAAGAATCTGACAGTTTGGGTTCAAACAACAACAGACAGAGTGTCAACCGAGCTCGAGCTCAGTGTTCCATGCCTTGCATGGAAAGTTAACTCTTTCCTCTCCAGGGAAGTTCAAAGGTTGGATATCACTGCAATAGACAGAATACAGCAAGACTTCATGTTGTTTGAAGAATTGTTCCCAGAGTCACCATTTTGAATTTTGGCTTTATTAGGTGCTTGTTTAGGTATCTTAGATCTAGGATGGGTTGCCACTCCCCTGCCTTTTTTGGGGTAAGGAAGTACCTGGAGTACAGACCTTTGCCCCTGTATGGAGTAGGAACTCACTCTATGGCCTTTAACACCAGTAGAGACAAAACCCCTGCCTCCAGAGCAAGGGTTTGTGAAGTATTTGCAGGTGGAAAGGATCTGGGTCTCAGTTTCGAAAAACTTTTGAAACTGAGAACCAGCCTCTTGGCTTACAACCTCCACGACCCACTTGTCTGAGGTAACAGACATCCAGTCCTGGACAAGTAGTGAGCCTGCCTCCTACTGGAATGGGGAGTCGGCCGGGCTGACACATCAGGGTATCTGCTTGGCAGGAGGCTTAGGCTGAGGTGGATGCAGCCCTGCTCATCCCCTTCACCATCTCCCTCTGAAGAACCCCCTCAGAAAAGGAAGAGGCCTGCGCCTGGTAGAAATACCTGTGACAAGGCCTGCCTCTGCCTCTAGCTTGCTGCCTCTGAGGGTTGCCTGCCCCTCCTTGGCCTGGGTGCTCCTATAAGTGGTCCTGTACTCATCCATTTCTTCATGTAATTCTCTATCTCTCCCCAAACAGAGAATTACCTACCACAGGGAAATCCATGGCCTTAGCCTGGGTGTCCTGCAAAAGGCTAGTACATCTGAGCCAAGCCATTCTCCGAAGAGCCACATATATAGCCATGACTCTTGATGACACACCATTGGAGTCCACAGCAGCATAAAATTGTACCTTTGATGCCTCAATCCCATCAGCAGCCACCCACTCCAGCTCCTTGGCTAGCTGGGGGGAGGCCTGTTTAGCCAGTGCCAGTACAGTGTCCCACCTGGACTTCTGGAACCTGGCTGTATAGGCCATATAATTAGCCTGCCTGAGTCCCCAAGATGATGCCAAGTACTGTTTCTTTGCCATGGCATCTGTCTTCCTAGAATCTTTGTCTGGGGGGTGTGAAGTCAAGGGGATGTTTGCCTTGTCACAGGCAGCAGCCTGCACTACCCCAACATGGCTGCATTGTTGCTAAAGAAATTCCATATCCAAGCCTGACAAGGTGTACCTCTTGTCCATTTTCTTGTCAACAGGAGGTACAGAGTTGGGAGACCTAAGAAGTTTTTGTCTGTTTCCCAAATGACCTATGAAGGGGAATAGACAGTCTCTTAGACTCTGGGATGTCCATGATGTCTAAGTAGTCAGGCTCCTCTTGATCCTCTACACCCTCCTCAATAGGAAGCTGGAGGGATTGAGACACTTTTCTGTAGAACAGAAAGTGGGGAGAGGACTCAGAAAGCCTAGGAGGAGAAACACCATAAGGTCTGTCTGGGGAGATGTCCGGCTCCACAGGCACATCCAGACTTTCACCGTCATAATCATCCTCTTCAAAATCCCCCTCCTCAACAAACTCCAGTTCGTAAAAATCTTCAGGGGAATAATCCTGAACCGGGGCAACCGACCGAACCGAACCCCTGCCAGAAGGAGCCAGATCGATCGGAACCGGGCGACACGATTCCACAATCTGAATCGCTTTGTCTATTTCTCCAGCGGTCAGAACATGCAGCTCTGGATCCAAACCGGCCAATTTATCCTTTCATTTTCTTTTTGTAGGAACTGATCCCTCGGGATTGGCTCTCCTCTTGCCCGAAGAAGTATCGCCCTGGTCAGAGGGCACTCCTTCTAGTTCAGTAGGAACCGAACCGGGCTGGCCTTCCGGGTCAGTGGATTTCTCGGCCTCCTTATCCCTAAGTCTACCTAGCCTTTTTTCCAGGGTAGACTTAGGGAAATGCTTACTAATCTGGCAGTCTGAATCGAGGTGGTCAAACCCCAGACAATAAACACAGGTGGTGTGGGGATCAGCCTTAGCAAAGACCTCCCCACATACACTGCAGTGTTGAAACCCAGTGGGCCCATTTTTTTTCTTGGGCTTCTCAAACATGGCCAACCTAACCAACTTACCCTTTATATGGCAACCACCAGGCAAGACTCCCCTATTGGTTTCTCACCGTGTCACGAGTGATGGAAAAAAACGCTAAAATTGCATTTTTTTTAAAACCGATATGGACTGGTAACAACACACTAACTTTTTCTTTTTTAAAATCCTACTACAGGATCGGTTCAGCTGAACCAATCAGAATAAATTTACAATTTCCACACAACAGCTTACTAAACTAAATACTTACGGTACCACAGGCAGTGTCTCAAACCGAAAAATGGACCGAAAATCGGACTAAAACCGAAATTTTTCCTGCGATAGAACCGAGCAGAAGGAGAAATCTCTGGAGCGACTGTTCAGTGAGGCGGAGTAAAGAATCTGACGGTTTGGGTTCAAATGACACAGACAGAGTTTTCAACCGAGCTCGAGCCCAATGTTCTACGCCTGGCATAGAATTTCACCCTTCACTCTCCGGGGCAGTTCAAGAGCTGGAGCTAACTGCAAATTGTCAGAATACAGCAAGACTTCATGTTGTTTGAAGAGATATGCAAATCAGGAAAAGTTCAAATGTACAAGATTCATCTGTATATACCCACGAGCAGTGCATCAGATTTGGGCTTAAACCCTCCCAGTTACTAATCAATTTTTTTCCTGGCTGAAGTTCTGGCCCACCCCCCACCCAAAAAAAAAAGAACTTCGTCCTGATTTTTCTCTCCAGCTCCATTTCTTTCAATACCCATCCCCTATGGGTCATGAAGCCACCCAAAGGTGAAGAAATATAAAAAAAACACATCAATATTTCAGTCCTTCCTCCTTCCCCAATCCCCCTGTAAAAAAAATTATTTACTTTTACTTACCTGGACCATATGACCAGAACCTGCAGCCTGGCATAGTGTGTCACCAGTCCAGTTTTCAGTCCACTCACCCCCTCTCCTTCCTCAAGAAGATAGATGCTAGAACTGACCATCACAGGTCCCCAGCGTGGTCTGCGACCAAGTCACCTCGCCATCCAAACCCTCCCAACCTTGGTTCTTTGCTTCTTGCTTGGCTGCTGCCGCACTGCTCTGATCAAGGCCTACGAAGGCCACCCACACTGCTGTCACCACCGCTGCTAAGCCTAGCTTGCTGCTGTGGGGGTCTGTGCTGTATTTGTTTTACAAGACAAGCCAAGTAGAGTAGGTAGGTATCCTAGTCTTGAGTTAACTTCTAGCTCACCTTCTGCCCCTTCAACCACCAGGAGAGATGGAGACTCACTAAGAGTAGAACAACAAAAATATGCCGGCACAACACTGCTATTGAGAGTTTTGTGCTCACTGACTCCTCCAAGCTGTAGTATGCAGTCTGTCTACTCTGTGGCAGGAAAGACAGTGTCACATTTGCAAGGATCATGCGCTCTTTCTTGGCTGGAGCTCATCCACATCACACGTGATTGTGCCACGCTAATAGGTGGAAATAGTGGACAACACAATACAGACACAGTCGAGTCTGGAGAGTACCTGCAGTGTGAGCACACACAGATCAGGTGGGCAGTTATTGTGCAAAAGATTAAATTCAAATATAATGCCATTATTGCCACACCATAAGAACAACCTAGGCACAAATACGGGGGGGGGGGGGCAACTTCCCCCTCTGCCCTATCTAAACAGCACCTCTGCTTAATGGTAGAAATTCATTCTCAGGTACTAATGCAATGGTTTCCACTGTGTTCTGAGGTATTGTATCTCCATGTTTCATGATGTGTCCTAATCATCATGTGGGTTAGTGTCCCTCATTTTGAGTGTCCATGTCCCTCATTTCAGTGACAAAATGTGAGGTATGATGCATGCTTCCAGGACCCTACTCAGCACAAAGAGTGCTGAGCATGACCATAGTGTATATGCTCAAATCAATGTGACAAAGGGAAAGTAATTGAGATAAAACAGTCATGGAGAAACACATTGGTAGCACTAAATATGCATAAGGGATGTGCATGGTCAAAAAGAAAAAAGATAGGCTTCACAACACAGAGGCCCCTCTTTGTACACCTGGAATGGGGGCTATTGACTGGCTATATCCTAGGCATTTAATGCAGTAAGCAAACAATACTTTACAAATTAATGTTGATTTAATGACAAAAGTCAAAAACCATTAACTTGCAAAAGGATCAGAATTAATGAGTTTACCTAATTTTTATGGGAATTCAAATAAAAATGTATTTTAATGACTCTGATTGCTAACAGTTGTATAAGAAATAGGAACTAATGTGTTTTTAGATGAGATTTGTACAAATGTAGCTGCTTCACACATGGCAAGTGTGCAGCATGTGAACCTGATGTGATGTTTAAATGATGTTCACACCAGCTTAACTGCTACACTCATATCAAGCGTGCAACATGTGAACCTGATGTAATTTTTAGAAGATATTCACACCAGCTTACCTGTTGCACACATGCAAACCTGATTTGCTTTTTAGACCTGGTTCATTTAGGTTCACTTTGTGTATGCAAACTGAACATTGCACAATTAAGCATGAGGCATGCATTCTGCATGTACACAGCACACCTATACTTCTGTAAGGGATGATTTTTGCTATGGCCTTAAGTGGCTTATGTATGGGCAATAACATCCTTCCTGGAGGAGCTACTCCTAGCATGTCCATAAAATCTGCATCCTCTCTATCCTACTCCATTTCTAATGGGGAGATGTTGAGGGTATCAACCATATGTCTGACAAATGACGAAAAAGATGAGTAGTCCCTAATGTGCTTTGAGGAGGTTTGGAATCTTGTTCAGGTGTGCCCTATAACTCCATGGAATCATCTTCCTCAATATGCACATAATATTCTTCTTTCTACTCCTCCACAAGCAGATAGATTGGAGTCTGTGCCTGAGGAGGGGGTGTGGAAGTATTTTATTCAGATTTCCTATGGCTTGGATAGCCTGGAAAAATTGCCACATTTTTTGTTATGTCCTGTGATGAGGGCATTTTTCTGTGCCATCTGCATGTTCTTTTCTCCATGCAGGGGGAGTGGCAGTGACATTATTTTCTTTTAATTTCTTTTTGGCAGACACCATTTCCAGTGTCTGCTCTAAGGCTCCTTTACTTTTACTTTTGCCATCACTGTATTCAGAGTTCCCCTTTCAGACATAGGGGATATACAATGGGCTGACTCAAAATATGCAATTTGTCTTCAAGTGTGAGGGGGCAGGACCAAAAGTCATGAGTGGCAGATCTACAAGTAAGTTACGAAAGTCCTACCCACTCACAAGTGATGATAAATAGCCTATTTTGAGTCAGGCTGTTTTATATTTGATATATGCAACAGTAATTTACAAGTTATAGCTTTTAAAGCTGCAATTTATTTAGAGTTTGCTGCTGTTCTTTGAATTTAGCTGCTTGCTTCAGTGCTGCACTAGGCATTGTGGTGTCATCAGCATTGTAAAACCTGCTCACTGATTGGTTCAGTATTCCAGTGGGGTGACAGTTACTTAAAAAATATTCATTTTGACAACAGTAACAATTATATTTTTTGATTTCTTGCTGTTACTAATGTCACTAAGATAGAGAATTGTGTATGATCGTTCATACACAGCAAGGTATTTTTCACTCGAGAGTTTTCCATGGTAACTGGAGACCTCGAGAGTGCAGCTCAAGAGGTCTCATTACCATGGAAACCTCGAGAGTTGAAAAATACCATTGTTGTGTACAAGCGATCATACACAGTCTTTTATAGTGTATGGTCGCTCATGCAAAGACTGTCCTTACTTTCTTATTGGTTTATGTGGTAATTTTTGCCTCATCTGGCCTGTTTCACTGTCAGGGTCATTCTCAGAGGATCACCAGTCGCCTAATCGCGCATGCGCACCCACCTTCTAAGTGTTATGCTGCACTAGCTACATAACTAGTGCAGCACAACAGCTACGATGACGTAGCTAGTGCAGCATAAAAATGTTGTTGAAGGCATGGCTTTCCACCCACAACAATGTTCCACCATACACTATATATCTTTTGTCATTTTCATCCCCAATCCTGCTGAGTATACCCTGATATCTGAACCATCTTTACCAAGCCCTTCTGATGGCTGTAATTATCTCTTTTTCTTTTCTCTTGTCACCTTTTACATTATCTGTTGCTGTACATGAGGAAATGTCCACTTCAGATGTATGCTTTCCACCTCTGTTGGGACCACCCTCAGAGCCTTTTTAATTATTTTTAGGTGACAAAGAGGCAGAGTGAGAAGGCATGCTTCTTTTTAAAATTGTTACTCTTTTAAATGAGGTTTTTGGGCAAATATGACAAGACTTACAATTTATTAAGTTGTGTTGTGGACCTAAACACTTTAGACAGAGCTTGTGACAGTCTGCCCTTGCTAGCAGCTGAAAGAAAAACATACTCATCATAGTAATCTTCTTTCTTCCAAGGTGTCCTTTAGCATCAGTAACATTAGCAGTGAGCTGACCAGGTAGTACTACCTCGAAGGTGGAGATTATGGTAATGAGTTTATGAATTAGTTAATCAGAGAAAGCTTGTGAGTGTGCTGAGCAGAGGCTGTGTAGAAGGCACCAGAATTTTTTCGAAGCTAGATTGGCACATGCCCACCTAGGTATGAACCAACAGGATTTAAAAAAACATGCAATAGCATGAACCAGAACAACAGAACATGAAAACTTTGCTCTAATGTAATTCAAAGTTTAAAACAACAAATTTAGTAGAAGAAATGAAGCAGAGTTCTCTTCTGTAAGGTTATGAGGGGAGGATGGGTGGGAGCTTACTGATGCTAAAAAAACCCTTGGAGGAAAAAAGATTACTACAGTGAGTAATTTTTTTCTTTTCACCTCAGGAGACTTTTAGCATTGGTAACATTAGCAGACTATAAAGCAGTGCAGTTGGGAGGTGGGTAGAGAACCTACTTAGGAAACAGGCACTGCAGAACTGCCCTGCAAAATTTGGCATCAGATCTAGACTGTACATTCAGGCACTAGTGCTTTATGAATGTGTGTATAGCCTTCCAAGTAGCTGCTTTACAGACGTGCAGTAAGGGAATGTCCCTTGCAGCTGCCACAGAGGCTGCAGTGCCCCTAGTAGAGAGGGCCCTGAGGCCCTTTGGGGGGCTGTTTACCAGTCTTATCATAGCAGAGTCGAACACAGGAAACTATCCAGTGAGAGACAGTTCTCTTAGTGGCAGGTCTTTCTCTACCTACCTCCCCATAGGTAAGGAACAGCTGTGTGGAGGAGCCCCTGAACTGATTTGTGTGGTCCAAATAGTAAAGCAGGGCCCTCTTGACAGCCAGACTGTGGAGCTTCTGCTCCCCTGGAGTGGATTTCTCAGTAAAAATCACTGGTAAGGTGATGAACTGATTGACGTGAAACTCTGAGACCACCTTGGGTAGGAATTCCCTGTTCATCCTGAGCTCAATCTTATCCCAATGAGGAATGAAGTAATTCGGCTCAGTACAAAGTGCCTGTTTTGTAGCTCTGAAATTCTCCTTCTTGCAGAGGCAATGGCTGCTAGAAATACAGTTTTCCAAGTGACATATTTGATATGGGCAATAGCCATGGGTTCAAAGGGTGGCTCCATGAGCTTGGCAGAGGTTAAGATTCCAAGGAGGGACAGGTTCCCTGATTGGGGTCTGCAGATGAATGAGGCCTATAAAAAACTGTTTAAACACTGGTTGGGAAGAAAAACTTACTCACCATAGTAATCTTGTTTCTTCAAAGGGATCACTCATTATGATTAAACTGATGCAGTCAGCCTCCTGTATTGGACTGCCCGGAGAGATGGAATTATATGCAAATGATGGAACTCTCAATTGGCTCATACCACTTTCAAACTGCTGCCCTAGCAACTGTTGCACTCTGAGGCCCAGATATTCAAACTGCGCCCAAAACGTGCACAACAGCAGGAGCAAGCGCAAGTCCATTGAGCCCATGCACAAGAGGCGCGATATTCAAAAATTGCACTGGCCAAGATGCGCCTACAGTCGACAACTGAATATCACACCACCTGCGCCATAGCACAACTAGGGAGGGGAAGCTGAGCATATCTGATGCACCATAGCACAACAAGGGATGTTCAGCTGAGCAGTCCAGATGACCCCCAGACACCCTGCCCAGGAGCAGCGTCCACCACTGCAGGAAACCCCATGCATGCCACCACCCCCACTGTGACAATGCAACCCTGTGCACCACAGAACCATGCAAGGCAGCCCCACCACGAGCACCCATCAGCGGGTGGCAGCACACAGTGATGCAACGACGGCATACACAGTGCCACCATGCACAGCCCCCCCGAGGTACAGCTGAGAAACCGACCATGCGTCGGCACACGATGTACCCCACACATGACAGAGCATGCCCTGGACCCACCACCAGTGGTACAGCACCCTACACACCCTCCCAAGGACACACCCCGACCTAAGACTGGCCACAACAGCCAGCACTGACACTGACAGTGGTGCATGGAAGCATGCACCACACCGGATGCAACACAGTGCATGGACAAACACCCACCCATACCCAAGGGCACACCAACACAGGGACACAGTAGCGGCCATGGAAACCTTGTACACAGGGCCAGCAGTCCTCCATGGCACAGGAGTGCCAGCCACCCTGCGCAGGCACTGTGGAGCTGTATGCCACCAGCATTTGCCTGGAGCACAAGTCACAGACAGTGGTGCACATCTCCTGCAACACACACAAGCCACAGCATGGAGGTGGGACAACAACAGCGGAGGCCAAAGTGCCACCCGAGGCAGACATGCACCATACCAATGACAGGAGGCAACCCAGCATTGTGACAGGTATAGTGGCTGTCCTGCATGGACAGCCACCACTGACATGCCAGCAGACTGTGCAGGTCACAGACATGCAAGGGTGTCAGCTGCACAGGCCATGGATGGGCTGACTGGTGCGCCATGGATACAGAGCATGCACCATGGACCACTGCACACAGTCATCCAGTGCACAGGGAACAACACACACACCACAGACAGTGACTGATAGCTACTTCCACACCATAGTCACTTCCCCATGGACACACACACACGCACATGACTGCACCACCCCTGACGCCATCCACACCACTGCAGCTGAGCACCTATAGCCTGCTGCAAAACAGAGACCACCACATTAGGTATATCAAAGCAAATGTTTTTGTAAAAAAACACACAAACTATTTACATATATTTACAAAGGTTGGGGAAGGCCACAAACAAGGTGGGGGTGGGTAAGGGGCAGGGGTGAACAAATGGCAGAGGGAAGGAGGGGTGTGAGGGTGGCTCCAGGGGGGTAGGGGAAATCTTGGGGTGCATGATGTTCAGTGGGGGCCCCGCTCTGAAGGCACCTCCTGCCATGCCTCCTGCGGACTCCTAGCTGGTCGATCCACTGTAAAAGTTCCAGGGAGGCCCTGGCCACTTGCAGTATCTCCTGCAGTGCCCTCTCGATGTTCTGCAACCGCCATCCACCTAGGACAAGGGAGCAGAATCAATAGGTGTGAATGCACAGCCCCCTGCAGCCCACCCGCTGTGCATGGCATACGGCCGTGGGACATGCCTCTGTGATGGTGTGTGACCACCCACAGTGATCGTGTCCACAAGACCTGCCCACCCAGGCGCACACAGCCATGTGGACCACTGCACACACCCACCAGCCAAGTCCTGCACAGCACCACCATGGCTGTTTAGTGACATGGCTATGTGGTGCAAAAGGCAGTGGCACAGCCATACCAGGTGCATGCATGGACCACCATTGATGCACTCCCCAGACATGCAGTGCCACTTGGACAGTGCTGACTGTGAATAAGTTGCGTGCATGGCAGTGGTGTCAATGGATGGTGGCCATGCCCGCTGCCCGCCCTGTTACACAGCATGCAATAGTAATCATGGATGTAAGGCACTCATCATCATCAGGCTGGTCCCTCTGCTGCTGTGGACCTTCGCCCCTCTGAATTCGGTCTTCCAGCCAGCGCCTCCTTCCCTCGCCAGCTGTCTCTCTTCTGGGCCTAAGGTGCAAACATGGAGAAACAGTACAATCCTGTAGCAAAGTCCCCTGCCCCCATGTGTGTAATCCACACAGCCAGACCCACCCACCCCACACCCTGATAACACCACCACAGCCAACACCGGACTGTCCCCCCATGTTATGGACACATGCAACTGTGATACCCATATGGAAGATAAAAGTGTATGGACGGTATACCTACCTGGCCATGGCACCGTGCCCCTCCTGGCACGTGCCCGTAGGCGGGAAAGCAGGTCCGGGTCCCTCCGCCTCAGGTCCCCATATCTGTGGCGGCACTGTTCCACCATCCACCCCATTTCTGTAGCCTCCTCCAGGGCGTCGGCCACCTCCTGCCACACCTGACTCCTGGACCTGTCCTGGGGTGCCTCCCCAAACAGTGGGCCAACAAGTGGCTCCACAATGGCAACCAGGTTTGCCATTTCAATCTGGCTCCACTGGGAAGCTCTCCTCCATGCCATCTCTCTTGCTCAGTAGGGTCAAAATGACACTCTGCATCGCAGTTCCGCCACGTGCAGATGCTGCACGGTACAGCGCTGCCATTCCCTATTGCGCTGTCACCGAACTGTGCGATAGTGGTGCACCCATGCCTGATGCATGGTGCCTAGGGGGCAAAGGTCGGGCACAGGGTCAAGGGTCTCAGGTGCATGGACAGCCACAGCGCGATTGGAACCCAATGTGTGTAGTGTGAATGGGTGCCATTGTGCCATCTCCAGTAGCGGCCTACCGCACTGTTGCCCCAGTGCGCCTACAATGCCCCAGTGCCACAGCGCCATATAGGTGAACATCACTGTAGCACCACTGGCACAATGGTGGCCGTGCCTTGCATTGCCTCCCATGCACAGCATGTCAGCAGTGCAGCAGGTGCCTGCGTCATCAACCCGGGCATGAGCAGTTAGGTGCGTACTGCGCATGTCATAGAACTGCGCCCTTGGCTCAGCATATTCAACACAATCATGAAAGTGCAAAAGCGTGATATTCGGCCGTCCATATGTGAATCAGCTAATCAGCCATTCAATGGCACAGCACTGCAATTTGCATCCGGCAAAGTTAAGCCTCGCCTCATTTGCATGGGTTGCGCTATAAAAGTGCGACATTGGGCTGCACTGGCCATAGTTACTGCAGTCTATTGGTGAGTTACATGCTGTTTGGGAGTGTGGACTGTGGATTTTGGGACATGCATGGGACTGCACAGTCACAGGTAACAACTTTCATTGTCACAGGCTGAATCATGACCGAGCGAGTTGTGGGAGAAAAGGAACAGAGTTGTGGGAGGAGGAGGAGGCCAAATTTCACCAAGGCCGAGATGGATGCCCTGTTTGAGATCTACCTGGACCAGGAGCTGCTTCTCAGCGGACGCCAGGGAACACCACAGGCCCGTGCTGCTGCATGGGAGGAAGTGGCACGTGCTGTGAACCTGCATGGCAACCACCAGCGCTCCGTGCAGGAGTGCAAGAAGAAGATGGGCACAGACCGGAGGAGGATTAAGGAGAAGGTGGCTGCCATCAGGGCAGCATGACTGCGACAGGTGGGGGACAGCCGGAGGTGCTACGCCTGACCCCACAGGAGGAGAGGGTTGCTGGCAGCATGCAGTGTTGTGCCATCGAGGGTGTTCCGGATGGTGGCTTCCAGATGGGTGGTAGCCCACCACTGCATGGTAGGTCATGGTCTGTCTATTGGGAGGTGGGGGCAGGGTAGGTCACATGCAGTAACGCGACTTTGTTTTCCCTTACAGATCCTGAGCGTCTGCATGGGTCAGTGGTGGTGGGCCTCTCCACTGAGGCCGGCCAGATGGAGATGGAGGAGGGCCCATCCACTTCCACAGGAATACGTAGCTCAGTGTGACAGTGGGCCCCTGGCTGTCCGGACTGATGTTGTTGGAACAGGTACGGAGGAGGCCCTGCCCATGTCCCAGTGTGCCAGCAGCCCACAGATGCCAGCATGCTGTGACTCGGCTGGTGCGGGTCCACACCAATGATGATGTCGCTAACATCATGGGCAGTGACACATGTGAGCCACAGGATGCCACACAGCAGGTAACATTGCGGCCATGGCTGTGGGTGGTGCCACCGTGGAGGCCTGCATGTCATCACAGCCCCAGCATGTGCCTGTCAGCACCAGTGGGGCAGCACTGGTGAGTGTACAGGACAGTGGGACTGTTGCGGCCACTGTGGTGGCACCAGTGAGCCCTGGGAAGCAGCAGCCAGAGGGGCAGCATCAGCAGTTGCCCAATGGGCTTGGGGGTACAGTGTCAGGGGGCAGTGTCAGTGTACTGCCTGTGGACATGCCCAGACCTGGTCCTGGTGCGCAGCGCCCACCCTCAAGGGGTGCTGAGCATCAGGGCCACGCACACTCTGAGGGACAGGATGCCGATCAGGCAGATGACCTCTTGGATGAGCACACCCACAAACTGCAAGCATCAGTCAACCAGCAGATGCAGCTTGCGACATCGGTGGATGCACAGCGTGTGGCTCTGGAGCAGGCAGAGGAGCATCTCAGCAGAGACACTGCTCTGCTCCTGGCAGGGATGGACCGGTTGCAAGAGGATGTGACCACTGCCACTGACAGGCAGACACAGGCATTCACTGCTGTCATGGCCACAATGGGCACACAGTTATTTGCCCATGCATCGCAGACACCACGCAGTGCACTGTCCACCCCCCATTCCCGGTGTCGTGTGACAGCATCCTTGTCGACACCGGGTTCAGCTATGGGCATCCTGAGCATGCCTGGCACAGGCATGTTTGGTGTGCTGCAGACCCCTGCGCTAGCACGATCGTGTTCATGCAGTGGAACCCCTGGGGGACCATCGGTGCCACCCTGCCACCCCATGAGGCCAGTGGTCAGCCTGTCAGTGCTGGTGGGTCTTGGCGGGGCCGCCCATGCATCTGTGGTGGCCGGGGCACTGTGGCGCGTGACTGACCTGTCTCCCAACATGGCTACTGTCTGATGCTGTCCTGTGTGCATTGTGTCATTCAGCGGGCAATGCACTGGTGGGTACCCGGCCCTGCATGCGGATACACAGTCCATCTGCACACCCTTCTGGCTGCTGTCCACAGTTGCGTGTGCATGATGATGCCTGCATTGTGCTGTACACCAATGTGCAATGGTACTCAACATCTGACACATGCACAATGACAGGCAGTGGGCGTGGTGGTCTGTGGACATGTGTGTGGCTAGGGGTGGCATTCTGGGTCGGTGTGCCTCCTACCCTTTGTGCATGTCTGGTGCATTGTGTGTGTGTGTGTGTCTGTCCGCCATGTTAGACTCTCAACGAACCTGGGTGCATGTGGTTCCATGCCCGGCAGTTCCTTGATGGCATGCACCGTGTGTGTCCATGCATGTTTGTGGGTTGTGCCTTAGCCACTGGTGGTTGCACATGGCCCCATGACTTACCTGGGTTGGCTGAAGTGCTCCTCCGTGATGGTGTCCCGGTGCAGCTGTGCCAGCCAGAGCAGTCTGGGGTCCCATCACCCAAGGGAGGGGCTGCCCATCACCATTGTCACTGGCATCCTCATCGTCCCCATCGCTGTCCCCCTCTTCGATCTGTACGGCTATCCCACATTTGTTGGCCATGTTGTGCAGGATGCAACAGGCCAGGAATAGCCCGCAGGCCTTTGAGGGGCTGTACTGTAGGGCACCACCGGAGGTGTCCAGGCAATGGAAATGTGCCTTCAGCATCCCGAACACCCACTCGATGATATTACGTGTGGTGGTGTGTGCCTCATTGTAGCATTGCTGTGATGGGGTCACGGGCCACCGGTATGGTGTGAGCAGCCAGGGACGGAGTGGGTATCCACTGTCACCTGTGTGTAGAGGGTGGAGGTTAGTTTGGTGATCAGCATCGCCCTGCCCCGGGCCATGTAGGCCACTAACCATGTCACCTCTGACCATGCCCCCCCAGGCCCTATGATTGTCTGTGTGGTTTGCATACTCACCCACTAGGTGGCCAGTGGGGATATCCCCACTCTTGAATCTGTGGCACAGTGCTGACTGGTGCCAGATGAAGGCATCATGTGCTCCCCCCTGGGTGCGTGGCACAGACATTGAATATGCGCCCCCTGGCATCGCACACCACCTGGCAGTTGATGCTAGCAGAGCCCTTCCGATTTATATATGCAGCCCCCTCGGGGCCAGGTGGTGTGCGGATGGCCACATGGGTGCAGTCTATTGCCCCTAGCATGCCAGGCATATGTGCTACCCTGTGGAACTCCTGTATGTGTTGCTGTGCACTCGGCGGTGTGCTGGGGAAATGGATGTACTCACAGCATGTGGCAGCAGTGCGCTGAGGAATTGTGAGGTGGTGGACACGACCGACTGGTTATGCCTGTGGTGTCCCCAGTTGGTCTCTGGAAGGTACCTTGGCGAGCAAGCACATACAAGCTGTCACTTTCGTCTCCACTGACAAAACATGGCTCCGTCGTGTGGGTGCCTGCATCACATCACTGCACAGCTCACAGAGCCACCTCAGAATTGCCTGATTCAAGCGGTACCAGCCCACGATGTCCATATCACTATACAGCTCGAAGCTGGTGCGAGCTCGCTACTGCCTGTTGGGGCCATACCGCAGATGGGCTCTTCCATGGCTGCGCCCCCCTGCTGCCTGCCTTCTCACCCCCCTCATTACTGCCTCCATCTGGATGGTGGCACTGGCCATGTCCCTGGCTTGTGTTCACCCCCCCCGGCAGCTGTTTCTGTGTTCCCACCGCTGTCCTGGCTGCTACTTCCCCTGCACTGGGAACCTGACTGTGCTGGCCTCACTGTTGTGTGGCAAGTACTTCCCCCTTCTGCACTGTGGCTCCCCACACCTTCCCCTGAGCCTGTGGGTTCCAGGTGCCCTTTCACTGTCCTGCCCTGTGTGTCTGTGTGTTGCCTGTGTGTGGCTGGCTATAGCTCCACAACTTGAGGCTTCCCTGTAGCGTTCTTGTGCCTCTCCCTTGCTCCTTTTTATTTTCGCTCATTTCCACTATGGCGCAACTTTCGCTTGCTCCGCTATGGCGCATGTTGTTGAATATCGCACTGTGCCATTTATGCATGGTTCCTCCCCCTTCAGTTGCACATACATTCATTATCATTGCGCTGTTGCTCAGCATGATTTGGGGGGGGCAAATGCCTCCAGCTGAATATCACAGAATGGCGCATTTTCGGACTTGCGCTGGCGCAACTCTTTTGAATATCTGGGCTTGAGTGTTTCAGATTTTTACGTAGCCTAAACTGGGTGTAAGACCCACTAACTAGAATAACATTTCTATAAAATAATGGTTTGCCCTCTCAGGTCAAAAAAACATCCCAATAAATAAACCTAAAAAGCTTGAGGCCACAAGGGAACCAACTGGTTAACAAAAGGTGAATCTCTAGCCTGACCTATATAGAAAAATATCTTAAAACAGGGACGCAGAACAACCTTCACAGATTTTTTAGTAGGGGAGGCAGTGTGGATGTTTTAATCATGAGTGATCCCTTTGAAGAAACAAGATTACTATGGTAATTTTTTCTTCTAACCCCAGGAATCACTCATTATGATTAAACTGATGCAGACTACCAAGCAGTACCTTTGGAGGTTGGGCTGAAAACCTATTTAAGAAACAGGTTCTGCAACACTGCTGTACCAGACTTGGCATCACTTCTGGATTGCAGATCCAGGCTGTAGTGCTTTGTGAAGGTGTGTACTGTTTTCCATGTAGCTGCTTTGCAGATTTCCACTAGTGGAATGTCCCTTGAAGCTGCCACTGAAACAGCTGCGCCCCTGGTGGAATGTGCTCTGAGGCCCAGGGGAGCCTGTTTACCCACCTTACTATAGCAAAACTGAATACATGCCACTATCCAGCGAGCAATTGTATGTTTTCTGGCAGGTCTGCCCTTACCTACCTCTCCATAGGCAAGAAAGAAATGTGTCTGACCTGGTCTGTAAGACTTAGTTCTGTCAATATAGTGGCTAAGTGCCCTTTTCACATCAAGGGAGTGAAGCCTCCTTTCTGGAGAACTGGAGTTCTCTGTGAAAAAGACAGGTAAAGTGGTGGATTGATTTAAATGGAAATCAGACACCACTTTGGGAAGGAATTTCTATTGGTCCTGAGGACCACTTTGTCTCTGTGGAATGAGATGTAATCTACATCCGTGCACAGGGCCTGTAACTCACTGATTCTTCTGGCTGAAGTAATAGCAACCAGAAACACAGTTTTAAAAGTAATATACTTCAAGTCTGCAGTTGCCATCGGTTCAAATAGGGCGTCCATGAGCTTGGCAACGCAGATCTTCAGATTCCAGGCCAAAACTGGTTCCCTCAAAGGAGGGTACAAAAGATTAAGGCCTTTGAAATATTTCCTGAAGACTGGATGAGAGGCCATGGACCTCTCTTTACCAGCTGACAGATAAGCCGAAACTGAAGCCAAATGAACCTTGAGTGTCAAAGGCTTCAGAACTAAAGAGTGCAAATGTGTCACGTAATCCAGGAGAATGGCTAGGTCAGCCCTGGATTGGTCAACATCCTTACTTGCACACCATATGGAAAACCTCTTCCACTTAGCAGAGTATGTCTTTTTAGTGGATGGTTTCTTGGAACCCCTAAGTACTGTCAAAACCTGTTCTGACACTATAAGATCCGCATACTCCAAGTCCACAAGAGCCAGGCCTTGAGTCTTAGTGATTTTAGGTTGGGGTACAGTATCCTGCCCTGAGAGGAAGTCAGCAGGTTGTGCCTCTTGGGCAGATGAATTGGAGGCATCACTGATAGAGCCAACAGATGTGAATACCAGTGCTGCCTCACCCAGTCTGGTGCCACCAGTATCATTGTTGCTGACTGGCACCTCAATTTCAGTAGGGTCCTGAATATTAGAGGAAAAGGAGGGAAGGCATATAGAAACTTCCCTGCCCAATCCAGTGCCAATGCATCCAGGGGTAATGTGCCCCTGAGAGGAGGCCTGCAGCAATATATTGGTAACTGGTGATTTTCTGCAGAGGCGAAGAGATCTATCTCTGGAGTGTCCCATCGTCTGAAAATTGAGCTGATAATTTGAGGATTCAGGAACCACTCGTGGTGGTCCTGACTTATCCTGCTGAGGGAGTCTGCCAGTATATTGTCCTTTTCTGGAAGATGTATGGCTGAAAGAGATACCTTCATGGAGTAAGCCAGGGACCACAGCCTCATTGCTTCTGTGTACAGTGGGGCTGACCTGGTTCCTGCCTGTTTTTTGATGTAATACATAGTAGTGGTGTTGTCTGTTCTGACCAGCACCACTTTGTTTTGAAAATGTGAAGCAAATGCCTGCAGGGCTAGGTACACCGCTCTGAGCTCCAGCAGATTTATGTGCAACAGGGATTCTTGAGGAGACCATGTGCCACTTGCTGTATGATCCAACATGTGTGCTCCCCAACCCAGAAGGGATGCATCTGTTGTAGGAACTAAGGAAGGTTGTTCCTTTGTGAAAGGCACACCTACCCGAAGGTTTTATTCATCCAGCCACCACTGCAGTGCCTGTAGGAGACTGGAGGTGATTGAAACCAGTTTGGACAGAGGATCTGTCCTCTGTGGCCAATATTATCTCAGGTGGAACTGGATGTCTCTCATTTGGAATCTAGAACCTAGTACCACTGTGGTGGCAGCTGTCATGTGGCCCAAAAGCCTGAGGAACTCTCTGGCTGGTTTGGATTTTCCTGGTACAAATGAGCTTGCAATCCACAGAATGCTGCTTACCCTGTCCTGCGGCAGAAAAGCTCTGCCCAGGCTGGTGTTCAGTTCTGTCCCAATGAACTCGAGAACCTGGACTGGTGTTTGCTGAGACTTCTGCTCATTTATAAGGAAACCTACGGATTCCAGAGTAGACTTTGTTAGTGCTAAGGCCTGCTCTGTAAGTTGTAGAGATGGACCCACTACTAACCAGTCGTCCAGATAGGGAAAGACTGACGCTCCTTGTTTTCTCAGAAACTCCACTACCATGGCCAGACACTTCGTGAATGCCCTTGGGGCAGAAGTCAGACCAAACAGAAGAGCTGCAAACTGATAATGGCCTGAGGCCAGTCTGAACCTCCGAAACTTTCTGTGAGAAGGTCTGATGGGGATATGAAAATAAGCGTCCTTTAAATCTAGAGAGGCTAGCCAGTCTCCCTTTTGTAAAGTGGGAATGATTCATGCAAGAGTGATCATTTTGAATTTTGGTTTCAGAATGTGTCTGTTTAGAAGTCTTAAATCCAGGAAAGGTTGCCAATCCCCATTTTTCTTCTTTGTAAGGAAGTATCTGGAGTAGAAGCCTTTGTCCCACTGGTTTAGGGGCTCTACTGCCTTGATTGCTAGCAGATGTTTTACTTCTGCATCCAGTAGGAGTCTGTCTGCTGATGTAACTGATGTAAATGTTCTTGCTCTCAGCTTGGGAAGAGATTTGAAGCTGAGTACCAGACCCTGGCTCACCACCTCCAGGACCCACTTGTCTATGGTGATGGTATACCAATCCTGGAGGTAGTGAGCCAGTCTGCCACGCACTGGTGGATTTTTGGCAGGGGATGTGACCTGTACTAGCCTGTCAGGGATTCTGAGTGGGCTGTGCTTGAATTACCGGTAGGGAGAAGCTCTTGTCATGGCTCTCCTGCCCCTTCCTTGAAAATATCCTCTATGCTGTTGTTGCAGCTGAGAGGCCTGAGCTTAGAAAAAAGGTCTGGGATTGGATCCCATACCCCTGCCTCCCCTAGTCTGGGCCCTATGGGACGAGGAGGGCCTATCCTTAGAATTACTTCTGTAGGTGACCTTATAATCTTCTACCTTCTTCATATAGGCCTCTGTTTTATCCCCAAATAGAGAATTTTTCTCAAAAGGAAAGTCCATCGCCTTGGCCTGGGTGTCCAGGGTCAGGTTTGTGGCCCTGAGCCTGGCAAATCTCCTAAGGAAGACAGATAGTGCCATCAACCTGGCTGCAGAATCATTAATGTCCACAGCCATGTGGAACTGGTATTTTGTGGCATCTAGAGCAGCTCTTGTTGTGTCCTGTAAATCCACTGCCACCTCACCAGGCACTCTGTCAGCCAGACCTAACTGCATTCCAGAGTGCCTTCTGGTATTGCACTGCATAAGCCATATTATTGACCTATCTAAGGATGAGAGAATCAGACATATATCCTTTTTTTCCCATTGCATCCATCTTCCGAGAATCCTTATCTGGAAGATGAGTAGCCAAGGGGATTCTGGCTTTGTCACAGGCAACAGCCTGCACAACTCCTTCAGGGTCAGGGTGGCTGAATAGAAAATCAGCTGTTGTCCTATCAAGCGGATATTTCTTATCAGCCTTTTTGTCAACTTCTGGAATAGAATTGGGAGTTTGGAATTCTTGTATTGCTGCCTATTTTAAGGACTTATGCATAGGCAGTAGAAAACATTTTGTGGGAGTTAGCCCCATCATATCCAAGAGTTCTGCTTCCTCCACATATTTCTCTGTCTCCTGCAGAGGGAGGTTGAGTGTTTCTACCTTGCTTTTAACAAAAGCATAATGTGAGGAATAATCTTCGGGATCCCTGGGGGGGGAACTGAACTCCTGTTCTGGAGAAACCTCTGGATCTATCGGTTCCTCCTCAAAATCATCATCATCATCATCCTCAGGAAAGGAAGCCTGAGGCTCCTGAGAAGGTGGAACTGGCACAGGAACCGGTGCAGTCAGTATTGGAACCGGGGCTGCAGCTTGCAGTGCTTGCAAGACCTCTAAGGCCTTGGCAATGTCCTCAGCCGAGGGCATACCAGTTTTGTCAGCTGGGAGCTCCTTAGACTTCTTGGCCAGAGGCACAGCGACATTCTTTTCCTTGCATTTTTTCTTAGGTGGCACAGGTTCAGTCCCTAAGTCCACTGGCCTTTTTGACTTACCCTGCTCAACTTTATCTGATCTTTCATCAGGATCCTTAGCTTTACCTCTATCCTTTCTAGTGGCAGAGGTGAAGGAACCACTTTCACCAGTATTAGTAGAAGCAGAGGCCATGTCTTCCAAAATTTTGGACCTTTTCCTAAGAGTTTTAGGGCAAAATGTTTTACAAATGTCACAATTTGCAAAAATATGGCTAGTGCCCAGACAAAAAATACACAATGAATGTCTGTCTGCTTTAGCTATGATCTGGCCACAAGACTCACACAATTTGAAACTGGTGGGTCCTGTGCATTTTTTAGGCTTAACAACAGGAGCCTCTGACATTGAGCAGGAATCGTTAAAGAAAAAAGCCAAATTACCGGTTCCTTAGAACCGAATATTTTAACTACAAACAACCACTAACGGATCCAGGAACTGAGCGCTACTTGGTTCCTGAGACGAGAAACTAACAAATTCAAAAGAATTAAAACAAGTACATGTGGTTAGGAACTGACCGCAAAGAATTAACCAATATAATTATAGATTGAGGTAAAAACCTCACTAGAAATAGCGGAACCCTCGGATCTAAGGAACCATGAAGGAACCGCTAAACACAGTAAATCCTAACACAATAAAATAAATAAACTAAAACTAAGGCAGCAATCTGAAATATAAACTAAAAAAACACTACTTATCTCTAGAGAAATTAATTTAGAAGAGGTTGAAGGAGAGCTCTCCAGGACATCTTCACTAGGCAGGCGGAGTAAAGAATATGAAGTACTCAGAGTGTAACAGCTGCTAGGGCAGGAGTTTGAAAGTGACATGAGCCAATTGAGAGTTCCATCATTTGCATATAATTTCATCTCTCCGGGCAGTCCAACACAGGAGGCTGCCTGCATCAGTTTAATCATAATGAGTGATTCCTGGGGTTAGAAAAAACAGATTTGTTCTGTCCAATGGAAAGGTAGGCTGAGACTGTAGTCAGATGAAGCTTCAGAAAAGAAGGCCTTAGACCTAAAGCCTGGAGATGTACCAGATAATCCAAGAAATTAGAAACTGAAGCTCTGAGAGGATTAATCTGTTTCTTCTTGCACCAGAGGGAAAATCTCTTCCATTTGACTGCATGTGTATTTTTTGTGCTAGGCTTTTTGGCCATTCTCAGGATCTTCATGAGTTGTTCAGAGTACTGAGTGGCAGGGAACTCTAACTTCTCAAGAGCCAAGCTTTGAGGTGAAGAGACTTCAGATCTGGGTAAGTGACTCCTATCTGAGGGAGTGTCAGGAGAGAGTAACTGAGTGGAAGGCGAATGGGTTTGCTGCAAGAGAGGGTTAGCAGGAGAGGATACTAAGCTTGCCTTGGCCAGTCCAGCGCCACTGGAATTATTGTTGCTGGTTAAGCTGTGAGTTTCAATAACACTCTAAAAACCAGGGGAAAGGGAGGGAAGGTATATAAAGGGACTTCCCTGACCAGTCCAAAGCTAGGGCATCTGTTGGGAGAGTTCCCAGAACTGGAGGCCTGCAGCAGTACAGAGAAAGTTGATGGTTGCAGTGAGAGGTGAAAAGATCTATTTGTGGCGTGCCCCACCTTCTCAACACTGTGGACAGCACTTGCTTGTTCAGACACCATTTGCTGTGCCCTTGGTTGTTGTAACTGAGAGCATCTGCCAAGATGTTGTCCTTGCCTGGAAGGTCTATGGCTGAAAGACTGACATCCAGGGAGTAGGCCAAACACCAGATCCTCGTGGCTTTCGAACACAGGACACTGGACCTTGTGTCACCCTGCTTGCTTATGGAAAACATTGCAGTGGTGTTGTCTGTCCTGATCTGCACTGTGTGGCCCTTTACTTATGAAGCAAAGGTCAGTGCCAAAAAAATGGCTCTGCGCTCCAGCAGATTGATATGAGCCTGTGACTCCTTTGAAGTCCAGGTGCCACTGATGGAAGTACTGTCCAGATGAGCCCCCATCCCAGCAGAGAAGCATCTGAAGTGATGATTTTTGTGGGAGAAGGTGCTTGGAAAGGAATTCCTTCTGAGAGATTGGTTGTTTCCTTCCACCAGTGCAGGGCCTGAAGGAATGTCTTTGTGACTGGAATCAGTTTGAACAGGGAATTGCTCCTTTAGGACCAGTGAAACCGCAGGTGGTACTGTCCTTCATTCTGAATCTGACTCCTGGGACCACGGCAGTTATGGATGCCATTTGTTCCAGGAGCCTCAAAAAGTGTCTGGCTGGCCTGTGCTGGCCCAGAATGAAAGAATTTCTCACTGACAAAAAGTTTTGGATTCTTTCTGGTGGAAGAAAGGCCCTGCTCTGCTGAGTATCCAACTGTGCTCCTCTAAAAGTAAGGAATTGGGCTGGTTCCAAGTGGGATTTCTTCTGGTTTATAAGAAACCCCAAGGAATGCAGTGTGTTCTTTGTTAGGAAGAGGGCCTCTTCTATGTGTAGATGGTTTTTTCTCACTATGAGCCAGTCGTCCAGGTAAGGATAGATGGAGATTCCCTGTTTTCTTAGATGTGCTGCCACAGTAGCCAGACATTTGCTGAATTCCCTTGGTGCAGATGTCAGGCCAAAAAGTTTGGCTGCAAACTGGTAGTGTCCTGATGGATGTTTGAACCTCAGAAACTTTCTGTGGGACTGCTTTATTGGAATGTGGAAGTAGGCATCCTTGCGATGTAGGGAGGCTAGCCAGTCCCCCTGCTGAAGGGACTGTATTACCATTTTTAGGGTGACCATTTTGAATTTAGGTTTCAGAAGATGCTTGTTTAAGTATATGAGGTCTGAGCTAGGTCGCCACTCCCCATTTTTCTTTTGTGTCAGGAAGTATCTGGAGTAGAGGCCTTTGCTCCATTGATGGGAGGGCACTCTCTCTACCACCCTTGCTGCCAGAAGATGTTTCACCTCTAGCTCCAACAAAAACCTTTCCGTTGGGGTTAGTGATTTGGACAGCTGATTGCCCCTGAGGGCTGGCTTCTTTTTGAACTGAAGTGGCAGGCCCTTTTCCACTATCTCCAGGATCCATTTGTCTGATGCGATGAGGGTCCAGAACTGGAGGTAATGGGAGAGCCTTCCCCCTATAGGCAGAGGGGAGGCGACCTGGATGGTTGAGTCAGAGCTTATGCCGTGTTGCAGGAGCAGAGGTAGAGGTAGGTTTCCTCTGATCTCTCCCACCTCTTCCTCTGTAGTAACCTCTCATTTGAGAATAGTCAGACTGAGGAGGAAGGGAAACATAGGGCCTAGGGAAGTATCCTCTGCCCCTGTTTCCCTTAGGTTGAGGATTTTGAGTAGCAGGAGTCTTCACTTTAGCTGTGTTGCTTTGGTAGGTTGTTTTGTATTCATCGACCTTCTTCATGTAGTCTTCTGTTCTAGAACCGAACAAGACATTCTGGTCGCAATGAAAGTCCATGGCCCTGGACTGAGTGTCCTGCATCAGATTAGTTGCCCACAGCCATATAAATCACCTAAGGGAGATACAGTAGCCTGGGCCATCACCCTAGAGGCTGCATTATTGTTGTCATCTGCCATGTGGAACTAGTTCTTAGTGTTAGTGGCTTCCAATGCAGTTTTAGCTGTCTCCACCAAGTCCTGCACCATAGAGTCAGACCCCTGCTGAGCTATGGCTAGGACCAAATTCCAGAGGGCCTTCTGATACTTGGCTGTGTATGCCATGTATGAAGAGAGGCTGTGCTAAGTCCAATCTTCTGGAATCTTTCTCAGGGGGCTGAGAAGAGAAAGGGACTCCTGCTGTGTCACATGCTGCCTGTTGTACCACCCCTTCATGGCTGGGATGTACAGACAGAAAAGCTGTATCTGTTTTGAATAATAGATATTTCTAGTCTATTCTTTTGTCAAACCCAGACAAAGATGTAGGAATCTGGAGAATCTTCATAGTTTTCTTCTTAAATGCCTTATAAATAGGATGTACCATTGTTTAGGAGAAGGGAGACCTTTCATTACCCTATAATCCTTTTCTTCCTCTCCTTCCTGGGTGGACTCCTGAGAAGGGAGGTCAAGTGTGTCCAGCATGTGCTGCAGAAAATCAGCATGGAGGAAGTATCCTCCTGACCTGTTGGAGATGCACCAGAATTGGGGTCAGGGGACACATCAGGGTTTGGGATGTTGTCCTCTGATATATCATCTGGATCATCATAAAAATCCCCATCATCCTCCCCCTCATAAGCTCCTGCATTTGAAGGAGCTGCAGATGGGCTTTGCCTAAGAAAGGCAGGTGTGGAGAAAAAGGACCCCATGCCCTTTAGGGTCTGAAAAACATGCCAGGCTTTTGCCATATCTTCCACAGATGGTAACTCCTCTTGTATGTATGGGAGATTACCACTCTGGGGTTCTGTGTGTTTAGATTTTTCTTTTTGTTTTTTACCCACTGCTGTCTCACCTTTAGCAGAGCTGGGAGGGGCAGTGGTATGCTTTTCTTTACAAGGTTTCTTTGCAGCCACCTCATCTGTGACTTGGTCAGGTTTTCTTTTTTAACCAGGCACCTCATCAGCACGTTTAGAATGTTTAGGTTTAGACAGAACTTCATCACTCCCTTTAGAAGCCTTAGGTTTGCAGGCACTTCATCAGCACCTACATTTATATTTTTTCCTTTTACAGGCACTTCATCTGCACCTTTGGTTTGCTTAGATTTAGAAGATGCCGCATCAGCACCTTGATTAGAATTTTTGTTCTTTGAATGCCCCTCATCGGTAGCCTAGGGTCTTTGTTTGGGGACAGAGGAAGACCCTTCTTCAGCCATCATTCTAAGCCTTTTTGGCTCTATTTCTTAAGGTCTTTGAACAAAACTTAGAGCAAAGTGAACAACAGTGGTCTGGACCTAAACACCTTAAACACAGGTCATGGGTATCAGCTTTAGCCAATATTCTGTGGCACTTTAAACATTTTTTAAAACCTGTGGGTCCATTCCTCTTTTTTAGGTATTTCTGACATGCCAAAACTCAGAAAACCCTGTAAAAATCAAGCCTCAATAGGGTTCTGTTTAAAATAGCGGTTGGTTCCCTCGCAATAAAGAACCATGACTTTCTGAAGTAAAAACCAGGTAAATAAAAAGAAAAAGCCAGTTCCTGCCTAAAAAGGGAATTGCAATAAAAATAAGAAAACGAACTGTCGAAAGAAGTAAACACTGTTACTCTTTTAGCTAGAAAATAAAGAAAAGGAACCATGAGGGAACCACGGAACTGGCCGAAAAACGCGGTTCCCGGGGAACTGAGGGGAACCACTAAAAAGCAGGAAAAGGCTACTCAGCACACTATAAAAAGTGAATAAAGTAAAATATATAGCTACCAAGAAGTAAAACACTGTTTCCATGGCCAAGAAAGCGAGCACCTCAGAGGCAGTGTTGCACAGTCAGTCGGAGAAAAAATTCTGGTGCCTTCTACACAGCCTCCGTATCCCATGAGTTGGGCAACCATGATTGAACACCTACCAAAATGGCAACTAAATCACGGCACCTCACATTACAGTGACTAGGGAGAAGGGTAACCAGATTGGGGGGGTGCATGACTATAGCGACATCCTGTCACTACATGTATATGCAAGCGGGGAAGGGAGTGATCGTGCACAGCAAGGGGCAGGAGGGATTGTGAGGGCTGGTGCCACAGAGAGCTTCCAAGCTGCTCCTGTGGCATGGTGGGTGGGTACAGGGATGAGCTGCACAGGGTGCCAGGTTTCAGGGCAGGCGCGGTGCACATTGCGCCCGGCCTGAAATGTTTTTTTTTTTGCTTTTGCCTCCCCGACATGCACCCCACTGGAGTTGGAGAACTTTTAGTGGGGTGGGGGACATAGCCCCCCACATTAACATTTAAATCGTAAGTCCCCAGCACCCTTTTGCTGTGCGCCAGGGACTACATTGCCGAAATATTTTTTCGGTGATGTGCATTCACCCTAACGGTGATCACTATTCTGCAATCGCCGTTATCACATAAATCCCACAGCCTCTGCTCAGCACAGTCACAAGCTTTCTCTGATTGGCTAATTCATAAACTCATTACCATAATCTCCACCTCTGGGGCAGTATTACCTGGTCAGCTCACTGCTAATATGTTCCTGATGCTAAAGGACTCCTGGGGTGAGAAACAATGTTGCACAATTTTTCAATGGTCCATAAGGTCTCTCTGACAAAGAGAACCTTAAAAATCCAAAAGATTCTGCAATAACACATGTAGTACAAGAGTCCAATAGTAAAAAATGGCTGTTGTACTCAAGACAAAAAAATTACTTATCATAGTAATATTGTTTCTTCCAGTGAATCCCTCACTATGCTTACTGTTGCAATCAGCCTGAAGGTCTGAGCTGTCACAGAGAGTGGAATTTTATCGAAATTAGGGAACGAGGGAATGAGGGAATGAAATTCAAATCTCTGCTGTGTGGTCATGCTCCACTCTAACCCCTAACAGCATATATATTTTGATAGCCAGGGGAGCAGTGACTACTAAGCTAGCTAGGCTCAGCCTAAGAAAAAATAGAAAACTCCCAAAAATGATTTGTCCCACTGTGGCAAGCCATGGCAGACTAAAGTTAAGCATCAACAGTCAAAACTGATTGTAGGCAATGCAAAAGTAATGCTCAAGCAAAAATTGAAGACTGAAACAAAAACTGATTCTTACAGAACCTCTCCCAGAGTCTGGAAGAGGAAGTAGGTCAGGTGTGTTAAGCACAGGGGATCCCTTGGAAGAAACAACATTACTATGGTAAGTAATTTTTTCTTCAAACTCCAGGAATCCTTCACTATGCTTACTGTTGCAGACTATAAAGCAGCACTTTGGGAGGCTGGCTACAGAACCTATTTATGGAAAAGGTTCTGTAAGACAGCAGTGCCCAACCTGGCATCTCTTCTGGACTGCATATCCAGCCAATTATGTTTTGTAAAGGTGTGTACTGTTTTCCAGATAGCTGCATTACAAATTTCTAGCAAGCGGACATCCCTTGCAGCTGCCACAGAAGCAGAGGTTCCACTTGTGGAGTATGCCCTTCTGCTTTGTGGGGGTAGTTTGCCAGCTTTGCTGTAACAGAGCTGGATGCAGGAGACTATCCAGCTAGCAATATTTCTCCTGGAGACTGGCCTACTCTTACCGACTTTCCTATATGTGAGGAACAGCTGTGAGTGGAATTATCTGAGATACTTAGTGTAGTCCGGGTAGTAACTAAGTGCCCTCTTACCATCCAGGCTGTGGAGTCTCTGCTCCACAGAGCTGAAGTTTGCTATGAAACACACTGGAAATGTGATGGGCTGGTTCAGGTGAAACTCAGACTTCACCTTAAGGAGGAATTTTCTGTTAGTCCTTAGGACTACCTTGTCTCTTTGAAAGATGATGTAATTTGGATCTGTACAGAGAGCCTACAACTCATACACCCTTCTAGCAGAAGTTATGGCAACCAGGAACATTGTTTTCCAAGTGACATACTTTAAATCAGCAGTAACCATAGGTTCAAAAGGGGGATCCATGAGCTTAGCTATGCACAGGTTCAAATCCCAAATGGGGGACTGGGTCCTTAACTGGGGGATGCAGGTGCAGAAACCCTTTAAAGAACCTCCTGAAAATGGGTGTGAAGCTACAATTTTCTCCTTACCTGCCGAGACATATGGCAGCCAGATGCACCTTAAGGGTTGTAGGCCTGAAGTGCTGCGACTGAAGGTGGACAAAGGAATCCATGATTATGGATAGATCTACTTGTAAAAAACTGAGCTGTTTAGAGACACATCACAGAGAGAACCATTTCCACTTGGAAGCATATGTTTTCCTAGTTGCTGACTTCCCGGAGACCTTGGGGACTTTTAGGACTTCCTCAGAGAGATGAATGTTGGAATATTCTAGCTCTTAAAGAACCATGCCTTGAGAAGCAGTGTCCTGAGGTTCAGGAAACTGATTCTTCCCTGGGCCATGGTCAGCAGGTTGTGCCTCAGTGGGACATGGATGGGCTGCTTTATGAAGAGTGCCAGGAGGAGAGAGTACCAGACCTCCCTGGCCCAATCTGGGACCACAAGTATCACGGTGGCTGACTGGCTCCTCTGCTTCAACAACACTCTCAGCAAGAGAGGGAAGGCATACGGGAACCTTCCTGACCAGTCTAGAGTCAGGGCATCCACTGCCTCCCTGCCCACTTCTGGAGGTCTGCAACAAAACAGGGGAAGCTGATGATTCCGTCTGGAAGCAAACAGATCTATTTCTAGTGTGCCCCACCTCCTGAACACTGTGACCAATAACTGCTTGTTCAGGGTCCATTCATGATGTCTCTGGCTGATCCTGCTGTGGGAATCTGTCAAGACATTGTCTTGTCTTGACAGGTGAACTGCTGAAAGCTGCACTTCCAAGTACTTAGCCAGGTTCCAGATCTTTATTGCTTCTGTACACAGCTTTGAGGATATTCTGCCCCCTTGTTTGTTGATATAGTACATGGTAGTGGTGTCTGTCCTGACCTGCACTTACTGCCCCCTAACTTGAGGGTCAAATGACTGCAGAGCCAGGAAAATTACCATGAGTTCCAGGAGGTTTATGTGCTCTTGGGATTCCTGGGGGGGCCCACATGCCACTTACTGTCAGGTCGGCTAGGTGAGTCCCCCTCCCCTGCTTAGGAGGGAGGCATCTGTTGTCAGAACTACTATGGGTGACTGCTGTTGTCCTCCTCTTTCCACCAGTTCAGTGCTCTCAAGAGAGACTTTGTCACAGGCACTAGCCTTGAGAGAGGGTCTTGTCATTAGGACCTGTGGGCTCTTAGGTGGTACGGGATGTCTCTCATTTGGAACCCGGCCTTACGTGAACTGCTGTGGAGGAGGTCATATGACCTAACAACTGAAGGAAGTCTCTTATTGGCCTGGGCTGACCCAGGATGAAGGACTTCACCAGGTTGGTAAGATTTTTTATTGTCTTGAGAGAAGAAGACCTTCCCTTGGAGGGCATCAAACTCTAATCCTATGAACTACAGCAATTCAATTGATTCTGTCTGGGACATTTGGGTGTTTATGAGGACTCCAGGTTCTTCAGGGTACTCTGGGCAATGAGAAGAGAGGCCTTGACCTACTGGTGTGATTTTCCTGCAACCAGTCAGTCATCTAGGTAAGGGAAAACTTGTACTCCCCGTCTCTTGAGGTGTGCTGCCACCATGACTAAGCACTTTGTGAATACCCTGGGAGCTGAGGAGAGTCCAAAGGGGAGGACTGCAAACTGGTAGTGACCCGTCCCTACCCTGAATCATTAATACTTTCTGTGACTGGGCCTGACTGGAATATGGAAGCAGGCATCTTTCTGGTCCAGAGACCCTAGCCAGTCCCCTTGCAACAGGAATGGAATAACTGCAGCCAGGGTTACCATCTTGAACTTTTCCATTCTGAGGTGTTTGTTCAGATATCTGAGATCCAGAGTGAGTTGCTTCTCCCTATTTTACTTGTGTGTGAGGAACTACCTTGAATTTATTTATTTTATTTATTTATTGAAATGTTTCACAAGGAGGGCACACCGAACAACAAGTTGCTCATCTCACGGTGTGACCTGGGGGGAGGGGGTTACATAGGGTTGTGAAGGATGATCAATTACAATAGTATGTGGGTAGCACAAACAATACAACATTATAAGATTAAAGGTCCCTTTCCCACTGAATAGGGGGACATTTTCTGCTGCGTTTGTCTGCAGCAACATTTTGACCTCTTACTCCAGCAGGATCTTTCCTGTTGGAGTGGGAGGTGTGAAGTTTCTGTGAACCTGCAGTCTGGGAGACTTTTTGAACTGCAGTGTGAGCCCCCGGTTCACTACTTCTTGGACCCACTCGTCTGTGGTAATGTTCTTCCATTCCTGAAAAAAGTGAGCCAGACTTCCCCTCACTGGCAATGGATGGACAACCTGGACCGACTTGCCAGGGGTTCTGTTTGGGTTGGCCCTTGGGTGCTGGGGTTGGGTCAGCACCTTTACAGCCTCTCCTGACCCTGCCTCAGAAGAAGCCTCTCCACTGAGAGAAGTAATAAGGCAGGAAACCACAGGGGATAAAACCCTATCTCCCCTTCCGTGAAGCCTGTAGGAAGTGGAGGCCATTTCCTTCTCAGTGTTGCTTTTATAGATGGCTTTATACTCTTCCACCTTTTTTATGTACATCTGTCTTGTCACCAAACAATGGAGTTTCCTACACAGGAAAATCCATGGCCTCTTTTGGGTGTCTTGGGACAGGTTTGTAGTCCTGAGCCAGGCAAACCTTCTTAAAGATACTGCATAGCCATGACCCTGGAGGCAGTTTCATTAGCATCCACTACCATATGAAACTGGTACTTAGCAGCATCCAGGGATGAGTTTTCAGTATCTGGTAAATCCTACACCAAATCCCCAGAAGCCTTTTCACTCATGGCCAGGACTGAACTCCAAAGAGCTTCCTGGTACTGGGTAGTATAAGCTATATAGGCAGCCTGCCTTAGCAGCAGCGAAGCAAAGTATAAACTTTCTTCCCCATACTATCCAGCTTTCTAGAATCTTTGTCTGGGGGTTGGATAGAGAGGGACACCTTTGCCTTATGACAGGCCACAGCCTGCACTACCCCTTTATGATCAGGATGGGAATAGAGGTACTCCGCATCTTACTTATCGAGCTGGTACTTCTTTTCAATCTTTTCATCAATGCCAGGGGTGGAGGTGGGAGTCTGTAACAACCTACAAGTTGCCTTCTTAAGGTGTTTATGCACCGGAAGGAGCAAACTCTTAGTTGGTGTTACAGAATGCACCACAGAAGTCTGGTTCCAGGTCCATGGAAATGCCATTTCTGCCATTTTGTTTACTGTTGCCATGGTGATGCCGTCAGCATGCTCGCTCCATGTACAGGCGGCTGGTGACATCCAATCAGGCAGCAGATGGTCACATGATGCACTCAAGGAATATAACCATGATGAGTGCACAACATGGCCCAGACAAGAAAGGATGATGGTCAGAGGAGCAGATGCACCTTGGCAGAGATGCCACCAGAAAAAGTTGCCTAACAAAACCAAAGAAAACCCTATAAATATAAAAAATATATATTAAAGGAGGGACGAGAAACTAGAGAGAGGCAGAGAAGAAAAAATTACTCACATTAGTAATTGTGTTTCTTCTAATGGAGTCTTGCTGTATTCTGACATATGCAGTTAGCCTCAGCACTTGAACTGCCCCAGAGAGGAAAGTGTTAACTCTATGCATAGGCATAGAACATTGAGCTCGAGCTCGGTTTTCAAACCTCTGTCTGTGATGCTTCAGAGCGTAAATGTCAGATTCTTATGAGCAAACTAACTAACTACACTTTAGTGTGGAAATTGTAAAAACATAAGCCAAAGGGCAATAACTTGGGTCCATAAGACTCAAGTCGAGAACCCAAGAAAAAACAGGTAGTGAACACAACATATAGGATAGTGTATGGTTACCCATACACTACAAGGCTATTCTTCCATCGAGTGGATACAATGCCGACTGATGACCTCGAGAGCGAAGCTCGAGAGGTCTACAAGTCGGCATTGTATCTACGAGGTGAAAGAATAGCCGAGTAGTGTTTGGGTAACCACACACTGTTCTTTATAGTGTATGGTACCCGAAAAAAAGACAAAAAGAGACTCACTTTTCCATATTTTCACTCGGTTCTGCCGAGGCCCTTGATTCAGGACTGCTGCTGCCCAGCACACTCGCGCGCCCCTCTCACACAGCAGGAGATTAATCTGGATGTCTGCTGTAGCCCCTTGTATTATGACATCCTCACTAACGCAGAATGAAAAGTCGTTCTGCGTTAGTGAGGATGTCACTACTGCAGTGGAACAACTTTTTGTGGTGTATGGATTTCCATACACAACCGCATTCCACCATACACCATATGTATATAAAATATAAAACAAAATACTACAACAACTACCCCACCTTGGAGAAGAGGGGTATAAGGGTACACCCCTGAGGTGCAACACTGTACCTGCCAGCCCACATCCCAAAAACTAGGTTCTGAGAGGGGAGGCAGCGGGGGGAGGTCAGAATACAGCAAGACTCCATTCGAAGAAACACAATTACTAAGGTGAGTAATTTTTTCTTCAAACAACATGAAGTCTTGCTGTATTCTGACATATGCAGACTACCACGCAGTACCTCCAAGGAGGAGGGTACCGAACCTATTTAGGGAATAGGATCTGCAGTACTGCTGTACCAAACCTATCATCACTCCTAGCCTGGATATCCAGGGAGTAATGCTTGGTGAATGTATGGACTGTTTTCCAGGTGGCTGCTTTGCAGATCTCTAACAAGGGTATATCTCTGGCAGCAGCTAGAGATGCAGCTATACCCCTAGTCGAGTGGGCCCTCAGGCCTGAGGGAGGTGTTTTACCCAGCTTGGTATAGCAGAATTGTATACAAGAGACAATCCACCTGGCAAGTTATTTTAGTAGCAGGCCTACCTTTTCCTATTTCACCATAAGTGAGAAACAATTGGAGACAGTCATTCCTATGTGCTTTAGTATGCTCTATGTAGTAGCTAAGTGCCCTTTTAACATCTAAACAGTATAATCTTCTTTCTCCTGAAGAAGAGTAATCAGTGAAAAACACTGGGAGACACATAGACTGATTCAGATGAAAATCTGAGACCACTTTAGGTAAGAACCTCCTATTAGTTCTGAGGACCACCTTATCATTATGGAATGAGATAAACTCAGATTCAACTGACAGGGCCTGAAGTTCACTAATTCCCCTGGCAGAAGTAATAGCCACGAAGAACACAGTTTTCCAGTTCAAGTACTTCAGCTCAGCTGAAGCCAGAGGCTCAAAGGGTGGCTGCATAAGCTGACCAATACAGATACTGAGATCCCAAGCCAGAGTAGGCTGTCTAAAGGGAGGATTAATATGAACCAGACCTTTAAATAATTTGCTAAAAACAGGATGAGATGCCAGGGAAGAGCCCTTCCCTGCTGAGAGAAAAGCAGGGACAGCTGCTAAGTGAACTTTTAAGGTTGCTGGCCTAAGGCCTAAACTATTAAGATAAACCAGATAGGATATTCTACCAGAAGCTGCAGGCATTGCTGCAGTCTTGGATTTTCTGTGCTGTAATGTAGTTAAACTATTTATCATCACACAGCCATTTGGATTAGAATGTGGTGTTTCCTTTTCAAACCAAATGACTTGTTTTTAACTTTGTTAGCATAGTATTATTCCAGTTATTCTTAGGTTACTCCTCCTACATCAGTTTTCTAAATTATCAAGTTTTTCTGATGGTAGCTAATTTGTTTTTTTCTCATAGTTCTTTCAGCTTAGAGACAACTGCTTCTGTGTAGTTTCCTCATTTTTCAACTGCATAAACGTTGTTATTTGCATGTTGGATATTTATTTCTAAATTAGCTATTTGCTATTTCTATGCTTTTAATTTTTTAGGTCCTCTGAGGACAACATTTCCCTCAGTTCAGCAGGAGGAGAAGCATAGCATTCGTAACAGTTGATTTCAGCACTGTTTAAAACCGTGGTTTCTAATGTTTTATTTTTACCTTTCCTGATATCAAAGCCTCACAATATAGGGCTCAATTTGTAGCCTAGCATCTGTTCTGTTAGGATGTGAAGTTATTTTAAAAAAAATATGTTGTTTGGCTTGTGGATGGTGAAGGATTATTTGCAGCATTTATTACAGTTCTTTCAGCACTGTTTAAAATTGTGGTATCTTCTAATGTTTTATTTGTATCTTTTCTGATGTCAGAACCTCACAATATAGGACTCGATGTGTGGCCTAACGGTCTGTTCTGATAGGATGTGAAGTTATTTTTTCAAAAGTATGCTGTGTGGATCATGTATGGCGAAGGATTGTTTGCTACAGCATTCATGTCGGTGGATATTTGACAGTCGGGTGAGTTTCGTTGTCGGGCGACATTTTCGTTGTCGACCGACGTTACAGCAACTCCTTTATGTCAACCGCATTTGCGGTCGGCATAAAAGGAGTCACTTCTTACCCCCAGGCGGGGGGGGGGTCTGCTGCCCACACCCCCTGCTACTTAATCAACTCCAAGTTGCAGTTGCTTTAGGGAGGGAGTGCAATACCCCTAGAAAGCAATGCTGGGGTCCCGCGTCAATACTACAGCGACCTGGCACTGTTGTCGCTATAGTGTCGGTGACGATAAAGTTGTCGCCATAGCTACAGTATACCCATGTCAGTTCATTTAGCACTGTTTAAAATCGCGGTAGGTTCTAACATATTATTATTACCTTTCCTGATATTAAAACTTCATGATATAGGAGTCAATTTGTAGCTTAGGGTCTTTTCTGTTAAGGTGGGAAGTTAAAAAAAATGTGTTGTTTGGCTTGTGGATTGCTTTGGATTGTTCGCTACCAGGGCTCAGTTCTTTCAGGCAGCCATCTCTGTAACTCATGTGCTTGGAATTACAGCCAGCTTGTTCCATTTTATACACATTCAGAGAAGATATTCCTCTGATCAGTTGATTGCAGGGTGCAAGACTGATCAAAATGCCAGCCGGGCTGACACAGTGTAATTCATTAAAGGGACTGTCCATCTGTAATCTGTCCCCACCTCAGTGATGATGGCCCAGAGTAGCATTTTCATAACCAGTTTTAATTTTTTTACTTACAGTGAGTTTAGTAATTAAGATTTTATTGATCCTGCCATCCCTTCCACCAGCATTCTGAAATGAAGCACCCATAGTGCTGCACCCACAACCTCCCACAGCTGTCCTGCAAGAATGACGTATGAGCTGGTTAGCGTGCATAGCTATAGGTCCTGTATAGTTGGAGTTATGAATAGCTCCACTTTGCAGTTTACATGCCTTGATACTATACCGAGATCAGGTATAGATTGGCAGTTGACTGCCTGTCCATACTCTCGTTGTAGCACAGAGACATGTAAATTACAAACCGGAGATGTTAATAGCTCTGACTATACAGGACCTCTGTGCATGCTCCCACAGCTGCTCCCTTGGATCGTACGTAATTCCTGGGACTGTCAGGGGAGGTTATGCGCTATTGCTAGGGGTGCTTCATTTCAAAATGCCAGCGGGAGGGATGGCAGGATCAAAAAGATAAAATCTTAATTACTAAACTCACTGTAAGTAAACAACAACGACAAAAAAAACTAATTAAAAATGCAAAGATGCTCATCGGACCTGAGGTACAGGGGCCCAATTACAGGTGGATGGTTCCTTTAATGCTTGCTGTGATTTAAGGGTTTCTGCATCCCTTAATTGACTTCATGTTATACCCTAAAGTATAGTTTGCTTTGTCACTATGAAATGGAGCAATTTACATGTTCTATAATTAAAGAATCCTTTGTTTTTATTCATATTGCATTCCTAAGATCAAAGATGGGGAATCAGTTTGTTCTTTAATTTTAATGGTTTTAAGGACTGGATTGGTGCCATAAAAAGCAGCAGAAATATAAAAAAGAAAAAAGCCCAAATCAGGGAGACTTCCTTAAAATAGGAAGACTTACTGTAAGGATAGTTTCTTTTTCTTATAACCCCCCAAAGTCCCACTGAACCCTGTTCTTTCCTCCTGAGCTACTTCACTTTCGCTTCCTGGAGTTCATTCGGGAGGTAAGATCGAAGATCCCCATGCTGCAGAGGGAACAAATCCCAGAAATTGTGTGCAACTTGATATATCTGGTCTGAGGCATAGTTACTTTAGACATCGTGTGAGTACCACCCCCACTACTGTAACTGTCATGCGGTGGTTAGCTTGCAAGCACTTAATGCTGAGCCAGTAGGAAAGGTGAGTGGCAAAATCGGAAACCGTGGTTATGCACTGCAGTCAGATGGTGACTTAAATTTGGCACCATTCTGACAGTCCGAGCCAAGGAGGTCTAAATTGTGTCTGTGTGTGAGACATCCGGGACTGGGAGGTGTGGCATGGTCAGAGAAGCACTGGAGCAGAGCTAAGCGTCACTGTTGGATCAGGCTGTCAGGCAAGCAGCTTTATATATTTACATAATCTGACAGGGCTGGCAGCAGGGTGAAGTCAGAGTTCTAAAAAGTATTTTAAATTTTAAACTGTTGGGCTGTAGACTGGGATGGCACTAAGCTACAAGTACCTGGTCTGAAGGCTGACGACAACATGTGTGCCCTGGGTGGGTGGCAAGCAGTAACTGGCAGTGCAGCATGGTATGGGCAGTAGGGTTGGGACAAGGAGGTAGTCAACTGGAAGGACTAGTTTGGAGCCAGAGATGGATGGAGGGACAGCGCAGATCAGAGGAGGGGAGGAAGAAATAAGGCCTTCGGGTAGAAGATTATTACTGCTATACTGTTCTATATACTGGAAGATCATGGAGACATTGCTTAAAGAAAGGATAGTGGGGCATCTAGAAGCCATCAGAGTCCAGGACCATAGGCAACATGGATTCACAGGGGGGAGGTCATGCCAGAAAAATCTGGTTGAGTTCTTTGACTGGGTGACAAAAGAAGTAAATCAGGGTGAGGCAGTGGACGTCGCTTACCTTGATTTCAGCAAAACCTTTGGCACTGTCCCACATAGGAGTCTGATAAACAAGCTGGGTAGGCAGGGCATGGGGAACAGGATGGTAAACTGGGTTAGAAACTGGCTAACAGACAGGAGGCAGAGGGTGGTGGTAAATGGGGTGCCTCAGGGCTCGGTCCTGGGGCCAGTCCTGTTCAATGTCTTATTAGCGACGTTGCAGAAGGGCTGGAGGGAATGGTCCACCTGTTTGCAGATGACACTAAGATCTGTAACAGAGTTGATACCCCAGAGGGGGGTGGAGAAAATGAGGTGTGTCCTTGGGAAGCTTGAAAAATGGTCTGAGGGCTGTCAACTGAAGTTTAATTCAAAAAAGTGCAAAATGATGCACCTGGGACACAGAAACCCTGGTGAGTGCCACAGAATTGGGGGTGGGGTGGGAGTTGCTAACAGTCACAAAGGAGGAAGGGACCTGAGGGTTATTATTTCAGATGACCTGAAAATGTCAAAGTAGAGTGATAAGGCAGCTGGGAGGGCCAGTGGTATGCTGGGGTGCATAGGCAAGGGTATTACCAGCAAAAGGAGGGAGGCAGTGATGCCATTATATAAAACTATGGTCAGGCCTCACATGGAGTAATGTGTGCAGTTCGGGAGGCTGCACTTTCATAAGGATATTAACAGGCTGGAGATGGTCTAGAGAAGGGTGACTAAGATGGTACCGGGCTTGCAACACATGACTTACAAGGAGAGATTAAGGGACCTCAATATGTACTCGCTAGAAGAGAGAAGGGAAAAGACGGAACATGATAGAAAAGTACCTCAAGGGTTTAAACTAGATGCGGGGGGAGACATTTTCCAATACAGGAGGGGCACAAGAACAAGGGGGTATGACATGAAATTGAAAGGTGGGAGGTTAAGAGGGAATGTGACGAAGTTCATCTTCACAGAGGGGATTGTAGATGCATGGAATAGTCTGCCTTAAGAGGTGGTGGAAGTGAGCACAGTGGTTGGATTCCAGCATGCTTGGGACAGACATAAGGGAACCATAGAGGTATAGCAGTGGGTGGGTCGGAAGCAGTAATCCAGTGCAAGGGCTTACGGGCAGACTAGATGGGCCAGGTGAGGTGATCCTTATCTGCCGACAGTTTCTGTGTTTCTGTTAATTAGGTACATGTTTAAATCCCTGTTAGCCATTGGGTCACTGAGTGGCCTTGAGCAAATCATTATCTTCCCATGCTTAGTAGTCTGGAAACTGTTTAGAAGCAAGATATCCCATTGTTTTTTGATACAAAAGGTTTCAGGAACAGTCTGGGAAGGAAAACCTTCTTAATTTTAAACCACCCCCCCATGTCTGTTTAGCTGGCTGGACATGGAGCATTGTGATGATCTTACTACCTAGTCTGATTTAGCCTTCTGTGGATTAAACAGGACTGGGCCTAATTTATGTCTTAGTCCTGTCTGAATTAAACTGACAACCAGGCCATGATATTTAGTGGCTAAATCTGCAGCATCTGCCTCTGGGCCAGAGGGTCATGAGTTCTAATCCCACATAAACATGGTCTTAGTAACCCCAAACATTGGCATGCCACTGTAGTATAGGGGAGTTGCTAAGCTGCCAAAGTGTGCTGTTCTTCGATATGGTAGGAGGTGCTGCTATGCCACCTTTGGGGGGGGTCAGGCGATACCAGAGGGGAGCCCATGGATACTGCTGTGCATAAGGCCCATGACAATGTAAAGTAAATCCATCCCTGGAAAGGCCAGATTTACCATTAAGCAAACTACACTAGTGCATTAGGGCCCATGATGTTCTGGGGGCCCTCTCTGTATGAGCTGCATACTCCATATACTGGCTCCTGCATTTAGTGTTTTACATGTCGGGATTTAAGCACCGAGTTTCAAAGTTTTTTTTTTCTCTACTGACAGGCAGGCAACATGGATCTAAATCTGTGCCTGTGTCTCCACATCTGCCACCCTCCATACTTCTTACTGGCTCTATCCCTCCAACCAGACTGGTTCCTTCTCAAACAAGGCTGCACAGTATTTGGCACCAGTTCATAAGACACTGAAACCTTAAGTCCTGTCGTTTGTACCATTGCGGTTATCTTTTTTGCAAGCAAGTGGCACGTTGTGTTGGTGAGTTCTCAAAACAGCTGAACAGAAGAGAGAGAAGCAGCCCTAATCGTGGCTTAGATCAGAGTGCACCATAAGGACTTGGAGGCAGCAGAAGCCAGGGGGAGATGCGGACAGAGGAGGAGGGAGGGACAAGGTCACTCAAAAGAACAATTAAAAAAAATATATTTTGAGATGGCCATGAGGGCAGAATAGTGAGAGGCCAGTGGGCACCAAGCTACAGCCAGGCAGACTGAGGTGGGAGGCAGGTCAGGGTGGAGCATGGAGGGTGTATAGCTGAGTTGGCCTGACTGGAGGCCTGAGTAACGAGTCGTGATCGTGTTACTAAGTGAACTGAGCCAACACAGTCCCACACCCACACAGTACTAGAATGGTCAAGTAACCCAATTTGCCATCCTAGGCACAGCCAGTTAGTTAGTGTGGTGGTGGTGTGGGCAAGCTAAAGAAGGACTGGATCAGACAGAACAGCGGCTGCACCAGGAAGCAAGTGGAGGTCATCACAGTAGGTGGGGGAGTGCTCCAGGAAAAGGTTAATTTGTTTTTCTTTTTGTTAATGCCGTGTCCCTCCCTCTCTCTGCTTGCCATAATTATTTGGCAGTCTAATGTTTACTTGAGGATGGTTAAGTGGTTGATGGGAATTGGGATGTACGCTGTGCTTGCAGAACATCCCTGGTGAGCATGTGTTTGTGTGTCTATTCTTTAACATTATGCTGGTATTTATTCCATTAGAGGCTGCATGTTCACTGTGTGTGCACTACACTGCCTGGCTGTAGTCAATTTGTAGGATACTGGCTACTACAATTCTCACTATAAATATCAGGAGTGCCAGCGTTTACACTGATTGTAGAGCTCCTTTCCACCACTATCTGATGGCCAAGAATGTATGTGCTGCTATCGCCAAACTTGCCAGAGTAGTTCCTTTCCTGCTTCCTGTGATGTCATATTAAATAAGAGCACACAAAGTCTTTATGCAGTTTGTCAGACTTTAATGGAAAAAGACTACTATGACTAAGGTTAATGCATTAAATAAGGCAACTTGACTTATCTGCCTTAGATGAGCCCCAGTGCGTGGCTGCTTCTTCCAGCACTCCCTGATTGGGGAGGGGGTTTCTGAGTGTAAAGGCAGGGCGCAAGTTTTAATCAAGAAGCTCTGCTATGGACTGTGCAGGATGCTGAGTGTTCTGGCTGCAGCATCCATTAACTGGGGAAGCTGGTGGGTGGTAGGAAGTTCCTGCAGGTTGCCATTTTCTTTGTGCAGCCATGCTGCAGGGGTACAGATACGGTTCAGTGTGCAGGCTGCAGCATGCTCACGTCATACAAATATGTCCCATTATGGGTTCTCAACAGGCACCTACTGGGCTCACTCACTACACCCCCAGTGGTCCCTGAACTTTATTTTTGTGTGGTCCCACTTTACGGCACTCTATTTAACATAAACTCTGCACAATTACGGTACTTTTGTTTTGTTACTTCCATCAGCAGTGTAGCCCTGATGTGGTGTATTAAGAGGCTGCTACCCCTGCCTTGCAGGCCTGACCAAGGTTGAGGGGCCTGGGTTCCTATTCTGGATATTATAGGGGTTCTTTCCAAAGATAGAGATAAAAATGCATGGTGCCTCCACCCAGAGTAAAATTACAAGTGGGTTTGGTATTTAGCAGTACAACCTCCTGGAATGCTGTACCTACCCATCACCCCACACATGGATTACCATAAACCAGAGATCATAATTTCAGTACCTTGGAATTATTGACTTGCATTAATAATATGCTCACTAATAATATGCTCACAAGTCAAACTTTTCCAAAACTGTTAAACCACCATTTATTTACATGGGGGTGGGGTTAGGAAAGGGTAACTTGAGGCAGAGTAAGCAACAATCACATCTGGCAATTGGCATTTCATATGTGACATCAGCAAACAATCGTTTGCAGTTTCTAATTCAACAACATTTTTGAGGCAAGCCACCCACCGATCCTTGGATGGATTAAAGTTAAGCTTTCTGACTTGCTAGCTGCTGCAGATGTATAGCATGCAGACCTCAACTGGTACCAGTCCCCAGTTCAGATAAACAGCCCCCCAAATCTATCCCTGGGTATTGAACTCGCAGGCCTGTGATGCAGCTGGTTGGCAGGCATTGGTGCACGTGCTTAAATTAAATGTTAACTTTTCTGCACATCTATTACTGTAGCTACTTGGCAGAACTTGAAAGCAACTATTTACAATTCCCCAGGTGCAGGACAATCCCTGCTTTTACTCACGGTTCTGCAGACAGTCTTGGGTGGTAATTGGACTGTACATCTGGGGTAACTGGATCAGCAGAACTCTAGATCTTGAGCAGCTTGAGATGAGCAGCAGGCACCTTGTAGCTTGGATCTTTCCCTTGCAACAGGCTCTTGAAGCTTTGGAAGGCTGGCACCTCTCTCAGTTCCTCTGACAATTGAAACTTGGGATAAGCTGAAGTCACAATCTGGAACACAGACTAGCAAAAGGACATGGGCCGGCACACCTCAGACCCCCACATCCAGACTTGAACCATCAGGGGGAGGCGCAATAGCTTTGCCTAGCTGGTGACACTGCCAGGCTGATTCCCAACGCTGACCTTGATAGAAGACCCCTTTTTTTCCCTTCCTGCTTCTGGAAGTTCAGACACATCTGGATACTATTTGCATTTCAAGCCACACTGCCAGCATGGCAGCTGTGGCCCTTTCACATCAGCACACAAAGTCGCTAGAGGTTCACTGGAGACGCAGTCACAGTGAGACTTGAGTTCATAGGAAGGGTTCCTCTGAGGACCCTGAACTTGGCACTGAACGAATACACCTTTTACCTCGAACAGCCCCATGATACTGAAAATCATTTTCCTCATCGTGCAAGTGCTCCCAATCAGAAGAGGTTCTCTTCTCTTTTTGAAGATAAACCTGGAAATACTGGTGAGGCCCCACATGTCAGGGAGACTCCCATACCATTTTCTGTAGACCAGAACCATCCACTTTTCACAAATCTATTTTCTGTAAACCAGAACCATCAGTGGTCATTCCTTTAATCAAATGTCCACCCCCCTTCCTTGTGACTTTGAGTCAAACATGGGATAACAGATATAGCCAGTGGCCACACAGCTCCCAAGATCTCCATCTTCTTTGGAATTCACAGATGACTTTCTCACTCAGGATCCCTTAGGCAAAGCTTCCTCCACTGAGGTTGCAGATGCTTGCAGCTCACAGCTGAAAGTTGCTGGGCCTTGTAGCTCTCTACCAGCTGAAGTTGCAAAACAGGGTTCATTGAATAAAGTTCCTCCAGTACATGGGAAAGACAAACGGAAGCCCTGGGGGGCAGTTAGCTGGCAACCCACAGGCAGGCCCTTCCCAAACCTTGCAGCCACATCCTTCCGCAAAGAGGCTGGAGCCCCCCCCTCCCTCTGGAGGGGCTGCTGCTGAACTGAGCCCAGAACCAAAAGTCCCTGGGTTTTGGAAGCTCTCTGCTGCTCCTTGATTGGCTGATTTAACTGTCCCATTAAAAAATTAAAATGCATAAGCTCTTCTGATGCCTGATTGGTCCTGCAAGGGGTGCCAAGAATTTCCACAGCTTTTTTCCCATAACTCTTTGGCACAGTACCATAAATCCTTATCAGGATCCTGGCCATCCGATAGGCTGTGCTGAGGTCAAAGGCTGCAATCATGGCTGCTGGCAACATTTATCAATAGGCAGTCAAATGTCCCAATTTTAAAGTTTTGGTGTAGCCAGAATACACGCCTTTATTTTTTTAATACCCCACAGTCTCTAAGCAGTCCCTGTGCCCTGTTGAACTCTTGAAGAATCTAGCAATTTTAATTAACCCCATGCCTGTTGCTAGTGCCATTTCTCATATCCCCCAGGAACAGGCAGGCAGCTCATCAACATGTATTGTGCCTCATTAATATATACATACATATATTTTTTTCCAGTTGTTTAACCAGGAGAGAGAGACTAAGCTGAAAGCTTGTTTACAGGTGCAACCTGGGAGCACAGGGAAGTTAAGTGACTTGCTTAGGGTCACACAGTATGCAAGTGGGGGCTGTGGGGTTCAAACCCAGGTCTCCAGATTTGCAGCTCAGAGCCTTAAACCACTGCACTATACTGCCACCCTATATTCATGAAGCATTCCCCACAGCGCTTACTGGCACTCTTTATTCACAACAGACTGCGACTCCTTATGCACCTTCTCCAGGTCTTGGGTCTCTAATTAACACATTTTTGAGATAGCGACCACTGGAGGGGCACCTGTTTTTCTGCAGTTGCAGTAAGAAAGGCAGAATGCGGTACTGCACATGTGCGGGCCACCGCTACTCATTCAAAATTCAAGTAGTGCAGCGGCTCTGTGGTTTAGCTCCTCTGGCCCCAATGCATACAACAGCCCAGGGGCCAGATGGAGACTTCAGGGACAATAAGGGCAATGCGGAGGCAGAACTGGGGGATCCGGGGGAACGGAAGGCACTGGGTGGCTCCTAAAGGACAAAAGCAGGTAAGCCCCCATGGGGGGGATTCCAGCAGGATCATGTCAGGGTTAAGCTTTCTTTTTAATTTTGAAGCCTTTGAGAGAAGAATCAGACATAGCCTGGTGTATAGAGACTGTCATACCAACAGAATATAAGTTTATTGTTTGTGGTATGGTGGTAATGCTCATTTGTTGTATTGAAAGTAGCAACTGCAGTAAGTATGGAATGCTTATGTTACAACGTTTGACCACTTACCTGTGTGGAAGGGGCCCCTGGTTACAGCAGTCCATATGGCCCCTGGCAATGCAAATCTGTCTGGGTGGCTTCTACTACATTAATTTATTTAAAAAAACTGAAAATGCTGCATGGACTTAGGGTGCCACCTAAACTATGTGGATGTTAAAGGGCCACTTCCTGGTCTTGACATCCACAATAGGGTGATGATGCACTCTACATACACCATGCTGACGTGTTGCCATGGCTCCTACTCTTTCTCTTCCTCTGTGACCCTTTGGGCAGATTTGGTGTGAAGACGCCGAAGGAGTCATGGGAGTGACATCAGTGGAGTGGCAAAGAGCAAGACTTAGGACACGCAAAAGCCCACAGCAACTACCATGATGAAGGCGAGTTTTGTTTTCTCCTTTGCACACCGCAGTGTCACAAGCACTGCAGTTAGTCCTATAGGTAGTTTTCTCTTTTTGGTTGAATTTTGCCCCCCCCCCCCATCTGTGTGCTATTTTCCCGGCTCTTGCTTAGATCCTGTGCCATAGGCCTAACATGTATAGATTGGAAACACTGGAGAGGGAGAAAGCAATTACGTGAAATATTTACTAAATATTTTTACCTTTTGCTGCTCTTTCTATTTTGTTGGCTCTACTTAATTTACTTTTAAATTAGAATTCATGGCGTCCTCACGCAATACACCATGGCTAAATACTTAATCCGTTAAAAGAAAGATTGGCTTATGTATTTCATTCTTCCAAAAGGTGGCACGTAGTGGACAGTTTAGTAGTGTATGGGGCTGGGTATGCACGGGTGTGGGTGGGGAGCTGGCTGTATGTATGTGGGGAGGCTGAGCATCTGGGGGTGTGTACGGTACGTGTGTGAGAGACAGTGTGGAGGAACTTGCCACTTGTAGGAGATGGCTGTATTTGTATAGAAATGGACAATGACAGGAGAGGAAGATACCAAAGGTCCATCTAGTCTGTGTGGCATGTATGGGAGGCAAGGCGTGTGTGTGTGTGCGCGCATGCATGTGTGTGAGTGAGGAGCTGGGTGTATATGTTGGGGGCTGAGTGCTGGGGTGTGTGTACATATGTGAGAGACGGTGTGAAAGAGCTTGGCGTGTGTGGGAGATGGTTAGGTTTATAAAGAAACAGACAATGAAGAAAAGACCAATGGTCCATCTAGTCTGTGTGGCATGTATGTGGAGCAGGCTGTGTTTGGGTGTGCATCTCTGTATGTATAGCTTGGCGTGTATCAGTATGGGGGGCAGGTTGTACATGGGGTGAGCTGGGTGTGTTTCTTTTTTGGAATGGAGCAGTTTTTATGGCTGGATATACATATGTGTGTGTTTGGGGGGAGCTGCATCAGTGTAGAGAAACTGAGCATGACAGTGTGGAAGGGCTTTGCATGGGTGGAGAGGAGCTGGGTGATGTGGGTGGGGGAGTTGAGTGTGTGTGTGAGTGACTGGAGTCTTTTCACGAACTTGGGTTGCTACCTTGGTTCTGGTATCTACCCTCCCGACCAACCCATTTAAACAAACAAAAAAGTCCTTTATACCCAACCTACTTGGCTAATCACAATTTTATTACTAATGTTAACCTATTTTCCACATTGTCTACAGATCCCATGGAACAATGACCACAGTGTGGGAGGACATTGACCATGTGTATCAGATAAGTATTGTTTTATCATTATATTGCCCTGTTTTTGGCTACTAAAGAGCTGCAGAGTGTTTGAGACCTTGTTGCTATTTTTTACATTACAGGCACAGTACAACTAGATGTTGTCTTCGAGTCACTCAGCCCCATACAGGAATCCCAAGGACTCAGGTAAGTGCTCTTTAGCAATATAAGGGTGTAAATAGTGCAAATACATGTACCATGCCAGCCATTACCTTCATATTTTTGACACAGCAAGGGGTCTGGGCAGGGTCAAGTTGGCAGAAGGTATTGATGTCAAGATGATGTTGAGTGAAGAGAGGAGGCCTAGCCAAATTGCCAGGCAGCACCAGGAAGAGGATGGTAGTGAAATACAAACCCTCACTGTCACATTCACCAGAATACATCAAACCATTTGGAGTGGTGAGGAGAGACATAGCGTCTGTAAGCAGCTACGAGGTGGTAGGAGAGAATCCAGGAATCATGAGCTGTGGGATGAGATTTTAGCCTGTTTCGGTCATCAGATAGGAACATAAATATAAAGAAGCCAGAAGAAGGCCATTTGATCTATCTAGTCTGCTTGTATTGCAGGAACCACAGCTTACACTACTGACCCTGCCCCTCTCCTCACTCCTCCCATGCTGTCATGGGAGAAGGATTGCCGTGTGCCCAGTGGAAACTTCACAAGAGAATGGGATCACACAATGCCATGCCCCTTTGGCCTCCAGTCCCTGACAAACTGGGGTTCACCTGCTTTGTTGTGTACACCATCCCACACACACAGTATGGTGAGTGTGGAACACTGCAGATTGTGTTCTGCAGGTGTGATTAATGGCATGCGCCAGGAGAGGAGGTCAGGAGTGTTTCCGGTCAACTGTTTAGTCAGGATGCCTAACTGGTGGTGTGCATGAGTTGTAAGCTGGATGTGTGGATGCCTTTTGGGGAAGAGGGGCATGGGTGGTGCCAGATGATCATGGTGTCTGGAAGCCTGATTGGTGGTGAGCACGATGGTGATGCTGTGTACCAGGAAGTAAGGATGCATTGACAGCAGTCACGCACACCACCAAACAGGCATCCTGACATAATGTCAACTGGCTCTACTCATGCCCCCATTCGATGCTGATACTCCTGTATGCTGGCATCACAGAAGCACACTAGTCAGGCATCCTTGACATCCTGTTCGAACTTGATGTCAGGATGACAGATTGTGCATGTTGACAGTATACCATGATGTCTTTAGTGGAGGAGGCATGAGTGGTGCCAGTTGACTGATGTGTTGGTGCCTGATTTGTAGGGTGGGAGGCATAAATGTAGTGTCCATCCATCACGATGTCAGGATACCTGATTTTTGGTGTGCATGAATGGTGACTGTACCAGGATGTCAGTATGCTAAAATAGGGGTGGGGTAAGTGTTGCCAGTTGTACGTATGGCTAATTGTGGGTGTGCGTGAGTGGTCGAATTGTACCGGAATGTCAGTATGGTTGATGGGTGGGGGGGGCATGAGTGATGTCAGATAACCATGATCTCCATGTACCTGATCGGTGGTGTGCATGAACAGTGACTCTGTACTGGGATGTCAGGATGTACTGACACCAGTCGCGTGCACCACCAAACAGGTATTCTGACGTCATGGTGGACTTGCAACACTCGTTCAGTAGAATGTATATTGAATATGATTTATATGCTCTGCATGAGGATGTAATCTCTGCAAAAGTGAAAATAAAAACAAATGTAAAAGAAGTTGTTATTAATGTTCTCAGCCAGTTTTGAATACCCTAACATCACTTCTTTTGTAAAAAAGATAAAACAGCATGCAACCCATATTATTCCCAATAATATATAGAATAATGCATGGGGTTGTGTGTTTAATAAGTTTTTACACACACCCCGAGGTGTTGGATGCTACAAAAACCCTGAAAGCGAAGCTTGAGGGGTTTATTTAAGCATCCAACACCAAGGGGTGTGTATAAAAACTCAAGTTAAACACACAACTCCATGTTTTAATTGATATAATTGCTGGAGAGCATTTTCTCGCCACAACAATTATATAAAATAAAACTGTGGTGGTTGGTGTGGAAGAAGCAAGTCCGGAGTGGAGGAAGCACAGTCAGTGCTCCAGCGGAGCAGGTCCTGAAACCTTTTTTAAAAAAAAAAAGTTTAGTAAAGGAGGCAAGTAGGTAAGTTTCTTTTTTAAAAAATTACTGCCGACTCATGGTGGTGTAGAGTCCAGGGCACAGCTTAGTGCTGAAGTTGCTGTGATTGTCTGGTGCCATGGTTAGCAGAGAGTGTGGAGGCATGTGAATATGTGGAGAGTTGGAAACCCATCGCGTGTTAGCCGTTATAACGGTGAATTATAACCCAGGTTTCCAATGGGAGAAAATGCTCCCCAGTTATTATAAAGCAGTAACACATTCCACGGTGTGGGTTATACTCTGATAAATGCATGCATAGGGGCCTACTGAGGCATGAGTCCACATGCCCATAGAACTGTGTTTATCAGACAATAACACACACCCTGGAGTGTTATCTTGCACTTATATAAAATGGGCAAGGAAAGTCATGTGTCCTGATTGGCTGAGACTTGGTTCTAATCATTGCCTTAAGACAGCACTACAGTACCAATGGCTAGAAACAAGTACCGGTACCTACCAACTGGGACAACTCACAGAATACATAAGCCATAAGCTTCCTAATCTCCATCACAAACATGGCTGCAACTTTTACTCATATATAGAAACCTCCAACTAGGCCCTACAAATGAAAGTCCATTAAATTAACTAAAGAAAGTAAATAATTTAATGTCATTTTTACTTGAGGCCCTCCTTACACACATACACAAATATAGAAAATCAAGTACTGTTCAGAGTTTCCATTGCTGGTGTTTCTTTGATGACCATGAAAAATTCCCCCTCCTAGCCCCACCAGTTTGCTAGAGACCTCCCTGCTCCATACCTGGCAACAGATAAAATTGAGGTTCTGGCTCCACTTGAGGCCTGTGTGTGTATGCTAGTGGAACTCTGAAGAATTTTGAATTCATGCATTCCATGATGCCATTCCATGTGTGTGTGTTGAGGGGGGGTAGGAGCACTCTTCTACTCGAATAATGCAGAGCTATGAATTCTATTATTCCATGGTAAACATTCACACAGTGTATTTAATATGAAGAAAGACAAATGACTGACAGATGTAAAACATCTGTGGATGGACTATTTTACATTATTTAGTAGCATTTTATTATAATTTTTGTGGGTTTGAACACTTTTAGAGTGCTTGTTTTTTAAAAGTTGTCTCTGAGCCCATTTTATATAAGTAATAAGGCACTTCAGGGACATTGGTTATACTAGGTTTACCCCATAGTTGGGGCTTCACCTCTTGCCTTACAATGCCCCTGAGCATGGAGTAAACCTCATTCAACCAATGCCCTGTCATACCTTATTGCTTAAATAAAATTGGGGTTGTCTAACTCTATTTACATAAACAAAGAATAAATATATCAAAGTAATGTTATTTTGTTTATTAACTAGTTATACTGCTGCTAGGTGTCATTAGGGTGCTACTGCTATATGCGGTAATTGTAACCTGTGAATTAAATTGTTGGCGCCTCATCTTAACTGTACATTACTAGTTTATAGTATATGGTTAGGGCTTATTGTAGATTGAAATCAGTGGCTTTTCAAATCTTGCTGTAGGACAGTTCTAAGGTCAGAAAAGTTGTTGTACTATCATTCTGACATCACATCGATAGTACAACAACTTTTCAGCCTTGTCCTACCTCCTAATTGGCTGACTCGACTGGCTGCATCAGAGAGAAAAAAAGTAAAAACATGGTGGCGCGATTAAGCGGGCGCAGAGCGGCAGAACAGTGGATCCTCCTTCTTCTGGCACAAATTGCCTTAGACTGCTCTGTGTCATGAAACCATTTTTTTCATTGAATTTTTTAAAAATAAACAGTGCCACTGTGAGAGAGAGTGAGCAGGAATGGAGAGAAGTCCCAGCCAGCGGGAGCGCAATGAAACAGAAACGAGTGGTAGGCAGCGGCAAGACGTAGAGCAGGAGCAGGAACACCACAAAAAAAACAAACACATGAGGTAACCAGCAACGAAAAAAAGAAATAAGCCCTAACCATATACTATATAAAAAAGTGGATGGCCGCCCATCCACAACTAAGGCTGTTTCCCTCTCGGGAGTTGATGACATCAGAGAGACCTCTCGAGCTTCACTCTCGAGGTCTCAATGATGTCATCAACTCCCGAGAGGGAAACAGCCTTAGTTGTGGATGGGCGGCCATCCACTGTTTTATATATTGTTTTTTTAACCCTTTCCTTTTTTGTCCTGTTTTCTAGTAGTGGGATGTCAGAGATCGCTCAAGAGTCTGTCAAAGAAAGATCCTCCCTATTATAGCCATGTAGCACATCAAACTATATGGAGTGGTGAGGAGAGACAGCAGTTCCACGGTGGAAGGAAAGCATCATGGCATCATGTTTTCTTGGTAAGAGAAGTTAAAAAGGAATTCTGAGAGAAATGACAAGAGAAATATGAAGTCAGACATATCAGGATGTATTGGGGCGAGTGCTTTTACAATGTAAAAAGAATCTTTATAAAAAGAATGGTCAGGGGCCAGACATTTTGTAGGGGCTGCAATGGCACAGTATGCAGGGAAAATGGGCAGACTGGCTGGGCCATCGAGGTCTTTATCTCTTGACACCTTCTGTGTTTCTGTGTAAGTCCATGCAAAATCTGTTCATTTACACACTGCAGATGCAGCCAAATGTGAGCCATAAATAATCCACTAATGATTTATTTTGCTTGCCCCCCAGCAAATCAGGATACCATGTGAAAGAAAGTCACTTCTCAGCTGAGCTCTGTGTTAATTCTGTTGCAGGAGATGTCAATGGAGTAACCTGTGGTGGTAACACTGGGATGGGCTGAAACTGTCTGCACTCCTATGAAGACCCTTTCCCCTACTTTTAGGAACAGGTAGTATTGGGGTTATTTACTTTAGTTTTATTTTTGCAGGAAGGAGGAGTGTCCCACAAGGTCACTTTGTGCTTTCGATGTGAACTAGGAAGGTTCCTGCACTGAGGCCACACCATGTGGCACCAAGTTGTGAGGCTAGGAAGAGACTGTGTAGTATAGATCAGGGGCATGACTGGTATATAGATAACTTTGGTTGGATTTCCAGTGTACAGCTGGTGATTAGCTGATGTTGGATGGCACCTTCAATAAGATGTGTGGGTGTCTGATCTTGTTGTATGTGCCATTATTTTTTGGATCATTACGCCAGCAGGTTTCCCCTACAATGTGATAATTTTGCTACCAGTGACCAACGCAGGCCATTGTGATACCATGCTGCATGATCAATGTGGTACCACCAGCATAAGGCATGGAAGGAGACCATTGTATTTTCACTGCAGGTGCACTCATTGTGCTACCACTGACACATAATACCACAGGGGTCACAATGGTAGTGCAATGGAATTGAAACAAATCCATTTTGATACCATTTGCAGTGGTATCACACTGGTGTTTGTTATTGTGCTACCATTGCACAAATATTTGCTACTGTGCTACCACTGTGGGTTGATGGTAATGCAGTGGACACAGTGGTATCACACCGGAATTGGACCAAAACCACTGTGATACCTGTGACGTAGACAGCCAGCTCTGAGTGCTTGAGTGCTGTATTCATTTTTGTTATTACATATAAAATATGTGAAGGGAAGGGTCAGTTCAAGGAAAAGGCTGTCTTACTGGAACTGACACATCAAAACCCCCAAGGGATAAGTTCAAAGGACAGGGGGTATTTTAAACTGCAGAGATCCGGGGTGCAATTACCTTGTCAATTTGCTTTCAACCCAGGAAATAAGATTAGCCATTCATAATGCCCTCAGGGAGATCCTTTGACTTGCATATTTGCCAGGAAGGACTTGTGGGGAGGAGTGTCGGAGAGAGGCCAGAATGGACATTGAAGTGGTTTGATGTCTGAACCAGGGAGGACCCAGATGGATTTGGAAGGTCCAAAATACATTCCCGGGGAACCCTTGAATTACATCAGAAAGACCTGAGGTGTAGATTCCAAGGTCCAGACGGGATTAAAGAGGCCAATACACTTTGCTTTGAATACAGTGCCTTAGATCAAAGAAACTTTTGAGATGTATGTGTAGCAGAGCACAAACGAGTTCTGACCAGTTAACCTGTGGAGAGGTCATCTCATAAGTTTTTTTAAATATTTTATTTGGAGGCCCTGTATTGTAAAATATAGAGTTTGATACACCAAGGTGGAGTTAGTGACCTCGTGAGAAGGCTAGCTCAGAAGTGTGTTTAAGTGCTGAAAGAACCTGACAGAGACACACAAGAAAATATTTCTGACTGACACAAGAGAATATTATCTGACTGAGAGAGAATCATCACAGCACTGAAAGAGAGTAAGATTAGACCAGTCTAAATGTATGCATTGTAGGAACTGTACTTTTTCTGTTTGTTTTAAGGCTGTATGTGTTGGGATATATATTTTGTTCTGTAATTATTGTTCTGTTTTGATATTTTTAAAATAAAGATATTTTTTTTACAAACGAAACTGCTGGAGTGCCTTGACAATTCTTTTTATTTTAAGTGGAGCTTTTAAAGGTTATAAGTACACTGTGTATGGGCTTATTGTATACCAAACTGGGAAATGGATAGAGTTCTCTAAAAGTCTTGCATTGAGTTCTAAGGGTTCATTTGAAAGACCTGGTTGGGTGCCGGTAGGCAAAGATATATGGCCCCCCTAAGACAGAATTATCTGAGCCTGATAATTGGGTACGCTAACAAGAGGTTATCAGTTTGAATCCCTTCAGAGCTTGAGACTAAGGTGACTTGAACCCACAAAACAGACAAGAGGGTTACCTTGTCTGTTCACTGTACACAAATCATACGCTCAGAGGTTGGCACTTTGGGAGTAGAGGGCTGACCGTCTGAGTGAGTTTGTGACAATACCAACAACCAGTGGTATCACAATGGTACACATTTGTTACCACTATGGTACCAGAAGAGTGGCATTACCAGTGAACTACCACTGTTTGCATGGTATCACAGTAGTTACTATGGTTTCACAATGGAATTGGAACAGATCCACTGTGATACCATGGAACCCCACAATGGTAGTACATTGGAAATCGCAGTGATAGTACAATGGTAAACAACAGGTATTACAGTAGTATTCCAAAGAAATATTTGTAAGGATGCACATTCCCACAGAATTTTTATAGAAAACACAGTACAGATCAGGCCTTCATCTCTCTTATCCCGCCTGCAGTCAAGGTGCAGGACAACAAAGCAGAAAGTGCAGATCAGCAGCACTCAGAAGCCAGTAGAGTAGGTGAGCAGCACAAAGATGGCAATACAGCACAGCAAGTCTCCACCCCGACAGACCAGCATGGCCACTATCCCCATCCAGATGGACCAGCACACACACCCCCACCCTGATGCAGCCGACCCACCCCCAGGTACCTGCACTCCCACACCCCGGACTAGCATGGCCAGTTGCCCAATCAACACTGACCTGCACACCCATTCCCACCCCCCGGGCCAGCACAGCCACTGTCCCCAGCCAGATGACTTCCTCAATGACGTTGTGGATGGCATTAAAGGCAAAATGTGCCTATTCACAGATGACACCAAGCTCTGTAGGAGAGTGGACACAGCTGAAGGGATACAGGACCTAGAGGAAGGTCTGGAAAAGCTGGTTCCAGGATCTGGCATCTTGCCTTAAATGCCAAGAAATGCAAAGTTATGCATATTGTAGCCAAGAATCCCAGGAAAGAGTATTACCTGGGTGGAGTCAGGGTATCTGCATCAGAGGAGGAGAAGGCTTGGAGTGATGATCACTAGTGACCTGAAGCACTCCATGCAGTGCAAGAAAGCAGCAGCAGAGGCAAACAAGATGCTGGGATGCATAGCCAGGGGGGATCAGTAGTAGGAGAGAGGAGGTTATACTGCCCTTGTACAGGTCACTGTAAGGCCATATCAGGAGTATGGAGTTCAGTACTGGTGCCCACACCTCAAAAAGGACAACCTGCTGTTGAAGGTCCAGAGGAGGGCTACAAAGATAATAGCAGGTCAGTACGGCAAGGCATACGAGGAGAGGTTGAGGGCACTGAACATGTACTCCCTGGAAGACAGGAGTGAGAGGGGACATGATTGGGATCTTCAAGTATTTGAAAGGGATAAATAAGGTTGATAAGGACAGTCTCTTTAAGCTGAGTGGCAATCACATCATGATGGGTCAGAGTTTTAAGCTGGAGGATGGGAGGTTTTAGGGGGAGATCAGGAAGCACTTCTTCACAGAGAGGGTGGTGGGCACTTGGAATGCACTGCCGGAAGAGGTCATCTTGTTGAAGACAGTGAGCAGCTTTAAGAGAGGGTGGGATAGGCATACAGTGAAGGTCAGGATCATGGGTAGGGAGGATGGGAGGAGTGGGGAGGGAGGGCAGGGACATTAGCTCAAGCTGTGGACCCTGCAATATGAGCAGACTTAATAGGCCAAATGGCCTTTTTCTGCTGGCTTCTTCATGTTTATTTGGACCAACACACCCACCCATCCTGATGCAGCTAGACCAACCCCCACGTATCTGCATGCCCACTCCCACCCCCCGGACTGGCACGACCACTATCCCCAGCCAAATGGACCAGCACATCCACCCACCCACCCTGATGCAGCCAACCCACCTCCACGGACCAGCGCACCCACCTACCCTGATGCAGCCGACTGACCCCCATGTACCTGCATGCCTACTCCCACCCCCTGGACCAGCACGGCCAGTTGCCCAAGCAACAGTGACCTGCATGCCCACTCCCACCCCCGGACTAGCATGGCCACTATCCCCAGCCAGATGGACCAGCACACCCACCCACCCTGATACAGCTGACCCACCCCCACGTACCTGCACACCCACTCCCACCCCGGACTAGCACTGACACTTGCCCAAGCAACACTGACCTGCACACCCACTCCCACCCCCGGACCAGCACAACCACTATCCCCAGCCAGATGAACCAACACCCACCCTGACACAGCCAGACCCACCAACACATACCTGCTGGCCCACTCTCACTCTCCCGGACCTGCACAGCCACTTGCTCAAGCAACACTCTCACTCCACTCCAGCGGACCAACATATCACCACTCCACATGAACCAGCACTTCATCCTGCAACCAGCGGTACACTTCCCATAAGCTGCCACTCCCTTCTCCACCTGCAAGCCACTCCCCCTACCCAACCAGCATGCGTGATGATGTCATGCCTATAGATTTTAACATTTCAGTAGTTCACAAGCTCAACTATCTGTGGATTTTGAGCAACATCCTGATGTCAAAAATTGCTGCAACATGCAGTGATGAAGTTACACATAATTAAGTCCTATCCTCCACACCCCCTCTTAAGCTCTATTCCCCCCCACATTTCATATTAAAATGTGGTTGCAGCATTCATGCAACAATTCCTTAACCCATTGCTTTTCATTTCAGTGAAACATACTGCAGTACCAAAAACTTCATTATGGGTAGATCGGAGCGCTCACTATGTGAAAAATCCTGAAATTTCCATAACATTTTTGAAACTTACTGCTCCCAATATAGATATGCTGCTTGCCGCGCTCACTCCTCGCACTACACCCACATGGGATAGTAGAGCGTGTGTTCCTTTAAGAGCTGCACGCATGCGTGATCCTGGCTACTCCAGCATTCTGACGCGATCGGACATTTTGTGAGTGATCGAGGAGGAATTCAGATGCCTGCAGGATCTTGTGCCCTCATCCACCCACCACCACCCAAAAAAAGTTGCAGTGTGGTGGTCCCAGCTTTACTTCTATTTGTGGGAATCAAGTAAGTGCACAGCTCAGCACTGTGTTTTGCTGATCGAGAGGGAGCAGTAGCGATTGTGAGCTGTTTTGCAGCATGTGTCACATTTTTGCCAGCTAGCTGGATTGATTTTTTATCTGGAACTGGCTATGGGCTCTAGAATCAGGCCAACTCTGTTGCGGGATCAAGAGGCAGAGGTTTCACACTTGCCCAGTGGCGATGAGGGTTGAGGCGCTGGGCGTCACACCGCGTACCATGCCAGCAACCTGGTATCGGGAGCGAGCCCGGGTCATCAGGGATTGGCAGGGTTGGGAAAGGATTAAGCATCCGCAAGATTGCTCTCCATTCCTGGGGAGGGGGGGGTCTCAGCTGGCCGGTCTTTGGTGGCTCTTAGCGGAGGCTGGGAGTATAGCACCAGAATGGCTTGCAGTGTTGTTGGGTAGAGCCTTGGTAGGACATCCAACGGGGGTGCACAGGTGTATGCACTCAGTGTGCGGTAGTCAATTTCACATCCAAGGCCCTAGGGGAAACCGGAACAAGGAAAAAAATGTACCCAATCCTGGTAGACGACGATGGGGACCAGGAGCTACCCCCCACCCCCAACAGTCAAGTGCGCTGGCTAACCTCAGAGCTTCCCCGAGTCAGAGGATGTCTGCACAGCATGGAATGGAAGTCTCGGGGGTGAGGATGCCTATTGGTAGAGAAGCGTGGCTGACCAAGAGTCAGGACTGAGTCTACGATGGGGCGGGATGAAGGTAAGCAGAGAGTTCTCATCTGAGAGCGTCCAGGATTTTGTGTGAGGCGGATAAATAAAAGTGTTAAAAAAATAAATAAATAAATAAATAAATAAATAAAGAGGCAGAAGTTAGGATTTTAAAAATAGAGAGTATTTCTTGAGCATCACTTTGTAATGTACCGTGCTCAAGCCGACATTTTGTACGTCGCACTGTCTGGAGCAAGCAGTTATCAAACAGTGCCAAACATCATAGTAGAACTCCGTAGCATCAGGTAAAAGAAAATGCGCCAGGGAGATTTATTTTAAATCTTTAATCCATATTTGTAAAGTGTCTGGCACCATCAAAGAGCTTAATTATATCGGTGTGGCAGTCTGAGGCATGAGCAAGTCAGTCTTGACACATAGCAGGGGGAAAAAATTAAGGCTGTGCCTATATGACAAATATGTAAGCAAGCTTAGGTAGAAGATCTCCATGTAAGTGCTTTTCAAGTGTACAGTAAATTGGAATCAGGAGGGCAGGCAATCTGATAAAATAAAAAAACTGGGATCCTCAATTGAACACAGCCCTCAAAGTGACCACATATAGACCCTTTATTTAGGGTGTGACAGCTTGCACACGTTAAAATCAGTAAGCTGCTATTTATTGCTTTTGAGGGGTGGAGCAGGAAGACGGCTGCAACCTGCTCCGCTCCTAAAAGAAGCTTGCTTGTAATTTTTTTTTTTTTATTCTTTATTTTGTCGGCTTCCTCTAAACCCACAAATGGCTTTTGCCCTTCTCCAGAGTCCGACCCTCACATGCTTGGGGCTGAACCCCCCCCCCAAATGGGGCCGCCGACAGCAGAGTTAGGTGGCCAGAGGGGTCGGCACCGGAGCCAGCTCATTAGCAGGGAGTCAGCATTTTCCTAGGTTTTTCCAGGGGTGGGGACGGGCAATGACGGCCCCCTTACATTTAGGCACTGGATCGCTTGTGGTACCCCTAGCCTCCACTGGGGGTCCACGTTGCACCAGGCACTCAGCCCCTCCCCCAGAGCAGGAGAGAGTAGTCCTATGGACGCTCAATCCCGCCCCCGGCCGGCCCTCCAACACTCAGATCCATTCCTGAACCCAGGTCGTCGGCACTGCAGATGGTAGCCATGCCTCTGCGCCAGCGGGCTGGCTACGTGTAATTTTTTTTTGCTAAAAAACTCACATTTTTTTATTTATTTTACACTGGTGAATGGAACAAATGTTTAAATTGCACTTTGCTTATATTGAAGTTAAGTGCTGCTACGCTTACGGACACTATGTAGTTCTAGGTGCATGTAGCATGCTGGTGGTTGGTTTTGTAAGTATTTAACTGGCAACAGTTTTTTTTCTTCGCTCATGTTATGAGCCACTCAAGTGGAACTTTTGTTTTGTTCAGGCACCTTATATTTGTTAAAAGTTTCCTGACAGTGTGGAGTTGTGTTTAAAAGGCCACAGTGCTTCTTGGCTCAGCTGTGTGTGTTTTCCTGGTTGCGGAGTGCTAGTCGCCGTGCTGAGAGATAAGTCACTGTTTAGGCAGGATCCATATTAAATGCTGGAGAGTTGTCGTACATAAAGAAGATTTATTGTAATTGAATGCCTGGGAGAGGAAAATAGGATGCCCTGGCCAATTATAAGACTTTTTAGTGCTTTTGCCTGAGAAAAGGTACTATATAGCTGCAGTCACTTTTTGGAGTTGGAAAGAGAGTCATAAAGACAAAGACTCAGGTTAAAGAAAACCTTAAAACCAAACTGAAGTAAGGAGAATGCGGTGGACTGAGAGAAATCGCAGGAAAGATTTAGATGCCTAGATTCCTGTTTCATGACAGGTTACAAGGTTTTTGCAAGTTTAATTGTGTTAGTCTCATCTCTTAAGCTTCACAATGACACTAATACAGCAACGGAGGAGTCACGGTGGGGGTAAGACCCTAAACAGGTAGCTATATGCATCATTTTAATTAAAGTTTCAGCTACTTATGAAGACCACATTTTTGAAGCAGTGTCTCTATAATTTTTGGGGTCTCAACTTTGGGCGACTTGAATTGGAGTCATATGACTTATTATATTATAAGCAGTAAACACCCCCGCAGGTTTGAGGACACCTTACAGTGTATTTCAGAGCAAAAGGTGATGTTATGTTGAACTGAGGGCTCCTCTAAACTGGGTGATACTGCTTATTTGGACACATTCACTACGTTTACATGCACACTAGTGTTAGCGGGTAAGTAGTTACCGGCTAACAATAGAATTACCCAGTAACTCCTAGCCGCATGTATACAGGCCGATGATCAGCTGGAGCAGTCCTGTTCATCTGAGCATGCACTTACAAGCGGTTTGACAGCACTGGTAAACCATTCCTATGGACTATCTCATCATGGTTATTTGTTTTTTATTAACCAGGAGGAGAGACACACTAAGCTGAAAGCTTGCTTACAGGTGCGACCTGGGCGCATAAGGAAGCTAAGTGACTTGCTTAGGGTCTCACAGTATGTAAGTGCGGGCTGAGGGATTCAAACCCAAGTCTTCAGGTTTGCAGCTCAGAGCCTTAAACCACTGCTCTATACTGCCTCCCCTACTACTAACTTTCTGTGTATAGGAGCAGCAAAAGCAAATATTGTGCATAGACAAGGGCAGAATAGGATGGCTGAAGGGAGTGCTGCTTACAGTACTGCACACACTGCAGGCTATGGTACAGTTTATGGTGTTTAAAGGTATTTTTTTTTTAACATTCAGTAAATATTGTTTCTATTATGACATGTAGTATTTTTCATGCAGGATATAGCTACACAGATATGGACTTTCCTGTGATTTGGACCAATGGTAATCATACAACAGCACTGTGTACTGTGCACATTTTCAAGCTTGTTTATGTGTCTGAATAATTCTATAGCTATCAAAAGCAGCACAGGCAAGCTGATGGACATACAACAAATGTCTGCCCATAATTAACATGCAAGAAATGGTAAAACTTGATAATTCATATTAATTCTAATTGCTAATTCTTAATATGATGAATACTTGTGTTTTTGTTAAATTTTATGCAACACCATCTTTAATGCAGCCTAATACACTGAAACACTGCTGACAGGAGTGCTACTACAACCGTACTACACACTGAAGTGCACTACAGGTGTTGATGAAGTGCTAATTAACATAATTTGCACACACTGTGTCAGCACTGCATGCACACCAACAGAGACCTGCAAGTGCACTAATTAAACACTGATAGACTGCACTATGGAATGAAGTGTACACTGCTACTGTAACAATGAAATAACACCATATAGTGACCGTTTGAACACTTCACTACCCCACCAAATGCTGAATCTTTTCCATTTGGAATCATAGGTTTTTCTGGTAGCAGGTTTCCTCGAACCCTTAAGAATGTCCAGAACTTCCTGAGAAAGATGCAGGCCTGCATACTCTAACTTTTCAAGAATCAGGCCTTGAGATTGAGAGACTGGAGGTTGGGGTAAAGGAACCTGCCTTTCCAATCCAATATCAGAGCATCCAGAGGAACAGTCCCTAGGATTGGGGGTCTGCAGCAGAATAGGGGAAGTTAGTGATTGTCTGGGGCTGCAAAGAGATCTATCTCTGAAGTGCCCCACCTGGTAAAGATTACTTTCAAGATAAAGGATCCAGAGTACATTTGTGATGGCCCTGGGAGATTCTGCTCAGAGCATCTGTTAATAGATTGTCCTTCCCTGGAATGTGAACTGCTACTAGGGAAATTTGAAGGGAGTAGGTCGGAGACCAGATTTTCATGGCCTCTGTGCACAAGGCCATGGACCGAGTGCCCCTTTGCTTGTTGATGTACCACATGGTGGTGGTGTTGTCTGTCCTGACCTGAACCACCTTGCCCCTTACCGAGTCTGAAAAGGCTTGAAGGGCTAGAAACACCACCCTGAGCTCCAGAAGATTGATGTGAAGGAGAGACTGCTGAGGAGACCAAGCACCCTGAGCTGTGAGGGTTCCCAGATGGGCTCTCCAGCCCAGGAGAGAAGCATCTGTGGTTAGAACCACTGAAGGAGCTTGAATGAGGAATAGGACACCCTGTCTAAGATTATCCAGGTCCAACCACCATTGGAGAGCTTGGACCAGAGTCTGAGTCACTGGAATCAATTTGGTTATAAGATCTTTTTTCTGAGACCAAAAACACCTCAGGTGAAACTGAATGTCTCTCATCTGGAACCTGGCTCCCTGTACCACAGCAGTGGAAGCTGCCATGTGGCCTAGGAGTTGAAGAAAATGTCTTGCTGGATGAGAAACCAAAGGATGAAAAGAGGAAGCAAGATCCATAAGGGCCCTTACCCTTACTAAGGGGAGGAAGGCCTTTGTTTGTACAGTATCTAACTCTATCCCTATAAAGGTGAGGAGTTGCACTGGTTTGAGAACTGACTTTGGCAGATTGAGAAGAAATCCTAGAGAAGTGAGCAAGTCTTGTGTGACTTGTAGAGCTGACTTGACCTGGTCGGAAGACTGGCCTACAATGAGCCAGTCGTCCAAGTATGGGAATAGAGAATTCCCCTTTCTCCTGAAGAAGGTCACTACTACTGCAAGGCACTTTGTAAACACCCTTGGAGCTGAAGTAAGGCTGAAGAGCATGGCCCTGAACTGATAATGGCCTGAAGGCAACTCAAACCTGAGGTACTTTCTGTGGGAGCACCTGATAGGTATGTGGAAATAGGCGTCCTTGAGGTCCAGAGATGCTAACCAACCTCCTGGCCTTAGAGAGGGAAGAATTACTCCCAGAGTCACCATTTTGAATTTTGGTTTTGTAATGTGCTTGGTCAAATATCTTAAGTCTAGGATGGATTGCCACTCCCCTGTCTTTTTAGGGTAAGGAAATATCTGGAGTACCTTTTCCCGTGTGAAGTAGGAACTCTCTCCACAGCTCTTAGGACCAATAGAGAGGAAACCTCTGCTTCCAAAGCAGTGGTTTCAGAGAAGTTTGCAGGTGGAAAGGATCTGACCCTCATTTTTGGAAACTGTTTGAAACTGAGGGCCAATCCATGGCTTACTACCTCCAGGGCCCACTTGTCTGAGGTAACAGCTTCCAGGCCTGGAAGTAGTAAGCCAGCCTGCCTCCTACTGGAATTGGGGAGTCAACCTGGGCTGACACATCAGAGTGTCTGTTTGGCAGGAGCCTTGGACTGGGAAGAGGATGAAGCCCTGCTTATCCCCCTCCTGCCTCTCCCTCAAAAGAACCCCCTCTGTGAGAAGGGAGAGGAGGCCTGGGCTTGGTAAAAAGGCCTGTGAAAAGGCCTGACCCTACCCCTAGACTGCTGCTTTTGTGGAGTGGCTTGCCTTTCCTTGGCCTATGCACTCCTGTAAGTGGTCTTGTATTCATCCATTTTCTTCATGTAAGCCTCTGTCTGCTCCCCAAACAGAGAGTTACCCACCACAGGGAAATCCATGACCTTAGCCTGGGTGTCCTGCAAAAGGCTAGTACATCTGAGCCAAGCAAATCTCCTGAGAGACACAGATGTAGCCATGACTCATGATGCCACATCATTTGAGTGCACAGCAGCATGGAATTGCACCTTGGATGCCTCAGTTCCATCAGCAGCCACCTCCTCCAGCTCTTTGGCCAGCTGGGGGGGAAGCCTGTTTAGCCAGTTCCACAATAGTATCCCACCTGGACTTCTGGTACCTGGCTGCATAGGCCATATATTCACCTGCCTGAGTCCCAAGGAGGATTCCAAATGTTGTTTTTTGGCCATGGCATCCACCTTCCTGGAGTCTTTATCTGGGAGGTGTGAAGCCAAAGGTATATTAGCCATGTCACAGGCTGCAGCCTGCACTACCCCAACATGGCTGCAATGATTGTACAAAAACTCCTTATCTAAGCCTGACAACATGTACCTCTTGTCCATCCTTTTGTCCACAGGAGGTAAAGAGTTTGGTGTCTGAAGAATCTCGTTTGTTTCCCCAAAGATTTGTGGAGAGGAACAGACAACATTTTGGACTCTGGGATGTCCATCATTTCAACAAAATCAGGCTCTTCTTCCTCCTCAGCAGTTTCTACCATAGGGAGCTGGAGAGTTTCAGCCACCTTTTTGTAGAACAAATAGTGAGAAGGGGACTCAGAAAGCCTGGGAGGGGAGACATTGGAGGGTCTGTCTGGGGAGATGTCTGGTTCAATGGGCACATCCAGACCTTCAAAATCATTATCATCATCCTGTTCTGGGAAGTCTTCATCCCCCTCCCACTCCAACTCATAATAGGCATCCGGATCGTGATACGATGGAGTCGGATCCAACTGAACTGAGCACCTAACCAACGGCGCCGGTTCGGACAGAACCGGTCAAAGTGATTGAACAATACTTATCGCTTTAGCTATCTCATCGGCGGTTGGAGTATGCAGTTCTGGATCCAAACTGGCTGATTTCTTTTTTCTCTTTGCCGGAACCAACCCCTCCAAGTCGGATCTCCTTTTGCCCGAGGTAGTATTGCCCAGGTCAGTTCAGTCGCAACCGAACCGGGCTGGCCATCCGAGTCAGCAGACTTCTCAGCCTCCTTTTCCTTTAGCCTACTCAATCTTTTATCCAGAGTGGCTTTAGGAAGATTTTTACATATTTGGCAGTCTGTTTTGAGGTGATCAAACCCCAGATAATAAACACACATGAGGTGAGGGTCAGCCTCGGCAAAAACATCCCAACACTCACTACAGTGTTGAAACCCAGTGGGCCCATTGCTTTTCTTGGGTTTTTCAGACATGGCCAGGCTAACAAAATTACCCTTTTACAGCTTTACTCCAGGTAATACTCTCTGATCGGTTATCAACCATGTTACGGGTTGTGGAAAGAAACCAGTAAAAAGTCTTTTTTTTTTTTAAACCAATCGGAACCGACACACCACTGCTAAAATCCCAGAATTTGAAATAAACAGAAAACAGTTGGTTCCCAACCGGACCGACTGTAAGGGAACCGAAAACTTACAATTTCCACAAAAGCAAAGACAAAACACAGTTCACTACCTATCTACACACTTACTGTACCGTAGACAGAGATTTGAAACTGAAAAATAAGAAATCGGTTGAAAACCGACGCTGTTTGTGAAACTTTTCCAAACCGAGTGAAGCAGCAATCTCCGGAGCGACTTCACAGTTAGGCGGAGTAAAGAATCTGGCGGTTACACTCTGAAGCACCACAGATAGAGGTTTGAAATCCGAGCTCGGTCTCAACATTCTATGCCTATGCATAGAGTTAACCCTTTCCTCTCTGGAGCAGTTTAAGTGCTGTGGCTAACTGCATATGTCAGAATACAGCAAAACTTCATGTTGTTTGAAATGAGACTTACCGGGGCTGGGGGAACTGATCGTTGGGGAGGTGACGGCGGGACAGGAGTTGGGACTTGGTGGGACTGAAAAAAGGATGAATCTAGAGGGACTGGGGAGATAGTGGTGGCCTGGGTGGCTACTGGTGGGCGATGCAAAAGGCAGGCAGTGTGGCAGTGTGACTGTATGTACATGCGCAAGGGTAGGCCGACAAAATCTTTGACTTGTGCCATTCCATATGCAGAGGAGAGAGGAAGAGACTACTGGGGGTCCAGGAGAGATTTTACAGTTATAGAAAATCCCAAATGAAAAGTTTTTTTTTCTAGAGGAGCTGTAATTATGACTAGGGGCTGCATTTGGCAGTGGGAGCAGTGGAGCCGGGGAGTCTTCTGGCTGCATCGGCAGCGTGGAGAGTGTCCAGGGGCCGCATTCAGTGATGGGAGCAGCGGAGCTGGGGAGTCTTTTGGCTGCATCGGTGGCATGGAGAGAGAACGGTGGCTGCTTTCAGCAGTGGAAGCAGCCAGGACAGATGGAGCAGTGTGCTGACCAATCAGGGAGCAGAGTGCCATTTTTGAACTCGCGGCTGGGCTATATAAGGATAGGCCCAGCTGCACTGACTTTTAGTAAAGGAGCTGTAATTGTTTCCCACACCCCACCAGCCTGGCCCTGACCTCTATTAAATAACTGGTGGGGGAGGAGTCATGGGATAGGAATGGCCTGGACTAATAGTGAACATTTAGCTACTGTAGCTCTGATCACTGTGTAGACACTGTAGCGCTGATCATTGGGGAACCCGGTGGGATTCATTTTTGCATTTACTGGAGGGCTTATTGTCCTAAAGAAAACTCTGCTATGAGGGGGATGGGATCACATGTCCCTAGAGTGGGCATCTTTGGGAGGGTGGTTGGGCGCACAGGGTGCGGGGCGGCAATGGTACTTGACTGGGCTTGGAAGTTCGGTGGTTGCCCAGTGTGCTACCAGCAGGCACAGCTCAGAGAGAAGGTTGACGGGATTAGGAGGCAGCTGGGGGATTTGAGGGGGAGGTATGGAGGGGATGGGGGATATGGGCAAGGGGTCACCTACGTAACTGCACCAGGTACTAAAGACACTGGCATAGGGAGAGAAGCACGGGGGGCACTTGGGAGGCACATGGGGACCCTGACTGAGGAGGTCCAAAGGAGGAAAGTCACAAAACAACAGGCAGGCATCTGGGGTTGTACAGAGGGAACCAAGATGGGGAGGGGGTCAGGTGGGGGAGTCTTGGGGTCTGGCATTAGGCTCTGCAACCATTTTGACCCTCTACATCTGGTAGAAGAGGAGAGGAGTGCTGGGGGGAGGATGCAGCTATGACAGGGTGGATAGGGAGGGGAAGGGAGGAGGGGACAAGAGGCTGGGCCTGGAAATCAGGAACAGGGGGACATGGAGTGCGAGAAATTGGGGGATGAGGGATCAGAACAGGCTGAGGGGAAGGGCTGGGGGAAGGACAAGGAGGAGGATGAGGTGAACAAGGGGGAGGATGCAGTAAATGGGGCTGAGGGTTTGGGCCAGGAAGGCATGGCAGGCAGGGAGGTGTTGAAACGCAGATGGGGCGGAAGGGAGTAAGATCCCAGCTAGGCCAACAGATAGGGTGGAAGGACCAGTCATGAGTGGGGATAAAGGGGAAAGTGATGCAAAAAAGGATACTCGGGAGAGGGGGATACCCAGGATCGGAGGAGATGAGGTGGCCAGTGTCAACAGGGAGAGGGCAGCATATGACACCCAGATGGTGAGAGGTATGAGGAGCCGGCTGGGAGAAGGGGCCAGAAAAAAGGACAAGGAGGGGCATGGAAGGAGGGGGAACCTGGGGGCTGGGCATATAGGCAAGGGGGAGGTTAGAGTGCTCCTACTGGGGGATTCCATGATCAGTGGTATCAGATGGGAGGGGCAGGGGGAGGGTGAAGCCTGTCTGGTTAGAACCAAATGTTTCCAGGCCTGACGGTGCACAAGGCCAAGCACGAGGTATATTCACTGGCAAGGGAATGTGGAGGGTCCACGGACATACTGGTGTACCTGGGTACAAACGACATACAGGGAAATAGTGAACTAGAGGTACAGGCAAGGTTTGGGGAGCTTGCCAGGGTTCGCCATTCCATAGGATGCTCGATCTCCTTCTCAGAAATCCTGCTGGTGCCAAGGGCTAGTGGGGAGAACAAGCAGTAAACTAGGGTGGTGAATTGGTAGCTCAGGGAGTGGTGTGAGGCTAGGGGGTATGGGTTGGTGGGGGACTGGGGTGCTACCTGGGAGAATGAGGGGCTGTATGCTAGGGACAGGCTCCACCTCAATTTGGAAGGGAGGGAAATCCTTAAGTTGAAAATAGAGGGGTTCGTCAGTGAAAGGTGGGGTTTAAACTTGTGAAAGGGAGGGATGGAAGAAAGGGCTGTTGCAGGGGGTCCGATAAAAGAGGGACTCAGTCTCCACCCCCTAAGGGGCTGGAGGGATACAGAAAAAGGCCAATAGGTAAGGTGCAGGTGGGGAGAGCATGCGGCCACACAGAAACATGAGGGTGGGGAATGGGAGGGGAGGAAAGGGGTGGAGGGTGGTCCTGATAAATGCCAAGAGCTTGGGAAATAAGATGCTTGAGCTCCAGGCAATGCTAGCTGAGGAAGCAGTGGACATGGCAGCTGTCACTGAAACCTGAGCCCCCCTAGGGCACGACTAGGACCTAAACCTGGAGGGCTACACTATGTTCAGGAAGAACAGGGGGGAGGGAAGGGGGGTAACACTGGTGTCAAAAATGGCATTGGTATAGGAGGGGAGGAGGAAGTGGAGGGTAGCATGGAGGTGATTTGGGTCACCCTGCAAATGCAGGGGGTAAGAGAGTAAAAATAGGAGTGGTATACATACCCTCTATGGTGGCAGAGGACCTGGAAGAGAGTCTGTTGGCAAATGTTATGGGACACTGTAGATTGGGCAAGGGAGGGGTAGTGGTGATGGGTGACCTAAACATGCCAGAGACAGAGTGAGGGACTATGACGTCCTCAGTGGCCAGGGAGCAGAGGTTGCTGGATGTTTTCCAGCATGTGTTCCTAATCCAGCAGGTGGGGGAGCCGACTAGGGAGGCCCAGATACTGGATGTAGTCCTGGTGGACAGTAAGGCTGTGCGAATACCTTTTTTTGAATATTCGGTATTCAGTTCCCAGATATTCGGTATTTGTTATTCGGTATTCGGCTAGTGAAAATGCCTTCTTAAAGAACTGCCATACAAGTCCTTTAAATGGCTTCAGGGAGAGTAGAATGAGCTGTCATGTCACTTTGGCTTGTGTACTGGTACCACAGCTTGTCGTTTGGCATTGCTGCTTCAATAGGAGGATGCAGAGGTCGTGGTACTTTGGATTGTACACTGGTGCTACAGGGTACAGGCTGCCTCGTCCCTCTGCTGCTTCAGGAAGAGGGTGCAGAGGTCATGGCACTTTGGCTTGTACACTGGTGCCACTGCCACACAGGCTGTCTTGTGCTGCTGATGCTTCAGGAGGAGGATGCAGATGTCATGGCACTTTGGCTTGTATACTGGTGTCACAGGCTGCCTTGCCCCATTGCTGTTTCAGGAGGATGATGCAGATGTCATGTCACTTTGGCTTGTACACTGGTGCCACAAGCTGTCTTATTGGGTATGGTTCTGTTGTGGAGAAGGATGCAGCTTTCGTGGCACCTTGGCTCATACACTGGTGCCACAGGCTGTGTTGTGCTGCTGATGCTTCAGGAGGAAGATGCAGATGTTACAACACTTTGGCTTGTACACTGGTGCCACTACTACACAGGCTGTCTTGTGCTGCTGATGCTTTAGGAGGAGGATGAAGATGTCATGTCACTTTGGCTTGTATACTGGTGCAGGAGGGCAGGCTATCATGTTCCACTGCTGTTTCTGGAAGAGGATGCACAGGATCTGGAGGAGGATGCACAGAAAAATAGTTCATCATGGGTATTCCGTTCAGTTTCCTATAGGATTCAACTGAAGTATAAGAAGACATGACTGTCATTTATTGTACTTGGGTAAAAAAAACAATGTGTACTACAAGAATAAAATATGCCACACCATTAAATAAGTGTGGCCTTTAAAAAAAAAAAAACAACTGTTAAAACTTAATTATGCCCATAGGACAACAGTATAACTTCAATAGGCTTAACTCTGTCAATACTGGTATTTAATTGACAATCTACATATGGGCACACTCCTCTTAATGGGATTGGGTATTACAGGAAACACAGATGACAGATCATTAACTAATTCTGTCCTTAAAAACACTAATAAAACATACTTATGCCCATAGAACAGTACAACTTTACTTCATCAGGCTAACATACAAATTAAAATCTTACCCTCGTAGCTGAGAAGGATGTCTGTGAGGATGGCACTCTTGCATGACACCCATTCTGCCCATGATGTGTGGCTACAGAGATGGAGTTTAATGAATGCTACCTGTTAGGGACACATAATGAAAGTAAGGGCTTCCAAAAGGCCTGTACACATCCATGAAGTCTCCCTTCTCATGTGGCTATCAGATGATTCAAAGTCAGTGGTCACTGGTCAGACAGCTCTGTTTCTTCCTCTTTTTTTTTTATGTATTGCTTTTTGGTTTTTTCTCCCAGCCCATGGCCTGCCCACACACCCCTGATGTGACATGCACATGCGGAGACATGTGCATGCATGCCTTGTGGGACACCCCCACCCTGCCAGTCACCAGGTTCCACCTACGCTCATTGCTGGGCCTTCACACAGCTATGGCAGGACTACAGATGGCCACCCCCACCCAGGAGAGAGGGAGAGCAGGTGCTCATTCTACTCCCACCCCCAACCCCAGCCAGCCGCACCCTGTGCCGACCACAAGTTATCCCCGAACCCATGTCACCTGTGCAGCGTGAGGTAAGGTGTCCAGCGCCTCAGCCCTCCATGACACTGGGCCAGCCTACACTGTTTTATTTCAGTAATTCTCACTTAAATACCGCCAAACAGAAAGAAAACAATGAAATGACTGAATACTTACCTTCGCAAGTCATGCACACACTGTTTTTCAAAGAGTCCATCAGATTCGTGGTAAAATTCCTGCAGGGTAAAAAAAATAAAAAAATAAAATAAACATGATTATTTATTTTCCATCCAAGATACAGAATTACAGAAATACAGATGCATTATTCAGTCATAATTCCCAAACCCTTCACCCAAACAAACATAAAACAATTAAAAGATTTCATACAATTTACTTACTTTTGCTGGTAGCACACAATGTGGTACTTGAAGATGAGCAACATCACTCTGGCTTGGGCAGTCATCATCATCCAGACTTCTTCTTTATAATTGTTGGTGATTTGACATGGTAAATGAATACTGGAGTGGAGATTGGTGAGGCCACACTGGAATCTGGCATATTTCAATCATAGGGAATACTGGAGAGCAAAACTCAGGCATGGGCAATACTGGAGACTAGTGATGCCACACTGGTATTCAGCAAATATCAGGCATGGGCAATACTGGAGACTGGTGATGCCACATTGGTATCTGGCAAATTTCAGGCATGGGCAATACTGGAGACTGGTGATGCCACATTGGTACTCAGCTAATTTCAGGCATGGGCAATACTGGAGACTGGTGATGCCACATTGGTATTCAGCAAATTCCAGGCATGGGCAATGCTGGAGACTGGTGATGCCACACTGGTATCTGGCAAATTTTGGGCATGGGAAATACTGGAGACTGGTGATGCCAAACTGGTATTCAGTAAAGTTTAGCCATGGGCAATACTGGAGACTGGTGGTGCCACATTGGTATCCAACATATTTTAGGCATGTGGAATACTGGAGAATGGAGACTGATGATGACAAACCAAATATTACACTTGGCTGGTGCTGCTCTAAGAAACTACTTAGAATATTTGTGCAAAATTGTATTGAGCATCCACCACCTCACATTTCACGGACACCATAAATGGTTTACAAATTCATGTGATTACTAAAAAAGCACAATGCCTGATACATTTCAGATCCCAAAAGATAATTTTTCAAAGGCAATTACAACAAGACTGAACACTATTATATACACATAAGTGTTGTGACATCACAGTGACATCATAATACAAACAACCTTCAAATTCATAGGATGTAATACTCCCTGACCACATGATGTGCCCATGTGAAACATCCATTACCCACCCTTAGGTGCTACATATTGTTAAACAGACAATTCCAAAGGTAATACAACACAGTGTCATTAAACTGCAGTGCATAACCATTGAAAGTGCAGATATTGAAACCATATATCATATATATATACAACAGCATAGCCAAATAATCGCCTATATCATAATGTACAAAAAAGCAGTGGAAGGGAAAGGAGGGGAATAAAAGAAGTAAGAAGGGGGAAAAAAAGACCAGAACAAAAAATTTAAAATGGAGAAAATAAAGGGGGAAAGGGAGGGGTAATTTAACATTTTCACTGTCAGAATCCAAAAGTAATGTAGCGGCAGCAAGCAAGTCAACAATGTGTAACACTTAATTTCCATTTTATTTTCCACAAATATGGTCTGACATCAAGACCATAATTTAAGCCAGGAAACTTATTATCTGCCAAAGTTAAAATCCCAAACTTTTCTTTATTCAGCAGCACTATATTGACACAGAACAGCCACCAAGACTGTCCTGCAGAAGAGCTAAAACACTGAAGGACATTCATTTCAGTACATATCGATTACACTGAACCTAAGTTTCAAAAAATGTGGTTAAATCAGCAAATTAATTGCTGTGTACAGTGCAAAAGATGTGTCCATCGCATAAATGTTGCAGTTAGTAAAACATTCACTAGCTGTAATGTTCAAAGGGAATATTCAGTAAGACAGTTGCTTACCTGTAACACTTCAGGTTATTTACCTGGCAAAATGTTCAGTCCCAGTCTTCTATGGGGGTAAAACAACCTGGTGCCTAAAAACTAGAATTTCAGGGCATCAAGAAGGTGTTTCACCCTACGAGAGCAGTTTACTAATACAGTAATGATACAGTGCCGCTGAATAAAGCAACGATTTGGATTGTAACATTAGGAGGTAATAAGTTCCCTGGCTTAAATTATGGGCTGGATCTCGGACCACTGAGGAAAAGAAAATGGAAATGAAGTGTTACACACTGATGGGTTGCTGGCTGCTGCTACATTACTTTTGGATTCTGACACTGAAAATCTTAAATTTCCCCCTCCCCTTCCCCCTTTATTTTCTCCATTTTTAATTTTTGTTTTGGTCTTTTTTTCCCCCTTCTTACCTCTTTTATTCCCCTCCTTTCCCTTCCACTGCTTTTCTGTACATTATGATATAGAAGACGATTATTTAGCTATGCTGTTGCATATAAATGATATTATGTTTTCAACATCTGCACTTTCAATGGTTATGCACTGCAGTTTAGTAACACTGTGTTGTATTACATTTGGAATTGTCTGTTTAACAATATGTAGCACCTAAGGGTGGGTAATGGATGTTTCACATGGGCACATCATGTGGTCAGGGTGTATTACATCCTATGAATTTGAAGTTTGTTTGTATTATGATGTCACTGTGATGCCACAACACTCATGTATGTATAATAGTGCTCAATCTTGCTGTAATAGCCTTTGAAACAGATCTTTTAGGATCTGAAATGTGTCAGGCTTTGTGCTTTTTTAATAATCACATGAATTTGTAAACCACTTATGGTGTCTGTGAAATGTGAGGTGGTGGGTGCTCAGCATAATTTTGCAACAAAGGACAGCATCACCAGTCATGGGGGTTTTGGAAAAAGAGCAATATTGAGTGTCATTAACATAATACCAGATGGGGTGTTGGTGCACATAGTCCACAAGTTGGCCCAGGCCAGCAGCATAAGTACAGGGGGCGTGTGTCACATAAAAATAGCATTGTTATTAAAGTGCTATGAAATTCAATTATTCAAGACTTGTACTTGTTATCAAGATGTGGTAAATTGAACTTGATGAACATAAGTTGCTCAACATGTTCAGGGTCTAATGAGGATCTGTGAGGCTCCACCACATCCCCTGCCGTGCTAAACAACCACTCTGATGGCACACTGGTTGGGGGGCAGCTCAGGTATTTCATGGCCAGCTGTACTAAGTGAGGTGATGATTTCAACTTTTTGGTCCGGTACTCCAGTGGGTCAACTGAGATGGGTTCAAGAACTTCTGTCAAGAAGCAATTCAAAACATTTCTAGCCGAGAGTGGGTGCTGCTCATTTTGCTTTATTTGCTTCACCTGTAGGGATGAACTGAGTTGTGCCCAGCAGTCTTCTTCCTCCATTTCTGGGGCATCCTCCACCTGCTGTTCTTGTTCTTCCAGGGCTACTTCAGTAGGCATCACATCCTTGGCACACATTGTAAAGGTGAGCTCTGAGCACAGCTGCTGACAAAACTTATTGACACGGTGGGCAGGCATTTCAAGGTGCAGTATCTCACAATTAAACCTCGGGTCCAGCATCGTTGAAAAAAACATATGGCTTAGTGGCACAAATATCCGTGAACCTGTTCCCTAATTCAGTTGTTAGATTGTGTACAAGGGCCATCACTGCAGGTGCAAGATCAGCATGGGTTGAAAATCTTTGCAGCAACTTCTTCAGTATCTGCACTGCGGGAATGACCTGACTCAGTAGTGCAGAATCTGCACTCATGTCACGTGTGCTTCTCTCAAAAGGACCAAGCACCTTTACTGTTCCTTCAATAACAGACCAATCCTTGTGGCTGAGAATTCCCCCAATATCTGTCTCCATACTCATTTCATGGAGAACTCCCTTCTGCTCCCAGTAGCCTTTGCAACATGTAGAATGTCGAATTCCACCCTGTTGATACATCCTGAATCAGCCTGTGCTGTGCTATCTGAATGCACTCTTGCACCTGCCTAGTTGGTTTGTGGCTTTAACTGAGTGATGGAAATGGGCACAAATTTTTCTTGCTGTCTTAAGTATTTGATCAACCTCTGGTGACTTGCAGATGGACTTTGTCACCACCAGATTCAAAGTGTGTGCATAACAACAGATGCCTTTAAAGTGCCCATCAGACAAGGCCTTTATCATATTTGCTGCATTGTCAGTCATAATGAAACCAACACGCAGCAACGTGTCTTCAGTCCACACACGTAGCATGTCATGCAAGAAGGCCAAAATATTAGCGGACCGGTGATCCACAGGCATAACGGCCACATTCAGAAGTGCAGACCTGCTATGAGACATTGTGGAGCCTACACCAGGGGAATGACAGGAAGCATGTAGACCTGCACCTTCACTGCCTGTACCAGTTGGGTCTGCTGGACACCAATGTGCAGTCAGCGACATGTATGCATGGTTGGAGTTTGTGTTACTCCATATGTCTGTTGTGCAATGGAACACATCCCCGACTGCATTTGACAGTCGCTGCAAGACTGCCTTGTGCAAATCCTCATAAATGTTGGGCACAACAGTACGGGAGAATGTTGTGCCTGATGGTATCTGATACTGTAGGTGCAAATGTTGCATCAGCCACCTAAAACCAATATTTTCTACCATTGAAAATTGCTGAAGATCAAGTGCAATCATTTCCCCAGTTAACTGGGTGATCTGTTGTGCACATGGGTGTGACAGGTGATATATAGTCCTTGCATGAAAGGACTGCATAATGGGTGCTAAAGAAGTCTGGGACTGTAATGGGGTCTGATGCCTTTCAAAGGGAGATGTTGTGGACCGTGCAGCAGATGAATCATCAGGAGGCAAAGAGACAGCCACAGTTTGTCCCGACACAGTTTTGTGATGAACTGTCACTGGTGTAGATGGGCATGAAGAAACTGTGACAGACTCACTGACATGATGACAATCACCACCACTTTGTGACTGGGAATAAAAAATTACTCACCATAGTAATGTTGTTTCTTCTAATGGAGTCTTGCTGTATTCAGGCATAATGCAGTTAGCCCCAGCACTTGAACTGCCCCAGAGAGGAAAGAGTTAACTCTATGCAAAAGCATAGAACGTTGAGCTCGAGCTCAGTTTTCAAACCTCTGTCTGTGGTACTTCCCAGTGTAACCGTCAGATTCTTTACTCTGCCTAACAGTGAAGTCACTCTGGAGATTTCCTCTGCTCAGTTCGGTAAAAGAAAAATAAAAGCGTTCGGTTTTAACTGCATTTGTTTATTATTTTCGGATTTCCAGCCTCTGTCTATGGTACAGGTAGTATGTAGATAGGTAGTGACTGTGTTTTATTTTGCTAAAGAGTGGAAATTGTCTTTCTTCGGTTTCTTTCCAGTCGGTACGGTTCGGAACCGACTTTGTTGAATTTTTTCTCTCTTTCTGGGATTAGTGTGGTGTTCCAGTACCGATCAGTTTCAAAAGAACCGAACCTTTGCTGGTTCTTTTAAAAAGCCCATGACACGGTTTGTAACCAATCAGTTGTTCATTACCTGGCTTGAAAGCTGCTATAGGGTAATTGTTAGGTTGGCCAAGTCTGAGAAACCCAAGAAGAAAACTGGTCCCACTGGGTTTCAACACTGTACTGAGTGTGGGGAGGCCTTTTCTAAGGCCAACCCAACCTCATCTGTGTTTATTGTCTGGGGTTTGACCACCTCAAGTCAGACTGCCAAATCTGTAAGAACTTTCCTAAAACCACTCTAGATAAAAGACTGAGTAGGTTGAAGGAAAGGGAGGCCGAGAAGTCCATAGATCCGGATGGCCAGCCCGGTTTGGTTGTGGCAGAACCTGAGGAGGTGCCTACTGACCTAGGCAATACCTCCTCAGGCAAAAGGAGAGCCGACCCCGAGGGGTCAGTTCCGGCAAAGAAAAAGCGCAAGTCTGCCAGTTCAGATCCTGTATCCCACTCTCCAACCATGGACGAAATAGCCAAAGTGATTAGTATTGTCCAATCGCTTAGACCGGTTCCATCTGAACCGACACTGCCTTTTTGGTCGGATCTGTCTCCTCTGGATTATGACCCAGATGTTTATTATGAGGAGTGGGAGGGAGATGAAGACTATCCCAGTGATGACAATGATGATGACGATGAATGGGGTCTGGATGTGCCTATTGAACTGGACATCTCCCCGGACATCTCTCCTAGGGCAACACACTGGATCCCTGCAATGCACTGGCATGCTTCAGCTTCAAATGATTATTCATTGCCAAGGTAGTTAGGTTAGAGACATTTTTCCCCCTGCTAATTGTGGTGTGACACAGCCCACACGCTGCCTTAGTTGGATCATTTTTGGATAAGCTAAAATGAAACCACACAGCACTTCTTACAGCCTTACTTGAGCCAGCAGTTTTTGCACCAATAGGGCAGCCATGGCTATTCCTTTTTTTACCACTTTTACCACCAGCTGAATTGTGTGCTGCAACGGCACCTTGATCTTCCTGTGATGAGCTGTCTGACTTTCTTGATTATAACTTTTCCTATCTTGTGTGGATGGAGGTGACACAACCCTGCTGAAGCTTAGTGTGGACTGCTTCATTTTTTTGACAGATGCAGGTTTAATGCCTTGCTTGCCCTGCTGACCATGTCTATGCTCACTTTGCTCAGTACTCCAAGCACCTTTCCTCAATTTGTCTGCAGACTCTGCAGCTCTTAGTTTTTTAGTAGTCAGATACGAAGCATATTCCTACTCATCCCCAAAGTCACTCACGTGGGTGTCAGTGGCATTGCCAGATGCTGATGATGATGGTAGCTCACTAGGGTCCAGAATATATTCAGAGCCATAAGACTGGTCTGCAAACTCTGCATCCTCCTCATGTAATACATCATCAACCACTGGAGCAGCATGAGTGCTGCATTTGGATTGCATCCTAGGGGCAGGGGTACTTGTTGTCACAGGCATTGTGGAAATATCTGTTGGTGCAGTATTCAGGGTCATGGCAGTAGTCACAGTTACAGTGACTGCACTGGTAGTGGTTACAGTACTAGTAGCCATGGGTTCGACATTGTCACTGGAGGCACTTGCTGAAGCAGTGGTGCTGGTGGCTATAGAGGGGGACAGTGCTACAGTGACAGAGACAGCAGAAGTGGTACTGTTGGCACTGGTGGCACTGGCTGATGTGCTTGTGCTACAGGTGGTCATAGGGACTGGCAGTATGCTAGTGATGGGAAGGGGTGAAACATCAGCAAGCATGGCAGAAGCTACAGGGTGACTCAAGACAGTGGCTGTGGCTGCTACTTCCTCACTTGGAGCTCTGCTAAGCTGTAATGCTCTCCTACTACTGCCATAGATGGCCGGGGCAGAAAATGGGTGACTGCTACTGGTGGTGGTGACAGTGCTATCAATTAGGTTACTACTACTAGAGCTTCTTTCAGCACCCAACGTAGTATGTGAGCTTACTGCCTTGTTAGGTGAAAAAAATATTTTGGGACACCGAATGCGTCCAGATGAACGTACAGTACCTTCTGATTCAGCATCACTGCTGGGTATATATATGCAACTTGCAAATAAGCCCACAACAGAACCATACCCAACAGGCCCAACACACGCACAATTCACTGTGCCACACCTGACACACTGAAAGACCCCAGAAGAAACTGATGGACAGATGTGTGACTCACTCTGCGCTTACACTCAGATGCAGTGGAGAGGGGAGACTAGGTGTTAAAATACTTGCTTTTTCTAAACAAAATCAGATTGTCATTAATTTTCAGTTACATCACAGGCAGCAGCCTGTCACACTCACACTACTATATTTTGTGTGGATTGGAATGTTAACCACTAGGGTTGGGGGAACCACTAAGCGGTGATGCTTACCAAACAAAACAACCCTCTGTGAATGACTGTTACTGAGCCCAGAAACAGTTCTCCAAATTATATATATCTTTTCTAAATACTATAATTCTATCACACTAGACAGAAAACTTAAGCCCGACTTTACTGAGCAAAAAAAAGGCTTTTTCTGACACAAAATAAATCTCTTTGAATGAAAAAAATTCACTGTAAGAGCAGACAGATGTGTGACTCGCTCTGCGCTTGCAGCATGCAGACACAGTGGGGTGGGGGAGACTAGGTGTCAGACTAATTTATTTTTTTAAACAAAATCAGATTGTCATGAATTTTCTGTTGCATCATAGGCAGCAGCCTGTCACACTCACACTACTATATTTTTTTGTGTGGTTCGAACTTTAACACTGGGGGTGTGGGCTGGGGGCCACTAAGCGCCGGAGCGGCGATGCTGCTTAGCAAACAACCCTTTGTGAACAACTGTTATGGAGCCCAGAAATACTTCCCCAAAATTATATATATATTTTATATACTATACTAACTTTACTGAGATTTCACCTAGATTTGGTGTGGACTGGAACTTTAAAGTTAAACCGAAGGGAGGGGAGAGACTATGCACAATATGCACTGGCTGTGGCAGCAATTAAGTAAAACCCTCTCTGAATTACTACTGAGCCCAGAAACAGTCACTTATCCTAAATTATTATATTATGCTATATAAATGTCACACTAGACAGAAAACTAAAGCCTAACCTTTACTGAGAGCAACAACAAAAGCTTCTGCTGCCACAAAACAAACAATATCTAAACCAAACTAAATCACACACTAGAGCAGTGTGGAATGGATGAATGCAGTGGGGAAGGGGGATGCAGACACAAACAGTCTTCCCTCTCTCCTAGGCTAGGCTGCTACTCCCTGAGTAACTTAGCAAAAACACAAAAAAAATCAGTCACAGTAAAGTGTCTTGAAAACTTAAGGATCACACTCCAGCAAAAAAAAAACAAGTAGTTCAACAACAAGATTCTGCAGTTTGAGAAGCTCTGAGGCTGAAGCACAATCTCTCCTCTGAGAATGCTGTCTCACAGTGAGGAGATCACATGATCTGCAGAGCTGAGAAGCCTCTAATTGGCCAAGGAAGCTCTGCGAGACTAGGAAATCTCATTTCCCAAATACCTTTCCCGAATACCGAATAGTCAGGTATTCAGAACGGCCGTCCGAATATTCAGAATGGTCGCTATTCGTGGTATTCGGGAAATAATATTCTGGGTGTGCACAGCCCTAGTGGACAGTGACCAGATTAGGGGCCTGGAGGAGAGGGACCCATTGGCGGGAAGTGACCATGCCACAGTCTGGTTTTTCCTGGACCTGAGGGGAGGAAGGCTGCACAAAGTCGGTGGTAATTGACTTCAGGGGTGTGGATTTCAAGGGAATGGAAAGGATCCTCAAAGGTCATTTGGATGAGATAAGGCCAGACATGGATGCTGACAGTATGTGGGAGATCATTAGGAGGGGGGTGCAGGAGGCTACCAAGTCCTGTGCAAGAGTGATGCGCAAATTCAGTAAGGCCAGAAAACCCTGTTGGTGGACCCAGGAGGTTCAGGAGGCAGTGAGGGAAAAGAAGGCTGCCTATAGGCACTTCAAATGCTCAAGGCGCGAAAGGGATCAGGGGGAGTATGAGCTGATGGCCAGTAGGGTCACCAGGGTGGTGAGATCGGCTAAGGTGAGGAAGGAGCAGAACTTGGCCAGGGAAATCATGAGGGGGAAGAAGGAACTCTTTAGATACACTGGGGAAAAAAGAAAAGTGAGGGGGCAGATTAGCAGGATTAGAACAGGGGAGGGGTGGACACAGGACGTGGGGGAGCAGGCCGAGGTATTGAATGAGCACTTTGCCTCAGTTTTTACCAGGGAGGATGGGGGGCTGCTTCATTCAGGGGAGAAGGTGGTGTAACTGCGGAGTGGGCAGGATCCTTACAAATTGGGAGCCCTGATGGGTCTATGGAGGGGGAGGACAGCACCGTCAGGAGAGGGGAAGGCAGATCACTGGGCCAAGGGGGAGGAAGTGGAGGTGCAAATCCCTGTAGAGATAGTGAGGGAAGCCCTCAGGTCCGTTAGGATGGAGAAAGCACTAGGCCAGATGAAATACATCCCAGGGTGCTGAAGGAAGTGGCAGATGTCCTAGCTGCCCCCCTGACAGAGCTTTTTTTTTTATTTTTTTTATACTTTATGTTTATTGAGTTTATCAATGTTATACAAGCTTGTATATCACGGATGAAGTACATACAATAAACCATTGGAATATCGTTGAGGGCAGCACCCCTCTTAATACATGCAAATTAAAGATAAAAATAAACCCATACTATGTCATTAAGATACATCATTAGGGGTTTCTATATAGGCTAACTAAGCCATTAACTAACATTTTATCCAAATCTTGCTGTGTCAATAAACCCATGAGCAGCATGAATATTCTTTCATATTTATAACTCCTTAGCCAAGAGGCTGTCTAGTTAACCAAACTCATCTTCTCACAGAAGAAAATGAGGAATCATGCTTCACCATATTATTGAGTACCAAAAAGTACTAAAAAAATAAAAAAAGGGGTTTTAGCTCTACATATTATATTTAGATCTAAATTAAGATAGTTTACCTTTAGAACAAGCAGGTAGAACCAGCAGAATATTAGACTGTCACTTAACAGGGCCACAATCCTGTCTACGTTGTTAAAAATGGGACTACTCAGGAAAGACTAAACGTGCCCCAATTATACTCATATTGGCATAAAAACAGTGCAAACTATAGTCCCAAACAATGAAGTTCTCTACTACATTCAGTTCAATAAATCATTCTGCAAGTGCTGTTACTACTGCTTACAAGATGTTGTTCAGGTTGCATTCACTACTTTGTCTTCATCCTCTTCCCAAACTTTGAAGGGTTTCTTCTCCTGGTGTCTCAGGTTGCGAGGTAGCAGGGCCTTGGGTAGACCTCGTGGCGAGAGGGGCTGGATTATGCTCGTTCCTGATTCTCTCCTGGGCAGGTTTATCTTTCCTTGGATTGCCCATGCCGGTACTACTAAACTTCTGACTACCAATTCTGCCACTTTAAATGTTTGTTTCACCTTATAAGATATTAAAAAAATGACTTTTAAACTGTAATTACTGCAGAGCTGAAATCCTTACGACCATCTTGCTCAGGCTCCACGGCCCCCCCACCCCACCTGGTAGAGCTTTTCAACATCTCTCTGAAGACTGGGTGGGTACCCCACGACTGGAATATGGCCCATATCATGCCTATCCACAAGGGATGGTCAAGAGAGGAGGCAGAGAACTACAGGCCCATCAGCCTGACATCGGTGGTGGGCAAGGTGATGGAGGGTATTATCAAGGAAAGGCTGGGGGGGTACTGGAGAAATAGGGTTATCTGGACGATAGACAGCATGGCTTCATCCCAGGAAAATCATGTCAGACAAACCTTGTGGAGTTCTACGATTGGGTGATGAATGCCCTGGACAAGGTTAGGCTGGTGGACATCCTCCTTCTTGACTTCAGCAAGGCGTTTGACTTGGTACCTCATGGTGGCCTGCTGGCTAAACTGGGGGAAATGGGGTGGGGAAGCGGTTGATCAGATGGATAGGAAATTGGCTCTTGGAGTGTACTCAGAGGGTGGTGGTTGGGGGGCTAATCTCATCTTCAAGGAGAGTTATTAGTGGGGTCCCTCAGGGATAGGTCCCAGTGCCCCTCCTGTTTAATGCCTATGTCTCTAACATAAGGAAGAGTATCAGGAGTAAAATGAGTCTCTTTGCAGATGGCTCGAAGCTGGGAGTGGTGGTGGATGGGGAGGAGGAAGGGTGGCCCTGCAGGAGGATCTGGAGGCTCTAGAGAGGTGGTCGAGGAAATGGAGGCTGAAATTCAATGCAGGGAAATGCAGGGTTCTACATTTGGGTGCCAGAAACCTGGACCAAGTGTATACCCTGGGGGGAGAAATGCTGCAAGTCTTGATGGGCGAGAGGGACCTGGGGGTGGTGGTGGATGTCAAAATGAACAACTTGGAGACTTGTAGGAGGGCAGCAGCCAAAGCCAATAGGTTGCTGGGATGCATCGCCAGGGGATTACCTCCAGAAGGAGGTAAGTGATCTTCCCTCTGTATAACTGCTTGGTTAGACTGCACCTCCAATACTATGTGCAGTTTTGGAGGCCGCACTTAAAAAGGGACATTGCACTCCTGGAGAGGGTCCAGAGGAAGGCAACCAAAATGATCTGGGGCTTGGGGGAAATGATCAATGGGGAGAGGTTCGAGGAGCTCAACATGTATACACTGGAGCAGAGGAGGGATGAGGGGACATGATAGATGTCTTTAAGTACATGAAGGGGATAAATAGGGGAGGCTCAGTCAGGGTGTTCCAAGGGAAAGAGGGGGTCAACTAAAGGGCATGGGTGGAAGCTAGAGGGGGGAGCCTTGGGAGGAAAGAGGAAATGCTACTTCACTGAAAGGGTGGTGGAACCATGGAATGTGCTGCCCAGGGGACTGGTGGAGGCAGAGACTGTAGAGGCATTCAGGAGGGGGGTGGGACAGGTATAGGGGAGGGTTGAGTTGATGAGTTCCAATACAAGGGGAATATCTTGGACTGGGAATAGAGAATCCCAAGGGAGTGGGGGGACAGCAAAATTGGCCAAGAGTATGGGGGCTGACTAACGAGCAGACATGAAAGACTATTAGGCCTACTCTGCTGGCATTTTAATATGTTAACATGTTAGTATTTTCTTGGCCTCAGTAAGTGAAGTTGACTGCATATGAAAAACTGCAGGCTGGCAAAATCTTTGACTTGTGCCATTTCTGATCCAGAGGAGAGAAGGAGAGACTACTGAGGGTCAAAGAGAAATGTTAGTTACATAAAATCCCAATTTTTTTCCTAGCTTCAGTGTGGCTGTGTGTACAGGGCAAGGGCAGCAGGGTGGCAAAATAAATATTTGACTTGTGTCATCCAATCACGAATCACAATCACTTGTTAACATTCATTCATGATCTCGTCCAGAGGGGGGAGAGAGAGAGAGAGAGAGAGAGAGACTGAAGGGGGGGCTGATGTTAAATGTAACAGTCCCAGAAATCCCAAATATTTTTTTTTCCTGTCTTCAGTGTGGCTGTGTGTACAGGGCAAGGGTAGTAGGGTGGCAAAATAAATCTTTGACTTGTGACATTCGGAAGGAAAGATAGAGAGAGACTGCAGGGGAGCCCACGATAAATATAACAGTCCCAGAAATCCCAAATAATTTTGTTTTTCCTGGCTTCAGTGTGGCTGTGTGTACAGGACAAGGGCTGCATGGTGGCAAAATAAACCTTTGACTTGTGCCATCCAATCACAATCACTTGTTAATGTTCATTCACAGTTTCATGTATTAAAAAAAAAATACTGTTCAGATAAGCAACATACAAGTTGATGTGCCTGTGCTGCTGGCTGAGGGTGGCCAAGAGGATAATCTGATTGGCTCGTAGCAGGCTGTTTACACTACAACACAAGTAAAGTACAAGTACTGTACACACAAGTGTCATCATCATCACTCATTCCCCATTATTCCTCCTTATTATCATTAGTTTTATAGTATATTGCATTACATTATGTATAAGCATTAACCAACCCCAGTGTGGGACTGTGCTGCATGCGACTATGCACCAGATGCGTCTGCATCTCCAATTCAAATTCTAAGGTACACTTATCAGTTGCTGAATTTGGTTCCTTAACAGTAACTGTACTGTAGGAGTCAATCAGGTAATCTTGGAAGGAAGTGGTGGTGGACTGCTGTGCTTTTGGTGTGCTGTATACAGTCACGAGTCACGACAGTAAATTTGTCCCTGGCCTGTGGGTGGGAGTCATCAGAAGGACATCATGTTAGAGGGATCTTCTTTTTACAGGTTAGAATACTAAGAAACAAGCATTTGTCAATGCAGGAGTTCATCGTTGGGATTGCTGTTGGTACGCACTGATTGGCAGGACTACAGTTCCCAGCAGAAAGAACAAGTTATGCCACCAATTTCACATTCCCGTTGAAATACAGTGAAGTGCATACCTGTTTTCCTCAATTCGTGATCTGGCTTTGAAGAATGATGATGTGTCTGTGGTTCAGAGAAGATGAGGGTACTGGAGCCCTCCCCATGGGTTGGGAGGGATGTTATGGTTAGAAACCCTAACACCCCGGGCGTTTGTTGGTATTTGCACTACAAATTTTCAACATGGCCCTTTGTGACCCCCACCTCATGAAAGCATTTGGGAACTCTGCTCATAAACAGTGGCACTGTGATTTTGTTAATCTGTTCTGAACGTTGATTTCTCAGAGCGACCGCGCGATTCTGCACCAGATGTGCGAAAACACAGTTTGGGCAGGATGAGAAAAATTACAGCTGTACCATTCATAGGGAGGTGTGAAGAGAAGGCAGTGTTGAACATCTGGAGTGAAAATATTAAAAATGCTCGAACATACGAGCATACGTGGAAACAGCACAACACACACTCGTAACAGTCATTTAGTGGAATAATTTCACCAAAATTTCAACATAGGCATTTTGTGACCTCTACTCATAAACACTGTCAGTATGATTTTCTTACTGTGTCCTGAGCATTGATTTCCCACAGCGACCATGCCATTGTGCACCAGATGTGTGAAAACACATTTCAGGCAGGATGTGAACAATGACAGCTGTACTGTTCATAAGGAGGCGTGCAAAACTGACAATGTTGAAACTCTTGAGTGAAAACATTACAAATCCTCGATGTTATGAGTGTTCGTGGAAACTGCGCAATGCACGCTCATGGAATAGTCATTTTATGAGCTTTTGTCACCAAATATTCAGCATAGGCATTTTGGGACCTCCACCCATGAACAGTGTCACTGTGATTTTCTTATTCTGTCCCAAACACTGATTTCCCACCGTGACCACACTATTCTGCACCAGAAGTGTGAAAACACATTTCGTCCAGGATGTGAAAAATGACAGCTGTACTGTACATAAGGAGGTGTACAAAAATACCAAGGCTGAAAATCTGGAGTGAAAATATTACATACTACATATTCGTGACGTTACAAGTGTGCGTTGAAACTGCGCAATGCACACTCATTACACAGTCATTCTTTTGGAATTTTGTCACCAAATTTTCAACATAGGCTTTTTGGGAGCCCACCTCATGAACAGTGACACTGCTGTTTCGTTAATCAGTCCTGAAAGGTGATTCTGCCCAGTGACTGCAAAATCACCTTTCAAGACTGAATAACCACATGACTATGGCTGAATTCATGAGGTGGGGTCCCAAGAAACTCATGTTGAAAATTTGGTGCCAAAAATCACAAAAATGGCCAAGATATGCACCAAAGTTGAAATAAAAATTTACGCCATTATACAGCTTACTGACATTTCTTCAGTTTGCGGTCGACTTTGAAGAGTGTAGACGTGTTTCTGGTCCACGAAGATAGTCACACCATGCTCTGGAGGTAAGTATGAGGTGAGGTGGGGTGCACAGTGGGTGGAGTGCGGGTTGGGGGAGAGGACAAGAGACTCAACGAGAGACCGTTTGCTAGTCTACAGATTAAAAAAAAAATTTAAATACATCACGGCAAGGTTTTCTTACTTACAAGGTCTTTTGGCATGCTGGGGTGGGCTCCCAGCATGCCACCTGAGTGTTTTTTTGGGGGGGAGGGCTGTAGCCGATGGAAATTGGGCACCTCCATCAGCACATACCGAGTGGGGGGGACAAGAGCCGAAGGGGATTGGGCACCTCCCTCTGCAAACAACCAATTGGGGGGGACATTATGCCAACAGGGAGTGGGCTCCCCATCAGCAATGAACTGGGAGGGGGCATGCTGACAGAAGGATTGGGCACCCCCGTCATTTTTTTTTTAACTGCGAGGGGGCATGCAGAAGGCCTGGGCTCAGCGCATTCAGACTGCTGTAAGCTACAGCAGTGTGAACGCACAACCAGGAATGCAATGCAGGAATGCAACTTCAAAGGGATGGAGCTGTGTCACTATTAGTGCAGCTCCGTCCTTTGAAAAGTTGTCCAACTCAGCCCAAACAGCTGAAAGTGAGTCATCGCCAGCCTGCCAACTGATTCGCCTGTCACTGACCCGCCCCTAGAAATGGAGCTCTCCATTGGGCACACCCCAGTAGAGCACCTCTTATAGCAATGAGTTCTTCTGTGGCTGTGCATAACGTCGAACTCAAAAATGGATCAAAGTGTTGATGAGGTGCATTCTATTTCTTGGGTAGGTAATGGCACTGCAAAAGACAGTCAAACCCCAAAAAGTGATTTTTTCATGTGTAAGGTTTAGTCTTCTAAGGAAGTTGAATCTCTCTCTCTCTCTTGCTTTTTTATTTATCAGTTTTACATTTATTTGTATACAAATAATCCATTAAATTATTTTCTTTGGGCCTCTGTGTCAAATGTGACTGACTTTCGTCACTTTTATGCATTTTTTCACATTTGTTCATATAGTGGTCAATAAATCAGAACTAATCAAAATAAATCAGAACTTCACCGTGTCCCGGTTCTTATTTAATAAGGGTCAGAACTTCACAGAGTTCTTCCAGCCCTAGGCCCATGATGTCCAAGAACCCCACCTCATCCTCCACAGCCTCCTGGATGGAGAAGTTGAGGGTGTTCACCATCTGCCTTACATAATATGATAAATCATCCTGACCCTGGAGAGGGTAACCAAACTCCTTCTCAGGAGAACCATCATGCTCTATGGGCTCCCCTTCCTCCTCCTCCTCCTCATCATCATAGTAGAACTTGGCCCCCGATCCTCTGAATCAGGAGTGAACTTTAACTGGAAGTGGAACCAGCATGCCCATAAGTGGCCCCATGGCCTAAAGGCCTGGAGAAACTGCCATGCCTTAAGTATGTCCTCCATAGAGGGCATTCTATTTCTGATCACTGCCTGTTTCTTTCTTTCTTTAGGAGGAGGGGCAGCAGCATCCTTTTCTTTTTGCTTTTTTCTTAGCAGGAACTGTTTCTGAGTCCTGCTTTGAGGGTCTTTGTGTTTACTGAACTCAGGGTTCCCCTGTTCAGGAATCCTGGATTCAGAAGCATCTTTAGTGGCTTTTCCTTCTGTTTTCTACAGAAGATGTCAGCTGCCAGGCTAAGAGCTGTTCCACACATTCAGCACAATATCACATGGAATGCTTTCTGATGAGCAAAAGGAAAATTAAAAATACCTGAGAAATAAAAAGTTACAGCTGACTACTACTTAAAATGTGCATTATTTTCCTGTCTGTCTGTTTTGGCTCCAGTAGCTCTTTAATGCAGAGCTCACAATCTGAGAAAAGATGGTCAAGACTCAGGCACCTTTAACACAACTTGTGGCAGTCTGCCTTAGCCAGGAGACTAACACTTTACACAATTTTTAAAGCCTGCAGTTCCTGTTTTCTTTTTGGACTGTTCAGACATGCGAGTCATGCCAAGACCCACAAGAAATTGGTTCCTAGCAATAAAAAAACAGAGATTGCGGTTCAGTTCCTAAAAGAAGCATTTGTCAATGTCGAACATTGGCTGCTTGTTGAACAATTTGTTTTTTTTTTGTTTTTTTAATTTTTATATATTGTTCTCTGGTGCCCAGTGTCACCCTCCACCTTCCGATTGTTGCCCTCCTAATATTTTTACGTCCCTGGTGTATAGTGGCACCTCCCCATCCTCCCATTCCTGTCCACATTAATATTTTATAGTGTATGGTAGAATGTTGTATTCCCTCAAAATCTATCATTTACCAATCTTGTTGTACCATCGATGTGACGTCATGCTGTTATTGTACCATTGTGAGTATGTCACATCGATGGTACAACAGGAGGTAATGTCTTTGCGCCTGCACGGTTAGCTGAGAATCAGCCACGGCAGCAATCGCTCGCATTGAATTTGACATCGCAGGACAGGGTTAGAAAAGTAAGACCTCTTTTTTTTTTTTTAAATAAAATCGCCTTCTAAAAAGCATTGTACTGTGGCCGAGGATCAGTTCCTCGCGGGGGGGGGGGTTGGTAGATGAAGTCTGAAAGCGCGGCTACACATGGTAGCGTCTGAAAGAGCGGCAGCTTGGCTTTTAAATTACTGTTGCCCATACACTATAAAAGACAGTGGATGGGCAACAGTGAACTACTACACTGTTTTTAACTTCTCGAGGTTTCATGACAACCGAAAACCTTGTTCACTGTGGCCCATCCACTATCCTCTATATAGTGTATAGTGGAGTGTTGTTCTGTATAGAATTCCATCCCTTTCAAAATGCTGTTCTACCACAGTTCCAAGGTCATGGAATGCTGTTCTACCCTACTATTGTAGAATAGCATTCTAGAACCTCTAGAGACTGCATGAGTCAGTTTCATTTTGAAAGCAAAAGAACTCACAAAACACATTACTATACACTATAAAAAATACAGGATGAGCAACTCTATGCACAACCAGTGTGTTTTGCCACCTCGGGGTTCTGATTCCCATGGACCTCTCAAGCTTCGCTCTCGAGGTCAGAGGGAATCAGAATCCCTCCGTGGCAGAACACACTGGTTCTGAATAGTTGCCTATCCAGTATTCTCTATATATGTCCCTGGTGTCTAGTGGCACCTCCCCATCCTCCCATTCCTGTCCACATTAATATTTTATATGTCCCTGGTGTCTAGTGGCACCTCCCCATACTCCCATTCCTGTCCACATCAATATTTTATATGTTCCTGGTGTCTAGTGGCACCTCCCTATCCTCCCATTCCTGTCCACATTAATATTTTATATGTTCCTGGTGTCTAGTGGCACCTCCCCATCCTCCCATTCCTGCCCACATTAATTTTTTAAATGTCCCTGGTGTCTAGTGGTGCCCACCACCCTCTGATTCCCCACCTCATAAATTTCAATGTTATCCCTGGTGTATAGTGGCACCCTCCTTCCGCCAACATTGGTCCGATCCTGAAAAAAGAAAACCGTCCCTAGCTGTCTTTTTTTCCAAATCTGCAAAGTAAAAATAAGCCCATTGGTTATGCCTCCCCAGCATGATCTCCCACTGAGCACCCACCACCCGCACCCCCCCAGACCTCCTCTCACACCCTCACTCACCTGAACAGGTCACATTATGCAGATCCACTCTCCCATCAAAGACATATTTTGCTGCTGGCATCAGCGACTGCTATACAACAAATAATGTAACTGCAGTCAATGTAGTTCAAAGGGCTTTTCAAATGCACCTTACCACCCAAGTTAAGGGAAGTCACGGCTATGTACCTTTGGAATGCTCTCCTAGCAGCAGCACATAAAGCCATCACCAGAAATCAGAAAAACCGAACCCACCCACACAAACACAGTGGAAGGCCATTGTAAGAGAAATATAGAAGATGGAGTAGTTGACTTATAAGGTGAATACCAGAATACAGGTCTGCACAGTCAGGTGGGCCAGGTGGGAAGTTTGGCTAGACACTACTCCAGACACAATCTAGGAAAGGGGAAAAAGAGAAACAATAATGAAATGAAAAAATGTATAAGTAGGATGTATGTCTATTGTTAATGTACAGTGTAACTTAAAAAATGTACCTATGATAAACTATACCCAACATTTTAATAAACTTGAATTAAAAAAAAAATTACAGTTGCCTTTTCCAGCAGTAAGATGTGTCTTCGATGGGAGAGTGGCTCTGCACACTAGGACCTATTCTGGTGAGTGAAGGTATGTGATAGGATCTGTGGGGGTGCCGAGTGGTGGGTGCTCTGTGAAAGGTCTGGCTGGTGGGGGGGGGCATTGAAGATGGACTTTTTTTTACTGATTTGGACCAACAAGTCAATGAGGGCCATTTTCTTATTTTCAGGGTCTGACCAACATCAGAGGGTGGGGATGCCACTAGCCATCAAGGCTATGAGGAATGCCTGTAAAAAAGACACACGGAGGGCAAAAAGGGACTACTGTAATAAATTTCTCCAGTCCTCCGCTAGAGATGCCCAGGGATTTTGGAACCACATTAAAAATGTTATGGGCCAAGGGCCCAAGCCATCTATAACTGAAATGACGCTAAATAATGCCAACTGCAACAAGTTAATTACAGTTGCAAATGCTTTTAACGCCCATTTCTTGGAACTCTCTGCATACCTGGAAAATTCAGGTCAGTCCCCTGCACTCAATGACTGTAAAAATATGCCTTCTCTATCTCACTTTAACCTTAGAATGGTCACTACTGCAGATGTGCTGCAACTTTTTAAAAGTTATCCCAGCCCATGGATCTGCCAGGTCTGATGGCTTGTTGCCTAAGTTCATCATATCAGCAGCCCCTGCTCTTGCTGCCCCAACTTCGAGAATATTCAGCCTATCCATTATAACCCAAATGGTGACGACTTTATGGAAAATCACTCGAGTTGTTCCTGTGCATAAAAAATGTGACACTAAAAACATGGACAATTACTGACTGATTGCCATTCTCTCTACTCTTAATAAACTACTTGAGAAGGTTGTGGCCTCCCAGGTCACAGAATATCTTCATCTACACAATCTCATATCACCTGCTCAGTATGGTTTCAGAGCAGGGCATAGTACAACAACGGCGCTAATTCAACTATCCAATGACATCCTAATGGCAGTGGATAAGGGATTGTTCACTATGGCTATATTTGTAAACCTCACAATTTCGATCTTGTAGATCACTCACTACTACTATTCAAGTTATCCTATTTTGGCTTCTCCCAGAATACCACTACTTGGTTTGAGAGCTACCTCTCTGGAAGAAAGCAATTCATTCTAATAGAAACCACAATCTCAGATCTCGACCCCACCTGCATCAGAGTTCCCCAGGGATCAATACTTGGCCCCCTCCTTTTCTCTCTTTTAGTAACAACCTGCCCTCACTGCCCTGTTCCTCTTCTAGGATCCTATTTGCGGATGACATGGTATTTTTCTCACATGCTAAAGACCTGCCCTCCATAAATGCCAATCTTCAAGCTGATTTTGATTGTTTTCAGGCTTGGCTGAGACAAAACAAGCTTCTCCTAAACATCAAGAAAACCGTGGCCATGCTTTTTGGCTCCCCTCCTAGAATCAAATCCTGTACCTCTGCCCTTTCAATCTTTGGTCTGGACGGCTCCCCCTTGAAGTCAATAAACTTTTCCAGGTATCTCGGGGTTACACTTGACCCATCTCTTCATTTCAACCTGCACATTGCAGCTTCTTGTAAGGTGGTCAACATATAACTGAGGCTGGCTTATAAAATCAGGTCCTCCCCTCAACGATGCTGCCAGGCTTCCTATTGGGCAAGGCCTTCTCCGTCTCTGTCTTACTTATGGCTCTTTGGCCTATCTTGATGCTAGCAAAGGAGCCTTCCAAACTGGAGCACATGCTACAACAACATTTGTAGATTCACACTATCAGCACTCAAACTAACTCCTTGTTGGCAACTCTACTCTCAACTAGGCTGGCTCTCCCCATCATCGCACTGGCTCTATACTGCTGTCTGGCTGCTTGATAATATAGTCAGAACTGGAGCCCCTGAGTCCCTCTCAACTATGTTAATCCATCCTACTCAAGCTTATCCCCTTAGATCTTCTGAACAATCTCCTCTTGAAATTCCTAGGTATTGCACAAAATTGGGGGAACTCTCCTTTGCAATATCTGCTACAAAAACTTGGAACTCCCTTAATCAACATGTCAAACTCTCTAAGTCCCACCAAGCTTTTAAAAAGGGTCTTTGCTCCTACCTAATGAACTCCAACATTTGCTCCTGCTCTGCCACTCTCAAATTTCACTCCTAGTTGTTATACCTGCCCCACTAAATGGCACTTACTCTCATTTGCACTTGTTCTTCTTGCCTGTGTACTGTCTCCTATATTGTATCCAATGGTTATTGAACCACTCTTTATACTGCCTCATAGACCTACTTCTGCACACATCAGTTGTGGCTCAAATTACTCCTGCCTGTACCATCGCACACAACTCCCCTGGTTGTCGCCTGAAAATAGTTTGCATTTTTGTCTACCGCACTTAATTACTGTAATTATTCTGTTCTTCTTGCCATTGTAAGCTGTCTTTGTTTTCATTTTGTAAACACTGCTTTGTTGTCAAAATTTTGCTTAATTCATGCTGTGCCATGCCCAATGCTATTCCTGTTTGTACATCATTTCTCTGTTTTGTAACTCTCCCGGGTCATGCCAGAATATAACAACATTCTTGTCTATTGCACTTACCTGGTAAACAACAACTAAATAAATAAATAAATAAATAAGACAAGCTGATAATACACGGGTGATGGCAATCAGAGGGTGGGGGCTCCACTAGACACCAGGGATAAAATAAAAATTTAAGGGGTGGGGAACTGGAGGGTGGGGGGCACCACTAGACACCAGGGATATGTAAAATATTTATGGGGATGGGAATATTAAAAATGTAACAGGGCCAAAAATAGAAGAGTGGGGACTGCCACTAGACACCAGGAAACAACTTAAGGGGAAAAATTAAATCCTTTTTTGTGACTCATGATCCTTTTTCATTTGAAAGAAAAAGGATTCATGAAAAAGGATCTTAGTGAGTGGCGAGAAAGTATTTAAAATGTTCACAAAAAAAACTATGAGGTGGCGACACTGGGGGATTGGTCACCACCAGTTTCTGTGTTATGTTTGTGTGGGGGGTGTATGGGGTGGTGGGTACTGAGAGGGAGGATTGGGTTGGAGGCTAGTTACAGAGAGGCCAGCAACAGACATCGATGGACAGTTTTCATTCTTATAGACTGACAGGCTCCTTACGTTGACAGTTGCTCAGCTGTTTGCTGATGTGGCTTCAAGCAAATCAAAAGACCAAAGCCCTCTCTAATTGGAGCAGCTTCAGTCCTTTAAGTACAAGAAGTTTCCACCCAGCAAGCAGAAAGTTGAATCACAACCACAGTAGGTGGTCACTGGTGTAGACTGCTGAGCCCCTGCTAATCTGAACTGCAATGAGCTTGGGAGTGACACACCCCCTACATCCCTTTTCACTCATCCCAAAATGTTTGATGCACACACACAGCTAACATAAAAAGTGAATCGCTAAATTAAACCTTTTTTGAATAATGTAACTAACGTAACTGGTGCCCTCCTCTACAACTCCCCCGGCAACACTACACGCATTTGTGCATGGTTCATAGTGCTGGGACGCCCCACACCCACCACCAGTGTGTTGCGGTCCATGCTGCTGGGGGATCGGCTGTGTAGGGGTTGTGCACCTCAGTTTATGCATTCCACGTGGGGGCACAATGGGTGCAGGGTGGCTACATGCCATGGATGTGTGGTGCGTAGCCACTCTGCCCATTCATGCATAGGGGCCAATAAGAAAAATGTAACAGTTCTATAGATATACAAAAGTGCTTTTTATACAAATAATGAGTAAAATGAAGAGCAAAATGTCCTAAAGTGATATTGGGAATTGTCAATCATTTATCAGCTGCGGTATTGACATCATCCGGTGAGGCTGAACTCAAATCAATGATAACATTCTGGAACATACCCTGTATGGGATTCCAAGTAGTACAGTAGGTGGAAAAATGCTCTGTTTCAAAGTCAGCCTCTACTGAAGAGGACTGTCTCCTGTTATCGCCTAAGAAATGCATCTTTTATCGTCACTTTTATTATTGTCACAGAACTAAAACCTTTGTACTGTAGATATATAAACAGTGATTTCTCTACATTCAAATCATTTCATAACTGAATTAGCTTCTGTTATTTCTGTGTAATCCCCCTTTGGGGGCTTACCTTGAATGGCCCTGTTATCCCCGTTCCTTTCTGGTTTCTGCCACCTCAGCCCATGGTCCCTGTGGTGCATCAGTGTTTCCCATCCAGTCCCCATACCTCAGTTAGCCCAGTTTGGGCTTAAATATCTTTTCACGAGTTGCTAGCATTTGCAGCTTACAGCCTGCGATTGCACATGCACTCTGTGCGCCTTTCTACTGCCCGCCCGAGTTGCGGTCAGAACGGAAAGCATTTCTGATGGTTCCGGGGCCCATAGTTAGTTAGTCCAGGACTGGGGGACCAGTGTAGGGGCTAGGAGATCCCTCTGTTTAGTTTGTGCACAAAGCGCCGAGAAGCGCATGCAGTGGGGCTTGTAAATCAGTTGTAACCCCTCATGAATATTAATAAGAGTGCTGCCTGCCACCTGGAGGGACAGAATTTTGGAGGTAGTGACAGCTATGGTATGAGGGATATTCTCTTGAGTGTAGGCTTGTTTATAAGGGGGCAGTTGGGGCTGCAATCTGATGGGGTGATGGTTTAAATAAAATATTGTGTTAGGCTACAAAAGAAGGGGAACTGTATTCCACTGCACTAAACTGAATGGATTTCATATGAACTAATGGGAGCAGACATGTTTGTGACTCTTAACCTATTGCATCAGCCAATTGGTGATCTAGGAGCCAAAACTAGACTCAAAGTGACTCCTTGGAAAAGGAGGGGACTAATTCAGGTGATTAAACCATGCCCCAATAAACGAGCAAGAAGGAAAAATTACTTACCTAGTAATCTTGTTTCTTCCAAGTGATACTCAGGTATTCATAACTGTATGCAGCCTTCCTCCTAAGTAGAACTGCTCAGAGAAAATTTGGAACATATGCAAATGATGGAATCTTTTGCATGAGCCACTTTTCAAATGCTGCCTTATACTAACTGCCTTAGTTCTAAACCCTTCAGATTTCCTGGATGCCTGAAAAGGCAGGCCCATAGGGACTAAGTATAATAATAATAATAGTAATAATAACAACAATATTAATAATAATAATAACAACAACAACAGAGGGCACTCACTCAACACTAAGTGTAATAATAATAATAATAATAATAATAATTAGTGAGAACTCCCTTAACCCGCAAAAAAGGGCCTCCAACTGGAGGGCATAACCTATGAAAGAACACCCTAGAATGTCCAAATTACCTGAAAAAGGGAAGAGGGACAACAATAGGTAACCCAATCACAACATGTGTGCCAGAAATGGCACTTATGCCCCTGAGAGCACAGTATTCAGGAGTGCAGAGGCTGAAGGTTCCAGAAGGGGAGGAGGGTGGAAGAGTTATGAATACCTGAGTATCACTTGGAAGAAACAAGATTACTAGGTAAGTAATTTTTTCTTCTAACCCCAGTAATGCTCAGGTATTCATAACTGTATGCAGATTACCAAGCAGTACCCTTGGAGGTAGGCACAGAACCCTATCTTGGGAACAGACTTTGCAGGACTGCTGTGCCGAATCTGGCATCACCCCTGGACAAATTATCCAGAGTGTAATGCTTCATAAAGTTGTGTGCTGGTTTCTAAGTAGCTGCTTTAGAGATTCACATGGAAACATCCCTGACAGCTGCTATGGTAGCAGCTGTGCCCCTTGTGGAATGGCCCTCCACCCACAAGGGGCTCATTTCCAGCCTTAGAGCATCAAACTGGTTATACTGTACTATCCAGTAATAAGTGGACCTTCTTTGATGCTGGGTTATCCTTTCTCACATTCCCATAGGTCAGGAACAGCTATTTTCTGTCCTGCCTAAGGGCTTTAATGGCTGTCAAAAAGTAGCTAAACTCCTTTGACGTCCAGACCATGAAGACTTTTTTTCACTAGGACTAAAGTGTTCAGTGAAAAAGCAGGGTTTTAAATAATTGATAGCAATTCTTTTCTTGGGACAATACCAACTGTACAGAAAGCATTTATATAGGTTTTCTAGCAGTGTTATGTTTGTTAAACACAGTGAGGCAAGTGCTATGCATTTTCACAATGTTTTAGAACTTTTATGAGCAAAACACTAATCAATTTTTAGAGTTAAATAAAACCCTGAAAAGATGGGTAAGATAATGGTTTGGTTGAATTGATAATTAGAGGTCATGTTAAAAGGAAACGTCCTGTTTGTTCCCAGGACAACTTTATCTCTGTGGAATCAAATATAGACCTGTTCACTTCAGAGAGACTTGAGCTCATTGATTGTTTTGTCAGAAGTGATTACCACAGGAAAAACATTTTTTTTTTACATATTCCAAATAAATTGAAGACATAGGGTCAAAAAGGGGGACCCATGAACCAAACTATACACACATCTAGGCCACATGCTGGCACCGGTCCCTTCTGAGGGGGTACAAATGGGACAGGCCTTTAAATAACCCTTTGAAGATAGCTTCCAAGGCCTGAAAAACATTCTGTCCAACTGAAGTGTAAGTAGATGCTGCAGCCAGGTGGACATTTAAGGTACTGGACTGCAAGCCCAGTAAGAGCAAATAGGTAAGACAGACCAGAACAACAGGAACACCAGCCTGTGTTGACATGTGCTAGGCCCATGAAGAGCCTTTTGTAGCTAGGATCTGAAGCAATAAAAAAAATGTGTCCAACTAATATGCCAGCAGATGTTGCAACCAGGTGAACCTTAAGGGTACAGGATAGCCAGTCCAATGACTGTAAATAGATAAAATAGTCAGACAGCTGGGACCCAGCATGTTCTGGGACCAATTTCCTGGTTAAACACCAATCATAAAACTTTTTCCCATTCTGAAGTGTAGATTTTCTTAGTGGAAAGCTTCCTGTAACCACATCACATGCTTTAGACACTTTGAGAAAGATGCAAACCTGCATATTATACCAAAGGTACTCAAGAGCCTTGCCTTGAATGTGAGTGATCCGAGGTTTGGATACAGGAGCCTTCTGATAGGAGGTCATCAGATTGTGCCTCCGAGGGAAGGTGTTTTGATTCAGGCCCCAGCATGGAGGATAGCAGAGAGAGAGAGAGAGAGAGACATGTCTGTCTGGCCCATTCTAGTGTTATCAAGATTATTGATGCTGACTGGGACCTGAGCTTGAGAAAATTGCTCTGTATACCAGAAGAAAAGAAGAAAGATGCACTTGCTTCCCTTGCCAACTCAAAACCAGAGCATCCAGGGGAATTCTTCCCAGATCTGGCTGTCTGTCATAGTACTGCGACAGGTGGTGGTTGTGGTGGGATGCGAACAAGTGAACCTCTATGGTGGCCCACCTACTGAAGATAACTTGCACCACCTGACTGTTTAAGACCCATTCATGATGGGGCTGGCTGATTTGAGTTGAAGTATCTGCCAAGGTACTGTCCTTACCTGGCAGTGGCAGATGAATATCCTGAAAGGGCCCATTGAGCATGATAGATCCCATATTTTCATGAATCCTGTGCAGGGAGGGCTTAACCTTGTCCCTCCTGAAATGTTTATGTAATACATTGTGGTGGTACTGTGGACCTGTACCTCCCTCTTTGTAGTAGTTATGTAAAACCTTTAGTGCCAGTAACATCACTCTTAGCCCCAGCAGGTTTAAGTGCTATGGGAGGGGTGAACCTCCAGGTGGGGCCACACTCAAGTCAAGATGTCTCTGTTATCAGACAACTGATGGAGCTTTTTGCTGAAAAATAAACTCCTTCCATTAGATTGGTTTAGTTTTATTCTCCATTGGAGACTTGTAAAATTGGTTATGACAGAGGGTCCTTTCTCTGACACCAGTGAATCCTGAGGTGAAACTGAATAGTAATGTGTAACCTTAATTCACAGACTGTGCCACTGGCAGGTGCCATGTGCAGTAGCTGAAGAAACTGTTCTGCAGTTTGTTTGTTTTTTAATTTATTTATTCCTTTCATCCAGGATGAATGAAACCACTATCAGTGGAATACTTCTTGCTCTGCTTGTAGGCAAGTAGGTCCTGTCTCACAAGGTATTAAGCTCTGCTCCTACGAACTGTAGTGCCTGAGCAGGCTGAGAGACAAACTGCCTCTAGATTTATCAGAAAAACCTAGAGACTTCATGAACCCCTAGGTGAGTTGCAGATCCACTTGCTGGGGTGACTTTTCTAACACAGCTAATCCTCTAGATACGTAGATACATAGACAGTGTCGGCAGATAAGGGCCTATGGCCCACCCAGTCTGCCCATTTGAGCTTGTAAGTTCAGTTTGTTTTCCTAGAAGTCTGTTGCCCCTTACCCCAGACCTCCAGAATTCCTTTATGTCTATCCCATGCATTCTTAAATCCCGTGATTATTATTATTATAAATATAGGAAGAACTTGTGACACCTTGTATTTGAATGTGCTACAACCACTGTCCACACTGTTATAGAATGACCTAATGGGGGTCTGAATCTGAGGTACTTTCTGTGCTTATAGGGATGTGGAAATCCTTTAAGTCCACTGATGCCAAACCTTCACCTTTCTTAGGAGTGTTGGCAGAATCAGTGCCAAAAGCATCATTTTGAACTTTGCCTTTGTCAGATGCCCACTTAGTACCCTCTAAGACAGGTTACCACTCCCCATCCTTTTTGTAGCACCTTTTGCTATACCAAGACAGACTCCTCTGTCTTTGACAGTAGCAGGTTTTGAACCTCTTTTTCTCTAAATTTTCTTTCTCTACATCTGTAGATGGATTGAAAACTTTTTTTTTTGGAAGGGATTTGAACCCAGAGGCAATCCCTGATTACTACATCCATGATCACTTGTCTGTGGTGTCTGGAATACCCCTGCTGTAGGTATTGCTGATACTGAAGAACAGCTCTAGTCTGATACAATAAAAGTAGCTTACTGTGGTGTATTCATCCATTTTTGTTTGCTTGCACGCATGTGCAAGAAACATATTGCGATGAGCCAAAATGCAGTGGCGTACAGTTGAAAGAGAGAGCATCGCTTGAGTGAGCAGCACTCCCCCTCTCCACACAGATGGGCGCGTGTGCACTCGCACGCATATTGCGTGCTCATGCGCTCCTCCCTCCCACGCACGCACTGTATAGCCTACGGGGGTGCCCAATCCCCTGTCAGCTTCACGCCCCCCACTGCCAAAAAAGCTATGCAGGTGCCACACTGGGAGCCCACCCCAACATGGCAAAAACTGTTATAGCCAATGGGGGTGCCCAATCCCCCATTGGCTCCACGCCCCCCCAAAAGCTTTCAAGGTGCCACGCTGGGAGCCCACCCCAGCATGGCAAAGCTTGTTGTGGCCAACAGGGGTGCCCAATCCCCTGTTGGCTCCAGACCCACCTCAAATGGCCTTTCCAGCTGCCACACTGGGAGCCCACCCTAGCATGGCAAATGTCCAGCGTCATCTTAATAATAAAAAAAAAAAACTGTAAACAAGAAAAGGTCCCTCGTAGTCTCCCTGCCCCCACCCACACCCACCCACTGTTCACCCTGCCTCCCACACCCCCCTCACCCCATACTTTCCTGTGGGAGTCTGGCACGATGATCTTCGGTGACCAGGAACACCTCTGCACTCTTCAAAGCCAACCGAGAACTGAGAAATGCCAGTAAGCTGTATAATGTAATAAATAGGTTTTCAACTTTGCTGCATATCTCAGGCATTTTTTGAATTTTGGCAATTTTGATCATGAGGTTTTAGGGACCCCTCTCGTGAATTCTGTCACTGTCATGGCGTTAATCGGGCCCCAAGGGGTGATTTCGTGGTCCTGCGATGAAATTACCTTTTGGACCGATTACGAAATGACAGTGCCAGTGTTCATAAGGTGGGCTCTCAAAAAGCCTATGTTGCAAATTTGGTGAAAAAATTCCTAAAAATGGCTGTTTTAAGAGCATGCATTGTGCAGTTCCTACGCACGCTCGTAAGTTCACGAATTTTTAATATTTGCACTCCGGATTTTCAACATTGCCATTTTACCATACCTCCTTATGAGCAGTACAGCTGTCATTTTTCACATTTTGCAGAAAATGTGTTTCCGCGCATGTAGCGCACAATGGTGCAGTCGGTGTGCGCAATCAATGTTTGGGACAGATTAAGAAAATCACAGTGACACTGTTCATGAGCAGAGGTCTTAAAATGGCTATGTTGAAAATTTGGTGACAAAAGTCCATAAAATGACTGTGTTACGAGTGAGCATTGCGCAGTTTCCATGCACCCTCGTAAGTTCATGAATTTATAATATTTTCAGTCCAGATTTTCACCAGTGGCATTTTTCCACACTTCCTTATGAACAGTACAGCTGTCATTTTTCACAACATGGCCGAAATGTGTTTTCACACTTTCAGCACAGAAATGCGTGGTCGCTGTGGAAAATCATTGTTCGGGACAGATAAAGAAAATCACAGTGACACTATTCATGATCAGATGTTCCAAAATGCCTGTGTTGACAATCTGCTGTAAAAAATCCTCAACTAATTACATTACGGGTGTGCGTTGCACAGTTTCTATGCACGCTCGTGACTTCACCAGTTTTTTTAATATATTCACTGCAGATTTTCAACATTGCCATTTTTCACACCTCCCCATGAACAGTACAGCTGTTATTTTTACATCCTGTTCGGAATGTGTTTTTGCACTTGTGGTGACAAATGCCATAGTCACTGTGCAAAAGCAGCTTTCGGCTAACAAACTGATATTGCCACTGTTCATGAGGTGGGGGTCACAAAAAAACATGTTGAAAATTTGCAGTGAAAATACAATGAATGCCTGAGGTGTTAGGGTTTCCAACCATAACGCCCCACCCTGTAGAGAATGACAGGCATCAGGGCTGTGACTTGGGATTGTCGCCTGCAATGCTCATACCATTCCACCCCCACCCACACCCTGCAGCCACTGAGAAGCATCGAGGTGTGCCTTGGACTCTTCGGCCCCAAAGTTCACCCCATTCTCCTATACCACACCTATCTCACTGTATTTCTTGATGGAATGGGTGCATAAGGGCTAAAGACCCCAAGGCACACCATGACACTTGTCAGTGTCTGCAGGGTAGGGTGTGGTGAAATGGCATGGCCATTATGCCTGATGACCCAAAGGCACACTCCAATGCCTGTCAGTCTCTGCAGGGTGCTGGTGGGGTTGGCTTCAGTTCAATACTTCACTGCCATTCCTATTAATCAGCTCTGTAACTCCTACACTAGCAATGCCAATGCCAGCAAGCAAACATTCGGCATTGACAAATGCTTGTTTAACTTTTATCTTTTCTCTAAAGAGGAATTGCCCTCAACTTGGAATCCATAGCCTTGGTTTGGGAATACTGAGTTAGGCTGGTGACACAACCAGGCAAACCCCCTTTGAACCACTGTATTTACTATCCATCTAGTAGCAGCCATTTAAACTGTTATTTGGCTGCTTCCAAACCAGATTTAGTTGATTCAGCTAGATCTGGCAGGGGAGTAACATGGGCCAGAAAGTATGTCAGTTTTCCTGGGATCCATGTTAGGAGAGTAGGATGCCAGGGATCTCTTTGCTTTGTCACAGGCTATTACTTCAACTACTCCTTAATGTATAGGATGAGGGAATAAACTGAGTTTCCTCCCTGTCTAGCTGATGTTTCTTATACATTCTCTTTTCAAGAGGGGAAAAACAGCTTAGAGTTTGTAAAATCTTTAAAGTGTCTTCCCCAATGAATTTATTCACAGGAAGGGGAAGCTTTTATTGGGTGTCAGCCCAATCATTTCTTACAAATGTGAAGAGTGAGGAATAATCTTTATTTTTTGGGTAAAAAAAAACAAACATTCCATGAAATTACATAGTCTTCCTCCAGATAATGGGAAAACTGATCAGAGGAGACAAGCTGTTGTGCAGAGGTCTGCTGCTGAGAAGTACACAGCACTTGTAAGCCTAAAAGTGTTTTCTTACGCCATTCCAGGCATATCTTCACACTTGTTTTTAGGAAAGTTTACAATTTTCACACCTTCATTCACAGTGAAAAACCACCAGAATGAAGCACTGTGTTACAAAATTTTGCAGTAAAGTTACAGCAGTAAATGATACCATTTCAGTGGGAATTAATCCCTTTAGTGATACAGTAAGCCTGAGACACTGTACCTCATCCTGGTGGGCTTCACCATAGGTAACAATCTACAGGAATTGGCAGGCTTTCTAGCAGGCACAGAAGTCCCCATACACTGTCTAGCAGGGGGGTTCTGTGTGCTTAGTTTTATTTGATTTCTTAGAGGGAACCAGGTAGTCAGCCAGTTCAGCAAGCCTCTCAAGAACTGCTTGTACACCAGTCTCAGGGGTAGCAGTTTACATAAGCTGTTGTGGTTTTACCCACAGTAATTTAGGGTGTCAGCTGGTCAGAGCTGGGGGGACCCTTAGATGGTGAAAGTTTTCCTTTTTCTCTTTTTTTAAGACATATTTCAGGCATGTTTCAATAGTTTTCACAGTTTATTAGTCATATTCCAGGCATTTTTTTAATAGTTATTGCAGGACATAAAATACAGATTTCACTCTGCTTTTAATGTTCAGGTCCAGATGGGTAGACAAAGGGAACTTAACAGAATTTCACCACACGGAATACAGAGTTTGAAACCGGGATCACCAGTTTTCTTTTTCATTTTAAAAGACAGTTTGAATATAAAAGCAATAAAACTTACAATTTAAACACTAAAACTACAGGTTTACTTAAAATTACAAAGTAAAAGGCAGCAAAAGAAATGTTCAAGAATACTTATATTCTGTAAGGTTTCTCATGCCAGAACAAGATGATGAAGAGAAGAGAAGAGAATCTCTGAGCATCTAGACTTATCAAGCAAAGAAAGAAATCTGAAGGGTTTAGAACTATAGTGTATGGTGGAACGTCGTTCTCCACCAAAATCCATCGTTGTCGAAACTTTGTAGTCACACACTAGTGACGTTCGCAGTGCAGCAGTACGATTTTTTCTACTGCACTGCAAACCTCACACACTGTGTCCTCGAGCAGCATTTGATAGTTAGGGCTCACTCCATAGAAAGAACACATAGCGAAAGCAGCAATGTCGGTGGCAGTACTAATGTTTAACGTTAAAACTTTAAAAATGTAAAGTTCTGAAACAGTTAAAATGTCAAGCGTGAACACATTCAAAATGTAAAGTTCTTTTTTCCTTCTAGTAACCCAGGAAAAATGTTTGGAAGCAGAAACATGCTGTACTGATTTTTTTTCTCAAGAAACAACGTTCCACCATACACTATAAAGAAAACTGCATGGGGAACAGTTGACAACAGGGCATCTTTCACCTCGTTGGCACTATGACGATGGATTACCTCTCGAGCTGCACTCTCGAGGTAATCCGTCGTCATAGTGCCAACTCGGTGAAAGAATAGCCCTGTTGTCAACTGTTCCCCATGCACTATCCTATATAAGGCAGTTAGTATAAGGCAGCATTTGAAACGTGACTCATGCAAAAGATTCCATCATTTGCATATGTTCCAAATTCTCTCTGGGCAGTTCTACTTAGGAGGAAGACTGCATACACTTATGAATACCTGAGTATTACTGGGGTTAGAAATATTGATCTCTATGGTTATGATAGGCTCCATCAGCCAATCAGAAGTCTGGATTGTCAGCTGATACTGTGTGGACTTTTTGGGATTTCTTTAGAAAGTTTCTGGGCTCTGTATGAGTCAGGAGTACCCTGTGAGAGTGGACTTTGGACATCAGTGGCTTACCCAGGCCCTGTGTGGAGACTGGTAGATTGCTGAATTGGAGATTGCTGTGTTGCAGAAACAGAGTGAGAAGTGGAAAGAGAGAAAGAGACTGAACTGTGATGCTGATTTCCCAGGTATGGAAAAGTTGCTTGCTATTCATGGGAGAGTCTGAATGCTTTAAGAAACCTTGCACTGGAAAATCGGAATTGCTGATAAGACTGTTTGTGTGGGACTGTAAAATTCTGAAGAGGCAGAGTGTCTCTGGTTGTTCAGGGTGCTAGCTGAAGCTGTGTGTGTCCTGTGTGAACTGGTTAAAGTGGCTGAGAGCTGAGGCCTAGCTGCAGCCAAAGAAAAGGCTGGGGACACTGCGAACTGGACAGTGTGGACTGGTGTGCAGGATATTGTTGCTAAATTTTCCCTGCTGAATTTCACCTGTGCTTCTTTAAATTAAGGGTAGCACCCACTCAAATTGGCATGGGACTTTATCAGAGGGATTGCCTGTGAACTTTGCTTGCTTGGAACTCAGTGCAGGGACTGCAGGAGGACTTCCATCATTAGGGAGTCCTCACTCAGAGCCAGGGAGGGAACTTGTCAACCCTTCCAAATGGGATTCACTGTCTCAGGAGGTCACCAGGGCTTGCTGGGGTGCTAGGGCATCTGTGACCTGTCATTGGGAGCCAGGCTGTGGAGCCACTCCTGGATCTGGGCCTTCTGGGGTTGGTGTGATCCTGCCACAGTGCTCTGTAATGGGCCTGAAGCAGCTGAAGGTGACAAGCTGCCAGATTTACAATCAAGGTGAACAGCTGCAAGATCTTGAGCAAGCCCATCCTGCCCGAGGGACCAAGGCTGCCCTTGTTTCTGCCCTGTGCTAAACTGACCAAGGAGCTCCATCCTCCTGTGCTTGAGGTCGACAAACCATGAGTACACAGGACCTGGCTCCTGGAGAAAAAAACAAAAGGGAGTTGGTTCTGTTTACTTAAACTAAGTCTTTTTCGAATATTGTCAGGGCCCCAACCACCAGCTAACCCACGGCACCATACCAGGCATGCAACTAGTAGGTACCCCTAAGGTCATCTGAGAAACACTGGTACCAGTGGGGTGAGTTTGACCTGTGGGCTCCAAGGTTTGTTGTGTTGCTGTCTCATTAACCAGTTTTTCTATCCACAGCCATCCTTGGTCCCAGTATCCCCTTCCCTAGTCCTACACCCCTCAAATAAAGCTATGATTTACTATTTGAAATTGTGTGTGTACAGAAATTCTCCAAGTCTGTCAAAGGATTACTTTTCATGGTTTATGGTGGTACTGAATTGTTGGGTATCCAGTGTGTGGGGTGGTTGGTAGAGGAGGTGGGGAAGTGCAGCATCCCAGGAGGCTGTACCAGTCAGTCACCTGACCCACTTCTAATTCTCTCTGGGTGGAGGCACCTTGCTATTTTTATTATCTATGGGATAGGACCCCCGAACACCACTGTAACAGGACCCAGGCCCCTTATCCTGTCCGAGGGCCAATGGGCAGGGGTAGTAGCCCACTGGCACATGGCACCTGTGCTACATCTTTGTAGGCCCCGCTGGGATCTCCTGTTCACCAGACACTCCCATCATGAAGAACCCAACTGGAAAGACCCCTGTGGGGTCCCGAGCAGCTAGTCTACTCCCCCTGGGCTGAAATGTAGGCCTCAAGAAAAGGATAAAGTTAGGTTGGTGGAATGGAGCAGGGGTATGAGGATGGACCACCCAGAGGTCGTTGATGCTGTTAGGGATACCACCCGAGATGGATGAGGGTGAAACAGAAAAGCACGTGTCCACCATAACAAAACTGGATAAAGTGAAAGTGCAGGGACAGAAGCTTGATTCGGGTATTGGGACATTAACTGTGTTGATTGAATGTATAAATACTGTAAAGGCTGCCTGGCTGCTGGAGGCTGTAGAGGTAGAGGGCAAGGCAGAGACCTGGGCTATAAGGACAATGTTTAGTGTGGTTTCCCTGGAGGGAGGAAAGCCTTGCCCTTTATGGGCCCCTGCTCCAGATACGAGGCTTAGGCCAGGGCAGGTGCCCACCCCCATGGAATCTTATAGGAAGTTGAAGATGTTTTTGGGGGTAAAGCCTACTCCCATAGGAGAGGAGGAGGATTATGAGTTATGGATAAACTATGTGCTTCCACTACTCAAAGACTGGCAATGCAGTGAAAGAGAAAAATGGAAAAGGTTAACGGAGAGCTCGCAGGGCCTTTTTCTCGATGCCATTTGGTTCCTCCAGACCACTGAGCCTGATGCCAAGATAGAAGACTATATAGCTACCATGGACAGTGCTTTTGGTAGCACGGAGACATGTGAAGACTTAGGGTGGGGGTTCGGAGCAACCTGCCAGCAGAAGAGAGAACACTTGTCTGAGTATGTGCAGAGGCTGGAGAAGGCTCTGCAGAAGGTATATAGGAAAGGGGGAATCCAGGCCTCTGACTTGAATAAGATTAGGTTAGAACAAGTAGTGAGGGGCGCCCACTACTCGGAGTTGTAGCTACTAAAGTTGGGCCTGAAAGACAAAATGAGTAATCCACCTCCACTCCAGGTGCTGCTTAGAGAGCTGGAGGAAAGGGACACTAAATGGGGGTACCTGCCCACTTTAGTAGTTACTGCCCTGGTCCAGGAGGCCACTTCCCTGGCTGAGGTTTCTGAGGTATGAAAGGTACTGCAAGAATGCAAAGAAATGTTGGATAAGGTTGGTGTTGGTCCTATCAGGACCTCTGAAGCTTCCGCTGAGCAGTCCACTTAGGCAGCCTCTGCCATCCTTCCTGCGATTTGCCAGGGAGTGTCACCTACACTGCCCCCTGTAGTACCTCAGATTAAAGCCCAGTGGCAGGAACTGAGTCAGGTTGTTAATGAGCTAAAGACCCAGGGGTGGTAAGGGCAGGGGCTCCTGAGACAGTAGCTATGGTCCAAGCAATAGCCATAGTTTCACTGTTTCCTTTGCAATTGCTCCAGTTTCCCCTTCTGTTCCCTTAATGTACCCAGTAGCCTCAAGCTATCTACCACCCCAACCACCTCCTGAGACCTATTACCCCAGACAACCTAAGCAAGAAGGGATAACCTGTTACCATTGTGGAAGGAATGGGCATTACCGGAGTGGGTGGCAGACACCAGCAGATCCCCTTCAAGTGGCTAACAGACTGGGCAAGGAAGGAAAACCACAGGAAAACTTCAGTGGGGTCCAGTAAAGGAGCATAATGGGGCCCCATGCAGGTCCAGCTCTGTAGCTTATATAAAAGACTCTTCAGCGAAAGCCACCTCAAATGCACCTCTTGATATGCACAGGTTAGTAGGGCCATCAACTGAAACCCTTGTCACTATAGAGGGAGTCTCCACCCGTGCCATCCTTGATAGTGGCTCCCAGGTCACTCTCATCTTCAAGACCTGGTATGACAGACACTTATCCCACCTGGAGTTGCAACCTTTGGAAGGACTACATGTGTGGGGACTTGGTGAGAAATCTTACCCCTACCTCGGATATGTCAGAGTATGGATGGCTTTCCCTACTAACGTAGCTGGAGTGGGAGACACAGTTGAGGCCCTAGCTTTGATCTGTCCTGAGACTGGTGTGTATGACAGGATACCGGTGCTGGAGGGCACAAATACCCACAGGTCCAGGAGGCCTATAAGAGACAAGGGTGAATCCCCTCTGAAGATGTAGATGAATCTGTGGGCATAGTCTGGAGGAGAGATGCTGAAGAGATTGTGTTGCCCCCCAATGCAGAGTGTAATATCAACAGAGTAGTGCGGCTGAAACAGGAGGTCAAGAATAAAATTTTAATACTAGATGCCCCTGAGGAACACAGATTGCTGGCTGGATCATTAGTGAAACCCAGCGTCTTACCGGCATGAGAGCAAGTCTATGTTTGAAGAGTGACAGTGCGAGTGAGGAACACAACTGACAGAGAAGTGGTTGTCAGAAGGGGATGGAAGTTAGCCAGGGTTTACTGTGCTGACACAGCAGTGCAGCCCACTGCTCGAGGAAGAAGTGATTATGGTGGTATTGACCCTGCCTTGTTTGATTTGAGTAACTCCCCCATCCCAGAGGAGTAGAAGGAGCATGTCCAGAAGAAGTTGGCTACCAGGACAAAAGTGTTTTCCTTGCATGAGTGGGATGTTGGTTGCATTATAGGAGAGCAGCATCGCATAAGGCTCACAGATGAGCCCCCCATTCAGGGAGAGATCCAGATATCTTGCCCCCGCTGACATAGATAATGTAAGGAGACACCTTCAGGAGATGCTGGCTGCAGGCATCTTCCAGAAGTCCAGAAGTCCATATGCCTCACCTGTAGTGGTGGTGAGAAAAAAGAGTGGGGCTATCAGAATGTGTGTGGACTACTGCACTTTAAACAAGTGCACTGTGCCAGTTCAGTATACAATGCCATGAATACAAGATGCTCTAGACTGCTTGAATGGCAGCCAGTGGTTTTCAGTTTGGGACTTAAGAAGTGGGTATTATCAAATTCCCATGGCCCCTCAGGATTGGGAGAAGACAACATTTATTTGCCTCCTAGGATTTTATGAGTTGTTGAGGATGCATCAGGGCATTTTGGGCACCCCCATGACGTTTCAGCACCTTATGGAAAGGACTGTGGGGTACATGAACCTACTGGAGTGCTTGGTTTAGTTAGATGACATTATCGTGTTTGGAAAGACATTGGAAAAGCATGAGTCATGGCTGCTAAAGGTGTTTGACTGGCTGGAAGAATTTGGCCTGAAGCTCTCTGTTGATAAGTGCCAATTCTTTCATGCCTCAGTCAAATATGTTGGACATCATCTCTGCCAAGGGCATTCAGACTGACCCCAGTAAAGTGGAGGCCCTCACCACCTGGCCAAAACCCAGAAGCCTGAAAGAACCACAATAGCTGCTTGGTTTTTGTGGGTATTACTGGAGATTCATAAGGGACTAAACTAGAGTAGTCAGGCCTTTTCTGAACTTACTACAGGGGTATCCTCCAACAATAAGAGCAAGAAGACCCCTTCTCCTGGAGACCAAGCTGAACAACCTAAATATTTTTGACCATCTGAACCTTTTGGCTTCCGGTGGACTGGGGAGTGTGATAGAGCATTTGAGGACATTATATGCTGCCTGAATCACGCACCGTTGCTCGTCTATGCCGACCCACAGACGGTCTATATCCTTCATACAGATGCAAGTATCAGTGGCCTTGGGGAAGTATTGTATCAAGAATATCCAAAGCATCTGTGTACAGTGGCATATGGGAGCCAGAGTCTCAGCCCCTTGGAAAGGAGGTATCCCATCCGCAAGCTGGAATTTTTGGCGTTGAAGTAGGCTATTGTGGACCAGTTTCATGATTACCCGTACAGGGCAAAGATTACTGTGAAAACTGACAACAACCCACTTACTTATGTACAGACCACAGCCATGCTAGATGCAGCCAGCCACCGGTGGTTGTCAGCCCTGTCTACCTATGACTACAGCACAGAGTACAGGCCTGGGCTGAATAATATAGATGCTGATGCCTTGTCCCAACGCCCTTTAATTTGGGGGATGAACATTCCAGCTGGGTCAAGATACCCGAACAAGTGGTGAAAGAGTTGTGTAAGAAATGTGATGGTGACGGGTTCCTTTCTCTCAAAGATGCCCCTCGTTTGGTGGATTGTTTAGGAGCATCTAGGAGTTGCCTTTCTATAGCTTACTGCCATTTGACCACCCTGGACATGAGGTATTTGCCACAGCTGACTATTCAGGACTTACAAAAAGAGCAGCAGAACAGTTCTGTCATGGGGAGATAATTCAAGTGCCTCAGAGAAAAGGAGATCCAGCTCAAGTAAAAGCTAGTGATTCACATGCCCGGTTATTATTGCGAGAATGGCAGAAGTTGCAGCTAAAGAAAGGTTTACTCTACTGAGTGACTCAGGACCAGCAGGGGGCACCTTGTGTGCAGTTGGTATTGCCTGACTGTTTCCAAGGACTGGTGATGAAAGCTCTTCACAATGATATATGCCACTTGGGCAGTGAATGTACCCTGGAATTGGTATAGAGCAGATTCTATTGGTCCAAGATTGGAAGGGATGTAGAGTACTATTGCAAGAACTGTCAGTGGTGTATCCAGAGGAAAGCACTTCCCCAAAAGGCTGCCCTGTTAGTTAACATCAGTACCAGTGCACTGATGGAATTAGCGTGCATTGATTTTCTCACATTGGAACCAGACTCCATGAATATCTCCAACATATTGGTGGTTACAGACCATTTCACTCGGTACACTCAAGCTTACTCCACTAAGGACCAGAGGGCCTCCACAGTGGTCAAAGTGTTGGTCGATAAGTTTTTAGTCCACTACAGAGCACCTCAAAGAATCCATTTGGACCAGGGGCGTGATTTCACGAGCCAGTTGATAAAAGAGCTCTTGTCCTTATGGGGAATCAGAAAGTCCAGAACCATGTCTTACCATTCCCAGGGTGACCCCCAGCCTGAGAGATTAAACTGAACCCTACTGGACATGCTGGGTACCCTGGATCCAAGAGACAATTCTCTCCTTACCATCTGATGTTTGGGAGGGAGGCCCGCATCCCTGTGGACCTGAGTTTCAGAGTGTCAGCAGATGGCATCAAAGAGAATGACTATTTGCAATATGTGAGAAAGCTGAAACAACAGTTGAATGATGCCTATCAACTAGTCTCAGAGAGAGCCACCAAGGAAAATCAGGTCAATAAAGAGAGATATGATAAAAAAGTGCGGGCACAATACTTGGAGCCCAGTGATCGAGTGTTACTCAGGAGTCTGGGCCTATCTGGGAAACATAAAATTGCTGACCAGTGGGGAAGTTCGCCGTATGTGGTAGTTGAGAAACTGAAAGGGCTACCTGCATACAGGATTCGACCAGGGGGAGAAACCAGAGGGTGGAAAGTGATGCACAGGAACCACCTCCTTCCCATCAGAGATCAAATTATTGGATCAGAGACTGATTTGATAGAGCCGCCTGTATTTCCAGCCACTCAAGCTGCTGTATGCAGATGACAGAAGCAGAAAGATGGAGATGCTACAGGGGCTGGACCTACCTAGTTACAGGAGAAACTTGAGGGAGAATATTCTGCTGACGAGTCAGACAGAGAGGCTGAGGACTTGCCTATGTGTTTTTACCTTACCCTTGAACTAGAAGGACTGTTTTGGTGACTGCCCCTGACATTAGAGACTGGTCCTGAGATAGAAGAGCTCAGTGCAAGTGACATGGTGGTCCCCGGGGTTGACAAACATGGAAAGGTGGACATGGCTGTGCCTGGGGAGCAAGGTGCTGAAGGGGAGGCTGCTCCTTCTACCCCCCCTTGAAGGGACTACTTCAGACTTAAGTACTAGTCCGGCTGAGATGTTTGAGTGGTTCTGGAGCAGTCCCCCTGAAGAAAAAATTACTCACCATAGTAATCTTGTTTCTTCCAAGGGAATCTTACTGTATTCTGAGTTATGCAGTATGGTCTTACTATAGGACTGCCCCGGAGCCAAAATGGTTAATAGAACCAATGCAAATGATGGAATGCTAGGCTTGAGCTTGATTTTCAAACTACTGTCCCTGGTAAACAGTTCTAAACCGTCAGATTCTTACGAAGCATGCACTAACACTTATCTAATTCAGCACTACTATAACTATTAATAACTATGCTAATAAAATAAACCATTCCCTACCCCCTTAAGGTTAACTGGCACCACTAAGACTCAAGTCACAGATGCCCAAGAGAGAAAACACAACCCCAGGTTTGCAACACACTAGTATAGCTGGAGTGCAGTGACCCTAGGTTCATAGAAGGGGAGGAAGGGAGGGTGCTCGGAATACAGTAAGATTCCCTTGGAAGAAACAACATTACTATGGTGAGTAATGTTTTCTTCAAACCCCAGGAAATCTTACTGTATTCTGACTTATGCAGACTACCCAAGCAGTGCCTTTGGAGGTGGGTAGAGAACCTATTTAGGAAACAGGCTGTGCAGGACTGCTGTGCCAAACCCGGCATCCCCTCTGGCCTGAACATCCAAACAATAATGCTTGGTGAAAGTGTGGATCGTTTTCCAAGTAGCTACTTTATATATGTCCACCAGTGGAATATACCTAGCAGCTGCTAAACAGGCTGCTGTGCCCCTGGTAGAGTGGGCCTTGAGGCCTGCAGGTGGCTGCTTGCCCACTTTGCTGTAGCAGAACTGAATACAGGCTGCGATCTGTCTTGCAATGGATCTCTTTGTGGCTGGTTTCCCTTTCCCTACCTCTCCATAGGTAAGGAAGAGCTGGGATTGATCCTGTCTTTGAGGCTTTGTGTGATCAAGATAGTAGCTAATTGCCCTTTTGACAACCAGGCTATGCAGCCTATGTTCGCCTGGAGTGCAGTGATCAGTGAAAAAGACAGGCAGTGCAATGGAATGGTTAAGGTGAAACTCTGATACCACCTTAGGCAGAAATTTCCTATTAGTCCTTAAGACAACTTTGTCTTTATGAATGGACATGTAGCCAGGCTCTGTGGACAAGGCTTGAAACTCACTGATCCTTCTGGCAGAAGTCATGGCAATCAGGAAAACTGCCTTCCAGGTCACATGCTTAAGGTATGCAGAAAACACGAGTTTGAAAAGGGGCTGCATGAGCTGGTCAATGCAAATATTAAGGTCCCACATGGGGTAGGTTCCCTAAGTGGGGAGTGTAAATCCAGTAATCTTTTCAGGAATTTCTTAAATACTGGGTTAGAGGCTAGGGAGAGCCTCTTACCTGCAGACAGATAAGCTGAGACAGCTCCCAGGTGCACTCTCAAAGTAGAGACCTGTAAGCCAACAGAATGGAGATGTGCTAAGTAATCCAGAACTATAGGCAAACTGGCTTGGCTGTAGTCCAAGTTCTTGCCCTGGCACCAAATGGAGAATCTTTTCCATTTGGAAGAATAAATTTTTCTAGTGGAAGGTTTTCTGAAAACTCTGAGTATTTCCATAACCTCTGCTGACAAATGCAAATCTGCATATTCTAAGTCTTCAAGAGCCAGGCTTTGAGCCTGAGGGGTTGCAGGTTGGGACACATGATCCTGCCCTGAGAGGATGACAGCAGATTGTGTCTCCTGGGAAGGATGATTGGTTTGGCTACTGACATTGATAGTACCAAAGGGTACCAGGGCTGCCTGGCCCAATCTGGTGCAACTGGAATCATTGTTGCTGATTGAGCTCTGATCTTGTTCAGGACTCTTAGCAGCAGGGGAAAAGGAGGCAATGCATACAGGAACTTCCCTGACCAGTCCAACAGCAGTGCATCCAGGGAAATTGTGCCCTTGATAGGGGGCCCGCAGTAGAACTGTGGTAACTGGTGATTGTTTGGAGCTGCAAACAGATCCACTTCTGGGTGCCCCACTTCCTGAAGATGGTCTCCAAGACCTGCCTGTTCAGTACCCACTCGTGGTGGCTCTGATTTATCCTGCTGAGGGCATCTGCCAGAACATTGTCCTTCCCTGGAAGATGGACAGCCAAGATGGAAACCTCTAGGGAATGTGCCAAGATCCAGATTTTCATGGCCCCTGTGCATGGAGGAGTTGACCTTGTTCCCCCTTCTTTGTTTATGTAATACATGGTGGTTGTGTTGTCTGCCCTGACTTGAACCACCTTGCCTCTCACTTGATCTGAGAATGATTGGAGACCCAGAAGAACAGCCCTGAGCTCCAATAAGTTGATGTGCAGGAGAGATTCCTGCTTTGTCCATGTACCATGTGCTGTGTGATCTCCCAGATGTGCTCCACAGCCTAGGAGGGACGTATCTGTGGTTAGTACCAGAGAGGGGAATTGTTGCAGGAATGGGATTCCTTGTCTGATGCTGGACTGGTCCTGCCACCACTGCAGAGCTTGGAGAAATGTGCTTGTAACTGATACAAGTTTTGACAGGGAGTCTCTTTTCTGAAGCCACTGAGATCTCAGGTGGAACTGAATGTCCCTCATTTGGAACTTGGCGTCTGACACTGTTGCTGTGGAAGCTGCCATGTGACCTAGCAACTGCAGAAAGTGCCTTGCTGGTCTTGGGACATGCAGTTTGAAGGAATTTACTACTTGAATTAGGCTGTCCACTCTGTCTTGAGGGAGGAAAGCCCTTCCATTAAGAGCGTCCAGTTCTGCCCCTATGAATTTGAGCAGCTGAACTGGTTCCAACAAAGACTTTTTAGGTTCACCAGAAACCCCAGTCAATGCAGGGTACACTGTGTGAGTGCCAATGCCTATTTTACCTGCTGATATAACTGGTCTACTATGAGCCAGTCATCCAGGTGGGGAAAGACTGTTATCCCTTATCTCCTTAGGTGTGCCATGACCATAGCTAGGCATTTTGTGAACACCCTTGGAGCAGAGGTTAGGTCGAAGGGCATTGCTTTGAACTGGTAATTGCCTGATGGCAGTTTGAACCTGAGGTTCTTTCACTGGGACTGCCTTATAGGAATGTGAAATTAGGCATCCTTTAGGTCTAGGGATGCTAGCCAGTCACCCTGCCTTAGGATTGGTAGAATACTGGTCAGAGTTACCATCTTGAATTTTGGTTTTGACAAATGTTTAAGTGTCTCAGATCCAAAAATGGGTCGCCACTCCCCTGTTTTCTTTATTGTGAGGAAGTATTTTGAATACAGGCCCTTTCCTCTCTGGTTTGGAGGAACTGGCTCTTTCTGATACCTGGCCACATATGACATGTAGCTGGCTTGTCTAATAGCCGGGGAAGATGCCATATATACTTTTTTAGCAATAGAATCCATCCTCCTAGAATCCTTGTTTGGAGGATGAGAGGCCAGGGGGATGCCAGCTTTGTCACAAGCTGCAGCCTGCACTACCCCTTCATGGCTAGGGTGCCCAAAAAGGAATTTAGCACCACTTTTGACAACCCAATATTTCTTGTCCACCTTTTTCTCAGTCAGTGGCACAGAAGTGGGTGTCTGCAAGACCTTACATTTCTGCTTCTTAAGGGATTTATAGAGTGGCAGCAGTAACCTCTTTGAAGCTGGCACATCCATCATATCCCTGTAATCTTCTTCTTCCTCATCCTCAGTGGATTCCTGAATAGGGAGGTCCAAAGTTTGAGCAATTTGCTTCATAAATGTAAAATATGAAGAAAAATCCTCAGTTCCCTTTTCAGGGGAATCTGGTCTGTGGGGATCTGGGGAAACCTCTGGGTCAGTTGGTTCCCCAAAATCCTCATCATCATCCTCTTCTTCTTTCTTCTCCTCTGCTTCCAATCGTTTCTCGCTAAGGTCTGTTAATGCAGGGACTTGGTGAGAACCAGGAGTTTGAACTGTTACCAGTTGCTTCCCAACCCGAACTGGGATTTGCAGGGACTGAATAATTCTAATTGCATTAGTGATGTCCTCTGCCAAAGGAGCCGCAGGCTTCCTCGGTTGCAGTTCCTGATGTTTTTCCTTCTGTTTTTTCTTAACCATGATGACCGGTTCAGGAACTGTGTCTGCAGTTCTTTTTCTAAAGGAAGAAATATCGCCCCTTTCAGAGGGCAGTTCCTCCGGTTCATTTTGAAGAAGAAACGATTTTTCAATGGCTGGGTCAGCAGCCTTTTCAGACATTTTCTCTTGCAGTTTCTTCAACTGTCTATCAACTGTTGATTGAGGGAACTGCTTGCAGATCTCACAGTCTGTTCTGAGGTGTTCAGACCTCAGACAGAAAAAGCAAATTAAATGTGGATCTGCCTTGGCAAAGGGATACCCGCACTCAGTACAGTGCTGGAAACCTGTAGGGCCCATTCTCTTCTTGGCTTTCTGTGACATAACCCAGAAGAAAACACCACTTACAGAAAAAAACTCTAAATAGAACTTTATGTAATAATTGTTTTTTTTGGTCAGTTGTGCTAATTGATAGAAACTGAGAGTTACCCCTGTTGAATTCTTAGCTAAAAAACATACTATACCGAGTCATTACAGACAATTTAAATGAACTACATTTTTAAAGTAAAAATTGGATACAATTGAAAGAAAATGCCCTTTTTCCTCCCAGTTAACACCGAGCGAACAAATCCCAGTTACTTACCTCTCCTATACTAAACCCAAACAATTTCTACCTGAAAACCAAGGACAGTGCTTTAAATACCAAATAAAATAACTTTTTACTGAGAAAACAGAGAAAAATAAAGATTTTCAAGCGATGAAAGGAGAATTCTCCGGAGATGTCTTACTGAGGCAAGCGGAGTAAAGAATCTGATGGTTTAGAACTGTTTACCAGGGACAGTGGTTTGAAAACTGAGCTTGAGTCTAGCATTCCATCATTTGCAGATTCTATTAACCATTTTGGCTCCGGGGCAGTCCTATGGTGAGACCATACTGCATAAGTCAGAATACAGTAAGATTTCCTAGGGTTTGAAGAAATTCCTTTTGGAGAGCCCACATTGAACTTGAATACTAGTTCGACTGGGTCCTTTGAATGACCTCAAGACAACACTCCTGGACAGAGTGGCGTAGAAGAAGAAGAGCTGCAGCACCTTGCAGGAAGAAAAAATTACTTACCTAGTAATCTTGTTTCTTCCAAATGATACTCGAGTATTCATAACTGTATGCAGTCTTCCTCCTAAGTAGAACTGCCCAGAGAGAGAATTTGGAATATATGCAAATGATGGAATCTTTTGCATGAGCCACTTTTCAAATGCTGCCTTATATTAACTGCCTTAGTTCTAAACCCTTCAGATTTCCTGGATGCCTGAAAAGACAGGCCCACAGGGACTAAGTATAATAATAATAGTAATAATAACAACAATATTAATAATAATAATAATAACAGAGGGCACTCCCTCAACACTAAGTGTAATAATAATAATAATAATAATACTAATTAGAGAGAACTCCCTTAACCTGCAAAAAAGGGCCTCCAACTGGAGGGCATAACCTATGAAAGAACACCCTAGAATGTCCAAATTACCCAAAAAAGGGGAGAGGGACAACAATAGGGAACCCAATCACAACATGTGTGCCAGAAATGGCACTTATGCCCCTGACAGCACAGTATTCAGGAGTGCAGAGGCTGAAGATTCCAGAAGGGGAGCAGGGTGGGAGAGTTATGAATACCTGAGTATCACTTGGCAGAAACAAGATTACTAGGTAAGTAATTTTTTTCTTCTAACCCCAGTAATACTCAGGTATTCATAACTGAATGCAAACTACCAAGCAGTACCTTTGGAGGTGGGCACAGAACCCTATCCTAGGAACAGACTTTGCAGGACTGCTGTGCCAAATCTGGCATCACCCCTGGACAAATTATCCAGAGTGAAATGCTTCGTAAAGTTGTGTACTGGTTTCCAGGTAGCTGCTTTAGAGATTCACATGGAAACATCCCTGACAGCTACTATGGTAGCAGCTGTGCCCCTTGTGGAATGGCCCTCCTCCCACAAGGGGCTCCTTTCCAGCCTTAGAGTACCAAACTGGTTATATTGTACTATCCAGTAATAAGTGGACCTTCTTTGATGCTGGGTTATCCTTTCTCGCATTCCCATAGATCATGAACAGTTGTTTTCTGTCCTGCCTAAAGGCTTTAGCGGCTGTCAGAAAGTAGCTAAACTCCTTTGACGTTCAGACTATGAAGACTTTTTTTCACCAGGACTAAAGTGTTCAGTGAAAAAGCAGAGTTTTAAATAATTGATTAGCATTTTTTTTCTTGGGACAATACTAACTGTACAGAAAGCATTTATGTAGCTCTGCACATACAGCATTGCTTTGCCTGTACGTGGGGATATTGCAAGTACGCATGTGCAGAGCTCGATAGCTATATTTTAGCAGTAAATTGCAATGATTGCAGTGCTCGTTTTTAGAAACAAATTACTTTCTTTAGTTCAGAATGAAGCCCTTAGTTGAAAATAGTATTCAGCATAATATGCTCCCGATATGTAAATTAGTTGGAGCACCATTCTACAGGCTGTTCCGGGATGTGGGCTGGAGGCATGTCCTCCGATCGTGATCGTGCCGTGATACACTGTAGAAACTAGTGGGGGGGGGGCTGAAGAATCAGGCATTTTAAGTAAGTGTAGCTTCTAATTTACTGGAATTTGGCCATGTACAATGATAGAGTGAGGGAGGGAGATGTCTACTACACAACTGTTACTATTTTTAGTCCATGAACACATTTATTATAAAGCAGTAAAGACAGTACCACTGTACTGACAGTCTCTCCACAGTCCCTATACACACCCTATGACATCATCATGCTGCACGCACAGGAACCGCTCAGCAACTGAAAGCAGTGGTAAACAAAAGCCTGCTTCAGAGGATGCACCACACAAAATGAGGTAAAAAAACATATTAAATGAACAAATGTTGTGGAAACGATTGTGCAGGCATTCATAGCTAATCACAACAAGTAGAAAAACGGCACAGAGTACTTGCAGAAAGAAAACTTTTGCATATGATCTTTAAAAGTGATTTCACTTGTCCAGCCCAGGTTTTGCAGTATACTTTATTGACTTTCCTAAGCAGTCTGTATAATCAGCTTTCTTCAAGATTTTCTGATTTAATTTCACACTTGTTAGGATGCCAAGTGACTTACAATGTCAATAGACTATGATGTCATTGTTGCACTGTAGTTGCAGTATACTGTACTGTTATTTTGTTTATGCCTTTATGTTGTATTCTGCCTTGTTCCCTTCCCCTGGGTCACACCTGGAAATGAGACTTGGCTAAATAAGCCTTTTTTGGGGCACCAATTTCTGAATAAACTTTACCTATAAATAATTTTTAGATGCATTTCAGCTTTCATATAGTAGTTGGACTCAATGCTCTTTATCCAACTCACAGTTATAACTCGCCCAATGCTGTAGTTTTCAGGCTCTTCGACAGCTAGCTTGGTACCGTACCAAAAAGCAAGTGCATATGATCCAAAAACAAAGAACTGTACCAGACCAACTGATGTGGTGGAAGTTATTGCTTTTCTCATGCCAGCAATTTTAGCATCCTGTATTTTAGCTTCATATCTAAATAAAAAGACAAATATGTTACAGGGGTCTGCATAAAGCACATAAACTTGCTTTACATTTAATGTACAAAACTCCATATAGTTTCAGTTTTCAACTACCTGATTTCAGTTAGACTTCTATACATTTTGACATAGTAACAGAATTACAGAGACCAAGTTCACAGGCTTTTAATTGGATGGGCCTAACTTGTAAGTATCAAAATGTATAGCATAGGACTGTAAAATACAAAGCAAATGCCCTGAATGTGAGGCAGATTTTTTCAAGTTAATTTAGTTTTTTAATAGCAGGCATGCCCACAAAGAAAAAAAATTACTTACCATAGTAATGTTGTTTCTTCTAATGGAATCTTGCTGTATTCTGACAAGTGCAGTTTAACCGACTGGTTAAGCTGCCCTGGAGAAGAAAGAGTTAAACTCCATGCAAATGCATAGAACGTTAGGCTGGAGCTCAGTTTTCAAACCACTGTCCTCGGTACGTTCCAGTAACTGATCAGATTCTTACGAAGCTAATAAAGGAAAAAAAAGTCTTAACCAGATCTAAGCACCCCAAGGGGTAATACTACAGTCAAAAAGGGGCATATAGACTCAAGTCACTGATGCCCAAGAGGAAAAAATTACTCACCTGTAGTAATCTTATTTCTTCCCATTGATCCACTAATATTATTACTCTTTGCAGTGCCCCTTTAAGTCAGCACTGCCCTGGAGTCAAATAGAATACTATGCTAATTATGGAATGTTTAGCTTATGCATTCATTTTCAAACTGCCCTATTCTAACTGCCTGGATTCTACCTCAGATTTCTGTGAAGCCTACAAAGAGGCCATAATATATATATATATAGAACAGTGAATAATTATAAAGCTAATGGCCAACAGGGCCATAAAAAGAAGTAATAGGCCAAGGAAGGGCCAACAAAAACATTAAAGAATGAGTCCTCTTTTCTGAGCCAGATGCACCCTTAGAAAAGAACCTACCAGCTAAGTATTAGAGAATGTGCCAGCAGATGACATACCCATCATACTGAGAGACATCTCAGCTATACAGAGTATTTTTCTGAGATTCTAAGGGAGGACCAGGGCCGGGGAGTAATAGTATTAGTGGATCCCTGGAAAGAAATAAGATTACTACAGGTGAGTATTTTTTTCTTCTAACCCCAGGAATCCACTAATATTATTACTCTTTGCAGACAATGTAGCAGTACCTCTAGGAGGTGGGCAGAATCTATTTAGGAAAAAGACTCGGCAAAACAGCCCTTCTAAAACTGGCATCACTCCTGGCCTGGGTATCCAGGCTGTAATGCTTAGTAAAGGTGTGGACTGATCTCCAGGTAGCTGCTTTACAAATCTCCAAAAGAGGAACATCTCTGGGAGCTGCAATGGTGGCAGCTGTGCCCCTTGTGAAATGTTCCCTAAAACCTGAAGGAGGGACCTTGCCCACCTTTGTATAGCAAAACTGAATACACTGGACTATCCATCGAGATATAGTCCTCTTTGAAGCAGGAGATCCCTTACCTACTTCCCCATAGGTAAGGAACAATTGTTGCCTGTCCTGCCTATGATCCTTGGTATTGGCTATAGAATAGCTCAATGCTCTCTTCACATCCAAACTATGCAGCCTATGCTCACCAGAACTGGTGTGTGCTGTAAAGAATACTGGTAGTGAAATAGACTGATTTAAATAAAAGTCAGAAACTACTTTGGGAAGGAATTTTCTGTTAGTTCTCAACACCACCTTATCATTGTGGAAAGAAATATAGTCCTTTTCCACACATAGGGCTTGTAACTCACTTATCCTCCTCTACTAGCACAGATTAGTGCCACAAGGAGAACTACCTTCCTGGTAAGGAATTTTAGCTCTGCAGTAGCCAGGGGTTCAAATGGCAGGAGCATAAACTGGGCAATACAAATGTTGAGGTTTCAAGCTGGCACTGGTTGCCTATGAGGGGGAAACAGGAGTAAAAGACCCTTAAAGAACCTTCTAAATATGGGGTTTAAGGCTAGTGATACCCCTTTCCCTACAGAGAGATAAGCTGAAAGTGAAGCAAGACTAACCTTTAGGGTTGAATGCTACAACCCCAAGGAATGCAGATGAGACAAATAATCTAGGAGAGTTGGAATGCCAGCCTGTGCTGGGATTAAGCCCTTTTCTGTACACCAAATAGAAAATCTTTTCCATTTGAAGCATAAGTTTCCTTAGTAGAAGGCTTTCTATAACTTCTAAGGACTTCTAAAACTGTTTGAGAGTATTGGGAGTCTGGATACTCTAAGTCCTCAAGAGCCAAGCTTCGAGTCTGAGAGACCTGAGATTGGGATATACCACCCTGCCTTGGAAGGAAGTCAGCAGATTGTACCTCTGAGGGAGGTAGATCGGTTCGCTCCCTGACATTGAGAGTAACAGGAAGTACCAAGGCTGCTTAGCCAGTCTGGTGCTATCAGAATCATTGAGGCCTGAGCTTGATGAGTACTCGGAGAATCAAAGGAAAAGTAGCAAAGGCATAAAGGTATTTTCCTGTCCAATCGAGAATCAGGGCATCCATTGGGACAGTTCCTTTCACTGGAGCCCTGCAGAAATAAAGGGGTAAATGGTGATCCTGGTGGGAAGCAAAAAGATCCAGCTCTGGGGTTCCCCACTGCCTGAATAGGACCTGCACTACTTGGCTGTTCAGTGCCCATTTGTGATGGGCCTTGTTTAACCTGCTCAAGGCATCTGCCAGTGTATTGTCCATCCCTGGCAAATGAATTGCTTGTATGGAGGCATTTATGGAGTAAATCAGGCTCCATATTTTCATTGCCTCTGAGCATAGTGGAGTGGATCTTGTCCCTCTTTATTTGTTGATATAGTACATTGCAGTGGTATTGTCTGTTCTGACTTGAACCACTTTTCCCTTTATAAGATGAGTGAATGCCTGAATGGCTAGGTACACTGCTCTTAACTCCAGGAGATTTATGTGCAAAAGTGACTCTGCAGCACTCCAGGAGCCGTGAACTGTGTGGTCCCCTAGGTAGGCACCCCATCCTAGGAGGGAGGCATCTGTTGTGAGCACCATGGAGGGGGGCTCCTGTAGGTAAGGCACCCCATCCCTTAGGTTGTCTGGATCCTTCCACCACTGGAGGGCATGTAGAAGAGTTTTTGTTACATGGATTAGTTTTGAAAGTGGATCTCATCTCTGGGACCAATGGGCCCTAAGGTGAAACTGAATGTCCCTCATTTGGAATCTGGCACCCATGACTGTGCTTGTTGCTGCTGCCATGTGGCCTAACAGCTGTAAAAATGGTGTTGCTGGTTTTGAACTGCCCAGGATGAATGAGCTTGCTAGAAGCTGAATGGCCTGTACCCTATCCAAGGGTAGGAAAGCCTTTCTCAGAATTGTATTGCGTTCTGCCCCTATGAACTGCAATACTTGGACTGGGGTGAGAATGGATTTCTTGGCATTTAGAAGAAACCCCAGGGAGGAGAGAACACTTTGAGCTAGCAGTAAGTGTTCTGACTCTTGTTGTGATTTTTCCACAATCAGCCAGTCATCTAGATATGGAAAAACTGTGACACCCAGTTTTCTGAGATGTGCCACTACTACGGCTATGCACTTTGTGAATACCCTTGGTGCAGGGGTAAGTTTTGAATTTGGGTTTGACCAAATACTTGTTTAGACATCTGAGGTCTAGTATAGGCCGCCACTCTCCAGTCTTTTTTGTTAGAAAATACCTGGAGTAGAACCCTTGCCCTCTTTGATTGAGTGGAACAGGCTCGATTGCTTTTACCAATAATAGGTTTTTTACCTCCTGCTCCAGCAGTTCTCTTTGTGAGGGAGGAACTGTTGCAAAACATTTTACTCTTAGAGAGGGAAGGGACTTAAAACAAAGGGAGAGACCCTGACCCACTATTTCCAGGACCCATCTGTCTGATGTTATTTTTGACCAGTCCTGAAAATAATGGGAAAGTCTGCCCCCACTGGATGTGGAGAGGCAGCCTGAAGGGAATAGTCAGGGATTCTGCTTTTGCTGTTGTTGAGATTGGGTAGAATGGGACCCTCTGCGAGAGCCCCTTCTGCCCCTGGCCCTGCAGAAACCTGTCTGCTGGGGTTGGTACTGTATCTGCAGAGCAGCCTGCACCTAAAAGAAAGGTCTACTTCTGAAAGCAGTCTTGTATTCATCTACTTTCTTCATATAGGCTTCAGTTTGTGCACCAAAAAGTGAATGGCTCTCAACTGGGAAATCCATTGCTTTGGTTTGAGTGTTCTGGGTGAGGTTAGTAGCCCTCAGCCAGGCTAACCTTCTCATGACTATAGTACCAACCAACCATCTGGCAACAGTGTCAATTGTATCTGCTGCCATCTGGAACTGGTATTTGGAAGCCTCCAAACCCAATTTGGCTGTCTCTAATAATTCAGAAACAGTGAGAGAGGGATTTGCCTCTGCATTATCTACCATAGACTGCCATGAAGCCTTTTGGTAGAGAGCAGCATAGGCCTCATAAGTGGCTTGCCTAATAGCAAGGGATGCTGAGAGGAACCCCCTCTTAGCCACACTGTCCACCATTCTGGAGTCTTTTTCAGGTGAATGAGAAGACAAGGGGGTTTTGGCCTTCTCACAGGTTGCCTGCTGCACAATGCCCTGATGATCAGGGTGGCTGAATAAAAACTCAGCACTAGATGTTTCCAGTTGGTACTTTTTGTCACATTTTTTATCAGTAGGCATGACAGTCTGAGGAGCTTTTAATATTTCCAGAATGTCTTTTCTGAAAAATTATGAAGAGAAAGGAGAAGTTGTTTTGAGGGCGTTAGCCCCATTAGTTCCATATATTGAACCTCTTCTTCATCCTGTACTTCCTCAATTGTCTGGAGGTCCAGTGTTTCCACCATTTTCTTAATGAAAGAAAAATGGGAGGAAAAATCTTCTGAAGGCCCAGGGATAGAACCACAGTCTTGCTCCGGTGACACCTCAGGCTGTATTCCTTCCTCCTCATCATCATGAACATCACTGCCCACAGTGGAAACAGGCACCAGAGGGGTAGCAGCAGCTTTATCAGATGGAGCAGTTACAGGTTTCTGGGTAGGGAGCAGGCCCTGCAGCACCTGTAACTAAGCCAGGGCTTGTGAAATGCCAGCAGGAGAGAGCATATGTAAGGGCACCTGAGGGACCCCTTGATGCATTGCAGCCGGGGTGTCAATGTGCTTACTTTTTCTTAGTTTCTTGGCAGGCACTGGAGAGTCAGCCGGCTGATTGCCTCTCTTACTAAAGCCCTCACCTGTATCAGTGGTGGATTTGGAGGCTTTAGAAAGAATTGCCACATTTTTTGAGGGGGTGGACTGGACAGAGCCCAGGGACCCTTCTTCAAGCCTTCTCTTCAGTCTCTCCCTGTGCTTCTCCACAGTTTTTTCAGGGAAAGACTTGCAAATCTCACAATGTTCACTGAAATGCTTTACACCAAGACAGATCAGACAGAAGTCATGTTTGTCAGCTCTTGCAAATACCTCTGCACATTTAACACAATTCTTAAAACCTGTAGGTCCTGTGTTCTTTTTAGGTTTATCCGTCATTTTAGGAAACAGGACTCAAAAACCACTAAAATATGAAGGTATTAATGATTTAGCAGTCGGTTTCAGTAATAAAGATATTGGTTCAGAAACCAACAATTTTTAAACAGAACCGCGGTTCCAATCGGTTCAGGAACTGAGAACCGCTATTAGAACTGGAACACCTCGGTTCAAAATCAGTAAAATTAAATGTTTTTTTAAAGAAAAACACTCTGAAACTTATCTAAGAGTTTCCTTTTGAAATTTATCAAGCAATCGGTTGCCCCTCGGTTCAAAGGAACCGCGAAGTACTGATAAAAAAATTAAGAACTTACATATGAGGTAAAATTACTAAAACACAATAAGAATAAAGCAGTAATGAAAAAATAAGACAAAATACTTAAGTTTATTTTGTTCTTATGCACAATTTAGACGATCTTGATAGAGAGAGATCTCCATTGTGTCTGAACTTTGCAGTGGAGACAGAAAATCTGAGGTAGAATCCAGGCAGTTAGAATAGGGCAGTTTGAAAATGAATGCACAAGCTAAACAGTCCATAATTAGCATAGCATTCTATTTGGCTCCGGGGCAGTTCTGACTTAAAGGGGCACTGCAAAGAGTAATAATATTAGTGGATTCCTGGGGTTAGAAGAACAGATAGCCACTGATGGGTAAATCAGAACTGTGATGCAGAGTGCCACCTTTCCACTGGTTCTGGAGGGGAGGCAGGGTGGGAGGTCAGAATACAGCAAGATTCCATTAGAAGAAACAACAATACTATGGTAAGTAATTTTTCCTTTAAACAACATGAAGTCTTGCTGCATTCTGACAAGTGCAGACTATCAAGCAGTGCCCTTTGGTGGTGGGCACAGACCCTCTTTGGGAAATAGGCTCTGCAGCACTGCTGTGTCAAACCTGGCATCACTCCTGGCCTGGGTGTCCAGGCAATAGTGTTTAGTGAATGTATGGACAGCCTTCCAGGTGGCAGCCTCGCAGATCTCAAGCAAGGGGACTTCCCTGGAAGCTGCCACAGAGACAGCAGTCCCCCTAGTGGAATGAGCCCTAAGGCCCGCTGGTGGTCTTTTCTCAGCTTGTTGTAGCAAAACTAAATATAAGCCACAATACATCTGGCTATGGTCCTTTTTGCAGCTGGCCTGCCCTTACCTACCTCACCATAGATAAGGAATAACTGAGAATAATCCATCCTTAGCGCCTTTGTCCTGTCCATGTAGTAGCTAATGACTCTGTTTACATCCAGGCTGTGGAGCCTGTGTTCACCTGAGCTAGAATGCTCAGAAAAGAATACAGGCAGAGTGATGGACTGATTAAGGTGGGAATCAGAAACCACCTTAGGGAGGAACTTCCTATGAGTCCGAAGGACAATTTTATCTCTGTGGGGTACAATGTAGTTGGACTCCACTGACAGGGCCTGGAGCTCACTGATCCTCCTGGCAGAAGTGATAACTACCAGGAACACAGTCTTCCAAGTAAGGTACTTGAGCTCCGAAGAAAACACGGGTTCAAAAGGAGGTTGCATAAGCTGACCTATGCAGATATTCAGATACCATGCAGAGGTAGGCTCCCTGTGTGGAGGACGAAGGTGTAGCAAACCTTTGAAAAACTCTTTAAAAATTGGATGTGCAGCTAGGGAGAGGCCCCTTCCTGCTGAGATATATGCAGAGACAGCTGCCAAGTGCACCTTCAGGGTAGATGGTTGCAGATGCAGAGACTGAAGATGCACCAGGTAATCCAGAAGTGTTGGAACGCCAGCCTGTTGATCCAGATGTTCTTGAGAGCACCATATGGAAAATCATTTCCACTTAGAGGAATGGGTTTTCCTAGTTTCAGGTTTCCTGGACACTCTTAATATGTGCAGGATAGATTCAGAAAGATGCAAATCTGCATACTCCAAGTCTTTAAGAGCCAAGCCCTTAGGTGAAGGGACTGAAGATTGGGGTAGAGGATTCTCCCCTGAGAGGACATCAGTAGGCTGTACCTCCTGGGGAGACAAATGGGACTGGTCATCGACAGGTACAGTAACATTGGGTACCACAGTTGTCTGGCCCAGTCTGGGGCTATGAGAATCATGGTGACAGGCTAAGACCTCAGCTTGACTAGGACTCTGAATATCAGGGGGAAGGAGGAAAGGCACAAAGGAACCTGTTTGGCCAATCCAAAAGGAGAGCCTCCTGTGGAACTGAGCCTAGAAGTGGAGGCCTGCAGCAATACAGTGGCAACTGATGATTGTCTGGGGCTGCAAAGAGATCTATCTATGGCACCCCCCCATCTCCTGAATATTGATAGAAGGACCTGCCAGTTCAGGGTCCATTCATGATGGCCCTGGATGATTCTGCTGAAAGCATCTGCCAGTACATTGTCCTTCCCTGGCAGGTATACAGCTGACAGGGATATGTTCAGAGAATAGGCCAGAGTCCAAATCTTCACAGATTCTGTGCAAAGCAGTGAGGACCTTGTTCCCCCCTGCTTGTTAATGCAGTACATGGTAGTGGTATTGTCTGTCCTGACTTGTACCACCTTGCCCTGTAAAAGACTGACAAACTCCTGGATAGCCAGAAATGCTGCCCTGAGTTCCAGAAGGTTGATGTGCAAGAGAGATTCCTGAGAAAGCCAATTGCCGTGGGCAGTGTGGTCCCCTAGGTGGGCACCAAACCCAGTAGAGAAGCATCTGTTGTCAACACCAGAGAAGGTACCTGAGGGAGAAAGGGAACCCCTACTCTGAGATTGTCCATGTTCTGCCACCACTAAAGAGCTAAGAGAAGTGTTGGAGAAACTGGAATTAGCTTGGAGACAGTATCCTTCTTCTGGGACCAGAAGGATCTCAAGTGGAACTGAATATCCTTCATCTGGAACCTGGTCCCCAGAACCATAGCTGTGGTGGAGGCCATGTGACCTAGGAGCTGTAGGAAATATCTTGCTGCTCGAGAGACCCGAAGGTAGAAGGATTGTGCTAGGTTGATGAGGGCCTGTACCCTTGCATGGGGCAGAAAGGTCCTTGCCTGAATGGTGTTCAGTTTTGCCCCTATAAAGTATAACACCTGTACTGGGTCAAGATTGACTTCTTTAGATTCACTAGGAAACCCAGGGACTGAAGAGTGTCCTGAGTGAGGTTTAGTGCCTCTTTTACCTGTTGTGAGGACTGACCCACCAGCAGCCTGTCGTCCAGGCAGGGGTAAACTTGAAACTCCTTGCCTTCTGAGGCACGCCACTACCACTGCCAGACACTTTGCAAATACCCTTGGGGCAGAGGTTAGTCTGAAGGGCATGGCCCTGAACTGGTAGTGGTCTGAAGGTAGTCGAAATCTGAGCTATTTTCTGTGGGACTGCCTGATGGGGATGTGGAAGTAGGCATCCTTTAAATCTAGGGATGCTAGCCAGTCCCCTTGCCTGAGAGTAGGTAAAATGGTAGCCAGGGTTGTCATTTTGAACTTTGGCTTTGTAAGATGCCTGTTGAGGAATCGGAGATCCAGAATGGGCCACCACTCCCAATTTTTCTTTAATGCTAGGAAGTACCTGGAGTACAGTCCTTTTCCCCTGTGCTGAAGGGGCACAGACTCCATTGCCCTTGAAAACAGAAGATTGGAAACCTCTGCTTCCAACAAAGTTGTTTCTGCAGGGCTGGCAGGTGAGAATGCCCTTGGATCCAGTTTTGGAAACAGCTTGAACCTGAGAGCAAGACCCTGACATACTATCTCCAGGACCCACTTGTCTGAAGTAATGGATTGCCATGCCTGGAGGTAGTAGGTCAGCCTGCCCCCTACAGGAGGAGAAGAGGTGGCCCAGACAGAGTCTTCAGGGTGTCTGTTTAGTTGGGGTAGCAGACTGGGAGGTGGAAGCAGCCCTGCCAGCACCACTTCTGCCTCTCCCTCTAAATAAGCCCCATGGTTGCTGATAAGAGAGAAAAGCTTGGACCTGGTGGAAAGGTCTGGGGTAACAGCTGCCCCACCCCTGACCTGTTGCTTCTGAGGAGTGGCAGCCTACTCCTTGGCAGAGGCATTCCTGTAAGCCACCCTGTATTCATTCATCTTTTTCATATATGCTTCAGTCTGTTCCCCAAACAAAGAATTCTGTGTAAGGGGAAAGTCCAAGGCATTATTCTGCATATCCTGGGATATGCTGGTGTTTCTTAGCCGGGAAAAATGCCTGAGAGAGATGGCAGATGCCACAGCTCTTGAGGCTGCATCATTGGAGTCCACAGTTATATGGAACTGCAACTTTGATGCCTGTACCCACTTGGTGACTAACTCCTGAAGATCTGAAGTCAGCTCAGGAGGAGCATTTTTAGCTAACTGCTCCACTGACTCCCAGAGGGATTTCTGATACCTGGAAGCATAAGCCATATAGGAGGCTTGCCTAATTCCCAGGGAGGATGCCAGGTATGTCTTTTTGGCAAAGGAACCCACTTTTCTGGAATCCTTGTCAGGGGGATGTGAAACCAGAGGAATGCCAGCCTTTTCGCAGGCTGCAGTCTGTACTACCCCTACATGGCTACAGTGGCCAGAAAGAAATTCAGTGCCACCGCCAGCCAGAAAATATTTTCTGTTCATCTTCTTGGCCTAGGGAGGGACAGAACTAGGGGTCTGTAGGATTTTTAAAGTCTGCTTCTTTAGAGACTTGTGGATGGGGGTTGAAAGTCTCTGGGATACAAGGAGATCCATCATTTCCCTGTAATCCTCTTCCTCATCCTCTTCCTGTGTGGCTTCCTGCACAGAGAGCTGTGAGGTCTCAGCCACCCGTCTCATGAATGCTAAATGAGAGGTGGACTCTGAGACAGGCCTAGGAGGAGATTCATACTGAGGATGATCGGGGAACACCTCAGGATCTATGGGTTGCCCTTCATTCTCCTCATGATCATCATCATATCCACAGTTAGACACGTAGTACTCCTCAGGATCAGGGAGTCCTGAAGGTACTAAACCTACATCTTGAACCATTGACTGGCCAGACGGTTCACCAAAACCAGACTGCAAAGACTGTACAATACATATAGCTTTGGCAATTTCTTCCGCTGTTGGAACCGCAACCGGTTGTTTATGTGTTTCCAAACTGGACAGTCTGGCCTTCTTGGTTGGTACGGATTCAGAACAATCCAAGCGTCGCTTAACCATTGACAGTTCACCCTGGCTTCAGGGATTGGCAGCCAGGACCAAAGGTTCGGTTGAACCAGGGCCGCCCTCTGTGGAAGTTTTCTCCACTCCTTCCTTTAGTTTACTGAGCCGTCTAGCGATAGTAGACTGGGGGAAATTTTCTCTTAGGTTTCTGTGACATACCCTAAAATTTAAACTGCTCGAACGAATGGCTTAGTTAGGTCAGTCAAGTAAAAGTTAGTTTGTGTTTTATCTGAATTTGTCTTAGTTAGGCCTAGATAAAAAGACTAAAGTTTACCCCTGGAGGCTTAGTTAGGCCAGGTAAGAAAGAGACCGAAGTCCTGACTGACCAACGGTTTACCTCTAGCTGGTGAAAAACCAAGAAATTATTCTGTTTAGTCAGGGCTTCGAACCGAATCCCCACTACAGTCTACTAAATAGAGACTAGTAGGGAAAACAAAGTCCAGTTTCCTCACGGTCAGCGGAACTGCTAGGAACACCGAACACTTACCCAATCTAGAAAAACAGACGAACCAAAGACAGAGGTTTGAATACCTCAGCAAGAAAATAAGAAACAGTGGTAGAAATACTAATGAAACTCTTTCGCAACCAAAAGCAATGAGGAGAGGAAAAGATTACTCACCTTAGTAATCTTGTTTCTACAAAGGGATCACTCGTTATGATTAAATTTAATTCATTCAGCCTTCTGTGTTGAACTGCCCGGAGAGATGGAATTTTATGCAAATTATGGAACTTTCAATTGGCTCATGCTACTTTCAAACTGCTGCCCTACCAACTGTTGCACTCTGAGTGCTTCAGATTCTTACGGAGCCTAACTGGGTAAAAGACCCACTAGCTAAAATTAACAACATTAAAATAAAATTTTTTTTTTGCCCTTTCAGGTCAAAACATCCTCAACCAACAAACCTAAGAAACTTTGGGACCACCTGGACACCAACTGGTTAAACAAAGTGAGTCTCTACCTTAACCTATATGAGAAAGAGAAAAAAACCCTTAATGCAGGGATGCAGAGCAACTTCTATAGGTTCTAGTAGGGGAGGTAGGGAGGGTTTTTAATCATAATGAGTTATCCCTTTGAAGAAACAAGATTATTAAGGTGAGTAATTTTTCCTTCTAACCCCAGGAATCACTCATTATGATTAAACTTAGTGCAGACTACCAAGCAGTACCTTTGGAGGTTGGGCAGAGAACCTATTTCGGAAACAGGCTCTGCAGTACTGCAGTACCAAACATAGCATCACCTCTGGATTGTAAGTCCAGGCTGTAATGCTTTGTGAGGGTATGTACTGTTTTCCATGTAGCTGCTTTACAGATTTATAGTAGTGGAATTTCTCTTACAGCTGCCACTGAAGCAGCTGTGCCCCTGATGGAGTGCACTCTCAGGCCCGAAGGTACCTGTTTACCCACCTTACTATAGCAAAACTGTATACATGCCACTATCCATCAAGCAATTGTATGTTTTGTTGCAGCTCTGCCCTTACCAACTTCACCATATGTGAGAAAGAGCTGTGATTGACTTGTCCTGTGAGACCTGGTTCTGTCAATGTAGTGGCTAAGTGCCATTTTGACATCAAGAGAATGAAGTCTCCTTTCTGGGGAACTGGAGTTGTCTGTAAAAAAGACAGGTAGAGTGATAGACTGATTCAAGTGACAATCAGATACCACCTTGGGAAGGAATTTTTTATTAGTCCTAAGGACCACCTTGTCCCTGTGGAATGAGATGTAGTCCACATCTGTGCACAGGGCTTGTAATTCACTGATCCTTCTGGCTGAAGTAATGGCAACCAGGAAAACAGTTTTCCAAGTGACATACTTCAAATCTAAAGTTGCCATAGGTTCAAATTGTGCATCCATGAGTTTAGCAAAGCAAATATTTAGATTCCAGGCCGGAACCGGTTCCCTTAGGGGAGGGTGCAGAAGATTAAGGCCTTTAAAATATTTTCTAAATACTGGATGAGAGGCTATAGACCTCTCCTTACCAACTGACAGATAAGCAGAGACTGAAGCTAAGTGGACCTTGAGGGTGGAAGGCTTCAGACCTAAGGAATGTAAATGTGTAAGTTAATCTAGGAGAATAGCCAAATTAGCCCTGAAAGATCTCACACCCTTACCTGTACACCATAAAGTAAATCTTTTTCACTTAGAGGAATAGATTTTCTTAGTAGAAGGCTTCCTGGAACCCCTAAGCACTGTCAGCACCTGTTCTGATAGGTTACGGTTAGCAAATTATTTTTTTTTTTAATTTTATCTTTATTTGTTTTGCAAGCACAACACTTACATTATGGTTAAGCACATAGGGATAATAATCCCTTACAGAAACATCATAGAAGGAAGTACTAATAAAATGAAGCAAGTAATTATATCCCATTGCATGCAGCCAGGAAGATCCAGAAGCGTCCAGCAGAAGAAAGAAAAAATATATTCGTTTTCCTTTTTTACAATTTGACCTTACGTCTAGATAGGTCTCCCAAAGCACTCATCAACATAAGACATTAGGAAAATTCCCCGGCTCCAATATTTCAATTATTAGTAACCTTTCTCTCAATAAGAATTGTCTTATTAACTAATAAAGTTACTATGTCCCTTTATATTCATTGTCCAGCTTATTCACTAGTAAACAGAAGGGTCTTATAGGATCATATATGTCCTGAGGTTTTTGAAAAAACCCTCCCTTCAAACCATCTTGCTAGAAATTTTTTTAAAAGATTAAGGCAAACCTATTCCACATGGTTATTCTCCCACCACCCAGTGATAACAGAAAGAGAGACAGTACTTGGAAAAGCTCTTCAATCTTCATCAGAGGAATTTCCAGGTCCAGACCTCACCATCATCTCTTGATCAATTCAATCCATGAGCTTTTCCACATATTTACTGTCATTGAACAAATATTGATGCCCATTCCAAACCAGTCTTAATTTAGCAGGCAGGAGTAGCTGATGTTGTATTTTTAAAAGATGCAATCGTCTCCTTATCCCATCAAACGCTTTCCTCCTCTGTCTAGTACCATATGATAGATCAGGAAAAGCCAAAATACTGCATTCTCCATATTTCAAACACCGAGGTTTTCTTGCCCTTGCTAGTACACAGTCCCAATCTCCTATTCCCGTAAAAACCACAACCAGAATTCGAGGGGCAGTAACGTCTGCCATTGCACAACGAGGGGTCACCCAGTATGCTTTCTCAATTGAAAGCAGAGGGTCTGCCTCATTAAACTTCAGTAAAGCAGGTAAGAAAGTCTTAACAAAGTTCAGACAGTCCCCTCCCTCTGATTCTTCTTCAAGTCCCAGTAATCAGATATTCTTTTCTCTGGCTTGGTTTTCAACAATCTCCAAACATTGCCCCAACATAACATTTTCTTTAATAATCTTGTCTGTAGCATCAACCGATTTCAAGATCGATATTTCCGATCGCTGGACCGAAGATTTACATTGGCCCATTCTATTTTCAAGCACCGCCACCCTCGGAGTAATGGAATCAAGCTTTTTATCTATTTCTTGCACAGACTTGAGCAGCAAACTTAGTGTGGTTTGAATAGTACCGAGAGAGACCTCTTCAGCTTGGGATTCACTGGGGCCTGAGGTCTTAGCCTTCGATTTGGGCTGAGCATCCCATTGTACCTTTTTAGGCTGAAAAAAGTCCGTCGATGTAAGAGAAGCTCCTCTATTTTTGCTCATCCTGGACACCGTTGGTTCACTGGCCACCAAAATAAGTATGGTTGAAGGGAGTAAATGAGAAAGGTTAACTTTTAAGAAAGATATTATTTGATTCCTTGGAGCTCACGAAATAAGCTGCTTCCCCATCAGCTGCTCAGCAGCGCCCCCATGGTTAGCAAATTCTAAGTCCTCAAGAGCCACACCTTGAGCCTCAGTAATCTGAGATTGGGTTACAGGATCCTGCCCTGAGAGGAGGTTAACAGGTTGTGCCTCCTGGGCAAATGGATTGGGGGAACCACTGTCAGAGACAGCAGAAGAGAGTACCAGTGTTGTTTCACCCAATCCAGAGCTACCAGTATCATTTTTTCTGGTTGGGACCTCAATTTCAGTAGGGTCCTGAATATCATAGGAAAGGGAGGGAATGCATAAAGAAACTTCCCTGTCCAATCCAAGGCCATGGCATCCAGGGGAATTGTGCCCCTTAGAGGAGGCCTGCAACAGTACATTGGAAGCTGGTGGTTTTCTGTGGAGGCAAAGAGATCCACCTCAGGAATGCCCCATTTCCTGAAAATTGTATTGAGTACCTGAGTATTCAGGCACCACTCGTGGTAGTCTTGACTTATCCTACTTAGAGTCTGTCAGCACATTGTCCTTCCCTGGAAGGTGTATGGCTGACAGGGATACTCCCATGGAGTATACCAGGGACCACAGTCTCATTGCTTCTGTGCACAGCAGATGTGACCTGGTACTCCCTTGCTTGTTGATGTAATACATGGTTGTGGTGTTGTCTGTTCTGACTTGCGCCACCCTGTTTTTCAGGTAAGGAGCAAATGTGTTTAGATTCAGGTAAACAGCCCTGAGCTCCAAGAGATTTATGTGCAACAAAGACTCTTGAGGGGACCATGTGCCACTTACTGTGTGCTCTAACATGTTTGCCCCCCAACCTAGAAGAGAGTCATCTGTTGTGAGGATTACTGAGGGTTGTTCCCTTATAAAAGGTACACCCAGCCTGAGGTTGTGCTCATCCAGCCACCACTGTAAAGCCTGGACTAAACTTTTTGTGACTGGAACCAATTTGGACATAGGATCCTTCCTTTGAGACCAGTACTGTCTGAGATAGAACTAAATATCTCTCATTTGGAACCTGGAGCCCATTACCACTGCAGTGACAGATGCCATGTGACCCAGTAGCCTTAGAAATTCTCTGGCTGATTTGGGTCTCCTGGACACAGAGGATTTTGCAATTTACAGAATGCTTGTCACCCTGTCTTGTGGCAGGAGGGCTTTGCCCTGTCTGGTGTTTAGTTCTTCCCCAATAAACTCCAGCACCTGGAGTGGTACCTGCTGAGATTTCTCTTTGTTTATCAGAAATCCCAGGGACTCTAATGTAGATTTTGTTAGTGCCAGTGACTGTACTGCATGCTGCAGAGACTGCCCTACTACTAACCAGTCGTCCAGGTAGGGGAAGACTGCTACACCTTGTTTTCTCAAAAACTCTACCACCACTGATAGGCACTTTGTAAAACTCTTGGTGCTGAAGTTAGTCCAAAAGGGAGAGCTGCACACTGATAATGGCCTGAAGCCAGCCTGAATCTCAAGAATTTTCTGTGAGATGGTCTGCTGGGAATGTGAAAATAAGCATCCCTTAGATCTAGGGAGGCTAGCCAGTCTCCCTTTTGCAAAGAGGGAATGATTATTGCAAGAGCGACCATTTTGAACCCTGGTTTCAAAATGTGCTTGTTCAGAAGTCTTGGATCCTAAACAGGTCACCAATCCCCGTTTTTCTTCCCTATGAGAAAGTACCTGGAATAAAAACCTTTGCCCCTGCTTATTAGAGGCACTACCTCTACTGCTTTGATTGCCAGCAGATGCTTTACCTCTGCTTCCAACAGAATCCTGTCTGCAGCTGTTGTTGGAGCAAAGGTTCTTGTTCTCAGCTTTGGAAATGATTTGAAACTGAGTGCCAGGCCCTGGCTCACTACCTCCAACACCCACTTGTCTGTGGTGATGGAATGCCAAGCATGAAGGTAATGAGCCAGTCTGCCACCTACTGGTGGTCCTGTAATAGGGGATGCGGCCTGCACTAGCCTGTCAGGGATTCTGTGTGGGCTGTGCCTGAACCTGTGGTGCAGGAGCCGCTCTTCTCATGGTTCTCCTACCCCTTCCTCTAAAGTAACCTCTGGCCTGCTGCTGAGGCTGAGAGGTCTGCACCTGAAAGAAAGGTTTGGGGTAAAAACCCCTACCCCTACCTCCCCTACTCTGGGGTCTATAAGAGGTGGAGGGCCTATCCTTGGAATTGCTCTGATAGGTGGATTTATTTTCCTCCACCTTCTTCATGTATGCCTCTGTTTTATCCCTTAAGAAGGAGCTGTTTTCCAGGGGGAAATCCATTGCTTTGGCCTGGGTATCTAAAGTCAGGTTGGTGGCTGTAAGCCACACAAACCTCCTGAGTGAGACAGATAAAGCCATTAACCTGGATGCAGTATCATTGGCATCCACTGCCATATGAAATTGATACCTGGTAGCATCAAGTGCAGCCCTTGCTGTATCCTGCAAGTCTACAGCCACTTCACCTGGGATCTTATCAGCCAAAGCTAGAACAGTGTTCTATAGAGCTTTTTGGTACTGCACTGAATATGCCATGTAACTGGTCTGCCTAACTAACAAAGAGGCAGCCATGTACCCTTTCTTTCCCATAGCATCCATTTTTCTTGAATCTTTGTCTGGTGGATGGGTAGCCAAGGGGATCCTGGCCTTGTCGCAGGCAGCAGCTTGTACTACTCCCTACGGATCAGGATGAGTAAACAGAAAATCAACTGTAGTTCTGTCCAGCTGATATTTCTTGTCAGCTTTCTTATCCATACCAGGAATAGAGGTTGAAGTTTTAAAAATCTGCACTGCAGCCTTTTTTTAAGGACTTATGCATGGGCAGAAGCAGATGTTTCGTGGGGGTTAACCCCATCATATCCAAAAACTCTGCCTTCTCCATATCCTCTTCTGTTTCCTGAAGAGGAAGGTTCAGGGTTTCCACCATGCTCTTAACAAAAGCATAATGGGAGGAGTATTCCTCAGGACCCCTAGGAGGGGACCCAAATTCTTGCTCAGGGGAGACCTCTGGATCTGTAGGTTCCCCTTCAAAGTCATCCTCCCCCCCATACACTTCCAGCACTTCTTGCCTTGCTGGGGCTGTAGGAGGAACCCGGGGCAGTCGGTGTAGGACCTGGGATTGCACCCTGTAGGGCTTGTAACACTTGAAGTGCCTTAGCAATGTCCTCAGCCGAGGGTATAATATGCTTGCCTGCTGGGAGCTCCTTAGTCTTCTCAGCTGGAGGCACAGTGACAAGTTTTTCTTTACACTTTTTCTTTAATGGAACAGGTTCAGAGCTTGTTTACACATCCCTTTTGTTTTACCTTGTTCAGATTTATCTGAACTCCTGTCAGGATCCTTGGCTTTACCGCCATCCTTTTTGTGGGTAGAGGAAGAAGCAGAGTTATCCACACTAGATGCAGAAGCAAAAACCATCTCTTCTAAAATTTTAGACCTTTTCTTTAATGTTTTAGGGCAAAAGGTCTTACAAATATCACAAATGGCAAATTTATGATTTGTACCCAAACAAGAAATACACAGAGAGTGTCTATTTGCTTTTGCTATAAGTTGCCCACAAGACTCACAACATTTAAAACATGTGGGTCCTGTGCATTATTTAGTTTTATCTAAATGGACCTCTGATATTGATAGGCAAAAAGATTACTTCACAAACAAACCGTTATTTAAAGTACCTCTGAACTGGAGGTTCTTTAAAATAACTACCACTAACGGTTCCTGGAACCGATCGCTATTCGGTTCCTGAAGAAAAAAGGGACCGATAAAATAAAGTAAGTTAAACAAAAATAAAGCAGTTCAAGGAACCGATCACTAAATATGTAAATATAAAGAAAACTGAGGTAAAAACCTCCCAAATAGATGCAGAACCCTAGGTTCCAAGGAACCATGAGGGAACCGCGAATAGAGACAAAAAACTACTATAATACCAATAAACTATAGTAAACAGTGTTTCTAAGGCAGCAATTTAAATTTAAACTAACAAGCATTTGTCAATGCCGAATGTTTGCTTGCTGGCTTTGGCAGTGATAGTGTAGAAGTTACAGAGCTGCCTAATAGGAATGGCAGTGAAGTATTGAACTGAAGCCAACCCCACGAGCACCCTGCAGAGAGTGACAGGCATTGGGGTGTGCCTTTGGGTCATCAGGCATAACAGCCATGCCATTTCACCACACCCCACCCTGTAGACACTGACAAGTGTCATGGTGTTCCTTGGGGTCTTTGGCCCTTATGCGCACCCCATTCCATTAGGAAATAAGGTGAGATGGGTGCGATATAGGAGAATGGGGTGAACTTTGGGGCCGAAGAGTCCAAGGCGTACTCGATGCCTCTCACTGGCTGCAGAGTGTGGAATGGTATGAGCATTACAGGCAAGAATCCTAAGTCACACCCTGATGCCTGTCATTCACAGGGTTGGGCGTTATGGTTGGAAACCCTAATACCACAGGCATTCATTGGTATTTTCACTCCAAATGTTTAACATGTTTTTTTTGTGACCCCACCTCATGAACAGGAGGAATATCAGTTTGTTAGCCGAAAGCTGCTTATGCACAGCGACTACGGCATTTAGCACCACAGGTGCAAAAACATTCCGAACAGGATGTAAAAAATGACAGCTGTACTGTTCATGGGGAGGCGTAAAAAAATGGCAATGTTGCAAATCTGCAGTAAAAATATTTAAAAAAATGGTGAAGTCACGAGCGTACATAGAAACTGTGCAACGCACACCCATAATATAATTAGGTTGGGGATTTTTACAGCAGATTGTCAACTCAGGCATTTTGGTGCCTCCAATCATGAACAGTGTCATTGTGATTTTCTTTATCTGTCCCGAACAATGATTTCCCACAGTGACCACGCATCTCTGCCCTGAAAGTGTGAAAACACACTTCAGTCATGTTATGAAAAATGACAGCTGTACTGTAAATAAGGAAGTGTGGAAAAATGCCACTGGTGAAAATATGGACTGAAAATATTACAAAGTCATGAACTTACGAGGGTGCGTGGAAACTGCGCAGTGCTCACTCATAACAGTCATTTTATGGACTTTTGTCACCAAATTTTCAACATAGCCATTTTAAGATCTCTGCTCATTAACAGTGTAACTGTGATTTTCTTAATCTGTCCCAAACATTGCTTTTGCACACCAACAGCACCATTGTGCGCTACATGTGCGAAAACACATTTTGGGCAGCATATGAAAAATGGAAGCTGTACTGTTCATAAGGAAGTGTAATAAAATGGCAATGTTGAAAATCTGGAGTGAAAATATTGAAAATTCGCGAACTTACGAGCGTGCGTAGGAACTTCGCAACGCACGCTTGTAAAACAGTCACTATAAGGAATTTTTTCACCAAATTTTCAACATAGCCATTTTAAGACCTCTGCTCATGAACAGTGTCACTGTGGTTTTCATAATTTGTCCCGTACATTGATTTTGCACACCGACTGCGCCATTGTGCACCACATGGGTGGAAACACATTTTGGGTGAGATGTGAAAAATGACAGCTGTACTGCTCATAAGAAGGTACAGTAAAATGGCAATGTTGAAAATCTGGGTAGAAAATATTGAAAGATTGTGAACTTCCAGGCGTGCGTGGAACGCTGCGCAGTATGCGTACTGTAAAGCAGTTGTTTTGATTTTTCACAAATTTTTCAAAATAGGCTTCTTGAGAGCCCACCTTATGAACACTGGCAGTGTCGTTTCATTAATAGGTCTCGAAAGGTGATTTTGTGCAGTGACCGCGAAATCAACCCTTCGGGCCCGAATAACGCCATGACAGTGATAGCATTCATGAGAAGGGGTCCCAAAAACCCCATGTTGAAAATTTGGTGCAAAAATTCCAAAAAATGCCTGAGATATGCAACAAAGTTGAAAAAACCCTATCTATCCCATTATACAGCTTATCGGCATTTCCTCAGTTCGTGGTCGGCTTCGAAGAGTGCAGACATGTTCCTGGTCCACCAAGATCATTGCGCCGAGCGGAGGAGGTATGGCATGGGGTGTGGAGGAGGCAGGGTGCGTGGGTGGGTGCGGGTTGTGGGAGGGGGGCCGGAGACTGCGTGGGGCTGTTTTAATTTACAGGTTTTTCTTTTTTTAAATTGACGACACGGGACGTTTGCCACACTGGGGTGGGCTCCGAGCGTGGCACAAGGATGGCTGGGGTGGCCATGGAGCCGATGGGGGATTGGGCACCCCCGTTGGCCATAACATCTATTGCCACGCTGGGGTGGGCTCCCACCGTGGTACCCAGTACTCGGGGGGGTGAGGACAGTGGAGCCGACGGGGGATCGGGCACCCGTTGGCTATTCTGATTACCATGCTGGGGTGTGCACCCAGCGTGGCATGTGAAAGGCTTGGGGGCGCAGCACAGTCGACGGGGAATTGGGCAGCCCCGTCTGCTATACGTGTGTTCCGGGGGGGGGCAGCACGCAGTATGCGTGCATGCGTTTCTGTGTGTGTGTGTTTGTGTGTGTTTAGGGGGAGCTGCGCATGAGCAGGTGATATCTTATTGCTGCTCACTGAAGTGTAGCTCCCCCTTTCAACTGTATGCCACTGCATTTTGGAGCTTGTCATAGACAGCTCCAGCATGCATTGGTGGACTGGGGCCGCGCCTGCCAACACACTGACTGAATTGGAACGGGGGGTGACACACCTCTGAAAACTCGGATGATGGCATGATGTTTCTTGCACATGCGTGCAAGCAAACATAAAAATGAGTACTTATCCACAGATAAACTTTATTCTGAAGATAGTTCATGGAGAGTTGGACATCCTTACTAGGCAGGCGGAGTAAAGAATCTGAAGCACTCAGAGTGCAACAGTTGCTAGGGCAGCACTTTGAAAGTGGCATGAGCCAATTGAGAATTCCATAATTTGCATAAAATTCCATCTCTCCAGGCAGTTCAACACATGAGGCTGACTGCATTAAGTTTAATCATAATAAGTGATTCCTGGGGTTAGAAATCTCCAAGGCATCTTCATTGGAGAGCGGAGTAAAAAATCTGATCAGTTACAGGAAGGAACCGAGGACAGTAGTTTGAAAACAGAGATTGAGCTCAATGTTCTATGCATTTGCATAGAGTTTAACTATTTCTTCTCTGGGGCATCTGAACTGGTCAGTCATACTGCACTTGTCAGAATACAGCAAGACTTCATGTTGTTTAAATAGCTCTAACATGACGTGGAACATCAGTATGTCTTCATGGAGCAAGGGTAAATATGAGTGTAAAATACAGGGGCATACAAAATGAATAGCAGTTGACAGGTATGCCCAGGTCATTACTGCTACCTCTGTGCAAATTTTTAAAAATCTGCAGTTCACAGAATGTAATGTGAATTGTATCATGTTGTGCTACATAATTTGCCACAACTGTGTGACTCACTTTGTGAATTGACACAATATGCCACTTTGCAATGAATTTTTAATCCACTTTGCATCACAAATTCACCACAAAGTGGCAATCATGCCAATTTGCATAACAAAATGCATGCAGTTGCAGCAAATTGTATAATGCACATTATGAATATACTCTGCATAGTGCGTAACATAAGAATTCGCTGCAGTTCATCTGAGTTTTAAATTGGCAACACACCTCATTACTTCATGGTAACAACATGGTTCTTGCACATGTCAAGTCTTTGAATGAGGTGTGTGTACATCTAGGGAGGAATTGGCCATAACTTCTATATAACAGGTTTAGACCTTTAACAAAACCAAGAGTTTGAGCTGCTGTCTTGTATCTACCGCCTTTGAAAGGTGGTATTAGTTTTCTTAACATTCGGTGGTATGCCAAGGCTCATCGTTTCCATATTTTTTGCCTGTGGTCCAATTCATCCTACTGCTCACATTAGAAAGATATAGAGTTCGCTTTGAATGACTTGTATGATGTTGGGTGGGTATTATATGCCTCCCCTCCTAATTATTTCCCATTAACTTACTATTCCTGTTTTACCAGAGAGGTTTTATGGATTGCCACCTCAGACAGGAACATATTTATTTAACCGCCCTAGCTTGGGATCAGTAGAATTATTTTAATAAAACAGATAATTTTCTCCATCATTGGGTTTGGGCAGGGCTTATATTTTATATTTTATCACCAGATTTTGGACTCTAGCAGACTGCGCGCATTCCAGGATCTTCAAATAAAGTATAGTTTACTGCCCACAGATCATTACAGGCATCTTCAGCTCTGTGCTTATTTATGAACCTTACCACCCTAGACACAAATGTTATCCCCTACTATTTCTCCCTTGACTACCTTATTAATTTCTAGGCAACAGGGGAGCTTTCAAGAACAATTGCTAGGCACTCTTTACTCAATTTTTCGTCCAATCAGCTGTCACTATTTTAGTGAAATGGACTACAGATTTAAATGTGCAATGTAACCCAGTAGATTGTTATTGATCTTAGTGGTCTGTGCCAAGAAGGCCATTACTAAATGTTGGCTTAAGTCTCAGCCTCCAACACTAAAACATTGGATGGAAGTTGCTGATTTCATTTATGGTCTTAAAAAAGATATTATAAGCAATTGAATCATTGTATTTTCAAAGAGACTTGGGGCCTTTGGGTTAATTACAAACTTCAAATGGATCCTAGTTTTGTCCCCTAAATTAATAGTTTTTTTTTCAGTTTGGTTATGGTCCCTTTTAGAGGCCTCTGTGGCTTAGTTGGCTCTTGCAATATCATTATTTCCCAATACCCCATTAGGGCTATGTCCTGCCTTTTTTGTAGCAGAATTGGGATAGCTGTATTTTTTTTTTTTTATGGGATAGTTCGTCTTGCCCTTTTAGTTCAAACAGTTTAGTGTGTAACCCCCCTGCAAATGGGGGTTCCCAAAAGACTTCCAGGAGCTTGCTTGAATGCTCCAAGCCTGAATGGTGTTTGGCGTTTAAGCCATTTATCAGTGAGTGTTTTTAGAGCCTCTGGTACTGTCTCTTTAAGAGCTGTCTGCTTGCAGACATAATTCGTTTGTATGGGGGACTGTGTGTTTCTCTGTTTGAGTACCACTCGAGCTGCTGCCAATTCACTCCATTTTGCAGTCACTAGGAGTGCAAAGGGAACCTATCTGAAAGATGTAACTGTTTGCCAGAAATCATTTACAGTAATAATGAAATTACAGTTTGTCTAACCTGCTTTCTTTGCAGTCAGAACTGTGTCTGCCTAGTTCCCCATTCTGGTTTTGAACTGCTGAACTGGACCAATCAGTGTGGGGTAAGTTAGCTCTAAAATGGTGCCTTGGACGAATCAGAACTTGGACTCATAATCTGAGCCAGCCACAAGAGGATTGTATGGGCAGTGACTCTGGGAGATGTAGTTTAGACTTCGGCGCCTTTTTGGACCAACAGCAGCAGTCTATTGTGAGTGACAGCCAATCCAGTCAAGAACTGGGAGGAACTCAAAGGAAGTGCCCGGTTTTGTCTGTTGGAGTTTCAGTTTAGCTTTGGCAGTGAAGAAGAAAGAAACCCTGTGCTCCTTCAGTGCACAGTTTCAGTCAAAAAACGTGTGTAAGGCCCAGAGTTCCGGTCTGCAGCTTATGTAACTGCTTGTTAGGACTGAATCCGTCCTGTGAAAAGAATCAAAGGATCTCTGAAGAGTAGAAACCAGGCTCACCCTGTAGAAGACTGGAGAAATTGTTGAATTGCACTCGGTCTGTCAGGAACTGAATCTGCTGTGTGTTCTCCCGGGTACTGTGCAGTAATTGCGATCGGGATAGAGAAGCAGCCTGCCTGGTATAGTACTTTCTTTTTTTACCATATAAATGTGTGAGGAGTCTCTTGGAGCTCAAGAGTAGCCCTGCTGACGTTGAAGGACCCTATCTTGTTTGGAGGTCATGAGTACTAAATCAGGGTCGGTCCCTGTTGAATTGCCACATTAAATCCAAATGTAATCACTGTACTGCTGACTGTTTAAACTAATTTTTCTTTTCACTGTGTGAAAGGGCCCCTACCAGCTGCCACGGTTTGGACTAGCCACTAGGGCTTGGGTACCCAGGGACAGTAACTGGTAGGGATAGGCCTGTGCACAGAGCCATAGGTAGATAGTAAAGTGATAAGCTAATTAACCTGATTCCCTGTCCTTGTTATATCCCCTAAATAAATCAGAGCTGCTTGTTTCAGCAAAGTTATACTTCCTGAGGTATTTGTCTATGTTAAAGTACTGTACTGTGATTGTTGCACTGTATCTTATTTCACAGGAGGTCCCAGTGCGGAACTAGTCCTGGGGTATGTGTATACTGTGAAGGTAATTCTGATATATTGTGTGGGCCACTAGTGGGAAGAAAGGGGGTTGCAGTGTCCCAGAGGGCTGTGACCAAGTAAGTTTAACTATTGCAAACCCTGACCTCTGGGTGGAGGCACCGCCATTGGATCCAGGCCCCTCAACCTGTTAGTGGCAAATCAGGCAGGGGTAGTAGCCCTGGGATAGTGCCATCTAGGGGTTACATCTTGGAGGCTCACCGCTGGGATTGTGTGTCCTCTAGTGGCCATATTTATGAACCACTGTTAAGAAAAAATGGGTACCCCGACAGAAGTGGCTGTGCACCGGCTGGTGGAGTGGTGTACTGGGGAGGAGATTGACCCCCAAAATGCTATGCTTATCCTGGACATCCTCCTGGGTATCAATACGGACACTGTACAGGAAGTACTTTCCAAGGTGGAAGGTTTACAAAACCCTGTGGTGGTGGGTCGGCATGCTAATCTGCTCACCCACACTTTCCTGGCCCTAGTAGAGTTTAAGGATCCCATAGATAGCTCCAAAGTGCCACAGACCATTACCCCAGAGGGAGCCCTCACTGCCTGGAGAGCGATAACTAAGTACAGTAAAGACCGTGGGAATGAGCCCCCACCACTGTCTGAAACTTTTGAGGAGAAATTTGCTAAATGGTTGCTGGGGGAAGGGAAAACTGTGGAGGACTTGAAGAAACTATTCTTGCCACCTGGGGGTGTTCCTCCCCCAACACCCTCTCCCGCTCCAGTACCCGTAATGGTGGCTGAACCAATGCAGACTCCTATTTCTGCACCTGCCACTAGTCACGACTCTACCGGGTTGAGGATCTTCTCTGGCACCTCCCCACCCCCAAGGGAGGATGACTGGGAGACCTGGATAGACTATGTTGCCCCCCAAGTGCTAGAATGGCAATGCTCGGAAGCTGAAAAGTGAAAGAGGGTTAGTGAGAGCCTCCAAGGTCCTGCCCTGGCTACCATCCATGCTAAACGGGCCAGTAATCCTGAAGTGACTGCACAGGCCTATCTTGAGGCCTTGGAGAATGTGTATGGGAGCCCAGATTCTGATGAGGATCTATGGTGGAGAGTAAGAAATGCACAACAGTACCAAGGGGGAGTTGTTGTCTGTGTATGCATCTCGGCTGGAAAAATTGTTGCAAGAATGCCTTAGAAAGGGTAGTTTGCCAGCGATTAAACTGGACCGAACCAGGCTGGACAGGATCCTTAAGTCTGCCCCCTTCTCAGAACTGCTGTTGCTTCAGTTACGCCTGGCAAATCGACAGGAATCCCCACCCTCCTATGATGAGTTAATGAGAGAAATTCGAGGAGTTGAGAAAAGGCGACCTCGGGAGGGACCTGCACCAATAGCTGCGGCTACGACCCGAGTGACTGAGGGTGGCCCATCAAAGTGAAGTTCGGGGGCAGAGGTTGGCAGTCAATGAGTGCCCTGACAAGGAAAAAGATATGCCACAATGGGGTGAACTGTTGAGAGAGATCCTGGAATTCAAAAACAGTCCTTTATGAAGGCCACGCCTGCAAGTACGGGCCCTGACCTATATCCGACTGCATCTGCTATGGGGGTGGGGGTACTACCATGTATCTCCTTGATAACAGCTCCAAACTCAATTCCTTGACCATGGAAGTGGAGAAACTGACGAGATGTCTCCAAATGCTTATCACGCCGCAGACAGAGATGGCACCAAGGTTTCCAGTTAGTAATACCCTCCCCTGGCTCCCAGTGTGGCACCTCGGCCAGCTCAAACTCCAGAAAGTATGTTTTGCTATAATTGTGGGAAGGATGGGCACATGAAAAGGGAATGCCGGTCCCCAAAAGACACTGACAAAGTTGCATATAGGCTACAAGGAGAGCTTCGGAGAACAAATCAGTGGTTAAGAGGTGCACGAAATGATCCCAGTGAGGGCACCAAAAATGCTAACTCACGTCCTTTTGTGGCAAGGTCAGTTGCCCAGGCCCCCACTATCACCTCTCCAGACTGGTCCAGAATAGTGGGTCCCTCCATGGAGACCACTGTAAAGGTGAATGGAGTGTCTACAAGAGCTGTATTAGACAGTGGCTCCCAAGTGACAATTATGTTCCAGGATTGGTATCAGAAGCATTTGTCAGACGTACCTTACAACCATTAGAAGGACTGCATGTATGGGGTTAAGTGAAGGCCTACCCTATTCCGGTATATCCGAATTTGGCTGTCTTTCCCACCCGTGGTGGAGTGGCCAAACAAGTAGAGACTTAGCCTTAGTGTGTCCCCCACTGGACTGTATGATGGTGTCCCTTTGTTGATTGGAACAAATGCTCATATGTTCGGAAGGCTGGCATAGTTGTGTTATGAAAACAGGGTCAAAAACTAGTAGAGCTTTAAGAGTTCCAGCTTAATTAAGAAGGCCTATGAGGCACAGAGATGCTGAAAAATAGAACCAGAGGAACCGGTCGGAATTGTATGGAAGAAGGATCCTGAGTCTCTGATCCTGGTGCCAAATGCCCAGTGTACCTTACAGGGAGAGGTCCGTATCAGAAAGGATGTTAAGAATAAAATATTAATGTTGGATGCACCAGGCGATGGAAAATTGCCAGAGGGACTGCTGGTCAAGCTTAGTATTTTGCCCGCTAGAGCCCATGCTTATGCCAGAAGGGTAATGGTCCAAGTTCATAATGTGTCTGAAAGAGACATTCGAGTAAATAGAGGTTGCATCCTGGCTAATGTGCATTGTGCAGACACTGCAGTGCTACCCAGCAGCAAGAGTTTGAGGAAGAATGACAGAGTAACGCCTGACTTGTTTGATTTCGCCCGTTGCCAGCTGAATGGAAAGTGAGGATCAGTGAGAAGCTTGCCCAGAGAGACCAGGTGTTTCTTTAAAGGAATGGGATGTAGGATGCGTGCAGAGCTGAGCACAATATCCGGCTGCATGACGAAAGACCATTTCGTGAGAGGTCTCGACGCCTGGCACCTGCTGACATAGATGATGTGAGACGGCATCTGCAAGAGATGTTAGCTGCTGGTGTAATACAAGAATCCAGAAGCCCTTATGCTTCCCCATTGTGGTAGTGAGGAAAAGAATGGGACAGTAAGGATGTGTGTGGATTATCGCACCTTAAACCGGCGGACTATCCCTGATCAGTACACAATGCCCGCATTCAGGATGCTTTGGACTGCCTAAACGGGAGCAAGTGGTTCTCTGTGTTGGATCTCCGCAGGGTACTACCAGATCCCGATGGCCCCAGAGGACCGTGAGAAGACAGCCTTTATCTGTCCACTTGGCTTCTATGAATTCATGAGGATGCCTCAAGGGATTTCAGGTGCCCCAGCCACTTTTCAACGATTGATGGAGCGTGCAGTGGGGGACACGAACTTACTAGATTGCCTGGTATACCTAGATGATGTTATTGTGTTTGGCAGCTCACTGGAGGAACATGAGAGCAGATTATTTAAGGTATTGGACCGACTGGAGGACTTTGGCCTTAAACTGTCCATTGATAAGTGTCAATTCTTTCAAACATCAGTAAAGTATGTGGGACACATAGTATCCACCGAGGAATAGAGACCGACCCAAGTAAAGTTGAGGCCTTGACCACCTGGCCACAGCCCAAAATCTAAAAGAACTGCAAAGATTCCTGGATTCTGTGGTTATTATCAGCGCTTCATCAAGGACTATTCAAGAGTGATCCGCCTTTACTTAACCTTACTCAGAGGTATCCCCAACCCACAAAAAATACCTGTCAAGCGTCCTCAAGACTGAAAGAGTGTATTTTCATCCGAGTGAAGTATTTGGGCTAGCTGGACTCCTGATTGTGAGACTGCTTTTCCTGAGATCATATATCATTTACCCATGCTCCAGTGCTGGCCTATGCCGATCCAAGAAAACCTTCGTCCTGCACACTGATGCTAGCTTGCAAGGGTTGGGGCTGTGTTGTACCAAGAGCACGAATGGCCTGAGACCAGTGGCCTTTGCCAGTAGAAGCCTGACTCCATCCGAAAAGAACTATCCTGTACATAAGTTAGAGTTCCTAGCTTTGAAGTGGGCTATTGTTGACCAATTCCATGAGTACTTGTATGGGGCTAAAATACTAGTAAAACTGACAATAATCCTTTGACCTATGTGCAGACCTCAGCTAAGTTGGATGCCACTGGCCATAGGTGGCTTTCTGCATTATCTACATATGACTATGCTCTTGAATACCGAGCAGGTCTGAACCACATAGATGCTGATGCTGTCTCCGGAGGCCTGTTCCCCAGAATGATTGGGTCCGATTGCAGAACCTGACATTCGGGCACTCTGCCGAAGTTTGACAGGGAGGAACAATGTCCACGGACGAGTGGACTGCATGGTGGATTGCTTGGGACCCTCTGAGAATTGCATACCTGCTGCTTATTGCCACTTTTCTGCAATAGACATTGGTGCACTGCCTCAGCTGGACAATGACAGTATTCGGCGGGCTCAATCCCGCGATCCCATGATCAAAGCAGCTTTAGAAGCCCTCTATGCAGGAAAAGATGTGTCCAAATTACGCTCCACTGATTTGAGAACTGCACTGTTATACAAAGAAGGTCCTAAGTTGAAACTGATCAATAAACTGTTATATAGAGAAACAGTAGACAGAGGGGGACAAGTAGACAAACAACAACTAGTGCTGCCCACTGCCTTTCGAGACTCAGTACTGAGGTCCTTGCACAACCACATGGGGCACCTTGGTATAGACAGAACACTTGACTTGGTGAGATCCAGATTCTATTGGCCTAAGATGGGGGCTGATGTGGAGCAACACATTCGAACTTGTAGTCGCTGCTTACAGAGGAAAGCTTTGCCCCAGAGGGCTGCCCCCTGTTAACATCACCACCAGTGCACCCATGGAGCTGGTCTGTATTGATTTTTTGAGTTTGGAGTCAGATCAAAGAAATATCAGTAATGTGCTGGTGGTCACTGACCATTTCACGAGATATGCCCAAGCTTTCCCCACCAAAGACCAGAAAGCATCCACTGTGGCCAAAGTACTTGTAGAAAACTTTTTGTTCACTATGGGGCTCCACAAAGAATCCATTCTGATCAAGGAGAGACTTTGAGAGTCGTCTGATCAAAGAGATGCTTTCTCTGTGGGGAGGCGAAAGTCCAGAACCACTCCTACCACCCCCAGGGGGACCCACAGCCTGAACGTTTCAACCGCACTTTGCTAGATATGCTAGGCACCCTGCACCCAAAGGACAAGCCTAGATGGAGCCAACAAATTAGCACCCTGGTACATGCTTATAACTGCACCAAAAGTGATGCCACTGGGTTCTCCCCCTACCGCCTGATGTTTAGAAGAGAAGCTCGACTACCAGTAGATGTGTGTTTTGGGGTCTCTCCTGATGGGGTTCAAGCTGACAACTATTTACAGTATGTGCAAAAGTTAAAGGCCCAGCTAACTCATGCGTACCAACTGCTCAAACCATGGCTGCCAAAAGAAATCTGGCCAACAAAGAACGGTATGATAAAAGGTGAAAGCACAGGAACTCCAGGAGGGAGATCGGTATTGCTAAGAAATCTGGGACTGCATGGCAAACACAAGATTGCTGACAGATGGCACCATCTCCCTCACATTGTAGTGGGCAAACTAGATGATCTGCCAGTGTACAAAGTAAGGCCTGAGAACAATTCAAAAGATGTAAAAACAATGCATAGAAATCATTTACTGCCCATTGGACAAATCCTGATTGAGTCTGAGCCCCCAGAAGATGCCCCCTCTGGACCAGTGACTAGAGCTGCTGCTAAGAAAAGATCAAGGAAGTCTGCACCTACAGAAGCAGAGTTAAAGTGTTCCCCTGCACAAGTCCCAGTTGAGCATGACTGTCAGTCCATATCAGAAGAAAGTGAGAGTGACTTTGAATACTATCCTTCTTACGAACTGAGTCAATTGTTTGGGGCAATCCCTAGTCAATACTGGAGACAAAGCTGGGCCTTCTGGACTGTCTAAGCCCCAGCTTCATCCCTGGAGCCAATGCTCCCAGAAAGTGAAGTGCAAAGCATCAGATCAGATGAAATGGAATCATTGTGCATGGTTGAACTGTTTGAGCTTCAGGAGGAAAATGATAGATTGGGGCAGACTGGTGATACACCCGAACAAGAAGAGTATTTTGAGTGCCCTGACAGTCCACTGCCAGTGTCCGAAAGCTCTACATGCGAGCCAAATGTTGTGGACTCAGAAACTGTAACTCCTGGAGCTGAAAGTGCCCTAAGTTCTAGCCTCTCTGCCCCCATGGAGACTCCCCTGACAAGTGAGGACAATGCTGAAAATGAGGCTCAGAGTGCAGAGACTGTAACAGTTCCCCCTAGAAAGACTGGTCGAGCTGTAAAGCCTGTGGTGCACCTCAGTTATGATTCACTTGGGAGGCCTGTGGACTTGCCTCTCAATGTTGTCCATAAAGGAGTGTATGTGTCCCCGAGCTCATTGCCCAAACTGAGCATCAGTGCTAACTCCAAGTTACTTGTGTTGCCCTCTAAGTATGGTGCCCTTGCCCCATCCAGCCCCAAGGTAACTGATAGGGAAGGGCCCCCTCTCTTCAGGTTTCATGTACAAGAGGTAATAACTTGAGTTATGGTACAATGTGTATGTAATACTGTGTAAAGAGTGACGTACTGCAATGTTTCAGAAATGTGTTCTTGGTAAAATGATATATTGACTGATGATTACATGTGCGAGCCTAATGCAAATGTATATGGTTGCAGTTGAAACTTATGGGGGTACTTGCTTGACGCGGACGTCAAGCTTTCCCAGGCCAGGAAGGGTGTAACCCCCCTGCAAATGGGGTTCCCAAAGACTTCAGGAGCTTGCTTGAATGCTCCAAGCCTGAATGGTGTTTGGCTTTGCCATTTATCAGTGAGTGTTTTAGAGCCTCTGGTACTGTCTCTTTAAGAGCTGTCTGCTTGCAGACATAATTAGTTTGTATGGGGGACTGTGTGTTTCTCTGTTTGAGTACCACTCGAGCTGCTGCCAATTCACTCCATTTTTGCAGTCACTAGGAGTGCAAAGGGAACCTATCTGAAAGATGTAACTGTTTTGCCAGAAATCATTTACAGTAATAATGAAATTACAGTTTGTCTAACCTGCTTTCTTTGCAGTCAGAACTGTGTCTGCCTAGTTCCCCATTCTGGTTTTGAACTGCTGAACTGGACCAATCAGTGTGGGGTAAGCTAGCTCTAAAATGGTGCCTTGGACGAATCAGAACTTGGACTCATAATCTGAGCCAGCCACAAGAGGATTGTATGGGCAGTGACTCTGGGAGATGTAGTTTAGACTTCGGCGCCTTTTTGGACCAACAGCAGCAGTCTATTGTGAGTGACAGCCAGTCCAGTCAAGAACTGGGAGGAACTCAAAGGAAGTGCCCGGTTTTGTCTGTTGGAGTTTCAGTTTAGCTTTGGCAGTGAAGAAGAAAGAAACCCTGTGCTCCTTCAGTGCACAGTTTCAGTCAAAAAACGTGTGTAAGGCCCAGAGTTCCGGTCTGCAGCTTGTGTAACTGCTTGTTAGGACTGAATCCGTCCTGTGAAAAGAATCAAAGGATCTCTGAAGAGTAGAAACCAGGCTCACCCTGTAGAAGACTGGAGAAATGGTTGAATTGCACTCGGTCTGTCAGGAACTGAATCTGCTGTGTGTTCTCCCGGGTATTGTGCAGTAATTGCGATCGGGATAGAGAAGCAGCCTGCCTGGTATAGTACTTTCTTTTTTTACCATATAAATGTGTGAGGAGTCTCTTGGAGCTCAAGAGTAGCCCTGCTGACGTTGAAGGACCCTATCTTGTTTGGAGGTCGTGAGTACTAATTCAGGGTCGCTCCCTGTTGAATTGCCACATTAAATCCAAATGTAATCACTGTACTGCTGACTGTTTAAACTAATTTTTCTTTTCACTGTGTGAAAGGGCCCCTACCAGCTGCCACAGTTTGGACTAGCCACTAGGGCTTGGGTACCCAGGGACAGTAACTGGTAGGGATAGGCCTGTGCACAGAGCCATAGGTAGATAGTAAAGTGATAAGCTAATTAACCTGATTTCCCCTGTCCTTGTTATATCCCCCTAAATAAATCAGAGCTGCTTGTTTCAGCAAAGTTATACTTCCTGAGGTATTTGTCTATGTTAAAGTACTGTACTGTGATTGTTGCACTGTATCTTATTTCACAGGAGGTCCCAGTGCCGGAACTAGTCCTGGGGGTAAGTGTATACTGTGAAGGTAATTCTGATATATTGTGTGCCACTAGTGGGAAGAAAGGGGGGTTGCAGTGTCCCAGAGGGCTGTGACCAAGTAAGTTTAACTATTGCAAACCCTGACCTCTGGGTGGAGGCACCCGCCATTGGATCCAGGCCCCTCAACCTGTTAGTGGCAAATCAGGCAGGGGTAGTAGCCCCTGGGATAGCGCCATCTAGGGGTTACAAGTGTTTATTGTATAATTCTATACACACTATTCTATGTTGTTTACTTTCTCATAGATGTTGTGATCATATTAGTCTTGATTTTATTATATACAATTTTAAGGTTGTTTCTGTTTTTTTGCTTATTAATCTTGGACAAGCTTTATGTATATAATTCATCAAGTAATTAGTATACTGTATTGTAGTAGTCATTAATATTCCAATAAAATTTAAGATAGACCTTTAACAATAGCCATACTGCATTATATAATGAGAAGGTTTTGCCCTTTGTTCTGTGGTGCAGTGGGCAACATTTGCCGTGCATCTTACTTAGCAGTGCTTAAACAGTGCATGCTCAAGCAGCCTTCAGATGCTTGTTTGGTTGCTTCCCCTTTACCAGGGGTGTTGGCAGGCATACGCACTGTACTCAGCAGAGTACAGTAAAAAAATCAGGCAGGGGCAACAAAAAGAGGAAAGCAAGGGCATTGTGAGTCACATTGTGTCTGTGTCACAATGAGCCCTTTTGCCTTTGTTATTTGCAGAGGGGCACAGATGCCACCAGCCAAATCCACAAACTAGAACAACTTACCAGGCAGGCAGAAAAACAAAGGAAGGAGGATTACAGTAAGAAATTGATTACTTGAACTCAGACATGGCAAGCGGTGGTGGTGGGGGGCTCTGGCCTATTGTTGGTGTGTCGCGGCAACGTATGTTTTGGTTTATGTTTACATAACGGGGGGGCAACAGTGCATCAGTTTTGAGTACAAGTTTAAAATTCCTGGCTACAACACTGCCCTTTACCACTCTTTCTCATACCCACCGTGCCATCCTCCTCCATCCTCGCTTCTTGGTGCTCAGTTCTCTGTTACTGTATGCCAGCTGTCCACTCCTTCTGCTCAAGTTCTGTCTGTTCCTCACCTAATGTTTGCCTGTGGCTGCTGCCTTCTCAGCATATTATCCACAGTACACTGCAGAACCAAACGCTCCACTCCTTAGCTTCCCTCCTGGCGCCTTGCAAAAATACCTACTCCTCAGACTTTGATCTGATATCAGTCCCTAGGAGTAGGACTAAACATGGAGAGATGGCCTTAGCTGCCACTGCTCTGAAACTATGGAACAGTATACTAGTCCACATACATCGATACACAGTTGCCCGCACCTTTTGGCACCAATAATGATCATACCTGCTCCAACATACAGTATATTCCTGTTCTTAACCTCTACCTACTGTACTACCCTTCCTGCCTATATGAAAAAAATACTCACCTTAGTAATTCTGTTTCTTCTCAGTGATACTCAGGTATTCATAACTTTCTGCAGTAAGCCTGAAGGGTTGAACTGCCCGGAGAGATGGAACTTATGCAAATGATGGAATCATCTGCAAGTGACAACTTTTCAAATGCTGTCCTACAGTAACTGTCAATGTTCTAAACCTCTTCAGAGTTCCTAGGAGCCTGACTCGACCAATGCTAGAGTAAAATTTTAAAATTATTCGAAAAAATAATTAAAGGTTTACCCAATTGAAGTAGGGAAGAGCTCGAAATGGAGCCAATAATGCCTAAAAACTCTAAGGAATTGAAATGTCAGAAAACTCTAAGGGTTTGAGACCCCAAAACCTGTTTTATAAATTGGACCACTATGAGAGGATACTTGCACAATTTGTGTTGCACCCTTTTACGGTAGTGCAGCATGCGAAGTGCAGAGGCTGAGTTCTGGAAGAGGAGGAGGGAGGGAAGTTATGAATACCTGAGTATCACTGAGAAGAAACAGAATTACTAAGGTAAGTAATTTTTTCTTCTAACCCCAGTAATACTCAGGTATTCATAACTTTCTGTAGACTACAAAGCAGTACCACTGGAGGTGGACACAGAACACTTATTTAGGAAAACGACTCTGCAGGACTGCTGTGCCAAACCTAGCATCACTTCTAGACTGGATATCTAAATTGTAATGCTTAGTAAAGTTGTGTACTGCCTTCCAGGTAGCTGCTTTACAGATGTCCACCAATGGGACATCCCTTATGGCAGCCAAGGTGGCAGCTGTTCCTCTGGTAGAATGTGCCCTCAATCCTGTTGTGAGCTCCCTACCAGCCCTTGTATAACAAAATTGAATACACTGGACAATCCAACAAGAAATGGACCTTTTAGAGGCTGGAGTACCTTTTCCCACATCCCAATAGGTCAGAAACAACTTTCTTGTCCTGTCTGTGATCCTTAGTGGCTGTGATATAGTAACTAAGGGCCCTTTTCACATCAAGGCTATGAAGCCTTCTTTCACCATGAGTAGAGTGCTCAGTGAAAAAGACAGGTAGGGTGATGGATTGGTTGATATGGAAATCAGAGACCACTTTTGGTAGGAATTTTCTGTTCGTTCTCAGTATCACCTTATTCCTGTGAAAGGAGATATAATCCTGCTCTACAGACAGAGCCTGCAATTCACTTATTCTTCTGGCAGAAGTGATTTTCACTAGAAAAACTGTCTTCCAAGTGACATATTTGAGCTGAGCCATCGCCACAGGCTCAAATGGATGTCCCATTAGATTGGCAATGCAAACATTGAGATCCCATGCTGGCACTGGCGGCCTATGAAGGGGGTGCAAATGGATCAAGCCCTTAAATAATTTCCTAAAATAGGGTCTGAGGCAAGAGATACTAGAATGCCAGCAGAAATGTAAGCAGACAAGGCTGCAAGGTATACTTTAAGTAAATTGGGCTGCAAACCCAAGGAATGCAAATGGGAGACATAATCCAGAACAACTGGAATGTCAGCCTGTAATGGAGTAAAATCCCTAGAGGAGCACCAGATTGAAAATCTTTTCCATTTAGAAGAGTAGGTTTTCTTAGTAGAGGGTTTCCTATAGCTCCTTAGAAAATGAGGTACTGATTCATAAAGTTTCAAACCAGCATATTCTAATTCCTCAAGAGCCAAGCCTTGAGGTTGAGGGATTTGAGGTTCGGGTAAAACAGGGACCCCTGGTTAGAAGTCAATAGATTGTATGTCTGAGGTAGCCGTATTGGCATGGCCTCTGACAGTGAGAGCATCAGAGAGTACCATGGCCGCCTGGGTCAATCCGGGGCTATTAAAATCAGGGACACTGAATGGGACCTGAGCTTGAGTAGCACCTTGAAGACCAGAGGAAAGGAAGGGAAAGCATAAAGGAACCTTCCCAACCAATCCAGAGTCAAGGCATCCAGTGGCAGAGTGCCCTGATCCAGTGGTCTGCAACAATACTGAGGCAGGTGGTAGTTCTGGTGGGATGCGAATAAGTCCACCTGTGGAATACCCCACCTTCGGAAGATTACGTTTACCACCTGCTTGTTCAAGGTCCATTCGTGATGGGCTTGGTTGATTCAACTTAATGTATCTGCCAGGGCATTGTCCTTTCCTGGTAGATAGACTGCCTGGAGGGAAACTCCCAGAGAGTATGCGAGAGTCCAAATTCTCATTGCCTCTGTGCAAAGGGGCCCTGACCTGGTACCTCCCTGCTTGTTGATGTAGTACATTGTGGTGGTATTGTCTGTCTTGACCTGTACCACTTTTGACTGTACCAGCTCTGAGAAAGCCTTTAGGGCAAGATAAACAGCACTGAGTTCCAGCAAATTTATGTGCTGTAGGGACTTTGAGGTTGATCAGGTGCCCTGAGTTGTGTGTTTTCCCAAGGCAGGGGTGTAGCCAGGGATTTCAGATCTGCACTCCAAGTGGACTCACTGCTACCCCCTCCCCCCGAGGTGTAGCCAGACAATATACTAATGTACACCAGGACCGTGTTTGTTGCCTCATTTGGCACAACAAATACAACTTTTGTATCTCATGACAATGGTTGTTGCCATGCATGGGTAAATACAAATGCCATGCATTGTTCCCTAAGACACCCACATACCAGCTCAGAGTCTGTAAAGCTATATTGTCCTTGGGATGCAAAGAGAGTATTAGTGACCAGTTCTTCTAGTTTCGACTCCTATAAATAAAATTACAGAAAGGTTCAGTATTTTTTCAGTTTTTTATAGAAAAAGGAAGCAGTTCATAGCCTATTTGCTACCCTCTCTTAAAGAAAATTGCATGCCATGGAGTGCTTGGAGTATGCCTGCCTACACCCATGCCCCAAGTGGGCTCCCCAGTCCAATAGGGATGCATCTGTTGTAAGAACCATCGTGGGAAGATCTCTCTGAAAGGGAACACCTTCCCTTAGATTGGATACCTCTTTCCACCATAGCAATGCTTGGAGAAGAGTTCTTGTAACCGGAATGGGCTTCGATAGGGAATCTTTTCTCTGATTCCAGTGAGCCTTGAGATGGAACTGAATGTCCCTCATTTGAAATCTTGAACCCAATACTGTGGCTGTAGATACAGCCATATGACCCAGAAGCTGCAAAAAGTGCCTTGCAGGCTTGCTTTTGTTCAGAATGAAAGAGTTTGCCACCAACTGAAGATTTTGTACTCTGTCCAGAGGAAGATAGGCCGTGCCTTGCAGGGTGTCTATCTCTGCCCCTATGAACTGCAACTTTTGGGTAGGAATGAAGACTGACCTCTCGAGGTTGAGAATGAATCCCAGGGATTCCAACAGATTTCGTGTGAGGCTTAAAAACTGGGAAACCTGCTGAGGCGACTCGCCCACCAACAGCCAGTCGTCCAGGTATGGGAAAACTGATACACCCTTTCTTTGAAGGTATGCTATCAATGGAGCCAGGCACTTTGTGAATACCCTTGGGGCCGAAGAAAGGCCAAAAGGCAGGGATGAAAACTGGTAGTGACCTGAAGGGAGTTTGAATCTGAGGTATTTTCTGTGAGACTCCCTTATGGGGATGTGGAAGTATTCGTCCTTTAAGTCCAGTGATGCCAACCAGTCTCACTTCTGGATTGTTGGCAGAATCAATGCTAAAGTTACCATTTTGAACTTTAGTCTTTTTAGATGTTTGTTCAGGGATCTGAGATCCAGTATAGGCCACCACTCCCCACTTTTCTTTGTGATGAGGAAGTATTTGTAATAAAGCCCCTTCCTCTGAGGATGCTTGGGAACAGATTCCACTGCTTTTAAAAGCAGGAGTTTCTGCACTTCTGTCTCCAGCAAGGTGTTTTCTGCCTGGGATGGTACACTAAAATCCCTGGCTGCTAGAGGAGGAAGGGGATTTGAAATTCAGAGACAGACCCTGACCCACCACTTCCAGGACCCACTTGTCTGAAGTGATGGAAAGCCAATTCTGTAGGAAGTGGGAGAGTCTGCCTCCGACAGGGAGTGAGGAGGTGGCCTGTACTTCAGGGGGTCTGTTTAACCTGGGGTGGAGGCTGTGCTTGAGCTCCACACCTAGATCCCCTTTGACCTCTGCCCCTAAAGTATCCCTGCTGTGGATACTGTTGGAATTGGGGTATGGCCACTGGCTGAAAAAAAAGGGCCTGGAATGTAAAGGCCTGCCCCGGCCCCCCTTTCCATAAGGCCTGGTGGATGGAGAAGCTCTGTCTCTAATAGAGTTGCTCCTGTAAGTGGCCTTATACTCATCCACCTTCTTCATATATGCCACAGTAGATTCCCCAAAAAGAGCTTTTCCCTGCAAGGGAAAATCCAGGGCCTTAGACTGTGTGTCAGCAGTGAGATTTGTAGCTCTCAGCCAAGCAAATCTCCTCTGGGCTACCATATTTGCCATCCATCTGGCTGCAGTGTCATTGGTATCAGCAGCCATTTGGAATTGGTATTTAGCTGCCTCCAGCCCAAACCTAGCAGTCTCTGCTAGGTCGTCTGATAGGGGTGAGGGAGCTTTTTTTGAGAAATGGCCAATACTGACTGCCACAGGGACTTTTGGTACTGGGCAGCATAGGGCTGGAAATTAGCCTGTCTCATGGCTAGGGAGGCTGACAGGTAACCTTTCCTAGCCATGCTGTCTATCTTCCTAGAGTCCTTATCTGGTGGATGGGAAGCCAGAGGGACTCTAGTTTTATCACAGGCCACCTGCTGAATAACCCCTTGGTGGTCTGGATGAGAAAACAGGAACTCTGCCCCTTCTCTTTCCAGCTGATACTTCCTTGTCCAGCCTCTTATCCAGAGGAGGGACAGAATTTGGGGTCTGCAACAACTTCAGAGCATCCTTTTTGAAAAATGTATTTACTGGGAGGAGGAGGGCCTTGGTGGAAGTCAAACCCGTCATTTCCAGGTACTCTATTTCCTCCTCATCTTCCACTTCCTCCCTTGTGGAGATGTCAATGGCATCTGCCATCTTTCTCACAAAAGTAAAGTGAGAAGAGAAATCTTCAGATACCCTAGGGGGCAACCCAAAGTCCTGCTTTGGGGATACCTTGGGTAAAATAGGTTTCCCTTCATCCTCCTCATAATCACTACACTCCTCCTCCTCTTCAATAGGAGGAATCCTGGCAGACTATCCTGCTGGCACAGGGGTTTGCTGTGCAGGAGGCACCAAACCCTGCAAAGCCTGAATAATCTTGACTGCCTGTGCAATCTCCTGAGGAGCTGGCATAACGTTAGTTGATACAGAAGTCCCCTGAGTAATAGAAGAGGGTTCTGAATGCTTCAGTTTATGTGCCTTCTTAGAGGGATCTGGGGAGCTAGCCAGTTCAGAGCCCCTCTTTATATTCTTGTCACCCGTATCAGGGGTGGAAGTTGCAATATTTGTGGGTTCAGCCACAGTAATAGAGGGTATTGGCTGGTCCGAGCCAGAGGGAGCCGTGAGAAGTTTCTTTTTTAGCCGTTCCAGGCATTTTTCAACAGTTTTTTCAGGGAAAGTCAGGCAGATCTGACAATCCTCCTTCAGATGTTCATAGCCCAGACAAGCTACACACATAGTGTGCTTATCTGCTTTTGCAAAAACATCCCCACATTGAGTACAATTTTTAAAACCAGGCTCACTGGTCTTTTTCTTAGGTTTTTCTGTCATTTTCACCAGAAAGAGAGAGAACTGCAAAAAGGCAATTTAAAAAATAACAATTGCGGTTCTTTTGGTCGGTTCCGGAACGGAAAAGGAATTGGGTGAACCGAACCGATAAAGATTCTGGAACCAGTACTAGCGGCTCAGTAACTGAAAAAGACGGTTACAAAAATTAGATAAATAGTAAAAATAAGAAAAAAACGCTATCTTTACCAGAAATAGGCTAAAAATTAAGGAACTTACTCGGTTTCCTCCTGGTTATACCGAACCGAGAGAAACCGAGAAAAAAACAAATTTACCACAAATACCAAGTTTAGCTAAGCTAAAACAATTAATATAAGGCAGCAAATGAAAATAAAACAATACTTATATGTTTATATAGGTTTTCACTTCAGATGAAGAGCGACACTCCAAGCGACCAAACTGTTCAGTTGGAGAGTTAAATCTGAAGAGGTTTAGAACATTGACAGTTACTGTAGGGCAGCATTTGACAAGTTGTCACATGCAGATGATTCCATCATTTGCATAAGTTCCATCTCTCCAGGCAGTTCAACCCTTCAGGCTTACTGCAGAAAGTTATGAATACCTGAGTATTACTGGGGTTAGAAACAATATTACTATGGTAATTTTTTCTTCAAGAGACAGGAATCTCCTAGTAGTGTTAGACAATACTGTAGACTACCAAGCAGTGCTATAGGAAGAGGGCACAGAACCTATTTAGGAAAAAGGTTCTGCAATACTGCAGTGCCAAACCTTGCATCAGTCCTGGACTGGACGTCCAGGCAGAAGTGCTTTGTGAAGGTGTGGACTGTACTCCAGATAGCTGCTTTACAGATTTCCAGCAAGGGGGTGTCCCTTGCAGCTGCCACAGAGGTGGCAGTTCCACGAGTGGAATGTGTCCCTAGGCCCTGTGGTTGCTGTCAGCCTTATTGTAGCAGAATTACATGCAGGATACTATCCAACGTGCAATTGGCTTCTTTGAGGCAGGCCTGCCCTTTCCCTCTTCACCACAGGTAATAAACAGTTGTGGGTGGGAATCCCTGAAGTCCTTAGTATGTGTAATGTAATAGCTAAGGGACAGTTTTACATCCAAGCTATGAAATATTTGTCACCTGAACTGGATTTGACTGTGAAAAATGTATTGATTTTATTTATTGAAATGTTTCACGAGGCAGGCACACTGAATAACAAGTTGCTAGTCTCCCAGTGCAACCTGGGGGGAAAGGGTACAGGGAGTCTACAATACAAGGATACAAAATACAATACAATGTACAGAATAGTGCAGTAAAACAATGTTGAAGTTAACAGACAAAACAGAACTGTAACAATGCAGGATCACAGAGAACAAGCGCATAAACAATAATTGGACAGTTTATTGGTATGATATTTACAAGCATAAGTGAGGTAGTAAATAGGGTAGACCTAGAAAGGAAAGGAGCAAGAGAGTAGTGAGGGGTAGCATTAGGATTGTGGGAAGCAGGTACGATTTGAGGAGTGGAGAATATGAAGGGCAGTGAAGAGGGAGAGAACGGATGATGAGTGCTGAATTTGTGGAGGGAGTGCATTCCAGATTTTGAGGAAGTGATGTTTGAAGGCCGACTGACTTGCCAGAGTGGAGCAACAAGGGACAGCATGGGTCCATGAGTCTGAAGACCTTAAAGAATGGGCCTTAGGAGGAGGGCTAGAGAGGGAGGAGGATAGATAAGGAGGAATAGAACCAAACCAGTATTTGGAGATGAGTTTGGCACACTGGGAGAGACACCAGTTAGTAAGCGAAGGGGAGGAAAGAGAGTGGTAGAGGGCACAGTGGTGAGTACGCATTGGGGAGTCAAGGGTGAAATGACAGAAAGAGTTGAAAAGGGGGTCCAATCTGGATAAGGTGGATTTGGGAGCATCACTGTAGACTACATCACAGTAATCAAAAACAGGGAGAATCATCTTTTGGAAAATCTCACGTCTGGCCATAAGAGGGATGCAATTACAGTTCCTGTAAAGGGTGCCAAGCTTGGGGCAGTTTTTTTCAGGATAGCTTCGATGTGACCAGAGAAGCTGAGGTGTTGTTCCAGCCAAACCCCAAGATATCTGAATGAGGTGGTATCCTCAAGTTGAGTCCCATCCAGGGTGTGGAAAGTGGGCAGAACAGGGAGCTGAGCAAGTCTCTGCCTAGTGCCGAAGGTCATGGAGACTGTTTCCTTGGCATTCAGGAAAAGTTGATGGGAGGCAAGCCAGTGCAGGACCTTATTGAAGTTGAGCTGGAGTCTGGCTTCCACATCAGAGGGAGATTGGCCGGTGGTGAACAAGACAGTATTATCAGCATACATATGGATGTGGGCGGAGGAGCAGACTGACTGTAAGTCACTTAGGAATATAGAGAACAGGAATGGGCCCAACACTGAACCCTGTGGCACTCCAGTATGTATTTGGCGAGGAAGAGAGTAGGATCTGGTGATTCTAACTGATTGTGTCCTCCCAGTGAGGTAAACCCTGAACCAGTTAGTAGCAGCTGGTGAGAGGCCAGCTGCAGAGAAAGGGTGGAGAAGCAGGGTGTGGGAGACCATGTCGAAGGCCTTGGCAAGGTCGACAAAGATGACAGAGGTGATCAAGCCATTGTCCATTCGGGTGAGAATGGTATTAGTAAGCCTGAGTAGGGAGGTGGTGGTAGAGTGTTTTTTCCTAAATCCAGATTGGAACACGGTAAAGAAGTTGGAATCAGAGAGGAAGGAGGAGATTTGAGAGAGGACAAGATGTTCCTGGAGTTTAGTGAGGGTAGGGAGCAAGGAGATGGAGCGATAATTCCCTGGAGAAGAGGAGTCATCACCTTTAGAGAGGGGAAGAACAACTGTGTGCTTCCTGGTCATAGGGACCTCAGCTAGCAAGAAGGAGAGGTTCAGAATTTCTGCAACTGGGTAGGCGATCGCAGGGGCAGAGAGGTAGAGGAGCTTAGGGTCTAGTTCATCCAGAGAGCTGCCTTTGGATGGGTTAATGGACAACAGAGCTGCGAGTGCGTCTTCAGGTAAGTCCAAGGAGAATGAGAAGGGAAGGGAAGCAGGCGATTGGTGGAGTTTGGGATTAGTACTGATGGGTGTAGGTGGGGAGCATGGGGGAAGGGAGGCTAGTAAGGCAGAAGAACACGATGTGAAGTAGGAGTTGAATTCCTCAGCCACTGATGCATGGTCTGCGATAAAGGAGTTGTTTAGTTTAAGGACTGGAAGGGGGGGGGATACTGGCACGGTGATGGACTGATTCAAGTGGAACTCAGTTACCACCTTTGGAAGGAATTTCCTCTTAGTTCTAAGGACTATCTTGTCCATATGGAAGATAATGTAATTGGGATCAGTGCAAAGAACTGGAATTTGCACCCTTTTCTTGCTGAAGTACTTGCTACTAGAAAAACAGTTTTTCTTGTGACATATTTAAGGTCAGCTGTAGTCATTGGCTCAAAAGGTGGTTCCATGAGTTTGACTATGCACAAATTCACGTCCCAAGGAAGGACTGGTTCCCTAACGGGGGGGGGGACATATGTGCCAACCCTTTGAAAAACATTTTAAAAATAGAGTGTGAAGCTATTGTTCTCTGTGCACCTGCAGACAGATAAGCAGGTACTGCTACTAAGGGAACCTTAAGGGTTGCAGGCCTGAGGTCTAGAGAGTGCAAGTGCACCAGGTAATCAAGTAAGAAACAGAGAAACATACAATGTGTCGGCAGAGAAGGACCGTCAGGCCTGACTACTCTGCCCAGTCTGACTATCTGACAGCTAGATCTTTACTGCTAGTTGTACTGACTAACATTTCTACTCCCCAGCTCCAAGAGACCCTTGCATCTATCCCACACTACCTTGAATCCCACCACCATCCTTGCCCCCAACACCTCCACTGGGAGTTTGTTCCAGCTGTCTACCACACTCTCTGTGAAGAAGAATTTTCTACTGTTTCCTCCAAACCTCCCCCCATCTGCATATCATGTTGCCTAGTTTCCGACTGCCTCTTTAGCTGAAAAATGTCACCCACCGGTACCCTGTTTATATTCCTGATGTACTTGAAGGTCTCAATCATGTCCTCCCTTGCTCCAGGGAGTACATGTTCAGGTCCCTCAGCCTTTCCTCGTATGACAAGTGACTGAAGCCCCTCATCATCTTTGTTACCTTCCTCTGGACCCACTCCACCCTATTCACATCCTTCTTGAATTATGGTCTACAGAACTGGACCCCATACTCAAGGTGTGGCCTTACCAGCTGCCTTTACAAGGGCATTATGACCTCCCTCTTCCTGCTAGTGATCCTCCTACTGATACATCCCAGCATCCCACTGACCCTTGCCACTGTCTTCTCACATTGCTTCTCATATTCCACCTTCAGGTCCCATGAAATTATACCAAGGTCCCTTTCCAGCTCGGTTACCTCTAGGACTTGCCCCCCCCCCCCAATCTGGTACTCCATGCCCTCTTTTTTTCTTGCCTAAGTGCATGATTTTGCACTTTTTTGTGTTGAAGGACAGCTGCCACTCCCTGGACCACTCCTCCAGTTCTTCCAGATCCCTGTGCATTATTTCCACCCCCTCCAGCATATCAACTCTGTTGTAGATCTTCGTGTCATCTGCGAATAGACATACCTTCCCCTCCAGTCCTTCTGCAATGTCCCCTCTAAACATGTTAAACAGGAGTGGCCCTAACACTGACCCCTGAGGCACCCCACTGGTAACCATGTCTTCCTTTGATGGTACCCCATTTACAATTACCCTTTGCCTCCTACCCCCTAGCTAGTTTTGTACCCACCTTATTATGACTGATCCCAACCCTGGGCATCTCATTTTGTTTAAGAATCTTCTGTATGGCACAGAATCAAATGCCTTCCTAAAGTCAAGGTACGCAATGTCTACAGACTCTCCCTGATCCACCACCCTGGTGATCTAGTCAAGTAACTCTATCAAGTTCGTTTGACACGACCTGCCCTCTGTGAGCCCATGTTACCGCTGGTCCTGTAGGCCATTGGATTCGAAATAATTAGTGATTCTTTTTTGAGCAGTTTCTCCACGAGCTTGCCTACCACTGATGTCAAGCTTACTGGTCTGTAATTGCCTACCTCCTACTTATCTCCGCCTTTGTGCTGGGGGACCACATCTGCCCTTTTTCAGTCATTGGGGACCTCTCCTGTTTCCAATGATTTGTTGAAAAGGCTAGTCATTGGCTCCGCCAGTACTTTATTATGCTGCCTCAGTACCCTGGGGTGTACCCCATCCGGACTCATGACCTTGTCTACCTTCAGCCCCTCTAGCTCCCTCAGGACTTCCTCACTCCAGAACAGACTAGAGTCCACCCCCCCACCACGTCTTTTGTCCTGATTTGTCTGCCCTCTCCATCCTCCTGTACCATGAACACCGAGCAAAAATAGCTGTTTAGTATGTCCGCCTTCTCACAGTCATCTTCCACCAACCTCCCATCTTTGTCTTTCAGCCTGACTATCCTCCCCTTTGACTTTCTCCTCTTGTTGACGTACCGGAAAAAGGTTTTATCCCCTTTCTTGATTGAGTTAGCTATTTTCTTTTCTGTCCTTGTCTTCGCTCTCCTAACCTCCAAACCTGCCTCCTTTTTTTTTCTGGCATATAACCCTAGCCTTCTCCCTCTGCGTCTCCTTATACCTCTTAAACACCCACCTCTTCACCCTGACCTTCTCTGCCACTTCTCTACTATACCATAGTGTCTTCCTTTTTTTCCTGTTTTTATTGACCCTCCTGATGCAGAGGTTGGTGGCCTCTACTATGGTCTCTTTTATTTTAGCCCAGATTTCCTCCACCCCGGTAAGTTCCCCCACTCCTGCTAATGCTATTTGAAGGCAGTCTCCCATTTTCCTAAAGTCAGCGTGCCTGAAATCAAGCACCTTCACTTTGGTTCAATGACCCCCAGCAGTAGTTTTCACCATGAAGCAAACGGTGCTGTGATCACTCATGCCAAGGTTCTCCCCGACCGATATCTCACCCACCGATTGTCCATTTGTAAAGATCAGGTCTAGAATCACTCCCTCCCTGGTCAGTTCTCTTACCAGCTGCCTCATGAGCATTCTCTGTAGGGAGTCAACGATTTCCCTACTGCTGGTAGATGCGGCTGATGGGGTGTTGAACTCCACATCTGGCATGTTTAAGTCCCCCATCAGCAGCACCTCCCCTCTGTTTGCCATCCTCTGAATTTCTTCCAGCATTGCCCTGTCAACATCTCCCTCCTGAGCTGGTGGCCTGTATACCACTCCAGTGGATATGACGTCCCCTTTTTCTGTTTCCAGTGATGCCCATATAGCCTGAGTCCCCCCCAATATGCCCTGCAGTTCTGTGGCCTTTTTGTGTTTCATAGTGCCACCCCCCGTCCTCCCTGTCCTTTGTGAATAGTACATACCCTGGTACAGCCATGTCCCATTCCTGGCTATCATCTCTGTAATTCCCACAATGTCCAGGTCCGCCTCAGCCATGACTGCTACCAAATCTGGGATTTTGTCTCCTGGGCTCCTGGCATTGGTGCACATGGCTCTCTATTCACCAGACCTAGTTTTCTGCCCTCTAATTCTTGCTTCCTCCCCCCTTCCATGCCCCTGGATGTTTCCCCTACCCCTACCCCTACAGCTGACCTTTTAGTCCCCGCTATCCCCACCTTATTCCTTGATTGTTCGTCCCCTGGGTGCCTCGAACCAGTGTCATCCCCTGGTGCTGTAATGATGACACCATTCCCCCGGTGTCCATCTGATGCCCCTAGTCATGTTATGCTGTCTATGTGAACATCAAATTCTTGCACTAGTGCACTAACCCTTTCCCTAAATAAGTGAAGGCCATCCCCCTTAAATAATCGTCTTTCCCAGAATTCACCCGTCACCAACAAAGTGATACCCCCTAGACTGATACCACACCTTCATCAAAATGTTTAATTCTGTGATTTCGGTCTGCCTAACTCTACCTCCCCTCCCCCTCTCTCCCACACAGGCAGTACTACCGAGAAGGCCAAAAATGCTACCCTACCCTAGACTATCTGCCAGTTGCCCCAGGCTGTTTTTCGCCTCCTTCACTGGCTGTCTTGCAAAGTTATTTCTGCCTAGGTAGATCAGGACCCACAGTCTTACATCTTTTTTGTCTGTCAGTTTACTAATCCTGTCTCTGTCTTTCTTTGCTGTTGCCTCAGGTAAACAAATAACTGACACCTCTGCTCCCCTGCTACCATCCAGTTTCAATTCCACTTCCCTAACCATTGAGTCTCCTATCACTAGTACTTTTTTTACACTCCTATGGCCGTTTGCCTTCTCCTTTGACTTCTGGTGGTCCCTTAATTCCCTTGTTTGTGGCAGGTACCCCCGATTTACAGTCAGATGGGCATCCCTAGCAAGGGGTGCATAATGGTTCTGCACCCTAATACCAACCTTTGGTACCATGCTACCCTTAGTCACTTTTTTAGCCCCCCTGCCCCTTCCTCCCCACCACCCGCACTCCCTGGCCCTGCAGGGCCCTGTAGGGATGGATGAGGTGAAGGAGAGCCCCTGGCCAATATGTGCTGAAGGGTATCCCATGATAATAGCACTAGCATATGAGCGACCATCAAAATTATCATGAACGACCTCCCAGGATGGCTATGATTGTGACGGTGAGGGTAAGGGCAGGCAAGCGGAAGGATTTAAAGTGAGGGGAAGTGGAGGGATAGGGAAGAGGGTTGTAACCCTCTAGTCTGCCTACTCCACTGAGCCAACCATGTGGTGTGGTGGGTAGGGTGGCTGGCTCTGATGGAGCTGGTCCTGGATACGGGACTAGGGGCTGGAAACATTTTGCTTTGTCCTGTGGCTGCGGGACTTCATTTTATTTTTAAATCAGCCTGTGCCCCCCCCCCCGACATGCACCTCCCTGGAGTTGAGAATCAATAAATAGTGGGGTGGGCGCAGCCCCCCCCTGCATACACAGTAATAGTACTGTGTGTGCCTGGTCACCTTTTAGTGCATATCGCTGAATTGCTTTTCGGCGATAATGCACTCGCGGTAATAACGATCGCTATTATCACATAGAACTATACTGAAGTCTTGTGATTCCCCTCCTGGCCTCCTCCACTTTCCCCCATAGCTCATCCAACTTACGACATATTGGGCAACATCTCATCCTTCAGAGCGTTGCCCTGGAGAGGATAGCCCCACATCTATTGCACTGCACAGATCCCATTCCTTAGTGCTCAGGTTCCCTCATCTTATAAAACTGACTGAAGACACGGGAAGGACTATAGCTATATCTCCTATTCCCCCTGCTCAGTCCTCTTCCAGCCTTGTATACATTGTGCTCCTAAAATACCCAAATCCACACTCACCACAGTTTTAGTAAAAGCCTTGCTAGGCACTGTACTCTGTATAGAAACCTCCTGTACAGTACTCCTTAGTACCCCCACAGTAAGTATTGCCAACACAAGACTGATTTCACATAGTTCAATTCCTGTTACATAGGTTTTTGAAGAATTTTACATCAAGTGTACCCCTGCAGCTATTTTAGAATCAGTTTGTATTCCTCATGCAGTATCATTCCATCCCCTCCTCCTTATTTGTGGCTGCCATGTGAGCTAAAGACGTACTGTACATAAGGTAGGTTTTGGTGCCCCAATACAATTTTTCTGCCCTGAGGAGGTTGATTTTCTTTGGCTTGCACCAGATGGTAAATATTTTCCATTCTGAAGCAAATGTTTTTCTTGTAGAGGTTTTCTAAGATTCTTTTAGTACTTTAAGAACATCTTCTGACAAGTTAAATTCTGAAAACTCCTCAAGAACCGAGCGTTCAGGTGAAGGCTCATAAGGTTCAGAAAAACTATCTAACCCTGGACAGTTATTAGAAGATTGAATCTGTGGGGCAGATGAATGGGTTTCTTGGGGAACAGACTGAGCAACAAAGGGTACCAAGGCTGTCTGGCCCAGTCTGGTGCAACCAGTATCATGACTGCAGGTAGACTCCTCAGTCAGAAAAGAACTCTTGACACCAGTGGAATCAGATGAAAGGCATAGAGGAAATTTCTCCATCCAGTCCAGAACTAGAGCATCCATGGGAACTGTGCCCAAGGATGGTGGCCGACAGTAATACAGTGGAAGCTGATGATTGTCTTTTAAGACAAACAGATCTATTTCTGGGGTGCCCCACTGCCTGAAAATTGTATTCAACACTTGTCTGTTCAGAACCCATTTGTGATGGTCCAATCTGATTCTGCTGAGTGAATCTGCCAGTGTATTGTCCTTCCCTGGAAGGTGAATGGCAAATCGATGCACCTCCAGGGAATAAGCTAGGGACCAAATCTTCATAGCCTCTGTGCACAGTCTTGAAGATCTGGTACCCCCCTGCTTGTTGATGTACCACATGGTGGCTGTGTTGTCTGTGCTGAGCTGGACTGACTGACCCCTCAGTTGAGTGGCAAAAGCCTTTAAGGCAAGGAAGACTGCTCTTAACTCTAAAAGGCTGATGTGCAGTTTGGACTCCTGAGGTGACCAAATTCCACTGATTTTGAGGTTGCCAGTGTGCGCCCCCCACCCTAGGAGGGAGGCATCTGTTAAGACCACTGTGTGCTGTTGTTTCTGAAAAGGGACGCCCTGTCAAAGTTTCTCCCTTTCTTGCCACCATTGCCGAGCCAGTAACAGATTTCTTGTAACTGGCACCGACTTTGAGAGGGGATCCCTTCTTTGGGGCCAGTGTGATCTGAGGCGATACTGGATATCCTTCATTTGAAACCTGGAGCCTGACACTACTGCTGTAGTTGAGGCCATGTGTCCTAGTAATGCTAGGAACTGTCTTGCAGTTCTGGGCTGACCTAAAGCAAAAGAGTTTGCCAGGGTCAATAGGTTCGACACCCTCTGCTATGGAACAAACGCTTTCCCGTGGATAGTGTCCCATTCTGCTCCAATGAATTCCAGTGACTGAACTGGCTCCATCTGAGATTTTTGAGCATAGATAAGGAAACCTAGTGACTGCAGAGAACTTGGGTCACCCTGATAGAATCTTCCTGTGTAAAGTAATGAAAAAAATATAAATCTGTGTTCAAAGTTAGAGTGCTAAGTGTTTACAGCTTCTTTCTGAATCTGTGAAACCCCACACCTCCCCTCTCACTGAGTCAGCCGACAGGGCACCGACTGTGAAATTACATTGATTTTTACTGTTTAAATTGAAACCTGCCTGTGTAAAGTAAGGAAAAAAATACAAATCTGTGTTCGAAGTTAAGAGTGCTAAGTGTTTGCAGTGCCTTTCTGAATCTGTGAAACCCCACACCCCCCCCCTCCACTGAGCCAGCTTTCTCTGGTGCCCAATTTCTCCAGGGCTATTGTTCTGCTAAATCTCCTCAAACCCCATGCCTCTTACTGTCTTCTAAATTTTTGGCCCCACCCCCTCCCACCACCTCCACTGATTAAATACTCTCTCTGCCTGCCCTCTTCCTCGACCCCACCCCCCACAGCCTCCGGCAGCCTTCCATTGGCTCCCCTCTACTCTAGAATTCCCATTATCTCTGTTTCACCTCCGAGGCCCATTGGCCATTTGCCCTCCTAGGGGCCAACCAACACATTCGTCCCAGCCAATCTCAGGCTCCTTTCTCCTCATAATTACCTCCTTTTCTAAGAAGCTGCTACAAAATCCCAGCACCATGTCCACCGAGGCTAGCGTTTTACCTCTACTCAGTTGTCTGTTCTCCTGCCTCCCACCCCTCCTCTCCACCATGCCGCCTACCTTTCCCATGCCACCCTCCCCCTACTTGGCTCATACTGTAACTCCTCCTTGCCCCTCCAACCCTGAGCTCTCTCTCCTACCCACTCCTACCTGGGCACACTCCACTATACGTCCTTCCCCTTTCCTAATCAGGCCCTCCCCCTCCTGGACTCTCCTACACCTACTTGCTTCTTGCCCCACCCCTGTTACTCACACAAATGTCCATCCTTGCCCCCACTCATGGTGGGGCTCTTCCGTTCCAAGCTACCTCCATATACTAGTTCAACACCTATCCTTCACCCTTCTCCTTCTCATAGCGGGAGACATACACCCAAATCCGGGACCCTAGACCACCACATCCTCACCAACCTCAGCCGGCACCCCCACCCCGCATCCCATCCCCTCCCAACTGCCAGGTTACCCCCTCCACAAAGGCCTCCGTCTCCTTCACCTAAATATTCATAGCCTACCACTTAAAATAGACCAGCTACAAGTTCTCGCTGTTCTACGTGCCCCTAATGTTCTCATCCTCTCTGAAACTTGGCTTAACAAAATCATTCCTGACTCCTCAGTCATAACCCCTGGTTATACAATGGCCCGCCAGGACAGGGCCATGAGAGGTGGCGGCATAGCCATCTCCATAAGTTTGGACATACGCTACAAAATAATCTTATCTAAAACTGAACCTAGAGTACAAACTCTTGCTGCTGCAGCTCACACTACCTTTCTCGCTGCCCTATTCATTGCTGGAATCTACTGCCAACCAGGCACCCCTGTCACAACTGTTTCTGACCTTCTTGCACAAATCAGTTCACGAGCACCCACCGGGGAATTATATGCTATGGGTGACCTTAACCTAAATTGGTTAGCTCCGGCCCTCAACAAAACCCAGACAGATGTCGCTGCCCTCAATTTAACCCAACTCATCACTGAGCCCACCCGCCTAAACCTTAAATCAAGTAACCACTCCCTTATCGACTGGGCTCTGACCTCCCATCCTCACAGAGTCATCCAAACAGGCCTACTCCCTGATTCTATTAGCGATCACCATGTCATCTACCTTGTTCGCAAAATCCACTGTCTCAAATCCCCCCTAAGTTCTTAGTCCAACGGTCGTTCAAATCCCTAAACCTCGCTCCCCTCCTAAATAACCTTGTCGTAGCTAACTGGCTCCCCACCAACCTGATAGATTACACCTTACTCCACTTCACTTACTTCACTTCACTTACTTCACTTTTTTTTTTTTTTTTCTAAACAACTGCCATGAGCTTCTGAAGAAGGACTGGTTGGTCCGAAAGCTAGAGCACTTTGTTCTTGTTGTTACATCTATGTTGGTCCATTAAAAGGTATCAAATCATTTGCTTCTGGATCTTCACTTCAAAAACACATTCCTTAAGATATGGGATTCCCACGCCCCACTATGATGCACTAGGGTACGCGGTACCCACCTGCCTTGGATCTCCCAAAAGCTCACAGCTTGTATGAACGCCCGTGACTTGGCATGGCTAGCCTTCAAAGCCTCAGCCCTACCTCAGAACCTCTCCCACTACCAGTATCTGAGCAACATGTGCACTAGAGCAACTTGACTAGCTAAAGCAGTGTACTTTAGATCCTCCCTCCAATCTATCCTTAATAGTCCCTCCAAATTCTGGAAGGTCATACACTCCCTCTTCTCACCCCCAGTGGCCAAGCCCTCTCCTCTCCTTAGTGTAAACAACTCCACACTTTCGGATCCTATCTCTGTCGCTGCTGAGTTTAACTTATATTTTTTCACCTGCGCTTCATCGCTCCTTTCCTCCTTACCCCCCATGTCACCATCTCCACCAACTACAGGGCAAAAACTACTTCAAAATACAGGTATTTTCTCCTTCAGGGAAATCTCACCAGATAAAGCTCTAGAAGCCCTGCTAACATTAAGCCCCTCAAATGGGAATTCCCCGGATGGACTAGACCCCAAACTTCTGTTCCTTTCGGCCTCTGCCATAGCCACCCCTATTGCTTACCTCCTAAATCTATCCTTCACCACTGCACCTGTCCCTCTGTCCTGGAAGCATGCCATTGTCATCCCTCTCCACAAAGGGGGCACCTCCTCCTCCACCTTAAACTATCGGCCAATCTCCCTCCTCCCTGCTCTGGCAAAGCTGCAAGAACACTTAGTGCTTAGCCAGCTAACTTCCTATCTTTCCAACTCAAATTTCTTCAAACACTACCAGTACAGATTCAGGAAAGATCACTCCACTGCCTCCTCTTTACTAAGGCTCACTGACACCATCCAATCTGGAATGGATAGAGATCTCATCACCTCTGACATTTTCATTGATCTGGCCAAGGCCTTCGATAGAGTCTCCCACACTCTGTTACTATCTAGCCTCTCTGACTCTGGCCTCTCCACATCTGTTACTGCCTGGTTCAGTGCATATCTTACAGACCGCACTCAATCTGTTAGGATTGTGGATGCCATATCCCTTCCCCTCCCCATGTCCACCGGTGTCCCCCAAGGATCGGTGCTTGGGCCTATCCCATCCTAGTCTCTATTTTTCTAAACAACCTGCCCCAAACTTGTTCTGCTTCCTCGATTGCACAGGTTTGCTGAGGATACTGTCCTGTTTTTTCCTGGCTCCTCCCCAGCCTCAGCTGCCTCTACCCTCCAGGTGGATTTTAACAAAGTCCAGCTCTGGTTCAACTCTCACCGGGTCTCTCTAAATGCTAAAAAAACTGTAACTATGACTTCTGGTACATCCCAATGACTAGCCAGGCTCCCCTCCCTCAGACTTTTCCACACCCTTGATGGGTCAAAGCTGGAGGACGTCACCTCCTTCTGGTATCTTGGAGTTTGGCTTGACTGCCACCTCACCTTCGCAGTCCATGCTGACTCTATACTAACAAAACTCTGCCCTAAGCTCAGAGCTTTATATCGGAACCATTCTAGCTTCCCCTATCCGGTCTGTCGTGAGCTTATCAAGAAGATGATACTTCCCTCCTTCGATTATTGTGATACTGTTTACAATGCTGCCCACAAGTCAGTTTTATTCAAACTGGATACCTTTTTAATGCTTTCTGCTGGTTCGCTCTGACGCTCCTCCTCGCACCCACCGCTGTGAGCTGTACCACTCCCTTGCTCTCCCCTCCCTTGAGAACTGCCGCCTAATACACTGTGCCAAGTTTATCTCAAAGAACTGGTACCCTCCCAGTGTATCTGACCTCCATACTATCGCCCCCTCTGGCACCCACCTATGCTTTGAGGTCACTAGACTCCCAGCTCCCATTAGTCCCCAGACATCGGACCCAAGCTGGTCAGGCTGCCTTCTCTCACCACTTCCCTCAACTCTGGAACTCTTTCCCCTCTGAAATTTTGCCACTCTTCCTCTATCTGCTCACTATCCTATGCCCTTGCCAACCACTGCTCAGTAAACTGCTCCTGCAGTTAACTCTCCAATCTATGCTACGTCAGACACTCCTATATTTCTTCTCCCAGTAGGCCCAATGGTGCTACTTCACTAACCACACCCAACTACTGCACTTGATCCCAATTTTTGAGCTAGCTAGCTTGCACTTACCCCTATCTCATTATATACCATAACCCAATACCTTAGCAGGATTTCCTCATTGTAACTGTTACTCTCAACTATTAGGGTATATGTATTAATCCAAACTCACCTATTCCTGTCAAACATATGCAGCTGTATTATCTAATTATATGTTTCCAAGGTATAAAGCATGACTTCCCCATGTAATTGCTACTATACTATAAGTAGGGTAAATTGTCATCTATGCCCAACTATTTCTATCAAATGTTTTCAACTGTATTGTAATTGTGTATATATGTCAGGACCTGGACTACCCTTGTCCTCTTCCCCACTGTACCCCTCCCCCCAGGTCGCACCGGGAGATGAGCAGTTCTTGCTCAGTGTGCTTTTCCTGGTGAAACAATTTCAATAAAATAAAATAAATTCACTTGCTTGTCTGTCCTCCCAATGACTAGCCAGTTGCCCAGGTAAGGAAACACACTGATCCCCTGACTTCTGAGGTATGCTGCCACCACTTACAGACACTTTGTGAATACCTGTGGAACAGAAGTTAGCTCAAAGGGGGAGTGCTGAGAACTGGTAATGACATGAGGGAAGAGAGAGAACCTTTGGTACTTTCTGTGGCAAGGTCTGATTGGAATGTGAAATTAAACATCTTTCAGATCCAGGGATGCCAGACAGTTTCCTGTCCTTAGAGAAGGGATAACTGCTGTCAGTGTTACCATTTTGAATCTGGGCTTTGCTAGGTGTCTGTTTAGGTATCTGAGATCCAAGATTGGATGCCAGTCCTCATTTTTTCTTTTTCGTCAGAAAGTATCTTGACTACAGTCCCCTTCCTCTTTGGGTGAAGGGGACTGACTCTATTGCCCTGGCTTGCAGGAGCTTTCTTACTTCCAACTCCAGCAGAATGGTCTCTGATGGAGCTGATGACTGGAAAACCCCTGTGGCCCTGGAGTTTTGGAAATTGTTTGAACTGCAGGCACTGACCCCAACTCACTACCTCCAGTACTCAGTTGTCTCTGGTAATGTTTTCCCAATATTTGAAATAGTGAAACAACCTGCCCCCTACTGGGGGGGGGCAGCTTGATCTGTGCAGTCAGGGATTCTGTTTGGATTGTGGTCTGGGAGCTGGGCTGGCATGCCTGGCAGACCTCATGCCCATGTCCCTGTAATACCCTCTAACCTGTGTGTATTGTATTGGCATAGCCTTTTTTATGTATGCCTCAGTTTTGCCACCAAAAAGGGAATTATTTTCACATGGGAAATCCATAGCCTTTAGCTGGGTGTCTGCTGTAAGAGTGGCTGCTCTGAGCCAGGCATACCTTCTTAATAAAACAGGCAAGGCTAACATTCTGGATGCAGTGTCATTTGCATCCACCGCTATGTGAAATTGGTATTTTGTGGCATTCAAAGCTGTCCTGGCAATATCTGCAATATCGTGTGCCACATCTCATGGAACCTTATCAATTAAGGCCAGCATGGAACTCCATAAGGCTTTCTGGTACAGTACAACATAAGCCATGTAGGCTTCTTGTCTGAGGAGAAGAGAAGGACCCAAAGAAAAAATTACTCACCTTAGTAATTGCTTTTCTTCTCATGGAGTCTTGCTATATTATAACATTAGCAGTCAGCCACTGCAGCTGAACTGCCCTGGAGAGGAAGGAGTTAACTCCAGAGGATCTGGAGTTCTACAGCATGAGGGCGCTGTGCCCAAAGCTCTATCTGGCAGTTTCAAATGAAACTGTCAGATCTTTACGAAGCTAACATCAAAGAACAGAAAGTCTGTGTGGAAAAAACTACACTAGCCCATGGCTACCTACTAGTAGTAGTAACAACAATATAAACAACAAAGAAACACCCAGAACCATAATAACAAAAATTGATGGTATTATGGTTTGTTTTACCACCCTTGACAAGCACATTATGAACCCCTCCTTCCCCCCAAGACTCAAGTCCAGGAAGGGGGCAATATAAATAACCTAAATGAAAGCAACCAGATCTCTAACCAAAAGAAAAGAGGGTAAAGGGATAACTACAATGGTATGACACAGTGCTTGCACCAATTCGCCACCCCTACCCAAGTAGAGGTTCTGAGAGGGGCAGGAGGGAGGGTGGTTATAATATAGCAAGACTCCATGAGAAGAAAAGCAATTACTAAGGTGAGTAATTTTTTCTTCAAACACCATGAAGTCTTGCTATATTATAACATTAGCAGATTACACAGCAGTACCTCCATGGAGGAGGGTCAGAACCTACTTAGGAAATAGGCTCTGAAGCACAGCTGTGCCAAACCGAGCATCTCTCCTGGACTGGACATCCAGGGAATAATGCTTGGTAAAGGTGTGAACTGTCTTCCAGGTGCAGCTTGACAAATCTCCAGAATGGAATGTCCCTAGCAGCCGCCAGAGACGAGCTGTACCCCTGGTGGAGTGGGCCTCAATCCTGAGGGGGTACTTACCCAGTTTCGATAACAGAATTGGATACAAGAAACAATCCACCTTGCAATTGTTCTCTTAGTGGCAGGTTTTCCTTTGCCAACCTCGCATAGGTAAGAAACAGTTGGAGGGATTCAAACCTATGACCTCTGGTGTGCTCTAAATAGTAGCTTAAGGCTCTTTTGACATCCAAGCTGTGCAGTCTCCTCTCACCTGAGGAAGAATGCTCAGTGAAAATACTGGGAGAGATAGATTGATTCAGGTGGAAATCAGAAACCACCTTAGGCAAAAACTTTCTATTAGTCCTAAGGACTACCTTATCTCTGTGGAAAGAGATAAAATCTTCTTCCACTGACAGGGCCTGTAACTCACTTATGCGTCTGGCAGAGGTGATAGCTACTAGGAAAACGTTTTCCAAGTAAATACTTGAGCTGTGCGAGACAGAGGCTCAAAGGGGTTGCATTAACTGAGCAATGCAAATATTCAGGTCCCAGGCGGAGCTGGTTCCCAAAAGGAGGGTTAGTATGAAGTAACCCTTTAAAAAACTTGGAGAACACAGGGTGAGAAGAAAGGAGGCAGGCTTCCTGCTGACACAAAAAGCAGAGACAGCTGCCAGATGAACCTTCAGGGTAGCTGGTCTAAGGCCTAGGGAATTCAGATGGACCAAATATTCCAGAAGAATGGGAAGATCAGCAGATTCTGGGATAATCTGCCTCTCAGAGCACCAGATGGAAAACCTCTTCCACTTAGAATTATAAGTGGCCCTAGTGGAAGGCTTCCTAGAAGCCTTTAAATATCCATGACACCTTGAGAAAGGTGTAAGTCAGCAAATTCTAGCTCCTCAAGAGCCAAGCCTTGAGGTGGAGGGTTTGAGGTCCGGATACCACACTCTCCCTGTGCACAGGCCAGTAAGTCGTGGACTCTGGGTAGGCTCAGGCAGGTGGACTGCCAAGGACAGAAGCAGAGGGTACCAGGGCTGTCTGGCCCAATCTGGGGCAATCAGAATCACTCTGCAAGGTTGAGATCTGCTTTACTAGTACCCTGAAAAGAAGAGGAAAGGAGGAAAGGCATACAGGAACTTCCCTTTCCAATCCAACAGAAAGCGTCCAGAGGGACTGAGCCCAGTACTGGAGGCCTGCAACAGAAAAAGGAAGTTGATGGTTGTCTGGGGCTGCGAAAAGATCTATCTGAGGAGTGCCCCATCTGGCAAAGACGGACCCCAGCACTTGTGGATTCAGAGCCCATTCGTGATGGCCCTGAGAAATTCTGCTGAGGGCGTCCGCCAGGACATTGTCCTTCCCTGGGAGGTGAACCGCTATCAGGGAGGTGTTCAGGGAGTAGGCCAGAGACCACAACTTCATTGCTTCGGTGCACAAGGCTGAAGACCGAGTGCCCCCTTGCTTGTTGATGTACCACATTGTGGTGGTATTGTCTGTCCTGACTTGAACCACTTTGTTCTGGACAGAATCTGAAAACACCCGAAGAGCTAAAAAGACAGCTCTGAGTTCCAACAGATTGATGTGGAGCAGAGATTCCTGAGGAGACCACACCCCCTGGGTGGCAAGATCGCCCAGGTGAGCCCCCCACCCTAACAGGGAGGCATCCGTGGTGAGGGTGAGGGAGTGAGAAATGGGAATGAAGGGAACCCCCTGTCTTAAATTGCTCTGGACCTGCCACCAGTGGAGGGCTAGGATCAGAGTTTGAGTAACTGGAACCAACTTGGTAAGGGGGTCCTTCCTTTGAGACCAATAGGCCCTCAAATGGAACTGAATGTCCCTCATCTGGAATCTTGCTCCTGCACGACAGCTGTGGAAGCAGCCATGTGCCCAAGGAGTTGCAGAAAATGCCTTGCTGGTCGAGAGACCGCGAGGGTAAGGAGGATGCCAGGCGATGAGTCTGTCCACCCTTTCCGAGGGAAGAAAAGCCCTGGCTAACCTTGTGTTCAATTCTGCGCCTATGAAAGTTAGGACCTGAACCGGTTCCAGAACTGACTTTGGTAAGTTTAGCAGGAATCCCAGGGAAGTGAGAAGCTGCTGGGTGACTTGCAAATGGGTTTTCACCTGACCTGGAGACTGACCCACAATGAGCCAGTCTTCAAGGTAGGGAAACACAGCAACCCCTTGCCTTCTTAAGTGAGCCACTACTACAGTGAGACATTTTGTGAATACCCTTGGTGCAGAGGTCAGGCCGAAGGGCATTGCCCTGAACTGGTAGTGGCCTGAGGGCAGTTCGAACCTGAGGTACTTTCGGTGAGAAGGCCTGATCAGAACATGAAAATAGGCATCCTTGAGGTCCAGGGAAGCTAGCCAGTCCCCTGGCCTTAGGGAAGGCAATATCATTGCCAGAGTCAACATTTTGAACTTTGGTTTCAAAAGATGCTTGTTCAGGTACCTTAAATCTAGAATGGGCCTCCATTCTCCTGTCTTTGGGGTAAGAAGTATCTTGAATAAAGCCCTTGCCCTGATGGCAAGGAGGAACCCTTTCCACTGCTTTGCAGTCCAGAAGAGAAGAACCTCTGCTTCCAAAGCAAGGGCTTCTGAAGGATTTGCAGGTGGAAAATGTCTGACTCTCATCTTTGGAAAGTGTTTGAAGCTGAGAACCAGACCCTGGCCTATTATCTCCAGAACCCATCTGTCAGCCAGTTAGGGACAGCCAGTTCGGCTGAAATAGGCCAACCTGCCCCCACTGGTACAGAGAATCGGCCCTGGGCACCACATCAGGTGCCTGCTTAGCAGCAGCCTTAGGCTGAGGGGAGGGGACGGCCCACTGTGCCCTGCCTACCCCTGCCTCTGAAGAAACCCTTCTGCGAGACAGCAGAGGAGGCTTGAAATGGTAAAAGGCCTGAAAAGGCCTGCCCTACCTCTGGAAGCATGCCTTTGTGGCATGGCATGCTTCTCCTTAGCCTGGGCACTTTTGTAGGTAGTTCTGTATTCATCCATCTTTTCATATAGTTTTCTGTTTGCTCCCCAAACAGAGAATTTCCCACTACAGGAAAATCCATAGCCTTTGACTGGGTATCTTGGGACAGATTAGTGCATCTGGGCCATGCCAACCTCATGAAAGCTACAGAAGTGGCCATGACCTAGAGGAAACATCATTAACATCAACAGCAGTATGAAATTGAACTTTAGAGGCTTCAATGCCATCAGCAGCCACCTGTTCCAACTCACTAGCCAGCTGGCCATGGGCCTGCTTGGCTAACTACAATACTGTGTCCCACCTAGATTTCTGATATCTAGCCACATAAGCCATATAATTTGCCTGCCTGAGTCCCAAAGAAGCTGCCATATACTGTTTCTTCGCCATGGCATCAATCTTCCTGGAATCCTTATCAGGAGGATGTGAGGCCAGAGGAATATTAGCCTTGTCACAGGCTGCAGCTGTACCACACCTACATGACTACACTGTTCAGTAAGGAAGTCTGTATCCGAGCCTGACAAAGTATACCTTCTGTCCATTTTTTATCTACAGGAGGGACAGAATGAGGATTTTTAAAATCTTTGTTGTTTGCTTCCTAAATGACTTATGCAAAGGAATAGACAACCTCCTAGACTCTGGAATATCCATCATTTCCACATAATCAGGCTCCTCTTGCTCATCCACAGCCTCCTCTAAAGGAAGCTGGAGGGTTTCTGCAACCTTTTGTAAAAATAAAGAAAGAAGGGGACTCAGACAGAATAGGAGGAGATTCTAAAGGTCTGTCTGGAGAAATGTCGGTTCAATGGGCACGTCCAGACCCCCAGCCACACATATATTGATCAAATTCCTCCTCCCTCCTGTGGTTCATAAAATCCTCAACTTCAAAATCCTGAACCACTGGGACTGACAGAACCAACCTTTTACCAACTGTTGGTGGTTCTACGGATCCCTGAGACAGTGACTGGACAATCTGAATGGCTTTAGCTATCTCTGCAGCAGTTGGAGACACAATTTTGGACCCCACTGATTTCCTTGTCTTTTACTCGGGACTGGTTCCTCTGAACCAGCCTTCCTTTTGCCCGAGGAAGTCTGCGCCTGGTCGAGGGCACTCCCTCTGGTCCAGTGGGTACTGGACCGGCTGGCCATCCGGGTCAGCGGACTTTTGGCCTCTCGTTCCCTGAGCCCAATCTCTTTTCCAGGGTGGCTGCAGGAAATTTTACACACCTGGCAGTCTGACAGGAGGTGGTCAGCCCCAGACAATAAACACAAGTGGTGTGTGGGTCAGCCTTGGCAAAGGCCTCCCCACAGACATCACAGTGTTGAGCCCAGTGGGCCCAGTTTTTCTTTGGGTTTCTCAGACATAATGCCAGCCTAACCAAAACTTGCCCTTTTGATGGCAGTGCCAGGCAAGGACTTTATCGTTCCCAATCGTGTCACGGGTATTTGAAAAGCCGTTATAATTCTGTTTTTTAGAACCGATAAGAACCGGGAACCGAGACTCTAAAACCCACTGTACACTTTTAAAATGTAGAAATAACAAAGCGATCGGTTCAAAACCGAACCGATAATTAATTTTCCACACAGACTTAAAATTTAGTACTTACGGTTACCAGATAGAGCTTTAAAACCGAAATGTGGTAAAAATAATGACTTTTGCCGGTTCAAATGAACCGAAAAATACTCGCTTGAACCGAGAATGAACCGAGCTGAAGGAGCTGATCTCCGGAGCGACTGTTCAGTGAAGCGGAGTAAAGAATCTGACAGTTTCATTTGAAACTGCCAGATAGAGCTTTGGGCACAGCGCCCTCGCGCTGTAGAACTCCAGATCCTCTGGAGTTAACTCCTTCCTCTCCGGGGCAGTTCAGCTGCAGTGGCTGACTGCTAATGTTATAATATAGCAAGACTTCATGGTGTTTGAATAACCTTTCTTCCCCATTGTGTCAATTTCTGGAATCTTTGTCGGGTGAGTGAGATGCCAAAGGTACTTTTGCTTTATTACAGGCTGCAGCCTGTATAGCACCCTCTTGATTTGGATGGGTATACAGATAATCAGCAGAACCCTGTTCTGTTGGTATTTCTTTTCCACCTTCTTGTCCACTCCAGGGACATAGGAAGGTGTCTGTAGTGTTTTATATGTAGCCTTCCTTAGAGAGTTATGGTTAGGAAGGACCACCTTTCTTGTGGGAGTGAGACCCGTCTCCAAAAAATCTGCCTCTTCCTCATCATAATGGTTCAAAGAGTGAGAGCACCCACCAAAATAGTCACTAGGCAGAAACAGTTTAAATCTGGTTTACCGTATTTATAGTGTATAGTGGAATGTTGTTCTGTATAGAATTCCATCCCTTTCAAAATGCTGTTCTACCACAGTTCCAAGGTCATGGAATGCTGTTCTACCCTACTGTGGTAGAACAGCATTCTAGAACCTCTAGAAACTGCGTGAGTCAGTTTCATTTTGTAAGCAAAAGAACTCACAAAACACATTTTTTTACACAGTACTATACACTATAAAAAATACAGGATGAGCAACTCACTCTATTCACAACCAGTGTGTTTTGCCACCTCGGGGTTCTGATTCCCATGAACCTCTCGAGCTTCGCTCTCGAGGTCAGAGGGAATCAGAATCCCTCTGTGGCAGAACACACTGGTTCTGCATAGTTGCCCATCCAGTATTCTCTATTTATTGTGTGAATATCCATTAAATATAGTCACTTCACCAACAGTTTCCATTACATGCTCAGCAAAGGTTCAGGATGGCAGACTCTTGTGAGGTGAGGCCCAGGGTGTCAGCCATTTGCCAGACAAAAGAGAAGTGGGATGAAAAATCATTATGCCCACTTGGGGGGGGGACCGAACTCCTAGTCTGAGGATACCTCTGGTTCAATGGGTTCCCCTAAATCCACTTCCTCCTTTTCCTCAATATAAACTTCAAGCCCTTGGTCACTTGGAACCAGTGGTGGGATTTGAACCAGTGAACCCAGGATGGAACTTGTAGTCAGTAGGGCATGAATGACTTGCAGGGCTTTAGCAATTTCCTCCACAGAGGGGATTTTTTCTTTGTCTGTTGGGAGCTCCTTTGCTTTTTCAGCCAGAGGCACAGCAATCTTTTTTTCTTTATGTTTCTTTTTGGCAGGCGCAGCCTCAGGTGTCTGCTCACTTATTCTTTTGTGTTTTGTATGCTCAGACCCCTTTTCAGGAATGTTGGGGTCTGAGGTGTCTTTAGAGGGCCTCTCCTTTGTCTTTGAATGGGAGGAAGAAGGACCCTCCTCACTGTGCTTTGGTGCCACTGAGGTGGGGCAGAAGCCATCTATGCCAATCTTTTTGCTCTCTTTTTAACAATTTTTGCACAAAAAGTACTACAAACCTCACAATTAGAAAAAATATGGCTGGGACCCAAGCACTCTATGCATAAATTGTGGCAATCAGCCTTTGCAAAGATTTGAAAGCAGTTTATGATTTTTTTTTAAAACCTGTGGGTCCCATCCTCTTTTTTGATCTGTCTGACATGCCAAACTGTCAGCAGACTCTTAAAAAATCTTATAGAAGTAAATTTAGAGCAATCATGGTCGGTTCCTTATATTTAAAAGGAACCGCGATTTAAACAAACTTATTTGTGATTATACAAAAGTGATTGGTTCCTAGAGTGAAAAGGGAACTGATCGCTACCCACAAAATAAATAATCAAATGTGTATACTTTCAAAACCGCGATTGGTTCTAGTAGCAAATGGGAACCGATCATGATTTAAATTAAACAGTTTTAAATGACTAAATATAATATTTGTTTAAAACTAACTAGCTAGTGATCAGAACTGCAAATTACACACTTGTAGACTAAATAAACTGGTTCCTGGGAATTGCGATGGAACCACTAAAAATTAGTTTGATTACCCAATATAAGCTAAACTTAAGTAATTAACTAAAAGAGGCAGAGTATGAATAAAATATTGAAAAAAATACTTCTTTTTTAACAAAATAAACAGTCTTTCAATGAGGTTGCTGTGCAGTCTTGGGGAAAAGTCCTGCTGGCTGCACAGAAAATTTGGAGGCAGTATAGCACAGTGGTTTAAGGTTCCGAGCTGCAAATCTAGTGATATCCAGCAGACCAGACCTGGGTTTGAATCACACAGCTTCTACTTGCCTACTGTGTGACCCTAAGCAAGTCACTTCACTTCTCTGTGCTCCCAGGTCACACCTGTAAAAAAAATTCAGCTCAGTGTGCTACTCCTGGTAAAAAAAAAAAAAAATTAAATCTGGCAGTTAGGGAGAAAGAGACAGCAGTTTTTTAAAGTAGCATTCCAAATTGTTCTAATTTGTATACATTCAAAGTTCTGGGGGCAGTCAGCAACTCTATGCAGACTGCAGCATTGTCCAATATTACTAAGAGATTCCTGTTTTTGAATTTACTACACAAGTCACAGTTAGCAAAGATATAGCTAGGGCTGAAACATTTCAGACATAAATTGTGTCCGTCGGCTTTAGGAGGTAAAAAAAACAAAAAACACTGTTCCAGAAGAAAAATATAAAATTTGCAAGTCAGTTCCCTCTCAAAAAAGGAACCATGAAAATTTACCACAGGAAGTTAGTAAAATCAAATTTATCACTTTGGTTCCCTGAAAAAGGAACTGGGGCACAGCAGAAATAAGTCATAAAATATAAAAGTAAAAATAGAAGAAAGCGCAATAAAAAATGCTGAATTGAGGGCTTGTTCCCAATTGCCTGGAACCACTGAGGAACCTGGGAGAACTGCTCAAAAAGAGTAAAAAAAAATATAAACACTAACTAAACTAACCTGAAAAATAAGACATGGGGCATGCAAAGTGAAAATAAATCAGACTTTGTTTTTACACGGAAAACAATTAAATACAGCAAAGCGCTGAGGAGAGCTCTCTGAGGTGTCTTTACTAGGCAGGCAGAGAGATGAATCTGAACAGTTCAGAATGCAGAAGTAACTAGTCTAAATTACTGGAATAAGCCAATAATGAGTTCCATCATTTACATACATTCCAATCTCTCCAGGGCAGTTCAACATAGGAGGCTAACTGCTATAGTTAGGCATACTGGGAGATTCCTGCAGTTTGAAAAATCCCTATTAAAGAGAAGGGGTTAAAATTAACTAATGCAGTTTGGTTCCTTTTAAGTAGAACCATAGCACTTAAAATGAACACTTAATGGCACTCACAGTAATAAAGCCAATTTCTTGAATCAGTTCCTGGGAAAAAAATGGAACCTAGAATATCCACAACAAATGACTGCAAAAAGAAGAAATTTCTTCATACTTAATGTAATTTCCTTTTCTGTTTGCTCCAACATCATCAATTGATATTCAAAACAAATGAGTAATGTGCACCCCTACTGGGGGAAATGGCACAGCCCAAGGCTGTAATCAGCATACAATCCTGGGAACATGAACATTCCAGACAGCAACTCTCCAGTCATTTATGTCGATGCAATGTCCGTAAGTATGTGAAAGTGGATCTGTATAGATTATACTGTTCATCTTGTCATGAACCAACACATATAAACTGTTTACAAAGTCAAGCCTTTAACCAAAATAAGATCAGTAAACGATTCCCTACCTCATCAGGAGAGTGGGAGGATGGAAGAAGGCTCACCGTCTACATCTCTGATTGTGGTGGAAATTCTTTGTGGTACCGAGCCAACTAGAAGAGACTTGCAAAAGGAATTAAAGAAAACAGGTAACACTGGAAAGGAACTGCAACAGTGTAAGCACTCGCCAACAACAAAGTCGGCATGTTTATTTATCATAAAAATCAAACCCGGTACAGTGCTCCCTCTGTATAGTGAACTCCTCTGGAGCCAGCTGAGGTGTTCACTATAACTAGTTATAAAATGGGTAGGCTAAATCAAGGAATGTGATTGGCTAGTTACCCATGCATGAAATCTGTTCCATGCATGGGTAAAAAAAAGAGCTGGCAGTAAAAAGGCCAAGATTCTGGTACCATAGAATGTTGGCATTTTTACTGGCGAACATCTTTTTCTTTTACCGAATCTAAGAGCAAAACAGCTAGATTACTTCTCATTTCCCACCCTGCTCTTGCCACTCCGTTTATCCCAAATGAAAACGACACCACTATAAAACACCAAACCCACGGATGACTTGCCTGAAGTAGACGCTCAGTGACCAGCACTAATGTAACAGTTAACAGTTCCCACACACTCCACTGATCAGGTACCCTATGTAAAAAGAGACAAAACAGGCAAAGAATAGCTAGAAGCCAGACCGTGTGAGTGACAAGTCGACTACACTAAAATGCAGTACTGATGAATCAAACGGCAGCCTTGTCTCAACACAACTTGTGGAAGAAAGATAAATGCAGACGAAAAAGCGGCACAGTTAAGCAAGCAGCTGCTCAATCCGACTCCTTACGTGCAAAACAACGGACCACCTACTTTTCATCTGGAACAGAAAGTAGCGTGAAATGCACCAAAAGTTGATGTGTTGTAGGGGAAGTAAGCAATAAGACAGAAAGGTGTCCGCGAAAACTAAAATTGCTAATAGGTGTCATGAGAGGTGCTGAGAATGCAGCTCCACAGCCATCCTTACCTGACAAATAACATTTTCCTTGGCTGTTTCGTCCACTACACTACCCGCTATTGGCAACCACTGCAGTCGCGCTAGCTGCTTTCATGACACTTTGGTCTCACAGTAACAACAACATAAACAGATCCATTCTCTACTATGCCTCATTTAGAAATGGCAATACTAGGACGATAGAAGTACAGTGCTATATGCAAATCAGCTACTGAATATTAACACAAAACTCAGGTGGAAGGACTATTTTATCATAGATTTGCAAAACAATATGTTTTTTTTCCATATAAGCAAGGTGCTAATATGCCTACTTAGTGAACAATTCTACATGCTAGTTACCAATATTTAAATGTGCAACTGCTTCTTTCATATGTAACCTGGGCACCGTGTACCAGCGGGCTACTGCCCCTACCTGATGACTACAATACAGGTTAAGGGGCCTGGTTTTTGCTCTGGTAACAATCAGGGGTTCTTTCCCAAAGATATAAACAAATAGTGTGGTGCCTCCACCCAGAATAAAATTACAGTGGGCCAGATGTTTGCGTAGTACAACCCCCTGGGATGCTGTACCTACCCACCTCCCCTTCCAGTCACCCCCCACACAGAATACTGTTTCAAACTGTAATACTGTGTGACACATGCAATTAATGACTGTAGCTAATAATATGCTCACAGATGCTTTTTAACAGTAACAACAATAACACTTTTATTCTAGGGAAAGGGAAATGGGAAAGCAAAGAAAAGTGAAATTATAATGCTGGATAAGCTAACAAACCCAAAGAACAATAACACCTGTGACCACCCCCAACAGCAGTGACGCATTTAACTTTGCCCCCTCCCCCACTGGTACCAGTGTCCATACAGTCTATCTGGGTAGCCAGATTAAGGTGCAGGTCTGATCACTGCCGTGGGTTGGTTGACATTGGGGCCCTTGAAGCAAACCTTTGTATAAACTGTAACTCGTTACAAACTTGAAACTTATAACCAAATTTTAGGCTAACTCCCCAGGTCAGGGCAGGCCCTATTTTACTCACGGTTCTGGAGTCCCAATACACTGTGTCTGAAGTAGCATCTGAAGGCAGGCTGCAGGGCTGAGGCCTTGAGCAGTGCTGTGAGGTAGCAGCATGCCCGATGGATAAGGTAGGATGGTCTGGCAGCTTGTCACCTTTTGGCTGGCTGGATCTAGCAGCTTGTCAGCTTAAATTCCAACTGTTTAACCAGGTGAGATACACTAAGCTGAAAGCTTGTTTACAGGTGCAGCCTGGGAGCACAGGGAAATTAAGTGACTTACTCAGGGTCACACAGTATGCAAGTGGGGGCTGTGGGATTCAAACCCAGGTCTCCAGATTTGCAGCTCAGAGCCTTAAACCACTGCGCTATACTGCCTGCTTCTGCCTTGCTTGTAGGATCTGGCAACTTCTGGCTTGGCTGGAGAATAGGAGCACCATGCAAGGCTTCCTGGTTCACAGAGAGCCCAGATACAGGAGTGACCTCACAGTTCGACTCTCCCAGATAGGTCAAGTGTACCCTAGCACTTAGGCATGCGCCCATGGCTCCTTGCATCCCGATCCACTCCACTTGATAAGGGTTGGCAGGTCCCTTACCTCGCTCTGAAGTGGCCTGAGCAAAAACACTTATGCAGACAAGTTGATGTGGCTCCAGGCTGAATGACACAGTCTCTTAGCGGGGAGCCCCAGGCTTCAAACAGCAGGAATTCACAATATTCTCTGGCCCATTGGCATAGGAACATCCACAGGCTTCCTTTGACTTCTGGCTTCAGCTTCAGGCCAAGCTAGGTAAACTGCAGTCTCTGGCAAACAGTCCAAACCCTTTTTCCAAGCTGAGGACTTTCTCAGGATGCTGCAGGATTCAGCCCAAAAAAAAAATCACTGTCTCCCTGGGGTTTCCAGGTGCTTACACAAGAACACAATCTCTCAGTCTCTAGCAGTAGTCTTTGGCTCTGGAAGCCTTGGGCCAACTTCCAGACTCTCATTCCAACACGGTCTGAGACCTCTTGTTTCTCCGAGAGCCCAAGTCAGACTGCCCCCAAGCTGTAACTGTCCCTGGGTTTCACTGAGAAAGGGCAGCTTCTGATTGCCTGAAGTTAGCTGTTCATCAGTAAAAGGATTAAACATTAAGTCTATGATTATTGCTTGGATATTGATTTAGGCACCTAAAATATGGTTCACACCTCCTCCCAGCAGTCAGTTCTTTCAGTGTTATGTGCCTAAGACTCTGATTGGCTGGATCTGGGATCAAAGGTACACAGTATGGCTGCTCTGAAACAGTCTATGTGCAGTTTATGCCCTGTCCCAACTTTCAAGTTCTCATGCAGCCAAACAGTACAATTTTTTCTAAATTCTTGCCCCACAGTTCTTTAACAGCCTCTCTTATCTATCACAAAGCTGCAGAGTTAGGAATTAAAATACTTTCTTCTGCCTCTTGCAGACTCTGTTTTACAGTCCCCCCAGGAACAGGCAGGCAGGACATTAATATCAATTTTTTACCTCATTAATATGTATGAGGCCAGTGGCAGGTGCCCCCATTGCTGACAGCAGGAGGGTTTCCTCTCTCCACTGGACGTTTGGAGGGTGGGGTGGACCAAACTTCCATCATTTTTACCAAGGCATCCTTTTGGCAGATACCTTTAATTAAGTTGCTTTAGGGGGCCTTCTTTCTTTATTTACTGTAGTAATTAATTTTGGATTGAGTGTTACCCCAAGTAAGGGGTCTGAAGGCTCCATCTTCTCAACTACCCAGGCCTTACAGCTGCATGAGGACATGGTTATTGATTTGGGGACTATCATTTTTTATTTTAATTGCCATCTCTGAGACTGCACAATACCCCAAGATAGGGGTTCGATGGTTTTCCCTTTTAGTTACCCCGGACCTATTTCATGGCACATGTTACCTGCACAAAGGACTCAACCTTTGTTATTTCATTTTGACAGATACTGTAACAGTCTTACATATTTGAAGGTTCTCCTTCCTCAAAGCAAAAGTAGTCTACTGAACAAGACTCTTTATTAATTGGCAATTTAGGGGAGGTTAAGTGGGGACCGCTATATTTTATGCACTGTCTGGAGATCATCGATAGATACTTTAATTATTTGGTTAATATTTTGCACATTCGATGTTATAGTACCTTGATTCATCTCCCTCGTTTTAGGACAATGAGCAGGGCTGGCTGATGAATCACTGGCCTAAAGCCATTGAGTCGCTGCACCCTTTGTTTCTCCTCCTTTTTCCCTGTGTTGTCCTATAATTTCCCTATTATGTGTTACCATTATGTTTTTTATCTCATTCCCATCCTAATTTTCCTAGTTATTGGGGGTATATCCCCAAAGATGATGACCCCGGTGGGCTAGAGCATCCACAATGAGGTACCATACAATGCAGCAGCCTCAAGGTAGGCGGTTAGCTTATCTTTTGTTTGAAGTCACTACCTATATTATAGTTGGCATGTTGAGGGAGGGGGCAGTGGCTCTCTCCTCTCCTTGCCCTGAGTGTTTTAAGCCTAGTGGACTGGTATTTTTTGTTAAATTTAGGCCCAGTAGGCCTTTTGTTATCATTATTAAACTAGTCAGTGCATACTATACACAACAAGGGCAGGTGCTAGAGTTTCTTTTTAGCTTCTGGGAGACGGCTTTATAACCATTATTAATGGGAATGGGAAGTTTTTTGGAGACTGGGTGGGTTTGTGTTCCTCTCTCGTGAGGGGTGGCAGGGGTTTATTTAAGCAATAAACCATGACAGGGTGTGGGTTATGCTGGGATTTACCCACACCTAGTGTGGTTTGAGCACCAGAAGTGGGTAAATCCCAGAATAACCCACACCCTGGAGTGTTTTATTGTGATTATACAATATCCCTCTTTTTCTAGTGTCAAAAAAAGAAAAGAAGAAAAAAAGAAAAAGTTTTTATATTTTAAATTATTTTTAAGGATAGTATTATTCCACCAGAAAAAATAGTCTTTCCCAATGGAGACCCTTCCTAGGTTCCAGGAGCAGCTGTTTTTCCAAAGAAGGAAGAGATGGTTGTGTGTAGTGCCTGCAACTGTAGGGTCTCTCCCTCATTTCTCATTTTCATTTCTCATTTCTTAATTAACTCTGAAAACTGCTCTGTCCTTCCTCAAATAATAGCTGCTGCAATCTCCCATGTAAGGAGGAATGGATGCAACTTGCAAAAAATAACCTGAAGTGTTAAGATATATGTTTGCTCCTTCTCCCTTCCTTCCATAATATAAACTGATGCATAACACACTGGCCGAATTTTTTAATTGTGCTAGTCACACATAGTATAGTGACCAAGAAGATGCAGAAAACATGGATGTCGAGGAGGACCTGAATCTTCACTGACATTCCGCAAGTGTCTGCGTTATCCTATTAAATATATCTGTAAAAAGAAGCTGTCAGTGTTTCCATTAATTACATGCTAAAAGATACAAAGAGGTGGAAATGCAGGAAATAAATGGCTGAGAGAAAAAAGAATGCAATGGAACAATAACTGGCCACTGCAAGACAGATCCTAAAATGACTGACAGTGCCCTGGTCACCACAGCACTAAAGCCACAGGATATTGGCACCATTCACTTTCACTAAGTAGTACAGCACTCAAAGAAACATGGAGGAGTTTTGTACTTGGGTTAGTTGGTGACTGTTGCTTACCTACCGGGTGTCAGGTCAAACTGGGAGTCGAAGAAAACAGAAGCCTGGAGTGGTCAGGTCATCCTCCCAAGGAGAAGGTCGAGTGTGTGCTGTGTATCAGCAGTAGGTGAGGTGCCAAAGGGATGGCATTCACTGGATGAGGACGGAGGGTCTCAGCTTTTGAGTGCCAGTGGGTTGGAGGGCCAAGGATCGTGGGAATATGTGAACCTGTTTCCTCGTTCAGTTCATGACTTATTTGTACTCTGACAAATTCTAAAATGGGGAAACTTTTTTTTTTATTATTAAAAACGAGGGCTATAACTTATAGAAATCACCACCGAAATGCTGAGCCATGATACATGCCCAGTATCAACACTCAGCTTTTTGGTGGTGATTTCTAAAAGTTATAGCCCTCACTTTATTTTTTCCTTTTTTTTTTCCCACCTTGCCCACCTCACCCACCTCACCCGATCACTTCTTCAGGCCCCCGTAAGCCCCCGCCGTTCTGTTCTGGAGTCACCCCACCTTTACCACCCCACATGGCAGCCTGTTCAGGTATCCCCGACATATCCCTGTGTCAGGTGGGTCCCTTACCTTCATAAGGAATGAGCCTTTTACAGCCATGTGGCATGACCCTGGGTGCTGCTGAGACAGTGGATGCAGGTCGAGGCATCCAGGAGGCGAGGGGATGGAGGGGCCATCACCCGATCGGCCAAGGCACTGTTTCCATTTTTCTCCCCAGAGGAGTGGCGTGCCCTTAACATCACAGCATACGCCGACGTCCACCACTCCCCTAGTGTCTGCCGGACAGCCTTGCTGCTGCTCCTAGCCTCCACCAGGAGACACCAGATGCCGAGCCGCATCCCCACCCTCCCCCGGAGAAGGCGAGCCATCATCGGACGCTTCAGCCTTGGTCCCCCGGCCAGCCCTCCAGTGACCAGCCCTCACTTTTAATGAAAAAGCAGTTTCCCCATTTCAGGATTTATCACAGAGTAAAAATAAGTCACTAACTGAACGAGGATCATGGGAGGCGAGCACGAGCCTTGCGTGGCTTCAGCGCTGTTGCAATGCAGTGTGACAGTTTGTATGGAATTAAAGATAGCACCTTCAAATTTTTTTTTTGTTTTGTTTTATTTTAAGGAGTCCGATTGATTGGGTTGTGAAGTGGTTCTTTTAGGGACTGTTGACAGACTGTTACAAATAGCAGTGGCCAGTGGTTGTTTTGAAACTCCCACTCTAGTGGGGGATCAATATGGCGGTTATTTTGTTCATTTTAGGGGGTTGTATTGATCTTTTGGGAGATGTGGCTGACTGGCACCTTTTCCCGTGGGTTATGCCAGGATTTACCACAGGTAAAAGGTGCCAACCAGCCAATCAGAATAAAGAATTCTTGGACCCCATTGTATAATTTGCTTTAATTATTCTCTGTAAGAGTATACCATTTAAACTGATTTCTCATAATATTAACGGGCTGTCTAGTCCTGTCAAGCCCTATAGAACATTGACCCTTTTAAAGAAATACAAGCCAGACTTATTACTAATACAGGAGTCACATCTGTCTCAGGCCGAACACTTAAAGCTACAAAAACTTGGCTTTGCTCAGGTGGTTGAGTCCTCTTATAAAGATGGGAGGAAGCGAGGAACATTGATTTTAATCCCAAAAACGTCCCAATTCCAGGTTATGGGGCAGTATTCGGATCCTCAGGACCACCTGGCTTTCATAACAGGAACATTTCATGGGCAAGATTTCACAGTATGCAGTCTTTAAATTCCTCCAGGCTCTGATGTGTCCAACATTCAAAGACTATTTGATGTTATCTTGACTCACAAGCATGGCATGCTGGTTACTGGAGGAGATTTTAATTGTCTCATTAATCCATCTATAGATGCTTCAACTATTAAGCCCTCCCCAATGTCAGCTGGTCAAAAACATCGTAACCGTCTCCTTCGAGATCTTGGAATGGTGGACGCTTGAAGGCATTTACACCCAGGATAGAGACTATTTTCATTTTATTCCTTTCCACATCAGTACTATTCTCGTTTAGATTATTTCTGAGTTAGTGGTGAGCATCAGGACTTAATACATAAAGCAGAGATACACAACACTCATCTCTCAGATCATGCCCCAGTTTCCCTTGAACCATCTTTGATGTGGTCCTAGAAAACTACTTTATGGGGTTTTAACAATTCTTTACTTAGGGATCCATCCTTCGTGGATTTCGTGAAGGAGGAAATCACGGAAATTTTGAGAGATAATTCCTCTCCAGATATCAAACCTAACATATTATGGGACACACTAAAAGTAGTACTTAGGGAACGAATTATAGCCTTTGCAGCCCATAAGAAGAAATAAATGGAGGCCCTTCTTTGGGAACTGCAGGATAAGTAGCAAATTCTTCAGCAGGCACACATGCAGGGGGACTTGTCAGTTTGGGACCTCTTACAGTTTACGCAGTAGGAGATTCAACAAATACTTACAGCTCAAACTGAACAGGCACTCCTCTGGCTTCACCAAAGATATTATGAGGGAGGGGCCCGGGCTTTGTGTATTTTAGCTTATAGACTATGCCGACAGACCCAGATGGTCACAGTAACTAAAATTAGAGACCTGGGCCTGGATATTCAAACTGCGCCAGGCTGTGGTGCAAGCATGGGCACAGCTCAACTTGGCTGTGCAGGGGTGTGGCCTGGGCGATATTCAAAGGAGCTGCGCCATGGCTCAGCAGCTTTGAATATCGCACCCTAGCCACCCCCAGTGTGCATGGCACAGTAGCACTGCGCCAGCGCAAGTGGCCAGAGTGGAGCATGGAGATGCGCTAACGCAAGTGCCATTGCGCCATTCACAGCACCCGCGATATTCAAAAGGTGACATGCAAATGGGGCCATAATTTATGCAAGGTGCACATGGGGCCATTTGCATGTCATTATGGCGCCATTTGCATTCTATTTGCATGCAGGTGCGCTGATCCCCAACGACTTGCGCCTGGCACCCTGCCAGGCAGCAGCCATCAGGGACCGACGCCCCCTGCAGCCTGATTGCGGGCATCTGTCTAAATAAAGAAGATTTATTTCACTATCCCTTGTGGTCCAGTGGACCACCTCTGCCCAATACAGGCATCTGTAGTAATAAAAAACCCCACTGTCCAATATCCCTGGTGGTCTAGTGGTACCCCTCCCACCCGCCCACTGGGCCCCTCCACCCGCTCCCCCAGTCAGCTGGCTGGTGGCAGCACCACCTGCCTGCCCCACCACTCACCGACTGACAGCTCGGTGAGGGCTGCCGCCCATTGGTTCTGGCGTGAGCAATGGGCATGCAACCATACCGTACTACATTCCAGATATGTGATTTTCACACATATGGAATGTGTAGTACAGTATGGCTGCATGCCCATTGGCTCATGCTCTGAACCAATGAGCTGACTCAGCTGTCAGTCGGCGAGGGGGCAGCAGGCAGGTGGGGTGCTGCTGCCCGCCGTTGATCGGGGTGGAGTGGGGGTGGTGGGGCTCAGTGGGCGGGTGGGGAGTGGGGATACCACTAGACCACCAGGGATATTGGATGGGGGGGGTTCTTTTATTACTACAGATGCCCACAATCGGGCAGAGTGCGGTCCACTGGACCACTAGGGATAGTGAAATAAATCTTCTTTTATTAGACAGATGCCCACGATCAGGCGAGCAGCGGTCCACTGGACCACCAGGGATATTGGAAGATGTCTTATTTTACAAATGCCCGTGATCAGTCATGGGGGGGAGTGCCACCAGGTGCAGCTGGATCTCGGGTGTACACTCACAGGTAGTGCTGCCATATTGCGCCTCTGCAATGCGGCAGCTCACCTGTGGGTGGCCATCAGTTGTTCCTTTTTTTTTTGGCTTAACTTTGTGCTGGTGCAGGTAGGGGTTGCTCATGCATGGCTCTGCACATTGCGGGCTGAATATCGGGCTGTGCAGGTTATGCATGGGCACGCCCCCGCTACCTGTACCTGCTCCGGCGCATTAGGATTTGTGCCACGCAGTTTTCCCATTTGAATATCATGCCGGGGCTCATCAGTGAGTTGCGTATGGCACAACAGTGTTGTGCCATGTGCAACCCTTTTGAATATCTGGGCCCTGGTGTCTGGAAGATTCACACATTCAACTCCTCAAATGTTAAGACATCTTACGTAGATTTTACCAAGACCTTTACATGTACCCTCACCCTCCTGATGCAGAACGAATCCAAAGTTTCCTTTTGGGGCTTTCTCGTCCCACTCTTTCTGAGTATTTTATCCAGAGATTGCAGAGCCCTATAACCTCACCTGAAATTTCACCAACACTCCAAAATCTTAAAATTGGGAGTAGTCTGGGCCCTGATGGCTTTGGCAACAAATTTTGTAAAAAGGCATTTGAGCATATCAGGGTTTTATTTAACTCTAAAAATTGATTAGCATTTTGCTCATAAAAGTTCTAAAACATGGTGAAAATGCATAGCACTTGCCTCACTGTGTTTAACAAACACAACACTTCCAGAAAACCTATATAAATACTTTCTGTACAGTTAGTATTGTCCCAAGAAAAAAGCTGCTAATCAATTATTTAAAACCCTGCATATTAAGGCTCCATTTTTGGCAGCTCTGATGGAGGACCATCAGATCAGAGTTTTCCCTAATTCATGGCATTTTGCAACTATATCGGCCATTTTGAAACCTGATAAGCCAGCTTCCATCTGTGACTCCTACCATCCAATCTCAGTATTAAATTAGGATTACAAAATTTATACAAGTATATTAGATCATAGATTGGACAACCTTCTTCCTTTATTTCTTCCTTTATTAGTACGTCCAGACCTGTCTGGATTTATTAAGTCTCGTCAGATGACAGATAACATCAAATGAACCCTATATACCATTAACCATGCCCACCAACATAAACATCCCTTGTTGATGTTAAGCCTTGATGCACATAAGGTATTTGACAGGGTCTCCTGGAGCTTTCTCTTGGGGTCCTGTTGAAGTCTGGCTTCCCCACATCCTTTTCAGACATACTAGCAGGTCTTTATGACTGTCCAGAGGCCTTGGTTAAATTAAATGGCTCTCACTCCAATTGCTTTTCCTTACATCGGGGCTCCCACCAAAGCTTCCCCCCTTTCTCCACATTATGCATTGCATGCTGAGCCGATAGCTCAGTGTTTGTGACAGCTTCCATCACTGACAGATAATTCCATAGTGGGGATGGTCCATAAACTTGCGCATTACGCAAATTATTTATTATTATATATCACCTCTTCCAAGACTTCCCTGCTGAAATTAAATAAAGGCTTGCAGCTAGTAGAGGAACTTTCAGGTTATAAGATTAACCATACTAAGTCGGAAGCACTCATATTTCACTATTCTCCTCCACCGGATATAATTAGTACCTATCCTTATCGCTGGTCATGTTCAAAGTTAAATACCTGGGTGTGTTTCTCATATGATCCCTTCACAACATATTCCTTGAATTATGACCCCTTGTATGAACAGCGCTGGGAAGATCTTGATCGGTGGACTCATCTTCCAATTTTATTAATACAGAGAGTGCAGGTGGTCCAAATGATAGCCCTCCCAAAAACTCTGTATGTTTTAAACAATATATCTTACTTCCCTATGGACTGGGAGTTCTCTAGGTGAAACGTGTGGTTTCACGATTTCTATGGCAGGGGACCCCCCCCCCAGGTGGCCCTGGCAAAATTACAGTTGACTAAAGATAGAGGTGGACTGACACTAATAAATTTTTATAAGTATGTCATAGCAGCTTTCATAACCCACTTATTACACTGGTTCTGGTCTGAAGGGGAAGACCCTGTCTGGGTTCAAGAAGAGAGGGCACTGTCTAATCTGTCAATGAATAGTGACATGGTCTTTCAATCTCTGAGAAATTCCTCATTAGTCACGCGATCCTTATATACTAACAGAATACTTAGTACTTAGTCCCGCTTTTTATATCAGCCGGAGAATGCGGTGGGGGCACAATGGTTGAGAATCCCAATTCTGGACAAAGCTTTTGACCGACTCAAAATGGATCATTCCTTCCTTCATTGGTTGGACCTGGGCCTACAGCAGGGGTTCTAATTTTATCATGAGGGTATTTTTAAATATTTCTCACAACTTAGGCTTCAATTTAACTTGCCATGCAAGGATCTTTATAAATACTTGCAAAACTGCCATTTCAGATCTTCTACTTTGGGATTAGACATTACTGCTCAGGTGATCCCTCAGCTTTTTACTTTATTCATCCAGCTGAGTTCAGAGGAATCTCCAAGGCATGTGATCTCCCATTTATACATGGCATCTTATCAAACTCCCTCTTCGTTAATGGAGGCGGTTTGGGCTAATTTTGGGTGGACTTACTGCTGGACCTGTCAACCAATGATTGGCTTCATATTTAGCATAGACAGCATAATGTAACGAGTTCCCCGACATGGCAGGAATATGGATGGAAAGTGGTGACCCGCTTTTTACGCACCCCTCAGATCACTATAAAATATAGTGCTTCAGGGGATTCCTCCTGCTGGCGGAAGTGCGGGTGTGAGGTGGCCACTCACGCTCGTGTGCTTTGGTTCTGTCCGGTGTTGAAATCCTTTTGGAGGGAGGTGACTCGAGTTGTGTTGGAACTTTACCCAGAATTAGGGTATCTTACCCCAGAAATTGCCCTTCTGCTTTACTTTCTCTGCCATTTTAAACAAAAGCATAAGATTTCTTTAATAAGTATTTTATTAACAGTGGCGAAGAAAGTCATGACTCGGCTATGGCATCAGCTGAGTATTCTGGAGATAGTACATTGGGAGAATACAATCTATGATCTCTATAAGATGGAGAGTTTAATGGCAAAGCTTTAAAATTCTACCCCAACCCGCTTAAATATATGGACAATTTGGTTCCTGTATACCGGATCTCGCAGACCTGAGATGATTCCTTAAACCTTTTTGTGGGGAGCTGAGTGGAGCTTGGTTGGGGCTGCCTAGCCCGGCAGGTTTATTATATTTATTGAGTTCTCTTGAAATGTTTAATATAGCCCTGATATACCACCCTTAGGTTTGTGTGTGATCAGAACCTTGCCTGGGTATATGGAGGTCTAATGTATTTATTCCTTGCACAGTCTGTTTGATACTGTATATAGTTTATGTACTGTTTTACTGGACCCATGTACAGAAATGTTTCTTTTTTTGAGGTAATCAGATTATATATGTCTACTGTGTTTCTAAAATAATTGTCTGAGAAATTCAATACCTGGCTGCTAATCATGGTATGTATCTACTTGTGTGATTAAAAGAAAAAATTACTCACCTTAGTAATGTTGTTTCTTCTAATGGAGTCTTGCTATATTATGACTATTGCAGTTTGCCCCAGCCTTAGAACTGCTCCGGAGGTGAAAGAGTTAACTTCCATGTAGAGCATGGAGCTTAGAGCGCGAGCTTGGTTCAGAAGCTCTGTTTGGTTGGTTTCAAACCGAAACCGTCAGATCTTTACGAGCAAAAACTCACTAAGGTTCTGTGTGGAAGCTGTAACCTACACTAGCCAACTGGCTACTAATATATTAACACATTTTTGCTGGTCCCAACACAAAGACTCAAGTCAGTGGACCAGAAAATTAAGATAAAATAACTAAATAAACACAACACCCAAACATGAAAGAGGGCATCAATAAATGCCAACAGAGGAATACCCACCCCATACCCCAAAGTAGGAGTTCTGAGATGGGCAGGCTGGGGGGGAGGTCTTAATATAGCAAGACTCCATTAGAAGAAACAACATTACTAAGGTGAGTAATTTTTCTTCAAACAACATGAAGTCTTGCTATATACTACTATTGCAGACTACAGCAGTACCTCCATGGGAGAGTGGACAGAACCTACTTAGGAATATTAGCTCTGAAGCACGGTTGTGCTAAACCGAGCATCCCTCCTGGACTGAATATCCAGGGAGTAATGCTTGGTGAAAGTGTACTGTCTTCCAAGTAGCTGCCTGACATATCTCCAAGATAGGATGTCTCTAGCAGCAGCTAGAGATGCAGCTGTACCTCTGGTAGAGTGGAGCCCTCAGGCCTGAGGGGAACCTTACCCAGCTTTTGACAGCAAGATTGGATACAAGAAATGATCCACCTGGCAATGGATCTTTTAGTGGCAGGTCTCCTTTCCCAACCTCACCTAAGTGAGAAACAGTTGAGGAGTCAAACCCTGTGACCCTTGTAACGCTTCTATGTAGTAACTTAGGGCCCTCTTAACATCTGTTGTGCAGCCTCCTCTCACCAGAGGAGGAATGGTCAGTGAAGAACACTGGAAGTGAAATAGATTGGTTAAGGTGGAAATCTGAAACCACCTTAGGCAAAAACTTCCTGTTAGTCCTGAGGACCAGTTTATCCCTGTGAAAGGAAATAAAGTCAGTTTCTACTGATAAAGCCTGTTATAGCCACTTATACGCCTGGCAGAAGTGATGGCTACCAGAAATACAGTTTTCCAAGTCAAATACTTAAGCTCTGCCAAAGACAGAGGCTCAAAGGGGGGTTGCATTAGTTGAGCAATGCATACATTAAGATCCCAAGCTGGGCAGGGTCCCTGAATGAGGATTGGTGTGAAGCAACCTTTAAAAACTTGTAAAATAAAGGATGAGCAGAAAGAGAAGAGGGCTTCCTCGCTGAATGAAGGCAGAGACAGCAGCCAAGTGCACTTTCAGGGTGGCTGGTCTCAGTTCCAAAGAATTAAGATGGACCATGTAGTCCAATACAGTGGGTAGATCAGCAGATTCTGGGGAAACATGCTTCCCAGAACACCATATGGAAAACTTTTCCACTTGGAGTTATAGGTAGCTCTGGTGGAAGGCTTCCTAGCAGCCTTCAGGATTTCGAGAACACTTTGAGAAAGTTCAAATCAGCAAACTCTAACTGCTCAAGAGCCAAGCCTTGAGGTTGAGGGATTTGAGATTCGGATGCCAAACTCTCCCCTGAGCACAGGTTAACAGATTGTGGTTCCTGGGGAGACACAGGGGAAGATGGACTGCTAAGGACAGAAGGAGTGGGTACCAGGGCTGCCTGGCCCAGTCTGGAGCAATCAGGATCATTTTGCAGGGCTGAGACCTGATTTTGACTAGTACTTTGAACAGGAGAGGGAAGGGGGAAAGGCATAAAGAAACTTCCCTTCCCAATCGAGGAGAAAGGCATCCAGAGGAACTGAGCCCAACACTGGGGGCCTGCAACAAAACAGTGGAAGTTGATAATTGTCTGGGGCTGTGAAAAGATCTATCTGAGGAGTGCCCCATCTGGCAAACACTATCCCCAGTACTAGGGGATCCAGTGACCATTCGTGATGGCCCTGGGAAATCCTGCTGAGGGCATCTGCCAGGACATTGTCCTTGCCTGGGAGGTGAACTGCTATGAGGGAAGTGTTCAGGGAGTAAGCCAGAGACCACAACTTCATCGCCTCGGTGCACAAGGCCGAAGACCGAGTGCCCCCTTGTTTGTTGATGTACCACATTGTAGTGGTGTTGTCTGTTCTGACCTGTACCACCTTGTTCTGAACAGATGCAGAGAAAACCTGAAGTGCTAGAAAAACAGGTCTGAGTTCCAACAGATTGATGTGGAGCAGAGATTCCTAAGGGGACCATAATCCCTGGGTGGAGAGGTCACCCATGTGAGCTCCCCCTCCCAAGAGGGATGCATCTGTAGTAAGGGTCAAGGAATGGGACAGAGGGATGAAAGGCACCCCCTGTCTCAGATTGCTCTGATCCTGCCACCACTGAAGGGCCTGGATCAGGGTTCGAGTCACTGGGATTAACTTGGATAGAGGATCTCTTCTTTGAGACCAGAAAGCTCTCAAATGGAACCAATGTCCCTCATCTGAAATCTTGCTCCTTGCACCACAGCTGTGGAGGCAGCCATGTGCCCTAGGAGCTGCAGGAAATGCCTTGCTGGTCGAGAGACCTGTAGAGTGAAGGAGGCGGCCAGGGCCACTAAGGTCCTTACCCTTTCCAAGGGAAGGAAGGCTCTGGCCTGCTTTGTATCCAGTTCTGCACCTATAAAGGTGAGTACCTGGACAGGTTCCAAAACTGACTTTGGAAGATTGAGAAGAAATCCCAGAGAGGTAAGCAGCTGCTGGGTAACTAGCAGGTGTGATTTGACCTGGTCTGGAGACTGACCCACAATGAGCCAGTCATCCAGGTAGGGAAAAATGGCAATCTTTTGCCTTCTTAGGTGAGCGACCGCTACTGCCAGACACTTTGTGAACACCCTTGGGGCAGAAGTGAGGCCGAAGGGCATTGCTCTGAACTGATAATGGCCTGAGGGCAGTTCGAATCTGAGGTACTTTCGATGGGAGCTTCTGATAAGAACATGGAAGTAGGCATCTTTGAGGTCCAGGGAGGCTAGCCAGTCCCCTGGCCTTAGGGAGGGTAAAATCATTCCCAGTGTCACCATTTTGAACTTTGGCTTTAAAAGGTGCTTGTTTAGATATCTTAGATCCAGGATAGCCGCCACTTTCCTGTCTTTTGGGGTAAGGAAGTACCTGGAGTACAGACCCTTGCCCTGGTGAAGGGAGAAACCTTTTCACAGCTCTGAGAGCCAGGAGGGTGAGACTTTGTTTCCAAAGCAAGAGTCTCTAAAGGGTTTGTACGTGGAAAGATCTAGCTCTCATCTTCGGAAATTTCTTGAAGCTGAGAACCAGACCCTGGCTCACTACTTCCAGGACCCACCTGTCTGAAGTTAAAGACTGCCAGTCCTGGACGAAGTGAGCCAACCTGCCCCCTACAGGTAGTGGAGAGCCGACCCTGGGCATCCCATCAGGGTGCCTGTTTGGCAGGGGCTTTAGGCTGAGGGGTGGGAGCAGGCCTGCTCGAACCCCATCTGCCTCTCCCTCTGAAGAACCCCCTCTGTACATAGGCTGAAGAGGAGGGGCCTGAGTCTGGTAAAAGGCCTGTGAAAGGCCTACCCTACCCCTGGGGCTGCTCTGAGAGTGGCTTGCTGTTCCCTGGCTTGTGCACTCCTGTAAGTGGTTCTATATTCATCCATTTTCTTCATATAATTCTCTGTCTGCTCCCAAACAGAGAATTTCCCACCACAGGAAAATCTATAGCCTTAGACTGGGTATCCTGTGACAAGTAGTACACCTGAGCCAGGCCAATCCTGAAAAGCCACAGATGTAGCCATGACTCTAGAGGATACATCGCTAGAATCCACTGCAGCATGGAATTGCACCTTAGATGCCTCAATACCATCAAGAGCCACCTGCTCCAGCTCCTTTGCGAACTGGCCAGGGACCTGTTTGGCTAAGGCCATGACAGTATCCCATCTAGATTTCTGGTATCTTGCAACATAAGCCATATAGTTAGCTTGTCTGAGTCCCAAGGATGCTGCCATGTATTGTTTTGTGGTCATGGCATCAATCTTCCTGGAATCCTTGTCAGGAGGATGTGAAGCCAGGGGAATATTAGCTTTATCACAGGCTGCAGCCTGAACTACCCCAACATGACTGCATTGCTGTGAAAGAAAATCTGTATCAGGACCTGACAAAGTGTGCCTCCTGTCCATCTTTTTATCCACAGGAGGCACAGAATTAGGAGCTTTTAAAATTGTTATTGTTTGTTTTCTAAAAGATTTATGTAAAGGGATGGACAACCTCCTGGACTCTGGGATATCCATCATCTCCACATAGTCAGGCTCCTCTTGCTCATCCACAGCCTCCTCTAAGGGAAGCTGGAGGGTCTCAGCAACTTTTTTATAAAACAAAAAATGAGAAGGGGACTCAGAAAGCCTAGGGGGAGACTCACCTGAAGGTCTGTCTGGGGAGATGTCCGGTTCAATGGGCACATCCAGATTTTCAAAGTCACATTCACACTGATCATAATCCTCATCCCCCTCCTCTGGTTCATATAACTCTTCTATATCATAATCCTGAACCACTGGAACCGACCGAACCGACCTTTTGCCAGACAGTGGCAGTTCGGAGGGAACTGGGGACAGGGACTGGACAATTTGTATTGCCCTGGCTATCTCAGCAGCAGTTGGAGAAGGAATTTCGGACTCCAGACCTTCTGATTTTCTTGTTTTCTTTACTGGAATTGGTTCCTCAGAGCCAGCTTTTCTTTTGCCCGAGGAAGTCTCGCCCTGGTCAGAGGGCACTCCCTCTGGTTCGGTTGGCACCGAACCGGGCTGGCCATCTGGGTCAGCGGACTTTTTGGCCTCTCGTTCCCTGAGCCTGCCCAATCTTTTTTCCAGGGTGGCTGCAGGGAAATTCTTACATACCTGGCAGTCTGACTGGAGGTGGTCAAACCCCAGACAATAAACACATGTGGTGTGTGGGTCAGCCTTGGCAAAGGCTTCCCCACAAACATCACAGTGTTGAAACCCAGTGGGCCCGGTTTTTCTTTTGGGTTTCTCAGACATAATGCCAGCCTAACCAAAAACTTGCCCTTTTAATGGCAGTGCCAGGCAAGACACCCTTATCGGTTCCTAACCGTGTCACGGGTATTGGAAAAAACTGTAATGAAATCTGTTTTTTTTAGAACCGATAAGAACCGGGAACCGCACTCTAAAATAGTAACTTTTAGTTTTAAATGAGTTTTAGACCCACTGATCGGTTCAAAACCGAACCGATAACTTACAAGTTCCACACAGACAAAACCTTCATTTACTTATGGTTACCACAGATAGAGCTTGAACGAACGGTTTTAGGTTAAATAAAACTATTCTCGAGTTAAATCCAACCGAGAAAACACTTTTAAACCGAAATGAACCGAGCAGAAGGAGAAATCTCCGGAGCGACTGTTCACTGAGGTGGAGTAAAGAATCTGACAGTTCAAGTTTGAAATGACACAGATAGAGCTGCTCTCGTGCCAAAATTCTATTTTGGAATGGTTTTAACCATTTCACTCCGGGGCAGTTCTAGAGCTAGATCAAACTGCTAATGTCTATAATATAGCAAGACTTCATGTTGTTTGAATATGCCAGTGTCCAAATTCTCATGGCCTCTGTGCAAAGGGGCCCTGACCTGGTGCCTCCCGATTTGTTAATGTAGTACATTGTGGTGGTATTGTCTGTTCTGACCTGAACCACCTTTGACTGTACTAGTCCTAAAAAAGCTTTTAGAGCCAGAAAAACAGCCCTGAGTTCCAACAGGTTTATGTGCTGGAGGGACTCTGAAGCTGACCAGGTGCCCTGTACTGTATGATCTCCCAAGTGGGCACCCCAGCCCAAAAGGGATGCATCTGTTGTGAGAACAACTGAGGGGTTGTCTTTCTGAAAGGGAACACCTTCCCTTAGATTGGGAACTTCTTTCCACCACTGCAAAGCCTGCAGCAGGGTTCTTGTGACCAGAATGGGTTTTGACAGAGAATCTTTCCTTTGACTCCAGTAAGCCCTGAGGTGGAACTGGATGTCCCTCATTTGAAACCTTGCACCCAGCACTGTGACTGTGGATACAGCCATATGACCCAGAAGTTGCAATAATTGTCTTGCAGGCTTGCTCCTGTTCAAGATGAAGGAATTTGCCGCTAGCTAAAGATTTCTGATCATGTCCAGAGAAAGGTAGGCCCTGCCCTGCAGGGTGTCTATCTCTGCCCCTATGAACTGCTACCTTTGTGCAGGAGTAAGGACTGACTTTTCGAGATTGATAATGGATCCTAAGGATTCCAAGAGGCCTTGAGTAAGGTTTAAGTACTGAATGACCTGTTGAGGTGATTTGACCACCAACAGCCAGTCGTCCAAATATGGAAAACCTGTCACACCTTGCCTTCGAAGGTGTGCTATCATTGGTGCTAGGCACTTTGTAAACACCCTTGGGGCAGAAAAAAGGCCAAAAGGCAGGGTTGAAAATTGGTAATGACCTGAAGGGAGTTTGAATCTGAGGAATTTCCTGTGATACTCCTTTATGGGAATGTGGAAATAGGCGTCTTTCAAGTCCAGTGATGCCAACCAGTCCCCCCTTTGGATTGTTGTCAGAATCAATGCTAAAGTTAACATTTTGAACTTTGGCTTTCATAGATGCCTATTTAAGGCTCTGAGATCCAATATAGTCTGCCACTTCCCACTTTTCTTTGTGATGAGGAAGTATTTGGAGTAAAAGCCCCTTCCTCTTAATGGGCTTGGGACAGGTTTCACTGCTTTTAAAAGTAGAAGTTTCTGGACCTCTGCCTCCAGCATAATCTTTTCTGCCAGGGAAGGTGCACTGAATTCCTTGGCTATTAAAGGAGAAAGGGATTTGAAACCCAGAGACAGACTCTGACCAACTACCTCTAGGACCCATTTGTCTGTGGTGATGGTCAACCAAGTCTGGAGAAAGTGGGAAAGTCTGCCTCCAACAGGGAGTGAGGAGGCAGCCTGTACTTCAGGGAGTATGCTTAGTTTGGGGTGGAGGTTGTGCTTGAGCTCCACGCCTAGACCCCCTTCAACCCCTGCCCATAAAGTACCCCTGCTGTGGGTACTGTTGGTACTGGAGTAAGGCTACTGGCTGGAAAAAGGGCCTGGTGTGGAAGGACCTGCCCTGGCCTCCCCTTCTATATGGTCTGGAGGATGGAGAAGCTCTCTCTTTACTAGAGTTACTCCTATAGGTGGCCTTGTACTGATCCACGTCCTTCATGTACATCTTTCTTAAAAAATGTATTGACTGGAAGGAGGAGGACTTTGGTGGGAGTTAAACCCATCATCTCCAGATATTCTATTTCCTCCTCATCCTCCACTTCTTCCCTTGTGGAGATATCAAGGGCATCTGCCATCTTTCTCACAAAGGTAAAGTGAGAAGAAAAATCTTCAGATGTCCTGGGGGGATCCAAAGTCCTGCTCAGGGGAGACCTTGGGCAAGATGGATTCCCCTTCATCCTCCTCATAATCACTGCATTCCTCCTCTTCAATAGGAGGAATAATGCCAGGCTGACCTGCCGTGACAGGTGGCTACTGTGCAGGGGGCACCAAACCCTGCAAAGTCTGAATAACTTTAAAAGCCTGTACAATTTCCACAGGAGTTGGCATTACACTAGCAGATACAGGAGTCCCCTGGTTAACATTTGGGGTTCAGTATGCTTAAGCTTGTGTGCTTTCTTACAGGGAACTGGGGAGCTAGCTGGTTCAGAAGACCTCTTAGTAATTTTATCACCCGTATCATAGAAACATAGAAACATAGAATTTGATGGCAGATAAGGACCGCTTGGCCCACCTAGTCTGCCCATTTTCCTACCTAACAGGTAAGCTGCAGATCCTAGTTAACCAACAGCTTACTTCCTCTTACCCCCCACTAGGACTGCCTTATGCATGTCCCATGCATTCTTGAAGTATCCCACTGTTCTTGACTCAATGACCTCCTCAGGGAGGCTGTTCCATGCATCCACAACCCTCTCAGTGAAAAAATACTTCCTCATATTACCTCTGAGCCGTCCCCCCTCTACCTTCAAATTGTGCCCCCTTGTTCTTGCACATCTATTTTTCTGGAAGATGCTACCCTCTTGGACTTTGTTAATTCCCTTGAGGTACTTGAAAGTTTCTATCATGTCCCCTCTCTCCCTTCTTTCCTCAAGGGTATACATATTAAGCTCCTTTAGTCTTCTTCATGATGTCTTCTGGTGCAGACCCTGCACCATTTGTTGCCCTCCTCTGGACAGCCTCCACTCTGTCTATGTCTTTGGAGATGGGGTCTCCAGAACTGCACACAGTACTCAGATGGGGTCTCACCAACTGTCTGTACAGAGGGATAACAACTTCTTGTTTTCTACTATTGATGCCTCTTCCTATGCATCCCAGTATCCCCCCAGCCTTCCTTACTGCCTTCTCACATTGCTTGCCCACCTTTAGGTCATCTGATATAATAATCCCCAGGTCCCTTTCTATTTTTACTGTTGTCAGCATCTCACCCCCACTGTGTACGCTTCCCCTGGGTTTTTTGTTTCCCATGTGCATTACCTTGCACTTCTTTGCATTGAATCTGAGCTGCCATACATTTGACCATTCCTCCAACCTTGCCAAGTCCCTTCTCATACTTTTCACTCCATCTTGTGTATCAACCCTGTTGCAGATCTTTGTGTCATCTGCAAAGAGACATACTTTTCTTTCCAGTTCCTCTGCAATGTCACTTATAAAGACATTAAAAAGGACCGGTCCCAGTACTGAACCCTGCGGGTACCCCGCTAGTAACCCTCCTTTCTTCATTGTGTACTCCATTTACTACTACCCTTTGCGTCCTGTTGTCTAGCCAATTTTTTATCCAGGCTACCACCTTGGGACCCACTCCAAGGCTGGCTATCTTGTGAATTAATCTTTTGTGTGGGACTGTATCAAATGCCTTGCTAAAATCTAGGTAGGCCATGTCCACAGCCCCTCCCTGGTCTACTACTTTGGTCACCCAGTCAAAGAAATCTATTAGATTCGTCTGACATGACCTTCCCATCGTGAATCCATGCTGCCTTGGGTCCTGTGCCCCACTGGCCTCTAGGTACTCAACAATTCTTTCCTTCAGAAGTGATTCCATCATTTTCCCTACCACTGAGGTCAAACTAACTGGTCTGTAGTTTTCTGCCTCTGTCCTGCTCCCACTTTTGTGAAGAGGAATCACATCTGCCCTCCTCCAGTCCTCAGGTACCACCCCATCCTCCCATGATTTGTTAAAGAGAGTAGTCAGCAGTGTTACTAGTTCTACCCTTTGTTCTTTTAGAATTCTTGGGTGAATCCCATCAGGCCCCATTGCTTTGTCCACCTTCAATTTTATTAGTTCTTTCAGAACCCTTTCTTCTGTAAATGGACTGGTATCGACCCCCGTCTTCAGAGTGTTTCTCTTGTTTGGTTTAGGTAACTCCCCCTCCTCTTCCTTAGTGAATACTGAGCAGAAATATTCATTCAGTAACCCTGCTTTTTCACTGTCACCCTCTACCCACATTCCCTCCCCTTTATTAAGCTTCAGTAGCCCTCCTTTGGTCTTTCTTCACTCCCTAATGTACCTATAAAAGGTCTTATCCCCCTTTTTAACAGAATTGGCTATCCTTTCCTTGGTTTGGGCCTTTGCTATTCTGACTGCCTTCCCAGCCTCTTTCTGCTTTAACTGATAAAGTTCTCTGTCCTGCTCCTTCTGTGTTTCCTTATATTTTCTGAATGCTGTCCTTTTCTCCTTAACCTTCCCTGCCACCTCTTTTGAGAACCATAGCGTTTTTTTTCCTTCATTGTGTTTTATTGATTTGCTTTACACAAAGGCTTGTTGCCTCTGTGATGTCTGTTTTGATCACTCCCCATTGTTCCTCCACCCCTCCTTCTTGCCTGTTTGCTAGTGCTTTTCTGAGGCACTCTCTCATTTTCCCAAAGTCAGCCCTCCTAAAGTCCAGTACTCTTGCTTTTGTATGGCTTGATTGTATGGCTGTGTTTATCGTGAACCACACTGTTTGGTGGTCGCTTGTTCCCAGATGGCTACCCACTTCTAAATCTGAGATTCTTTCTCCATCCTCATTTGAGAGTACCAGATCTAAGATTGCTCCCTCCTGAGTGGGTTCCAATACTAGCTGTCTGAGGCATGCCCCCTGTAGGGCATCAAGAATGACCCTGCTCTTGGATGTGCCTGCAGCAAAGGTGCTCCAGTTAACATCTGGCATATTCAGGTCCCCCATCGACAATATCTCCCCTTTTTCTGCCATTTCTAAGAAAGCCTTCTATCATTTCCCTTGTCCATTCCTCCCTGAGATGGGGGTCTGTACAACCCCATGCAGATTGTGGTGCCATTTCCTGTCTCCAGGGTGACCCAAAGTGCCTCATCTGCTCCCTGTTTACTCTTTAGTTCTGTTGCTTTGATCCCTTCCTTTACATAGAGAGCTGCTACTCCTCCTCTTTTACCCTCCCTGTCCCTCCTATAGATTGTGTATCCTGGTATGTTGACATCCCAGACATGGTTCTCTGCGTACCATGTTTCTGTGACTGCCACAATATCCAGGCAACCCTCTTCCATCAAGGCCACTAGTTCAGGAAGCTTGTTACACAGACTACAGGCATTGGTACTCATCACCCTCCACTTTTTGATAGCCTTACCCTTTTAGCCCCATTTCTGTCCTTACTGCCTTTGCCTTTTTTAACATTTAAATCTGTTCTGCTCCCTAATAACTTCTGTACCTTGGTGTTTACCTCACTAATCACCATGTTTTGTGGGGGGAGGCTCGGATTTCTCTGCTCCTTTTCAGTGCCCCCCCCTTGGCTAGTTTAAATGCTTGCCAATGAAGCATTTAAACCTCTCACCTAGGATCCTGGTTCCCCCCCTGGACAGATGCAAACCATCGCACCAGTATAGGTCTGCATCCCTCCAGGTGGCTCCCCAGTCCCCAATGAAGCCAAAACCCTGAGCTCCACACCAGTTTGTCAACCACTCATTGAATGACACAACTCATTCAGCGGTGGAAGTAACAACAGGTGTGGGTTCAGCCACAGTAATAGAGGGTATCAGCTGGTCAGAGCCAGAGGAACCCTTGGGGAGCTTTTTCTTTAGCCATTCCAGTTGTTTTTCAATTGTTTTTTCAGGGAAAGTCAGGCAGATTTGACAATCCTCTTAAAGATGCTCATAACCCAGACAAGCGTCACACATAGTGAGCTTATCTGCCTTTGCAAAAACGTCCCCACATTGTGTACAATTCTTAAAACTGGGCTCACCGGTCTTTTTCTTCAGTTTTTCTGCCATTTAAACTGACAAAAAAGAGAACCGCAAAAGGCAAAAAAATTTAAACAACAATAATGTGGTCATGTTCAGTTCCGGAACCAAAAGGGAACTGGAGGAACCGAACCGATAAAAATTCTGGAACCGGTACTAGCGGTTCAGTAACCGATAAGAAAAAATTACTCACCTTAGTAATGTTCTTTCTTCTAATGGAGTCTTGCTATATTATACACCTTAGCAGTTTGATCCAGGTCTAGAACTGCCCCAGAGTGAAATGGTTAAAACCATTCCAAAATAGAATTTTGGCATGAGAGCAGCTCTATCTGTGTCATTTCAAACTTGAACTGTCAGATCTTTATGAGCCAAACTCACTAAGGTCTGTGTGGAAGCTGTAACCTACACTAGCCAAATGGCTACCTAAATAATAACAACCATTGATGGTCCCAACACCCAAGACTCAAGTCAGGGGACCAGAAATACTAACACCATTCTAATAATATGAAAATGGAACATAAGTATAATAAAACACACACACGCATTACGCACACACCCCAAAGACCCAAAGGGACAAAATGCTAAAGAACATAAGTAGTGCCCACACTAAGTTGCCCGCACCCACCAAGTAGAGATTCTGAGAGGGCAGGTTGGGAGGTCTATAATATAGCAAGACTCCATTAGAAGAAACAACATTACTAAGGTGAGTAATTTTTCTTCAAACAACATGAAGTCTTGCTATATTATAGACATTAGCAGAATACACAGCAGTACCTCCATGGAGGAGGGCAGAACCTACTTAGGAATAGGCTCTGAAGAACAGCTGTGCCAAACTGAGCATCTCTCTGGCCTGGACATCCAGGGAGTAATGCTTGGTAAAAGTGTGTACCGTTTTCCAAGTAGCAGCCTGGCAAATCTCTAATAAAGGGATATCTCTGGCAGCAGCTAGAGACGCAGCTGTACCCCTGGTAGAATGAGCCCTCAAACCGGGGGCACTGCCCACTTTCTGATAACAAAATTGGATACAAGAGACAATCCACCTGGCTATTGATCTCTTAGTGGCAGGTTTGCCTTTCCCAACTTCACCATAGGTAAGGAAAAGTTGGAGGGATTCGAACCTGTGACCTTTGGTAAGCTCTATATAATAACTAAGAGCTCTCTTGACATCCAGGCTGTGCAACCTCCTCTCACCCGAAGAGGAGTGATCAGTGAAAAATACTGGAAGGGAGATAGATTGATTAAGATGGAAATCTGAAACCACCTTAGGCAAAAACTTCCTATTAGTCCTAAGGACTACCTTATCCCTGTGGAAAGAAATAAAGTCAGTCTCCACTGACAAGGCTTGCAATTCACTTATGCGTCTGGCAGAAGTGATAGCCACTAGGAAAAACAGTTTTCCAAGATAGGTACTTAAGCTCTGCAGAAGACAGAGGTTCAAAAGGGGGTTGCATTAACTGGGCAATGCAAACATTAAGGTCCCAAGCAGGGCCGGTTCCGAAAGGGAGGATTAGTATGGAGTAATCCCTTAAAAACTTGGAAAACACAGGATGAGAGGAAAGAGGGATGACTTTCCTACTGACACAAAAAGCAGACACAGCTGCCAAATGAACTCTCAGGGTAGCTGGTCTGAGACCCAAGGAATTAAGATGTACCATGTAATCTAACAAAATGGGCAATTCAAGATTCTGGGAAATATTTTTCCCAGCACACCAGATGGAAAACCTTTTCCATTTAGAACTATAAGTAGCCCTAGTGGAAGGCTTTCTGGAAGCCTTTAGGATCTCAAGAACACCCTGAGAGAGGTGTAAATCAGCAAACTCTAACTCCCTCAAGAGCCAGGCCTTGAGGTTGAGGGATTTGAGGTCCGGATACCAAACCCTTCCCTGGGCACAAGTCAACAGATTGTGATTCCTGGGGAGGCACAGGGGAAGATGGACTGTCAGAGACAGAAGGAGTGGGTACCTGGGCTGTCTGGCTCATCTGTGGCAATCAGAATCACCTGCAAGGCTGAAATCTGATTTTGACTAGTACTTTGAATAGGAGAGGAAAGGGGAAGCAAGAGAACTTCCTCCCAATCCAGAAGAAGGGCATCCATGGGAACTGAGCCCAGCACTGGAGGCCTGCAACAGAACAGAGGAAGTTTGTGATTGTCTGGGGCTGCAAAAGATCTATCTGAGGATGCCCCACCTGGCAAAAAACTATCCCCAGCACTTGAGGATCCAGGGACCATTCGTGATGGCCCTGGGAAATCCTGCTGAGGGCATCCACTAGGACATTGTCCTTCCCTGGAAGATGAACTGTTATGAGGGAAGTGTTCAGGGAATAGGCCAGAGACCACAACTTCATTGCCTCGGTGCACAAGGCCGAAGACCGAGTGCCCCCCTGTTTGTTGATGTACCACAATGTTGTGGTGTTGTTTGTTCTGACTTGTATCACCTTTTCGTGGACAGATGCAGAAAAAGCTTGAAGAGCTAAAAAGACAGCTCTGAGTTCCAGAAAATTGATGTGGAGCAGAGATTCCTGGGGGGACCAAACTCCCTGAGTGGAAAGGTCACCCATGTGGGCTCCCCAACCCAGAAGGGAAGCATCTGTAGTGAGAGTCAAGTCGTGAGAAGGTGAAATGAAGGGGACCCCCGCTCTTAAATTGCTCTGATTCTGCCACCACTGGAGAGCTAGGATCAAGGTTCGAGTCACTGGGACCAACTTGGAAAGAGGGTCTCTTCTCTGAGACCAAAAGGTTCTCAAGTGAAACTGAATGTCTCTCATCTGAAATCTGGCTCCCTGCACAACAGCTGTGGATGCAGCCATGTGCCCCAGAAGCTGCAGAAAGTGTCTTGCTGGTCGAGAGACCTGCAGAGTGAAGGAAGAGGCCAGAGCCACTAAATTCCTTACCCTTTCTGGGGGAAGAAAGGCTCTGGCTAGCTTTGTGTCCAATTCTGCCCCTATAAAGGTGAGTACCTGGACTGGTTCCAGAACTGACTTTGGTAGGTTTAGCAGAAAACCAGGGAGGTGAGAAGCTGCTGGGTGACCTGCAGGTGAGATTTTACCTGTTCTGGGGACTGGCCTACAATGAGCCAGTCATCTAGATAGGAAAAACAGCAATCCTCTGCCTCCTTAAGTGGGCCACTGCCACTGCTAGACACTTTGTGAATACCCTTGGAGCAGAGGTAAGGCGAAGGGCATTGCTCTCAACTGGTAATGACCTGAGGGCAGTTTGAATCTGAGGTACTTCGATGGGATCTTCTGATTAGGACATGGAAATAGGCATCCTTGAGGTCCAGGAGGCTAGCCAGTCCCCTGGCCTTAGGGAAGGTAAAATCATTGCCAGAGTTACCATTTTGAACTTTGGTTTCAGAAGATGCTTGTTCAGATATCTGAGATCTAAAATGGGCCGCCATTCTCCTGTCTTTTTTGGGGTAAGGAAGTATCTGGAATACAGACCCCTGCCCTGATGCAGGGGAGGAACCCTTTCTACTGCTCTGAGAGCTAACAGGGATGAGACCTCTGTTTCCAGAGCAAGGGTCTCTGAAGCACTTGCAGGTAGAAAAGTCTGCTTCTCAACTTGGGAAACTTTTTGAAGCTGAGAACCAGACCCTGGCTTACTACTTCCAGAACCCACTTGTCTGAGGTTAAAGAAGCCAATTCTGACTGAAGTAAGCCAGCCTGCCCCCCACTGGTACAGGAGAATCGGCCCTGGGCACCCCATCAGGGTGCCTGTTTCGCAGGATCTTTAGGCTGGGGGTTGGGAGCAGATCTACCCACCCCTCGTCTGCCCCTGCCTCTGAAGAAGCCCCTCTGAGCATAGGCAGAGGGGTCCTGAGTCTGGTAGAAAGGCCTGTGAAAAGGCCTACCCCTACCCCTGGGGGCATGCCTTTGAGGAGTGGCTTGCTGCTCCTTAGCCTGGGCACTCTTGTAAGTAGTCCTATATTCATCTATCTTCTTCATGTAATTCTCTGTCTGCTCTCCAAACAGAGAATTTCCCACCACAGGAAAATCCATTGCCTTAGACTGGGTATCCTGTGACAAACTAGTACACCTGAGCCAGGCCAACCTACGAAAAGCTACAGATGTGGCCATGACCCTAGAGGAAACATCATTAACATCCACAGCAGCATGAAACTGAACCTTAGAGGCTTCAATGCCATCAGCAGCCACCTGTTCTAGTTCACTAGCCAGCTGGCCATGGGCCTGCTTGGCCAATTGCATAACAGTATCCCATCTAGATTTCTGATACCTAGCTACATAAGCCACATAATTTGCTTGCCTGAGTCCCAGAGAGGCTGCCATATACTGTTTTTGCCATGGCATCAATCTTCCTGGAATCCTTTTCAGAGGATGTGAAGCCAAGGAATATTAGCTTTATCACAGGCAGCAGCCTGAACTACCCTAACATGACTGCATTGCTGAGAAAGATTCTGTATCAGGGCCTGACAATGTATACCTTCTGTCCATCTTTTTATCTACAGGAGGCACAGAATTAAGAGCTTTTAAAATTTTAATTGTTTGTTTCCTAAAAGACTTATGTAAAGGAATAGACAATCTCCTAGACTCTGGAATATCCATCATTTCTACAAAATCAGGCTCCTCTTGCTCATCCACAGCCTCTTCTAAAGGAAGCTGGAGGGTTTCAGCAACTTTTTTATAAAACATAAAATGAGATGGGGACTCAGACAGCTTAGGGGGAGATTCTAAAGGTCTGTCTGGGGAGATGTCCGGTTCAGTGGGCACACCCAGACCTTCCCAGCCACATTCATACTGTTCATAATCCTCCTCCCCCTCCTCTGGTTCATAAAATTCCTCAATATCATAATCCTGAACCACTGGGACCGGACGAACTGACCTTTTACCAGATAGTGGTGGTTCGGACGGACCCTGAGACAGTGACTGGACAATTTGTATGGCTTTTGCTATCTCTGCAGCAGTTGGAGAAGGAATTTTGGACTCCAGACCTGCTGATTTTCTTGTTTTCTTTACTGGAATTGGTTCCTCAGAACCAGCTTTTCTTTGCCTGAGGAAGTCTGGCCCTGGTCAGAGGCACTCCCTCTGGTTGGTTGGCACCGAACGGGCTGTCCATCCGGGTCAGCGGACTTTTTGGCCTCTCGTTCCCTGAGCCTGCCCAATCTTTTTTCCAGGGTGGCTGCAGGGAAATTCTTACATACCTGGCAGTCTGACTGGAGGTGGTCAAACCCCAGACAATAAACACATGTGGTGTGTGGGTTAGTCTTGGCAAAGACTTCCCCACAAACATCACAGTGTTGAAACCCAGTGGGCCTGGTTTTTCTTTTGGGTTTTTCAGACATAATGCCAGCCTAACCAAAAACTTGCCCTTTTAACGGCAGTGCCAGGCAAGACACCCTTATCAGTTCCTAACCGTGTCATGGGTATTGGAAGAAACCGTAATAAATCCGTTTTTTTTAGAACCGATAAGAACCAGGAACCGCACTCTAAAATAGTAACTTTTAGTTTTAAATGAGTTTTAAACCCACTGATCGGTTCAAAACCGAACCGATAACTTACAAGTTCCACACAGACAAAACCTTCATTTACTTACGGTTACCACAGATAGAGCTTGAACTGAACGGTTTTGCGGTTAAAATAAAACTATTCTCGGTTAAATCCAACCGAGAAAACACTTTTTAAACTGAGAAATGAACCGAGCAGAAGGAGAAATCTCCGGAGCGACTGTTCACTGAGGCGGAGTAAAGAATCTGACAGTTCAAGTTTGAAATGACACAAATAGAGCTGCTCTTGTGCCAAAATTCTATTTTGGAATGGTTTTAACCATTTCACTCCAGGGCAGTTCTAGAGCTGGATCAAACTGCTAATGTCTATAATATAGCAAGACTTCATGTTGTTTGAACTTCGGTTACAAAAAAAACACTTTTAAACAATATCTTAAAACAAAAAGAAAGTGGGTTTTGTGCAAGAAAACCCATAGGCTACAAAAACTAGCCCGGTTCCCTCCTGGTTATCCCAAACCGAGAGGAACCTGCAAAAATAACTAAATTACTACAACAACAAGTTTATCTAAATAAAACGATCAATATAAGGCAATAATTGAATAAATAAAGGAATACTTATATGTTTTTTATAAGTTTCTTCACTTCTGACAGATGATGAAGAGCGACACTTTGAGCGACCAGACTGTTCAGGTGGAGAGTAAAATCTGAGAAGGTTTAGAACATTGGAAGTTAGTATACGGCAGCATTTGAAAAGTTATCATGTGCTGATGATTCCATCATTTGCGTACATTCCATTCTCTCCAGGCAGTCAAACCCTTTAGGCTTACTGCAGAAAGTTATGAATACCTGAGTATTACTGGGGTTAGAAGACAGCACTTACCAAGCTACTCTTTTGCTGCAGATCCATGACATACAGCAGATGACCTGAAAAATGCTGGCATATTCCTGAAGTTCTCGGTGACTAAACCGGGGAAACTGCACCCGTTCCAGTGAAGAAAATCGGAAAAAAGCAGATATGCAAAATAAAATTGTTGCATTAAGCACTACACATCCTGAGACCCTAATGAAAGAAAAAATAAAAAGAGCCACAGGAAAAAATAAAAAGAGAACGAAATCCCTTATGATCCGTCAACCAAACCCTCCCCTCCACACAGCCCTCAACACTCCTGGCATGACATAGTCCTGCCCATACACCACAACCAGCCAACCAGAAATCATGCAAAAGAACACTAACCAATCAGACACTGCTATGGCTTGCAATTCACAACCTGCACATTAACCAGTTGGACAGTGAAAACTGGTGTCATTCATGACAATAACAGCCATCTCATTCACCACATCTATCAATAAAACACACACACTAGGAAACCATTCAGAAAACCACAACTCATGTCAATCAGACAGTCGAATTACAGATGTGGAAACAAACAGAAGTATGAAATAAAGCCACAAATCACACAAAGAAAATGAAATAACAAAAGTTAACCCTAAAAATACATGAACCCCTATTGTGTAAATCGCACACATGATGTGCGACTGTGGATTACAGAAAATATTTGAATTCGAGCAGAGTGACTTAGAGTAGTACCACTTGTGGCAATTCTATGCTCCACCACTCGTGATATTACTTGAGATCACTCTGCACTCTTGCAAATATTTCCTGTATTCCACAGTCACCCATCATGTATCCCCATCTCTCTCTTTCTCTCTCTCTCGCTCTCTGTCTTTCTACTCTCACAATTTCTCTCTCTCTCTCTCTCTCTATATATATATATGGATATACATTTATACACCTCTATGGATATCTCTCTCTCTCTCTCTCTCTCTCTCTATATATATATATATATATATATATATGGATATACATATATACACATCTATGGATATATCTCTCTCTATATATATCTATATCTATATATCCGTATTTATACAACAGGTGTGGGTCTGTAGCAATGAAGATATCATTGATATATTTAGTAAGATATCAAAGATATCTTCATGCTGGTATGTCACAAAGGTTCAGAACTCATTTAGAATATTCGGCCTCAGTAGCAGCACCAACATTATTAAAAGGAAAATAAATTTAAAACAAAAAATGACAGCGTGGTACTGTGAGCATGAAAGTTGTTCAGCACAAAAATACCTACAAAATGAGTGATGTTTCATTTATAGCTACCTTTGTTTCATAATTAGCAAAAGAAAGGCAGAAAATAAATTTTCTTTTTCACTCTTTTGACAAACAAATGTGAATAACTTTAAAATGAAAAATAATAGAATGGTACTCTGAGCATGAAATTTGTTCTAATAGCATGGTACTGTGAGCATGACATTTGTTCAGCACAAAAATATCTATAAAATAAGTGGTGTTTCATTTACAGGTACCTTTTTTTTATAATTGGCAAAAACCAGCAGAAAATTCAATTTGTTTTCACTTTTTTGACAAACAAATGTGAATAACTTTAAAACGGAAAATTATAGCATAGTATTGTAAGCACACAATTTGTTCAGCACAAAAAGATCTACAAAATGAGTGGTGTTTCATTTACAGACACCTTTTAGTTTTTTTTTATAATTAGCACAAAACAGCAGAATATTCTTTTTTTTCACTTTTTGCAACAAACAAATGCATATATCTTTAAAATGGAAACAAGAGAGACCCACATTTGTTGTACGAATCAAATATGACATGGGTGGGAGTTAGGTAGCACAAATATCTTCACTCGCTGTCACTGAACTCTTGTATCCTACTCATGTCTTCGCCACTTGTGGGATATCACGAGTTCAGTGGCAGCTCATGAAGACAGTTGTGCTATCTCACTCCCACTTATCATATCCCATATATCTATGCAGCTACATACATACACACACATATATATATATATATATATATATATATTCATTGCAAAAAAAATCCATTTAATGCATCAGTTAGGGTTGTTCTGCAGTGACAAAAGCAAAGAAATTCAGTGTTAGGGTTACCACCCTTGCACCCCATGCCCAGCCCGCCCCACGACCAACGCCCCCCCACCAACAAGCATCGGGGTGTGCATTGGGGTCATTGGTCACTGTGGAACAACCCTAACTGATACATTAAATGGATTTTTTTTGCCATGAATTTCCCTTCTTTTTGAGAATGTGCACTATAAATAATGAATGGAATGTGTGTCCAGAATTGTGTGTACATCCATTCATCAGTCACACAACACCACGAGCAAACAATGTAACATGTACAATTCAGCAACCGTATGTCCCAGTGACCTAAAAATTGTCATGTTCAAAGATGTATTATTAATCTTTGCACATTCCAAATGCCAGGCAAATCGGACACATGGTTCAGAAGTTATTGAAGCATAACGAACCAAATTTTCATTTGTCAGAGTGGCATAATTCCAAACCTGTTAAGGTTTTATACACCAAACCATTGCAAGGTACCTCTGTACCACTAGAGCTACCTATGCTATAAATTTCAAGCCAGTAGCACCATGCAGAATGCTATGTCCAAAATGTTAACTGTGTCACACAGTAGCTCCACAGCAAATTATTTCTCAAACATGAAAACAACATAATTCACATCTATAGGACATCCACTCAACACTCACCAAATTTCATGTAAAAAGAACAAACCATTCCAGAGATATTCAATTTTTACATTTCTGCACCTTTAAGAAGTCTTCCACCACAAAATGTCAGAAATCATAGCTGAAAATGCACTAAAATGGCAGACCTGGTGGCCAAACTGTCAGTAACTGCAAAACGGGCCAACTTCAAATGGCAATAACTCTGCAACAGAACAATGTATTTTCACCAAACAAAAACTGGCATGTTCCTTGTTTCTATGTGCCAAGGTTCAGACCAATCAACCACACACTGGCTGCGCATCACAGAAGAAAATGCAGAAAAATAGCAAAAACATAATGTTTTGCAATGCACTATACAAATACAAAAACACAAACGGTAATGTTAACGCAAATGGTGATGGAAACAGTGAGGTAAAAGAAAACAGTAACACTAACGGTAACACAAGCGCAAATAGTAACACACATGGTGATGCAAATGGAAATGATAATGCAAACAGTAAGAGAAACGCAAGCACAAACATAAATGAAAACAGAAATTGTAATGCAAATGCTAACAGCAACGGAAATGCAAACGGTAATGAAAACAGTAACAAAAATGCAAATGGTAACACAAACGCAAACAGAAATGCAAATGGCAACAGCAACGGCAATGCAGAAGGAAACAGTAACTCACTCGACAACGGAAACACTACCGAAAACGCAAACGCTAAGGCCAATGGAAATGCAAATGCAAATGGTAATGAACATGCAAATGGCAATGGTAATGCAATTGGAAATGCAAACGGTTATGGTAACACCAACGATGACACCAAAGGAAACACTAATGCAAATGTAAATGCAAATGCTTGTGTGTACGCAAATGGTAACGCACACAGTCACAGTAACACAATTGGAAATGCAAATGCTTATGGTAACAACAACGATGATGCCAAAGGAAACACAAATGCAAATGTAAAGACAAATGCAAGCGTGTATGCAGACACACATGGTAATGCACACGGAGAAGCAAAAGTAAATGCAAACAAAAACACTAATGGAAACGCAAATGGTAACAGTAATGCAAACGCAAGTGCAAACACAAATGCAAAGGGTAACGCACATGGTGATGTAAATACAAATGCTAACGTAAATGGTTACGTAAATGCAAATAGTAACAGTAACGCACACCCTTTTTTTCCCTAAAAGGTGCATTCAAAACACAGTGACTACAAAGAATGCATGCATAATAATGGCCCTCAGAGCAGAAAATCAGCACTTGGAATACTAAATTCCTTGTATCTCAGAAACCGTACGACGTAGAAAAAAATTTAAAATCTCATATTATTTATGATTTTCCAGGCTAGTTTTGCACTTAGACCCCTAGTGAGGGACTAAGCATTCTTCCAACAAAAAGTCTGTATCTCGAACTGTTTTCGAGGTACAGGCCCCGAAAGGTGCGGCGGATGCCGTAATTCATTTATTTATTTATTACAGGTTTTGGAAAGATACCTTTGGGTCTAAGACTCCTTTACAAAGGTTCCACGTCACATAGATTAGGTACAGACAAGCATTACAATGATTGTTACAGAGTATAAAGATCAGATTGTTACAAGGAACAGTCAGGCTAACATTCAAGTGCTAGAGTTTAAGACAGTTAATTACAGAATGCATAACCCCAGGGAGACTAAGTTTGAGAACTAAAGAGGAGGAGGCGGGCCAGAGGCCATTGGCAGTGGGTAAGGAGAAGGGAGAAGGCCAGGTTCAGTTACAATCACAAGCTGTTGTGGACAGGAGGTGGGCCCTAAGGTGGGTTTTAAATTGTCCAATTCTTTGTTCATAAACCAAGGAGGAGGGTAGGCTGTTCATCCACAAGCCTATGGGAAAAATTGTCAACTTCGGAGTGCTGTAACTTTGCAGCCCTCTATTATTTTGTCACCAAACCCCCAAAAGGCACATCTGTAGGATCTTGACTTTCTTCCCTCCAAATTTCAGCCCAAAAGACCAAACTGTTCTTTTGCAGCAGGGTGGCAAAGATTCCCTATTGTATTGGCCATTGAGTCACTAATCACGACACCTTCACAAATGAAATTGCGAAAGTGTCGCATATGCGACACTACTTTGTGAAACTACTTTTTACAAAAATTAAAAAAATATATTTCTGGGGTGTTTTACCCCCCAAAAAAGACATGGTTAGCATCCTCAGGGCTTGACTAAGTGAACACAACAAGAATTGTGTCCTTAGAGGGTCCCAATTCTAAATGCCAACCATTTCTGTGACCACCAGCTGAAAACCAGATGGCTCATTTGCAACACTACAAGGGTCATTTGCGACACTAAAAACTGCATTTGTGACACTTTCGCATATGTTAACTTTTCCCATTGACTATAATGGGAAACTTGTTTTTTAAATAACTTCTGAGCTGTTTAATATTTTTTCACGAAATCTTGAAAAGCACATTGGGAAACAAGGCTGCATGTTCCCTGAAGGTTTTGGACTGGTCGCACAAACCGTGCAACCTGGAGGAGCGAGTACAGAATGTGCAAAACTGTGTAATTTGTGTGTTTTTTGGTGTTCTGTAGCTCCACAACCGTACATCCAACCCACGAACCTTGCGTTCCAAAGATTTATGGTACCAGACTGCGCATGCCAAATTACAGGCAAATCCGTCATACAGTGGCAAAGTTATTAAGCTGCAAAATTTCAGATTTAACCTTAAATGGGTACTCAACCCTAACTACAGTGGCACTACCGTGCCACTATAATATATATATATATATATATATATATATACACACACACACATACACAATAATGCATGGAGTGGTGTACATAATGAGAAATTATGTGCACCTGAGGTGTGGGATTTGCGATCGGGGTTTATATGAGCCTCCCACACCAAGGGTGTACATAATTTCTCAATTATATACTCTACCCTATGCATTTTAATGTGTAATTGCTGGGTGCTATTTTTTTTTATCAGACTATTAGGAAGAAAATGAGCTTAGATATATTGGTAAGAACATATTTATTTCTGGAAACATTGCAACATTTTATGTAGTAACTAGGTCAATAGAACAAGTTAATTGTTAAGCAAATATATTTTTTTAGAGCAAAAATACATTGGTGCAGTATTGATATGATTTTGTCAGAGGAACAGGAAGCTTGAACACCGTGGGAAAAAAATGACTCAAACACAGAAGTAATTAATCAGTTAGTCTCTTGTAGAAATGTGTTTTTTTTTTAACATTGAAAATCTTTCAATGAGTTTGTTTCGTGGATTTTTTTTTATGCCTTTTTTTCATTTAGAGATTGTTGTTACCATGGCTTTATTTTGTAGGCTTGCCAAATCAGTTAGTTCCTGTGGAGATGGAGAGAGAGAGAGTTTAGGGAAGGTCTACATTTCTTGTAAAGGCTATGTCATTTGTCATGGTAATTGCACATTTTTACTGTTTGTTTTGATTAAAGTCGAGGAGTGTGAAGCGATTGGTGACTGGGCAGTACACTTATAGTCATCTGATTCAGAAGATGATATCTGGCGCACTCTGTGGAATTTCTTCGTCGGTGGTCTGTGGTAGATGTTTACCGTTACTCCTTTGTTGAAGACACAGTTTGCGCAGAACAGGGTTTGCATCGAGGAGGTTGCTGTGAGTTCAGTTATAGAGAGATTTATTGTTTTGGATTTCTGGAACAGAAGAGGATGTCGATGGCTGTTGATCTGTGCTGCGCTTGGTGAGCAGATCACTGATTTCTTTTTGTCGAGACTCTGATAAAACAGAGTAATTGTTTATGGATTGTAGATTTTTGTGGCCAGAGATTTGTTGTACTTCTGTAGACAGCACATGGGCATCAATGAACTTTTGGATATTCGTCTTTCTGGTAGAATGGTTCATGATGCGCTTTGTATCTGGTAAGCTGGATTGTAACTTCATTTGTTTCATCATAGATCGAAGTTTATTCATTTCTATCATCATATTTCTGTACCAGAGCCCATTTTCTTTATGGTTTATGTTGAGGGCGATGTAAAATTATGATTCGGGTAACAACGTTGGTTCACACCTGTGGGATTTATAGAGCATGTATGCTTGTATGGTGTCACGCAGTGGTTTGTCTTTATTTTGGTATATTCTGGGCTTTACAGGTCGTATGTGTGTAGCGTTGTCCCCAGGTCAAGTTTTTGTTTGGCACTCTATGTATATATTGTATTGAGCATCTGCTCCTTCTTGGATGTCTGACCATCTTAGGTCATAGAGTTCTTTTGTTCGAAGGGCAAAATGAACTCCTATGTTGAAGAAAAGGTAGTTTAGCAGTGATGTGAGTTTGTCTGTGGATAAGGTGCCTGACGAGTACAGTAAATCTATCTCGTCTTCAGTGAGTGCATCTGCTTTCTGCAGTCTGTTTCCTTTACCCATTTTTTTAACTGTTTTTGTTTTGCTACCAAAGTGTGCTTTGTTTCAATAAACTCTGTCTGAGGGCCTTTAAAGATTGAGTGGGGGTACTTTACTTGTACTAAGTGCCTATCTATGCTGGCCACTATCCCATGGACCATTCCTAGTTCATAGTCAGTACCATCATGATATTTCAAACAGAAAATGAAGTTAGCTATCTTACTGTCTAGTTCTACTAGCGTCAGTTCAATGAACTTCACTGTTGTTCCTGTTTCATTGAGGAATGTGTTGAAGAGCCGTAGGTCTCTTCATGTTTTTAGATACGTGCTTCTGCTCTCCTGTTCACTAACAAATTTTTCTCTTTCTTCTAGATTTTGTATCTGGAATCATGCAGTCATGTTGGTAAGTAGCCGTTTTTATTAAGGGACTGAGTTTTGGTTTAGGAATCTTTCTGGTTTGCCTCCGTTTATTTGGTGCTGCTGTTGAGGTTATGACAGTTGTTTCAGGAGCTTTTTTACTACACTATGCTGCAGCGCGAGGCAAGAGAAACAGCAGGGGGCATGTGTTCATCGTCATAACTCGCGAGTTATAACAGTGAATTATAACCTGTTCTTCTCATTGAAAAAAACAGCACCCAGTTATTACATATACACATATACACACACACACACATATATATAATATTATATATATATTATATGTTTATACATCCCCCAGAACCACTGATTGCTGTATAAGTGTGGTTTCATGCGCCTTTGGCCAGAGCAAGAACAGTGAAGTGAAGTTGAGCTGTTCTGGCTCGAGCTGAAGGCAAGTGAAGCTACTCTGATACAGCAAAGAGTGGTGACGAGGGATGCATTAATATATTACTGATTGAGAGCAATCAATAATATATTTAAGAAGAACTATTCCCGGAACATGTCCATTTCCAGGGCATCTGCACATTAGACGCTTTTCACAGAATAAGAGTATTTCACGCACAGGGGAAAGGAGCATTCCGGTTGGTTGGGAGCACTCCCTCTATATCTATCTATCTATCTATCTATCTATCTATCTATCTATCTATCTATCTATCTATCAGCACAGCAGGTAAATCATCATAGAAGGATGTCCAAACAGACTTACAATCAGAACTTCATTAGAAAACAATTAACTTCCCAGTGCTGGCATACCAGACAATATTCTCTCACAGCAACCCACAGCAACCCACAAGAGACAGGGCTATCCTAGATCTAGTACTGACTAACAAAGAAGGTATCACAGATCTCCAGGTAGAAGGTCACCTGGGGGCCAGTGACCATCACATGGTATGGTTCAATTTGGCTACTACATCTAAATCATCCCATTCCAAGGCAAAAATATGGGACTTCAGAGGAGCTGACTTTGATAAGATGGCCAACAGAGTTAAGCTAGCCCTGGCAAAAAGAAACACAGGTGAGGGGTACAGGCAAAGTGGGCAAGCATTAGGATGCAATTCTTGAAGCAACATCCCATTGTGTTAGACAGAAAAGGAAGTGCAAAGAAGAAGGAAACCACTTTGGTTCTCAAATACAGTAGCAGAAAAGGTCAGAGCCAAAAGGCTGGCCTTCAGGAAATATAAGGAACACAGAGGATGAAGATAGAGAGGCATACCAAACTGCCCTAAGGAAGCAGGTAAGGCAGTAAGGCAGGCAAAGTCCCAAACTGAGGAAACACTAGCACGAATAGTAAAAGAAGGTGACAAAACTTTCCATAGATACATTAGTGAAAGGAGAAAGTCCAGAGGGGTATTGCTAAGCTTAATGGAGAAAGGGAGCATGTGAGGAGGAGGACCCTGTAAAGGCATCTATCCTAAATAGATACTTTTGCTCAGTATTTACTGAAGAGAAGGTAGGGCAGGGCCCACAGCTCAGCATCATGGACAGGGGGAGGGTGGCACTACTCCTTCACAAAAGAAAAGGGTCCAACAAGAGCTTGCTAGCTCAGGGTGGATAAGGCAATGGGACCTGATGGCATACATCCCAGGGTACCAAGGAGCTAAAGGAGGAACTAGTAGAGCCATTAGCAGAATTGTTTAGTGAGTCTCTGAGCACAGGAGAGGTCCCAGAAGACTGGAGAAGGCTCATGTGATCCCTGCCCCACAAAAGTGGTAGCAGGGAGGAGGCGGGAACTACAGACCGGTCAGTCTTACCTCAGTAGTGGGCAAGATTATGGAGGCACTCCTTAAGGAAAGGATAGTGCAACACCTGGAATCCATAGGGGCACAGGATCCAAGACAGCATGGGTTTAAAAGGAAGGTCCTGTCAAACTAATCATAGGATTTCTTTGACTGGTAACCAGAGTGGTGGACCAAGGGGGCAGTTGATGTAGCCTACCTTGACTTCAGCAAAGCTTTTGACACTGTTCCACATAGAAGATTGATAAATAAGCTGGGTAGGCCTGGTGGGGATTAGAAGTTGGTCAACTGGGTAAACTGGTTGATTTGGCAGAAAGCCAGAGAGTGGTGGTAAATGGTATACAGTCAGAAGAGAGATGCAAGTCACAAGTGGGGTACCTCAGGGATCAGTCCTGGGGCCAGTCCTCTTCAACATCTTCATAAGTGACCTTGCAGATGGACTAGAGGAAAAAATTACTCACCTTAGTAATGTTGTTTCTTCTAATGGAGTCTTGCTATATTATAGACATTAGCAGTTTGATCCAGCTCTAGAACTGCCCCGGAGTGAAATGGTTAAAACCATTCCAAAATAGAATTTGGCACAGAGCAGCTCTATCTGTGTCATTTCAAACTTGAACTGTCAGATCTTTACAAGCAAACTCACTAAGGTCTGTGTGGAAGCTGTAACTCACACTAGCCAAATGGCTACCTAAATAATAACAACCATTGATGGTCCCAACACCCAAGACTCAAGTCAGGGGACCAGAAATACTAACACCATTCTAATAATATGAAAATGGAACATAAGTACAATAAAACACACACAGACACATACATATACCCCCCAAAGTCCCAAAGGGACAAAATGCTAACAGGGCATAAGTAGTGCCCACACTAAGTTGCCTGCACCTCACCAAGTAGAGGTTCTGAGAGGGGCAGGTTGGGGGGGAGGTCTATAATATAGCAAGACTCCATTAGAAGAAACAACATTACTAAGGTGAGTAATTTTTTCTTCAAACAACATGAAGTCTTGCTATATTATTGACATTAGCAGAATACACAGCAGTACCTCCATGGAGGAGGGACAGAACCTACTTAGGGAATAGGATCTGAAGAACAGCTGTGCCAAACCGAGCATCTCTCCTGGCCTGGACATCCAGGGAGTAATGCTTGGTAAAGGTGTGTACTGTTTTCCAAGTAGCAGCCTGGCAAATCTCTAATAAAGGGATATCTCTGGCAGCAGCTAGAGATGCAGCTGTACCCCTGGTAGAATGAGCCCTCAAACCGGGGAGGGGGGCTCTGCCCACTTTTTGATAACAAAATTGGATACAAGAGACAATCCACCTGGCTACTGATCTCTTACTGGCAGGATTGCCTTCCCAACTTCACCATAGGTAAGGAAAAGTTGGAGGATTCGAACCTGTGACCTTTGGTCGCTCTATATAATAACTAAGAGCTCTCTTAACATCCAGGCTGTGCAACCTCCTCTCACCCGAAGAGGAGTGATCAGTGAAAAATACTAGAAGGGAGAGATTGATTAAGATGGAAATCTGAAACCACCTTAGGCAAAACTTCCTATTAGTCCTAAGGACTACCTTATCCTAGTGGAAAGAAATAAAGTCAGTCTCCACTGACCAAGGCTTGCAATTCACTTATGCGTCTGGCAGAAGTGATAGCCACTAGAAAACAGTTTTCCAAGTTAGAGCTTAAGCCTGCAGAAGACAGAGGTTCAAAGGGGGTTGCATTAACTGGGCAATGCAAACATTAAGGTCCAGGCAGGGCCGGTTCCCGAAAGGGAGGATTAGTATGGAGTAATCCCTAAAAACTTGGAAAACACAGGATGAGAGGAAGAGGGATGACTTTCCTGCTGACACAAAAGCAGACACAGCTGCCAAATGAACTCTCAAGGTAGCTGGTCTGAGACCAAGGAATTAAGATGTACCATGTAATCTAACAAAATGGACAATTCAGCAGATTCTGGGGAAATATTTTTCCAGCACACCAAATAGAACTTTTCCATTTAGAACTATAAGTAGCCCTAGTGGAATGCTTTCTGGAAGCCTTTAGGATCTCAAGAACACCTTGAGAGAGTGTAAATCAGCAACTCTAACTCCTCAAGAGCCAGGCCTTGAGGTTGAGGGATTTGAGGTCCAGATACCAAACCCTTCCCTGGGCACAAGTCAACAGATTGTGATTCCTGGGGAGGCACAGGGAAGATGGACTGTCAGAGACAGAAGAAGTGGGTACCAAGGCTGCCTGGCCCAATCCGGGCAATCAGAATCACCCTGCAAGGCTGAGATCTGATTTTGACTAGTACTTTGAACAGGAGAGGAAAGGGGAAGCATAGAGGAACTTCCCTCCCAATCCAGAAGAAGGGCATCCAGGGAACTGAGCCCAGCACTGGAGGCCTGCAACAGAATAGAGGAAGTTTGTGATTGTCTGGGGCTGCAAAAGATCTATCTGAGGGATGCCCCACCTGGCAAAAACTATCCCCAGCACTTGAGGATCCAGGGACCATCTGTGGTGGCCCTGGGAAATCCTGTCTGAGGGCATCCGCTAGGACATTGTCCTTCCTGGAAGATGAACTGCTATGAGGGAAGTGTTCAGGGAATAGGCCAGAGACCACAAATTCATTGCCTCAGTGCACAAGGCCGAAGACCGAGTGCCCCCCTGTTTGTTGATGTACCACATTGTTGTGGTGTTGTCTGTTCTGACTTGCATCACCTTGTCATGGACAGATGCAGAAAAAGCTTGAAGAGCTAAAAAGGCAGCTCTGAGTTCCAGCAAATTGATGTGGAGCAGAGATTCCTGGGGGGACCAGACTCCCTGAGTGGAAAGGTAACCCATGTGGGCTCCCCAACCCAGAAGGGAAGCATCTGTAGTGAGAGTCAAGTCGTGAGAAGGGGAAGTGAAGGGGACCCCACTCTTAAATTGCTCTGATCCTGCCACCACTGGAGAGCTAGGATCAAGGTTCGAGTCACTGGGACCAACTTGGAAAGAGGGTCTCTTCTCTGAGACCAAAAGGTTCTCAAGTGAAACTGAATGTCTCTCATCTGAAATCTGGCTCCCTGCACAACAGCTGTGGATGCAGCCATGTGCCCCAGGAGCTGCAGAAAGTGTCTTGCTGGTCGAAAGACCTGCAGAGTGAAGGAGGAGGCCAGAGCCACTAAATTCCTTACCCTTTCTGGGGGAAGAAAGGCTCTGGCTAGCTTTGTGTCCAATTCTGCCCAAATAAAGGTGAGTACCTGGACTGGTTCCAGAACCAACTTTGGTAGGTTTAGCAGAAAACCCAGGGAGGTGAGAAGCTGCTGGGTGACCTGCAGGTGAGATTTTACCTGTTCTGGGGACTGGCCTACAATGAGCCAGTCATCTAGATAGGGAAAAACAGCAATCCTCTGCCTCCTTAAGTGGGCCACTGCCACTGCTAGACACTTTGTGAATACCCTTGGAGCAGAGGTAAGGCCGAAGGGCATTGCTCTGAACTGGTAATGACCTGAAGGCAGTTCGACTCTGAGGTACTTTCGATGGGATCTTCTGATTAGGACATGGAAATAGGCATCCTTGAGGTCCAGGGAGGCTAGCCAGTCCCCTGGCCTTAGGGAAGGTAAAATCATTGCCAGAGTTACCATTTTGAACTTTGGTTTCAGAAGATGCTTGTTCAGATATCTGAGATCTAAAATGGGCCATTCTCCTGTCTTTTGGGGTAAGGAAGTATCTGAATACAGACCCCTGCCCTGATGCAGGGAGGAACCTTTCTACTGCTCTGAGAGCTAACAGGATGAGACCTCTGTTTCCAGAGCGAGGGTCTCTGAAGCACTTGCAGGTAGAAAAGTCTGCTTCTCAACTTGGGAAACTTTTGAAGCTGAGAACCAGACCTCAGTTTACTACTTCCAGAACCCACTTGTCTGGAGTTAAAGAAGCCCAATTCTGACTGAAGTAAGCCAGCCTGCCCCCACTGGTACAGGAGAACGGCCCTGGGCACCCCATCAGGGTGCCTGTTTCATAGAGCTTTAGGCTGGGGTGGGAGCAGGTCTGTCCACCCCTCGCCTGCCCCTGCCTCTGAAGAAGCCCTCTGAGCATAGGCAGAGGAGGTCTGAGTCTGGTAGAAAGGCCTGTGAAAAGGCCTCCACCCCTACCCCTGGGGCATGCCTTTGAGGAGTGACTTGCCACCCTTAGCCTGGGCACTCTTGTAAGTAGTCCTATATTCATCCATCTTCTTCATGTAATTCTCTGTCTGCTCTCCAAACAGAGAATTTCCCACCACAGGAAAATCCATAGCCTTAGTCTGGGTATCCTGTGACAAACTAGTACACCTGAGCCAGGCCAACCTACGAAAAGCTACAGATGTGGCCATGACCCTAGAGGAAACATCATTAACATCCACAGCAGCATGAAACTGAACCTTAGAGGCTTCAATGCCATCAGCAGCCACCTGTTCTAGTTCACTAGCCAGCTGGCCATGGGCCTGCTTGGCCAATTGCATCACAGAATCCATCTAGATTTCTGATACCTAGCTACATAAGCCATATAATTTGGCTTGCCTGAGTCCCAGAGAGGCTGCCATATACTGTTTTTTGCCATGGCATCAATCTTCCTGGAATCCTTGTGTGAGGATGTGAAGCCAAGGAATATTAGTTTCATCACAGGCAGCAGCCTGAACTACTAACATGACTGCATTGTTGAGAAAGGAATTCTGTATCAGGGCCTGACAATGTATACCTTCTGTCCATCTTTTTTCTACAGGAGGCACAGAATTAGGAGCTTTAAAATTTTAATTGCTTGTTTCTAAAAGACTTATGTAAAGGAATAGACAATCTCCTAGACTCTGGAATATCCATCATTTCTACAAAATCAGGCTCCTCTTGCTCATCCACAGCCTCTTCTAAAGGAAGCTGGAGGGTTTCAGCAACTTTTTATAAAACATAAAATGAGATGGGGACTCAGACAGCATAGGGGAGATTCTAAAGGTCTGTCTGGGGAGATATCCGTTCAATGGTCACACCCAGACCTTCCCAGCCACATTCATACTGTTCATAATCCTCCTCCCCTCCTCTGGTTAATAAAATTCCTAATATCATAATCCTGAACACTGGGACCGGATTTAACCGACCTTTTACCAGATAGTGGTGGTTCGGTCCGCTTTTTTAGAACCGATAAGAACTGGAACCGCACTCTAAAAATAGTAACTTTAGTTTTAAATGAGTTTAAACCCACTGATCGGTTCAAACTGAACCGATAACTTACAAGTTCCACACAGACAAAACCTTCATTTACTTACGTTACCACAGATAGAGCTTGAACTGAACGGTTTTGCGGTTAAATAAAACTATTCTCGTTAAATCCAACCGAGAAAACACTTTTTAAACCGAGAATGAACCGAGCAGAAGGAGAAATCTCCGGAGCGACTGTTCACTGAGGCGGAGTAAAGAATCTGACAGTTCAAGTTTGAAATGACACAGATAGAGCTGCTCTCGTGCCAAAATTCTATTTTGGAATGGTTTTAACCATTTCACTCCGGGGCAGTTCTAGAGCTGGATCAAACTGCTAATGTCTATAATATAGCAAGACTTCATGTTGTTTGAAGGTAAGGCTTGTCTGTTTGCAGATGACACCAAGATCTGCAACAGAGTAGATGATCGAGATGGGTGGGCAGAATGAGAAGAGATCTGGATAAACTAGCAGAATGGTCAGAAGAGTGGCAACTGGGATTTAATGCAAAGAAGTGCAAAATCATGCACATAGGGAAGAGAAACCCTGAAGCCACCTATAGGCTGGGAGGGGAGTTGCTAGCAGTCACAAAGGAAGAAAGAGACTTGGGCATCATCATCACTGATGACCTAAAATCATCCAGCAGACCTCTAAAGCAGTAGGTAAGGCTAGGGGTGTTAGGGTGTATTAGTAGGGTATCACAAGTCGCAAGAGGGAGGTAATAATCCCTCTGTACAAGACACTGGTTAGGCCCCATCTGGAGTACTGCGTGCAGTATTGGAGGCCACACCTTCACAAGGACATTAACCAAATTGAGGCAGTCCAGAGAAGGGCAACCAAAATGGTAGGGACTGCATCAGAAGACATATGAGGACAGATTAACGGAGCTCAATATGTATACCCTTGAGCAAAGGAGGGAGAGAGGTGATATGATCGAGGTATTCAAACACCTTAATGGCATAAACAAGGTGAAAGAGTCTAACATGTTTAAATATAAGAAAATAGCAAGTCAAGAGGACACAGCATGAGATTAGAGGAGGCCGATTAAGGGAATGTGAGACATTCTTTTTTCAGAAAGGGTGGTGGATGCATGGAATGGCTTACCACAAGTGGTGGCTATAGAATACAGTGCAGGGCTTCAAACAGGCATGGATAGGCATAAGGAGCAATACAAATGACTATGAATAGATAGGCCACTGACAGAGCAAAGGCCGATGGCACATTTATAAGGTAGAAAAAGAAATGGGCAGACTGGATGGGCCTTGCGGTCCTTATCTGCCGTCAACTTGTATGTTTCTGTGTTTCTATCACAGGAGTAAGGCTCTCAGGAGGGCACCAATGACAATGTTGGAGCTGACAAAAAAGGAAATTTTGGTAACTATGAAGAAATTTCTTCTTTCTGTAGCTCTTCATGTTGTCAGTGGTTATACAGAACAAATGGGTTCTAAGAAGTAGTACCCATTACAGAAAGGGTGGAGGAGAATATTATTCTATACGCAAACTGCAAAAGGAAAAAAAATATTTTCCTGCTAACTGCTGCCTGCAAAACTCTGCAACCAAAGGCCACATCAACCAAACTTTGAATACCCAAGCTGTAGTGCTTAGTGGATGTGTGGATGGAGGACCATGTTGCTGCCTTGCACAACTCGAAGACAGATGCCTCACCTTTCTCCTACCTGGAAGTGACCACAGCTCTGGTGGAGTGAGCCTTGATGAGAGCTGGAGCCCTCTTCTTTACTGTGACATAAGCCTGGGCAATGCATGCCCTCACCCACTTTGCCAGGGTGGCCTTGGAGGCTTTTTGTCCTTTTTGGAGTATGAACAACCTATCTCATTTCCTGAACTCCAATGTCTGTCTAAGGTATGTCCTGACTGCACTGCACAAATCCAACTTGTGTAAAGCTTTCTCTTTTGGGTGAGTTGGTTGCAGACAGATGGAAGGAAGACATATTTCCTGGTTCACATAAAAAGCTGTAGGAACCTTCAGAATGAATGATGGGACCATTCTCAGAACCACCTTGTCCTTATGCATGACAAGAAAAAAATTACTCACCTTGGTAATTGTGTTTCTTCTAATGGAGTCTTGCTGTATTCTGACCTCCCCCACTGCCCTCTTAACATCCAAACTGTGTAATCATCTCTCTCCTAAAGAAGAATGATCAGTGAAGAACACAGGAAGAGACATGGACTGGTTCAGATAAAAATCTGAAACCACCTTGGGTAAGAACCTCCTGTTGGTTCTAAGGACCACCTTATCTCTATGGAATGAGATAAAATCAGGCTCCACTGACAGAGCTTGCAATTCACTGATATGCCTGGCAGAAGTGATAGCTACCAGGAACACAGTTTTCCAAGTCAAGTACTTAAGTTCTGCTGAGGCCAAAGGCTCAAAAGGGGGTTGCATAAGCCAAGCAATGCCAACATTAAGATGCCAAGCAGGAGTAGGGTTCTTAAAGGGAGGGTTTGTATGGAGCAAACCTTTAAAGAACTTACAGAAAACAGGGTGAGATGCCAGGAAGGAAGCCTTCCCCACTGAAAGGAATGCAGAGACAGCTGCCAAGTGTACTTCCAGAGTAGCTGGCCTGAGGCCTAAGCCATTAAGATGAACCATATAATCCAGAGCCAAATCAGCTGTATCTGGTGAGACACCCCTGTTGGAACACCAAATGCTGAATCTTTTCTATTTGGAATTATAAGTTTTTCTGGTTACAGGTTTTCAAGAGGCTTTGAGAATATCCAGAACCCCCTGAGACAGATGCAGACTTGCATATTCTAACTCTGCAAGAGCCACACCTTGAGGTTGAGAGACTGAAGGTTGGGGTACCATATCCTCCCCTGTTAGGAGGTTAACAGATTGTGTTTCTTGGGAAGAGACGGGGAAGAAGGACTGCCAGGGACAGCAATAATAATAATAATAATAAAATTTATTTAATTAAGCGCCTTTCAGAATTTCAAGGCGCTATACATAAAGCGTAAGAACACCAGCATCAATAAATACAATAAACAGAACAACAAGTATACAAGTAAAATAACCAATTACAATAAAACAGGGAATGCCTTATCCCACAGAAAAGCTTTTAAGGCCCTTTTAAAACTGTCCACCATTGTACTCTCTTGGAGCTGACAGGGCAGAGAATTCCAGAGGGAGGGAGCCATGAAACTGAAGGCACGGGCTCCCGAGGACTTCAAATTAACCCTCGGAATCTCCAGCAACCCCTCATCAGCCGAGCGAAGCTGTCTCAGAGGGGTGTAGGGCACCAGAAGCTCTTTCAAGTAGTCAGGACCAAACCCGTGTAGGACTTTGTAGGTCAAAAGACCCACTTTAAAGGTGATCCGCCACTGTATTGGCAGCCAGTGCAGAGTGCACAGCACTGGGGTAATATGAGACCTTCTAGAAGCCCCAGTCAATAAACGTGCTGCTGCATTCTGCACTAGCTGCAGGCGGCGGATATCAACCCCAGCAAGCCCTAGGTACAGAGAGTTACAGTAATCAAGGTGAGATGTCACAAAGGCGTGGACCAAAACTGGCAAATCACCAGGTGGAACCAGGTGCCTAATCCTGGCAATGTTTCTAAGATGAAAAAATGCGATCCTGACAACTGCAGACACCTGATAACGAAGGGTCAGACCAGTGTCAAGCTCCACAACCACATTACGCACCTGTTCAGAGGTAGGGATCTGGTCCACCCCTAGAATTAATCCAGAGGAAGACCCCACCCCTAAGCCCTCAACCCTGTGACCGGGGTCCACCACCATAACCTCGGTCTTTCCCTGATTCAACTTTAAAACACTGGTATTCATCCAGTCTTGGATATCTGCAAGGCAATTATTCAGCACCGAGATAGCACTAACCTGGTCAGGTGCAAAAGACAGGTAGAGCTGGGTATCATCAGCATAGCAGTGAAACCTCAGCTCATACCGTCTTACAATGTCTCCGAGGGGTAGCATGTATACTGCGAATAACATGGGGGAAAGTACCGAACCCTGAGGTACCCCGCAAGACAGGGAGAAAGTCCCGGATAAATATAATCCCGAGACCACTCTCTGCGTTCTCCCCTCGAGGTAAGATGAAACCCATCTGAGGACCACACCTGAAAGTCCGCAAATGGACCTCAGACGTTCGAGCAAAACCCCATGATCCACAGTATCAAAAGCTGATGACAGATCGAGGAGAACCAAAATAGAACGGTGTCTCCGATATCTCGCCATCAGGAGATCATTGAGCACCCGAACCAGAGCAGTCTCGGTGCTATGCCTCTTATGAAAACCAGACTGGAGAGGTTCGTATAAACTATGGATGGTCAAATGGTTATCCAATTGAGCCGCTACAACTTTTTCAATAACCTTCCCCACAAAAGGGAGGTTAGAGATCAGGTGGTAGTTAACTAGGTCATCCGGGTATAAGGAAGCTTTCTTCAGAAGGGGAGTCACCACCCCTTCCTTCAGAGAGCTAGGGAAAACTCCCGTCTCCAAAGAACACCGGATAATCCAAGCAAGGATAGACTCACTACAACCCATAATCAGGGAAGTAGGACCCGGATCCAAACTACAGCATGTTGGGCGCATCTCACGGACAATCCTCATAGTGTCTATGAAATCCGGTAGATTAAAGGAACTCCAGAAGACCCCAGGCTCTGAGACAAAACATTGATCAACGGTAACAACCTTAGAGTGGGGTCACGGACACTGCCTCCGAATGTCTTCCACCTTATTCGCAAAGAATCGAGCGATCTCCTCGCAGTCATTCTGTATAAAAACTCGACGGATCTGCCAACAGGCTGGGTTGCACAGTCTGTCGACAGTTCTGAAGAGCTGAGCCGGTCGATTCCAAATGACAGAAATTTCCCTGGACAGGAATTCTGCCTTCTTATGGGAAATTTCTGCTTGGTAGAGCTTATAATGCTCTAGCAAAATAAGGTGGTTGGCCTCAGAGGCAGTCTTCCTCCAACACCACTCCAACCTATGCCCCAACCTCCGCAACCCTCTTAGCGCCCCGTCAAACCAAGGGGCAACAGGACGGCGTGGAAGGGGGCGAACACGGGTTGGTGCGATCTGATCAAGAGCAGCCGAGATGGCCCCATTATAGGCCACCACCAGCTGCTCAGGATCAGAGCACAATTCATCAAACAATTAGAGGTCAATAACTGCCATCAGGTCTTCAGGGACAACGTCCCGCAATGGCCGGTACTTGACCAACTCCACAGGGGCCGACCTACCCAGGGGGGCCTCAAAATTGAACCCAACTGAGTAATGATCAGACCAACCGACTGGCTCCACCAACAAATCAGAGGCCTCATTCCCCAGGAGGAAAACCAGATCAAGAGAGTGACCTCCTTTGTGAGTAGCTGTGGAAACAACCTGTGTGAAGCCCAGTGATGTCATCACCTGGAGGAAATGTTGACCAAAAAGTGAAGATTCGTCGTCGACCCACACATTGAAATCACCCAGCACCATCAATCTGGGCGATTCCAAAGCCATGTCGGCGGCAAAATCTGCTATTTCCTGCAGGAAAAGCTTCTCATCCCGTGGTGGATGGTAAATGAGAGCAATCCTGCACCCCACCCTAGCTACCACAGTACACTCAAATGATCTGGCCTCCTCAACTGGAAATCCAGTTCGGCCCAATTCGGTCTTAAAACAGTTCGCCACACCCCCCCCCCCGCGATCCAATCTCGGGTGATGTATAACCGAGAACCCGGCGGGAACAGCGGTCTCTAAAACCGGGGCTGCATTCCCATCCAGCCAGGTCTCGGTAATGCAAGCCAGATCTGCCCTTGCGACAAAGTCCACAATAAGACCAGTCTTATTGCAGACAGATCTGGCATTGCAGAACAGTGCCCGGGCTGGACGAGATTGACGAGTTGTCCCAACCACTTGCCTCCAGAACCGGAGGTGCCCTTGGGTATGGGAACCAGAATGGGACTACCACGCTCCAGAGGCCATTTCACCCCAGGGCATCTTTGAGGCCTAACCACCCCTATAGGAGAGCACTGCTCAGTCCACTGTCCACAACCCCCCATGCCCCCCCAATTCCTCCTCCCCCTTTGTGCAATCCCTAATGCCCTACAGCGATGGTAAACGTGGGCTGGCAAGGGGGACAGGAAAAATGGGCAGAGGGCATGAAGAGCGGAGGCCGAATAACGAACAACAGGTGGAACTGGCCAGCACATCAGGCCGAACAAGAATTAAAACAACAAATAAAATAAATAAAACACACCACCGTCTACCACTAAAATAAAAATAAAAATAACCAAAATTCTAATACAACAACTATTAAATTCAGTTAAACTATTTTATATCCACAGGCCCTCTCACGGCCAGGGGACAATAAAATAATAAAGCAAAACTAATAACAAAATACTAACATAAAATAAATAAATGAAAGGAATAATTTAAAAACCACCCTCCGGGACTCTCTCACTGAACCGGAGAGGTGGAATATAAGATGGAAATGAGCACTCTCACTGCTAAATTATCCCTCAAAAATAACTAAACAACACTTATCCTATAAAATATAAAATAAAATAACATCAACAAATAGAAATCAAAATACGATAGACCATCATTCATCATCTACCTAAACTGGACAGAAAATAATAACCAACAGCAGGCCGCAGGAACCGGCCAGTCCAAAAGAATCAGTGGCCCACAACTTCTACTCCAGGGGAGGACAGCCCCCCCCCGGCCAGCCGCTCCAGGAGTATAGAGGAAGGAAAATAAAGGACCGGCCTTCCAGCCGACCCCACTCCCCTCCACTGTGTGAGACACCAACCCAGGACCACAGGAACAATATAAGCCAACTGATAAACAAAGTCAATTTCTCAGAAATATTTATATAAACAGTAAATATATCCAGTCACTTATCTTGCAGAGTCTCTTCAGGTCACTTCTTAGCACACTGGAAGATCCAACAATACTGGCCCCTGGTCCTTAATACATCCAGTAAGCCAAAATTCTAAACAGAGTTCAAGGTTTAAGAGTTCTAATTTCCAAGGAGAGCCACACATCGAGCCGCAGGTTCCAGCCAGTTAATTTAAGAGGCAACTACCGGGCTATAATGGTAACCCACCACTATGACTCCAGGCTAAATCAGCCCCCCGACCGACTCCACCGGAAGTCTAGGGGAATAGAGTCAACAAGCCAGCCCTCCGACAGGCCCCAATCCCAGCCCCTGTGTAGGTCACCAACCCTCTAGTGCCTCAAAGAACCAATGAGACAGGCTAAGCAAGTCAGGCCACAATCAAAACAGGTCACAGAGATGAGAAAATATAGCACATCACTCCAAACGAATAGGCTACAAAATCCCATAGAGTCTCCATAGACTGGAAAGTTCAAAAGGGCACCCAGGATCCTTAGAAAGTTTATTCCTTAGAAAGTTTATTCCTAGTGAGTCCCGTCTCTTCCAGGTCCCATAGACGATAAGCCACTCCTCAAAAAGTACCAGAAACAGTCGGGCCAAGGAGGCGAGCACCGCGTAAAGCACAACACCAAAAAGCGGCCGCCAAACCACCAGACTGCCAGAAAAAAGCAGCCAAGTCCCAAAAACAAACGGAGGTGTCAAGCCACGCAATGACCCAAAATCCCGAAATCAGGACCAAAAACATCAAGCTGCAAACACGAAAAACGCGGCGAGACACAGCAGCACATAAGCAAGTGCCGAGAGGCGAGAAACAAAACAAAATTCAAACGCTCGGCACTCAGTAGCTTCTCCGCGGCCCAGGTTAAAATCCAAAATACAAAGCGCTCCACAAACAGAATAATGCCGAATGATGCCAGATAATACTAAAAACTAAAAACTCAAATCCAAAACGAAAGAACACAAAGCAGCAGTCCGACGGCTAGCCCAGCGTGGCCGCCATCTTCATAATGAGTTGAGTTGAGTTAATGGGACCAATAGAGGATACCAAGGCTGTCTGGCCCAGTCTGGTGCAATCAGGATCACTTTTCATGATTGTGACAAGATGGCCGCCGAGCTGGGCGTGCTGTTGGCAGTTGCAGCAACTTGGTAGTTGTTTTAGTAATTCAGCAGCGTTTTTAATTTGGTTATTTGTATTATTTTGGTTTTTTTTTTTTTTTAGTTCGTTTGGTCCGTTTTTATCTTATTTTGTTTATTTGTGTTTCGGGAGATTCGGGCTGCTGTTTGTACCGTGCTCGGCGTCGCGGTCCGTGCGGCTCTCCTGTTTGGGATCTTCGGGAAGTATTGTGGATGTTTATAGATGCCGATAGATCGTCTGTTGGAGAGCGACTTTCGGGGATGTTTAATTTGTGACTATCACTTTTCTTTAAGCCTCCGTATGTTTTCTTTGTGGTATAAGAAGACATTCTACAGAGATAAGCTCAGACTTTGATACGGAGTAATGGAGGGACTGTCTGAGGATCTATTTTCGGGCTTTATTTTTTCTGGACTGCGAGTGCTTTTGCCGAGGAACCTGCACCTTTAAACTGTTTTTGGGATTGTGCTGGTGTTGGCGGATGGCTGTTTGCAGCCTGGGACTGCCTTTTGACCCAGATTTGTGGAGTTTTGTATTTCTTGGCATCCCGTTGTGTTATGGGATTTGTGAGACCTGGGCTTGCAAGTTGGAAAGGGAGATGATTTAGAATTCTCTCTTCTTCGGGGACTTGCTGAGAGATAGTGACTTTTAAAGTGTAAATTTCCTCACCTGGAGGCGTTTCAGTGAGGAATTTGTTTTGGAGCAAATTTGATTCAGTTATTTATTATCTCCCTGGACTTGCTTATGCTTTTGTGTGCCTGAAACTGAAGACTGGGCTTACTTTTTTTGGAATAAGAAAAATCTGGCTTTTGTGATTTATGGATTTTTGAGAAGTGGGTGAGTCTGTCAGTCTTTCTTTTGATCTTAACCCAGGGTAGTCCGTTGGAGTGGTTAGGCAGATTCGGGGGTGCTGTCGGAGGACGGCCCCAGGGTATTTGTGCTTTCTGTTTCATAGCTGGCAGGCTGGAGAGCCCACTAGTATGAATTTCAGATACTAATCAATCTCTCCAGTGGCGCCTTGGGGGACGATCAAGAGGACTCTCTCTGTTTATTAAAGCATCGGTTTGAACCGGGTTGTTTTCCAGGGTGAACAGCTACCATAAGAGCTCGTGGAGCACTATCGGAGGATGGGCCTAGGGCACTTGTGGTGTATGGATTATTGTGGGAGTGTATTGGAGAACCTGCTCATATAGGTCCAATTATAGGCTGTTCTCCCTGGAGGATATATTTGGGGGACAACCATAGGGAGAGTTTTCCTTTTATTGACTGATAGATTATATCCCCCCGAAATAGCTGGACCTAAATTTTCTGCAGACTGACTTCTACTGCAGGAGTATATGGCAGAACTTTGATTATCTCTGTTTGGCCTATGTGAGAGATAGGCCATGGGACAGTTTCCCCAGGGGTGAGAGCCCTGTGGGATTTTTTACTGTTCAAATAAAAGCATGGATTAGAAGCACTGTGATTTCGCTTTGAACTGCTATAGACTTCTCTTTAGTGGAATCTGTGAAAAATTTGTCCAAAATTGTTTTATTTGTGAAAATTGGTTAATGAAAAGTGTATTATTGTTTTTATTATCTTGGATTTGTTGCTGGTAGTGATAACGTTTACATTAAAGTAGTTTTAAGAGCTTTTTGGAAATCTACATAATTATGTGTTGGGATCGAATATCGATGGACGGTCACTACTCTCCCTCCAGGCTGAGGGACCTGCGCCCTTTTGATTGCCCCCCGTTATAGCCCGAAGTTTATAGGTGTTGCCGTGCCTTGGGGATTGTGCGGAGGAGGCGAAGAGGGAGGGGGGCCCTTTGGCTATGGGGGGTGAGCGGAGTGGGAAAATTGAGACAGTGAGATCAAGGAGACGCCCTGGGGCGAAATGGGTCCAGGATAGGGGAGTGTGTTGCCTGGTTCCCATACCCAAGGGTTCCACGAACAGTGGGCACGTAGCCTGCTCCTCCAGGGCCTCTCATCCAACCCGGGCATTATTATGTAATGCCAGGTCAATAAAAACCAAAATGGCGATTATTGCTGATTTTGTGGAATCATCTGACCTGACATGCATTACCGAGACCTGGCTGGACGAAAATGCTGGCCCCATTTTGGAGTCAGCTGTTCCAGCTGGGTACTCGAGAATACATCGCCGAGGTTGGATCGTAGAGGGTGGGGGTCGCTATTTGTTTTAAATCAGAATTGGGCCTTGTAGAGGTTCCAATGGTGTCCCTAAATCCTTTGAGTGTATTATGGGAGCAGGTGTGGGCTGCAGAATTCTGTCGTTTACCGTCCACCCGTGGCGAGAAAGTTTTTCTGCAAGAAGTCGCGGACTTCATTGTCGATCTGGTATTGGAGCCCTCCAGGTGATTGGCTCTGGGGGACTTTAATGCCTGGGTCGACGATGAACTCTCGCAGTTTGGTCAAGACTTTCTCCAGCTCATGAGTTCATTGGGCTTCACACAGGTGGTTACCGCTGCTACCCATATTCATGGTCATTCTTTGGATTTAGTGTTCACCTTGGGTATGGAGATCACTGAACTGGTGGTGGAACCAGTTGGGTGGTCTGACCATTACTCTGTAGGGTTCAATTTCACGACCCCCCTTATGAGACCCACCTCTTTGGAGATGGTCCAGTACCGCCCTTTGAGGTGAGTTACCCCAGAGGGTCTGATGGCGGTGCTGGACCTATCGAGTTGGCCGATGGAGTGCAGGGAACCAGATGCCTTAGTAGTGCACTATAATCATATGGTGTTGAGGGCACTGGATTCCATTGCGCCTGTCCGTGTTCGCCCCCTCTCCCTCCACCCTTGATCCCTTTGGTTTGATGGGACTTTGAGGGAGTTGAGGAGGAAGGGGCGAAGATTGGAACGCTGTTGGCGGAAATCGGGCCTGGAAGATGATAAACTTAGATTGATGGCCCATTATGTGGACTATCAATCAGTAATCTCCCATAAGAAGGCAGAATTCCTGTCCAGGGAGATAACTGCATCAAGAAACTAACCTGCTCAGCTCTTCCGGACCGTCGACAGACTGTGCAATCCAGCCTGTCTGCGAGATCGGAGAGCTTTTTCACAAATACAGTGTGATGAGTTTGCTCGGTTCTTTGATGATAAGGTGTCGTCAATCAGACAGGAGATCCACGACACGCGTTCAAACGAGCATTGCAGTGACCAACATGGGGTTACATGTCCGTGGCCTGTCTGGGTGGACTTCGACCAGCCAGCAATCATGGATATCATGAAGATTGTCCAAGGTCTGCGACCGACTTGCTGTAGTTTGGATCCTGGTCCTACGCGCCTCCTTGTGGGATGCATGGATACGATCGGACCAATCCTTGCGAGGATAGTTTGGGGTTCTTTGGATCAAGGGGTGTTTCTGGAGTCTCTGAAAGAGGCTGTTGTGACACCCCTTTTGAAGAAATCTTCCCTTGACCCCGACTGCCTTGCTAACTACAGACCGATCTCTAACCTGCCCTTTTTGGGCAAGGTTATTGAGAAAGTAGTCGCGTTACAGCTTGATGACTTTCTTACCACCCATGAAGTCTATGATTCTCTCCAGTCCGGTTTCAGGAAAAGACATAGTACCGAGACTGCATTAGTTCGGGTACTTAATGATCTCCTAATAGCAAGAGATCAGAAGAGCCGTTCGATCTTGGTTCTTCTTGATCTCTCTGCAGCATTTGACACCGTGGATCATGGGAGGTTGCTGGATCGCCTGCGGCTACTTTGTGGACTGTCAGGGACAGTCCTCAGATGGTTCCATTCTTTCCTCACAGGCAGAAGTCAAAGGGTAGTTTCAGGGATTTTCTCCTCTGCCCCCTTTGCTCTGTCTTGTGGGGTGCCGGAGGGCTCTGTGCTTTCTCCCATGTTGTTCATGGTGTACATGCTACCGTTGGGAGACATTATAAGGCTATTATGGGCTGAGTTTTCACTGCTATGCAGATGACACTCAGCTCTATATGTCCTTTGCACCCGAACAAAATGATGCTATCTCGGTTTTTAACAACTGTCTCGCTGAAATTCAGGATTGGATGAGTGCGAACTGGTTGAAGTTAAACCCGGATAAGACTGAGGTTTTAGTCGTTGACCCGGGTCATTATGTAAAGAAGTTGACTCCTGGGGTCCCCTTTGATCTTCTATTAGGGGATACCCAGCTGAGACCTTCTGAACAGGTACGAAATCTGGGTGTTATTTTTGACAGTGCGCTGACACTAAAAATGCAGGTGTCGGCCACTGTCAGATCTTCTTTTTACCATCTGAGGAATATCGCCCGGATAAAACACCTTATTCCACATGATGACCTTCCTGTGTTGGTTCACGCTTTTGTTTCTTCCCGTCTTGATTACTGCAATGCTTTATATCTAGGGTTGCTGGGGGTAGATCTCCGTCGCCTGCAGCTGGTGCAGAACGCGGCAGCTAGGTTGTTGACAGGGCTACCAAGAACTTGTCATGTCACACCTGTGCTGCGTGAACTGCACTGGCTGCCAGTGCGATGGAGAATCACCTTCAAGGTCGCATTGCTGACCTATAAGACCCTACACGGCCAGGGACCAGGCTACCTGCAAGACCTCCTATGTTCTTATCGTCCTCTCCACCACTCCGCTCCACTGGCGAGGATTGCTAAATTCCCAGGGTCTGTTATAAATCATCTGGGCTAGAGGCTTTTTCTTTTATGGCCCGACCCTGTGGAATTCTCTACCTCGTCAGGTTAGAAGAGTGCCGTCCGTGGAAGCATTTAAGAGATCCCTGAAAAGTTATCTATTTATGCTGGCATTTGATTAGTCTATTTAATGAATATTTTATTGTTTTATGTTTTTATTTATTAGTGTTGATGTTTTATCTCTGTTTTGTATTAGCGCTTTGATTTTCTGAAAAGCGCTTTATAAATAAATTTTGATTTGATTTGATTTGATTTGACCTTATCTTGACCAGAACCTTGAACAACAGAGGAAAGGGAGGAAGGCATACAGGAATTTCCCCTCCCAGTCCAGAACTAGAACATCCAGGGGGACTGAGCCCATGACTGGGGGTCTGCAACAGAAGAGAGGAAGTTGATGATTGTCTGGGGCTGCAAAGAGATCTATCTCTGGAGTGCCCCATCTTGAGAAAATTACATTCAACACTAAGGGATCCAGGGACCATTCGTGACGGCCCTGAGATATCCTGCTCAGAGCATCTGCTAGCAGGTTGTCCTTCCCTGGAAGGTGGACTGCCACCAGAGATCTCTGTAGGGAATAACCCAGAGACCATAATTTCATGGCTTCCATGCACAAGGTTGTAGACCGAGTGTCTCCCTGCTTGTTGATGTACCACATTGTGGTGGTGGTGGTGTCGGTCCTGACCTGAACCACCTAGTTTTGTATTGAGTCCGAGAAAGCTTGAAGAGCCAGGTACACTGCCCTGAGCTCCAGAAGACTGATATGAAGTAGAGACTCCTGAGGGGACCACACTCCCTGTGCTGTAAGGGCTCCCAAGTGAGCTCCCCATCCAAGAAGAGAAGCATCTGTGGTTAACACCACAGAATGAGTCTGGGTGATGAATGGGACTCCTTGTCTGAGGTTGTCCTGATCCAACCACCACTGGAGAGACTGGATCAGAGTCTGAGTCACTGGAATCAGTTTGGTTAGAGGATCTTTTTTCTGAGACCAAAAGGACCTCAGATGGAACTGAATGTCCCACATCTGAAATCTGGCTCCCTGCACCACTGCAGTGGAAGCTGCCACATGGCTCAGAAGCTGAAGAAAATGCCTTATTGGTCGAGACACCAGAAGGTGGAAAGAAGAAGCTAGGTCTGTAAGGGCCTTTACCCTTGCCAGAGGAAGAAAAGCTTTTGCTTGGACAGTGTCCAACTCTATCCCTATAAAGGTCAGGAGTTGCACTGGTTCGAAAACTGACTTTGGAAGATTGAGGAGGAATCCCAGAGAAGTGAGCAATTGTTGTGTCACTTGCAGGTTTGACTTGACTTGGTTTGGAGACTGCTCCACAATGAGCCAGTCATCCAGGTATGGAAAAATGGAAATGTTTTGTCTCCTTAGAAAGGCCACTACTACTGCTAGGCATTTTGTGAACATCCTTGGCGCTGATGTTAGTCCGAAGGGCATTGCTCTGAACTGATAATGGCCTGAAGGCAATTAGAACCTGAGGTACTTTCTGTGGGAGCACCTGATGGGAATGTGAAAGTAGGCATCTTTGAGGTCCAGGGAGGCTAACAAATCCCCAGGCCTCAGAGAGGGAAGAATTACTCCCAGAGCCACCATTCTGAATTTTGGCTTGATGAGGTCCTTGTTTAAGTATTTTAGGTCTAGGATGGGCCACCACTCCCCTGTCTTTTTTGGGGTAAGAAAGTGTCTGGAGTACAGACCCTTGCCCCTGTGTGGAGTAGGAACTCTCTCTATGGCTCTGAGAGCCAGCAGAGAGGAAATCTCTGCCTCTAGGGCAATGGTTTCGGAGATGTTTGCAGATGGAAAAGACCTGACCCTCAACTTTGGAAATTTTTTGAAGCTGAGGGCCATTCCCTGGCTTACTACCTCCAGAACCCTCTTGTCTGAGGTAACAGACTTCCAGGCCTGGAAGTAGTAAGCCAGCCTGCCTCCTACTGGAAAAGGGGAGTCGACCCGGACTGACACCTCAGGGTGTCTGCTTGGCAGGAGCCTTAGACTGGGAGGATGATGCAGCCCTGCTCATCCCCCTTCTGCCTCTCCCTCTGAAGAACCCCCTCTGAGGAAAAGGAGAGGAAGCCTGTGCCTGGTAGAAAGGCCTGTGAAAAGGCCTGCCCCTGCACCTAGACTGCTGCTTCTGAGGAGTTGCCTGCCTTTCCTTGGCCTGTGCACTCCTGTAAGTGGTCCGGTATTCATCCATCTTTTTCATGTAATTCTCTGTCTGCTCCCCAAACAAAAAATTACCCACCACAGGGAAATCCATGGCCTTAGCCTGGGTGTCCTGTGAGAGGCTAGTACATCTGAGCCAAGCAAATATCCCAGGAGACACAGATGTAGCCATGACTCATGATGACACATCATTTGAGTCCACAGCAGCATGAACTTGGATCTTAGATGCCTCAATCCCATCAGCAGCCACCTCCTCCAGCTCCTTGGCTAGCTGGTGGAAGCCTGTTTAGCCAGTTCCAGAACAGTATCCCATCTGGACTTCTGGTATCTGGCTAAGTAGGCCATATAGTTTGCCTGCCTGAGTCCCAAGGAGGATGCCAAGTACTGTTTTTTGGCCATAGCATCCACCTTCCTAGAGTCTTTATCAGGGGGGTGTGAAGCCAAAGGTATATTAGCCTTGTCACAGGCTGTAGCCTGCACAACCCCAACATGGCTGCATTGTTGGAACAAGTACTCCGTACTGGAGTCTGACAGCATATACCTCCTGTCCATTCTCTTGTCCACAGGAGGTAATAAATTTGGTGTCTGGAGAATTTTTTTGTGCCTGCTTCCCAAAAGATTTATGGAGGGGAATAGACAGTCTTTTGGACTCTGGGATGTTCATCATTTCTACATAGTCAGGCTCCTCTTGTTCCTCAACAGCTTCTCCCAGAGGGAGCTGGAGGGTCTCTGCCACTTTTTTGTAGAACAAATAGTGGGAAGAGGACTCAGAAAGCCTGGACGGGGAAACATTAGGTCTGTCTGGGGAGATGTCTGGTTCAATGGGCTCATCCAGACCTTCCACGGCATCATCACCATCATCATCGTCATCGTAACCTTCCTCCCCCTCCAAATCTGGTTCATAATATTCATCTGAACAATATTCCGGAACCAGAGGAACTGACCAAACCGAGCGCCTACCAGGAAGTGCCTGATCGGACAGAACCGGTTGGAGTGATTCCAAAATACTTATCGCTCTGGCTATCTCCTCAGCGGTTGGACGTTGAGGTTCTGGATCTGAACCAGCTGATTTTCTCTTTTTCTTAGATGGAATCATTCCCTCAGGATTGGCTCTCCTTTTGCCGGAGGAAGTATCTCCCAGGTCAGTGGGCACTCCCTCAGGTTCGGTCAGAATCGAACCGGACTGGCCATCCGGATCAGCGGACTTCTTGGCCTCCTTTTCCCTAAGCCTACTCAATCTCTTATCCAGAGTGGCCTTTAGGAAAATCTTACAAATTTGGCAGTCTGAATCGAGGTGGTCAAACCCCAGACAATAAACACAGGTGGTGGGAGGGTCTGCCTTAACAAAGGCATCCCCACACTCAGGACAGTATTGAAACCCAGTGGGCCCGGTTTTTCTCTTGGGTTTCTCAGATGTAGCCATCCTAACACTTACCCTTTAGCAGCTTTAAAGCCAGGCAAGACCTCCCTATTGGTTACCAACCGTGTTACGGGCTGTGGAAAAAAACATCTAAAAATAAGTTTTTTTGAAACCAATAGGGACCGGTGCCTCACACTAAGAAATTAAAGAACAAAATCAAACAGCACAATCGGTTCCGAACCGGACCGATTGACAAACTTTACAATTTCCACACACAATACAGAAATTAAACAGTAACTAGATGAAAGTCCACTACCTACAACACTTACTGTACCACAGACAGGGATCTGAACCAAAAAAATAAAGACAATTTAGGGTTTAAAACCAATGTTTTACCGAGACCGAACCAACAAGTGAAGGAGAGATCTCCGGAGCAACTGTTCAGTTAGGCAGAGTAAAGAATCTGATGGTTACACTTTGAAGTGCAGCAGACAGAGGTTTGAACCAAGCTAGAGCCCAATGTTCTATGCTCTGGCATAGAGTTAACTCTTTCCTTTCCGGAGCAGCTCAAGTGCTGGGGCTAACTGCATATGTCAGAATACAGCAAGACTTCATGTTGTTTGAAAATAAGGTTTTTTGTGAGATAAGACCTGGAGTTTGCCAATCCTTCAGGCCAAACACACAGCAACTAAAAATCAGACCTTGTAGGACAACATGTCCAGTGGTATTGACGAAACTGGTTCAAAGGGTTCTTTCCAAAGACCATCCAATACCAGATTCATATCCCATGGAGGAACAGGGGATTGGAACAGAGGTTGGCTCCTGCAGACAGCTTGCAGAAAACAAATAGCTACCCAGTTAGTCCCTAAGGATGAGCTCAAGGAAGCTCAAGGGCTGACACCTGACATCTCAAGGTGCTCAGAACAAAACCTTTTTCCCACTCCTTCCTGCAGAAAGTCGGAAACCTGTGGAACCATGACATTAGAAGGCTTCTCTCTGGCCCAAGCCAAAAAAGTGGCTCACACATTATATAGTTACATAGCAGATGACATCAGAAAAAGACCTCTTGGTTCATCTACTCTTCCCTGGCTAACAAGTTTAGTTCCTACTTTTGCACTGCAGATCCTGCCTGATCTGCTACCCCCCATTACTGATTTCAAGAGGCCCCTCTGCCTATCCCATGCATGCTTAAATTGCTCTACGGTGTTTGCACTTACCACCTCTACCAGTAGTTTGTTCCAGGTACCTACCACCCTTTCCGTGAAGAAGTACTTCCTCCCATTTCCTCCTAGTCTCCACCCTCCAACCTTATATCATGTCCCCTTGTCCTTGTGCATCTCCTTTTCTGTAGAATGCTGCCCTTCTGTACCTTATTAATTCCCTTGCGGTATTTGAATGCATCTCTCATGTCCCCCCATCCCTCCTATCCTCCAGAGAGTACATATTTAATTCCCAGATTCTCTCCTCATAGCTTTTCTGATGCATGCCCTTGACCATTTTGGTTGCCCTGCTCTGTACCATCTCCACCCGATCAATGGTCTTCTTGAGATGTGGTCTCCAGAACTGGACACAGTACTCCAGATGGGGCCTCACGAATGTCCTATACAGGGGCAAAACCACCTCTGTCTACTTGTTATACCCTTCCCTATACACCCCAGCATTCTATTTGCTTTTTCCACTGCCCTTTTACACTGACCTTCCACTTTGAGGTCATCCGTTATGATGATCCTCAGGTACCTTTCCAGTTTAGTTGTTGCCACGTCCTCGCCTCCCAGTTGATACATTGCCCTTGGGTTCCTGTGTCTCATATGCATAATTTTACACATTTTAGCATGAAATCCCAGCTGCCATACCCTTGACCATTCCTTTAGTTTTTTTCAAGGCCTGACTCATTCTGTCTACTCCCTCTGGTGTTTCCATTCTGTTGCAGATTTTTGTGCCGTCTGTGAACAGGCACACTTTCCCTTCCAGTCCCTCCGCAATGTCACTAATAAAGACAATGAATAGTAATGGACCCAGAACGGACTCCTGTGGGACCCTGCTAGTCACCTCCCCCTCCTCTGAACATGCCCCATTCATGACTATCCACTGGCTTCTGTTGCTCAATTTTGTATCCATTTTACTACTTTTGGTCCCACCCTGAGACTATCAATCTTGTGTACTAATCTTCTGTGTGGGACAGTGTCTATGGCTTTCTTGAAATCCAGGAAGGCTACAACCATTGCCCCACAACCCCCGATCCACTACTGTTGTCACCCAATTTAAGATCTTGATTAGATCAGTTTGGCATGATCTTCCTCCTGTGAATCCATGCTATCTTGGATCCGGCAACCCATTTGCAGTTAGATACTCTACCATTCATTCTTTAATTTATGTTTCCATAATTTTCTCCACCACTGATGTCAGGCTTACTGGTCTATAGTTACCAGTCTCCTCTGTTTCCAGTTTTGTGAATCAGTACTACATCCGCCCTCCTCCAGTTCCTTGGTACCTCCCCTGTTTCTAGTGATTGGCTGAATTGGGCTGCCAGGGGAGCAGCTAGCTCAACCCTCAGTTCCTTCAGTATCCTTGGGTGCACCCAATCAGGCCCCTTTGCCTTATTCACTTTTAATTTCTCAGGTTCTTTGAGTATTCTCTCCTTTGGAAAAGGGTTTGTGTCTACCTCCCCCCTCCAGTTTTTCCTTCTTCTTTTAACTGTTGGTCTTTTCCCAACACTTCTTTTGTGAATACTGAGCAAAAATACTTGTTCGGTATGTCTGTCTTCTTCTGGTCTTCCTCCACACTCCCCTTCCCCCCAACTTACTCAGCCCCACAGCATAAATAAGAGTCAAAAGGTTCTATGCTTAACCTATCCCTGCTTTGTTTTTTCTTTTTTCACTGATGTAACTGTAGAATGCTTTATCCCCAGTTTCACTGTCCTCGCTATATCCACATCTGTTTGTGCTTTAGTGCTTCTAACAGCATTTGCTGCTTTTCTCAGTTTCTCCTGATATTCTTCCCTGTTCTCTGCCCTCTGTGTTGCCTTGTACTTCCTGAAGGCTAACCATTTTGCCTTAACTTTTGTTGCTACTTCCATGAAGAACTATAGAGGTCTTCTCCTTCTGTTCTTTACAACCTGCCTTATGCACTGGATTGATGCTTTCACAATGGCCTCCTTAATTTGTGTCCACCTTTCCTCTACCCTGTCCCTTTTCCTATCTGAGCCAGTGTTTTCCCAACGCACTCTCCCATCATCCTGAAATTAGCCCTCCTGAAATCCAGGACACTCGTTTTAGTGTGGAACACTTCCTGATCTGTTCTAATTCCGAACCTTTCTTTGCAATGAGCATAAGCTGTTGATGTGGAATTCTTTAAGGTGGCCATCAGGGTGTCTACCACCTTTTTAGAGAAACCCTGTTTTAGGAGTCTCCTCCTTTCAGAAGCCAGGCCATGAGCTGCATCGCTCCTGGATTTGGGTGCAGAATGGGGCATTAAGAGAAGGTCCCCACATATTGGGAGCCAAAATGGTAAGTGTTGAGCTAGGTTTACTAGGTCTGAGAACCACAGCCTTTTAAGCCATTCTGGAGCTATCAGAAGAAAGCTTCCTTTTGATTGTCTTATTTTGCGTATGACCTTGGGAAGGAGTGGCAGAGGAGGGAAGGCATATGCTCTGCCAAAATTCCATGTCTGTGATAGAGCATCCACTGCCTCCGCCTGTGGACACCAGAGGCGGTTGAAAAGCCACTGCAGTTGAGCACTTTTACAGGAGGTGAACAGGTTGATCTGTGGATGACCAAATCTTTTGCTCAGAATGTTGAACACCTCCAGGTTCAGCATCCACTCCCCTGGGTGGACATTCTCACAGCTTAGCCAATCATCCTGAATGTTCAGCTCGCCTGCTAAGTGAACTGGTGACAGAGGGAGAAGGTTCTTCTCTGCCCACAGCAGAAGGTCAGTTGTTTCTTTTAGCATCTCTCTGGTGATTGTGCCCCCTTGATTGTTTATGTACACCACCATGACAGCGTTGTCTGACCTTATTTTCATGGCTCTTGATTGCACCCGATTTCAAAAATGGAGGAGAGCGAGATGTACAGCCCTCACTTCCAGGACGTTGATGTGTAGGTGTTGTGCTTGTGCAGATCAAGCCCACATAATTGGAATGTGGTCCAGCACTGCCCACTAGCCTGACAGATTGGAATCAGTTTTCAGGATCAACTCTGGAGGGACTTCCAAGACTGACCATTTGCTTAGATTCTCTATATTCACCCACCAATTCAGGGACTGCTGCAGGAGTGGGGAAATCAGAATCCTGGCCTGATAGTCCTCCAAGGTCATATGATAGGCTGACAGCAACTCCATCTGGCGGGGTCACATGTAAAGACAAGCCTACAGAACCAGTTCTACTGTCGCTGTCATGAGACCCAGAATCTGCATTAGACTGTGAGCTGAAGCTGATGATTGGCTCCTCAGCCACTGAACCTCTATCAAGAAGGTCTCCTTCTCTACTACTGAGAGGAAGATTTTCCCCTTGTCCATCTTGAACACTGTTCCTACCACTGTACTGCTGGAGGAATCACCTCCGGGAGGAGGGAGGTGATCCTGCCTCTGTACAGGTCATTGGTGAGGCCGCACCTGGAGTACTGCATGCAGTATTGGTACACAAACTTGAAGAAAGATGTTAGATTACTGGAGGAGGTGCAGCACAGAGCAAAAAAGAATGATCATAGGATTAGAAGACAAGCCCTATGAGGGGAGGTTGAGGGAACTTAACATGTACTCCCTGGAGGAGAGGATGGATGGGGAGATATGATTGAGACCTTTAAATACATGAAAGGTATAAACAAGACTGGTACAAAAGGGATTTTTAAGTTGAGGGGGGACATGAGGGGGCATGGTCTGAGACTGGAGAGAGGAAGATTCAGGAGAGAAATGAGGAGGCACTTTTTCATGGAAAGGGTGGCGTCTAGGTGGAACACGCTGCCCGAAGAGATGGTGTCCTGTAAGTCAGCGGGCAGTTTTAAAAACAGATGGGTCAAAGTGAGAGGGAGGGTCACCATGATGGGGAGAGGGGGGAAGGAGGGGCAGCTGCAGTATAAGAGATTGCTAACTGCACACTCGAGCAGACTTGATAGACCATATGGCCTGTATCTGCTGGCAGTTTCATATGTTCATATGTCTGCAACGGCTCAAGAGACCTGTTCTCATGATTTACTACCCTTCTGTAAGACCCCAATACCTCTAAAGTCCTGGTCACTGTTTCATCACCAGTGGAGCAGATGGCGCTCAAATAAGCAAGTCGTCCAGATAAGGATAAACATGATGTCCCTCTTGTTGAAGTTGAGTCACCAGGACTATGAGCACCTTCGAGAACTCTCTGGGGGTTGTTGCCAGCCCAAATGGGAATGACGTGTACTGGAAGTGTTGCCCCAGGACTGTGAACTTGAGGAACCTCTGATGAGACTGCCGAATGAGAATGTGGAGATACGCATCCCTCAGGTCTATAGATGTTAGATGATCCCCAGGATGGACAGCCTGGATTATTGATCATAAGAACTCCATCTTGAAGGTCATGCAGTGAACATACTTATTTAGGTGTTTCAGATCCAGAATAGGTCTGAACTCCCCTCCCAACTTCTTGGGAACCACAGAATAAATCAAGTAGAATCTCTGGCCTTGTTCACCAGGAGGCACCAGAACAATCATCCCAATCTGCATGAGGTAATCCATTGTCAGCGACACTGTTTGTCTCTTCACGTGGTCCCTTGGTACAGCGGATGGAAGAAAAAAATCCCATTGAGGAAATGGTTGAAAACTCTGTTGCGTAACCTAAAGTCAGAATCTCCAGAATCCAAGCATCTGATGTTATTTGGGACCATATTGTGTAAAAATTGTGCAGTCTTCCACCAAGGGATGGGAGGCAGAAATGGGCCTGTGTACCCTCACTGTGAGGTGCCACCTCTTCGTCCAGGACCTCTGTTGCATTTTCAGGCAAAGGCTCCTCTACAACTATTGTCCTTGATTCCAGAGTAGGATCCTTTACTCCTCTGGTTACCAAAGGTTTAAAAGAAAAAATTACTCACCTTAGTAATTGCTTTTCTTCTCATGGAGTCTTGCTATATTATGACTTAAGCAGTTAGCCACAGCACTTGAACTGCCCCGGAGAGGAAACAGTTAACTCCAGGGAGACTGGAGTTCTAAAGCGCAAGAGCGCTATGCCAAAGCTCTATCTGGCCAGTTTCAAATGAAACCGTCAGATCTTTTCGAAGCTAACACTAAGCAGCAAGTCTGTGTGGAAAGCTCTACACTAGCCAAGTGGCTACCTACTAGTAGGAATAACAACAACAAACACAACAACAACAACAGCAATAATAATAATAATGATAATAATATTATTAGTTTCACCCCTAACAAGCACTATTGACCCCTTTCCCCACAAGACTCCAAGTCCAGGAAGGGGCCATATATTAAAAACAGAAATACCTAGTTCCCTAACCTAAATAAAGGGGAAAGGGAAGAACTAAAATGGCATGACACAGTGCTTGCACTAAATTGCCAACCCCTACCCAAGTAGAAGTTCTGAGAGGGGCAGGTTGGGTGGTATGATATAGCAAGACTCATGAGAAGAAAAGCAATTACTAAGGTGAGTAATTTTTCTTCAAACACCATGAAGTCTTGCTATATTATGACTTAAGCAGATTACACAGCAGTACCTCCATGGAGGAGGGTCAGAACCTACTTAGGAAACAGGCTCTGAAGCACAGCTGTGCCAAAACGAGCATCTCTCCAGGACTGGACATCCAGGGAATGATGCTTGGTAAAAGTGTGAACTGTTTTCCAGGTAGCAGCTTGACAAATTTCCAGAATGGGAATATCTCTAGCAGCCGCTAGAGATGCAGCTGTACCCCTGGTGGAGTGGGCCCTCAGTCCTGAGGGGGGTTCTCTACCTACTTTTTGGTAACAGAACTGGATACAAGAGACAATCCACCTTGCAATTGTCCTCTTAGTGGCAGGTCTCCCTTTGCCAACCTCTCCATAGGTAAGGACGAGTTGGAGGGATTCAAACCTGTGACCCTTGGTGCGTTCCAAATAGTAGCTTAAGGCTCTTTTGACGTCCAAGCTGTGCAATCTCCTCTCACCCGAGGAAGAATGCTCAGTGAAAAATACTGGAAGGGAGATGGATTGGTTCAGATGGAAATCTGAAACCACTTTAGGCAAAAACTTTCTGTTAGTCCTGAGGACTACCTTATCTCTGTGAAAAGAAATAAAATCCTTTTCCACTGACAGGGCTTTTAATTCACTTATGCATCTGGCAGAAGTGATGGCCACTAGGAAAACAGTTTTCCAAGTTAGAAACTTGAGATCTGCTGAAGACAGAGGCTCAAAAGGGGGTTGCATTAACTGAGCAATGCAAACATTCAGGTCCCAGGCTGGAGCTGGTTCCTGAAAGGGAGGGTTAGTGTGAAGTAACCCCTTAAAAAACTTGGAAAACACAGGGTGAGAAGAAAGGGAGGCAGGCTTCCCTGCTGATACAAAAACAGAGACAGCTGCCAGATGAACCTTTAAGGTAGCTGGCCTAAGGCCTAAGGAATTTAAATGGACCAAATAGTCCAGTAAAATGGGCAAATCAGCAGATTCTGGGACAATTTGCTTCTCAGAACACCAGATGGAAAACCTCTTCCATTTGGAATTGTAAGTGGCCCTAGTGGAAGGCTTCCTTGAAGCCTTTAAAATATCCAGGACACCTTGAGAAAGGTGTAAATCAGCAAACTCTAACTCCTCAAGAGTCAAGCCTTGAGATGGAGGGATTAGAGGTCCAGATACCACACTCTCCCCTGGGCACAGGCCAGCAAGTCGTGGACCCTGGGCAGGCTCAGGGCAGGGTGGACTGCCAGGGACAGAAGCAGTGGGTACCAGGGCTGTCTGGCCCAATCTGGAGCAATCAGGATCACTTTGCAGGGCTGGGATCTGATTTTACTAATACCCTGAAGAGAAGAGGAAGGGGAAGGATCATAGGAACTTCCTTCCAATCCAACAGAAAAGCGTCCAGGGGACTGAGCCCAGTACTGGAGGTCTGCAACAAAATAGAGGAAGTTGGTGTTGTCTGGGGCTGCGAAAAGATCTATCTGAGGGTGCCCCATCTGGCAAAGACCGACCCCAGCACCTGAGGATTCAGAGACCATTCGTGATGGCCTTGAGAAATCCTGCTGAGGCATCCGCCAGGACATTGTCTTTCCCTGGAAGGTGAACTGCTATCAGGAGGTGTTCAGGAGTAAGCCAGAGACCACAACTTCATTGCTTGCGTGCACAAGGCTGATGACCGAGTGCCCCTGCTTGTTGATGTACCACATTGTCGTGGTGTTGTCTGTCCTGACTTGAACTACCTTGTTCTGGACAGATGCTGAAAACCTGAAGAGCTAAAAAGACAGCTCTGAGTTCCAAAGGTTGATGTGGAGCAGAGATCCCTGAGGACCACACTCCTGAGTGGAAGGTCGCCAGTGAGCCCCCACCCTAGCAAGGAGGCATCCGTGGTGAGGGTGAGGAGTGGAAATGGGAATGAAGGGACCCTTGTCTTAGATTGCTTTGATCCTGCCACCACTGGAGAGCCAAGATCAGAGTTTGGGTCACTGGGACTAACTTGGTAAGGGGGTCCCTCCTTTGAGACCAATAGGTCCTCAAATGGAACTGGATGTCCCTCATCTGGAATCTTGCTCCTTGCACTACAGCTGTGGAAGCAGCCATGTGCCCAAGGAGTTGCAGAAAATGCCTTGCTGGTCGAGAGACCCGCAGGGTAAAGGAGGATGCCAGGGCAATAAGTCTCTACCCTTTCCGAGGAGAAATGCCCTGGCCAACTTTGTGTTCAATTCTGCACCTATGAAAGTTAGTACCTGAACTGGTTCCAGAACTGACTTTGGAATTCAGCAGAACCCAGGGAAGTGAGAAGCTGCTGGATGACTTGCAAGTGGATTTACCTGATCTGGAGACTGACCCACAATGAGCCAGTCGTCCAGGTAGGGAAACACAGCAACCCCTTGCCTTCTTAAATGAGCCACTACCACAGCTAGACATTTTGTGAATACCCTTGAGCAGAGGTAAGCTGAAGGGCATTGCTCTGAACTGGTAGTGGCCTGAGGGCAGTTCAACCTGAGGTACTTTCGTGAGAAGGCCTGATCAGGACATGAAAATAGGCATCCTTGAGGTCCAGGAGGCTAGCCAGTCCCCTGGCCTCAGGGAGGCAAAATCATTGCCAGAGTTAACATTTTGAACTTTGGTTTCAAAAGATGCTTGTTCAGGTACCTTAAATCTAGAATGGGCCACCATTCTTCTGTCTTTTTTGGGGTAAGAAAGTATCTTGAGTACAGCCCCTTGCCCTGATGGCAAGGAGGAACCCTTTCCACTGCTTTGCAGTCTAGAAGAGAAGAAACCTCTGCTTCCAAAGCAAGGGCTTCTGAAGGATTTGCAGCTGGAAAATGTCTGGTTCTCATCTTTGGAAACTGTTTGAAGCTGAGAACCAGTCCCTGGATACTACCTCCAGAACCCATTTGTCCGGGTTAGGGACACCCAGTTCTGGCTGAAATAAGCCAACCTGCCTCCCACGGTACAGGAGAATGGCCCTGGGCACCCCATCAGGTGCCTGCTTGGCAGCAGCCTTAGGCTGAGGGAGGGATGGTTTACCTGCGCCCGTCTACCTCTGCCTCTAGAAAACCCTCTGTGCAAACGCAGAGGAGGCTTGAGACTGGTAAAAGGCCTGTGGAAGGCCTGCCCCTACCTCTGGGAGTGTGCCTTTGTGGAGTGGCAGCCTGCCTCCTTGGCCTGGGCACTTTTGTAGGTAGTTCTGTATTCATCCATCTTTTTCATATAATTTTCTGTTTGTTCCCAAACAGAGAATTTCCACTACAGGAAAATCCATAGCCTTTGACTGAGTATCTTGGGACAGATTAGTGCATCTGAGCCATGCCAACCTACGGAAAGCTACAGAAGTGGCCATGACCCTAGAGGAAACATCATTAACATCTACAGCAGTATGAAATTGAACTTTAGAGGCTTCAATGCCATCAGCAGCCACCTGTTCCAACTCACTAGCCAGTTGGCCATGGGCCTGCTTGGCTAACTGAAGTACTGTGTCCCATCTAGATTTCTGATATCTAGCCACATAAGCCATATAATTTGCCTGCCTGAGTCCCAAAGAAGCTGCCAAATATTGTTTTTTCACCATGGCATCAATCTTCCTGGAATCCTTATCAGGAGGATGTGAGGCCAGGGGAATATTAGCCTTGTCACAGGCTGCAGCTTGTACCACACCTACATGACTACACTGCTCAGTGAGGAAGTCTGTATCAGGGCCTGACAAAGTATACCTTCTGTCCATTTTTAATCTACAGGAGGGACAGAATGAGGATTTTTTTTAAATCTTTTGTTGTTTGCTTCCTAAATGACTTATGCAAAGGAATAGACAACCTCCTAGACTCTGGTATATCCATCATTTCTACGTAATCAGGCTCCTCTTGCTCATCCACAGCCTCCTCTAAAGGAAGCTGGAGGGTTTCTGCAACCTTTTTGTAAAACATAAAATGAGAAGAGGACTCAGACAGCATGGGGTAGATTCTAAAGGTCTGTCTGGAGAAATGTCCGGTTCAATGGGCACGTCCAGACCCTCCCAGCCACATACGTAATGGTCAAATTCCTCCTCCCCCTCCTGTGGTTCATAAAATTCCTCAACATCATACTCCTGAACCACTGGAACCGAATGAACCAACCTTTTGCCAATTGTTGGTGGTTCGACAGGTCCTTGAGACAGTGACTGGACAATCTGTATGGCTTTAGCTATCTCTGCAACAGTTGGAGAGGCAATTTTAGACTCCAGACCTGCTGATTTCTTTGTCTTTTTTTACTGGGACTGGTTCCTCTGAACCAGCCTTCCTTTTGCCCGAGGAAGTCTCGCCCTGGTCAGAGGGCACTCCCTCTGGTCCAGTGGGAGCTGGACCGGGCTGGCCATCCGGGTCAGCGGACTTTTTGGCCTCTCGTTCCCTGAGCCGGCCCAATCTCTTCTCCAGGGTGGCTGCAGGGAAATTTTTACACACCTGGCAGTCTGACAGGAGGTGGTCAGCCCCCAGACAATAAACACAAGTGGTGTGTGGGTCAGCCTTGGCAAAGGCTTCCCCACAGACATCACAGTGTTGAAACCCAGTGGGCCCGGTTTTTCTTTTGGGTTTCTCAGACATAATGCCAGCCTATCCAAAAACTTGCCCTTTTGATGGCAGTGCCAGGCAAGACACTCTTATCGGTTCCTAACCGTGTCACTGGTATTTGAAAAAACCCACTAAAATAATAGTTTTTTTTAGAACCGATAAGAACTGGGAACCGCACTCTAAAAAGCCCAAATATGATTTAAATGCTTTTTTTAGCAAACCGATTGGTTCAAAACCGAACTGATAATTTCCACACAGACTTTTAAAATCCTGTACTTACAGTTTACCAGATAGAGCTTTGAACCGAAATGCGGTAAAATAAATATTTATTGCCGGTTCAAATGAACCAAAAATACTCGCTTAAACCGAGAAATGAACCGAGCTGAAGGAGCTGATCTCCGGAGCGACTGTTCAGTGAAGCGGAGTAAAGAATCTGACAGTTTCATTTGAAACTGGCAAGATAGAGCTTTGGCATAGCGCTGTCGCGCTTTAGAACTCCAGTCTCCCTGGAGTTAACTGTTTCCTCTCCGGGGCAGTTCAAGTGCTGTGGCTAACTGCTTAACTCATAATATAGCAAGACTTCATGGTGTTTGAAGGGATGAAACCCCCCTTGACACTGCTTTTGTCAGCTGCCTCCTTGACTTTTCAAAGCTGAGTTAACCTTTTGCTATTTTGATATCAGAAGGTGGCCCTTTTTATCTTGGATATCCTTTAAGATGTCATCCAGGCCTGAGCCAAACAATAAGCCTCCTTCAAAGCCTAAGTTTAACAACTTGGTATTTGACACCTGGTGAGTGACCCAACGCCGTATCCACACACCTCATATGGTGGACACATTGTGATAAGTGGAGTGAGCTGACATGTGTAAGTTCTCAACCATGGCATCCCCTAGAAAGGTGAAGGCTATAAATACCAACTGCAAAATGCTTGCCCCTTCAGACTCCAGGGGAACGATGCTACCCAGCATTGCAACCCACATATTTAAAGCTCCAGAAACAATAGATGAGGCATAGGAGTTGTAGAGGTTTGTGCCATTGGAGGGGAACAGTCCTCTGTACAAAGCATCCACTCACTTGCTGTGAGTATCTGCTAAGGTCTAAGACCCTGCAATAGGGATAGTCAAGTGCCTTACAGAATTATGTACAGCTTTATCAGTCAGGGGAAAGGTTTCACACTTTCGGGTATTTTCTTCCACAATGGGGAAACACCATACCTTGGGTTTTGGCAGATATTTTCTTTGGTCTACACCTGCCCATCCCTGTTCATTAATCCTGTTCAAAGAGTCATGGCACTTATGCAGAGCACGCACTTGAAAAAAACAGTCCAGCAACCTCTGTGTTAGTATTGTTTCAAAGTCCATTATTTTGCCAAATATAAAATAGCCATACAGACCCACACTGGGTTGGAGAACCACACACTGGATGTCTAACATTTCAAATCATCAGAGTCTTCATCAAAGATAGCGCACCCTATGCATAACTTGCTTAATTAAAACATAAGAAGAATCACAAGTGCATTGCTTTAATAGATTACTTAAAGATACAGCACAGAGTAAAAAAATGTGTAACATGCCAAAGAAATCAACTGCTAATAAATAGAAAGCAGTTAGAAAAAAAAATTATTTTATATACATGAAGTGACGATTCATTAGTGTATAAAGTGCAGAATAAACACCAGTGCAAACAAAAAGTGCATACTATGGAGACATATTTAAAAGCTCACACTACTAAATCAGACATAGACAGTTATTATCAGCTTCACACTGTAACAGTAACTTTGTGTCTGTTTACTTTATATTTAAACTTATCAAGTCCGATTAAGAGTGAGAGTATGGAGAGTAAAAGTAAAGCTACAAGTTGGCACAATTTGATGCCAAACTTTCACCCATGGCTGTACCTTTTTATTGTTTATAGTACCTATTGTCGAAAGAAAAGATATTATTGTCTAATACAATCCTGGTCACATCCAAAATAAGTTCTGTATCTGGCTGACTACAGTACCTATAGGTTATTTGGATTTTTATATCAGTTGAACTAACTCTGGTACCAAATAAATGTTCTTTTATCTTTCGTAGTTTGTTACAAAGGTCCCCCTTGGACCTCTCTAGTCATAGTAATCATATGGAAAAACTCTCCCCTTTAGTTACATCCCACTGACTCCATGCTCCAGTATGGACCCTAAAAGAGAATTCTCTGGAATTAATTTACTCTCTGTACACTCACTCTTAATTGGACTTGATCAAGTTTAAATATAAGGTAAATAGATACAAAGTTACATTAACAGTGTGAAGCGGATTACTACTGTCTATGTCTGATTTAGTAGAGTGAGCTTTTAAATATGTCTCCGTACTATGCATTTTTTGTTTGCACTGATGTTTATTCTGCACTTTATTCACCAATGAATGGTCACTTTATGACTATAAAACAAACACTTTTTCTAACTGCTTTCTATTTATTAGCAGTTGGTTTCTTTGGCATGTTACAAGTTTTTTACTCTGTACTGTATCTTTAAGAAATCTATTAAAGCAATGCACTACTAACTCTTCTTATGTGTTATTTAAGCAAGTTATGCATAGGGGCACTGTCTTTGACAAAGACTCTGATGAGTTGAAATGTTAGAAGTCTGGTGTGTGGTTCTCCGACCCAGTACGGGTCTGTATGGTTATTTTATATTTGGCAAAATAAATAGACTTTGAAGCAATACTGACACAAAGGTTGTTGGACTGTTTTTTTCAAGTGTGTGCTCTGGGTACGTGCCATGACTCTTTGAACATACTTGCTAGAACTGTAATTGAGCACCCCTGAACACTTCAGTGTGACTCTGTTTCCTGTACTAATGTTCAATAATCTGCTCACTGTGAATAAAGTTTGGACAACACTTTGGAGTGAAGGAGGACGTGGACAGAATAGGATTAACATCTAATGCATCCATGGATTGCACCTCCTTCAGCTGCCGTGTCCTACAAGCCTCAATTTTCAGATAGGACAAAGGTTTGGTATCAAACAAGGGAGGAATAGATATCCTCATCTGTGACTCTGCCTGCTCCCCTTCCTCCTCCTCAGAGGGTTCACCCTCATCATCATCATCAAGTAACTTCTTTGGGTCAGGATTTTCCCCAAGATCCCTGATATCCTCATCCTGACCCTGTGGCTGGTCAAGGGTCTTCCTGCAGATTCATATTAGCAGACTTGCCTGCTCCTGTGCACCTGGACGTGCCTGTGAGGGGCCCCCCTGATCCGAGGTGCCTGGCTCGGGGTCCGTGTGTCCTGCTTAACATTAGGACTGAAAAGCTCACCTAAGAGAAACCACAAAGATGTATGCAATTCTGCTTTGCCACTGCCAGCCGGAACACCAGGTGCACCCTCTGAATTCAGCAATCAAACTGGGGGAAACTGTAAGATACATATTAGCTTGAATAGCAAAATGGGGGCAACAAGAACCCAGTGGAGAGAGCTGCATTACCTGTTTGCCGGTCTTACATAATTTGAACACTAGAGGTCTCCGATAAGCCATGGTGCTAAAACACCAATCCAACAGATGCCCAAAACAAAGCATAAAACTAAAGAAACTATTTGGAGTTGCCTCTTAATATATATGTGTAAATGAAAGAATGCTGCCGAGATCACCACCCCCCATGTGAGGAAAACACAAGCAGAAGTATTCCTACCAGCCCACAAACTCCAAAGACTGTGGTAGGAATGATCGCACTCAGCCAGCAGTGCTGAGCTGGCAGGAAAGCCCAGCCACTGAGTCTAGCACAGTGCTGGCATGTGCAAGTGCGAATGTGCATGTGTGTGACCTCACAATGCTGCGTGTTACATCAACACATCGGAGGGGGGCCCACGCCCAGGCACAGAAGCATGAAACAGATGTGCTGAGGCCCAGAGATGCCTCTAGTGAGACACCACAGCACAAGCCCAATGGCCAGGTTCGGCTCAGAAAAATGGTGGGAAGCTATACAGCTCAGGAGAGCTGTTAAGAACTGCCACAAAAGCTCTGGTAACAGATTCCTCCTGAAACAGCCAGGAGGAAGGCACAGAATAAGCTCTGATTCCTTCTTTTTCTTTCTAGTACCTCAACATCAACCCAAGTTTCACCAGAGCACAACAGCAAATATCCCCTTACTGTGAGCACTCAAAAGCAGCTGCAATTAAGAGAAGCACACTCAATAGTCACCCGATGGTCCTTTGTGGAGGGGAGGAACCGAAGCCAAACTAGATGGAAGGGAGACACAGAGAATGCTCTAAAACCTAGACCCTAGCACAATAACCTCTAAGAACAGGTACTTACCTGAGGCACCATGATAAGAGGAAATCAGATACCTGCTAAAAATAAACACCCTTGGACCAGTGTGACAGACATGGTCCCCAATCCAAGCACAAACACGTAATGGAAATGGGGAAAAAAGTTAGGTTAGCCAGTTTGAAAGTCGTAGCTTAACAGGTATGATTTTAAATTTAGGAGTGCTCCCTGTCACCAGGTAGCCCCAACCTGATATGCAGAATCACAGCCGCAAAGAGTAAATACTTAAAGAAAAGATTTTCTTCTTCAGAGAAATTTCTATGCTGCTTCTCCTTTCAATGGCACAACAAAGACTGGAGAGTTGCTGCTGTCCGGGAATGTTCATGTGCCCAGCATTCTTTGCTGATTACAGCCTTGGGCTGTGCCATTTTCCCTAGTAGGGGTGCACATTACCCATTTATAATGTATGGGTAGCCCTTATTACCCACTGAAATCAAACAGATTACAACCTTGTAATCCCACTGTTGTGATGTCAGAACCTTATAAACCTATGTCATAGCAGTGAGTTTACAAAATGGAATGCCAGTGTAATTCAGTATTCTACACACCCAGAATATAGAGGATAGTGGATGGGCAGCAGTAAACAACAACACTGTTATTTACTTTGAGAGGCTGTCATGACAACCAAGAAAACCCTGAGAGCGAAGCTCGAGAGATTTTCGGTTGGCATGAAAACCTCGAGAAGTGTAACACAGTGTTGTTGTTTACTGCTGCCCATCCACTGTCTTTCATAGTGTATGGCCAACACTAAACAAATTAGCAGTTGACTGCCTCCACAGTCGCGCCGTGATGTTGGTGACCCCCACCCGTGTCTGTAAATACACTGCACTTCCTTCCGTGCGATCATAAATATTTCAAAACAAATATGACTGTCCTGCTGTGTGCTGGCCACTCTTTTAAAAAATGACACTTACTAAGCTCCGATGAACTGCAGTGCCTGGTTTGTCATCTCTATGAACCGCGACTCACGCATGCGCACAGAGGTCCATGCTGTTGTACCATCGATGTGACGTACTCACGATGGTACAACAACATCGTGATGTCACATCGATGGTACAACAACTCTAGGTAAAGTTAGATTTTGATGCAATACAATGTTCTACCATACACTATGTGACTGTTAGCCTCAGTACAGTATTCAAATAACATTCCAGTTGTCTCGGTTTACTGTTACTGAGTCTAGCAACTATGTCTGATAGAGATTTTAACTCTGGTGCTATTTTGGCCCGCTGCCATTCAGTCCATGTATCCTAATAAATTGTTTCCCTATGCAATCATGTGGCTGTAGTGCAGATTCATTAATAAGGTAAGGCTAAATTACTTCTGTTCGGGGGTAACTTCTAATGTCAAGTCCCATACACTATAATGACAATGCCTGATGTACAGGTGATAACCATGGTGTAATCATTCTGGTGTTAGCACTGTAAACCTCTCGAGCTGCGCTCTCGAGGTTTAATGATGCCCTAGCAACTACTCGAGAGGATTACACTGTGGTTATCACCTGAACATCAGGCATTATCCTCTATGTTCTGAATACCCATTGATAACATGGAGCACTACAGAAATGGTAATTTAAACAGCAAGAACCTTTTTTTTCTCAGAGTCAGATATGCCATTCCCTAAAGGTGGGAACCATGCTGCAAAACAGCCTTCTCTGGTTCCTGGGAAACAATGTGGAAAAGCAGAATCACAAAAATTAAACAAAAAAGCACCCTAACTAATGCAGAGAAATCAGGTGATAACAAAAGTGAAGAGAAATACTTTAAATAAAACAAACCATAAGCAGCTCTGAAATGAAGAGAAGACTTTGGGGCAACTGCTTCCTTCAGGTGGAGAAGTAAATCTGCCATAAGAACGTGAGAGTGAGTGTAACCTCACAGCAGAGTTTTGAATTTCATTCTAAGATTCTCTAATCAGCATACAATTCTAAGCTCCAGGTTGGCTCATTCCAGGGGAATGATTGCAGTTGTTAAGCATACGTGAGGGATTCCTGGGGTTTGAAAGACAATTTTGTCAGTACGGCAGGTGGAATCAGTAACTTGATAGAAATATGGGTATTCTGTACTATATTGCAGAACGAACTAGAGAGGGAGAGAGATGTAAAAGAATATGTGAGACTTACTCTGCTGCTGCTTTGTTCTGTCCTCCAAAGGCAACAACTGTCCTAATTGCTGTCAGAATATCTTCTGCTATGGCTCCTGCCTTCGCATATGCAGTCTGCTCTCTACTTGTCAATGCTGCCAGAAGCTACAAATGTGAGAATATGACAAAGATATAACTTACAGCTCAAATGGTCAGCATATAGAAATCATACAAGGTCTAGTACATGAAAGTTTTTAAATCATATCCATTGAAATGTGTGATTGGAATTAGTGTTGCTCAGATAGAATCCTAGAAATTAGGATGACAACAGATATCTCCCATTTGGACAGATAGTTGCTGTGGCAGGATAGCAGTACTATCAGACCATGGATCCTACCCTCTAGGATCTAGTGCATGGATTCTACTAACATTGTGGATCCTGTTGATCCTAGCAACAGATCCAGCTCGGATCCTAACTATCCCACCTAGGATCCCTGGATCTGACTTAAGATCCATCACTGTCTGACCCTGGATCCTAACTGTCTGACCGAGGATCCCTAGATCTGACTTAGGATCTCTGGATCTGACAAGATCCATCACTGTTTGACCCCAGATCCTAACTATATGACCTAGGATCCCTGGATCTGACTTAAGAGCCATCACTGTCGGACCCTGGATCCTAACTGTCTGACTGAGGATCCCTAGATCTGACCTAGGGGATCCCTGGATCTGACTTAAGATCCATCACTGTTTGACCCCGGATCCTAACTATCTGACTGAGGATCCCTGGATCTGACCTAGGATCCATTGGTATCTACCCCAGATCCTAACTATCTGACCTAGGATCCCTGGATCTGACTTAAGATCCATCACTGTCTGACCCTGGATCCTAACTGTCTGACCGAGGATCCCTGGATCTGACCTAGGATCCTTGGATCCTAACTAAGATCCATCGCTATCTGATCCTGGATCCTACATCTGTCTTTGGTAGATGTTCTGGTAGGTTCCTAGGTAGGATACCAGTACTATGTGACAAATAGTGGTAGAATCTACAAAAGCACTATCTGAGCAACACTAATTGGAATTTAATTAATTCCCTTACTCTTGAAGAGGCAGCTGCTGAGATGGCAAGGAGTGGACTGACTACCAAAATGACCAAAGCAAGTTTCCAACCGTGTGTAAATCCAACGATAAATCCTGCCACAAATGTGGTAAAAAACCTTACGAATATACTGATTTTGTCTCCCAGGCCTTCATGAATAGTGTTTATGCCACTGCAGGTGGAAGAGAAAGAAAAGGGAGTGAGTTAGCTGGTTTTTACATAGTCTGTACAGTACAGTATTTTTGAGCATTTTTCAGTGAAGTAGTGAAATCATTTAAATTTGGGTTCAGTTTGAGTTTTATTTATTCAGGCGGGTATGATATCAGTTCTAACATTACTGTTCACTGTAGTAGGCAGCAACAATGCTAGATTACAAAGCACCTGGATTAGTAAAACTAGTAAACTTAAATCAGGACACCAACTATAATAAGACATTGTATCTCTACTAGGTTATCCTGGTTAAACAGTCTTACTTTAAATAAAAATAGACTTTGTGAGCCAGGTAGCACAGCAGCAGGGGGCTTACTTGCTAACTTGAGCTCTAGGATTGGCTTGAATTGATGTGGCCAGCTGGGGGAAGGAGCAATGAAATCCCATTGGACAGCGGTGGATGTTGTCCATTAGAAGGAAACAATAATGGTGCAGGGGCTGCATCAAAAGCCCTCTGAGGAGATACTAAGGGTCCTAAATTTGTACACCTTGGAGGAGAGGAGGGACATAATAAAGACCTATAAATACCACACAGGACTGAACAAAGTAGAGGAGGGGAGTAATTTTCAGAGACTAAGATGCATGAGAACAAGGAGACATGCAATTGAGCTGGAAGAGAAAATATGTAGATGAGATATGAAAAAGTACTTCTTCACTGAAAGACAAAAACAGTGATGGGCTTCAGGCATGCGTGGGAGAGGCACAAGGAAATCTTAGTTACGAAGCATGGGGGGGTGGAAGGGAGCTGGAGATCAAGTAGGGTCTGCTGTGACATTATAGGGAGGGGCAAATGGGCAGACTAGGTGGGCCCAGTGGTCCTTATCTGACATTAAATTCTATATAATGTATGGGGAGCCCTTATTACTGTCTGAATTCAGACAGTTTACCACATTTTTGTGGTATTGATGTGGCATCAAGAGGCTGTTAACCCATCTTGATTATAACACATCGATACCGTAACAATAGGAATGCATCTGCATATGCGCAGCTTTAAATTTGCGGCTATGGCAGTGAGAGAGCACCCTAATGGAGACTGGCGCTATGGGGGAATCCAGTAGCTTTTATAGTGTATTTTGCCCCATACACTATAAAAGCTAATGGATGGGCAATTTACAATAACCGCACTGAAATCGTATCTAGTGATTTCCATGACGATTGTAAAGCTCTCGAGCTGAGAGCTCAAGGTTTACCTAGTTGTCATGGAAGCTGCTCAATGCAATCACAGTGTGGTTATTGTCTGCTGCCCATCCATTATCCAATGTATCCAGTCTAGAGCTGTGCAGAAGAAAAAAATACTTACCATAATAATATTGTTTCTTCCATGGGATCCCTCACTAAGCTTATTATTGCATTCAGCCTGCAGATCTAAGCTGCCCCAGAGCTTAGAATTTTATGCCAATTAGAAAATTTTGGAATGAATTTCAGAACCCTGCTGTGCGTTCATGCTCACACTAACATGCAAACAGCCGACCGATTTCTTCAACTAGGGTGAGCTGTGAGCACTGAACTAGCTAAACCTACACACAAAATAGAAAACCCAACAAAATTTTCAGTCCATGCAGAGACAAAACCATGACAGGTCAAAAAGGGCAAAAAAGCACCCAAAATTCGACTGTAGGCATTGCACAAAGAATGCTCAAGTGAAGTAAAGATAAAAAGAGAACCGAATCTTGTAGAACCTTTCCATAGTTCTGTAAGGGGAGGTAGGGTGAGTTTGTTAAGCACAGTGAGGGAGTCCCATGGAAGAAACAATATTACTATGGTAAGTATTTTTTCTTCAAACCCCAGGAATCCCTTACTATGCTTATAAGTGCAGACTACAAAGCAGTATCTTGGGAGGCTGAGTACAGAACCTATGTAGGGAAATGGTCCTACAAGACAACAGAGCCAAATATGGCATCCCTTCTCCACTGTACATCCAGACAATAGTACTTTGGAAGGTGCATACTGTTTTCCAGGTTGTTGCTTTACAAATTTTCAGCCAAAGGAAATCCCTTGCAGCTGCCACAGAGGCAGAAATGCCATGTGTGAAATATGCTCAGAGGCCTTGTGGTGGTGGTAGCTTGCCAGCTTTGATGCAACAGAATAGGATGCAGGAGACTATACAGTGAATAAATGTTTGGTTGGAAGCTAGGTTACCTTTGCCCACTTCACCATATAAACAACAGTGAATGGGAAGACCTGACTCCTTTAGTGCAGTCCCAGTAAGAAGTGGGCATCCTCTTGACATCCAGACTGTAAAGCCTCTGCTCTGCAGAGCTGTATTTTGCTGTAAAGAACACTAGAAGGGTAATGGACTAGTTCAGGTGAAATTCAGATACCTCTTTAGTGAGGATTTTTTCTGTTTGTTCTGAGGACTGCCTTGTTCCTATGGAAGATGATGTAACATACATGGGTTGTGTAGAGAGTCTGTAGCTCACACATCCTTCTGGCAGAAGTTATGACCAGTAGGAACACTGTTCTCCAAGTGAAATACTTTAAAACAACAATACCCATGGACTCAAGAGGAGGGTCCATGAGCTCAGCAATGTAGAGGTTCACATCTCATGGAGGGAGTGGGACCCTGACAGAGGGATGCAGGTGTAGAAACTCTTAAAAGGGCTTTCTAAACATGGGGTGTGAAGCTTCTGTTTTCTCTTTACCTGCCGAAACACAAGCTGATACTGTTGCCAGATGCACCTTAAAGGTTGAGGGCCTAAGGCCCAGGCACTGAAGATGGACTAGGAAGTCCATGATTCTGGGCAGATCTGCTTGCAAAGGATGGAGGTGCTTATGAACACACCACAGGGAGAGCATTTTCCACTTTGAAGCATATGTTTTCCTTGTTGCTGGTTCCCTAGAAATCCTAAGTACTTGCAAAACCTTTTCAGAAAGATTTAAGTTAGAACCCCAGGTCCTCAAGAACCATGCCTTGAGGGGCAGATTGGCCCATTTTGTATTGCTTGCTCCCTATAAAAATCATAGGTGAATGCTATTCAGGGAACAAAATTGGCTCAAACCCTCAGTGAGAAGAAATCTACATTTGTTACAGTTCATGATTAAAGTTTGGTATGGAGAGGTCCCTAATTATAGTATTGACCTTTTTGAAGTTAGGAAACTAAAGAAAAGTTTGAGGGCCTCTGTTGGAACTCAATTTGCCCTAATTAGTTGTAACTTGAATATAGAAAGATCACCGGTCCCTGTTAGAGGAATTAATTTATGGAATAAATCTCCTCCAGATTTGAGGAGCAATAGAACTAGGCATAATAAAGCAGAATTAATAAAATGGCGTACATCTGGTTTAAACAATATTACAATTTATAATAACTGTTAGCACTTTAAGAGCTTGTACTGTTTGTGAATGATTGTTTTATTTTATTATTTATCTGTATTACTATGTATGTTTTACTATATGTGTCTCTTAATGGTGTATAATGTGTGTGTGGTATATTGTTTTATAATGTGGAACTTTTTATTCTGATGCAATATGGAACTTCATTGAAAATTAGCTTTGCTCAATTGAATGTAGCCTTTATTCTTGAATGAGTAAAAAATGATTTACTACTACTACACTGGGGGATAACACATCATATCCATGAATTCAACCCCCTCATCCTCATCAGTTTCCTGTGAGAAAAAGCTGGGGAAATTGACCATACGTCTCACAAAGGTATAGTGAGTGGTATAGTTATCTGAGGGTCTTGGAAGTGAGTCAAAGTCTCATTAAGTAGAGCCATCTAATTCTATGATTCTCCCTCTTCTTCATAAAACATTCTTGACTCCTCCACCGCAGGCACTGTGAATGGAACCAAATATGAAGAATTGTCATGCCTTAGTAATGTCCTCCAATGAATGCATTTTATTTTTTATTCACTGGTGACTCCTTTCCTTTCTCAGGAGGAGGGACAACTACTTTTTTTTGGGCATGCACCATCTCCGGTGCCTGCACTGAGGTCTTAGTCATGTCCTCCATTGAGGGCATTTTATTTTCATCAACTGGCAGCTCTTTTCCTTCTTCAGGAAGAGGGACAGTGACATGTTTATCTCTTTTTCTTTAATTTAGCAGGCACTGACTCCAGTGCATACTCAAACTCCGTTCAGGGTTCCCCCATTCAGGCACTCTGACATCTGAACCGTCTTTAACATCCTTAAGGTAGACTGAAAAGCCTAAATGACTTACAGATTTTTTTCTTTCTTTTGGGACAAACTTCAACAAATTAATGTGTAACCTGGACCCTGGCACTTTAAATCCAGCTCTTGACAGCCTGCCATTGCTAAAAGTTGGAAACAAAGTTTACAAATTTAAAGCCTGTAGGTTCCCTCTTCTTTGGATCTGTCAATAATGTCAAACACTGATGAACCAGGGAAGTGTAAATCAAAGTAAAATTGAATGAGAAAAAAAATGTATATGTAAAAGGGGTTTAAAACATGAAATGTGGTTCGAGTCCCTTAAAAATGAAACTGCAAAGAAAAACAGACTAATATATGATTTAGTTAGGGTAAACTGCAAAACATTGGTTCGGTTTCCAAATAAAGAGGAACTAGGAATAATAAACAGTAAAAACTGCAAAGCAGTTAAGATTTTTAGTTAATTTCCTCCACCTTCTTGTAGGTTGTTTGATACTCGTTCACCTTTTTCATGAAAACCTCTCTGTTGCTATCCAACAGCGAATTTCTCCAGAAGGGAAAAATCATAGCATTTGTTCGAAAGTCCTTGGACAGATTTGAAGTTCTAAGCCAGGAAACCCTTCCTAGGAACACTGCATGGACCCTAACCCTGCATGCAATGTCCTTCGTGTACACTGCCATATGAAATAGGAATTTTGCAGCATGCATGGCTGATTTTGCTGTGACAGCCATATCCTGTTTCAAGTGTTCAATAACTTTTTGCTCAGAGCCCAAATAGAATTTCATAAGGCTCTCTGGTAATGAAATGTGAAGGCAGATAAGCTGCCTGCCTTAGGAGCAGAGAAGCTGAACTTTTTTTTTGCATCCAGTTACATAAAAACATAGAAAGTTGTCAGCAGACAAGGGCTTCCAGGCTCACCTAGTCTGCCCCATGTCCACACCTATCACTATACTGCAGGCCCTAATTGGCCCTGGTGTGCTCCCCTTGCTTGTAAGATCTCTCTGTGCCTATCCCATGCACTCTTGAATCCTGTCACATTTCTGCTCCACTTGTCCACCACCCTCTCTATAAAGAAGTACTTCCTTACATTTTCTCTGAACCTCCCCCTTCCAACTTCATATTATGCTCCCTCATCCTTGTGCATGTTTTTCTTTGGAAAGTGATACCCTTCTGTACTTTGTTCTTCCCTGTGAGGTATTTATTTATTTCAATCATATCTCCCCTTTCTCTCCTTTCCTCCAGTGAGTACATATTTAATTCCTTAAGCCTTTACACGTAGGGTTTTTGATGTAGACCCCTCACCATTTTGGTTGCCCTTCTTTGAACTACCTCCACCCTGTCTATGGCCTTCTGAAAATGGGGCTTCCAAAACTGGACACAGTACTCCAGGTGAGGTCTCACCAATGATCTATACAGAGGAATTATTACCTCCCTTCATCTGCTGGTGATTCCCCTGCCTATGCAGCCCACCATCCTGCTAGCCTTCCCTGCTGTTTTGTCACATTGGTTAGTTACCTTCAGGTCATCTGAGATGATTACCCCAGGTCCCTTTCCTGCTTTTAGGTTGTTATTTCCTCCCCCAGGTGGTATGTTGCCCCAAAGGTTTCTATGCCCCATGTACATTATTTTGCACTTTTAGCACTGAAACCCAGCTGCCAAACCCTTGACCAATCCTTCAATTTCTTTAGATCTTCCCTTATACTACCCCTCCCGGTGTATCTGCCCTGCTGCAAAGCTTTGTGTTGTCTGCTAACAGGCATACTTTCCCTTTCAGACCCTCTACAATGTCACTGATAAAGACTTTGAAGAGGACTGGACCCAACACTGATCCCTGTGGCACCCCACTGGTTACATTGCCTTCTCCAGAGTGTATGCCGTTTACCACCACCCTCTGAGTCCTATTTTCCAGCAAATGCTGTACCTATTTAACCAGTTTCCTCAAATCCTTTCCAGGAGGCTAGAAGGAAAAAAGGACACCTTGGTCCTGTCTCAGACAGCATCCTGGACCACATCTTCCTGATTAGGGTGGGAATTCAGGAACCCAGAACCCTGTTTGTCAACCAATATTTACTTATTTAGTTTATTTTTGAACTATGCCAGCAGCTGATGTGGGTGCTGACATGAATGTAAAAGTGATTTTCCTGAGGGATTTATGTATGGGAAGCATCAGCCCCCTAAGGGTGATAAACCTGTTATATCCATGAATTCAACCCTCTCCTCATCCTCATCAGTTTCCTGTGAGGAAAAGCTGGGGGAATTGACCATACGTCTCACAAACGTATAGTGAGCGGTATAGTTGTCTGAGGGTCTTGGAAGTGAGTCAAATTCTTACTCAGTAGAGCCATCTAATTCTATGGTTCTCCCTTTTCTTCATAAAATATTCTTGACTCCTCCTCCACAGGCACTGTGTGAATGGAACTGGAGCCGGGGGGCAAGCATATTGCTGAAATTCCCTGTTAGAATTGTCATGCCTTAGTAATGTACTCCTATTAGGGCATTTTATTTTTATTCACTAGTGACTCCTTTCCTTTTTTCAGCAGGAGGGACAGCTAGCTTTTTTGGGGGCAAGCATTGTCTCAGGTGCCTGCACTGAGGTCTTAGTCAAGTCCTTTTTTGAGGGCATTTTATTTTCATCCACTGATGACTCCCTTTCTGCTTCAACAGGAGGGACAGTGACATAGTTCTGTCTTTTTTTTCTTTAATTTAGCAGGCACCAACTCCAGTGCCTACTCTAACTCGGTTCAGGGCTCCCCCATTCAGACACTCTGACATCTGAACCATCTTTAGCACGCTTACAGCAGACTGAAAAGCCAAAATGACTTTTTTTATTCCTTTTGGGACAAACTTCATCAAATTAAGATGTAATCTGGACCCAGACACTTTAAATCCAACTTGTGACTGTCTGCCATTGCCAGGAGTTGGAAACAAAGTTTACAAATTTAAAGCTTGTTGGTTCCCTCTTGTTTCGGTCTGTCAGTCATGCCAAAGAAGATATTAACTACATACTTACTTTAAATTCCTTTTCTGTTAACTCCAACATTGTCAATGGGTAATCAAAACATAGGTAACATAGGTTGTACTGACCATATAAAGACGTTAGTCCATTTAGCTTGCCATAAATTACAGATAGTCCTGAATGCCTTTATTAAGGTTTGTTTTAAACTCTATCATGGTTTTTGCTGTTTACAACTATGCTAGGTAATGTGTTCCAGATCTCTGTTACTCTGACACTAAACCAAAATTTTCTTTTTTTTGTAGTAAATTTATCCTTAAACAATTGAAAGCAGTGAGCTCTAGTATTATGTGGCTGGATCTTTAATATCAAGCCCAATTGTTCCCACATTTGAGCGTCAGTTAGGGCCTTATAGAGCAGGCACATGTCGCCCCTCAGTCTCCGGTACTCTAGTGTAAACATATCCAACTGTTGTAGTATTTGCTCGTAATTAAGGCCTCTGACTTCACTAATGTTTCTAGTTGCCTTCTTCTGCACCCTCTCAAGGGCTTTAATATCCCCCTTATTACCAGGTGCCCACAGCTGGGTGCAATACTCCATGTGGGGGTGTACCAGAGTGTTATAGAGTGGAAGAAAAAATTACTCACCTTAGTAATGTTGTTTCTTCTAATGGAGTCTTGCTATACTATGACTATTGCAGTTTGCCCCAGCCTTAGAACTGCTCCGGAGGTGAAAGAGTTAACTTCCATGCAGAGCATGGAGTTTAGAGCGCAAGCTCGGTTCAGAAGCTCTGTTTGGCTGGTTTCAAACCGAAACCGTCAGATCTTTACAAGCAAAAACTCACTAAGGTTCTGTGTGGAAGCTGTAACCTACACTAGCCAACTGGCTACTAATATATTAACACATTTTTGCTGGTCCCAACACAAAGACTCAAGTCAGTGGACCAGAAAATTAAGATAAAATAACTAAATAAACACAACACCCAAACATGAAAGAGGGCATCAATAAATGCCAACAGAGGACTACCCACCCCATACCCCAAAGTAGGAGTTCTAAGAGGGGCAGTCTGGGGGAGGTCATAATATAGCAAGACTCCATTAGAAGAAACAACATTACTAAGGTGAGTAATTTTTTCTTCAAACAACATGAAGTCTTGCTATATTATGACTATTGCAGACTACACAGCAGTACCTCCATGGAGGAGGGACAGAACCTACTTAGGGAATAGGCTCTGAAGCACAGCTGTGCCAAACCGAGCATCCCTCCTGGACTGCATATCCAGGGAGTAATGCTTGGTGAAAGTGTGTACTGTCTTCCAAGTAGCTGCCTGACATATCTCCAAGATAGGGATGTCTCTAGCAGCAGCTAGAGATGCAGCTGTACCTCTGGTAGAGTGAGCCCTCAGGCCTGAGGGGAACCTACCCAGCTTTTGATAGCAAAATTGGATACAAGAAATGATCCACCTGGCAATGGATCTTTAGTGGCAGGTCTCCTTTCCCAACCTCACCATAAGTGAGAAACAGTTGAGGGAGTCAAACCTGTGACCCTTGGTACGCCTATGTAGTAACTTAGGCCCTCTAACATCTGTTGTGCAGCCTCTCTCACCAGAGGAGGAATGGTCAGTGAAGAACACTGGAAGTGAAATAGATTGGTTAAGGTGGAAATCTGAAACCACCTTAGGCAAAACTCTTGTTAGTCCTGAGGACCACTTTATCCCTGTGAAAGGAAATAAAGTCAGTTTCTACTGATAAAGCCTGTAACTCACTTATACGCCTGGCAGAAGTGATGGCTACCAGAAATACAGTTTTCCAAGTCAAATACTTAAGCTCTGCCGAAGACAGAGGCTCAAAGGGGTTGCATTAGCTGAGCAATGCATACATTAAGATCCCAAGCCGGGCAGGGTCCCTGAATGGAGGATTGGTGTGAAGCAACCTTTAAAAACTTGGAAAAATACAGGATGAGCAGAAAGAGAAGAGGGCTTCCTGTTGAATGAAGGCAGAGACAGCAGCCAAGTGAACTTTCAGGGTGGCTGGTCTCAGTCCCAAAGAATTAAGATGGACCATGTAGTCCAATACAGTGGGTAGATCAGCAGATTCTGGGGAACATGCTTCCCAGAACACCATATGGAAAACCTTTCCACTTGGAGTTATAGGTAGTCCTGGTGGAAGGCTTCCTAGCAGCCTTCAGGATTTTGAGAACACTTTGAGAAAGTTGCAAATCAGGAACTCTAACCGCCAAGAGCCAAGCCTTGAGGTTGAGGGATTTGAGATTCGGATACCAAACTTCCTGAGCACAGGTTAACAGATTGTGGTTCCTGGGGAGACACAGGGGAAGATGGACTGCTAAGGACAGAAGGAGTGGGTACCAGGGCTGTCTGTCCCAGTCTGGAGCAATCAGGATCATTTTGCAGGGCTGAGACCTGATTTTGACTAGTACTTTGAACAGGAGAGGGAAGGGGGAAAGGCATAAAGAAACTTCCCTTCCCAATTGAGGAGAAAGGCATCCAGGGGAACTGAGCCCAACACTGGGGGCCTGCAACAAAACAGTGGAAGTTGATAATCGCCTGGGGCTGTGAAAAGATCTATCTGAGGAGTGCCCCATCTGGCAAACACTATCCCCAGTACTAGGGGATCCAGTGACCATCTGTGATGGCCCTGGGAAATCCTGCTGAGGGCATCTGCCAGGACGTTGTCCTTGCCTGGGAGGTGAACTGCTATGAGGGAAGTGTTCATGGAGAGCCAGAGACCACAACTTCATTGCCTCGTGCACAAGGCCAAGACCGAGTGCCCCCTGTTTGTTGATGTACCACATTGTAGTGGTGTTGTCTGTTCTGACCTGTACCACCTTGTTCTGAACAGATGCAGAGAAAACCTGAAGTGCTAGAAAAACAGCTCTGAGTTCCAACAGATTGATGTGGAGCAGAGATTCCTGTGGGGACCATAATCCCTGGGTGGGGAGGTCGCCCATGTGAGCTCCCCATCCCAAGAGGGATGCATCTGTAGTAAGGGTCAAGGAATGGGACAGAGGGATGAAAGGCACCTCCTGTCTCAGATTGCTCTGATCCTGCCACCACTGAAGGGCCTGGATCAGGGTTCAAGTCACTGGGATTAACTTGGATAGAGGATCTCTTCTTTGAGACCAGAAAGCTCTCAAATGGAACTGAATGTCCTCATCTGAAATCTTGCTCCTTGCACCACAGCTGTGGAGGCAGCCATGCCCTAGGAGCTGCAGGAAATGCCTTGCTGGTCGAGAGACCTGCAGAGTGAAGGAGGCGCCAGGGCCACTAAGGTCCTTACCCTTCAAGGGAAGGAAGGCTCTGCCTGCTTGGTATCCAGTTCTGCGCCTATAAAGGTGAGTACCTGAACAGGTTCCAAAACTGACTTTGGAAGATTGAGAAGAAATCCCAGAGAGGTAAGCAGCTGCTGGGTAACTAGCAGGTGTGATTTGACCTGGTCTGGAGACTGACCCACAATGTGCCAGTCATCCAGGTAGGGAAAAATAGCAACCCTTTGCCTTCTTAGGTGAGCGACTGCTACTGCCAGACACTCTGTGAACATCCTTGGGGCAGAAGTGAGGCCGAAGGGCATTGCTCTGAACTGATAATGGCCTGAGGGCAGTTCGAATCTGAGGTACTTTCGATGGGAGCTTCTGATAAGAACATGGAAGTAGGCATCTTTGAGGTCCAGGGAGGCTAGCCAGTCCCTGGCCTTAGGGAGGGTAAAATCATTCCCAGTGTCACCATTTTGAACTTTGGCTTTAAAAGGTTCTTGTTTAGATATCTTAGATCCAGGATAGGCAGCCACTCTCCTGTCTTTTTGGGGTAAGGAAGTACCTGGAGCACAGACCCTGCCCTGGTGAAGGGAGAAACCTTTTCTACAGCTCTGAGAGCCAGGAGGGTTGAGACTTCTTTCCAAAGCAAGAGTCTCTAAAGGGTTTGCAGAAAAGATCTGGCTCTCATCTTTGGAAATTTCTTGAAGCTGAGAACCAGACCCTGGCTCACTACTTCCAGGACCCACCTGTCTGAAGTTAAAGACTGCCAGTCCTGGATGAAGTGAGCCAACCTGCCCCCTACAGGTAGTGGAGAGCTAACCTTGGGCATCCCATCAGGGTGCCTGTTTGGCAGGGGCTTTAGCCCGGAGGGTTGGGAGCAGGCCTGCTCGAACCCCACCTGCCTCTCCCTCTGAAGAACCTCCTCTGTACATAGGCTGAAGAGGAGAGGGCCTGAGTCTGGTAAAAAGGTCTGTAAAAAGGCCTACCCCTACCCCTGGGGGGCTGCCTCTGAGGAGTGGCTTGCCGCCCTGGCTTGTGCACCCTGTAAGTGGTTCTATATTCATCCGTTTTTCATATAATTCTCTCTGCTCCCAAACAGAGAATTTCCCACCACAGGAAAATCCATAGCCTTAGACTGGGTATCCAGACAAAGTAGTACCTTGAGCCAGGCCAATCTGTGAAAGCCACAGATGTAGCCATGACTCTAGAGGATACACTGTTAGAATCCACTGCAGCATGGAATTGCACCTAGATGCCTCAATACCATCAAGAGCCACCTGCTCCAGCTCCTTTATGAGCTGGCCAGGGACCTGTTTGGCTAAGGCCATGACAGTATCCCATCTAGATTTCTGGTATCTTGCAACATAAGCCATATAGTTAGCTTGTCTGAGTCCCAAGGATGCTGCCATGTATTGTTTTTGGCCATGGCATCAATCTTCCTGGAATCCTTGTCAGAGGATGTGAAGCCAGTGGAATATTAGCTTTATCACAGGCTGCAGCCTGAACTACCCCAACATGACTGCATTGCTGTGAAAGAAAGTCTGTATCAGGACTCTGACAAGTGTACCTCCTGTCCATCTTTTATCCACAGGAGGCACAGAATTAGGAGCTTTAAAATTTTTATTGTTTGTTTTCTAAAAGATTTATGTAAAGGGATGGACAACCTCCTGGACTCTGGGATATCCATCATCTCCACATAGTCAGGCTCCTCTTGCTCATCCAAAGCCTCCTCTAAGGGAAGCTGGAGGGTCTCAGCAACTTTTTTATAAAACAAAAAATGAGAAGGGGACTCAGAAAGCCTAGGGGGAGACTCACCTGAAGGTCTGTCTGGAGAGATGTCCGGTTCAATGGGCACATCCAGACTTTCAAAGTCACATTCACATTGATCATAATCCACATCCCCTCCTCTGGTTCATAGAACTCTTCTATATCATAATCCTGAACCACTGAACCGACCGAACCGACCTTTGCCAGACAGCAGTTCGAGGGAACTGGGACAGGACTGACAATCTAGTATTGCCCTGAGTTGTCACAGCAGCAGTTGGAGAAGGAATTTTGGACCCAAACCTGCTGATTTTTAGATTTTTTGCTGGAACTGGCTCCTCAGAGCCAGCTTTGCGTTGCCAGAGGAAGTCTCGCCCTGGTCAGAGAGCACTCCCTCCGGTTCAGTTGGCACTGAACCTGGCTGGCCATCCGGGTCAGCGGACTTTTTGGCCTCTCGTTCCCTGAGCCTGCCCACTGTCTTGTCCAGAGTGGCTGCAGGGAAATTTTTACAAATCTGGCAGTCTGAATTGAGGTGGTCAAACCCCAGACAATAGACACATGTAGTGTGTGGGTCAGCCTTGGCAAAGGCTTCCCCACAGACACTACAGTGTTGAAACCCAGTGGGCCCAGTTTTTCTTTTGGGTTTCTCAGACATGATGCCAGCCTAACCAACCAACTTGCCCTTTTGATGGCAGTGCCAGGCAAGACACCCTTATCGGTTCCAAACTGTGTCACGGGTCGTGGAAAAACGAATGAAATCCGGTTTTTTTAGAACCGATAAGAACCAGGAACCGCACTCTAAAAAGCCTTAAAAGGCTTTAAACTTATATTTAAATACAACTCGATCGGTTCAACCGAACAGATAGTACTTTCCAAGTTCCACACAGAAAAAACCCTATCTATTACTTACGATTACCATAGACAGAGCCTGAACCGATCGGTTTTGCGGTTAAAATAATGAACTCGCGGTTAAATTAAACCGAGAAATAGCGCTTTAAACCGAAGAAATGAACCGAGCAACAGGAGGAATCTCCGGAGCGACTGTTCAGTGAGGCGGAGTAAAGAATCTGACGGTTTCGGTTTGAAACCAGCCAAACAGAGCTTCTGAACCGAGCTCGCTCTCTAAACTCCATGCTCTGCATGGAAGTTAACTCTTTCACCTCCAGAGCAGTTCTAAGGCTGGGGCAAACTGCAATAGTCATAATATAGCAAGACTTCATGTTGTTTGAACAAGAACCTCCTTGTCCCTACTCTTGATATGTCTATGTATACAATGGAGTATGCTGCTTGACTTTTTAACAACCTGGCTACAGTGCATTTTGAAATTAAGGTCATTACTGACTCTTATACCCAGATTTTTTTCATCCATGACAACTTTAAGTGCCGTGCCTTCCAATGTATACCTACATTTTTTATTTTGTTTGCCCATGTGCATAACAGTACATTTGTCAAGGTTAAATTTTGATTTCTTATTATAGCCCATAGTTTTAAATCAATGAGGGCCTCCTGTAAGATGTCACTGTCCTCTTGGTTATTTACAGGATAACCTAAGTGAGTATCATCGGCAAATTTAGCTAGCCATACCCCAGAAGAAAAAATTACTCATCTTAGTAATTATATTTCTTGTAATGGAGTCTTGCTGTATTCTGACAATTGCAGTGATTCCCAACCTTTGAACTGCCCTGGAGAACAAAGAGTTAACTTTCTATGCAGGGCATAGAATGCTGAGCTCAAGCTCGGTTGAAGTCACTGTCTGGAGTGTTTTGAACTTAAACTGTCAGATTCTTACGAGCCCAACTAAACTAAAAATTCTATGAGGAAATTGTAAAAATTCTACTAGCCAACTGGCTGAAAAAAGTTTTGGATTCCCAAGGAAGACTCAAGTCAGAAACCCAAAAACAAACCCAATGTACTAAGAATAATAATAAATAAGCACCCAAACAAAAGGAGGAGGGTGCAAGCAAAAACACCCCTGGGTGCACATTGCACCTGCCCCCTCTTCCCAAAACAGGTTCTGAGAGGGGAGGCAGGAGGGAGGTCAGAATACAGCAAGGCTCCATTAGAAGAAATATAATTACTAAGGTGAGTTATTTTTTCTTCAAACAACATGAAGTCTTGCTGTACTCTGACAATTGCAGACTACCAAGCAGTACCTCCAAGGAGGAGGGACAGAATCTACTTTGGGAATAGGTTCTGAAGTACTGGTGTGCCAAACCGAGCATCACTCCTAGTATACATATCCAGAGAGTAATGCTTGGTAAAGGTATGGACTGTTTTCCAGGTGGCTGCTTGACACATTTCTAAGAGAGGGATATCCCTGGCAGCAGCCAGGGAAGTAGCTGTACCTCTTGTGGAATGAGTCCTCAAGCCTGAGGGTGGAGTTTTTCCCAGTTTTTCATAGCAGAATTGTATACAAGACACAATCCATCTGGCAATAGATCTTTTGGTGGCAGGTTTGCCCTTCCCCACATCTCCATAAGTGAGGAACAGCTGAAGGGAGTCAAACCTGTGACCCTTGGTATGCTCTATGTAGTAACTAAGGGCTCTTTTGACATCTAAACTGTGTAGCCTCCTCTCTCCTCTCTCCTGAGGAAGAATGATCATTGAAGAAAACAGGAAAAGACATAGACAGGTTTAAATGGAAGTCTGAAACCACTTTGGGCTAGAACCTTCTATTGGTTCTAAGGACCACTTTATCTCTGTGAAATTAGATAAAATCAGGTTCCACTGACAGAGCTTGCAATCCGTGATATGCCTGGCAGAGGTAATGGCTACCAGGAACACAGTTTTCCAAGTTAAGTACTTAAGCTCTGCTGAAGACATAGGCTCAAAGGGGGGTTGCTTAAGTTGAGCAATGTAAACATTCAAATCCCAGGCAGGGGCAGGGTCTCTAAAAGGAGGATTGGTGTGAAGCAATCCTTTAAAAAATGTACAGAACACAGGATGGGAAGATAGTGAGGAAGGCTTCCCCACAAACAAAAATGCAGAAACAGCTAACAAGTGTACCTTGAGAGTAGCTGGTCTGAGGCCTAGGCCATTAAGATGGACCATATAATCCAGAACCATAGGCAAGTCAGCTTTGTCTGGATAAATATGCTTCTTAGAACACCAAATGCTGAATTTTTTCCATTTGGAGTTGTAAGTCTTTCTGGTGGAGGGCTTTTGAGAAGCCTTGAGGATATCCAGAACCCCTTGGGAAAGATGCAGATCTGCAAACTCTAACTCTTCAAGATCCATGCTTTGAGATTGAGAGACTGAAGATTGGGGTACCAAATCCTTCCCTGAGAGGATGTTAACAGGTTGTAATTCCTGGGAAGAGACAGGGCAATATGGACTGCTAGGGACAGCAACAGGGGGTACCAGGGCTATCTGGCCCAATCTGGAGCAATCAGAATCACCTTGCATGGTTGAGACCTTATTTTTACCAAAACTTTGAACAGGAGTGGGAAGGGGGGAAAGGCATGCAGAAACTTCCCCTCCCAATTCAGGATCAGGGCGTCCAGAGGGAGTGAGCCCAGGACTGGAGGTCTGCAACAAAAGAGGGGAAGTTGGTGATTGTCTGAGGCTGCAAATAGATCTATCTCTGGAGTGCCCCATCTTGAAAAAATCACTTTCAAAACCTGGGGGTCTGGGGACAATTTGTGATGGCCCTGAGAAATCCTGCTCAGTGCATCTGCTAGCACATTGTCCTTGCATGGAAAGTGAACTGCTGCAAGAGAGATTTGCAGGGAATAAGCCAGGGACCACAACTTCATGGCTTCTGTGCACAAGGCTGTGGACAGAGTGCTTCCCTGCTTGTTGATGTGCCACATGGTGGTGGTATTGTCTGTTCTGACTTGAACCACCTTGTTCTGTACTGACTGTGAAAATGCTTTTAGAGCCAGAAAAACTGCCCTGAGCTCTAGAAGATTGATGTGGAGAAGGGATTCTTGGGGGACCACAGCCCCTGGGCAGTAAGGGACCGCAGGTGGACTCCCCAGCCCAGGAGAGAAGCATCCGTGGTAAGGACCACTGAGCAAGGCTGAGTAACAAAAGGAACACCTTGCCTTAAATTGTCCTGATCCTGCCACCACTGGAGGGCTTGGATCAAGGTCAGAGTCATTGGGATCAGTTTGGTAAGGGAGTCCTTTCTCTGAGACCAGAAAGCTCTCAGGTGGAACTGAATATCCCTCATCTGGAATCTTGCCTCTTGGACCACTGCTGTTGAAACTGCCATGTGGCCCAAGAGCTGGAGGAAATGCCTTGCTGGTCAAAATACCTGAAGGCTGAAGGAAGAAGCTAGTTCCATATGAACCCTTGCCCTTTCTAGAGGAACAAAGGCTCTTGCTCTGAGTGTGTCCAGTTCTGCCCTTATAAAGGTAAGAAGCTGGACTGGTTCGAGAACTGACTTGGGAAGGTTGAGAAGAAATCCTGGAGAAGTGAGCACTTGCTGGGTCACTTGCAGGTGAGACTTGACTTGGTCTGGAGACTGACCCATTATTAGCCAATCGTCCAGATATGGAAAAATGGAAATATTTTGCCTTATTAGAAAGGCAACTACTACTGCCAGGCACTTTGTGAAAACTCTTGGGGCTGAGGTTAGGCCAAAGGGCATTGCTCTGAACTGATAATGGCCTGAAGGCAACTCGAACCAGAGGTACTTTCTGTAGGAGCACCTGATGGGAATGTGAAAGTAGGCATCTTTGAAGTCCAGGGAGGCTAGCCAGTCCCATGGCCTTAGAGAGGGAAGGATTATTCCCAGAGTTATCATCTTGAAGTTTGGTTTTAAAAGATATTTGTTTAGATATCTTAGGTCTAGGATGGGTCGCCACTCCCCTGTTTTTTGGGGGGTCAGGAAGTACCAAGAGTACAGTCCTTTCCCCCAGTGTAGGGTAGGCACTCTCTCTATACTGCTTAAAGCTAGGAGAGAAGAAATCTCTGCCTCTAGGGCAAGGGTTTCCAAGAGATTTGCAGGTGGAAAAGATCTGGCTCTCATCTTTGGAAATTTTTTGAAGCTGAGAACCAGTCCCTGGCATACTACTTCCAGGACCCACTTGTCTGATGTAATAGACATCCAGTCCTGGACAAAGTAAGCCAGCCTGCCCCCTACTGGAATAGGAGAGTCGACCTGGGCAGGCCCATCAGGGTTTCTGCTTGGCAGGGGCTTTAGGCTGAGGAGTGGATGCAGCCCTGTTCTTCCCCCTTCTGCCTCTTCCTTTGAAGAACCCCCTCTGAGAAAAGGAAGAAGAAGCCTGTGCTTGTTAAAAAGGCCTTTGAAAAGGCCTGCCCCTGCCCCTAGACTGCTGCCTTTGAGGAGTTGCCTGCCTTTCCTTGGCCTGAGCACTCCTGTAAGTGGTCCTGTACTCATCCATTTTCTTCATGTAATTCTCTGTCTGCTCCCCAAACAAAGAATTACCCACTACAGGAAAATACATGGCCTTAGCCTGGGTATCCTGCGTGAGGCTAGTACATCTGAGCCAAGCCATCCTCCGAAGAGCCACAGATGTAGCCATGACTCTTGATGACACTTCATTAGAGTCCACAGCAGCATGAAACTGAACCTTAGATGCCTCAGTCCCATCTGCAGCCACTGCCTCCAGCTCCTTGGCTAGCTGGGGGAAGGCCTGTTTAGCCAGTGCCAGTACAGTGTCCCACCTGGACTTCTGGTACCTGGCTGTATGAGCCATGTAATTTGCCTGCCTGAGTCCCAAAGAAGATGCCATGTACTGCTTCTTTGCCATGACATCAATCTTCCTGAAGTCCTTGTCAGGGGGGTGTGAATCCAAGGGAATATTTGCCTTGTCACAGTCTGCAGTCTGCACTACCCCAACATGGCTGCATTGTTGATATAAGAACTCTGTGTCTGAGCCTGGAAGTGTACATCTCTTGTCCATTCTTCTATCCACAGAAGGTATAGTGTTAGGAGACTTTAAGATTTTTAGTGTCTGTTTCCCAAAAGATTTATGGAGAGGAATAGACAGTCTCCTGGACTCTGGGATATCCATCATCTCTACATAATCAGGCTCCTCTTGATCTTCCACAGCCTCCTCCATAGGAAGCTGGAGGGTTTCAGCCACATTTCTGTAAAACATAAAGTGAGAAGGGGACTCAGAAAGCCTAGGAGGGGAAACACCTGAAGGTCTGTCTCGGGAGATGTCCAGTTCCACAGGCACATCCAGACCTTCACTTACATCATCATCCTCAAATTCTCCTTCCTCTTCAAATTCCGGTTCATAAAAATCTTCAGGGGTATACTCTTGAACTGGGGGAACCAACCGAACCAAACCCCTGCCAGAAGGAGCCAGATCAGTCGGAACTGGGCGGAGCGATTCCACAATCTGAGTCGCCCTGGCTATCTCTTTGGCGGTCGGAACATGAACCTCTGGATCCGAACCGGTCAATTTATCTTTGCGCTTTCTTTTTGTTGGAACCGATCCCTTGGAATTGGCTCTCCTTTTCCCGAAGAAGTATCATCCTGGTCAGAGGGCCCTCCTTCTGGTTTGGTCGAAACCGAGCCGGTCTGGCCATTTGGGTCGGCAGACTTCTCGGCCTCCTATTCCCTCAGTCTACCTAATCTCTTCTCAAGGGTAGATTTGGGAAAGTTTTTACATATTTGGTAGTCTGAATCGAGGTGGTCAAATCCCAGACACTAAACACAGGTGGTGTGGGGATCAGCCTTAGCAAAGACCTCCCCACACTCACTGCAGTGTTGAAACCCAGTGGGCCCAGTTTTTTTCTTGGGTTTCTCAGACATGGCCAACCTAACCAAACTTACCCTTTTTTCAGCAACCACCAGACAAGACTCCCTTATTGGTTCCTAACCATGTCACAGGTATTGGAAAAAAACAGTTAAAAACACGGTTTGTTTAGAACTGATAAGAACTGGTAACCACACACTAAGTAAACAAACAAAATTCACAATCAAATGGCCAGTTCAGCTGAACCGACCACACTTTTACAAGTTCCACACAGAAAAATAGAACAATTCCTATCTAGTACTCATGGCACCACAGACAGAGACTGAACCGACTATACGGATACGTTTTTCAGTTTAAAAACCGACGAAAACTGAAATCTTTAACCGACTTTCGAACCGAACTGAAGGAGAAATCTCCGGAGCAACCGTTCAGTGAGGCGGAGTAAAGAATCTGACGGTTTAAGTTCAAAACACTCCAGACAGGGACTTCAGCCGAGCTCAAGCTCAGCATTCTATGCCCTACATAGAAAGTTAACTCTTTGTTCTTCGGGGCAGTTCAAAGGTTGGGAATCACTACAATTGTCAGAATACAGCAAGACTTCATGTTGTTTGAATGTGTATTCATTGAGGAAATATATAAATTAAACAAATAGGGGCCTAAGACTGAGCCCTGTGGGATTCCACTGGTGACATCTACCCACCCTGAGGATTTACCCCTAATACACACTCGCTGGTGTCTCCCGTACAACCATGACTGGACCCATTTAACTATATGTGTATTAAGGCCTTGATCAATTGGAGCGTTAACCAATTCAATATGTGGGACTTTGTCAAAAGCCTTGGCAAAATCAAGGAAGACAACGTCTACAGAATGTCCCTCATCCAGGGTTCTACTGACTTTAATATAAAATTCCAACAAGTTGGTTTGGCAGACCCTCCCCTTGGTGAATCCATATTGTTTATAATCTACGGCTCCATTCAAGCTCAAAAAATCACCAATATAATTTTTTATAATACCCTCTAGGATCTTACCCAGCACAGAAGTGAGGCTAATAGGCCTGTAATTCTCCACCTCCTGCCTCGATTCCTTTTTGTAAATGGCCATAACCATAGCCTGTCTCCAGTTCATAGGGATGTCCCCTATTTCTAAAGATTTCTGAAACAGATGAGTGACTGGGCTAGCTAAAAGATCTGCGAGCTCCTTGATCAACCTAGGGTGTATGCCATCAGGCCCTTGTTCTTTATTTTGATTAATTTTGCTAAGTCTATTAGCTACATTGGCTACATCAAGTTTAAAAATAGGATCTGATCAGTCTTTGTTGCCTATATCATTATTTGGAGGTACACCCTTGTTGAAGACAGAGGAGAAGTAATTATTATACCGTTCCGCCATCTCAGTAAAGTCCGTTATTAGGGTACCATCAGTTGCTTTTATTGGGCCGATGTTGCTATTTTGCCCCTTTTTATTATTTATGTATGAATAGAATGTTTTGTAATTGTTCTTAACCCTAGTGGCCAATTTTAACTCAAAGTTACCTTTAGCTGAGGCAATGTTATGCTTCACATTTTTTAAGCATTTTTTGTAGTACACCCATACTAATTTTTCCCCACTATGTTTTGCTTTTTTGAATGCTTTATTCTTTTTGTTAATTATTTTTTTAATCTCAGAGGTCATCCAAGGGGGTTGGGATTTTTTTTGTCCCGTTATATTTGTTTTTTTGTGATACATACTTCAGAACTAAAGTATGTATTTTTTTGATTAGCTTGTCTCACATCTCAGAAACTGTTAGATTGGCAAAATCAGATTCCCAATTCCATCCTACTAAATCCTTTTTTATTTGATCAAAATCAGCTGAATTATATTTAAAAGTTTTTGTGTCACCTTTAATTTCCCCAGGGGATCCCACACATTGAAAACTTACTATAGAATGGTCACTAGAACCCAAAGGTGGCAGTACCCCACAATTTTGAATATGATTATTTAAATTGCTTAATACGAGATCCAAAATGTGGTTGTTCCTAGTATTACAGGGCACATATTGTTCTAAGCCTGCCAAGTTAAATGTGTCTAGGTAACTAGTTTCCATAGTGGTTTTAGCTCTTTGTGTATTCCAATTGTTACCAGGGAGATTCATGTCACCTTGTAGTATAACAGCCTTATCCAAAGCTATTTGTGTTATAAAATCTAATAAAATAGTATCCTCATTGTTTTTAATAGATGGTGGCCTATACCCGTGACCCAGATTAATAGCTTTTGCATGTGGAGGGGTCAGTTTAATCCACAAATCTTCAGATTCTGGCCAGTTGGATGTATCTACACATTCAGAGGGAATACAATCGGAGATATATAATGCTACATCCCCACCTTTAATTTGAGATCTAGCTTTATTATAAAGTGTATAACCAGGAATATACTTGTCCCATATGTCCTCTGCTTGCCACCAGGTTTCAACAATGGCACAAACATGAATTTTATTGTCATGCATTAATAACTGGTACTCATCATGCTTGTTTCTTAAACTTCTGGCATTAATTAATAAGAAATTCCAGTTGGAGTTTGGGGTCTTGCTTGTTGGTGTGATCCTACACTTCTGGTCCCCCTCATCCCCCTGCTGGGTATAGTGCACCTCTTCCAGGGAAATGACACAGTACAAGCTTCAGAATGTTGGTCATATGAGGATTCCATGCAGCAGTAACTCCCTAGTCATTACTGACCTTGCAGTGCCATAATAGCTATACAGTTGCATACATCATAACCAATTACCTGCATACACATTCATTTAAATGCCCTTTCTCGCAGGCATCCGAGGAAGGAATTGTTCTCCATGGGCCCAAGGATTGGATTATTCAGTCCTTCTTGCAGGAAAGACAATTAAATAGCAAACAGGCTTCGTACCAGTCACAGATTTGTGAAACTAAAGGTAACGCACAATGGGGTATATACTCCTCTTTTTTTTTTAAACACTGAGTGCAGTGAAAAATGAAAATTATGTACCTACTGTAATTGTTGATCTTGCTGTACATCTTCACCATTCATCACCGGTGGGTCCAAGCCGGAGGCACTAGAACCCTGTGGGAGCCTCTAAAATGGTTTTGAAAAACCTGGGGGAGGAGCCAGCATCGGGAACAGTGCTGCTTATGAGGCCGAGGTACTACATGCACTCGCGAGTTGGCCAGTAACCGACACCAACTCCTCCCATAACTCAGTTCTGCTCGCCGGAGAATGAAAATAAGAAATATTTATTTATTTAATTTTTTTGAATTTTGGTAACTGGGTAGGCCCTCTGAGACCATGCAGTCCCTTTTCCAGTGATGACCCAGGAGACAATTACAGTACAATATAGCATGAACAAATACATGGACTTATTGTGTACAATGAAATGCGAATAGGTTCAAGGGATAGTCAAAGACTTCAAGATAGGTACAAAGCAACCTTAAAAATTTACATTACATAGGGTTAAATGAGGAGTAAAGAATATATATATATATATATATATACACACATATATATATATATATATATATACATATATATGTATATATATAATTAAATACATTAGAATGTACATTTTTACAGAGCACTTGCACTACACAATGTTTTAGCATCGAATGAAATGTATGCCAAGTGGCAGAAGGTGCTGAGATGACAGTGAATTATCCAAAACAGTTGCAGTAGGGAGGTTTAAGTAGATGAGAGGTAAGTTTGTTTTTGAAAAGAGATAGAGAGGTGCAGTTGAGAATAATAGGTGGTAGAGAATTCCAGGCAGTGGTGGCTGAGAAGGTGAAAGATTGCTTACCTAATAAATGGTGTGGCTTAAAGATAGCCAATAAGGGAAGAGAAGTATACCTAAGTGAGCGGGCGTATACTGTGCAATACACAATTCCCCAAAGAGATGGAAGGTTAAAGAGGTTGACTAGTTTGAAAACAAAGCATAGTGTATGGAATTGTGGCCTGGTGTCATAACTGGGCCATTGGAGAGAATGCAGGCTGTCACAGTGATGTTGTCTGGGGTTACTGCCTAGTGCAAATCACCATATCCTATAATAGATTTGATGCAGCCATGCAAGGGCCAAGGGTTGAGCAGAGAGTAGACGCGGTGCAAAATACAATAATATAGGAAGAAGATAAGTAGAAGCGATTTGACAGGCGCTTTAGGAAAGTAAGGGATAGAGACAGTATAAGAAACCTAGTTTCTGGTTAATCGTCTTAGTAAGCTGTGCTACATGAAGCTCTAGTGAAAAAGATGCATCGAGGAGCAACCCAAGATATTTAAAAGTTGTGACTACTTCAATGGCATCACCAGATAGTGAGCAGATTTGGAGTGGTTTGCACATTTTATGGGAGGGGGTTGTGAAATGTCACAGCTTTGATTTTTTTTCCTGTTCAAGATTAGATGGTTAGCTGAGAACCAGATCTCGAGTATGTGAAAGTCAGAGTTAAGATTTTGGTTAAGCCACTCCATGTTGTTAGACAAGCGGTATAAGTTTGCATCATCCATGTAGAGTTGTACTGCCACACCGCCAGAGAGCTCATTAATGAAGAGCAAAACCAAAAAAGGACTAAGAATTGATCCCTGAGGCACACCATGTAGCATAGGCCTGAAGGATGAATGGGTTCCAGACCATTTTACCCTTTGTGATCTTCTAACAATATAATCCTTAAACTATGAAACTGCTAGACCATCAAGGCCAAGTTGATGCAGTTTACCTTTCAGAAGGTGATGATTAATGAGATTGAAGGCCTTAGTCAGGTCAATGAATACAGCACCGGTCACTAGGACTTCTTCGTTAGCTTTTAGGTTATTAGCTGATACTTTGACTAGGGCTATGGTAGTACTGTGTCCCTTCCTAAAGCCATGCTGGCAATCTATGAGAAGCTGGAGTATGCCTAAGTAGGATTGAAACTGGTTATGCAAAATTCTCTCTTGGATCTTAGCCATGGGACATAAAATCAAGATAGGCCTATAGTTTTCTTTGGCGTGAGTACCGCCCTTGTGGAGGCGGACTACAACTGCCACTTTCCATAGATCTGGTGCAACTCCAGAGAGGAAGGACCTATTTAGAAGACTGCAGACAGGTGCAAGTGCTACAGCCCCTAGTTTGAGGAACTTAGGTCCTAAGGTGTTATGACCAGGAAAGCTTTCTTCTTTGAGTTTTGATAGTAACTTGTGCACATCCCTTGTAGTTGTGAGCTTTACGTGGAAGGTAGGATGCGGGCCAAGAGCGCCATGGGATTGAGTAGGGATAGAGAACTCGGGGGTGGGCACAAGGTAAGACATATACCTATTAAGGTTGTTGAAAAACTGATTGATTCCTTCTGCGATAGATTTGGGATCTTGTAACAGGTCACTCCCTAACAGAATGGAACTGGGACATTGGCTTGATTTACTTTTGATCAATTAATTAATTTGACCCCAGAATTTTTTAGGGTGGATGGTGGGGCAAGGGAGTCCAAAAGACAGAGAAAAGAAAGGAAATTAACTGAAAAAGGAATAAGGCCGACAGAGAGGACAGAGGAAGAGTCTGGACCTAATGGGTAGGCAGAAGGGCTCCAAGCACTGGGCAAGAGAAGAAAGAATGAGAAAGAGGAAAGGAAAGAAAACTAGAAAGGAAAAAAGAGAAGTGGTGTGCAGGGAGGGGGCAAGGAAATGGTACTCCCTATTTTCGACTACTGTGATGTAGTCTATAATGCTGCTCCCAAGACTTCCCTAACTTGACTGGATATCCTCTTCAGATCCTTCTGCCGCTTTGTGCTAGACTCACCCCCACCCCACCCCCACTCATCACTGTGACCTTTACCATTCTCTTGCACTTCCTTCACTTGATAACAGGCAACTCTCGTATGCTGCTAAATTAATTTCCAAATTTTGGTTCTGGTCCCTCCCATCATACCTCTCCTCCTCTCTAACCATCCCTCCCCCACTCCCTTAGACCCTGTGACACTCATACTTTGGCAGTCCCTCACCGATCTACCTCAGCAGTGCAGTCAGCATTCTCACACCACTTTCCAAAACTATGGAACTCACTATCACATTATATTCTACACTCCTCCTCCCTGCTCTCCATCTTGTCATCCCTGCATAACTTCTCCCCAAATTGCACCTGCTTTTAAGTTCCCCTTTCTCCCTCTCCCTGTTTTTCTACATCACTGTATTTCCATGTGTCTATTGAAACCACTGCCTGTTCCTCTCCTCCAAGCTTAGAAGGATCTCTCTGCCTTTCCTTATGTGGATATTAACTGCCACCCCTGCTTATGCACTTCTAGGTGATGAATAAAGTTGGGTCTATATTATCCATGTACTACTAGTGAACTTATGCCATGCTATATTGTCTCTTTCTACCTTTCTCTAAAGGTGTTATAATCCTTGCTTGTACTTAACCAAGTTATGAGCAGTCCATTTGTTTTTACCCATGTTTTGCTTCTTATTACCTAATTTTATAAGCAATTCATACATGTTCTACATTTTTGTATGTATGTATTCAAACAACATGAAGTCTTGCTATATTATGACATATGCAGTTTGTCCCAGCCTTAGAACTGCTCCGGAGGTGAAAGAGTTAACTTCCATGCCAGGCATGGAATCTTGAGTGCGAGCTCGGTTGAAAAAACTCTGTCTGTTGATCTTCAAACTGAAACTGTCAGATTCTTTACTCCGCCTCACTGAACAGTCGCTCCAGAGATTCCTCTTACTACTCGGTTCATTTGTTGGTTAAAAAAGTGTTATTTCTCGGTTTTCTAAACTGCATTTGTATATTTTAACTCAAGAACTCGTCGGTTCAGTTCGGGCCTGTGGTATCGTAAGTAATAGATAGGTTTTACATTTCTCTGTGTGGAACTTGCAAACTTTGTTATTGGTCTGGTTTGAACCGATCAGGTTGTTGTTAAAATTTGTTAAACTACATTTAGAGTGCGGTTCCCGGTTCTTATCGGTTCTAAAAAAAACGGATTTCATTACAGTTTTTTCCATGACCCGTGACACGGTTGGGAACCGATAAGGGTGTCTTGCTTGGCGATTTGCCGGAAAAGGGGCAAGTTTTTGGTTAGGCTGGCATTATGTCTGAGAAACCCAAAAGAAAAACCGGCCCACTGGTTTCAACACTGTAGTGTTCTGTGGGAAGCCTGCCAAGGCTGACCCACACACCACATGTGTTTATTGTCTGGGGTTTGACCACCTCAATGCAGACTGCCAGATTTGCAAGAATTTCCCTGCAGCTACCCTGGATAAGAGAGTTGGTAGGCTCAGGGAACGAGAGGCCAAAAAGTCCGTTGACCCGGATGGCCAGCCCAGTTCGGTGCCAACCGAACTGGAGGGAGTGCCCTTGACCAGGGTGATACTTTCGGCAACGAAGAGCTGACTCGGAGGAGCCAGTTCCAGCAAAGAGGACTAGAAAATCAGCAGGTGTGGAGCCAAAATTTCCTTCTCCAACCACTGCAGAGATAACCAAAGCGATCCAAATTGTCCAGTCGCTTTCCCCGGTTCCGTCCGAACCGGCAACATCAGGTAAACGGTCGGTTCGGTCGGTTCCACCGGTTCAAGAATATGATTTAGAAGAATTTTATGAATCGGAGGAGGGGGAGGAGGATTATGAAGAGAGTGAATGTGATTTTGAAAGTCTGGATGTGCCCATTAAACCGGACATCTCCCCAGACAGACCTTCAGGAGTGTCTCCCCCTAGGCTTTCTGAGTCCCCTTCTCATTTTCTGTTTTATAAAAAAGTTGCTGAAACCCTCCAGCTTCCTTTGGAAGAAGCTGTGATGAACAAGAGGCCTGACTATGTGGAAATGATGGATATCCCAGAGTCCAGGAGATTGTCTATTCCTTTACATAAATCTTTTAGGAAACAGACAATAAAGATTTTAAAAGCTCCTAATTCTTTATCTCCTGTGGATAAAAAGATGGACAGGAGGTACACATTGTCAGGCTCTGATACGGAGTTCCTTTCACAACAATGCAGCCATGTTGGGGTAGTGCAGGCTGCAGCCTGTGATAAGGCAAATATTCCTTGGCTTCACACCCCCTGACAAGGACTCCAGGAGGATTGATGCCATGGCAAAGAAACAATACATGGCAGCATCCTTGGGACTCAGACAGGCAAATTATATGGCCTATGTTGCAAGATACCAGAAATCCAGATGGGATACTGTTATGGCTTTAGCAGAAACAGGTCCCTGGCCAGCTTGCCAGGAGCTGGAACAGGTGGCTGCTGATGGTATTGAGGCATCCAAGGTGCAATTCCATGCTGCAGTGGACTCTAATGATGTATCTTCAAGAGTCATGGCTACATCTGTGGCTTTTCGTAGAATGGCTTGGCTCAGGTGTACTAGCCTGTCACAGGATACCCAGGCTAAGGCCATGGATTTCCCTGTTGTGGGTAATTCTCTGTTTGGGGAGCAGACAGAGAATTACATGAAGAAAATGGATGAGTATAGGACCACTTATACGAGTGCACAGGCCAAACAGAGGCAAGCCACTCCTCAGAGGCAGCTTTCCAGGGGCAGGGGCAGGCCTTTTCACAGGCCTTTTTACCAAGCCCAGGCCTCCTCTTCAGCTTATGCCCAGAGGGGGTTCTTCAGAGGGAGAGGCAGATGGGGTACGAGCAGGCCTGCTCCCACCCCTCAGCCTAAAGCCCCTGCCAAACAGGCACCCTGATGGGATGCCCAGGGCCGATTCTCCATTACCTGTAGGGGGCAGGTTGGCTTACTTCGTCCAGGACTGGGAGTCTTTAACATCAGACAAGTGGGTCCTGGAAGTGGTAAGCAGGGACTGGTTCTCAGCTTCAAAAATTTCCAAAGATGAGAACCAGATCCTTTCCACCTGCAAATCCATCAGAGGCTCTTGCTTTGGAAACAGAAGTCTCAACCCTCCTGGCTCTCAGAGCTGTAGAAAGGGTTCCTCCCCTATACCAGGGCAAAGGACTGTACTCCAGGTACTTCCTTACCCCAAAAAAGACAGGAGAATGGCGGCCCATCCTGGATCTAAGATACCTAAATAAGCACCTTTTAAAACCAAGATTCAAAATGGTGACTCTGGGAATTATTTTACCCTCCCTAAGGCCAGGGGACTGGCTAGCGTCCCTGGACCTCAAGGATGCCTACTTCCATGTTCTCATCAGAAGCTCCCACCGAAAGTACCTCAGATTTGAACTGCCCTCAGGCCATTACCAGTTCAGAGCAATGCCCTTCAGCCTCACCTCTGCCCCAAGGGTATTCACCAAATGCCTGGCAGTAGCAGTTGCTCACTTAAGAAGGCAAAAGATTGCTATCTTTCCTTACCTGGACGACTGGCTCATAGTGGGTCAGTCTCCAGACCAAGTCAAATCACACCTTCAGGTTACCCAGCAGCTGCTTACATCTCTAGGTTTTCTTCTCAATCTTCCAAAGTCAGTTCTAGAGCCTGTTCAGCTACTCACCTTCATAGGCGCAGAACTAGACACAAAGCAGGCCAGAGCTTTCCTTCTTCTAGAAAGAGTAAAGACCCTGGTGGCTCTGGCCTCCTCTTTCACTCTGCAGGTCTCTCGACCAGCAAGGCACTTTCTACAGCTCCTTGGCCACATAGCTGCTTCCACAGCTGTAGTGCAAGGAGCAAGATTTCAGATGAGGGACATCCAGTTCCATTTGAGAGCCTTCTGGTCTCAAAGGAGAGATCCTCTAACCAAATTGATCCTAGTAACTCGAACCCTGATCCAAGCCCTGCAGTGGTGGCAGGATCAGAGCAATCTGAGACAGGAGTTCCTTTCATCCCTCAATCTCACTCCTTGACCCTTACTACAGATCGTCCCTCTTGGGATGGGAGCTCACATGGGCACCTCACCACCCAGGGATTGTGGTCCCCTCAGGAATCTCTGCTCCACATCAATCTGTTGGAACTCAGAGCTGTTTTTCTAGCACTTCAGGTTTTTTATGCATCTGTTGAGAACAAAGTGGTACAGGTCAGAACAGACAACACCACTACAATGTGGTACATCAACAAGCAAGGGGGCACTCGGTCTTCGGCCTTGTGCACCAAGGCAATAAAGTTGTGATCTCTGGCTTATTCCCTGAACACCTCCCTCATGGCAGTTCACCTCCCAGGCAAGGACAATGTCCTGGCAGATGCTCTCAGCAGGATTTCCCAGGGCCATCACAGAATGGTCACTGGATCCCTAGTACTGGGGTTAGTATTTGCCAGGTGGGGCACCCCTCAGATAGATCTTTTTGCAGCCTCAGACAATCACCAACTTCCGTTTTTTTGTTGCAGGCCCCCAGTGTTGGGCTCAGTCCCTCTGGATGCCTTCCTCCTAGATTGGGAAGGGAAGTTCCTCTATGCCTTCCCCCCCTTTCCTCTCTTGTTCAAGGTGCTAGTCAAAATCAGATCTCAACCTTGCAAGATGATTCTGATTGCTCCAGATTGGGCCAGACAGCCCTGGTATCCACGCCTTCTGTCCTTAGTAGTCCACCTTCCCCTGTGTCTCCCCAGGAATCACAATCTGTTAACCTGTGCCCAGGAGAGAGTTTGGTATCCGAATCTCAAATCCCTCAACCTCAAGGCCTGGCTCTTGAGGAGTTAGAGTTTGCTGACCTACACCTTTCTCAAGGTGTACTCGATATCTTGAAAGCTTCTAGGAAGCCTTTCACCAGGGCTACTTATAATTCTAAATGGAAAAGGTTTTCCATATGGTGCTCTGGAAAGCATATTTCTCCAGAATCTGCTGACTTGCCCACAGTTCTGGACTATATGGTCCATCTAAATACTTTGGGGCTGAGGCCAACTACCCTGAAAGTGCATTTGGCAGCTGTCTCTGCTTTTATTTCAGCAGGAAAGCCCTCTTCTCGTTCTGATCACCCTGTATTCTCCAAGTTTTTCAAGGGATTGCTTCACACCAACCCTCCATTCAGGGACCCTGCTCCTGCCTGGGATCTTAATGTTTGCATTGCTCAGCTAATGCAACCCCCCTTTGAGCCTTTGTCTTCAGCAGAGCTTAAGTACTTGACTTGGAAAACTGTGTTTCTAGTAGCCATCACTTCTGCTAGGCGCAAGTGAATTACAAGCTTTGTCAGTGGAGCCTGATTTTATCTCCTTTCACAGAGATAAGCTAGTCCTCAGGACTAACAGGAAATTCTTGCCTAAGGTGGTTTCAGATTTCCACCTTAATCAATCTATATCTCTTCCAGTGTACTTCACTGACCATTCCTCCTCTGGTGAGAAGAGGCTGCACAGTTTAGATGTAAAGAGAGCCCTTAGTTACTACATAGAGCATACCAAGGGTCACAGGTTTGACTCCCTCCAACTGTTCCTCACTTATGGTGAGGTTGGTAAAGGGAAACCTGCCACTAAAAGATCCATTGCCAGGTGGATTGTCTCTTGTATCCAATTTTGCTATCAAAAACTGGGTAAGGTTCCCCCTTCAGGCCTGAGGGTTCACTCTACCAGAGATACAGCTGCGTCCCTAGCTGCGGCCAGGGACATCTCTATCTTAGAGATATGTCAAGCAGCTACCTGGAAAAAAGTTCACACTTTCACCAAGCATTACTCCCTGGACATCCAGGCTAGGAGTGATGCTCGGTTTGGCACAGCTGTGCTTCAGAGCTTATTTCCTAAGTAGGTTCTGTCCCTCCTCCATGGAGGTACTGCTGTAGCTCAGATATATGCATAATATAGCAAGACTTCATGTTGTTTGAAGAAAAATGACTCATCTTAGTAATGTTGTTTCTTCTAATGGAGTCTTGCTATATTATGACCTCCCCCCCTGCCTGCCCCTCTCAGAACCTCGGCTCTTGGGATGTGGGTGGGCAGTGCAGTGTTGGCACTTAACGATGCCCACCTTGTGTTTTCACCCCTCTTTTTGGGGTGTTTGGGTGTTGTATTTTATTTTATTTTATTTTTTGGATCCCCTGACTTGAGTCTTGGTTTTGGGACCAGAAAAATGTGTTAATATTTTAGTAGCCAGTTGGCTAGTGTAGGTTTACAGCTTCCACACAGAACCTTAGTGAGTTTTGCTCGTAAAGATCTGACAGTTTCAGTTTGAAGATCAACAGACAGAGTTTTTTCAACAGAGCTCGCGCTCAAGATTCCATGCCTGGCATGGAAGTTAACTCTTTCACCTCTGGAGCAGCTCTAAGGCTGGGACAAACTGCATATGTCATAATATAGCAAGACTCCATTAGAAGAAACAACATTACTAAGGTGAGTAATTTTTTCTTACTATGTACCGATGTATCTTTGTCCCTGGTTAATGAATTGTAAGAAAAAATTACTCGCCATAATAATCTTGTTTCTTCTAAGGGAATCTTGCTGTATTCTGACTTATGCAATATGTTCTCAGCATAGGACTGCCCCAGAGCTGAAATGGTTAATAGTACCTATGCAAATGATGGAATGCTAGGCTCAAGCTCAGTTTTCAAATCACTGTCCCTAGTAAATGGTTCTAAACTGTCAGATTCTTAAGAAGCCTGCAATAAGCAGTTTCCTACTACTAAAATGATAATAATATGTATGTTTTCTTGTATACTGCTTTACTACATGTGTATCCTTGTATTTCGTTCCCCCTCCACCCCTGTAACCGACATGGAGCCTTTGCAAATGAGTCTGCGACTCAAAGGGTTGTAATTCCAATTATATGCAATAAATAAATAAAAAATAAAAAATAATAACAACACTCCTCAACAGAAAACAGGGTATGAATGAGGGATTTACCCCCTTTTGAAAAAACTTTAAAGTGGCATCACTAAAAGTCAAGTCACAGATGCCCAAAACCAGAGCATAATATACCCCCAGGTTTGCAACATCTCTACCACAGCTGTAGTGCAGTGACCATATGTTCTGAGTAGGGGAGGAAGGAAGGGAGCTCAGAATACAGTAAGATGCCATTAGAAGAAACAAGATTACTATGATGAGTAATTTCTTTCTACAAACCTCAGGAAATCTTATTTCTGACTTATGCAGATTACCAAGCAGTGCCTTTGGAGGTGGGCCTATAACCTATTTAGGAAACGGGTTCTGCAGGACTGCTGTGCCAAACCTGGCATCACCTCTGGCCTGGACATCCAAACAATAATGTTTGGTGAATGTGTGGTCTGATTTCAAGTTGCAGCTTTGCAAATGTCCACTGGGGGATATCTCTAGCAGCTGCTAGAAAAGCTACAGTACCCCTAGTTGAATGGGCCCTGAGGCCTGCAGGTGGTTGCTTGCCCACCTTGCTATAGCAAAACTGAATACAGGCTACAATCCATCGTGCAATGGATCATTTTGTGACAGGTTTTCCTTTTCCCACCTCTCCATAAGTGAGGAAGAACTGGGTTTGATCCATTCTGTGATCTTTTGTGTGGTCAAGATAGTAGCTGACTGCCCTTTTCACATTCAGGCTGTGCAGCCTACACTCACCTCAGGTGGAATGGTCTGTGAAGAAGACTGGCAAAGTAATAGACTGGTTGAGGTGGAACTCTGATACCACCTTAGGCAAAAATCTCCTGTTAGTTCTCAGAACTATTTTGTCTCTATGGACAGCAATGTACACAGGCTCTGTGGAAAGTGCCTGGAGCTCACCGATCCTTCTAGCAGAGGTAATGACTACCAGGAACACTGTTTTCCAAGTCACATATTTGAGGTTTGCAGTAGACATGGGCTCAAAGGGAGGCTGCATTAGCTGGGCAATACAAATTTTCAAATCCCACATAGCAGCAGACTCCCTGTGTGGTGGGTGCAAATGCAGTAATCCCTTAAAAAAACTTATTGAATATTGGTTTTGAAGCCAAAGAAGATGCCTTACCTGCTGATAAATAAGCTGAAACAGCTGCTAAGTGCACTCTCAAGGTGGAAATACTTAAACCTGTGGAATGCAAATGGGTCATATAGTCCAGAACTGTAGAGAGATTGGCTTGAGTATGGTCTAACCCCTTACCCTGATACCAAATCAAAAATCTTTTCCATTTGGAAGCATAGGTTTTCTTGGTAGAAAGCTTCCTGGAGACTCTTAGTATATCTATGACTTCTTCTGAAAGATGTAAATCTGCATTCTCTAAGTCTTCAAGAGCCATGCTTTGAGTCTAAGGGTTTGCAGATTGGAATACATGATCCTGCCCTGTGAGGATGACAACAGGTTGTACCTCCTGGGGAGACTGTTTGGCTTGGCTACTGACAATGATAGGATCATGAAGTACCAAGGCTGTCTGGCTCAGTCTGGGGCAATGAGGATCACTGAGGCTGGTTGAAGCCTGAGTTTGTTCAACACTTTCAGTAAGAGAGGAAAAGGAGGGAAGGCATATAGGAACCTCCCCATCCAGTCCAGCAGAAGTGCATCAAGAGGATTTGTGCCCTTGATGGGGGGCCTGCAGCAATACTGTGGGAGTTGGTGGTTATCTGGGGCTGTGAATAGATCCACCTCTGGGGTGCCCCACCTCCTGAAAATGGTCTTCAAGACCTGCTTGTTCAGTGACCACTCGTGATGGTTCTGATTTATTCTGCTGATGGCATCTGCCAAGACATTGTCCTTGCCTGGAAGGTGGACAACTGAGAGGGAAACATTCAGAGAGTAAGCAAATGCTCAGATTCTCATTGCCTCTGTGCAGAGGGGAGTTGACCTTGTGCCCCTTTGCTTGTTTATGTAGTACATGGTGGTGGTGTTATCTGTTCTTACATGAACCACCTTTCCTTTTATAAGATTGTGAAATGACTGAAGACCCAGAAGAACTGCTCTGAGCTCCAAGAGGTTGATGTGCAGGAGGAATTCCTGCTTTTCCCACATGCCATGTACAGTGTGATCCCCCAGATGTGCTCCCCACCCTAGGAGGGATGCATCTGTTGTGAGTACCAGAGAGGGAACCTGCTGCAAGAACAGTACTCCCTGCCTGAGATTGCCCTTTTCCTGCCACCACTGAAGGGCTTGGAGAAAAGTGACTGTCACTGGAACTAGCTTTGAAAGAGAATCCCTTCTCTGGAGCCAGTGATCTCTTAAATGAAATTGAATGTCTCTCATCTGGAACCTGACCCCTGACACAGTCGCTGTGGAAGCTGCCATATGGCCTAGCAATTGCAGGAAGTGCCATGCTGGCCTGGAAATGTGAAGTTTGAAGGAATTGGCCACCTGGATAAACTTGTCCACCCTGTCATGAGGCAGGTAAGCCATCCCTTTTTTTGTATCCAGTTCTGCCCCTATAAATCTGAGCAGCTGAACTGGCTCCAAAATAGACTTTTTGTGGTTCACTAAGAACCCCAGTGAGTAGAGAGTGTCTTGTGTTATTGACAGGGTCTCCCTTACTTGCTGGTGTGACTGGTCTACTATGAGTCAGTTATCTAGGTAGGGGAACACTGACATCTCTTGTCACCTTAGGTGTGCCACTACCAAAGCTAGACATTTTTTGAACACTCTTGGAGCAGGTGTCAGTCCAAAAGGCATTGCCCTGAATTGGTAATGACCTGATGGCAACCTGAACCTGAGGTACTTTTTGTGTTACCTTCTGACTGGGATGTGAAAGTAGGCGTCCTTCAGATCCAGGGATGCTAACCAGTCTCCATATCTTAGGGTGGGTAGTATGGTAGCCAGAGTAACCATCTTAAATTTTGGTTTTGACAGATGCTTGTTTAAGCATCTGAGATCCTGAATGGGTCGCCACTCCCCTGTTTTCTTTATTGTGAGGAAGTACCTTGAATACGGGCCCTTTCCTATCTGGTTGGAAAGGACTAGTTCCACTGCCTTTTGTAGCAGAAGGCTTGAAACTTCATTTTTCAGCAGGGATTTTTCTGATGGGGAAGAGAGTTTGAAAGCTCTTGACCTCAGCTTTGTCATAGCTTTGAAGCTGAGAACAAGTCCCTGGTCCATTACCTTCAGAACCCAATTGTCTGTGGTGATATTTTTCCACTCCTGGAAGTAGTGGGCCAGCCTGCCCCCTACTGGAATTGGGGAGGTGACCCGAACAGTCACCTCAGGTGTCTGTTTGCATTGTGCTTCTGGCTGAATACTGGGACCAGTGCAGCCACTGCCCCTTCTTTCTCTCTGTCTGAAGTATCCACTGGGCTGGTACTGGGGAAAACCCTGAGGCTGGAAGAAAGGCCTATAAGTAAGCCTGCCTCTGCCACCCCTTGCATGATGCTTCTGAGTGGTAGCAGCTCTTTCTTTGGCTGCTGCACTTTTGTATGCAGCCCTGTATTCATCCATTTTCTTCATATATGCCTCTGTTTGCTCCCCAGACAGAGACACAGGGTCACATAGAAAATCCATGGCCTTAGTCTGGGTATCTTGTGTCAGGTTAGTGGTTCTAAGCCATGCACACCTTCTGAGGGACACAGCAGATGCCATCTGCCTGGATGCAGTGTCATTAGAGTCCACTGCCATCCTGAACTGCATCTTAGCAGCTTCAATACCCCTTTTTGTAGCCTCTTCTACGTCAGCAGCCATAGGAGGGAGGGCTGCCTTAGTAATTTTCGATACTGTGGTCCGCATATTTTTCTGATATCTGGCTGTATAGGCCATGTAAGATGCCTGCTTAACAGCCAGAGAAGATCCCAAGTACACTTTTTTAGCTATGGAATCCACCCCCTAGAATCCTTGTCTGGAGGGTGAGAAGCCAGAGGGATGCCAGCTTTGTCACAAGCTGCAGCCTGTACCACAACTTCATGGCTGAGGTGCTCAAAGAGGAATTCAGCCTCAGACTTAGCCACCCAGTATTTCCTATCCACCTTCCTGTCTGTGGGAGGGATAAAAGTGAGGGTTTGCAGAACTTTCATAGTCTGCTTTCTTAGAGACTTATGGAGAGGGAGGAATAGCCCCTTTAATGGGAGCACATCCATCTTCTCCTTATAATCCTCTTCCTCCTCATCCTCCGCAGATTCCTGGGATGGGAGGTCGAGGGATTGAGCCACTTGCTTCATAAAAGCAAAATGTGGGGTAAAATCCTCTGTTCCCTTGTCAGGGGAATCTGGTCTGAGAGAATCAGGGGAAATGTCTGGATCAATAGGATTCCCAAAATCCTAATCATCTTCATTATCATCAGGCTCATTTCCAAAGTCATTGTCCCCATAAAGATCCCACCTTGATCTGTTAAACCTGGGATAACATTTGAACTGGTAGTTTGTGGAAATGGTTGTTTGTCAACTGGAACTGGGGACTGTAATGACTGAATAATCCTAATCACATTAGCCATCTCCTTGGCAGAAGGAACTGTGGGCTGTTTCAGTTGCGGTTCCTGGTGATTTTTCTTCTTCTTTTTCTTGACCGCAATGGCCAGTTCAGCAGCCTTATCTGCGGTTCATTTTTTCGAAATAGAGCTATCGTCTCTTTCAGAGGACAGATCTTCTGGTTCATCTGGTTGGTCTGCGGCTAGGTTAGCAGCCTTATCAGACATTCTTTCCGACAGTCTTTTAGACCATCTATCCAAGCTGGACTATGGAAAGTTAGCACAAATCTCACAATCTGTCTGTAAGTGCTCAGACCCCAGACAGAATAAACAAATTTAGTGTGGATCTGCTTTAGCAAAACATTCCCCGCACTTGGTACAGTGCTGGAAACCTGTGGATCCTGTTCTCTTTTTAGTTTTCTGTGACATAACCCAGATCACCACACCAAAGTAAAATCTTTTTATTTATTTATTTTTTTTCCAGTTATGCGAACCAACAGAAAAAACAGGAGTTACCCCGGAATGAAGATTGAATAGAATACCAGGAGTTACCCCGGTTGAATTCAAATACAAATGAAACCAGGAGTTACCCTAGTTAAAACACAAATAATTTGAAAAAAATGACTATACCGAGTTGGAACAGAAAATGAAACTTTAATTTAATCAGTAAAATAAATAGGAAGACTGCTGGTTCCCCCTTGGCTGACGAACTGGGAGGAAAGTGACTACTTACCCCTACTTGAATAAAATCTAAACAATTACTACCTGAAAACCAAGGACAGTGAAAAAAATACCAACAAAATGAATTTTACTAGTGAATAAACCAAGAAAATAAAGTTTCTTCAAGCGATGAAGGAGAGCTCTCTGGAGACGTCTTACTGAGGCAAGCGGAGTAAAGAATCTGACGGTTTAGAACTGTTTACCAGGGACAGTGATTTAAAAACTGAGCTCAAGACTAACATTCCATCATTTGCATACAGTCTATTAATCATTTCAGCTCCAGGGCAGTCCTATGGTGAGACCATACTGCACAAGTCAGAATACAGTAAGATTTCCTGGTGTTTGAATGTATGTTGTTGTTATTCCTCTCCCCTCTCCTCCAGGATGTACCAGGAGATGAGCAACTAGATTGTTCCGTATGCCTTTCCTGGTAAAACTTTTCAATAAATAAATAAATAAGAGCCACTCTCGGCAGGAGAGAGACAAGAGGGAGAAAGGAGGACAGAGATGGAGGAGAAAAACAAAGCACCCCTTCAACAACTATGTACCCTTTGGCTGGGATCTGAGGCACTAATAGGAGTACTCTCATACCCTTCTCCCCAAAGGAACTTCCCACCTGGTGGGAGAATGGAGAGGGGTGGACAGATGGAGATTGTAGGGACTAGGAGACACCCTGGGGTGAAATGGGGCCAGGAAAGGGGTGCTTCATGCCTGACTCCCATACCCAAGGGCTCCGCAAATAGTGGACAGGTCCTGGGATCTTCCTCGATGACCCATCCAACCTGAGCAGTGTTGTGTAATGCCAGATCGATTAAGAACAAGACGGCTATTATAGCTGATCTTGTTGGAACATCCAATCTGACATGATTCATCGACACCTGGCTGGATGAGAAGAAACAATTACTCACCTGTAGTAATACTGTTTCTTCCCAGGCATCCACTGATATTATTACTCCTCTTTGCAGTTCTCTTTAAAGTCAGGACTGCCCCAGAGAGAATAGAATGATATGCTGATCATGAAATGTTTAGCTCATGCATCTATTTTCAAACAGCTTTGTGCTAACTGCCTACATTCTGCCTCAGATTTCTTTGAAGCCTGCAAAGAGGCCATAACAACATGTGAATTATAATTAAATAATCATAAAAGACTTTTAAATGCCAACAGGGCCATTTCAAATGAGTAGCCAAGGGCTAATTGAAGCAAAAGCCCCCTTTTTTAAAGTCAGATATGCTTTACGAAAAGAACCTACAAGCTATAGGTATTACCAGAATGTGCCAGCAGGTGGCATACCACTCCAACTGTGTATCTTATCAGCTGTGGAGAGTATTTTTTTAGTTATCGATTCTGAAAGGGAGGCTAAGGGAGAGGAGTAATAATATTAGTGGATGCCTGGGAAGAAACAAGATTACTACAGCTGAGTAATTTTTTTCTTCTAACCCCAGGAATCTGCTAATATTATTACACTTTTCAGACTATGTAGCAGTACCATTAGGAGGTGGGCAGAATCTATTTAGGAAAAAGACTCTGCAAAACAGCTTTGCCAAAACTGGCATCACTACTAGACTGGGTATCCAGACTATAGTGTTTAGTGAAGCTGCGAGCTGACCTCCAGATAGCTGCTTTACATATTTCCAATAGAGGTACCACTCAGGCAGCTGCAAGAGTGGCAGCTGTGTCCCTTGTAGAGTGGGCTCAAGGACAAGAAGGAGGAACCTTACCTGCTTTTGAGTAATAAAAGTGAATACATTCGACTATCCATCGAGATAAAGTCCTTTTCGAAGCAGGAGTACCTTTACCTACTTCCTCATTTGTGAGGAACAACTGTTGTCTATCCTACCTGTGGTCTATGGCATGAATCATATAGCTACTCAGTGCTCTTTTGACATCCAGGCTGTGCAGTCTACGCTCACCTGAGCTGGAGTGCTCAGTAAAGAAACCGGCAATGTTATTGACTGGTTCAAGTGGAAGTCAGGGACCACCTTGGTGAGGAACTTCCTATTAGTTCCCCACACTACCTTATTCCTGAGAAAAGAAATGTAGTCCTGTTCCATGCAAAAGACCTGTGGCTCACTAATCCTCCTGGCAGAAGTTATTGCTACCAGAAAAAAGACTAACTTCCAGGTAACAAATTTAAGCTATGCAAATGTCATAGGCTCAAAGGGTGGAAGCATAATCTGGGCAATACAAACATTAAAATCCCATGGTGGCACTGGTTCCCTGTGAGGGGAAACAAATGAGAGAGCCCCTTAAAAAACTCTTGAGTATGGGATTCAATGCCACTGAGGTATCCTTTTAGGTGAGAGGCACTCAAACTGAAGCCAGGTGCACTTTCAGAGTCTAGTGCTACAGCCCCAAGGAGTGCAAATGAGACAAATAATCCAGAAGAAAAAAATACTCACCTTAGTAATTGTGTTTCTTCTAATGGAGTCTTGCTGTATTCTGACAATCTGCGGTTAGCCCCAGCCTTTAAACTGCTCCGGAGACTATAGGGTTAATTTTATATGCAGTGCATAGAACGTTGAGCTCGAGCTCAGTTGAGGTCTCTGTCTGCAGCACTTTGAAACCCAACTGTCAGATTCTTACGAGCAAACACTCATTGACTAACAATGTGGAAATTGTAAAATTTTTTAACTAGCCAACTGGCAACAAAACGTTTTGGATTCCCAAAGGAAGACTCAAGTCAGGAAAACCAAAACCAAAAACCTATCCAAAATAAAGATTATAAAATAAGCACCCAAGTAAAAAGGAGGATGTGCTGAAGACACCCCTGGGGTGCAACACTGCACCTGCCCACCCACTTCCCAAAAACAGGTTCTGAGGGGGGAGGCAGGGAGGAAGGTCAGAATACAGCAAGACTCCACTAGAAGAAACACAGTTACTAAGGTGAATAAATTTTTCTTCAAGCAACATGAAGTCTTGCTGTATTCTGACAATCTGCAGACTACCAAGCAGTACCTCCATGGAGGAGGACAGAACTTACTTTGGGAATAGGCTCTGAAGTACTGCTGTGCCAAACCGAGCATCACTCCTAGCCTGGATATCCAGAGAGTAATGCTTGGTAAAGGTATGGTCTATTTTCCAGGTGGCTGCTTGACAAATTTCTAACAGAGGGATATCTCTGGCAGCAGCCAGGGAAGCAGCTGTACCTCTTGTGGAATGAGCCCTCACGCCTGAGGGTGGAATTTGTCCCAGTTTCTCATAGCAGAATTGTATACAAGAAACAATCCACGTGGCAATAGTTCTCTTGGTGGCAGGTTTGCCTGTTCCCACTTCCCCATAATTGAGGAACAGCTAGAGGGAATAAAACCTGTGGCCCTTGGTACGCTCTATGCAGTAGCTAAGGGCTCTTTTAACATCTAAACTATGTAGCTTCCTCTCCCCTGAGGAGGAATGATCAGTGAAGAAAACAGGGAGAGACATGGACTGATTCAAATGGAAGTCTGAAACCACTTTGGGCAAGAACCTTCTATTGGTTCTAAGGACCACTTTATCTCTATTGAAGGAGATAAAATCAGGTTCCAGTGACAGGGCTTGCAATTCACTGATACATCTGGCAGAGGTAATGGCTACCAAAAACACAGTTTTCCAAGTCAAGTACTTAAGCTCTGCTGAGGACATAGGCTCAAAAAGAGGTTGCATATGTTGAGCAATGCAAACATTTAAGTCCCAGGCAGGGGCAGGATCCCTAAAGGGAGGATTGGTATGAAGCAATCCCTTAAAAAACTTACAGAATACAGGGTGAGATGAAAGTGAGGAAGGCTTTCCCACTGACAGAAAAGCAGAAACAGCTGACAAGTGTACCTTGACAGTAGCTGGTCTGAGGCCTAGACCATTAAGATGGACCATATAATCCAGAACTGTAGGCAATTCAGCAGTGACTGGGTATATATGCTTCTTGGAACACCAAATGCTGAATCTTTTCCATTTGAAGTCATAAGTCTTTCTGGTGGCAGGTTTTCAAGAGGCTTTGAGAATATCCAGAACCCGTTGGGACAGATGCAAATCTGCATACTCTAACTCTTCAAGATCCATGCCTTGAGACTGAGGGACTGAAGATTGGGGTACCAAATCCTCCCCTGAGAGGAGGTTAGCAGGTTGTAATTCCTGGGAAGAGACGGGGAAGATGGACTGCCAGGTACAGTAAGAGGGGGTACCAGGGTTGCCCGACCCAATCGGGAGCAATCAGAATCACTTTGCAAGGTTGTGATCTCACTTTGACCAGAACCTTGAACAGTAGAGGAAAGGGAGGGAAGGCATAGAGAAAATTTCCTTCCCATTTCAACATCAGAGCATCCAGAGGGACTGAACCCAAGACTGGGGGTCTGCAACAAAACAGGGGAAGTTGGTGATTGTCTGGGGCTCCAAAGAGATTTATCTCTGGAGTGTCCCACCTTGAGAAAATCACTTTTAACACCAAAGAGTCCAGGGACCATTCGTGATGACCTTGGGAGATCCTGCTCAGTGCATCTGCTAGCACATTGTCCTTCCCTGGAAGGTGGACTGCTATCAGAGAGGTCTGCAGAGAATAAGCCAGGGACCACAATTTCATGGCTTCCATGCACAAAGCCATGGACCGAGTGCCTCCCTGCTTGTTGATGTACCACATGGTGGTGGTGTTGTCTGTTCTGACCTGAACCACCTTGTTCTGCACTGACTAAGAGAAAGCTTGCAGGGCCAGAAAAACTGCCCTGAGTTCCAGGAGATTGATATGAAGAAGGGATTCCTGAAAGGACCATGGTCCCTGGGCTGTGAGAGACCCCAGATGGGCTTCCCACCCTAAAAGGGAAGCATCCGTGGTAAGGACCACTGAATGATACCGAGTAACAAATGGGACCCCCTTGCCTTAAATTGTCCTGATCCTACCACAACTGAAGAGCTTGGATCAGTGTCCGAGTCACTGGAATCAGTTTGGTAAGAGGGTCCTTCCTTTGAGACCAAAAGGCCCTCAGGTGGAACTACATGTCCCTCATCTGGAATCTTGCCCCTTGGACCACTGCTGTAGAAGCTACCATGTGGCCCAAGAGCTGAAGGAAATGCCTTGCTGGTTGGGACACCTGAAGGCTGAAGGAAGAAGCCAGTTCTATAAGAACTCTTGCCCTTTCCAGGGGAAGAAAGGCTCTTGCTTTGACAATTTCTAGCTCTGCCCCTATAAAGGTAAGAAGCTGCACCGGTTTGAGACCTGACTTGGGGAGGTTGAGAAAAAATCCCAGGGAAGTGAGCACTTGCTGGGTCACTTGCAGGTCTGATTTGACTTAGTCTGGAGACTGACCCACTAGGAGCCAGTCGTCCAGATATGGAAAAATGGAAATCTTTTGCTTTCTTAAAAAGGCAACTACTACTGCCAGGCACTTTGTGAAGACCCTTGGAGCTGATGTTAGACCTAAGGGCATTGCTTTGAACTGATAATGGCCTGAGGGCAACTCGAACCTGAGGTACTTTCTGTGGGAGCACCTAATAGGGATGTGAAAGTAGGCATCTTTGAGGTCCAGGGAGGCTATCCAATCCCCTGGCCTTAGAGAGGGAAGAATTATTCCCAGAGTCACCATCTTGAATCTTGGTTTTAAAAGATGTTTATTCAGGTATCTTAGATCTTGGATGGGTCATCACTTCCCTGTCTTTTTTGGGGTAAGGAAGTATCTGGAGTGCAGAGCTTTGCCCCGGTGTAGGGTAGGAACTCTCTCTATGGCTCTTAAGGCCAGAAGAGATGAAACCTCTGCCTCTAGAACAAGGGTTTCAGAGACACCTAAAGGTAGAAAAGATCTGGCTCTAATCTTCGGAAATGTTTTGAAGCTGAGAACCAGTCCCTGGCTTACTGCTTCTAGGACCCACTTGTATGAAGTAACGGACATCCAGTCCTGGACAAAGTAAGCCAGCCTGCCCCCTACGGGGATAGGAGAGCCGACCCGGGCAGACCCATCAGGGTGTCTGCTTGGCAGGGGGCCATAGGCTGAGGAGCGGATGTACCCCTGCTCATCACCCTTCTGCCTCTCCCTCTAAAGAACCCCCTCTGTGAAAAGGGAGAAGAGGCCTGTGCTTGGTAGAAAGGCCTATGAAAAGACCTGCCTGTGCCCCTAGATTGCTGCCTTTGAGGGGTTGTGTGCCTCTCTTTGGGCTGAGCACTCCTATAAGTGGTCCTGTACTCATCCATTTTCTTCATGTAATTCTCTGTCTGCTCCCCAAACAGAGAATTACCCACCACAGGGAAATCCATGGCCTTAGCCTGGGTGTCCTGCGAGAGGCTAGTACATCTGAGCCAAGCCATCCTCCGAAGAGCCACAGATATATCCATGACTCTTGATGACACATCATTGCAGTCCACAGCGGCATGAAATTGTACCTTTGATGCCTCAATCCCACCAGCATCCACCTCCTCCAGCTCCTTGGCCAGCTGGGGGAGGCCTGTTTAGCCAGTGCCAGTACAGTGTCCCACCTGGACTTCTGGTACCTGGCTGTATAGACCATATAGTTAGCCTGCCTGAATCCCAAGAAGGATGCCATGTACTGTTTCTTAGCCATGGCATCCATCTTCCTGAAGTCTTTTCTGGGGGGTGTGAAGCCAACGGAATATTTGCCTTGTCACAGGCTGTAGCCTGCACTACCCCAACATGGTTGCATTGCTGGTATAAAAACTCCATATCCGAGCCTGATAAGGTGTACCTGTTATCCATCCTTCTGTCAACAGGAGGTACAGAATTAGGGGACTAGGATTTTTTAGAGGCAGTATAGCGCAGTGGTCTAAGGCTGTGAGCTGCAATTCTGGTGACATCCTGCAGACCAGACCTGGGTTTGAATCCCACAGCTTCCACTTGCATACTGTGTGACCCTGAGCAAGTCACTTAACTTCCTTGTGCTCCCAGGTCGCACCTGGAAACAAGCTCTGGCTTAGTGTGCCTTTCCTGGTTAAACAATTTCCCCTTTCCCTTTCCCTTTTTTGTCTACTTCCCAAAGGACTTATGATGGGGAATAGTCAGTCTCCTGGACTCTGGGATGTCCATCATTTCAACAAAATCAGGCTCCTCCTGATCCTCCACAGCCTCCTTCATAGGAAGCTGGAGGGTTTCAGCCACTTTTCTGTAAAACAGATCATGGGGAGGGGACTCAGAGAGCCTAGATGTGGAAATACCAGAAGGTCTGTCTGGGGAGATGTCCAGTTCCACAGGCACATCCAGACTTTCACCATCATCTTCAAAATCCCTCTCCTCCTCAAATTCCGGCTCATAAAAGTCTTCAGGGGTATAATCTTGAACCAGTGGAACTGACCGAACCAAATCCCTACCAAAAGGCACCAGATCGGTCAGAACCAGACGAAGTGATTCAACAATTCGAATCGCTCTGGCTATTTTCTCTGCAGTCGGATCATGAACCTCTGGATCAGAACTGGTCGATTTCTCTTTGCATTTTCTTTTTGTAGGAACCAATCCCTCAGGATCGGATCTCCTCTTGCCTGAAGAAGTATCGCCCTGGTCAGAGGGCACTCCTTCTGGTTCAGTCGAACCGAACCGGGCTAGCCATCCGGGTCAGCGGACTTCTCGGCTTCCTTTTCCTTAAGTCTACCTAATCTTTTTTCCAGGGTAGACTTAGGAACGTTTTTACATATTTGGCTGTCTGTATCGAGGTGGTCAAATCCCAGACAATAAACACAGGTGGTGTAGGGATCGGCCTTAGCAAACACCTCCCCACACTCACTGCAGTGTTGAAACCCAGTGGGCCTGGTTTTTTTTCTTGGGTTTCTCAGACATAGCCAACCTAACCAAAATTACCCTTTTTTCGGCAACCACCAGGCAAGACTCCCTCATCAGTTTCTAACCGTGTTACGAGTATTGGAAAAAACAGATGAAACACATTTTTTTTAAAACTGATAAGGACCGGTAACCACACACTAAAGAAAGAACACAAGAATTCAATATAAAGGATAGGTTCATCCGAACCGATTGAAATACTAGTTTACAATTTCCACAATAAACTAAGTACTCACGGTACCACAGACAGAACCTGAACCAACAATGCGGAAATAAATTTGGAATAAAACCGACAACTTTAACCAGCTTTGAACCGAGCAGAAGGAGAAATCTCTGGAGCGACTGTTCAGTGAGGTGGAGTAAAGAATCTGACGGTTGGGTTTCAAAGTGCTGCAGACAGAGACCTCAACCGAGCTTGAGCTCAATGTTCTATGCACTGCATAAAAAATTAATCCTATACTCTCCGGGGCAGTTTAAAGGCTGGAGCTAACTGCAGATCATCAGAATACAGCAAGACTTCATATTGTTTGACAAGAAAAAGATATAAACTGAAAAAGATATAAGCTGAATAGGAGACAGAGGAAAAGAACCCTGCCCTAATGGGCCACAGGGCCTCAATCCTCAGGTGGTGAAAAGGAGAAAGGAATAAGAGAAAAGAAAAGGAGAGACAGGAGAAAGGGGAGGGATAAAGGGAAGGGGGGAGGAAGAAGACCTGCCAAGAAAAAATGGAAGACCACTGGCTTGGAAATTTCAAATTCTAATGGGATTTGAAGACAAGCGAGCAAGGATCCCACCAGTTAGCGGCAAATATAGAGAGGAATTGCCAGTCTTGAAAGGATTAAAGGCAGGCTTCCCTTCTCACCCTCTTATCCAAAATAACAACCTACAGCCTAGGTCTCAACAATTGTCCCCTTTGGAGGGAAGCGATTCCGCTCAGAAGAGGAGTGAGTCCTGACTTAGGAGTAGGTGAGAAGTTTAAAACAATGCATACACTGAGGACTGGTGTAGTCCCCGCTTCAGTAGAAGAGGACCACGGGACAACCAGGAAAGGAAGGAGAGGAAGGGAGCCAACTCGGACTCTCTTAGGATTGCAAGAATAAAAACAGCTAAGGAAGGCAAGCCAAAAGGTTATACCAAACCCCAACGGGGGACACCCAAACATAAGAGAATAAGAGAAAGTTCCCTCAGAGGGTTCAGGGTGAAGACCCTACTCGCCATCCTCCAGGGTGAAAGCTCTGTGACTTTAGAGAAGGAACAGAGTACTCTGAGGTACCAGGGGGACTTCTGCCCCCAATTGGCCTCAAGGAGGGGAAGGGTGAATGGGGTGGAGGAAACGCCCAAGAACTGAGGCCCATGAGGGGAAGGTGGGTGGGAATCAGTAAAGAATGGTGAAGATGCAAAAGAAGATCAAGAATTATGGTTGGTAAATAATTTTCATATCTGCCCTTTTCAGTCTTCACTATTCATTACTGCTGGGTGAGTACCAAGCCCTCCGAAGGGGACCCAGTACAGCCCTGATGGTACAGATCCCTCAGCCTCCTACTGGTGAAAAGCAGGAGGGGGAGACCCTAGCCATACTAGACTTATCAAATCTAAGGATGTGGAGAGTGAGAAGGTGTCCCCTGTGGATAGGGGGATGGAGGGCACTCCTGAAGAACCCTCCTTGCCTTACGGAAAATAAGACAGGTCATCCAGAAGGCACAGGAAGTCACCCAATGCTGGGCAACGGGTGACAATCTGGAAAGATGAAGCCATGCTGTCAGCCTAATGTAGATCACTGACCCAGCTAGTCTGGAAGCCACCTCACTGACGTCATAAGATGCCCTTGCTTGGTGCCTTGCCAGTTCCAGACCTTGAGCAGAGAGGGCAATGGCCTGTCTAGATTGCTCTGTATCAGGCAGTGATTGCTAGGACCTGGGCTAGCATCGACCACAGATGCCTGTTATGGACAGCATGGTGTGTCTGATGCGAACTTATGCACATTAACACACGAGCCTGAAGAGAAAACTCTTCATCCCCACCAGTCAAATTGTTCATAATCTTGATCCAGGGGTTGGTCATGCGCCAGGCACTGAGGCCCGGAGTGAGTGTCTAGGGATGACAGGCCTGAAGGTGGGTGAGGTAGAGAACCTAGAGACTCCCAGGGGGCACAATACCATCTTCTGCAGTTTGCTGGGGCTGGAGAAGGGGCAGCTGGAGACTGGCAGGTGCGGATAGACACTTCCTGGAAGGGGATGGACCAAGGAAGGCACCACGAGGTGGCAAGCATTGAATTCACTGAGGAAAGCATGCATCTGCCACTCGGTATTGTCCCTGCAAACAAAAGAAATAAGGAGCTCCCTAACCAGCCTCAAAAGGAACCGCTAATATTCAGTGAAATCAGCGTCAGAGGACAGATGGACAGGAAGTTCCTCTTCCTCAGAAGAGGGAGACGAGGAGGAGGTGGAGCTTGAATGTTCAAAAGACTCCTACGGTGGGGGGTACAGGTGGAAGACCTATTCGTCCATGGCCCTAATGTAGGAAGGAAAGGCCACCGCAGTAGCCCTGAATGTCTCCCAGGTTAAGGGCCCTGTAGGTCCCACATGGTATGGGAAAGGGGGAGGTGTCCACAGAGGGATGAGCGATGGGCACCTAAGTGAAAGTGTCCAGCCTCTGCCAGGGCTCTAAGATCCAGGGGACGATGCCACCATGACTGTGGGCCCTGAGATCATACCGGGTTGCAAGGAAGAAGTCTGAGAAGACAAACTCCAGAAGAGCCCAGAAGGGGAGTCTCCCTGCGACACGTCTGGGGTTGCATGTGTATAGAAGGGCAACCCTCTGCACTGCCACCCAAGGGTGCCCTCGAAGGAAAGGTGGGGCTCAGCACTGCAACTCCTCCCCAACCCCCTGCAGGGTGGTGAGAGAGTGCCACCGCCCCTCACCCCGGCCTCTCAACTTTCAATGGACTCTGAGGCAGCACTCTTCCCCGAGGCCAGCATAGGGGTCCCTGTTCCCACAGATCCCCTAAGGGAGGCCACAGAAGCAGGGGGCCCCATCTCCTCCTGAGGGGCCATAGCAGCACCAAAAATGGCAGCTGCCCTGGCCTCTGCAAAAGAGGACACCCTGTCCTGAGTCCCTGAGCCATCACCCTCGAGAGATCCAAGACCACCCCCAGGTGAAGGATCCTTGCCGCTGGGCCGCTTGACACCATGTCCGACTGAGCCTTCTGACTCTGAAGAGTCAGGCTGCCAGTCTGGGTCCAACTCTGAATCGTCCGCCTCTGAAGAGAAGGTGACCAGAAGGACCTCCAGGCTAGGGACCCCAGAAGAGCTCCTAGCAACGGTTCCATGAATGGTACTGCTATGGGACATGGCGCCACCAACAGCACCGTCCGAGTCATTGGCACCATGAACGGCTCCAGAACCCAGAGTGGCACCACCAACGGCATCACCTGAGTCACTGGTGCCGCGAATGACACCAAGATCCAGGGAGGTGTCACCCATGCCATTGTCACGATCACCGGTGCCACGAATGGCATCAGGATCCAGAAGAAAAAATTACTCACCTTAGTAATTTTGTTTCTTCTAATGGAGTCTTGCTGTATTCTGACAATCTGTAGTTAGCTCCAGCCTTTAAACTGCCCCGGAGAGTATAGGGTTAATTTTCTATGCAGTGCATAGAACGTTGAGCTCGAGCTCAGTTGAGGTCTCTGTCTGCAGCACTTTGAAACCCAACCATCAGATTCTTACGAGCAAATACTCACTAACTATACTATGCGTAAATTGTAAAATTTTTAACTAGCCAACTGGCAACAAAAGTTTTGGATTCCCAAAGGAAGACTCAAGTCAGGAAACCCAAAACCAAACACCTATTGAATAAAGATCATAATATAAGCACCCAAGTAAAAAGGAGGGTGTGCTGAAGACACCCTTGGGTTGCAACACTGGACCTGCCCACCCGCTTCCCAAAAACAGGTTCTGAGAGGGAAGGCAAGGAGGGAGGTCAGAATACAGCAAGACTCCATTAGAAGAAACACAGTTACTAAGGCGAGTAATTTTTTCTTCAAACAACATGAAGTCTTGCTGTATTCTGACACTCTGCAGACTACCAAGCAGTACCTCCATGGAGGAGGGACAGAATCTACTTTGGGAATAGGCTCTGAAGTACTGCTGTGCTGGACCAAGCATCACTCCTAGCCTGGATATCCAGATAGTAATGCTTGGTAAAGGTATGGACTGTTTTCCAGGTGGCTGCTTGACAAATTTCTAACAGAGGGATATCCCTGGCAGAAGCCAGGGAAGCAGCTGTACCTCTTGTTGAATGGTCCCTCAGGCCTGAGGGTGGAATTTTTCCCAGTGTCTCATAGCAGAATTGTATACAAGAAACAATCCACCTGGCATTAGTTCTCTTGGTGGCAGGTTTGCCCTTTTCCACTTCCCCATAAATGAGGAATAACTGGAGGGAATCGAACCTGTGACCCTTGGTACGCCTATGTAGTAGCCAAGGGCTCTTTTAACATCTAAACTGTGTAGCCTCCTCTCCGCTGAGGAAGAATGATCAGTGAAGAAAACAGGGAGAGACATGGACTGATTTAAATGGAAGTCTGAAACCACTTTGGGCAAGAACCTTCTATTGGTTCTAAGGACCAATTTATCTCTATGGAATGAGATAAAATCAGGTTCCACTGACAGGACTTGCAACTCACTGATACGTCTGGCAGAGGTAATGGCTACCAAATACACAGTTTTCCAAGTCAAGTACTTAAGCTCTGCTGAGGACAAAGGCTCAAAAGGAGGTTGCATCAGCTGAGCAATGCAAACATTTAAGTCCCAGGCAGGGGCAGGATCCCTAAAGGGAGGATTGGTATGAAGCAATCCCTTGAAAAATTTACAGAACACAGGATGAGATGATAGTGAGGAAGGCTTCCCCACTGACAGAAAAGCAGAAACAGCTGACAAGTGTACCTTGAGAGTAGCTGGTCTGAGGCCTAGACCATTAAGATGGACCATATAATCCAGAACTGTAGGCAATTCAGCAATGTCTGGAGAGATATGCTTCTTGGAACACCAAATGCTGAATCATTTCCATTTGGAGTCATAAGTCTTTCTGGTGGCAGGCTTTTGAGAAGCTTTGAGAATAACCAGAACCCCCTGGGACAGGTGTAAATTTGCATACTCTAACTCTTCAAGAGCCATGCCTTGAGATTGAAAGACCAAAGATTTGGGTACCAAATCCTCCCCTTAGAGGAGGTTAACAGGTTATAAAACCTGGGAAGAGACAGGGGAAGATGGACTGCTAGAGACAGCAACAGAGATCTGGCTTGTATTACGGAGACCTGGGTGGGAGATGATGCAGGCCTGATTTTTGAGGCCGCAGTCCCTCCTGGATATACCATGGTGCACTGCCCCAGAGTGGAATGCAGGGGTGGCGGTGTAGCTATCTGTTTTAGATCCAGTTTGACCTTCACCGTGCACCCAGTGAGAACCCCAGGTTCCTTTGAATGTGTGGCCATCCGTGGAGGACCTGATAAGGGCTGCAGGATTTTTCTCATCTATCGCCCTCCTGGGCCGATGGGAGATTTCCTGCAGGAGATCACAGATTTTGTTGTCGATGCAACATTGGAATCCCCCAGATGTGTTTTTCTGGGGATTTCAATGTTTGTTTGATGACATGAATTATAGACACAGCTATGAGTTTTCTCAGACTATGTCCTCCTTGGGTTTGATGCAGGCTGTTACTGCACTGACTCATCGTGATGGCCACATGTTGGACCTGGTGTTCTCACTGGGACTTGAGATTAGTGACCTCAGGATTAATCCAGTCCTTTGGTCTGATCATTGCACGGTGCAGTTCTCACTTGGGGCTCCCACCATAAGCCCTTCCCCTGTTGAGATGATTAGCTGCCGCCCTTTATGGGGTTTGACCCCTGAGGGTTTTTTGGCGGCAGCAAAATTGTCTAGTGTGGGTGATGCATATGGGGGAGGTGTTTTTGTCGAGGTTGACACCTATAATAGGGTGTTATCCGACACCATTAACTCCCTCACACCTGTCCGTGTACGACCCAGAACTTCATACCTGAGGTCACCATGGTTTGATGGTGAGCTCAGGGAAATGAAGAAGATGGGTCGGAGATTGGAGCACCGCTGGAGGAGATCCCGTCTGGAGGCGGATAAACTGATCCTGCGTGCCCACTATGGTGTGTACCAGGAGGCAATCAACCATAAGAAGAATTATTTTTGTCTAGGGAGATTGCCGCCGGGAAGAACCGACCGGCCTCATTCTTCCGGACTGTTGATAGGCTTTTACATCCTGCCTGTTTGCAGCCCGGGAGGGTTTTTTCCAATACTGATTGTGAGGAATTTGCTCGGTTCTTTTCAGACAGGGTGTCCTCGATCCGGCGGGTGGCTTCTTCAGACAGCAATGTTATAGCTGGCAGTGATCGCCTGATGTGTTCTGAGTGCACTGGTTGGGGAGAGTTTAGACCAGTGGAGGTTAGTGAGGTTATTGAGGTAGCAACCAATATGAAGCATACCTTTTGTGAACTGGACCCAGTGCCAACGCGTTTTTTAATGAGATGCGTTGACTCTGTTGGCCCGGTGTTTGCCTCGATTGTACGGTGCTCCCTTTCTGAGGGTGTCTTTCCGGATGCCTTGAAGGAGGCTCTGGTGAGACCCCTCTTAAAGAAGCCATCTTTGGACCCGGAGATCAAGTCAAATTACCGTCCAATCTCCAACCTTCCATTTCTGGGAAAGGTTGTTGAGAAGGTGGTAGCGCTTCAGTTGGAAGAGCACCTCGTATCTCATGAGTTGTATGAACCCTTCCAGTCGGCTTTCCTTGCCAGACATAGCACCGAAACGGCGACTTGTTCGGTGCAAAATTATCTCCTCAGGGCTAGAGATCGGGGAGACAAGACAATTCTTGTTCTCCTTGATCTCTCTTCAGCATTTGATACTGTGGACCATTGTGTGTTGCTTGACCGCCTTAGGGACCTATGTGGACTCACCGGTATCGTCATCAAATGGTTTGCGTGCTTTCTTACCAACAGGAGGCAATGGGTTATGATGGGAAATTCTTCATCTATACCCAGTCTCCTTTTCTGCGGTGTTCCTCAAGGATCGGTGCTGGCCCCAATGTTGTTCGCAGTATATATGTTGCCTCTGGGTGGGATCATTAGGAAGTATGGTCTGAGTTTTCATTGCTATGCTGATGATACTCAGTTATACTTTTCCTTTGCCCCAGGAACACCAAATGCTGTGGATGTGCTAAACATCTGTCTGACCGAGATACACGACTGGATGGCCTCCAGCTGGTTGCGGCTAAACCTCGATAAGACGGAGGTATTGGTAGTGGAGTCGAACAGAGTCTGTGATAGGATGGCCTCTGACACAGAAACTGGGCTTGTTCTTGGAACTGTGTCATTGAAGGCCTCCTCTTGGGTGCGAAATCTGGGAGTGATTTTGGACAGAGACTTAACCATGGAGATTCAAATATCCTCCACGGTTCGTTCCTGTTTTTACCATCTTAGAAACATTGCCAGGATTAAGCCCCTTGTTCCGCCTCTGGACCTCCTGACTCTGATACATGCCTTAGTCACATAAAGGCTTGATTACTGTAATGCGCTCTACCTCGGGGTTACAGGAGGATCTCTCCGCAGACTGCAGCTGGTACAAAATGCAGCTGCCCGGTTATTGACCGGGCAGCAAAAGTTTTGCCATATTACACCAGTTCTATGCGAATTGCACTGGCTGCCAGTCAGGTGGAGGATCCTCTTTAAGGTGGGTCTTCTCACCTGTAAGGCCCTACATGGGCAGGGCCCAGGTTACTTGTTAGACCTTCTGTTACCTGCCCTTTCCTCACGTCCTCTTCGTTCCTCTAGTGGTGGCTTCCTGGCCATTCCCAGAACTAGGTTGAAGTCCGCTGGCGATAGAGTGTTTAGCGCCGTGGCTCCTGTTGTGTGGAATTCTTTGCCAGTCATGGTCAGGGAAGCCCCCTCACTAGATACTTTTAAGGCCCAGTTGAAGACTTTTCTTTTCTCTAAGGCATTTGACGTCTAGATGGACGTTTATGGTAATGTTTCTGATTTTATTAGCTTTTGTATTTTTGTGTATAAATTTATATTTATTATGTTTAAATGTATGTTTTAAAAATTTGTACGGTGCCCAGAGCCTCCTGGATTGGGCGTCTTTTGAATAAATTTTGCCTTGCCTTGCCTTGCCTTACCAAGGCTGTCTGGCCCAGTCTAGGGCAATCAGAATCACTTTGCAAGGTTCTGACCTTACTTTGACTAGAACCTTGAACAGTAGAGGACGGAAGGCATACAGAAATTTCTCTTCCCAGTTCAAAATCAGAGCACCTAGAGGGACTGAACCCAAGACTGGGGGTCTGCAACAAAAACAGAGGAAGTTGGTGATTGTCTGGGGCTGCAAAGAGATCTATCTCTGGAGTGCCCCACCTTGAAAAAAATCACTTTCAACACCAGGGGATCCAGGGACCATTCATGATGGCCTTGGGAGATCTTGCTCAGTGCATCTGCTAGCACATTGTCCTTCCATGGAAGGTGGACTGCTATCAGAGAGGTCTGCAGGGAATAAGCCAGGGATCACAATTTCATGGCTTCTGTGCACAAGGCCATAGACTGAGTGCCTCCCTGCTTGTTGATGTACCACATGGTGGTGGTGTTGTCTGTTCTGACCTGAACCACCTTGTTCTGTACAGACTGAGAGAAAGCTTGCAGGGCCAGAAAAACTGCCCTGAGTTCCAGGAGATTGTTATGAAGAAGGGACTCCTGAGGGGACCACAGTCTCTGGCCTGTGAGAGACCCCAGATGAGCTCCCCACCCCAACAGGGAAGCATCCACGGTAAGGACCACCGAATAAGTCTGAGTGACAAATGGGATCCCTTGCCTTAAATTGTCCTGATCCTGCCACCAGTGAAGAGCTTGGATCAGTGTCTGAGTCACTGGAATCAGTTTGGTAAGTGGATCCTTCCTTTGGGACCAAAAGGCCCTCAGATGGAACTGAATGTCCCTCATCTGGAATCTTGCCCCTTGGACCACTGCTGTAGAAGCTGCCATGTGGCCCAAGAGCTGAAGGAAGTGCCTTGCTGGTTGGGACACCTGAAGGCTGAAGGAAGAAGACAGTTCCATAAGAACTCTTGCCCTTTCCAGGGGAAAAAAGGCTCTTGCTTTGACAGTATGTAGTTCTGCCCCTATAAAGGTAAGAAGCTTCACTGGTTCAAGAACTGACTTGGGGAGGTTGAGAAGAAATCCCAGGGAAGTGAGCACTTGCTGGGTCACTTGCAGGTCTGACTTGACTTGGCCTGGAGACTGACCCACTATGAGCCAGTCATCCAGATATGGAAAAATGGAAATCTTTTGCCTTCTTAGAAAGACCACTACTACTGCCAGGCACTTTGTGAAAACCCTTGGAGCTGATGTTAGGCCAAAGGGCATTGCTTTGAACTGATAATGGCCTGAGGGCAACTTGAACCTGAGGTACTTTCTGTGAGAGCACCTGGTGGGGATGTTAAAGTAGGCATGTTTGAGGTCCAGGGAGGATAACAGTCCCCTGGCCTTAGAGAGGGAAGAATTATTCCCAGAGTAACCATCTTGAACTTTGGTTTTAAAAGATGTTTGTTCAGGTATCTTAAATCTAGGATTGGTCACCACTTCCCTGTCTTTTTTGGGGTAAGAAAGCACCTGGAGTACAGACCTTTGCCCCAGCGTAGGATAGGAACTCTCTCTATTGCTCTTAAGGCCAGAAGAGATGAAACCTCTGCCTCTAGGACAAGGGTTTCTGAGAGACCTGCAGGTGGAAAAGATCTGGCTCTCATCTTTGGAAATATTTTGAAGCTGAGAACCAGTCCCTGGCTTACTACTTCCAGGACCCACTTGTCTGAAGTAACAGACACCCAGTCCTGGATGAAGTAAGCCAGCCTGCTCCCTACAGGGATAGGAGAGTCGACCCGGGCAGGTCCATCAGGGTGTCTGCTTGGTAGGGGTCTTAGGCTGAGGAGTGGATGCAGCCCTGCTCATCCCTCTTCTGCTTCTCCCTCTGAAGAACCCCATCTGTGAAAAGGGAGAAGAGGCCTGTGCTTGGTAGAAAGGCCTATGAAAAGGCCTGCTCCTGCCCCCTAGATTACTGCCTTTGAAGAGCTGTCTGCCTCTCCTTGGCCTGTGCACTCCTATAAGTGGTCCTATATTCCTCCATCTTCTTCATGTAATTCTCTGTCTGCTCCACAAACAGAGAATTACCTTCCAAAGGGAAATCCATGGCCTTCGCCTGGGTGTCCTGTGAGAGGCTAGTACATCTGAGCCAAGCCATTCTCCGAAGAGTCACAGATGTAGCCATGACTCTTGATGACACATCACTGGAGTCCAAAGCAGCATGAAACTGTGCTTTAGATGCCTCAATCCCATCCTCAGCCCCCTCCTCCAGCTCCTTGGCCAGCTGGGGGAGGCCTGTTTAGCCAGTGCCAGTACAGCGTCCCATCTGGACTTCTGGTACCTGGCTGTATAGGCCATATAATTAGCCTGCCTGAGTCCCAAAGAAGATGCCATGTATTGCTTTTTTGCCAAGGCATCCATCCTCCTGGAGCCTTTGTCTGGGGGGTGTGAAGCCAAGGGATCATTAGCCCTGTCACAGGCTGCAGCCTTAACGACCCCAACATCACTGCATTGCTGGTAGAGAAACTCAGTGTCTGAGCCTGATAAAGTATACCTCTTGTCCATTCTTCTATCCACAGGAGGTACATAATTAGGAGACTTTAAAATTTATTGTGTCTGTTTCCCAAATGTTTTCTGCAGAGGAATAGACAGCCTCCTGGACTCTGGGATGTCCATCATTTCAACAAAATCAGGCTCCTCTTGATCATCTGTGGCTTCCTCCATAGGGAGCTGGAGAGTTTCAGCCACTTTCCTGTAGAACAGATAGTGGGAAGGGGACTCAGAGAGCCAAGGAGGGGAAACACCAGAAGGTCTGTCTGGGGAGATGTCCGGTTCAATGGGCACATCCAGACTTTCTGCTCCATCATAGTCATCATCTTGTTCATAATCCCCCTCCTTCTCAAATTCTGATTCATAAAAATCTTCAGGGGTATAATCCTGAACTGGTGGAACCGACCAAACTGAACCCCTAGCTAACGGAACCGGATCGGACAGAACCGGGCAAAGCAATTCAACAATCTGAATCTCTCGAGCAATCTCATCAGCAGTCGCAACATGAACCTCCAGATCCAAACCGGCTGACTTGTCTTTATGTTTCCTTTTTTAGGAACCCGATCCCTCAAGATCGGCTCTCCTCTTGCCTGAAGAAGTATCGCCTGGTCAGAAGGCACTCCTTCTGATTGATTCGGAACCAAACAGGAGCTTGCCATCCGGGTCAGTGGACTTCTCGGCTTCCTTTTCCCTAAGTCTACCTAATCTTTTCTCCAGGGTAGACTTAGGAAAGTTTTTACAAATTTGGCAGTCTGTATCGAGGTGTTCAAACCCCAGACAATAAACACAGGTGGTGTGGGGATCGGCCTTAGCAAAGACCTCCCCACACTCACTGCAGTGTTGAAATCCAGAGGGCCAGGTTTTTTGCTTGGGTCTTTCGGACATGGCCAACCTAACCAAACTTAACCTTTTTTCGGCAACCGCCAGGCAAGACTCCCTTATCGGTTCCTAACTGTGTCACGGGTATTGGAAAAAAATGTTTAAAGCACATTTTTTTTTAAACCAATAAGGACCGTTAACCACACACTAAAGAAAAAGTACAAGAATTCAACTATAGGATCGGTTCCGCCTAACCGATCGAACAAGCGTCACAATTTCCACTACGTAAAACAGAAAACTATCTAAGTACTCATGATACCTCAGACAGAGCCTGAATCGACAATGTGGAAATAATTTCGGATTAAACCGATACTTTAACTGGCACTTTAACCGACTTTTGAACTGAGCTGAAGGAGAAATCTCCGGAGCGACTGCTCAGTGAGGCAGAGTAAGGAATCTGACGGTTGGGTTTCAAAGTGCTGCAGACAGAGGCCTAAACCGAACTCGAGCTCAACATTCTATGCGCTGCATAGAAAACTAACCCTATACTCTCCGGGGCAGTTTAAAGGCTGGAGCTAACTGCAGATTGTCAGAATACAGCAAGATTTCTTGTTGTTTGAACAGAACCGCTCGGTGGCACCAAGGATCTGCCAGTGCTGGGCCTAGAAACTGTAGACCATGACACTGGAGGAGCCTGCACCTCTGTGAAGGTGACTGCTGGGGTGGCGCTAGTGGCGTGACTCCGGGAAGAATTATGCCACTCCTCCATCACTACAGAGGAAGCCCTCTCCTTGGAAAGGATGGAACTGGAGGAGGCCTCCTCCTCCTCGCCGGGTGGTATTGACACAGGAGGGGACCCGGAGGAAGGGTCTAAAGTTCTGGCCTGAGTGGCCCGCGGGTGACGTTGTCCTCCAAAAGTCGTTGGAGCCCTGCCGATTTTAAATGTATGGATTTCCATGATGTGGTGGTCCATGGAGAAACAGGTGTCACAGTGTTCCATATCATATTTGGGTCCCAGGCACCGAAGGTAAACATCATGCGGATCCGCAATGGAGAAGTGCCGGCCAAAGAGGCACCAATGAATGGGGCATTTCCCACTTTAGATGTACATTTGGCCCCCAAACCAGACATGATGTGAAATTAAACAATAATAAGCAAAAGATCCTGGCATCATCAAGAAATAACAAAGAACGGACTTACTGGGTTTAACAGCATCAGGATGGAGAACCAGGATGAAGGAGCGGCGTTGAAAACTCTGCATTGAAAAGTTGAAGGCCTAATGGTGTAGCAAATAACTGTCATTCGCACAGCAGGTGCTGCCTCAACAGCGGAAGAAACAGAACTGGGATGGAGGAGGAGTCTGCGGCACCTAACGGCTGCCCCACATGCACCACACAGTGCGTTGCTCACTGAGGGCAGTGCCATTGGCACCGGCTCCTCCCTCCAAAAAACAAACAAAAAAAAGCTCCTGTGATGGGTGCATGCATCTGACTTACACCCAACAGTAATGAATGGTGAAGATTGACAAGGGAAGATCTGCAGTCAGCATAATGCTTATCACTGTTTATGTACGTGCAACTGCTACTACTGTGCACCAATAGAATCAATGGATTTCCTATCCACCTCTTTCTCATCTCTGAGTATATAACTTTGTGTAAGGTTGTTTTTCTCAGAGTTCCAGAATGACACAGCAGTGTTGGAGTTTCTAAACTGAACTCCCAGCCGAAAACTTGTCCTTTGTACATGTATTTGGAGAATAAACCTTTATTTTGTAACATCTTTCTCCTGCGTCCTGTTTTGCCATTAGGTGTAGAATCTACCAGTCCAACAACTGCCTCAGTACCTTTTTTACTGAGAAGATGCAGTGTAACCTAACACTAATGCACTTAACCTAAGGGCATAAGATAGCTCTTGTGACCTGTGTGAGAAGGGTCAACAACAAAGAAATGAAAATTACGTACCTGCCGTAATTCTTGATCTTCCTGTCTATCTTCAGCATTTATCACTGCTGGGTGTATGCCAGAGTGCAGCAGCCCACAGGAGCTTTTTTTTTGCTAATGGGGAGGAGATGGTGCTGGTGGTGCCACCCATGAGGCCGACGTACTGCATGGCACTCACGGGTTGGCCAGTAATGGCTGTTGGCTCCTCCTTCACCTCAGTTCTGCACACAAAAGAGACAGAAGAAAAAAGAGAGTAGAGGAAAATGAGGGTGGGGTAAGGGAGCCTGAGGGACAGGAAGAAAAAATTACTCACCTTAGTAATTGTGTTTCTTCTAATGGAGTCTTGCTGTACTCTGACTAACAGCAGTTAGCTCCAACCTTTAAACTGCCCTGGAGAACAAAGGGTTAACTTTCTATGCAGTGCACAGAATGCTGAGCTCGAACTTGGTTGAGGTCTCTGCCTGCAGCCCTTTGAAATCCAACCATCAGATTCTTACGAGCAAAAACTCACTAACTACCTTATGTGGAAATTGTAAAAATTTTTACTAGTTAACTAGCAACAAGAGTTTTGAATTCCCAAGGAAGACCCAAGTAAGGAAACCCAAAACCAAAAAACAATCCAAATAAGAATAACAATAAAACAAATACCCAAACAAAAAGAGGAGGGTGTATAAGAAGCACCCCTGAGGTGCAACACTGCACCTGCCCATCCACTTCCCAAAAACCAGGTTCTGAGAGGGGAGGCAGGAAGGGAGGGAGGTCAGAATACAGCAAAGACTCCATTAGAAGAAACCCAGTTACTAAGGTGAGTAATTTTTTCTTCAAACAACATGAAGTCTTACTGTATTCTGACTAACTGCAGACTACCAAGCAGTACCTCCATGGAGGAGGGAGAGAACCTACTCTGGGAATAGGCTCTGAAGTACTGCTGTGCCAAACTGAGCATCAGCATCACTCCTAGCCTGGGTATCCAGATAGTAATGCTTGGTAAAGGTATGGACTGTTTTCCAGGTGGCTGCTTGACAAATTTCTAGGAGAGTGATATCCCTGGCAGCAGCCGGGGAAGCAGCTGTAAATCTGGTGGAGTGAGCCCTCAGGCCTGAGGGTGGAATCTTTCCTAGTTTCTTATAGCAGAATTGTATACAAGACACAATCCTCCTGGCAACAGTTCTCTTGGTGGCAGGTTTTTCCTTTCCCACTTCTCCATAAGTGAGGAACAACTGGAGGGAATCAAACCTGTGATCCTTGGTACACTCTATGTAGTAACTAAGGGCTCTTACAACATCTAAACCGTGTAGCCTCCTCTCTCCTGAAGAAGAATGATCAGTGAAGAAGACAGGAAGAGACATAGACTGATTCAAGTGGAAATCTGAAACCACTTTGGGCAAGAATCTTCTATTGGTTTTAAGGACAACTTTATCCCTATGAAAGGAGATAAAAATCAGGTTCCACTGACAGGGCTTGCAATTCACTGATATGTCTGGCAGAGGTAATGGCTACCAAAAACACAGTTTTCCAAGTCAAGTACTTAAGATCTGCTGAGGACATAGGTTCAGAGGCAGGTTGCATAAGTTGAGCAATGCAAACATTTAAGTCCCAGGCAGGGGTAGGATCTCTAAAGGGAGGATTGGTATTAAGCAATCCCTTAAAAAATGTTCAGAACACAGGATGAGATGAGAGTGAGGAAGACTTCCCCACTGACAGAAAAGCAGAAACAGCTGACAAGTGCACCTTGAGAGTAGCTGGTCTGAGGCCTAAGCCATGCAAATGGACCATATAATCCAGAACTGTAGGCTATTCAGCAGTGTCTGGGAAAATATATTTCTTGTAACACCAAATGCTGAATCTCTTCCATTTGGAGTTATAGGTCTTTCTAGTGGTGGGCTTTCGAGAGGCTTTGGGAATATCCAGAACCCCCTGAGTCAGATTCAAATTTGCATACTCTAACTCTTCAAGAGCCATGCCTTGAGAGTGAGAGACTGAAGATTGGGGTAGCAAGTCATGCCCTGAGAGGAGGTTAACAGGTTTTAATTCCTGGGACGAGACAGGGGAAGATGGACTGCTAAGGACAGCAAGAGGGGGTACCAAGGCTGTCTGGCCCAGTCTGGAGCAATCAGAATCACTTTGCAAGGTTGTGACCTTATCTTGACTAGAACTTTGAACAGGAGAGGAAAGGGAGGGAAGGCATACAGAAATTTCCCTTCCCAGTTCAGAATCAGAGCATCCAGAGGGGCTGAGCCAAAGACTGGGGGTCTGCAAAAAAAGAGAGGAAGTTGATGATTGTACTCTGGAGCTGCAAAGAGATCTATCTCTGGAGTGCCCCACCTTGAAAAAATCACCTTCAACACCAGAGGGTCCAGAGACCATTCGTGATGGCCCTGTGAGATCCTGCTCAGTGCATCTGCTAGCACATTGTCCTTCCCTGGAAGGTGGACTGCTATCAGAGAGGTCTGCAGGGAATAAGCCAGGGACCACAATTTCATGGCTTCTGTGGACAAGGATGTAGACCGAGTACCTCCCTGCTTGTTGATGTACCACATGGTGGTGGTGTTGTCTGTTTTGAACTGAACCACCTTGTTCTGCACTGACTGAGAGAAAGCTTGCAGGCCAGAAAAACTGCCCTGAGTTCTAGGAGATTGATATGTAGAAGGGATTCCTGAGGGGACCACGGTCCCTGGGCAGTGAGGGCCCCCACATGGGCTCCCCAGCCCAGAAGGGAAGCATCCGTGGTAAGGACCACTGAATGAGACTGAGTGACAAATGGGACCCCTTGCCTTAAATTGTCCTGTTCCTGACACCATTGAAGGGCTTGGACCACAGTCCGAGTCACTGGAATCAGTTTGGTAAGGGGATCCTTCCTTTGGGACCAAAAGGCCCTCAGATGGAACTGAATGTCCCTCATCTGGAATCTTGCCCCTTGGACCGCTGCTGAAGAAGCTGCCATGTGGCCAAAGAGCTGAAGGAAATGTCTTGCTGGTAGGGATACCTGAAGGCTGAAGGAAGAAGCCAGTTCTATAAGAACACTTGCCCTTTCCAGGGGAAGAAAGGCTGTTGCTTTGACAGTATCCAGCTCTGCCCTTATAAAGGTAAGGAGCTGCACTGGCTCAAGAACTGACTTGGGGAGGTTGAGAAGAAATCCTAGAGAAGTAAGCATTTGCTGGGTTCACTTGGAGATCTGACTTGACTTGGTCTGGAGAGTGACCCACTGTGAGCCTGTCATCCAGATATGGAAAGATGGAAATCTTTTGCCTTCTTAGAAAGGCCACTACTACTGCTAGGCACTTTGTGAAAACCCTTGGGGCTGATGTTAGACCAAAGGGCATTGCTTTGAACTGATAATGGCTTGAGGGCAACTTGAACCTGAGGTACTTTCTGTGGGAGAACCTGATGGGAATGTGAAAATAGGCATCTTTGAGGTCCAGGGAGGCTAGCCAGTCCCCTGGCCTTAGAGAGGGAAGAATTATTCCCAGAGTTACCATCTTGAACTATGGTTTTAAAAGATGTTTGTTCAGGTATCTTAGATCTAGGATGGGTCACCACTCCTCTGTCTTTTTGAGAGTAAGGAAGTACCTGGAGTAGAGACCTTTTCCCCAGTGTAGGGCAGGGACTCTCTCTATGGCTCTTAAGGCCAGAAGAGATGAAACCTCTGTCTCTAGGACAAGGGTTTCTGAGAGACCTGCAGGTGGAAAAGATCTGGCTTTCATCTTCGGAAATATTTTGAAACTGAGAACCAGTCCCTGGCTTACTACTTCCAGGACCCACTTGTCTGAGGTAATAGACATCCAGTCCTGGACAAAGTAAGCCAGCCTGCCCCGTACTGGAATAGGAGAGTCGACCCGGGCAGACCCATCAGGTGTCTGCTTGGTAGGGGCCTTAGGCTGAGAAGTGGATGCAGCCCTACTCATCCCCTTCTGCCTCTCTTCTGAAGAACCCCCTCTGTGAAAAGGGAGAAGAGGCCTGTGCTTGGTAAAAAGGCCTATGAAAAGGCCTGCCCCTGACCCTAGACTGCTGCCTTTGAGGAGCTGCCAGCCTCTCCTTGGCCTGGGCACTCCTATAAGTGGTCCTGTATGCATCCATTTTCTTCATGTAATTCTCTGTCTGCTCCCCAAACAGAGAATTACCCACTACAGGAAAATCCATGGCCTTAGCCTGGGTGTCCTGTGATAGGCTAGTACATCTGAGCCAAGCCATTCTCTGAAGAGTCACAGATGTAGCCTTGACTCTTGATGACACATCATTGGAGTCCACAGCAGCATGAAATTGTACTTTTGATGCCTCAGTCCCATCAGCAGCCACCTCCTCCAGCTCCTTGGCTAGCTGGGGGGAGGCTTGTTTAGCTAGTGCCAGTACAGTGTCCCACTTGGACTTCTGGTACCTGGCTGTATAGGCCATATAGTTCACCTGCCTGAGTCCCAAGGAAGAACCCATGTACTGCTTTTTTGCAGTGGCATCAATCTTCCTGGAGTCTTTGTCTGGGGGGTGTGAAGCCAAGGGAATATTTGCCTTATCACAGGCAGCAGCCTGCACTACTCCAACATGGCTGCATTGTTGCTATAAAAACTCTGTATCTGAGCCTGATAGTGTGTACCTCTTGTCCTTCCTTCTGTCAACAGGAGGTACAGTATTGGGAGAATTTAGGATTTTGAGTGTGTGTTTCCCAAAGGATTTGTGGAGGAGAACAGACAGTCTCCTGGACTCTGGGATGTCCATCATTTCCACATAATCAGGCTCCTCTTGATCCTCCATGGCCTCCTCCATAGGAAGCTGGAGGGTTTCAGCCACCTTCCTGTAAAACAGAAAGTGGGAAGGGGACTCAGAAAGCTTAGGAGGGGAGACACCAGAAGGTCTGTCTGGGGAGATGTCCGGTTCCACAGGCACATCCAGACTTTCACCATCGTCACCATCATCTTCGAACTCTCCCTCCTTCTCAAACTCCAGTTCATAAAAATCTTCAGGGGTATAATCTTGAACCAGGGGAATCGACCGAACTGAACTCCTGCCAAATGGTGCCGGATCGGTCGGAGACCGGGTGAAGCGATTCCACCATCCGAATCGCTCTGGCTATTTCTTCGGCAGTCGGAACATGAACCTCTGGATCCGAACAGGTCGATTTCTCTTTGCGTTTCCTCTTTGTAGGAACTGACCCCTCAGGATCGGTTCTCCTCTGGCCCAAAGAAGTATCGCCCTGGTCAGAGGGCATTCCTTCTGGTTCGGTCGGAACCGAACTAGGCTGGCCATCCGGGTCAGCGGACTTCTCGGCCTCCTTTTCCCTCAGTCTACCTAATCTCTTTTCAAGGGTAGATTTAGGAAAAGTTTTACAAATTCGGCAGTCTGTACTGAGGTATTCAAACCCCAGACAGTAAACACAGGCGGTGTGGGGATCGGCCTTAGCAAAGACCTCCCCACACTCACTGCAGTGTTGAAACCCTGTGGGCCCGGTTTTCTTCTTGAGTTTCTCAGACATGGCCAACCTAACCAAACGTTCCCTTTTAATGGCAACCGCCAGGCAAGTCTCCCTTATCGGTTCCTAACCGTGTCACAGGTGTTGGAAAAAAATGTTCAAAACAGTTTTTTTTTAGAACCGATAAGGACCGGTAACCACACTCTAAGTAGAATAACAGATATTCACTAAAAGTGATCCGTTCAGCCCAACTGATCAAACAAGTTTTGAATTTCCACACAGAATTCAGGTAAAAGCTATCTAGTACTCACGGTACCGCAGACAGAGGCTGAACTGATTAAGCGGAACAAATTTGGCTTAAAACTGACAACTTTTCCCGACACTTTAACTGACTTTCGAACCGAGCTGAAGGAGAAATCTCTGGAGTGACTGTTCAGTGAGGCAGAGTAAAGAATCTGATGGTTGGATTTCAAAGGGCTGCAGACAGAGACCTCAACCGAGCTCGAGCTCAGCATTCTATGCACTGCATAGAAAGTTAACCCTTTGTTCTCCGGGGCAGTTTAAAGGCTGGAGCTAACTGCAGTTAGTCAGAATACAGCAAGACTTCATGTTGTTTGAAAAGGAAAAGATATAAACTGAAAAAGGAATAGGCCAGTCAGAGGACAGAATAGAAGGAGGACCTGAAAGGATATGGGCTGTAAGGCCCCAGCCCCTGAATTGCCATAAGCCAGGACAGAAGGAAAGAATAAGAAAAGAAGACTGAAGGAAAGAAGAGAGATGACAGAGGATATGGGGGTGACAGAAGGGAGGAAGGATCCATTTACTCCTATCCCTTGATCGGCTTAGATTAGAGCACTTAAGTGACCGGAGAGAGCCTCCCAGAAGTGGACAGCCAGCTGACCAACAGATAGTTGCAGTAAGGTTTGCAACCTGGGCCTATAAGTTCCCCTTTAGGGTCAGAGTGCTCGATCAGGAATGGGGAAGGTCTCCCCTCTAAAGAGAACACACAGGGTTCAGGGGTGGGGTGAAGATTCCACCCATTCAAAACACCTCCCTCCGAAAGGGAAGAGGGAGATTGAAGGGGTAGCAAGTAAGGAGATAGAGAGGGAAAAGTGGAAGAGGGAGTCCCTGTCAGCCCCATTCCCACTCACCATCCCAGGGAATCCTCTACAGGATCTGGCACATATAAAAAGGATGGCCCGGCCCCGAGGGATCCCCCCCCTGGGACAGAGCAAGAGGGCCCCACCAGAAGTCCCCTGCAAAGTTCCTAATTCAGAGGTACTACCGGCCCTCCTCCTAACTGGGTCCCCTCCACCGCCTCCTAGGAGCAAGCAGAGGCCCTAAGGCTGCAGAGGGAAATAGTCTTCTGGATCTCTGAGGAGGAGGGCAAGCAGGGAGGAGGCATCACCCAGGGACTGAGGCCTTCTGAGAGGAAGGTGGACTGGTTCCAGTGATGAATGGTGAATATACACAGGAAGATCAAGAATTATGGTAGATATGTAATTTTCATATCTTCCCTATGTCAGTCTTCACCATTCATCACTGTTGGGTGAGTACCAAGCCCCCGAAGAGGATTCAGCACTTCCCTGAGAGAAAAACATCCCTCAGCCGTCCATTGGGGAAACATGGGAGGAGGAGACCCATTCCAGGCCAGTTAGGCCTGTGACTGGTTAGGGCGAGGTAGGGTCCCCCGTTACCTGGGGGAAGAAAGGCACCCCTGCAGATCCTGCCACGCCCTGTGGGAGAAAAGGTGGGTTCCGCTGAACATGGAGGTAATTGCCTTCCGCTGGGCCAGGGGTGATAACCTTGATAGGCAAAGCCACGCCATCTGCCTGATGCAGATCGCTGTCCCCACTAGCCATGAAGTGGCCTAATTGGCTTTATAAGATGCCCTTGCTTGGTGCCTTGCTAGTTCCAGGCCTAGTGTGTAGAGGACTATGGCCTGCCTGGCTGCCTCCATATCAGGCAACGATGCTAACACCTGACCTAGCATTGACCACAGATGCCTGTTACAGGCAGAGTGGTGTGCCTGATGAGATGCAATACAAAGAATAACACACGCCGAGGAGAAAACTTTCTGCCCCAGGTGGTCAAACTCAGCAGAGTCTGGATCCGGGGGCCAGTTGTGGACTGGGTGCCTATGCCCAGTAGGGTTGTCCAACCACGTCAGTCCCACAGAGGGATGAGGCAACGTACCTGGAGACCCCAGGGGCATGCAGTATCAATGCTAACAGTCCAAAGGGGCTGGAGCTAGGGTGAATGGAAGCTGCCAGGCGCTGTACAATGCTTCCTGGAAGGGTATAGGCCAGGAAGGCACTGTATTTGCCTTAGAAGTCTCATGTCATATGTTCAGTATTGCATCTAGCAATATGGGAAATATGCAGGTCCTCGACCAGCCTTGCGAGGAAGCACTGATACACTGTCTGATCGGCGCTGGAGGACAGGTGGACAGAAGTTTCCTCTCCCTCGATGGAGAAAGATGAGGAGGCCGAAGAACCAGAAGATTCAGATTCCAGCTACAGTGGGGGAGACAGGCAAAAGACCTGCTCGACCATGGCCCTTATGTAACATGGAAATTCTGCAGCCTGAGATCTGAACTGTTCCCAGTCAAGGGCCCCGGAAGGACCCACATGGCCTGGGAGAAGAGGGTCTGAATGTAGAGACAAGGGGGAGAAACACTTCATGGCCAGTGAAGCACCTCTGCCATGGCTAGGGACCTAGCCGGTGATCCCAGATGACTAGGGGATCCATAGGTCTGTTCAGTCAATGGCCGTTCAACCAGCCCGAAGTGGTCCAGACTGAGCCCTGTAGGGGAAGCCTCCCTATAAGGGGACCAGGGCCACATATGTCCAGAAGGCCGGACCCCACACCCACCCAGCAAAACTTCCTCAAAGAGGACGAGGGAGAGAACTTGGGCTGGGCACTGCGGCTCCTCCCCATGCCTCGAAGGGCTGCAGAGGAACACCTCAGCCCCTTGCCCCTGCCCCTCAATCCCACCAACTCCAAGGAAGATCACTTCCTCATGCCCAGTGCCTTGGGTCCACCCAATTCCACAGAGTCTCCAAGGAGAGCCATAGAAGAGGGCATCCCAGTTCAAATGTCAGGAGAGGGGGGACAGCACTGGGGACAGCAGCTGACCCCACCCTGACACCCAAACCACCACTACCTCAGACCCGTGACAGCTGTCCTGCATCCTGCCCCTGGCACAGCCCTCAGTATGGGAGCCAGCAATGACCACAGTCACCAGAGCCAGAGGGAGGGGCACTTAGGAAGGCACAGATGTACTGGGCCCTGGACAGCCCACCGATTCTGAGGAGTCAGGTCACCAGTCGAGATTGACCTTTCAATCATCCAGCTCCGGAGAGGAGGACATCCAAAAGACCTCCAAACTAGTGACCCAGGGGGTTCTCCAACCCCCAGTGCCACGATCAGTGCTGTGGGTGGGCCTAGTGCCTCTCACAGCACTGTCTCAATCACTGGAGCCACAAACGGCTCCAGGATTTGAGACTGCACCAGCAGGTGGTGCTGAGGAACGTCCCATGCTGGACCCAGTAACCATGGGCCCTGACACTGGGGTAGCATGTACCTCTGAGGAGGTGATTTCCAGAGCAGTGCGCCCGGCCTGGCTTCAGGTGGAACCAGACTGGCCCTCCGACACTGCAGAAGAAGCTTCCTCCTCTGTGGCAAGGCTAGAAGAGGACGAGGCCCCCTCCTCACTGGACCATATAGGCCCATGGTGGGACCCGGAGGAAGGGCGAAGCTACCTGCACTTGGATCCTCACGAGCGATGCTACCTCCTGAAAGTCAGCGGAGCCCTGCTGACTTTAAACATGCAGTACTGAAGAACATGGTGATCCATCGAGAAGCAGGCATCACAGTTGTCCATGTCATGCTGAGGTCCAAGGCAGGTTAGGCTGACGTCATGCCAGTCTGTCACGGAAAACTGCTGGCTGCAGGGACACCGATGCATAGGAGGCTGGCCCACTTTGGAAGAGCACTTCTTGTCTGCTGAATCTGGCATGATGTGAATGGAAAACTAAAACCACAAACAGTCAAGACTCGGCACTGTTTAAAATATAAGAAAATGGAAAGATCTTACCGGATCTTCTATAACGGTGCCGAGTACCGAATGGAAGAACTGAAGCGCCAAAGTAAAACTGAGATGGCATTGGTGTCAAAAGTGGCTCCGGAGAAACTGAGGTGTGGTGCCGTGCCGAAACTAGGCTGCTGATACAGTAACTTTACTTCTGTTGCAGGCGAGGTGCTGACTCGATGGCAGGAGAAGCAGTACTGAAGAGGAGAAGGAGCCAATGGCTGTTATTGGCCAACCCACGAGCGCCACTCAGTAAGTCAACCTCATGGGTGGTACCACTGGTGCCGGCTCCTCCCCCTTAGCAAAAAAAAAAAAGCTCCCACAGGGTGCTGCGCTCTGGTATACACCCAACAGTGATGAATGGTGAAGACTGACACATGGAAGATCACAGTGCCTTCACAGCCCAAATGAAGAACAAGGTGTGAAGACCAGCAAACAAAGAGTGAGCCTTGGGGATGGAGGTGGGTGTGTGAATCAGTGGAGAAGATATTCCTAGACAGAAGATCAATGAAACCCCCCTACAAATGGGGGTTCCCGAAAAGTCTTCCTTGAGCTTGTCTAAATGCTCACTGCCAGGCTGGTGTCCTGTGTTTAGCAGTTTAAATGTTATTGCCAGAGAATGCCTGTATAGCCTCTGTGTACTGTCTCTTTAAGAGCTGCCTAGATTGCAGTTATAATTAATCTGGGAGGAGTGCTTAGTGTTTCTATGCTTGAGTCCACACCTGGGCTGCCAGATAATCGCGCCTTTCTGCCATCACTAATTGCGCAAAGGGAGCTTTGTTATAAGATGTACTTATTTGCTGAATATCTATTAGAGTGGTAATGATATTGTAGTTTGTCTAACCTGCCTTCTTTGCAGCATGGACATTTCTGGTTATCTCCACCTTCTTGGTCCTGAACTGCTGAAATGGGCCAATTAGTACCTTTGGGGACTTTAAAATGGAGCCTGCCCCAGGGGCTTTGTGGGAACAAAATTCTGTAGGAATTGTAATTTTGGGCTTTTTGCGCCTAAATGAACCTGGAGGAGGAGTCCTTGTTGTGACTGACAGACAGATCAGCTAACCGAACCTTTTGGATCTTGGAGAAAGTCCCAGACTGCTTGCAGTTTAAGTTCAGATCTGAGTTGGGAAGTGAAGGTGTATCAGCTTGAGATAGTCGAGCAGCAATCCTGTTTGGATTTGCGCAGGAGAACTGTGAAAGGGCTGAGTTATGGCCTGCCTGTCTACCTGCTGTCCCTGAGAGGGAAAATAGAGTTGATTCATACTGAATCCAAGTTGTGAGAATGATTTAAGCCACTGGACTGTGACCAGGCTTTAACCTGAAGAAGACTGAAGATTTGCTGAATGCGATCGGCCTGTCAGGATTTCCAGCCACCTCTGAACTCCCGGTTCATGCAGAGACTCTGTAATTGTGACTGTATGGCAATCTGCCTGGTACAGTAGAATTTCTTACATGTAAATGTGCTGTGTGCTGTTAGTGGATCGTTATTTGGTTCCCCACTGTGTGCTGAACTGTGTTCTGCTTGCTGGAGGCTGCATCCAGCTTCCACGGACTGAATCCATATTCATCTCCATTAGGCCTGGGCCTTGCCACACTGGTCCAGCCAGACTACCCACTGTACAGAGAAAGCCATTGATGAGAAACCTGCCTGGGGATCAGACCCCTGCTCATGCTTGGAACAGGAGCGACGCCTCAGTGATTCGTGTGGGCCTTGCTTCTCCAGGCACTCCAATTCAACAACCTGCTGTCTCGATTTCGTCCTGCCTGTGTCCTGTATTGGGTATCATGAGTAAACAGGGTAGCTCCCTGCAACAACAGCTAAATCTAAAGTGTTATCATCTGATTGCTTTGTTGTCTTTTCTGTCATGAACTGAGCCCTCCGGCTCCCGGATTACAAATAGTGTGTGTTGTGCATGTTGCTTTCTTCCACCAACGGGCCCCAACCAACTGTGATGCTGGCCTACCCCGGGGCAACGTTCCTGGCTAGCCCACCATCTTCCTACCTGGGTACCCAGAGTGTGTTACTGTGTAGGGACTCTGAAGTGCATGCATAACTGTCTGATTGATACAGCCTTTAAGCAAATCAACCTGATTATACCCCTCCCTTGTTCAAGTCCCCTGAATAAATCAGATCCAACTCTTTTTGCATTTAACCTGACTGTGGTTCCAGTTTGTGCCAAAAGTATTGTACTGTTGCTAATTTGCTGTGCATAACTTTTTTTTACATGGGGTCTCCAGGGTCAAGCTAGAGGAACCAGCCCTCGTGGTAAGTGCAAACAGTGTGGGTAATTGCCTGGTGAATAAGGGTCATTATGAAAGTGAATATTGTGCATTTGTTCAGGCCACTAAAAGGGAAAGGGGGGTTACAGTGTCACGGAGGGCTGTTCCCAGGTTAACTTGACCACTAACAACCCTGAGCTCTGGGTGGAGGCACCCGTTTCAGTACCCTGGCCCCTTAACCTGCAACTAGCCATACAGGCAGGGGTAGGAGCCCTTGGGATAACGCCACCTAGGGGTTACATCAAGAATTATGGTGAATTTATAATTTTATATATCTTCCAGGAATCAGTCTTCACCATTCATTTACAGCAATGAGTTAGAGTACCAAGTTCAGATGAAAATCCCCCCAGGTGGAGCGGTATGAGCCAAAGCTCACTCAGGACAGAAGTCTAATAAGGATGGTCCTGCCAAAGGAGGAAAGCTGCCTGGCATGGACATCCAGGGCATAGTGCTTGATGAAGGTGTGCACTGTGCTCCAGGTGGTAGCTCTGCAAATGTCAGCAATAGGTACAGAGCTAATCTTTGCCAAGGACACAGCAACAGCTCTAGTGGAGTGGGCACATACCTGACCTTCCAGCTTGACTTGCACCATAGAACAGCAGTGAAGAAGGTAACAGAAAATTAATGCAGAAATGCATTTGATTGTACCAGGCTGACCCATCTGTTTGGGATCAAATGAAATGGAGAGCTGCTTAGACTGTCAGAAGTCTTTAGTTCTGTCAAGGTAGAATGTAAGGGCTCTTATAGCATACAGAGAGTAGAGGATGTGTTCCCCTTCATTCTGGAAGTTAGGAAAGTATGTAGGCAGCACTAGAGGCTGATTTAAGTGAAACTCCGACATCACCTTAGGTGAAAACGTGGGATGTGTGCAGAGAATCAACTTGTCTCTATGGAAAACTGTATACGGAGGATCTGTGATCAAAGCATGAATCCCTGAAGTCTGCAGGCAGAGGTGATGGCCACTAGAAAAGCAGTTTTCCAAGTTAGGAACTTCAAATCACACCTAGCCATGGGCTTAAAGGGCTTACGAGTGAGCATGTCCAATACTAGGTTGTTATCTTAGGTGGCTACAGGTTTCCTGACTGAAGGCCTTGTGTGCAATAAACAGAGGGAGTTAGGCTAGAGGGAGGTTCTGTATGGGCTTATAGTGTATAGTGGAGTGTTGTTCTGTATAGAATTCCATCCCTTTCAAAATGCTGTCCTACCACAGTTCCAAGGTCATGGAATGCTGTTCTACCCTTCTGGGGATGAACAGCATTCTAGAACCTCTAGAGACTGCATGAGTCAGTTTTATTTTGAAAGCAAAAGAGCTCACAAAACACATTTTTCACACAGTACTATACACTATAAAAAATACAGGATGAGCAACTCTATGCACAACCAGTGTGCTTTGCCACCTTGGGGATCTGATTCCCATGGACTTCTCAAGCTTCGCTTTCGAGGTCAGAGGGAATCAGAATCCGTCTGTGGCAGAACACACTGGTTCTGCATAGTTGCCCATCCAGAATTCTCTATGTGGTATGCTGAAACAGTGCAGAAATGGACCTTAACTGTAGAGTATTGCAAGCCTGCATCAGAAAGGTTCAACAGGTACTCCAAAACCTTGTCTGGTGGGCATCAGAATGGGTCCATATGACATTTGGAGCACCACACAGAAAACTGTTTCCATTTGGCTATGTAGGTTTTCCTGGTGAAGGCAGGGCTTATGAGCTGACAGAAGAATCTCAGAGACCCTCTGAGAGGCTTCATACCTGCCCACTTCCATCTCTTTATGAGCCAGGCCTGGAGATGAAAGGAGCACAGACTGGGGTGGATCAGGGACCCCTGCATCAGTAGATCTGCCTGGAGAGGGAGGGCTCTCGGAGGACAGACTGACAGCCTGTTGAGTAAAGAAAACTATATTTGTCAAGCTCAAAATGAGATGCATAGAATTATCTTTTCCCTTGGGCCTACAGCTTCAGCAGTACTTTCTGAACTAGAGGGGTAGGCAGAAATGCATACAGAAAAAAATGTGTCCACTGCAGCCTGAATGCATCCTGACAGAAGACACCATGTTCTGGATCTTTGGAGCAGAATCAAGGCAATTTGGTGTTGAGTAAGGTCCACATCAAGGATTCCCAGCTCTTCAAACAGATTGCATGATGTCTGGTGCCAACCATATGCCGATTGCACAGCAAAACCTGCATCGCCGACGACAATACAGCGACAACATCGACAGGTTGCTGTAGTGTCACAGTGGGACCCGGCACTGCTTTCTGGGAATCTTGCACCCCCTCCCCTAATCAACTCTGACTTGGAGTTGATTAGTTTATAGTTACAGGGGTGTGGGGCAGAGCCTCCACGTGGGGGTTCAGGGCAAAACCCCTGAAGAAACAAAGTCTGCAGTGAACAGTTTTGCCATCACTGTAATGTTGGTGGAAACAACGAAGTTGTTGAACCAGCGTCATAAGAGCCAGTGCCAACAACCACTCATGAGGACTGGCTTCTGTTCGACTGAGTTAGCCTGCCAAAGTGTTCTGAGCCCCTGGCAGATAAACTGCCTGGATCAAAATGTCATGTTCCAGACATTCCCACACTCTCATCACCTCTCTGCAGATAGGGTAAGAGTGTGCACCCCCATGTTTGTTGATGTAGTACATGACAAGCTTGTCCATCTGGAAAACTGTCTTGTGGCTGATGAAGTCCACAAGAGCCCGTAGGATGTAGAGGACTGCTCTCATTTCCAACACATTGATGCTGAGATGGGACTCTGCAGGGCTCCAAACTCCTTGAGTGTGGTGGTCCTGACAATGGGTTCCCCACACTAGTGGAGACACATCTATGGTGTTGGTTATCTGAAGTGCTGGCTGAGAGAAAGAGAGACCTTGGAGGAGACTCTCCTCCTGTGTCCACCATGCAAGCAATTGAACTAGGTGTTTGCCACTTTGATGGGGTAAGATTGAGGATGCTTTGCTGTAGATCACTGCATGCTGAGCAGTCCCTGGGTTGTTCTCATGTGTAGCCAAGCCAGGGGTACCATGAAAATGGATGAGGCTATGAGGCCTAAGATGTGTTGCAAGGAGTGAGCCCAAAAAGACTTGTGCCCCATGATGAAATTAGCCATCTGAAGGATGGCTTTCTTTCTGTCCTCTGGAAGAAAATCCCCAGCCCTGGTGGTGTTCTGGAGGGCCCCTATGAAGAGGAGCTATTGAGATGGCTACAGTTGTGACTTCCCTCGATTCAACAGGACTCCCACGGAGGTTAGGAACTGAGAGGCTGTGGCCACTACTCATTCCATCTCCTACTTGGACAGACTGGCTAGTAACCAGTTGTCCAGATAAGGGAAAACCTGGAGTCCTAGTTTTGAAGGTGCACCAAAAGAACAGCAAAGCACTTTATAGAGGCTCGAGGTGCTGATTATAGCCCAAAGGGCAGAATCTGTAATTGATAATGCTGACCCAGTACCACAAAGCAGAGAAACTTGTGGTGGCTGGGGTGGACCAAATACTGGTAAACATCCTGCATATCAAGGGAAACCAACCAATCTGAGCTTAGGAGGCGATAGTAGGGTCTCTAGAGAGATCATTTTGAACTTTTCCTGCTAAATGAATTTGTTCAAATTTCTGAGATCAAGAATGGGGCACATGCCTAATGACTTTTTCAGAACAAGGACATACTAGGAGTAGAAGCCTGTGTTGTGCTCTACCTCCAGAACTACTTCCCCTGCCCTACCGTTCAAAAGGCCCACAATCTCCTTTATGAGAAGCTCGGACATGCAAGCTGACAGGAGGGGTTGCTTTCTGGGTGGATAATCTGGAGGGAGTTCTGTCAAATTTAACAAGTATCACTCTCCGATGATCCTGAGAACCCACTTGTCTGTTCTGATGGCTTCCTATTGATGGTAATCTAGAGTAAGGTGCCCCCCACTGGAGAAGAGAGGTCTGTCTCAGGCAGCCGAGGCAAAACCAGGGCTGGGATGTCAGAGTGTGGCACAAGGTGCTTATGGGCCTGTACCTTTGGCTGCACTTTCTTTTGTGGCTGGGAGGCTGAAACTTGAGTTGAGCTCCCTTGCCTTTGTCTTGAAAGGATTGCTTGTTGTGGAGAAGCCTCATCACTTCCTCCTTTGGGATAGGATGTGGCAGGCCTAGTAGTCTTGATGACGGTCCTGTTTTTGGGGGAGGCCTCAAGAGACTATTCTAACTGTTGACCAGGCAGGTATGAACCACCAATGGGAACATTTATTACCTATTGCTGGACTTTGTTGGAGAAGCCAGATGTCTGAAGACAGGAGCGTCTTCTAATACAAATTCCTGTAGCAGCAGAACACAAGGCAGTATCAAAGACTTCCATAGCTGCTTTTAACTGATGACTGTTAGACTCAGTGCCATGAGTAACACTCTAAAGAATCTTGCGATTAGTCTCCAATTCATGCAAGTGCAGAGGGCTTGCAGCTCACTCATCCTTCTGCAGATGTCAGTGCCACCAACAAAACTGCTTTCCAGATGACTGTAGTTGCCATAGGCTCAAAAGGAGCCTCCGTCATCTGAGCAATGCACATATTTAAGTACCAAGGAGGGACAGGGTCCGTTATTTGAGGGTACAGGCCTTTGAAAAATCTTTTGAAAATGGGTTGAGAGGACACTGACCTGTCTTTGCCAGCTGATGTGTTAGCTGACACTGCTGTAAAATGAACCTTCAGGGTTGAGGGCCTGAGGCCCAAGGACTAGAAATAGACTAGGTAGTCCAGGATTGTAGACAGACATGGCTGTAGTGGGTTGAGCTGACTAGGAGACCACCAAAAGTAACATCTTTTCCATTTTGAAGCATAAGTTTTCCTCACTGCTAGTTTCCTGGAGACCTTCAGCACTTCCATCACTTCATCAGAGAGATGTAGCCCACAGAACTCTAGCTCTTCAAGAACCATAGTCTAAGATACAGAGTTCTCAGAAGTGAAAATGTTATTCTGCCCTGGGACAGTGGCAGCAGATTATATCTTAGGGGCAGGTTGACATAAGGCCTGTTGTATAGGGACAGTAGAATGGATACCAGATCTGCCTGGCCCAGTCTGGAGCTATGAGAATAATTGTTGCTGACTCCCTTCTCAGTTTGATCAGTACTCTCAGCAAAAGTGGGAAAGGTGGAAAGGCATATAGAAGCTTTCCTGACAAGTTGATGACTAGAGCATTTTCTGAGACTGTACCCACCGATGAGAGCGGGAGCTAGTTGTTCTTCCAGGAAGCCACCAGGTTTATTTCTGGTGTACCCCACTGTCTGAACACTACTGCAACACCTGCTGATTCAGGGTCCATTCATAATTTCCCAGGCCGATTCTGCTCAGGGAATCTGCCAGGACATTGCCTTTCCCTAGTAGGTGTACAGCTGAAAACTGAACTTCCAGGGAATATGCTAGGTTCTAGATCTCCACTGTTTCTGTGCACAGCTTTGAAGATCTTGTTCCTCTTTGCTTATTTATGTAATACATTGTTGTGGTGTTGTCTGTTCTGACATGGACAGACTGACCTCTGATCTGGAAGAAAAAGGTCTGCAATGCCAGACACACTGCCCTGAGCTCTAGGAGATTTATGTGCTACTGAGTCTCAACTGCACTCCAAGAACCACTTACATTAATGTCCTCCAGGCAGGTGCGCCACCTAGGATGGAGGCAGCTGTTATGAGTATAGCTATAGGTGACTGCTGAAGAAAGGAATTCCTTCTCTGAGGATGCATTCTTCCTTCCACCACTCCATTGTCCTTAGCAAAAACTTTGTGACAGGCATCCATTTAGGCAGTGGATCCCACCTCTGAGACCAATGGTCTCCTATGTGATATTGGACATCTCTCATTTGGAAGCTGGCCACGGTACTTCTGCAGTGGATGAGGTGATGTACCCCATGAAAATTCAGAAAATCCCTTGCATGTCTTGGCTGACCTGCCTTGAAGATTCTGGCACTTCTGAAGATTTATGAGGAAGCCCAGGACCTTCAGTGTGTCTTATGTCAGCAATACTGAGAACTTTGCTTCCTGCTGTGTTTTTTTTTTTTTTGAGACCAGCCAATCATCCAGGGAGGGGAAAAAACACTACCCCTTGATTTCTCAGATGTACTGCTACCACAGCTAGGCACTTTGTTAACACTCTTGGAGCTGAGGGGAGGCTGAAGGGAAGGGTTGTGAACTGGTGCTGGTAGTTGCCTATCCTGAACCCGAGGTACTTTTTGTGGCTAGGCCTGACTGATATGTGAAAGTAGGCATCATTCAGATCCAGTGACCCTAGCCAGCCTCTCTTTTGTAGAGAAGGAATCACTGAGTCCACTTTACCATCTGGAATCTTTCTTTCTTTAAGGGTTTGTTCAGATATCTCAAGTCTAAAATGAGTTGCCATTCATCATTTTTCTTGTGGGTCAGAAAGTACTTAGAATAAAGTCCCTTGCCCCACTGTGAGGGAAGATACTGTTTCCACTGCATTTGCTTGCAACAGTTTCTTCACCTCCATCTACAACAGGATTCTTTCTGTTGGGACATGAAGGTGGAAACTCTTTTGATTCTGCAGCTTTGGGATTTTCTGAACTTCACGGATAAACCTCAAATCACTACTTTCAGGGCCCACCTAGTAGTGGAAGGGCATCCTGTACAGGCTTAGTCAGGGATTTACTTTGCCTGGGTTTAGGGAGCTGGCATTGCAGCTGCATGCCTGGTGCCCCTTCTATCTTTGCCTCTATAGTAGCCACTTTGTGGTGGGTACTCATAGGAGACATAACCATGGTGGTAGTATTGTATACCCCTACCTACCCTGCTGTAAAGCCTGTAGGAAGTGGATGCCTTTTCTTTCTCAATATTGCTCTTCTAGGTGGTTTTGTATTCATCCACATTTTTAAAGCCTCTGTCATGTCACCACATAGTGAATTTCCCCTCACAGGGAAAAATCCATCTCTATCGTGAAATAGACTGGTAGTTTTAAGGCAGGAAAAACTCCTTAAGGACATTGCATGGATCATGACCCTAGATGCTGTGCCATTTGTGCCCACTGCCATATGGAACTGGTACAGTACTTGTGGTATTTATGGCTAATCCTCCTGTGTCAGCCATAGCCTTTGCCAAGTCTCCAGTTGCCTTTTCACTCAGTGCCAGTATGGCATTTCATAAGGCTTTCTGATACTGTGCTGTGTAGGCCAGGTAAGCTGTATTCCTGAGGAGCAGGGAGTCTGACATATAAACTGTTTTGCCCCATGCTATTAAGCTTTTTCAGGAGACATGGGAGAATGGGACACTTTGACCTTGTCACATGCAACAGTCTGGACCACTGCCTCATGATTAGGGTAGGAATACAGGTACTCAGAGCCCTGTTTGTTCACCTGATATTTTTATGTTTTTTTTTTCAGTCTACGTCAGTAGCTGAGGTGGGTGGTGACATGATCTGGACCCAGGCACTTTAAACACAATTCATGGAAGCCTGCCTTTTCCAGGAGTTAAAAAATTTTTACAATTTTTGAAACCTGTAGGTCCTGTCTTCCTTTTGGGTCTGTCAGTCAAGCCAAACACTGATGACCCTGTGAAAACATTTGTGGTTCCCAGTAGAAAAACTGTACTTATAAAAAGCCCAACTGTGGTTCAGTTCTTAAAAAGTTAAAACTGCAGGTTAAATATACCTCAAGAGATTTCTTAGTAAAATTAGTCAATTCTTATCTCAGTTCCCAAAAGATGAACCGAGAATAATCTAAAGTAAAACCATGACATGGTTTTAAGTAAAAGTGATTTTCACTTTCTTTAAAATTGAAAACAAAATAGTAGTTTTCTGAAAGCAGGAACCATGCTGAAAATGGACATCTCTGTTTCCTGGAACTGATCAGGAACAGGATAAAAATTAAACCTTCACAATAAATAACAACTAATACCCTAACAAATGCACAGTGTTGAAAAGTTAACAAAAATACTCATTTTTTGTCAATTACATGTTATTAAATATATATATAAAATATCAGTATGCAAGTTCCTACAGCAAAAAATATGAACATAAATAAAATATTTCTAATACACTTAAAAACAGAACTACATGACTTTAAACTAATTATATGCTAGAAAGACATTCCTTAAAGGCAAAATATGGTACAACTGTAAGATTAAAACAACATCTCAATTAAATTTCGCTAATCAAATACAAACTAAAATTAGCTGTCTTGTAAGGCATGGGGTCATAATGTCCCAAGACTTTATACCAGCATGCAAAAATCAACTGCCAATACAGCGTGATTTCTTCACATGCAACATATGTCCTTTGTTTGCGGTCTCTGCCTCCTGCACCCCTTGTTATGGGGGCTGCACTCCCACAACCCCCAATAATGATTCTCAACTCCGGGGTTAACATTGAAATCACACAAAGTGCAAAAAAAAAAAATTGTCTTGTCTCTGGGATCAGGAATCAAACCCGGTCCCAAACGCAGTGTCTGGGTTCCTTGCTGCCAGTGGTTCAGTCCATTGACCCACAGCAGCTGCTCTGTGGAACCCTGTCCCAACAGAGGTCTTATCCTCTGCCTGGGACAGTGAGAGGATGCAATACCGTTCACAACAGCATTCGTGGTATTGAACCCTCTCGCTGACATTTACAGTGCTATTTCAGGTTAGTGCTTGTGTGGTATGCTCTTTAGGCGCATGACATATTGATCTGGTAGGGTCTTGTAATATCCTAATAAATCATGTTCCCCTGCTACTTATTTGTTCTGTCTGCGACAGAGATCAAGAACAACAGAAATAAAGGCATATTAAGAAATGTTAAATACTATAGAATAATAAAACAACAAACTAAAAATTGGCCAAAGACTTTGAGGTGACTGCTTTCTTGAGGCCGAGAAATAAATCTGATGTTAAAGTGCAGGAGTGAGAATGACCACACAGCAGAATTTGAATTTCACTGCAAATTCCATAATTAGCATTGCATTCTTAAAGCTCTGTGTCAGCTCATTCCAGGGAAAGATTGCATTTGTTAAACATAAGAAAAATACTTACAATAATAGTCTTGTTTCTTCCAGGGAATCTTACTGCATTCTGGCTAATGCAGTATGGTCTCTACATCGGACTGTCCCAGAGCCGAAATGGTTAATAGAACCTATGCAAATGATGGAATGCTAGGCTTGAGCTCTGTTTTCAAACCACTGTCCCTGGTTGCAGTTCTTCAACCATCAGATTCTTATGAAGTATGCATAGTGAACTATCTAATTATACTACTACTACTAATTAAAAAGCTAACCCCCCTTTATTAATTACCACTCCACAAACAAATCAGAATGGCATCCTAAAGACTCAAGTCACAGATGCTCAAGAAAACACTGTACCCACAGGTTTACAGCAATATGTGTACAGCTGGAGTGCAGTGACCCTCAGGTTCTAGCAGGGGAAATATTGAGGGAGCTCAGAATGCAGTAAGATTCCCTTGGAAGAAACAAGATTACTGTGGTAAGCAATATTTTCTTCAAACCCCAGGAAATCTTATTGTATTCTGACTAATACAGACTACCCAAGCAATAGCTGTGGAGGTGGGTACAGAACCTACTTAGGAAAAAGGCTCTGCAGGACTGCTGTGCAAAACCTAGCATCTCCTGTGGTCCGAACATCCAAGCAGTAATGCTTGGTAAATGCATGGACAGTTTCCTAGGTGGCTGCTTTACAGACTTCCACCACAAGAATATCCTTAGCAGCTGCTAAGGAAGCAGCTGTACTCCTGGTTGAATGGGCTCTGAGGCCTGTAGGTGGCTGCTTGCTCCCCCTGCTGTAGCAGAACAGGATGCAAGCAACAACCCATCTTGTAATAGACCTTTTAGTGGCCCATTTTCCTTCCCACTTCTCCATAGGTGAGAAAGAGTTGAGTATGGTCTTTCCTGTGGCCCTTTGTGATCAAGATAGTAGCTGATAATACTTTTTACAGCCAAGCTATGCAGTCTACGTTCCCCTGAAGTGGAGTGATCAGTAAAAAAGACAGGCAATGTAATGTACTGGTTGAGGTGGAATTCGGATACCACCTTGGGCAGAAATTTCCTATTAGTCCTTAGAACAACTCTGTCTTTGTAGACAGCAATGTAGCCAGGCTCTGTGGATAAGGCCTAGAGCTTGCTAATCCTCCTGGCAGAGGTAATAGCCACCAGCAACACTGTTTTCAAAGTAACGTACTTGAGTTCTGCCAAGGACATGGGCTCAAAGGGGGGCTGCATAATCTTGGCAATACGTATCTTAAGATCCCACATGGGTGTAGGCTCCCTATGTGGGGAATGTAAATGCAGTAACCCCTTGAAAAACTATCTGAACACTGGATTAGAGGCTATGGACAGCCCCTTGCCAGCTGAAAGTTAAGCTAAAACAGCTACCAGGTATACTTTAAGGGTAGATGCCCTTAAGCCCAAACAATGGAGATGGGTTAGGTATTCCAAGACCACTGGCAGGCTGGCCTGATTATGGTCTGTATCCCTTCCCTGACACCAAATGGAAACATCTTCCATTGGGAAGAATAGGTTTTTCTAGTAGACATTTTCTAGATACCCTAAGTATCTCCATCACCCCTTCTGACAGATGCAAGTTTGCATACTCGAAGTCCTCAAGAGCCAGGCCTTGAGCCTGAGTAACTGAAGGTTGAGATACATGATCCTGCCTGGGAAGAGGTCAGTAGGTTGTGCCTCCTGGGGAGGCTGATTGGCTTGGTTACTGACATGGACAGAATCAGTGAATACCAGGGCTGTCTGGCCCAATCTGGTGCAATGAGGATCTTTGTTGCTGACTGGGATCTGAGCTTGTTCAGTATCCTTAGCAGCAAGGAAAGGGAGGAAAGGTATACAGGAACCTCCTGTATAATCCAGCAGCAGTGCATCTAGAGGATTGTCCCTTGACAGGGAGGTCTGCAGCAGTACTGTGGTAGCTGATGATTGTCTGGAGCTGCAAGAGGTCCACTTCTGGAGTGCCCCATCTCCTGAAGACAACCTCCAAACCTGCTTGTTCAGAGACCACTCATGGTGGTTCTGATTGATCCTGCTGAGGGCATTTGCTAAGACATTGTCCTTCCCTGGGAGATGGACTGTTGAGAGGGAGACCCCTAGGGAATATGCCAGGCTCCAGATTTTCATGGCCTCTGTTCACAATGGGATTGACCTTCCTTATGCCCCCTTGTTTGTTTATGCAGTACATGGCGGTTGTGTTGTCTGTCCAGATCTGCACCACCTTGCCCTATATTAGGCTGGCAAAGGACTGGATGCCTAGAAGGACTGCCCTGAGTTCCAGCAAGTTGATGTGTAGTAGTGAATCCTGTTTCTGCCATGTGCCATGTGCTGTGTGCTCCCCAGATGTGCCCCCATGCCAGGAGTGATGCATCTGTGGTTAGTACCAGTGAAGGGGTTGCTGCAAGAATGGCACCCCATGTCTGAGGTTGGTCTTGTCTTGCCACTACTGCAGTGCCTGAAGGAATTCTGCTGTGACTGGCACTAGCTTTGACAATGACTCTCTTTTGTAGACATTAAGCTCTGAGGTGAAACTGAATGTCCGTCATCTGGAACCTGGCCCCTGACACTGTTGCTGTGGATGCTGCTATGTAGCCTAGCAGCTGCAGAAAATGCCTCACTGGTCTTGGGATGTGCAACTTGAAGGAGCTGGCCACCTGCACCAGACTGTCCACTCTTCCCTGTGCGAGGAAAGCCTTCCTTTTGAGTGTCCAACTCGGCCCTTTGAATTCCAGGAGCTGAACTGGTTCTAGTATTGACTTTTTTAGGTTTGCCATGAACACCAAGGACTGCAGAGTATCCTGTGTGACTGCCAGTGCCTCCTTGACTTGATGATATGACTGACCTACAATTTGCCAGTGATCCAGACCCCTAGCCTCCTTAGGTGTGCCACGACCACAGCCAGGCATTTCGTGAACACCCTTGGGGTAGATGTCAATCCAAAGGGCATTGCCCTGAAATGATAATTGCCTGATGGCAATCTGAACCTGAGGTACTTTCTGTAGGATTGCCTGATAGGAATGTGAAAGTAGGTGTCCTTTAAGTCCAGGGATGCCAGCCAGTCTCCCTGCCTTAGAGTTGGAAGGATAGTAGCCAGAGTCACCATCTTGAACTTTGGCTTTGACAAGTGTCTATTTAGATGTCTGAGATCCAGAATGGGTCTCCATTCCCCTGTTTTCTTTAATGTGAGGAATATCCTGAGTATAACCCTCTTCCCCTTTGTGCCAAGAGGACTGGCTCTACTGCCCTTTGCGCCAGAAGGTTGGATACTTCCTCCTCTAACAAAGCTGTTTCTGATGTGGCAGAGGGTTTGAAGACCCTTAACCTCAGCTTTGGCATGAACTTGAAGCTGAGGACAAGATCCTGGATCACTACCTCCAGGACCCACTTGTCTGTGGTGATGCTTTGCCACTTCTGGAGGTAGTGAGCCAGCCTGCCTCCTACTGGGATTGGGGAGGTGGCCTGAGCAGGTACCTCAGGGTGTTTGCTTTGCCTGGGCTGCTGGCCGTGTGCTGGGACTAGTGTGGCCACTGCCCCTTATGCCCCTGCCTCTAACGTATCCCCTCGCTTGTTGGTACTGGGGGATCCTTGAAGCTGGAAAAAAGGCATGTAGTGGATCCTGCCCCTACCACCTATACTCTGGTGTTTCTGGGGTGTGGATGCCCTCTCTTTTGCTGTAGCACTCTTGTAGGCAACTTTGTATTCACCCATTTTCTTCATATGGGCTTCTGTCTGTTCCCCAAACAGATGTATAGGATCACAGGGAAAGTCTAAAGCTTTGACCTGTGTATCCTGAGTCAGATTGGTGGTTCTGAACCTGGCAAACATTCTGAGGGACACTGAAGCTGCAATTTGTCTGGATGCAGTGTCATTGGTATCCACTGCCATTCTAAAGTGTGTCTTGGCAGCTTCCTCCAAGTTAGCTGCCATGGGAGATGAAACAGCCTTTGCAATCTCTAGGATCATACTCTAAAGAGTTTTCTGGTACCTAGCAGCATATGACATATAGGAGGCCTGCCTAATGGCAAAGGATGACCCCAGGTACACTTTCTTTGCCACTAAATCCACCTGTCTAGAATCCTTATCCAGAGGGTGAGAGACCAGGGGGATGCCAGCTTTGCCACAATTTGCAGCCTGCACTACCCCCTACTGGCTAGGGTGCCCAAACAGGAGTTCCACTCCTCCTTTGGCAACCCAGTATTTTTTGTTCACCTTTTTGTCCATAGGAGGTACTGAAGTGGGAGTCTGTAAAATCTTTAGAGTCTGTTTCTTGAGGGATTTGTGGATGGGAAGCAGCAAGCTCTTTGATGCTGGAACAGCCATCATCTCCCTTTAGTCCTCTTCCTCCTCATTCTCAGTGGGCTCCTGAATTGGGAGATCAAGGGTCTGAGCTACCTGTTTCATGAAGGAATAATACAAGGTAAAATCCTAAGTTCCCTCATCAGGAGAGTCAGGGCAGTGAGGAGCTAGGGAGATGTCCAGTTCAATGGGCTCTCCATAATCCTCCTCCTCTTCCTCTTCTCCCTCCTCCTCTTCTTCCCCATAATGGTCACAACCAGAGTCAAATGGACTGGGAACCTGGGTTGAACTGGGGGTTTGGACCATTGTATGCAGCAGTTGTTTTCATCCAGAACTGGGATTCCAGACTGCAGGACTGGATAATTTTGATTGCGTCTGCAATCTCTGCAGCGATTAGAGCCTCAGCGTTCTTGAGTTACAGCTATGGTTCCTTTCAGTATGCTTTTTCTTTCTTTTTCTTTTGTCTGCAACAACCAGTTCAGCAGCAGTATCAGTGGTACATTTTTATTTGAAGACTTTCACCCCATTCAGAGGGCAACTTCTCCAGTTCTTTCTGAGGAGGAATTAGTTTGTCTGGCTGGGACAGCAGCCTTTTCAATAATTTTCCTGCAGTCTTTTTAACCACCTCTCAACCGTTGACTGTGGAAGAATTCTTACAAATCTCACAGTCTGTCTTAAGGTGCTCAAACCCCAGACAGAAGATGCAGATTAAATGAGGATAAGCGTTAGCAAAATGTTCCCCTCACTCAGTGCAATGCTGGAAATCTGTTGGTCCCTTTCTTTTCTTGGTTTTCTGTGACATAACCAGAAAAGAAAACCTATTTTTTCAGTTAATATCACCTGATAAAGAACAAGGAGTTACCCCAGTAAAATAACAAATAAATGATAGCAGACTTACTTCCCGAGTCGGAAACTTTAATTTAAATTGAAATTTACTGCAGAAATAAAAGAAACGTCGGTTCCTTTTCCAGTTAAGGGAACCGAAAAGGAACCTAACAACTTACACAAAAGAAGCTAAATCTAATTAATTCTACCTTAATATCAAGGACAGTGCTTCAAAATCCAAAATAAATAAACAGTACTTTATAAAAAAAAATTAGAAAAACAAAGTTTCCAAGTAAATGAAGGAGAGCTCTCTGGAGAAGTTTTACTGAGGCAAGCAGAGTAAAGAATTTGATGGTTGAAGAACTGCAACCAGGGATAGCGGTTTGAAAACCAAGCTTGAGCCTAGCATTCCATCAATTGCATAGGTTCTATTAACTGTTTTGACTCTGGGGCAGTCCTATGGCAAGACCATGCTGTCAGCATTAGTCAGAATACAATAAGATTTCCTGGGATTTGTCGGGACGATTCCTGGGGTTTGAATTGAATGAAATATGTTTTTATGGGAGTTTTCATATTGTAAATATTTAAGGATTTGGCCATTTTTATGGCTGTGGGTTGATCCTACAGTCATCTTGCTTTAGCTAGGAAAAACTGGCATACTGTGGAACCATTTTTTAATACTTTTCAATGTATCCTTCCATAACAGTAAATCACTATGACAGTTAAATACTCCCTTCTTTCTGTTTAGATTGTTGTAGACAGAACTCCAAGCTGCTTATCAGATGGCCATTAGGAAACTAAAACAGCTTCTTTAAAATTGGTTACCCATTAAACTGAAGATTTGTTTACCCACCTTTGAAATGCAACAACTTGCACATTTAAATACTTAGCATTTAAATATTTTCTTGCTACTAGCTTCAGTTGGGCAGGTATTCTCTTTCAAGAAAGATTCAAATCATACCTCATAAATATCACCCTTTTTCAGAAAGGAATCTCAAAAAAAAAAGGTTTACACTGTTTTTCTAACCTCTTAAGACACTATCTGACAAGCACTGTCTCAGGCATAGTTTATTATATACAGCAAACACACACACACACACACACACCATCCTCATTGCCACAACATTCGAAATAAATACTGCAATCTAATATGTTATAAAACAATAAAGAACCTGTTTGTTTATGTCAGTCTTGGTTGTGTGGAACACAATAAAGTTCAGTTTGCAGTAGATTTCCTTTAACTATTTCTTATCCTATATTTTGAATCCTGGATAGCACAGGAGATGCTACATCTCATTCTCATTGGGATCCACATTTTACATTTTGCACTGTATGTACTCATGATGTCCCATATTAGATGCAATATCTTGTCTTCAGTGTAGTCATGATTTTACCATGTTTATAATGTATTTATTCAGGGTAGCCTAGTCCAGATGTAAAACATTGTTTTCAGCATGCTCTGATTTTATGCAATGCAGCATAATATTGTGTAGGTGTAGAGCCCAACTGAAAATAAGTTGCCACATCTTCTGTGAACTTTCCAGGCTAAATACAGTATATAGCAATCAGAAGGCATATTCAAGGAAAACACACTGTAAAAATGTATAAAAGGAAGACCACACTGAAACTGCCTCTCAGCAGATCTGCATTGTGCAAATTCATTAGAAATAATGGGTAAAAGCATGCCCACACTGTAAGTGATATTTTATAGGATATGCCAGTTGAGATTTGATATATCATATATTGAATCTCAACTGGCATATCTTTTAAAAATGTAATACTTAAAATGGTTTAAATACTTTACCCAAATGAAATAAATATTATAAATATCTGCTTGGCTAGTCTTTCCTCGTAGGTCTTATCCTATATGCCCTGAGCTATTGTAATTGCCCTCCACTGTACCACTTCCACCTTGTCTATGATTTTTCTCAGATGGGGCTTCCAGATCTGAATGCAGTATTCCAGGTGCAATCTCATGAGTGTCTTCTACAGGCATCAGTAGCATCCCCACCTTCTCTTGCCGTAGCTGCTTCAGCTATGCTACAACCCATCCTTTAGTAGGTGGCAGGCTGACTCCGGTGCAGTGAGAGCACTGCATATTCTTCTCTCAATGCTCTTGCCACTCCTAAAAGCTCTCCACAGCCATATCGGCTCTGACCAGAGTTTGTTTTACACTGGCAAAACTGTCTGAAAATCACAACTTCTGCTTACTCCACCAACCCAACCATGGTTTCAACAAAAGAAAAAAAAATTGTCTCAAAAATGCACTAATCAATTTTTGTTGAGACTTGCAATCATGAGTATTAGCCTTAGGTAGTATAACAGTTTTGAAGAAATGCTTACTCTGTAAGTCTAGTGTTCAAAGTTCCAATCTGGTTAGTGTCAAACCAGCCCATGTCCTGGTGCAGAATTCCCAGAAAAAACTTCTCCCGGATTCTCTGGAACTGTCTTCTGGCAGCTATCAGAAAGGTAGTCACATGGATTGTAGCTAACAGCACTGTACCAAATCCGATGCCAATATAGTAGTAGGCATACCTGTTTTATAGAATAAAATATGGTCACGGTTCACAGAATCTTTTATTTGCTTTCATTAAATGTCCATCTTTCTCTTTCTCTTTCTTTCTCGTGCTCTTTCTGTCTTATGCCTCATATCATATCCTGCTTTTGTATTATCACTGGAATTGGAGCAGGGTTCATTGTAATTCCAAGTCAACAGGGATTTTGTGTTAAACTGAATATACTGTCTGCAGAACAGGTCTTAGTAAAGTAAATGCTGCTGCCAAACTTTTGCTCTCTTAGCAAAAATGTATTTTTCAAACATTAAAGGATCTCATTAGTAAGTTAACACTAGAGTTTACTTTTCACAATAAAATTGATTTATCAGACCAGAAGGTGATTTCACTAAGGAACTGCAAAATCACCTTTCTTGCCTGATTTGCATAATCCCACTGCCGCTGGTTATGAGGTGGGTCCCAGAAAGGCCATGTTGAAATTGTGGGATCAAAATATGTAAAACTGAAAAAGTTATGTATCAGAGCTAAAACCCTATTGAAATGCACTGAACCGCACTTACCTTAGTTTCTCATATTGCAGTCGATAATTCCAGCAGCAAGACGTGTCTTCGACTGGAGAGTGGATCTTCACCCTGGGAGCTGTTCAAGTGAGCAAGGGTGTGTGGGGATGTAGTGGGGGTGTTGGGTGGTGAGTGCTGAGTGGGAGGTCAGGGTGGTTTGGTCAGATTGGCAAAGGACCATTTTCTTTTTTACAGGTTAAAAAAAATTTGAGAGATTTTTTTAGTACATCTAACAATACGGGGATGGCAATTGAAAGGTAGGGCTGCCACTAGATACCAGGGTAATGTACTATATGAGGGGACAGTGATTGGAGGGTAGAGGGGTGCCGCTAGACACCAGGGAAACATACTATATATAAGGTGACTGTGATCGAAGGGTGGAGGGGCACCACTAGACACCAGAGAAACATACCAGACATGAGGAGGGCTGTGACTGGAGGGTGGCGGTGCCACTAGACACCAAGAAATGTACTATACATGAGGGGCAGCAACTAGAGGGTAATGGGTACCTCTAGACACCAGGGAAACATACTATAAATGAGGGGACAGTGATCAGAGGGTGGAGCTGCCACTAGACACCAAGGAACCATGCTATACATGAAGAGAAGGCAATGGGAGGGTGGGTGTGCCACTAGACATAGAAACATAGACTTTGTCAGCAGATAAAGATAGCTTGGCCCACCCAGTCTGCCCATTTTCTTACCTACTGGATAAGCTGAAGATCCTAGTTTTACCAACAGCCTACTTCCTCCTACCTCCCACTAGAATTGTCTTATGTCTGTCTCATGCATTTTTAAATTCCCCCACTGTTTTTGACCCCACAACCTCCTCAGGAAGACCGTTCCATGCGTCCATCACCCTCTCTGTGAAAAAATACTTTCTCTTGTTGCCCCCGAGTCACCCCCGTCTTCAAATTGTTCTTGCCATCTCTTTTTCTGAAAGAGGCTACCCTCTTGGACTTTGTTAATTCCCTTGAGGTACATGAAAGTTTCTATCATGCCCCCCCTTTCCTCGAGGGTATACATATTAAGCTCTTTGCCGCTGAACACAGTCACTTACTTGCTTGGAAGTGCTCCAAGAATTGTCTGTATTTCATCCCAAACCCACAGCCTCATGAAATGATCTGGCCCTGCATTGACACCTCCCCCCAAAACTTCTGTAAGAATGGATAGTTCAACAGCTGTCCTCCACTCCCATTCTGCTCCAAGGTTTTCTTTCCATTCCCCTTTTTCACACAGACCTACAAGCAGTATTTGTTGACTCTGCTGTCTCCCACCAATGGCATCCCCAACCTGGTATCGCAATTAAACTAAATATCCTCCTGCTTCAGGAACTGCAAAAATGAAAATTACATACCTACTGTAATTCTTGATCTTCCTGTATATCTTCATCATTCATCACTGGTGGGAGTTCTAGGCAGAGGCACTAGGATCCAGCGGGAAGCTTATAGTTTTAAGCTTTTTAGCTTCCTTAGGAGAAACGGGCCAATGTCGGGATGGTACCATCATTGGAGGCTGATGTATTATATGGCCCTATGGGTTGGCCAGTAAATGATGCCAGGCCCTACATCAACTCAGTTCTGTTCACCGGAGAGAGAAACTAGAGACAGCAGAAAAGAGAGAAGGGTGGGGCAAGGGATCCTAGGGATAGTAAAAGGAAAGGATATAAACTGAAAAAGGAATAAGCCAGACATAAGAGGAAGGGTAGGACACTAGGAGGTCTGGGAGAGAAGGACCTCAACCACTTGGCAGGCCAAGGGGAGGGTTAATAAGATGGGAGAGGATAGAGAAGAGCAAAGAAAGTATGGAGAAAAAAAGAGAGTGAGAACGAGAAATTGCACCCCAAAATGGAAAGGCCTGAAGGGATCTCCTGATAGACCTTGTGGGGAGGAACTCATCTGCTCTCCTTCTGCTGTTTTGGTTTGGGGGGAAATCCAAGGCAAGACAGACATCGAGAGAGTCCACAGTATAAGCCTCCCAGGCTAAAGAGGGCTCAAGGCAGAAGAAGCCACAGGATGCCGAGGCATAGCTGCGTATCGAGCTTTACAAGTGTGAGAAGCATCACAGGATGCAATTGTCAAGCCACACAAGAATCACCCAGCTAGTCTATCAGAGAAAAAGAAGGGGCCATTGGATCTCTCACTCTCTCTCCCTCTACAAACAGAGGTGGGGACAGGACCCACGCTGGGGTAGGATCCTCTCAGAAGGAGACCATCTAATTAGGGAGGTCCCAGAGTCTGAGAAGGATGTTGATTCCCACATGCCTAGGATCACTAAAAGCAGTGAAGGCAGAGGCCTTAAGCCTCCAGAAGTGGCCAGGGATACTCAAAAGACTCAAGAGGACCCTGCCCCATGGGAACCCAGAAGTGGATTACCTGAGGAGAAGAAAAGTGGAGCAAACTAAAGCTCTACAGAGTGGATAGGAGGTACCTGGAGCCCCATCGATAAAGACGGAGACCCAAGAATGTGGGCAAGCTTGAACCTCATGCATAGGGAGAAGAGACAAGAGTCCTCCCCAAAAATTAGGGCACACCCTGGCTAATACACCCTCCACATAGATTCCTCATTAAAGTCATGAGGGGCCCTGAGGAGCCCCTAGTACAAAGAGGGCAAGAGTTCCTGCTTGCCCTCTCCCCAAAGGTGGCTCCCTGGTGCTTCAGGTGAAGTGACAGGGAACCTGGAGGTGCCAGCAGGATTACACCCACAACTGGCATCTATTAGGGAAAAGGCAAGCAGGGAGGAAGCACTGCCCAGGAGACTGAGACCCAAGAGAGAATGGTGGGCAGGAAGCAGTGATTAATAGTGAAGATAAACAGGAAGATCAAGAATTACGGTAGGTACATAATTTTCATATCTTTCCTATGTCAATTTTCACCATTCATCACTGGTGGGTGATTACAAGCACCACACATGTGACACTAACACCTCCCTGAGGGCTGAATCTTCTCTTAGCCTCCTGTTGGGGAAAAACACTTTAAGGAAGTGGCCCCATACAGGCCTGGCTAGGCCAGAGACTGGTCAGGGTGAGGCAGAGACTCCTGCTGCCTGGGAGAAGGAAGGCACCCGACAACTCACACCTCACCCTATGGTAGAAAAGTGGACTCCTTGGAAGGAGAGTCAATTGTCTACACTGGGCCAGGGTGATAACCTGGAAAGCTGAAGCCATGCCGTCTGCCTAATGCAGAATGCAATTCCTGCCAGTCTGCAAGCTACCTCATTGGCATCACAAGACACCCTTGCCTGGTGTCTTGCTAGCTCCAGACTGTGCGCAGAAAGGGTGATGGCTGCCTGGTCCCCTCTCTCAGGCCAAGTTGCCAGGTGTTGTCCCAGCTCTCTCCACGGGTGCCTAGCATAGGCAGCCTGGTGTGCCAGGCATGCCGAGATGCACGAAAGGAGGTGCGCTACTGATAAAAACTCTTCTACCCCAGTGGTCAAACTCAGCTGAGTCGTAGTCAGGGGAATGGTCATGCTTTGGGCGACTATGCCCGGAAGGGGTATCCAGGAGCTTCACTCCCAAAGAGGGGTGGGGCATAACACCTGGAGACCCGAGGAGTGTACAATACCTGCACTACTGGAGAAGGGGCAGAGGAATGCTGCCTGACCCAATGTGACACCTCCGTGAAAGGGACAGGCCACAGAGGGACAACAATGTTTTTGGCACTGAACTCCCCAAGGAAAACATGTGTCACATGGTCAGGATTGCGACTTGTGAAGTAAGAGATGTGGAGCTCTCCTAGCATCCCCAACAGGAATCGCTGATAGCTGATATCAGTGTCTGAGGACAGGGGGACAGATGGATCCTCTTCCTCGACGGAGGAAGACAAGAAGGAAAAAGAGCCCAGCTCAGAGTCAGGACCAGTTAGAGACTTGGGTCTAAACAGGACCTCATCCAGGGCTCTGAGGTACTGGTGGAAGGCAGCCGCCAATGACCTGAACTGCTCCCATGTCATCGGTCCCAAAGGGCCCCAGAGGTCTGGCAGAGAAGAGGGAGGAGGCAGAGGATCTGACAGCAGAAGAGTGGTCTAGTAAGTCAGAGCAGGACCTCTGCTAAGGATATGAGCGTGCAGGGACCCCTCCCAGGGAGGGCTGAGCAACTGCAGCACTGAGTTGCCTATCCAGACAGAGGCAGCTAGAGTGGTGTTCATGGGCAAGGACCCAACAATGAGGTAATTGGAGCCAGTATGCCTTGCAGGCATCCCTAACCCCACCTGCTACAGACCCTACCTGGTCTGGTGAGCAGAGGAGGGAAGGTTTTGCACTGCTGCTCCTCCCAGTGCCACCAGAAGCTCTGGAGGAGTACCTGCATGCCAGCCTCAACCTCCCCAGGCCCACCTCCTTAGACAGGGATATGCTTCTCGGTTGGCCCCCAGTACCTAAGATCAGGGGCTCTGAAATAACCTCAGCACTGAGAAGGTGCAAGAACCTATCCCAGAACCCACCCTGGCTCCGGAATCCAACCCAGCACTGTGCTGGACCCAGTACTGGAGACTGAGTTGGAATCCAAATTGGCCCCATGCATAGCGCCAGAACCAGTCCAGGCACCAGGGTCAGCACCGGCTTCAACACGACACCAGCCTCAGCACTGGAATCAAGACTGGAGGCATCCCCAGCACTGTGAGCGGCACTGGAGGACATGGAGGAGTTGGCCCCATGGGCGGGTCCCAGCCAGAGGGGCGACCAATCTAGTTACAGCAGAGGCCAAAGCGGCTAGGCGTGAAAGAGCTATGGGTACTCTTGAGAGTCAGGCAGCCACTCCGGGTCATCCTAGATCATCCTTCTCCGAGGAGGGAGGAGATCAGGAGACCACCAAACTTCTAAAATCCTCCATCTCCTGGTCCACTGCTAGCAGCACTGTAAGGACCTAGCACCAAAAAGCAGCACCGCATCACCCACGGTCAGGAGTCAGTGGTGCCAACAGGTGGCACTGAGGACTCCACCGGCTCGGGTCCAGCGTTTAGCTGCAACTGCAACACCAGTGGTGGCCGTGCCTAAGAAGAGGCGGTGGACCATGAGGGGTACTCAGCCAACCCCCTGGAGGAGATCGACTGTCCACCCGACCCCTCACATAGGCCTCGCATCTCAATGAGACTGGAACTAGTAGAGGCCTGCTTCTCCCTCGGTATGTATGGTACCAGAGGAAGACGCTGAGGAAGGGCCCAAAGCCCTGGACTTGGCATCCCGGGACCGACGCCACCCTCTGAAGGTGGCAGGATCCTGACCAACCTTCATCACACACACCTTGAGGACCCAGTGATTCAAGGAGAAGCAAGCATCACAGTTGTCCATGTCATGTTGAAGACCCAGGCAGGACAGGCAGTAATCCTGGTAGTCTGACACGGTCATCAGCTTGGCACAGGGGCACTGATGCATAGGTGTATGCCCTGCCTTCGATTTTGAACTAGACCCTGAACTGGACGTAATTGATATTGGAAAAGCTGGGGAAACTGTGGACGGATAAAGCGATGGGCCCAGACAGGATTCACCCAAGGGTTCTCAAAGAGCTAAAGCAGGAGTTGGTGGCACCGCTTACAAGGTTATTTAATCTATCACTGGCCAAGGGAAGGGTTCCTAGGGACTGGAAAAGGGCTGAGGTGGTGCCATTGCATAAAGGGGGAGGAAGGGAGGAACTGGGAAACTACTGCCAGATAGCCTTACCTCCGTTGTAGGTAAGCTAATGGAGACACTTATTAAGGAAGGCTGATAAAATATCTGGAGGTGGAGGGCCTTCTGGATGTCAACCAGCATGGATTCATAGGTGGTAAGTCCTGCCAGACCAACCTGATTGAATTCTTAGAGGAAATTCGGAGATATGGGACCAGGGCGGGGTAGTGGATGTGGTCTACCTGGTTTTCAGGAAGGCCTTTGATACTGTCCCCCACAGGAGGCTGGTAGGCAAAGTGGGAAGCTTGGGAGTGGGGAGCAAGCTCACGAATTGGGTAGAACATCAGTTAGAGGGGAGGACATAGAGGGTTGTGATAAATGGGGTGCACTCAAAGGAAGAAAGGGTGATGAGTGTGATCCCCCAGGGGTCAATGCGGAGACCCATACTTTTCAACATTTACACTGGGGACATTACAGAGGGACTAAATGAGAAGGTGTGTCTGTTTGCAGATGACATGAAGATCTTTAATAGGGTTGATACGACGGGGGGGGTGGAGAGTATGAGAGAGGATCTGGCAAGGTTGGAGGAATGGTCAGAAAGGTGGCAGCTACAATTCAATGCAAAGAAATGCAGGATTAACCCAAAGGCAAAGTACTGGCTTCGGGTAACACATAGAAACATAGAATTTGACAGCAGATAAGGACCGCTTGGCCCACCTAGTCTGCCCATTTTCCTACCTAACAGATAAGCTGCAAATCCTAGTTAACCAACAGCTTACTTCCTCCTACCCCCCACTAGGACTGCCTTATGCCTGTCCCATGCATTCTTGAAGTCCCCCACTGTTCTTGACTCCACAACCTCCTCAGGGTGGGGGGAAAATGGGCGTAACAGATCAGGAAAGGGACCTAGGGATCACTATTTCAGACATCCTGAAAGTTCAGAGTCAACATAACAGGGCAGTGGGGAAAGTGCTCAGAATGTTGGCATGCACAGGGAGGGGCTTTACAAGCAGGAGAAGGGAGGTGATCATGCAACTATACATAACTGTGGCGATACCACACCTGGAATATGGGGTTCAGTTCTGGAGGTCATACTTACAAGGGGACAAGGACAGGCTGGAAGGTCCAGTGAAGGCAGCAAAATGGGGAAAGGGCTGCAAGGGAAATCATATGAGGAAAGACTGGGTGAGCTGGGCCTGTACACACTGGAGGAGAGGAGAGAGAGAGGGGATATGGTGGAAACATTCAAGTACTTGAAAAGCATAAACAGGGTGAGGGTTGACAACATCTTCAGACTGAGTAAGAACAAGTACACTAGGGGGCATGCATTAAAACTGGAGGGGGGCAGATTTAGAGGTGACATCAGCGGGAAATTCTTTACTGAGAGGCTGGTGGTGCCATGGAACAGACTGCTGGGATGGGTGGTAGGGGTTGATTCTGTGGACAAATTTAAAAAAGCTTGGGATGCATACATAGGACTAACCAACAGTGGGCAGACTGAGAATGGAGGGCGGATGTCTTTGGGGGGGGACTCTGGCAGACTAGATGAGCCATGGGGTCTTTTTCTACCGACAAATTTCTAAAATTGCCAGTTCCTCTACTACCACTCTCAATCGTCCCCTGCCCAGTCAAAGCTCTACTGCCTTGCATACCATGGCTGTGGTTTATACAAGGTATGCCCCATTGTGGCTCTTTCTCACAGCCACCAGAAAATAAGTCAAACAGGTGCAGATAGGTACAGATCCCCAAACATTGCAACCCTCAAGGTATACCCAGCCAAAGATGCCGGATCTCTCACTGGATTCCCAGCTGCATACAGGCCTACAGCTTCACCCATTCCTCCCAGCAACACCTAATGATCTCTCTCCAACACCTGGTTGCTACATTTTCAAGCCTTGTTTTTGTTTACCTATCATTTGCTCACCCTTTTCCAAGTCTCACCCCACTTAATTTTAGTACCAGACTATTTTCTCTTTTTCAGCCCTGTCTGTTCGTCTCCCTACTCTACCCCTCTTAAGGCTCTAACACATAGGCTCAGAACAACAAAGGCGGTGCAGCACACACAAAACAAATCTAGTATACCAACATGTTACAAATCATCAGACTGGGTAACTAATCCCAATAAAAGTACTAGACACTGGGATCTTAATTTCCCTACTTGCCAATCCCATCATATCAGGCGTGAAGTGGGCAGCAGTACAGCTCTGTCAAAACAGTAGACCTGGTGCTAAGCCCCCTTTATACCCTCCGCTGATTACCAAGAAGCATTCCCCTCATTACTTTGCATCATTTAAGTGAATGGAAGAATACTTTGCTGGGACCAGCACTTGGCCAATGCTACCAGCATTAAATTTCTTTGGCCGCAACTGACCCTTGTACCCCACCCTGGAAGAACATGCAGTGTCACAGGTACGGAACTATCTGGTGTATAAACAATCTAAAATACCTCTTTGACTGACTCATCTGCAGCAGAGCCACTATAGTTGCCTCCTGCCTTCTGTACCTCACACTTTTTTTTTATAAACCTTAACCCCCCCCCCCGTCTTACAGTCTTTCTTCTGTGGCAACCAAGATGCACAGAAGTTCAACAAAACAACCAGTCATACTGGCCTGCAGTACTCAGCAGACACATAGATGGGATCCAATACCATCACTTTACTTAACACAGCCCCAGAAAATACCTCCAGGTTATAGGAGAGGATAATTTTCCCATAGTTTTCTTATTCCAGTTCAACGAATGGATAGGGTGAGAGAGAATGGCACAGACAAAGTAATCACTGGTACTACCTGTGAACTTACTGACTTCAGTCCTCTCCTCCTAAAACACAAGAATCATACACTTAAGCCACCAACAACTATCCCCAAGTGGATACAGAGAGAAATGAAAATTTTGTACTTACCGTAATTCTTGATCTTCTAGGAATATCTTCACCATTTATTCACACTGATGGGTCTTAGGTCAGAGGAACTGGTGACTGCTTGGATAAAATCCTGTAAGTCAGTCAGTCAGCAGAATCCCCCTTTTTTATTTTATTATTATTATTTTTTTAAACCTTGTGCCAGGACAAGGCAAGCTCCAAAGGGATAGAAGAAAATACCCTTGGATCTAGCATGCACAATAGCATGCCCTGAGGCACAGCAGAAGTAACTGGATCTGAAGACTCCATGGAAAGTCATTAATGACACCGTTAGAAGAGATGAGATGGGTGAGGGAGGGACTATTTTCCTTCATGTCCTCTCAGGGGGAGCTGAGTAGGGAGGTTCCCCTAAACTGAGAACCTCAGGCATCAACTTGGGGCCCACACAGAACATCACAGAGAGTGCCAGAGACTGCACCAAGGACAGTGCTGACTGGTTCAGATCTGGCGTGGAACCTGGCCCCAACACCAGATCCACTGCCAAACCTGGCGCCACACCCGGAGCAGGACCATGTGCTGGACACTGTTCTAGACCATGCAACAGACAAGCAACTGGACGTAGCACTGGTCAAACATGGTGCTGGGCAGACCTGGCACCAAGCCAAACATGGTGCTGGGCCAAACACAGCACCAGGCCAAACACAGTGCCAGGCCAGATACAGCACTGAGCCAGACACAGCGCCAGGCCAAGCGGTGCCAGTCCAGACATGGCGATGACCGGAAGCATGGCCTGTCACACACCAGAGGCACCGAACTGACAACAAGGAGGACAGAGATAGAGAATCTCTGGCACCAGGAAGCACAGAAGAGTCAATCGGCACTAGAACCAGGATTAGGAAGGCATCATGACAGGCCAGAAGGCTGAACTCAGCACCAGCACTAGCCCCAGATCACCAATGACCCCGCATCACTGAGGTGACAAGGTGGTACCCAGCAAGTCCTACCAAGAGAGATACAAGGTAGTGGGTGCGACCAGTGTGGCAGGAGTCAGCAGTGTGATCAGCAGCAAGGGCAGAAGGCCATTGCTGGAGTTAAATGCTCTACCTGGCTTGGGGGACTCACCCGGGGTTCCGTGCCATCAACCCATAAGGATCATGGACTAGACCACCAGCAGTGGCAACCCAGCCTGATGCTACACCTGCTGTTTCAAAGAGCTGCCCAGGGAAGACTGAACAGTGGGGACACTCATAGGACAGAGGAAGGACTCCAGGCTCAAGGTCTCAGTATTTTAGCACCAAGGCCCATGGCAACAAGAACTGTGCCAAAGGGCCATGGCCTCAGGAACTGAGGATCTTGCGGAAGGCTTTCTGTAGGGCGATCTCGAGTGGTACCATTTCTTTCTCCCTTGAAGGGCAGTTTCAGTTTCAGTTTATTTGATCAACCATGATAGAACAAGCATGGTTAATATCAATAAAAACATCAATTATATACATTATAAAAAATGAATAAAAAAACAGAAAAAAAACTATTTAAAAACATGCAGAGCATCACACATAAATACATAAATGTACAACAGAGCAGTGTATTTCAGATGTACAAAGTGCCAAAAGTCAAGGACATAGAATACATTCTACCCAAGATTTAATTCTAAAAAGAGCAGATGTGTGAGAGCATGTCTCATTGAGCTTTTCCATCCTTCAAAATCCTATATCTTTTTTTCTTAACTTTAACAACAGATGCAAAAAATCTGGAGATTAGCTTAGCATCTTCTTGGACTTGTGGGTGCAACAATATAAAAACCACATCATAATTTGAGCTTGCATATAGTTCCAGGTGGATCCATAAGAGATGATTCCTTACTTTGTTATACACTGGGCACATCAGTATGATATGATTTAAAGTTTCCAAAAAGCCCCTTTTGTAAGGGCATGAAATTTCCCAGGAGCTTAATTTATCAGTGTCATTTTCTATATTATTAAAATAAGTATATTTTGAATTAATAATTTCAAACCTTGCCCACTTAATCCGTTTCCTTTGCTCTGCGTTCAAAGGAAAGGTCAAGTAATTTTCTAATGAATGATCCATTTTATTCTTTTTGAACCATGGGGCACATTTTTGATTTTTAATAGTTTCCATAGCCATGTTTTTCCCTAACTGGGCCAATTTGTTTTACATTTTTTTTCCCGTAATGTACAGAGATTAAGATGTGTTTTTTATAATCATTCTAGAGGTGGAGCATTTTGATTTTTTTTCAAATTATTCTTCAATGCGCTAAGCCATAAAGAAGGAAGTCCTTCTTCCTGGCTTTTAATTTTTTCGGGATAGTATTTATAATTATTATTTATTATTTTTAACCAGTATGAAATGAGTGTCAGTTCCTTAAAGAGTTTGATTGGGACTTTTCCCAGTTCAGCCCTAACCATTGTGTTTGATGTCGCAGAGGGGACCATAAGTAGGATTTTGCAGAAATATGATAAGGGGTTTTCAAGTTCTTCAGCTTTTGCATAGCCCCATACTTCAGATCCATATAATAATAAGGGATGCATCTTTGCTTCCCCTGCTAAAGCTAGAATAACAGAATTCTCTCCATGTTGGAAGTTACATTTTAAAGGGCCTTTACTGTAAGTTTAGCTTTTATTATCTGTTCCTTGATATGTTTTGACCAGGATGCGGATGAGACAAATTTTCCTCCCAAGTAGCAGTGCTTCTTGATAACCTCAGTCTTTTCATTCCCCATTGTGAATTTAAGTTCATTATAATTTGTAAAGTTTTTGCCAAAAACTAAATTTTAGTTTTGTTCATATTTACTTTTAATTTGAGGAAATTACATTTCTGAAAGAGACAGTTGATTTTTTTTTCTGCATTCCGGCTTTAGTTAATGAAAAAAATTACCAAATTGTCCACGTATGCTAATGAATGCATTGATAAATTATCTATTTTGGGGGAATCTAGTGAATCACTTTCCAGATATTCATATGGATTATTAATATAGAACTTAAATAATGCTGGAGCAAGAAGACATCTTGGTTTACCCTCTGTTTGTAAGGAAGAATTGTGTCAATGAACCTTTGTTGTCAAATCTTATTGCTGTAGAAGTGCCTGGGTAAAGTAACTTTATTAGCTCAAGTAATGAGTGTTCTATACCTCTTGCTTGGAGTACTTCCCAGAGTTTTTCCCTATTAACAGAGTCAAAAGCTGAGGAAATATCTATGTATAATGCAAATAATTTTGAATTCCTGAGGTGAATGCATTTTTCAATAAGATGGGCCAGACAGAAAATATTGTCCGTGGCCAAGAAGCCCTCTATGAAACCTGCTCGGAATTGGGAGATCTGGTTGGTGGAGTTCAAGCACTTGATTAATCTGTTTAGTAGTAATCTGGAGAAAATTTTTGAACTTATGTCTAGAAGGCTGATAGGCCAAAAATCAATAGGTTTGTACACTGACCCTTTTTTGTGACTAGGGACAATTAATATTTTGGGTCCATGATACCGGGATGTAGTTTTGTGATGAACATAAATTTAAAAAAATAGTTAAAGTTGGGACCCAAAAATCTTTATATTCCTCATAAACTTCTGGGGGGATAAAGTCAGGACCGGGGGCTTTATTATTTTTGAATGTAAGTATGGCCAATTCCACTTTCTCTGTTAAAAAAACGATAGGGGTCACCAATGACCCGGTACAGTCTTTCAATTTATTATCTTCCAATGTAAGAGAAGAAATTTTGAAAAAAATATTCTTAAAATGTTTCACCCAAGATTTCTTTGGAACATAGACTGCCAAGGAAGGTTGATATTGGTTGATTCCTTTTGCCCCTTGAAGGGCAAGAGAAAGAACTCGAGACTGAAGCGATGCCAAGAATCCAACTAGAATCAGGAACTGGCCTGCTCCTTCGTGCTCAGAGGACTATCCTTCCCCGAGCACAGGACCACCCATGGTCAGAACCCATCCTCGCAGGAAAGTGGACCTGACATGGCCCCTCACTGCCAGCTCACCAACCATGGAACTAGGCCAAACACAACACCAGGTCCAGTACTCACGGGACCAGCACGGTGCTGGATCAACACAGCACTGGGCCAACATGGGTACCTAGTCAACACTGAGCCATACCAAACATGACACCGATCCAAACATGGTACTGGGCCAAACATGGCACCAGGCTAAAAGCTCCCTACTGTGATCCTGTAGAGACGTCATGATGAGTAGTGATGTGCGAAGTTGGCAAAATTTGCTCAGCAAATTATTTTGTGAATGGTGCGAAATTCGAAGAGTGACATTTGCCAATTCATGGAGCACTGGCTGCCTGTGAAGTGTGGAACTTCGCTGGTGACATTTCACACTTTCACACAAAACCTTCCCTGGTACCAAGTTCGGGGTCCCCCTTTCCCCCCTGCTCGATGTGAAATTTAATTAATTAAATTTAATCACTGGTGTCTAGTGGTACCCCCCTGCAGCACCAATCACTGGCCACAGAGTGTAAAGAAATATATTTATTTAAACCCTGGTGTCTAGTGCCCCCCCCACTCGCAAGCCACAAAGTGTGAAATAATACATTTATTTAAATCATCCATGATATCTAGTGGTCCCCCTCCCTGATTGCCAGCCACAGAGTGATCCCTGGTGTCTACGGCATCACCCCCTGCCGTACTACCGGTCACAGTCAGAATGTACAAAATATACATACTTAAATCCCTGGTGTGTACCCTGCCATTACAGTTTAATTCTATATGGAATAATTCCTTCCTTACATTTCAAGGTAAGCAATTACATAGCAAAGACCAGGAGAAAAAAGGTATTCAACAAGCAAATTATATTTTAGATCACTCATGTAAACACTCTCTCCTTTGAACATCTTGGAGAACATTTTAAAATCCAAAATTTCCATTCTGATAATACCTACAAGTTGAAATACCTTACAAAGATAGAGGCTTAGTGTGGTTGTTCTGCCTGCTGCCCTGTGTTCTCTCCACACAACTGTTTCTACAACCTTGTTTTCTTTCTCACTACTGGTTGTAGAGCTTTAGTTTTATATGGGTAAATCAAAAAACTGAAAGAAGTGGGCTAACCGGCTTCCCAACTGTCGATTCCTCTCTGAACCTTCCAGCACCCAGGATGGCATCTTTGGCAGAGTCAACTGCTCCAGCAACAGCAGGGACCCCTTCCAGTGCAGCTCTCCTGGAGAATTGAAAGCATTCTGGTCAGAGACCAAGGGAGTGTTAGAGGAACTGAAAATGAAAATTCTAGGGACATGGATATGTTGTTCATCCACACTTATTGCAGGTTCCTTGCCACTTTAAATCTTGTCAGAGGTCTTCAAGCTGGCTCTCCACACCGGGTGGTAAAACTCAGCTCCGCCCATAGCGCCAGATCTTTCCTTACGCTTGGAAGCTCAGGTTCCCTCCTTAGCGCTCTCGTTTTCAACTGGTTCCTGAAAAATTTCAGTCTTTGAAATCATTTGGAAGTTTTCTGTAACTTTGATCCTTTCTTCTTAAGCTGCGGCGATGGCTCATTTTTCTGGCCCCAGGAGGTGCCGGTTGATTCCTCAGGAGACCGCACTCCACATCGTTTACTGCCTTGACCTGGATCATGATCCTCAGCTTTGTGAGTTTTGTTGTGCCCTTTCAATGCCAGCCCTCTGGAGGACCGCCGCGGCCCGTTCGGGCTCGGGCACCAATGGATTTTTCCCGCTCGGAGATCCCTCGGATCATCAGGAGCGTCTGCTTCAGCTGTTTCTGAGCAGCTCGATCTTCCTCCCACCGGGGAGGGGGCGGCTCCACCTCCCTCTTCCTCGGTTGCGGTGCTTATCCCATTGTCCTTGGGTTCTACTCATGCAGCTTCGTTCAAGGAGCTTCGTCAGTCCCTTTCCTCGAAGGGAGAGGGACCCTGGGGACCTTCCCCTCAGCCCAAGTCCAAGGTGCCGCAGGCGGGGTCCCTTTGTCGCCCCGTGGAGTGGAAGTCCCCGTCCTTGCCGGCTGACGCCAGCGCTTCCGGGTCAAGGATGCTGCTTCACCACTGGTCTCACGGTGTCCCCATCAGATCAGCTGGCAGGACCCCCATCGGCGTGGCTTCGAGCCCCTCGGCCGATCATCTGGGCTGTCTCCTGCTAGTGCCACAATCCCTTCACAGGTTCCCCGGCGGAGGCTGAAGTTCTGCCGATACCTTCAGGTCGACAGTCCTAGGCCATTTTCTCGAGCCGAAGGAGGTGGGCATGCTCCGCTCCTCCAGGCCCTCCCTCGATTCCCCCTGAGGATTCGGGTCTCAGTCTCGGTCCTCCTCTCGGTCTAGCCACTCACGCCGACCTCGGCGTTCTTAGTCGGGGCACCGAGTCAGGTGGCATTGCCATTCTTTCTCGTCTCCCTCCTCGGATGAGGAGTGGCTTCGATGCCATTGGCGTCGACGTTACGAGGAATTTATGTGGCAGCAGCTGTTGTTGTCCGGGAATCAATCGACCCCGGTTCATTCTCCGGCTATTAAGCAGCCGCCACCCAGTCGGCCGACGCAGCCACTCGAGGCAGTCGAGGAGCCCTCTCCAGGGCCAGTTGTTCATCTGATTCTCGCTGCCCGCCATCCTCAGCGGAACCTGGGCCGGGCCTTGACCTGTCCCGCAGGTTACTCGGTCCCCTCACTCCCGCCAGCCCTCGGTGGATGAAGAGTGTCTCAGGCCTGCGGCAGCTTTTTGCAGACCCTTTGGAGCCTGAAGTCAGCTCCGTTATGTTTCCTAGCAGGGAGGACCCATGGTCTTCCCCGGAACATTCCGTGGACGACAGCCCATCGTCCTTTATGGGTCTGCTCCAGCTCATCTCGGAATTCACCGAGATGCAGCTCGAAACCCGTTTCAAATGGGCACCTTACAGAGATTCTGGACAGGGGCTCTCCCTCGAGGCTTCCCTGTGGCTGAGGCAATCGTGGCCCAGCCTTGAGCTCTGACAGAAGCCTACATCCTGCCCTGCGCCTTCATCCAGGGTGGCAGGAAGTACCCTGTCCCTATCGGTTCTCTGCCTGTTTCTCGGAGCACCCCTCGGCTGAAGGGGTAGTCACCAGCAATGTTTTCAAAGTTTGGAAATGCTAGGGATGTGGATAGGCCCCTGACAAAGAGTCCAAAAGGATGGACTATGTCGGGTGCAAGGTTCACGCCGCATCCTCCTAGGCCTCCATCAGGCCAGCTCGGGCACTGATGGCACACTGTTCCACACCCTTTTGGGCTCCTGGACGAGGTCCTCCCTCATCTCCCAGCCGACCTGCGGACCACGGTCCGGTGGAGTGCGGGACAAGTAGAGGCGGTGGCAAAACAGCAGCTCCAGACGGCTCTGGATCTGGGCGACTCCTGTGCCAGATCGGTGGTGGCCGCAGTGGCCATGCGCCGCAGGGCGTGGCTGAGGTTATCCTCCTTCTCCTTGGAAACCCAGCACGAGTTGGCAGACATCCCCTTCTTGGGGACTGACCTTTTCGGCCCTGGGTGGAGGGACATATCCAGGGGCCCGGAAGTCGATGCCACTCGGACTCTGTCACTCCACCCGGAGGAACAAGGGAAGCCGTCAGTCTTTACATAAGCCCCTTTGCCCCGGCCCCTGTGGCTCAACACAGTCCATACGAGGGCCAGCAGGCATCGCTGAGGCTGTCACCAGACCAGCGTCTTCTTCCAAAGGAAGCAGGAGTGAGGGATCCGAGAGCCCCCTCGGCCTCTTCCTCCACCAAGCCTGCTCAGTGATGGGCTAAGGGGCGCTGTCCCTGGCCCCGTCGCCCCTGCCCGGGTTTCCCCGTGGGGGGACGGCTCCGCACCTCTTCCTCTTGGGTGGTGCTAAGGGTATGTTCTGTCATGATTGTGAGCAGGTTTCCCCCTTTTGAGCCGTTGTCCCACGGGGATCTTGGGTCCACAGACTCTTCGTCGGACTGCTGAGCCGACTTGCCTGGCCCTCTAATTAGAGGTGATCAGGGAGGTGGTGGGCCCTCCTTCTGACCCTGGGTTCATGTCCAGGTATTCCTGGTCTCAAACGGATGGGGGGCTTGTGCCCATCCTTCTGCATGCCCGGATGGTCTATCTGCAGATATCCCATCCTCAGATCGAGGCATGCGGCTTCTTCCTGGGCTTCCAGGATGTACTTCTCCTCGTTCCATCCATTTCTTGGGAGGCCCCTCCCTTTCCTAAGCGAGAGATCTCCTTACGAGTTCCTGGCCAGGCCCTCCGCTCTCTGCTTCGCAGTTTCTGTGGCATTGAAGGGTCTGGGCGTAACCCCACCCGGATGGTGGCCTGATTAAAACCCTTCCAGGCTCGGACTGGTCTCCCTTTACCAGAGCCACATTGGAACTCGTGCTTTAATGGGTGAGGCTTCTTCGGGACTAGGCTCGACTCTTGAGTCCGAGCTCGGCTCCGGGCGGACAGGGCTGAGGTTCTTCCTCCCTTACCCAGTCAGGTTTGGCTGAGTAATTGTGCCTGCGGACTCCTGCACCTCCGGGCCTCACGGCAGCTGAGTTCCCCTAGTGGGATGGGCCAGCCACCAGTCACGGTACTGCGTTCCTTGGACCAGTTCGTGACTACAGCCCAGGAGTTAGGGGAATGCTCCCCATCGGACCGTTCCAACTCCTGCAGGAGAACATCCTGTTCATCCCCCCTGAGTCGACGGTCTTCTCCAACCAATGCTTCTCGGATGGGTGGGGGTGCCCATCTAGGGGAATACAGAGTGCTTTGCCTCTGGTCCTCTCAGGAGTCCCGATGCCCTTACTACCCGCTGGAGCTCCAGGTGGTCCACTTAGCTTGCACCGCTCGCTCTGTTTGTGCGGGGTCTAGTGGTTTTAGTCCATGCAGACAGCACCACAACCATGTGCTACCTACCCTGCCAGGTTCAGTCGAACCCCTTGCCTCGGCACAAGGAGGTTCTCTGCATTGGGTTTTTCGTGCAGTCGGAGGCGGGTTCCCAGCCATTGATGGCAGGATCCTCCAACTCCCTGGCTGCTGCCCTAAGCCAGACATAAGCTGCGCCTCATGAGTGGTCTCCCTGCCGGAGGTAGCACAGGATCGTCTCCCTCCTCCCTCCAGGGAGAATACGAGGCTGAGACTGTCTCATGCCGCCCCCTCAGCAGGGTTTGCTGTAGGGGATGCCGTTGAGTCATGGACCCGGGCCTCTTCTACACCTCTCCCCATTTCTCTTGACCCACAGGCAAGGAAAGGAGGGACTAGGCACAGAGTGCTGGTAGCCCAGACTGGGTTTCCAGCTCTGGTATTCAACACTCCTCAGTCTCAGCCCCAGGCTCCAGAGGCGGCTTCCAGTCCGCCCGGTCCTGATCTCTGTTTTTAGGGGAAGGTTTTCCATCTGGACCTTCAATCCCTGCACCTGGAGGCCTGGTCCCTGTGCGGCTAGGAGCCAGGCCTTGGGTCCTTCGGCAAAGTCCTCAACGCTTTGAGGCATCCTGCTAGAGGTCGGCCAAACATGCTCGCCTTCAATGGGTAGAGTTCTCCATTTGATGAGGGGATAGGGCCTGGCCCTCTCCCGTCCCTGGGCGAGCATTCCAGACCATCTGTGGTCCATTCTTGAACAAGGGCTTCGCCCGACGACCCTCTAGGTGCCTCTGTTGATCACCCCCCTGTCTTCGGGCAGGCCGGAGAGGCAGTGAGTAAGCATGAATAAGGTGGTCTGGCCCCTTTCTGGGCCTTGATCACACCTCCCTTTGGAAGAGTATCCCATTCTGTGGGACTCGCTGGTATGGGCTTAGCTCAGGGCAAGCCATTCGAACCATTGCACAGGTGCGAAGTTCCCTCACCTGTTGTGGAAGATCACCTTCTTGGGGCTACTCTGCCATCCAGAAGGAGGGGAGAGTTCCAGGCACTCCTTTGAATCTCCCTTTCTGGTCTTTCGCAGGGACAAGGTTGTCCTGCGCCCCACCCAAAGTTCCTTCCGAAGGCGGCGGTGGAGTCTTCCCTAACCGGGTATTGTCTCTGCCGGGGTTCAACCCCATTCACACCTCGGAGGCCGTATATAGGTTCCATGGGACCCTATTTATTGCTCACCTACCCAGGGAGCGTATGGCTGAAGTTTGGGAAAGGTTGCCAGCTGTTTGTCATCTATGCTGGAGCCACCTGGCAGACCTGCAGCCTAGTGGGCGGACAGCGGGTGGGTCACCTCCTGCATAGGACTCCGCTATAGGTGGGTGGGCATGGACCCTTCCAGAGGGATAAGTGCTCATTTTACCTGTCCTTCCGCTGCACCGGTGGCTGCTTCCGAGGATACTCCGGCTCAGGATATCCACGGGGCTTCTGCCCGGAAGCAGGCTTACTGTCTCCCCTTCCACATCGACCCTGGGTCACGCCGGGATGTTGGCCGGGGCCTCGGTTCTCCAGTCTTTCTCTCTAAACAGGGTGTGTACGCCTTGCCTCCCTCCTCCCGGAGAACTGCTAGGAGTCTGCCAATAATTGTGGATGAACAACATATCCATGTCCCTAGTAATACAGGTTACTCACCTGTAACAGGAGTTCTAGGAATGGTATATGTTGTTCATCAACACGACCCACCCAGCCTCCCTGGCTTCGATGCACAACTTGGCTTCCAGTGGGCTAGATCTGGCGTCATGGGGCAGAGCTGAGATTTTTACCACCCGGGTGGGTGGGAGGAGCCAGCTTGAAGACCTTCCGGCAAGATTTAAAGTGGCAAGAAACCTGCCAATAAGTGTGGATGAACAACATATACCATTCCTAGAACTCCTGTTACAGGTGAGTAACCTGTATTTATGTACCTACCGTACTTCTTGATCTTTCTGTGTATCTTCACCATTCATCGCTAGTATGGGTATCCAGCTAGGACCTAAGGGAGCTTTTTTTTTTTTAGAAGCAGAGTAGATGCAGGGGTGGCACCACCTTCGAGGCCGACTTGTTATGTGGCAGTTGTGGGTTGGCCATTATCTGCTGTTGGCTCCACCTTGGCCCCAGTTCTGAACACTGGTGAGAGAGATAAGAAGGGATGGAGGGGTGAGGCAAGGAAGCCCAAGGGATGGAGAAAAGGAAAGGATATAAAAACTGAAAGGAGGAATAAGTGATTGAGAGGACAGCAAAAAAGAAAGAGAGAGAGAGAGCAGCCTAAGGGATTGGGATAGGGAGGGATCCCAATCTCTGGGCGAAAGAAAGAAAGGGTGGAGAAGGAAGAAAAAATTACTCACCTTAGTAATGTTGTTTCTTCTAATGGAGTCTTGCTATATTATGACAATTGCAGTTTGTCCCACCATTAGAACTGCTCCGGAGGTGAAAGAGTTAACTCCCATTCAAAGAATGGAACTTGGAGCGCGAGCTCGGTTACAGAAGCTCTGTCTGGGTTATTTCAAACCTAAACTGTCAGATCTTTATGAGCAAAAACTCACTAAGGTCTGTGTGGAAGCTGTAACCTACACTAGCCAACTGGCTACCTGACTATTAAGACATACTCCCTGGTCCCAACACAAAGACTCAAGTCAGGGGACCAAGTAATAATATAATATAAGTAATAATATGACATAGAATAAAAACATCACACCCCAAAACCCCAAGAAGGGTGGAAAACATATAATGGGCATAACTTCGGCCTACACTAGGCTGCCCACCCCATACCCAAGTAGAAGTTCTGAGAGGAGCAGGTTGGGGAGGTATAATATAGCAAGACTCATTAGAAGAAACAACATTACTAAGGTGAGTAATTCTTTCTTCAAACAACATGAAGTCTTGCTATGTTATGACAATTGCAGAAACACAGCAGTACCTCCATGGAGGAGGACAGAACCTATTAGGAATAGGCTCTGAAGCACAGCTGTGCCAAACCGAGCATCTCTCTGGCCTGGACATCCAGGGAGTAATGCTTGGTGAAAGTATGTACCATTTTCCAGGTAGCTGCTTGACATATCTCTAAGATAAGGATGTCTCTGGCAGCAGCTAGAGTGCAGCTGTACCTCTGGTAGAATGAGCCCTCAGGCCTGAAGGGAACTTTCCCAGTTTTGATAACAAAATTGGATACAAGAGACAATCCACCTGGCAATGGATCTCTTAGTGGCAGGTTTCCTTTCTGACCTCACCATAAGTGAGAAAAAGTTGGAGGATTCGAACCTGTGACCCTTGAGTACGTCTATATAGTAACTTAGGGCCTCTTAACATCTAAACTGTGCAATCTCCTCTCACCAGAGGAAGAATGGTCAGTGAAAACACTGAAAGGGAGATAGATTGATTAAGATGGAAATCTGAAACCACCTTAGGCAAAAACTTCCTGTTAGTCCTGAGGACTACCTTATCCCTGTGGAAAGAAATAAAGTCAGTTTCTACTGACAGGGCTTGCAACTCACTTATGCGCCTGGCAGAAGTGATAGCCACTAGGAAAACAGTTTTCCAAGTTAAGTACTTAAGCTCTGCAGAAGACAGAGGTTCAAAAGGAGGTTGCATTAACTGGGCAATGCAAACATTAAGGTCCCAGGCAGGGGCCGGATCCCTAAAAGGTGGATTAGAATGAAGTAATCCTTTAAAAAACTTGGAAAATACAGGGTGAGCGGAAAGAGAGGAGGGCTTTCCTGCTGAAACAAAAGCAGAGACAGCTGCCAAATGTACTTTCAGGGTAGCTGGTCTCAGTCCCAAGGAATTAAGGTGGACCATATAGTCCAAAACAATGGGCAAATCAGCAGATTCCGGGGAAATATGTTTCCCAGAACACCAAATGGAAAACCTTTTCCACTTAGAATTGTAAGTAGCCCTAGTGGAAGGCTTCCTAGAAGTTTTAGGATTTCAAGAACACCCTGAGAAAGGTGCAGGTCAGCAATTCTAACTCCTCAAGAGCCAGGCCTTGAGGTTGAGGATTTGAGGTTCGGATACTCAAACTCTCCCTGTGCACAGGTTAACAGATTGTGATTCCTGGGGAGGCTGGGGAAGATGGACTGCTAGTGACAGAAGGAGTGGGTACCAGGGCTGCCTGGCTCAATCTGGAGCAATCAGAATCATCCTGCAAGGCTGGGATCTGATTTTGACTAGCACCTTGAATAGGAGAGGGAAGGGGAAAGGCATAAAGAAATCCATTCCCAATCTAGGAGAAAGGCATCCAGGGGATTGAGCCCAACACTGGGGCCTGCAACAGAGCAGTGGAAGTTGGTGATTGTCTGGGGCTGAAAAAAGATCTATCTGAGGGGTGTCCCATCTGGCAAAAACTATCCCCAGTACTTGAGGATCCAGAGACCATTCGTGATGGCCCTGGGAAATCCTGCTGAGAGCATCTGCTAAGACATTGTCCTTTCCTGGAAGGTGAACTGCATTGAGGGAAGTGTTCAGGGAATAGGCCAGAGACCACAACTTCATTGCCTCGGTGCACAAGGCCGAAGACCGAGTGCCCCCCCTGCTTGTTGATGTACCACATTGTTGTGGTGTTGTCTGTTCTGACTTGCACCACTTTATTCTGAACAGACACAGAAAACACTTGAAGTGCTAAAAAGACAGCTCTGAGTTCCAGCAAATTGATGTGGAGCAGAGATTCCTGAGGGGACCTCATTCCCTGAGTGGAGAGGTCACCCATGTGGGCTCCCCACCCCAGGAGGGAAGCATCTGTAGTGAGGGTCAAGGAGTGAGAGAGGAATGAAGGGGACCCCCAGTCTTAAATTGCTCTGATCCTGCCACCACTGGAGGCCTGGATCAAGGTTGGTCATGGGACCAACTTGGAAAGGGGTCTCTCTCTGAGACTAAAAGGCTCTCAAGTGAAACTGAATGTCCCTCATTTGAAATCTTGCTCCTTGAACTACAGCTGTGGATGCAGCCATGTGCCCCAGGAGCTGCAAAAGTGTCTTGCTGGTCGAGAGACCTGCAGAGTGAGGAGGAGGCCAGAGCCACCAAGTTCCTTACCTCTCTAAGGGTAGGAAGGCTCTGGCCTGCTTTTGTGTCCAATTCTGCACCTATGAAGGTGAGCACCTGAACTGGTTCCAGAACTGATTTTGGAAGATTGAGCAAGAATCCCAGGAGGAGAGCAGCTGCTGGGTAACTTGCAGGTGAGATCTTACCTGTTCTGGGGACTGGCCTACAATAAGCCAGTCGTCCAGATAGGGAAAGACAGCAATCCTTTGCCTTCTTAAATGAGCCACTGCTACTGCCAGACATTTGTGAATACCCTTGGGGCAGAGGTGAGGCCAAGAGCACTGCTCTGAACTGGTAGTGACCTGAGGGCAGTTCGAATCTGAGGTACTTTCGGTGAGAGCTTCTGATTAGGACGTGAAAATAGGCATCCTTGAGGTCCAGGGAGGCTAGCCAGTCCCCTGGCCTTAGAGAGGGTAAAATCATTGCCAGAGTTACCATTTTGAACTTTGGTTTCAAAAGGTGTTTGTTCAGATATCTCAGGTCTAAAATGGGCCGCCATTCTCCTGTCTTTTTTGGGGTAAGGAAATATCTGGAGTACAGACCCTTGCTCTGGTGTAGGGGAGAAACCCTTTCTACAGCTCTGAGAGCCAGGAAGGTTGAGACCTCTGTTTCTAAAGTAAAGGTCTCTAAAGAGTTTGCAGGTGGGAAAGACCTGATTCTCATCTTTGGGAACTTTTTGACGCTGAGAACCAGACCCTGGCTTACTACTTCCAGGACCCACTTGTCTGAAGTTAGAGACACCCAGTTCTGAATGAAGTAAGCCAACCTGCCCCTACAGGTAAGGAGAATCGGCCCTGGGCACCTCATCAGGGTGTCTGTTTGGCAGGTGCTTTAGGCTGAGGGGTGGGAGCAGGCCTGCCCACACCCCGTCTGCCTCTCCTCTGAAGAACCCCTCTGGCATAAGCAGAGGAGGCCTGGGTTTGGTAAAAGGCCTGTGAAAAGGCCCACTCTACCCCTGGGGCCTGCCTCTGAGGAGTGGCTTGCTGCTCCTTAGCCTGAGCACTCTATAGGTAGTCCTATATTCATCCATTTTCTTCATATAATTCTCTGTCTGCTCCCCAAACAGAGAATTTCCAACCACAGGAAAATCTATAGCCTTAGTCTGGGTATCCTGTGATAAGCTAGTACACCTGAGTCAGGCCAACTCTGTGAAAAGCTACAGACGTAGCCATGACTCTAGAGGATACATCATTAAAATCCACAGCAGCATGAAACTGCACCTTAGATGCCTAAATGCCATCAGCAGCCACCTGTTCCAGCTCACTAGCAAGCTGGCCAGAAGCCTGTTTGGCCAAGGCCATGACAGTGTCCGATCTAGATTTCTGATACCTTGCTACATAAGCCATGTAATTTGCTTGCCTGAGTCCAAAGGACGCTGCCATGTATTGTTTTTAGCCATGGCATCAATCTTCCTGGAATCCTTGTCAGGAGGATGTGAAGCCAAAGGAATATTAGCTTTATCACAGGCTGCAGCCTGAACCACACCAACGTGGCTGCATTGCTGTGAAAGGAATTCTGTATCAGGATCTGACAGAGTGTACCTCCTGTCCATCTTTTTGTCCACAGGAGGCACAGAATTAGGAGTTTTTAAAATCTTTATTGTCTGTTTCCTAAATGATTTATGCAAGGTAATAGACAATCTCCTAGACTCTGGAATATCCATCATTTCTACAAAATCAGGTTCCTCTTGTTCATCCACAGCTTCCTCCAATGGAAGCTGGAGGGTTTCAGCAACTTTTTTGTAAAATATAAAGTGAGAGGGGACTCAGAAAGCAAGGGGAGATTCTAAAGGTCTGTCTGGGAGGTGTCCGTTCAAAGGGCACACCCAGACCCTCAAAGTCACATTCATACTGTTCATAATCATCCTCCCCTCTCTGGTTCATAAAATTCTTCAACAACATATTCCTGAACCGGTGGAACCGACTGAACCGACCTTTTATCAGACAGTGGCGGTTCGGACGGAACCGGAGAAAGTGACTGGACAATCTGAATAGCTTTTGCTATCTCTGCAGCAGTTGGAGAAGGAATTTTGGGCTCCACACCTGCTGATTTTCTTGTTTTCTTTACTGGAACTGGCTCCTCCGAGCCAGCTTTACGTTTGCCCGAGGAAGTCTCGCCCTGGTCAGAGGGCACTCCCTCCGGTTCGGTTGGCACCGAACTGGGCTGGCCATCCGGGTCAGCGGACTTTTTGGCCTCTGCTTCCCTGAGCCTGCCAACTCTCTTATCCAGGGTGGCTGCAGGAAAATTTTTACAAATCTGGCAGTCTGAATTGAAGTGGTCAAACCCCAGACAATATACACATGTGGTGTGTGGGTCAGCCTTGGCAAAGACTTTCCCTCAGGCATCACAGTGTTGAAACCCAGTGGGCCCGGTTTTTCTTTTGGGTTTTTCAGACATAATGCCAGCCTAACCAAAAACTTGCCCTTTTAAATGGCAGTGCCAGGCAAGACACTCTTATCGGTTCCTAACCGTAACACGGGTCTTGGAAAAAAACATAATGAAATCCGCTTTTTTCAGAACCGATAAGAACCGAACCACACTCTAAAACCTTCAATTCAAGTTTTAAACAAGCTGATCGGTTCAAAACCGAACCGATAACATTTACAAGTTCCACACAGAAAATAAACTTATATTACTTACGATACCACAGACAGAGCTTGAACCGAATGGTTTTGCGGTTAAAATAATAATATTCTCGGTTGATTTGAACCGAGAAAACACTGCTTAAACCGAGAAATGAACCGAGCAGTAGGAGAACTCTCCGGAGCGACTGTTCAGTGAGGCGGAGTAAAGAATCTGACAGTTTAGGTTTGAAATAACCCAGACAGAGCTTCTCTAACCGAGCTTGCGCTCCAAGTTCCATTCTTTGAATGGGAGTTAACTCTTTCACCTCCGGAGCAGTTCTAATGGTGGGACAAACTGCAATTGTCATAATATAGCAAGACTTCATGTTGTTTGAAGGGTAGAAAGAGGAGAATGAAGGGAGAAGGAGGGGAGGACACCACCCCCACCCAACCCGGAACAACCTGGAACTTGAGAGGGGTAGCTCAGATTTTAGAACCCTCGTGTTGCAGACTGAACAGGAAGAAGACATAGGAAGTACCCCTGAGCAGCCAGGGTAGTCTCAAGAGTGGACCAGAGTTAAGGAAAAATGACTCGATGTTGAGTCAGACCAAGACAGGTCAGGTGGTGTCCATCCCTCCTGCTAGATTAAAAAGAAATGTCCTCAGAGGGGAGAGAAAGTAAGGCATAGGGGAAAAAACAGGGAACCTACCCTGTCATCAACTTAGAAGAAAAAGGTGTGGTAAGTGGCATCTTAGGGATAAGGAGGACTCCCAAAAGAGCATTGATAATAATAAGGGGGATTGCTGAAGGGTACTCAGGGTTCTCATCTCTGTCCATCTTGGAAACCTCGGGGGTATAGTTAACATTGAGAGGCAGGGAAAAGGAAAGAGAGAGAGAGAGAGACACCCTAGACCCCAAGCAAAAATCCTCCCAGTTGTTCTAAGAATCCTCCTCCTCCTAACCACAAGGGAGAGGAGGAAGAGGAGAGGTGCTGGAGTACAACAAAGAGACACACAGGAAGGAGGACGCCTCTAAAGACAGAGGCCCTAGGGGGAAGGAGGGTGGGATTTAGTGATGAATGGTGAAGATACACAAAAAGATCAATAATTACGGTAGGTATGTAATTTTCATATCTTTTCTGTGTCAGTCTTCTTTATTCATCACTAGTATGGGTGAGTACCAAGCCCCCTGAAGGGGACCTAGCACCTCCCTAAGGGACAGAGTCTCTTAGCCTCCAGTGGGGGGAAACACTAGAGGGGAGAACCCTTGTAAGCCTGGCTAGGCCTGAGACTGGTCTGGGTGAGGTGGGGATCTCCTCAGAGGAGAGGAAGGGCACCCCTGCAAATCCCATCTCACCCTATGGGAGAAAAGGTGGGTTCTCCGGAAGGCAGAGGAGGTCACCCTACACCGGACCAGGGGTGACAACCGGGATAGACAAAGCCATGCCGACCACCTAATGCAGATCGCTGTCCCCACTTGCCTGGAGGCCACCTCACTGGCATCATAAGGTGCCCTGGCTTGGTGCCTTGCTAGCTCCAGGCCTTGCGCGGAGAGGGCCATGGACTGTCTGGTTACCTCTGAATCAGGCAAGGAAGCTAGGACCTGACCTAGCCTCGACCACAAGTATCTGTTACAGGCAGCATGGTGGGCCTGATGAGCTGCAACACAGAGCAGAAGCCATGCTGAGGAGAACGTCGTCCTGCCCCCAAAATCAAACTGGAGAGTCATAATCCAGGGGCTGGTCAAGACTTGGGCGTCTATGCCAAGAGGGGGTATCCTGAAGCATCATGCCTGAAGGGGGTGAGGCAGTGTTTCTGGAGACCTGGGGGGACACAATATCTAAAGCAAAGGTCCCTTGTGGCTGGAGCTGGGGAATGGAGATGTTACTTGATCCGGAGCAATGCTTCCTGAAAAGAAACAGGCCAGATGGGGACCAAAAGGTCATCTGCACTGTACTCACCTAAAAAGGCACATGCCACCCGGTCCAGATTGCGCTTTCCAGGGGTGGAAATGTAGAGCTCGTCAAGCAACCTCAACAGGAAGAGCTGATAGGCAGACAAATCAGATGATGGGGAAGGTGGACCGATGACTCCCCTCCCTCAGAGGAGGAAGATGAGGAAGCCAACGAGCTTGGAGATAAAGGGGCAGGCTGTGCAGGGGGTTGGTGAAACACCTGTTGGTCTGCAGCCCTAAAGTAGGTAGCGAAAAACTCAGCTGTGGCCCTGAACTGTGTCCAGGTGAGAGGCCCCATAGGGCCAGATATCCCTGGGAGAGAGGAAGGGGTTCGCAGAGGCAATGGGGCCAGGCTCCTCCGAGGGAGGGCACTGCCTCTGCCTGGGAAAGGGGACCCGATGGGAGACCTCAAAAGAGGAGAAGCCCTGGCAGTCCCAGCAGATGGAGACCGCTCAACTGGACTGGAACAGTCAATGTTGTGCCCAGAGGAAATCCCCCCATGAGGTGACTGGGACAGTGTGAGTCCAGAAGGACAGCCCCTGACCTTAAAAGCAGCTGTTCCTCTGAAAGAGTCTCTGGGGAAGAAGTGATGATCAGCACTGCAACTCCAGAACCCAGGTGGATCCCAGGGAGAGGTTGCTTCACTGAGCCTTGGTCACTCAACACCTCTGACTCTGAATAGGCCCTCTTCCCCACTACCACTAGCCTAGGCAACTGTCAACCCCCAGATGACCCCTGGGAGACAGCTGAAGGTACAGTACCCTCCCCTTCCTGGGGCGCTCCAGTCTGTCCTAAACTCAGATTGACCAGGATCACCGAAGAAGGGGGTACCCCACCTGAAGGGATGGACATATCCATGGTACCGGCTGCACTGCAGTGACCACCTGGACAGCCACAGGCTGGTCAGTCCCACTGACCCCAGAAGCAACATAACCTGCCCGGCCAACAGAAGGGGGCCGAGTGAGGGCCGAGATGCTGGACTCAGAGGGATCAGAGGATCCAGATGAATCTGGGATCCAATCCGGGTTGGACACTGAGTCCGAGGAGGAGGAGGAGGAGGACTGAGAGGCCCAAACCCAGACCACTCCTCGATCCCATCCAGTCCCAGGGTCATGAGCTGCACCACCACTAGCTTCAGCACCACAAATGGCACCAGAGCCTGGAGCAGCACCTCGATCGGCGCTGACCTCCTCTTTGGCACCGCAAATGGCACCAGAGTCATAGGTGGCACCGACCCCTTCCTCAGCACCACAAAGTGCGCCAGAGTCAGAGGTGGCACTAAGAACAAGTCCTGCACCATCCATGGTGCTGCTCTCATCCCCAGCAGTGTGAATGGTGCCAGAATCAAAAGTAATGCCGAGGGGTGGCCCGGACTCTTCCGTGGTGCCGACTGGGCCCCCGGTGCCACAAAAAACACAGGAGCCAAGGGCGGCACCGACAGACGGTGTCAAGGACGGTGCTGGCCCAAGCTCATGGGCCCCAGAGCTCGACACCAGGGGAGCCTTCGCTTCTGAGGAAGTGATTGCCAAAATGGTGCCTCCCACATAGCCCTCGAGAGAGCCAGACTGGGCCTCCTGCACCATGGGTGGAGCCCCTGCTGTGGCAAGGCTAAGACTGGCAGAGGCCCCCCTCCTCCACGGGCCATATAGAACTGAGGGGAGACCTGGAGGAAGGGCCAAGAGTTCATACCTTGGCCAGCCGACTGCAAACTTGCCCCCAAAAAGTTGGTGGTGCACGTCTGACTTTGAATGCACGCACCTCCAAAACTTGGCAATCCATCAAAAAGCAGGTGTCGCAATGATCCATATTGTGGCTTGGGCCTAGGCAGGTGAGGCATCGGTCATGCCAGTCCATTACAGAATAAAGACGACTGCAGGGACACCGATGCATATGAGGCCATCCCGCTTTCAACTTTTTCTTTTTGTCCTTGGGACGAGACATGACCGGACAGAAAATAATAAACAAAACAAGTACTCGGCGTGGCTAAAAATAAAGGACAGATCTTACTGGTAGATCACTTAAAAGGTGCTGAGTAGGGGCAAGCAGAACTGTGAGCCGAATACGACTGGCAGACTGGGCCGCAGACTAGGCTATAACATGCAGATTAAATTCTTGAAGTCTTCCACAAAGTCCTTTCGATGGTGGGAGAAGAAGAACTGGGGCCAAAGTGGCTGGCAGATCAGATAACGGCCACCCCACGAGCGCCACATAACAAATTGGCCTCAAGGGAGGCACTGCACCTGCATCAACTCTGCTTCCCCCAAAAATCAATGCTCCTGCGGGGTCCTAGCCTCCAGCCAGATATCCATACTAGTGATGAATGGTGAAGATTGACACAGAGAAGATCAAAGTTTAACAGCGCTGGATGTTAAATTCAAAGAAATGGAACTCCACCAAGCTTCAGCAGATTCCTGTATTGATAGAGCAAAGAGGATCCTTCTGAAAGTGCTTCAATAGACTGATCATTTAGTGGAGAAGTGTATAGCTTTAGAAAATCACCCCGCCACAATAATTTTCATATTTATGGTCTCCCTGAGGGCAAGGAGGGTGCTGAGAGTTTATTATTTTTTCACAGTTGGCTCCATGATATTTTGGACCTGGATGACTTGCGCCATTATCTCATCGAAAGAGCGTGACTGGTCCCTTGCTCTTCCACTGTCTAGCCCATCGAGGCCCCATTCCATCATGTGTCAATTTTATAATCTTGCAGTAAAGCAGGCACTCTTAACCCCTGCATGGAAGAAAGGGCAACTTATGTACAAGAGGCACTGGATCAGGATGGATAATGATTACTCACGAGATTGCTATTAAATGTCAGACATATGCACCTATCTTGAGGGTACTGAAAAGCTTCCAAATAAAATTTTCAATGCCTCTACCCTGCCTCGCTGAAAATCCATTTCCGATGGAATTAAAATGTTTGCAGATCCTGAGTCAGCTGTGCAAGAACTTAAGAGCCACAAGTTGTGGGATCAGGAAGAACGCAGAATACACAGAGATTAGAGAGAAGCAGGAGCTCCAAAGGATGCCTGGATTAAGGTATCCCAATCTACAAAAGTGACACTCCAACCAAGCACTTCAAGACGTGAAAGTGCTCCTTCAGGATTTCAGGAAATAGGAGCCTTCATGATTGTTTTTTCCTTGTTACAAAGAATTTGGTGGATCAGAGAGGCTGAGTCACCAGATGTTTCTTTGAGTTTGGTACCTCCAATTTGGTGACTTTTGGCAGTATAGCACTATAATAATTTTCTCTACTAGTTTGGTTGCAGAGATTGGACTTGGGGCAGTGCCAGTTCTTTATTTACTGCATTATCGTTATTTTGGCTTGCTGTTTTTTTTTGTTGTTTTTAGCCCTTTGGAGTGATGTTACCTGTGCACAAAGGTTTCATGCATCTTTACTTGTGAGTCATGTGTAACCCCCCTGCAAATGGGGTTCCCAAAAGACTTCCAGGAGTTTGCTTGAATGCTCCAAGCCTGAATGGTGTTTGGCATTTAAGCCATTTATCAGTGAGTGTTTTTAGAGCCTCTGGTACTGTCTCTTTAAGAGCTGTCTGCTTGCAGACATAATTAGTTTGTATGGGGACTGTGTGTTTCTCTGTTTGAGTACCACTGAGCTGCTGCCAATTCACTCTATTTTGCAGTCACTAGAAGTGCAAAGGGAACCTATCTGAAAGATGTAACTGTTTGCCAGAAATCATGTAGAGTAATAATGAAAATACAGTTTGTCTAACCTTGCTTTCTTTGCAGTCAGAACTGTGTCTGCCTAGTTCTCCATTCTGGTTTTGAACTGCTGAACTGGACCAATCAGTGTGGGGTAAGCTAGCTCTAAAATGGTGCCTTGGACGAATCAGAACTTGGACTCATAATCTGAGCCAGCCACAAGAGGATTGCCTGGGCAGTGACTCTGGGAGATGTAGTTTAGACTTAGGCGCCTTTTTGGACCAACAGCAGCAGTCTATTGTGAGTGACAGCCAATCCAGTCAAGAACTGGGAGGAACTCAAAGGAAGTGCCCGGTTTTGTCTGTTGGAGTTTCAGTTTAGCTCTGGAGGAAGGGGAAAGAAACCTTTGCTCCTTCAGTGCACAGTTTCAGTCAAAAACGTGTGTAAGGCCCAGAGTTCCGTCTGCAGCTTGTGTAACTGCTTGTTAGGACTGAATCTGTCCTGTGAAAAGAATCAAAGGATCTCTGAAGAGTAGAAACCAGGCTCACCCTGTAGAAGACTGGAGAAATTGTTGAATTGCACTCGGTCTGTCAGGAACTGAATCTGCTGTGTGTTCTCCGGGTACTGTGCAGTAATTGCGATCGGGATAGAGAAACAGCCTGCCTGGTATAGTACTTTCTTTTTACCATATAAATGTGTGAAGAGTCTCGTGGAGCTCAAAAGTAGCCCTGCTGGACGTTGAAGGACCCTATCTTGTTTGGAGGTCGTGAGTACAATTCAGGGTCGCTTCCTGTTGAATTGCCACATTAAATCCAAATGGAATCACTGTACTGCTGACCGTTTAAGCTAATTTTCTTTTCACTGTGTGAAAGGGCCCTACCAGCTGCCACGGTTTGGACTTTCCACTAGGGCTTGGGACCAGGGACAGTAACTGGTAGGATAGGCCTGTGCACAGAGCCATAGGTAGATAGTAAAGTGATAAGCTAATTAACCTGATTTCCTGTCCTTGTTATATCCCCAAATAAATCAGAGCTGCTTGTTTCAGCAAAGTTATACTGCCTGAGGTATTTGTCTGTGTTAAAGTACTGTACTGTGATTGTTGCACTGTATCTTATTTCACAGGAGGTCCCAGTGCCGAACCAGACCTGGGGGTAAGTGTATACTGTGAAGGTAATTCGATATATTGTGTGGGCCACTAGTGGGAAGAAAGGGGGGTTGCAGTGTCCCAGAGGGCTGTGACCAAGTTAGTTTAACTATTGCAAACCCTGACCTCTGGGTGGAGGCACCCGCCATTGGATCCAGGCCCCTCAACCTGTTAGTGGCAAATCAGGCAGGGGTAGTAGCCCCTGGGATAACGCCATCTAGGGGTTACACATGTATTTGTACTGCAAAGATATTTGGGCATGCACTTGTTCTGAATTCATTTTAGACAAGTCAGGCATTTTCTTAATTAGTCCACATGATGGCAGTATTTACTATTGACTTACTGCATATTCAGTTTTGGTTTTTTCCTACAACCTTGTTTTCTATGTACTGGTTATATTTATTGTCTGCTCTAAATGCCTATATTATGATAAGCACGGATATTATCCTTACTGATTTCCCTATGTAAATAAGGGCTATGCAATGGAAGCAAGTGTAATAATGATTTATCTACAGACAAGAGAGTTTGACTGGTAACCTCACGAGTGGCGTAAGCCACAAGTATGGTGTCCGAGGTCAAACTGCTTGAGTGCAGATAAAAAATTTAATTCACCAGTTTTTCATTGCATATTCCATTTTTGCAATTCTTTTGTGTTTGCTTTTGTAGGGGTCATTTGTTAGGCAAAAAAGTGAATAAAAATTGAATTTTCTTCCATTTTTTGCTGATTATAGAAAATCTAAAAGGAATCTAGAAACAAAACACGTCTAATTTTGTAGATATTTTTATGCTGAACAACTTTTGTGCTCAAAGTACCATACTATCTTTTTTTGTTTTTATGTTATTTGCATTTGTTTGATAAAACAGTGCACAAAAATGGAATGTTTTTCTGTTTTTTGTTAATTCTGAAAAAACTAAAAAGTATCTACAAATGAAACACCACTCATTTTGTAGAAATTTATATGCTGAATAAACTTTGTGCTCAAAGTACCATGCTATCATTTTTCATTTTAAAGTTATTTACATTTGTTTGCGGACAAAATGAAAAAAAAATATGAATTTTCTGCTGTGTTTTTGCTAATTATCAAAACATCTATAAGGTATCTATAAATGAAATACCACTCATTTTGTAGATAATTTTGTGCTGCATAATTGATAAATGCCTGGACCAAACTGGAGCAGGGGGAAGTTCTGCTGGGAGAATTGCAACAGGGGTAAAAGGAGGAAATAATGTGCAGGAGGAAGAAGAGGAGCTGAAAATGAGAGAGGGAGATGAATGGAAGCAAGCAGGGAGTAAGAGGGGTGGAATCTTAGTGCTGGGGACTCAATACTAAGAGGGGTTAGGTGAGGTAGGAAGGGGGAGAGGCATAGTCTCATTTGGGTGGAGGCCATGCCAGGAATGACAGCGGAAAGGGTGGGACAGTCTGTTCTGAAATATGCTAGAAGGGGTAGGGACAAGCCTCATTTAATTAGACATCTTGGGACAAACGACCTGGCTGACAAGACAGTAGATACAGTCCAGAGGAGGTTTGAGGAACTAGCACAATTATGTGAGGGGGCAGGAAGATCAGTAACTTTTTCAGAGATACTTCCGGTGCCAAAGGCAAGCACAACAAGAAAGCTGAGAATAGAGGAATTTAACGGATGGCTAAGAAACTGGTGTTGTGCTAAAGGGTATGGGCTGTTGAGGGGGTGGGGAGGGACCTGAAAGGACAGTAATCTCTATGCCAAGGACAGACTACACTTGAGTGAGGAGGGAAAGAAAGTGTTGAAACAGAGGATAGAGGAGTACATAGAGGAAGTTGGGAATTTAAACTAGGAGTGGGGGTGGCAGTTGGGGAAGAGATATGCAGAGACCACAGGCTGGGAAACCATATGAGATTACCCCCACATAACAGTGACAAAGGACAAAATGGCAAGTACTGTTGTGATGCTAGGAAAGGAGGGCAGGATGGGAGGGGAGAAAAGGGTGGAAGGTGGTTACCCTTAATGCTAGGAGCCTTGGGAGGAAAACTGCAGAGTTACAGGTTCTCATGGCAGAGGGAGAGGTGGACATTGCAGCCATCACGAAACATGGGCCACCCAATACAATGATTGGGACCTGTCTGTACCAGGGTACAGGTTATTTCAGTAGGGACAGGGTGATTGGGAAAGGAGGGGTGGCACTCATATGTGAAGGAAGGACTGAAGTGTGTAAGGGAGGAAGGGAAGAGGTAGTACGGAGTCACTTTGGATGCAAATCCAGGATTCCAAGAATATGATTCTTAGAATAGGAGTGGTGTACAGGCCACCATCTCAGACGGAGGAGTTAGACAGGAACTAGCGGACAGATCAGGAGGACCTGCGAGAAGGGTAGTGTGGTGATTGTGGGGACTTCAACATGCCAGGAGGGACTGGAGCACCTAACAACCAGGAACAGAAGGGAGCAGGTACTGCTGGATGCCTTCCAGGACAGCTTCCTGCTGCAATGGTCAGTGAACCAACCAAGTTAGGGAATACCCTTGACCTTGTGCTGGCAAATGGGGACTTTGTGAGAGAACTTACAGTGGAGGAACCGCTGTCAGGGAGTGACCACCACTCAGTATGGCTCACATTGGATATGGGCAAGGAAGGAGGGAATCTGGCACAATAGTGCTGGACTTCAGGAGGCCAACTTTGGAGGATGGGGAAGTGATAAAGGGTACCTGGCCAGAATTCAATCTAGTATGGACACTAACCAGAGGTGGGAGCTCATAAAGCTGGGGATAGTGGAGGCAACCAAAACCTGCTGCGAAGTCCAGAGCAAGAAGGCTAGGGCTAAGAAACCAATCTGGTTGGGCAAGGAGGTCATGGAAAAGGTAAGGAGGAAAACAGCTGCCTTTAGGAAGTACAAGAAAACAGGGAGGGAGAGGGGAGGACAGGGAGGAGTACTTGACAGAATCGAAGGAGGTGACAAGGGCAGTAAGGAGCCAAAGCATCTACGGAACTCAGGCTGGCACAAGGCATTAAGAAGGGGAGAAGGACTTTTTAAGTACATCAGGAGAAAATGAGCTGTGAGGACCACATAGTAAGGATTAGGAAGGAGGGGGTTGGTGGAAGTAGGTATGATAAACGGAAGCACTAAATGAGTACTTCTGCTCAGTATTTACTAAAGAGAAGAGGGGGGTGACACCCAAGGTGGGAGAAATGGCAGAAGCAGGGTGGGAAGTGGTGACAGATGGGGAAATCATGGAGAGCAGAGTTTGAGAGGGTTTGAAGGCACTGATGGTGGACAAGGTGCCAGGCCCAGATCGCATCCACCCCAGGGTACTGAAGGAGCTGGCAGAGGTCCTTGCAGGACCTTTGGCAGACCTATTTAATGCCTCACTACATTTGGGGTGTGTACCTCAGGACTGCAGGATGGCTCATGTGGTGCCCCTCCACAAGAGTGGCCCCAAGGATGAACCGGGAAACTACAGACCAGTGAGCCTCACATCCATCGTGGGTAAGCTAATGGAGACTATCCTGAAGGAGAGGCTGGTGGCCTTCCTAGAGGCCAGAGGACACCTAAAGGAACCACAGTCTTTATCATCTCTTTCTGACCTATTTCTGTACCTGGTTGGTACTTTCCCTGTGTGGCCTGAGGGGGGGACTGTCATGGGGTCGTTTGATCTTTGAGTGCTTGATTTGTTTTGAGATGTGGGTTAGGTATATAATTATGCTGGACTGTTACATGCTGACTGGTTTATACCCACTCCATAACCTTTTTCATATTCATCACCTGTTCATAGCACTACAAAGCATGTTATTTTTCGCTCTGTTATCTGCTTTTTTTGGCACAGTGGATTTTTTTGCTGGTTAGTTTTTTGCATTGTATTGCTGTTTGTGATTTTCACTCATAATGTTTTGAATAATGTCAAATGATGGGGGTTAGTTGGTATTTTCACTTTGTTTTGCAGTGGGCATCCTGAGCATTGTTGCTGTGATCTTTCTATTATGTGTTTTCCTATTTGGGTGTTTGTTAAGCAAGCAGATTTTAGTTAGGGAGGTGAGGTTCAGTAGTATTACTATTGTAGGTCATTATTTTTGTTTCCTCTTTTTCAGGTTAGATATTCATTTATTATGGCACCTTTTAAACTTACTACCTTGAACGTTATGGGGTTAAATGCCCAGACCCTTGTTTACCTAAACTAATTTGACTCCGAGATAGCCCTTTTACAAGGAACATATCTTTCCCCTTTAGAACACTCTAAACTTCGTAGCCAGTGGGTTGGGGTGCTGTTTTCGTAGTCTCATCCCAAAGCCAAAAAGAATGGTGTTGCTGTTTTAATCAAAAAACACTCCTTATTTTTGCCATCTTGTCATTGGGTGTACTCCCACGGACAATGGGTGTTGATTAATGGAACATACCTTGATTGCCCTCTATCTATTCTTAATTTTATGCCCCCAATTCCCCCATCACACGCCTTTTTCCAAGAGGTATTTCAAGTGTTGGTGGACCATGCACGGGTTTTGTATTTTGGGAATAGATTTTAATTGTATTTTAGACCCTGTCTTAGACTTCTCAAGATTGAATACCACTTCTCCCTGGAAATCTCAAGTAGCTGGAAAGCTAGAATCTTTGCTGGCTGAGTCTAGTTTCCATGATGCATGCCGTTGGCTGCATCCCGGTGATCAGATTTTATTTTTATTCTCATGTCCATGAATCCTATTCCCAGATTGATCTCTGGTATATTCCCTTTGCCTATTTACACCAGGTTTCCTGATCTAAAATCCATTCTATTGAACTTTCTTATCATGCTCCAGTTACACTACACCTAGACCTAGCCCTTTCGTTTTAAAACAGGGGTTCATGGCGTTTGAATGTCTAAGCTTTAACACTTCAATCCTTTCATGAGATGATACAACAAGCACTTGATGAACACTTTACTTTGAATAATGACTGTGATACTTCTCGGTCTATCCTCTGGAATGCGATGAAGCCTGTAATCTGCGGAAAAATTATTGCTTATTTTTCTCATTTAAAAAAGGAAAAAGTTCGGAAACGCTTAGATCTTGAGAAGCAACTGACTAATTTAGAGGCTCAACACAAATGAGAGGCCGGAGAAGCTCTCCTTCACCAACTTCAAGAAGTGCGCTCTCAGTTGTCTAGTTTATTCTTAGAACAGGTGGAGAACTCACTTCGCATACTAAATTTACTTATTATTCTCAGGGGCATAAGGCTGGCCTCTTAGCATTACAAATTCGAAAGGAATAAACTTCTAGAGTCGTAGGTCCCCTTCACTCTAAGGACTCTTCTTCCCAGATTTTGATCAAGCCAATAGATATTGCCTATGAGTTTGGATCTTTTTATGCTCACCTACACACACCTGACTGTCCTGTCCAGATAAAACCAAACTTGATGCCTTTTTTCACCATTTGTGGTTACCGACTTTGACCCAGGCAAGGAGAGACCATTTGAATCATCCGATTTTTAGGGAGGAAGTCCATTTAGTCATAAAGAGTCTTAAAACCAAGAAAGCAGCTGTACAGGATGGATTTCCTGCTATATTTTATAAATGCTTTGCTGCTTCCCTGGTGGGTCCTCGCCATTCTGTTATTTCTTACTGCATAGAAAATCATGTCTTTCCTCATGAGTGGAAGTCAGCTCTAATTTTGGTACTCCCTAAGCATGGGAAGAATCCAGAGCTATGTTCATCTTACTACCCTATTTCTTTAATCAATATTGATGTTAAAACTTATGTGAAAATGATTGCTCTTCAGTTGCAAACATTTATCCCCAGGCTTACTTACCCTAACCAAACAAGTTTTATTCCTTTTAGAAATTCATACAACAATGTCCATCGTATCTTAAATATTATTTCCCATATTACAAATTCTAAAATTACTTCAATGGCCCTCTCAGTAGATGCTGAGAAGGCCTCTGACAGGCTAAATTGGCACTATTTAGCAAAGGTGTTAGCTACTTTTGGTTTTAATGACAGCTTTATTTCTAATCTGTTGGCTTTGTATTCAGGATCTACTGCCAAGGTAGCTGTTAATGGTGCCTTTTCCTCTTCATTTTTGTTGAATTGTAGAAAGATGTTCTGTGTCTTCTTTATTGTTTACTTTGGCTATGGAGACTTTGACAGCCTATATTCAGCAACATACTAATATTAGAGGTATTCATGTTAGGTCTACTGTTCGTAAAATTGACCTGTATGCTGATGGCATTTCATTTTTTTTGTAAGACCCAGTTCAGTCTCGTCCACCCCTTTTACAAGTTTTATCTGATTTTGGCTTAATCTCTGATTTTAAAGTAAATTTAGATAAAACAGTTACAATTGTGTTGAGTGGACCCCTTACACCTCAGCAGAAGTCCCCATTTCATTGGGCGCAAGAGGGCTTTTGCTATTTAGGTTTGATGGTTACTACTGACTTGGGTCATTTGTATGACAAGAATCCTAGGCATACAGTATTTTATTGGAAGCCAAAAAGGATTTGAAGAGATGAACTGTGCTTCCTTTGTCATTGGGGGCTACAGTAGAAGCCATCCATATGATAGTTTTACCCAGGTTTCTATATATTTTTCGAATGTTAGCTATTCGGCTGCCAGATTCATTTTGGCATCAGACTGATAAACTTCTTTCTAGGTTTATATGGAACAGAAAACATCCCTGTAGTCTTTCTATTTTGTATAGAAGTAAACTGGAGGGAGATTTGGCTTTGCCTAACTTTAAATACTATTATTTAATGGCTCACACTGTCTGAAATTTTTCTTTTTTAAAGTCTTCCCCCAATACAGTCTGGCTTGAGGTTGAGGAGGAACAAGCTTCCCAAATACCATTAAGAGTTGTGCCGTTTCTCCCTCTTCCTCAGCTCCAGTGGCTGAAGTAAGTTAACGCCTGGATGAGAAATACTTTTTCTAAATTGGCTCACCTCTGTTCCTTAATTGCAGAAGCGATTGCCTGGGTTGCATTTCTCCTTTCTTAGAAACACTGACTTTCCTCTGGATTGAGGAATCCAGACTTTCGCTCTGAAGTCAATCAAGGTTGTTCTTAGTCAATGATTTGATGGAGGGGGTCTCTGATAAGTTTTGCACAATTTCAGCTTAATTTGGCTTTCCGTGGACCGAAATGTTCTGTTATTTTCAGGTTCGACACTTTGTTTCAATGCTCATTAAAGAACCCCTTAACTCTACTACCCTAATGAAATATCTTTGCTAGGAGAGGAAGAAGGCAACTGAAGCTCACTCCATTTCCTCATTTTATGGGATTTACAACAGCAGTTTTATGTTTCCCCCCATCCTATGTGGAACAAATGGGAATCTGACTTATCCTGCTCTCTTGACGTTAGATATAAAGTAAAGGTTTGGAATCCATTAAACTACAGCCTCCTTTTATTGGAGGAATTTCACTGGAAAACTTCAGTTAACTTCTTCAGAATCCTCTGTAACTCTCACTATATTAAGAGGTGGGTCTGACCTGTGTTGGCGATGGAGTGGGGTTAAAGGCAATCACTTTCACATATTTTGATCCTGTCTCCAAACTTCACCCCTTTTGAAACTCGGTTGCTTGACCATTTGTGGTACTTTTGACTTCTATACCTTTCATCTTTGAATTCTGCATTCTCCGCTTCCTTCCAGATGGTCTTTCAAGTACTCTCAATAGCTACCTTCATTGTATATTTATAGCTGCAGCCTTCAAAGCTATAATAAGATGATGGTTGAAGCCCACTCTGCCTATGTTAACTGAATGGATAGCTATTGTGCAGGTGAGTCGTGTGATGGAAGATATGTTTCTGAATCTGCATTTTTGTTACGAGTGCAACAATGCGGCTTTATTTATCAGATGGACCAAATGGGATACCTGTGTTGAGAGACTTTCTGCATAATGATCACCTTGGCTCAGTCAACATTATCCTGGCAGGTCTGATCCCTCATTCTTTTTCAGTTGATATAATGTATTGTTTGATTTCTCCTTTGTAAATGTAGCCCCCCCCCCACCAATTTGGGGCTTACCTTAAGTGTCTCCCAGGGTTCCATCAATGCCCACTGCCAGGCAGACATCCTGCAGAGATAGTAAATCAATAATTATTTGTTGTTATCCTGTTGATTTGCATGAGGGTGCCATGATGTGCCTCCGTGCCTGTCCCTTTAAGACATTAGCCAGCGTGTATACAGTAAATGGTCTGGGCTGGGTGTGAGTGCTTCAAAGCTTGCAGCCTGCCAGGCACCATCCTGATTTGCTCCACTGTACAGTCAATAATAAAGCAGAGGGAGCTCTAACTAGTACTGTAAATATTTACTTCTAATTTGTCATTATATTTAAATTAGAGTACTTGTTTTAAGCTGCCTTCTTGCAGTTTATCTTCCATGTGAGAGCCACCATGCTTGGTCTGGGACTTCCAAGAATTTGGACCTATTGGGGCACAGGGACCTCTCGAGGGGTCCTTAGTTTAGGTGCCTCAAGGGAAAAAGTTGTAGTTCTTGTAGTTTTAAAGGTTGGCACCTAAATTGACAAATGGGAGCACCAGAACTGTTATTGACAGTTCACCTAGCCAATCAGATTGCTAGAAAACCAGATTAGTTCAAGAACAGTTAGAAAAAGCAGTTCAGTTGCTTGGAGAGCTGAGAGAGTGAGCAGCTCAAACCATCAAGAAGCAGCTCCAGGAAAGGAGCCAAGGACAATTGGCAGGGAAAGGCCTAATTCACCTTCCTGCTGTTGTTTCCAACATTGGACTGATTGATAGCAGTAATCAGACTTGTCTGAAAACTAATCTTAAATTGTGTCAGTTAGCCCAAGACTCTAAGAAGTGCAACTTGAGGTATTGGACCAAGAGGAGCTTCTGTGAAGTGTCCGGCCCAAGAGTTGTGTGAGAGACTGCCTTTTTGCTGATTGAGAGGTTTGCTCAGTGAATTAACTACAATTACGAACTGTCCTGAAACTGAATCAAGAGGTAGAGAAGTGAATGTTGTTTTCCTTAAATGTGCTGAATGTGTATTGTGGGTCAAGGCCTACTGTCCAGGGATTCCTGATTGCCAGAAAGGTGCCCATCTTTGTCAGTGACCAAACTGTCTGCCAGTTGGAGGTTTTCACCAGCAAATAATCTGAACTTTGCTAGAAGTGTTTATCCAGCCTTGGGACTATACCAAACCCAGCCCAAGCTGTCTGTTCCTGCACCAATGACTGTTTTCTTGGTGAGATACCAGCTTGGAGATCCCACCCCTGCGTAGCCAGAAATTGCAGGTTGCAGCCACCTGGAGGGAAAGGCCATGAAGTGGAAGTGAGTCATGCAGGGCCAGATTACCCATGATCTTCAGTATTCTGCAGCAGGTCTTCATATTGCCAGGCAAATTCCTATCAACTGGTGTTGTGAGTAAACTCAGGGTAGCTCCCTGCAACTTTTCTTTAAATCATTTTGTGGTACCGTCTGAATGTTCTAATGTGTTGCAGGGTTACAAGGGACTGGGCCAACTGGCCGAGGATACTAATAATCAAGGTCTTGTTTATGCATGTTAACTGCCTTTCTTTCCACCACGGGCCCCACCAACAGCTGCAAAGCCAGCCAACCCTGAGCACCGATTCTGGCCAGCCAGCATAACATTCTGGGTACTCAGTTGTTGTCAGACTGTTTTACTGTGGGACTAAAGTACATGCATGCAGAGTAACCTGAATCAAATCAGTAAAGTAATCATTCTTCTAGATTCATGCCCCCCCCATGTTCAAGTCCCCTTAATAACACTAATTTGTTGTTTCACATTTAAACTGGCTTCTGAGCATATTCTTAATTGGTGTAGAAATGCTGAAATCTGTTACAGTATTGAAGGTGCATGCTTGCATTGTTAGTCTTTTTTTTTCTCAATAAAAGTTTTATTGTCAAATAAGATTCCAATTTTACAAAGTCATAATCCTTACATGATTACATACATAATTAACATAACTCTTTTAAAACAGTAAAATTAACATAAAGATAATAAATATGTGAATTTTATTTCTATATGAGTTAAGTCCATTTCTTTCTTTTACACTCTCAAGCTGACACTTAAAATGATAGAAGAAGAGAGATGGAAGAAGAGAATCAAAACACAGGATGAAAGCAAGAAGAGAAGAATGAAATGACAAGAAAAAATTCCACACACCAACAAATCCAGCCAACCTGTTCTAGGCTACCAGAAGGCTCAGAAGATTGTTTATATTTTCCCAAAAAGTGTATCTATTATAAAGTTAATGTGTTAATAATTCATTTTTTAATATATTGTTTAACCATTGCATGCATACCTACCAAAAAACTTATGTGAGAGACCATTTAAAGTAAGGACCAATTTTTCTGTTCTAAGGTCTTCAATGAACTGAGCTATACATTCTCTAAAAGATGGAACTGTCTACTCTATCCAGTGTTTTAGTATATTGTTCTGACTGAACCTCCTATTAATATAATAGAATATTTTTGTTCCTGTGTCCATGCTTCCTCTTCATTAAAGTGCCCTAAAATACAAATGTCTAACATCATTTTGCCTTTTAAGCTAGAAAGCTTACTGAAGTACTCTATTATTTCTTTCCATAGGTTTTGCACCCCAGGACAGAATCAGAGCATGTGAGAGAGAGAGATCATCTCTCATCCTTGCATTTGTGACAAATATCATCTTTTCTCAGTCCCATTTTGTACACGTGAACTGGATTGAAGTAAAGATTATGTTGTGTCTTAAAATGGATCAATCTGAGGTTAGAAGTCTTAAATGCCTTACCTGCAAAATTCCATATCTTGGACCACTCCCACTCTTCCCCATTAACCTCCAATTCTTGTGACCACCACCTAATGGGATCTGTCAGCGAACCTCTGGCTACCTCTAGAAGAGAATTATAAATCAATGAGATAGATGGAGAGAGGTGCATGGAGGCAATGATGTCTTTACAGGGGGGTCCAGGGTGTTTTTCAGAGGACCAGGCCCTGCTGGTAAGTGTATGGGGTGTGTGCCTATTAGTAATGTTTAATGCCAACTATGTGTTAATTTCTGTAAAGGGTTATTCCACATTACGAGGTTTGCAGTCCCTAGGTGGGTTTGTAGGTGGATATAGCTTCCCAGAAGGCTATACCAGACTAGGTAGATAACCCCAGATACTTTACTCTGGGTGGAGGCACCAAAAATGAAAATGACGTACCTACCACAATTCTTGATCTTCCTGTGTATCTTCACCATTCATCACTGGTGGGTGATTGCTGGAGACAAACACCCGCAGGAGCTTTTTTTTGGGATGGAGGAGCTGGCGCCATTGGCACCACCCTTGAGGCTGACGTACTACATGGCGCTCGCAGGTTGGCCAGAAATGGCCATTGGCTCCTCCTCCTCCACTTCAGTTCTGCACTATGGAGTGACAGAAGGAAAAAGAGGATAGAGAAAAATGATGGTGGAGCAAGAGAGCCTGAAGGACAGAAAAAGGAAAGGATATAAACTGAAAAAGGAATAGGCCAACCAGAGGACAGAGGAGCAGTGGGATCTGGGAGGTAATGGGTCGAAAGGCCCCAGTCCCTGGATGGCCAGTAAGGGTAGGAATGGGAAAGAGAAGAGAGAGAGAGAGAGAAAGAGGAAACAAGGGGAGAGGGAAGGAGAGGAGGGACCAATGTCCACACGGGACACTAGATCTTGTGACCAGCAGTGCCTCCAGGGAGGCAAACAGCCCACCACAGGGGCAACTTCTAAGGGACGATTCAGCTTTACTGAATCCTGTAGGGAAAGTTGGAGAAGGTCCTTCCCTCCGGCCTCTAACCCCTGAGGGTGGACACCACCCATTGGTGAGGATTTACCACTCCTCCTCCCCCCTTTACCATTTTCCAAGGAAGAACCCACAGGGTTCAGGGGAGGAGTGAGGATCCAACTCATTAATGTCTCCTTACAAAGTGAAGGAGACATGAAGAGGAAGGAAATGATATATGAAGGAGCAGAAGGAGTCCCCATCAGCCCTAGCCTCCTTATCCCAGGGGAACTGAAGAGTTGACATCCCAAAAAGGGTGGGCTGACCCCAGAGATCATGCCCAGAACAAGGAGGGCCCACCAGAAGTCCCCCACTGGGTTAGCAGGAAAAGCCCCACGCATTCCTCCTAAAGGGCTTTCCAGTCACTCCTAGAAGAAGGAAGGTTCTAAGAAAAAAGGAGAACCTAACCAGATCCCTGAGGAGGAGGCAAGAGGATAGGGCATCGCCCAGGACTGAAGCTTTGTGAGGAAGTTGGTGATTCAGTGATGAATGGTGAAGACACACAGGAAGATCAAGAATTACCATAGGTACATCATTTTCTTATCTTCCCTGTGTCAGTCTTCACCATTCATCACTGGTGGGTGAGTACTGAGACCCCCCCGAAGAGGGCCCGGTTGTTCCCTAAGAGAATAGCATCCCTCAGCCCCCCATGGGGGAGACATGAAGGGAAGACCCTCCCCAGGCCAGTTGGGACTGGTCAGGGTGAGGCAGGGTCCCTGTTCACTGGGAGAATGAAGGCACTCCTGCAGTTCCCGTCTCACCCTGTGGGAGAAAAGACAGGTCCCCCAGAAGAAGGAGAGCATTACCCTATGCCGGGCCAAGGGTGACAACCATGAAAGGAGAAGCCACACTATCCACCTAATGCAGATCGCTGTCCCTTCAAGCTGTGAAGCAACTTCATTGGTGTAAGATTCCTTTGACTGGTACCTTGCTAGCTCCAGACCCATAGCAGAGAGGGCTATGACTGCGATGCCAGGGCCTGGCCCAGCATTGCTCACAGATGCCTTTTGTAGGCAGTATGGTGCACCTGATGTGAAGCAATGGAAAGTATTGTCTGCACAGAGGAGAACACACCTGCCACAAACAATCGAGACCTTTAAAATATCCATGACCCCTGAAAAGATGCAGGCCTGCATATTCTAACTCTTCAAGATCCAGGTTTTGAGACTGAGAGACTGGAGATTGGGATACCAGATCTTCCCTTGAAAGGAGGTTAACAAATTGTGTCTCCGGCAGACACAGGGGAGTCACACTGCTAGAGACAACAAGACAGGATACCAGGGTTGTCTGGCCCAATCTGGGGCCACTAGCATCACTGTGCAGGGTTGAGACCTGATCTTGATGAGGACCCTGAATAGCAGAGGAAAGGGAGAAAAGGAATAAAGAAACCTGCCTGTCCAATCTAATAGGAGAGCATACAGGGGAACAGTCCCTAGGACTGGAGGTCTGCAGCAAAACAGACGAAGTTGATAATTGTCTGGGGCTGCAAAGAGACCTATCTCTGGAGTGCCCCATCTGGTGAAGATGACTGTCAGGATATGAGGGTTCAGGGTCCATTCATGATGGCCCTGGGATATTCTGCTCAAAGCATCTGCCAACACAGTGTCCTTCCATGGAAGACGAACTGCTGTCAGGGAAACTTGGAGAGAGTAAGCTAGAGACCACAGTTTCATGGCTTCTGTGCACAAGGCCATAGACCAAGCGCCTCCCTGCTTGTTTACATACCACACTGTGGTAGAGTGGTCTATCCTGACTTGCACCATTTTGCCTTTGTCTGACTCCAAGAAAACCTGGAGGGCTAGGAACACAGCTCTGAGTTCCAGGAGATTGATGTGAAGGAGAGACTCTTGCTGTGACCAAATTTCTTGTGCAGTGAGAGCCCTCAGATGGGCTCCCCAACCCAGGAGAGAGAGGCATCTGTGGTTAAAACTACTGAGGGGGCTTGATTGGAAATGGGACACCCTGTCTGAGATTGTCCTGATCCAGCCACCACTGGAGAGCCTGGACCAAAGTCCAAGTCACTGGAATGCAGTGTCAGTGGCTCAGTAGGTAGCACACTCGCCTCTGAGGCCGGGAGATCAGAGGGCTGTGGGTTCAGTTCCCACATCTGGCATTTGGGTTAATATCCCAGTACTGACACTGTAATGCAGCATGAGAGGGTGCTGCATTTCTGAGCTGCCATCTTTCGATGAGACGTAAACCGAGGTCCCATCTGCCTGGATTGGTGGTAGTTCAGGTGGATGTTAAAGATCCCATGGCACTTATCAAAAAAAGAGCAGGGGAATTTCCCCGGTGTCCTGGCCAAATTTCCCTCATTCACTAAAAATACCACCAACAGCTTAATCTGGTTCAAGGTCAGTTGGCATGCATCTGTATCCCCCTTCCCCCAGGTCATGCCTGAAAATAGGCAGGATTTGTCTAGTGCACTTACCCGGTCAACAAAAGATAAATAAATAAATCAGTTTGGTGAGAGAATCTTTCTTCTGAGATCAAAACAACCTTAAGTGGAACTGAATGTTCCTCATCTGAAACCTGGCCGCTTGTACCACAACAGTTGAAGCTGCCATGCGGCCTAAGAGTTGGAGAAAGTGCCTGGCTGGTCGAGAGATCAGAGGCTGAAAAGAGGAGGCCAGATCTGTAAGGGCGGTTACCCTTGTCTGTGGGAGGAAGGCCCTTGCCTGGACTGTATCTAACTCTACTCCTATAAAACTGAGGCATTATACAGGTTTGAGAACTGACTTATGAAATTGCACTTTAGATACCTTTATTCCATCGGCAGCCACCTCCTCCAGCTCTTTGGCTAGCTGAGGGGAGGCCTTCTTTGCTAGTTCTATTACTGTGTCCCACCTGGACTTCTGGTACCTAGCTGTATAGGCCATGTAAGTTGCCTGCCTGAGTCCCAAGGAAGATGCCAAGTACTGTTTTTTGGCCATGGCATACACCTTCCTGGAATATTTATCTGGGGGTGTGAAGCCAAAGAAATGTTAGCCCTGTCACAGACTGCAGCCTGCACTACCCCAACATGGCTGCAATGGTTATACAAAAATTCCATACCTGAGCCTGACAGAGTGTATCTCCTGTCCGTTTTCTTATCCACAGGAGGTAAAGAGTTAGGAATTTGTAAAACTTTTTTTGTCTGTTTCCCCAAGGACTTGTGAGGAGACTTAGATAGCCTTTTGCACTCTGGGAAGTCCATCATTTCTATATAGTCAGGCTGTTCTTCCTCATCAGCAGCTTACACCACTGGAAGCTGGACAGCTTCAGCCACTTTTCTGTAAAACAGAAAATGGGAAGGGGACTCAGAAAGCCTGGGAGGGGAGACATTGGAAGGCCTGTCTGGGGAGATATTAGGCTCTATAAGCTCATCTAGGTCTCCAAGATCAGTATCCTCAATATCCTCTTCCTCCTCTTTGTTTCTCTCCCACTCCACATCATAAAACAATTCCAGATCATAATCCGATGGAGTTGAGTCCAACCGAACCGACCACTTAGTTGGAGGGATTGGTTTAGAAGGAACTGGATGAAGCAACTACACAATTCTTATCGCTTTGGCTATTTCAGCAGTGGTTGGAACTTGCAGTTCAGGATACGAGCCAGCTGATTTTCTTTCTCTATTTGACAGAACCAACCCCTCAGAGTTGGATCTCCTTTTGCCTGAGGGTGTATCGCCTGTGTCAGCAGGCACCCCCTCAGGTTCGGTCAAAACCGAACTGGGCTGGCCATCTGGTTCAGCGGACTTCTCAGCCTCCGCTTCCTTCAGCCTACTTAACCCCTTATCCAAAGTGGCTTTGGGAAAGTTCTACATATTTGGCAGTCTGATTTGAGGTGGTCAAACCCTCAGACAATAAACACAATAAACACAAATGAGGTGGGGATCAGCTTTAGCAAAAGCCTCCCCACACTCAGTAGTGTGGGTTTCTCAGACACAACCTTAACCTACAAATTACCCTTAACAGCTTTTAAGCCAGGTAATACGCCCTTATTGGTTACCAACCGTGTCACGGACTGTGGAAAAGAATGAAGAAAATCTTGTTCTTTTGAAACCGATAAGAACTGGACACCACTACTAAAAACCCAGAAAAAAAGAAATAAGAGATTGTTTTGGTTCCCAACTGAACCAACAAATAGGAAACCAAAGAAAAACAATTTCCACACAGTAAATTCAAAAGCAATTCTGCAAGCCTTGTCACAGGCTGCAGCTTGCACTACCCCAACATGGCTGCAATGACTAGCAAGGAAATCCATACCAGGGCCTGACAGAGCATACCTCCTGTCCATTTTCTTATCCACAGGAGGTATGGATGTTGGAAACTGTAATATTTTTGGGGTATGTTTCCCCAGGGACTTGTGCAGAGGGATACACACCCTTTTTGATTCTGGGACATCCATCATCTCAGCATAGTCAGGCTCCTCCTGATCCTGTTCAGCTTCTTCCTTCCACTGGAAGCTGAAGAGTCTCAGCCACCTTCTTGTAAAACAAGAAGTTGGAGGGGACTCAAAGCCTGGGAGGTGACACATTAGAAGGCCTGTCTGGAGAGATGTCAGGCTCAATAGACTCATCTAGGTTGTCATAGTCTTCATCTTCATCACCTTCGTCTCCTTCCCAATTGCCATCATAAATGCTTCAAGGGTCATTCAGAAGCAGACAAGTCTGACTGAACTGACCGCTCTGCATCAGTGTTGATTCAGTTGGAACTGGGCGAAGCGACTGCACAATAGCAATCGCTTTTGCTATTTTGTCAGCGGTCGGACCATGGGTGCCGGGATCCGAACTGGCTGACTTGCGCTTTCTCTTTGTAGGAACTGATTCCACAGAATCAACTCTTCTCTTGCCAGAGGGGGTATCGCCCAGGTCAGTGGGCACCCCCTCAGATTCGGTCGGAAATGAACCGGGCTGACCATCTGGGTCAGCGGATTTTTCGGCCTCCCTTTCCTTCAGCCTACTTAAACATTTATCCACAGCAAGCGGGGCTGACAGAAGGTGGCAGGGCAGCTCAGGCCAAAGGTCCTGAGCCAGGGCCAGCTGCGGTGCCGTCAAGTCCACTGGCACTGGGGGCGGTACCAGGAACAGAGACGGCGCCGACGGCAGCCCCAGCAACAGCCTCGGTGCTGATGACACCGCCAGGCCCCTCGGCACCGCGAGCGGCACCGAGGACCGAAGCGGCACCGACAGCTCAAGGCGGACTCGCACAGAACACGGCACTGCTAGGGCTCCTGGCACCGTGAGCGTACTGAGAGCACCAAACGGGTGCCGAGGACGGCAATCGACAGACTATTCTGAAGGCTACACGGGTGTCGGTGCCTCAACCTCGGGTGCCGAGGGACGGGCGCCGAGGCGAGACATGGCGAAAGATGACACCAAATCCAGCGTCATGGTGCTGCGAGCAGTGTCGGCGCTGCCCGCGATGCTGAGGGACGAGTTAGCGCCAATGTCGGCACTGACAGGGCCCCGGCACGCGAACAGTGCCGAAGGCACCGACTGAGCGTCGAGGACAGTGTTGACCGGGCCTTCCGGACCACGGGGCGACATTAGGGAGCCTTCACCCCAAGGCGCGTTCGCCATAGCAGTGTTTCTCCTGCTCCGGGCCTAGGAGGAAGCGGACGGGCCTCCGCGCCTCGGGAGGAGCTCTCCTCGGCGAAGGCTAGGCTACAGAAGCCGAGGCTCCTTTCTCCTCAGTCCGTGAGTAGAACCGGAGGGGACCCAGAGGAAAGGCAGAGAGAGTGCGGCTTGGCCCGGCGAGTGCGAACCCTACCTCAAAGTCGGTGAGCTTCTTTGCCCTACTTAAACGCGCGCTGTTCTAGGATGCGACGGTCCATGGAGAAGCAGGCATCACACGAATCCTTGTCGTGAAGTGGGCCAAGACACGTGAGACACCGGTCATGCTGGTCGGTAATGGAGTACTTGCGGCCGCACGGGCACCGACGCATAGGGGGCCGCCCCGCCTTAGAAGGTTTCTTGCCCTCCGACCCCGACATGACCTATGGAAAAAAACACCAAAACAGACTCGACGTCGATATACTTTAAAATACATGGAAAGATCTTACTGACGACGTTGAGTGGAGGCAGAACCCAGAACGGATTGTCGAACGAACAAACGTGAAAGGCTAAAGGCCTAAAACTCTTCAAATTTCTTCAGATGGCTTCCCACGAGGCGACCTCGACAGTGGGAGACGAAGAACTGGTCGGCAGGAGGAGTCGACACAGCCTAATGGCTAATCCTCGAGCGCCACGTAGTACCTCGGCCTCGAGGGTGGTGCCGATGCTGCGTCGGCTCCGCCTATCCCTTTAAAAAAAAAAAAGGCTCCCGCGGGGTCCTGATCTCCAGCCAGTACCCACTTGTGATGAATGGTAAAGATTGACACAGATAAGATCTGGCAATGTTATAGACTGGTTCAAATGGAAGTCAGAAACCACCTTGTGGAGTAAATTCCTATTAGTTCTCAACACTACCTTGTCCCTGTGGAAAGAAACATAGTCCTTTTCCACATAGAGGGTCTGTAGCTCACTTATCCTTCTAGCAGAAGTGATTGCTACAAGAAAAACTACCTTCCAGGTGTAACCCCCAGGAGACACTATACCGAGGGCTACTACCCCTGCCTGCTTGACTACTGACAGGCTGAGGGGCCTAGGTTCTATGGTGGGTGCCTCCACCCAGAGGTCAGGGTTTGTAATGGTTGGTCTAGTTTGGTCACAGCCCTCTGGGACACTGAAACCTCCCTCTAATCCCTCTAATGGCCCACACGATGCACAGGAGTTACTGTACCAATACCCCACATGTACACACTGTTCATTCAAAAGGTACCACTTACCCTCGAGACTGATTCACAGGTTCGTCTCTGAGGACCTCCTGAAAAATAAAGTTAAGCAGCATACACAAACCAATACAGTGCTTGGCATGAAGGTGCAGACAGTTTAAAGTTTAACAACAACAGCTCTGATTTATTCAGGGAACAGAAACATGGGAGGGGGAAATCAGGTTAATTAGTGGCATTAAATCACAGTACTGTGCACACATACAGGGGCTGAAATGTCACACTCTGGGTACCCAGGTTTGGGGGGGGCTAGCCAGGTCCATTGCCTGGGGTTGGCCGGCAGGTGCAGATGGATAGGGCCCAGTAGAAGAAAAGAAAAAATTACTTACCTTAGTAATGTTGTTTCTTCTAATGGAGTCTTGCTATATTATGACAATTGCAGTATGACCGCAGGTTAGAACTGTTCCGGAGGTGAAATAGTTAACTTCCATGCAAGGCATGGAATCTTGAGCACGAGCTTGGTTAAGGAAGCTCTGTCTGCTTGTTTTCAAACCAAAACCGTCAGATCTTTACGAGCTAAAACTCACTAATGTTCTGTGTGGAAGCTGTAAACCTACACTAGCCAACTGGCTACTACCCTAACAAACACACTTGTTGGTCTCGAAAAAAGACTCAAGTCAAGAGACCCAATAATGAAATAAAAACACACCCACTCTAGGGAGGGTGAAGCAAAAACAACAAAGTGGCAAGAAAAACAGAGTGCCAACACTGTGATGTCCACCCACAGTGCAAAAACGAGGTTCTGAGAGGGCAGGCAGGAAGGGAGGTCATAATATAGCAAAACTCCATTAGAAGAAACAACATTACTAAGGTGAGTAATTTTTTCTTCAAACAACATGAAGTCTTGCTATATTATGACAATTGCAGACTACACAGCAGTACCCCCATGGAGGAGGGACAGAACCTACTTAGGGAATAGGGTCTGAAGGACAGCTGTGCCAAACCGAGCATCACTCCTAGCTTGAATGTCCAAGGAATAATGCATGGTAAAAGTGTGAACCGTTTTCCAGGTAGCTGCTTGACATATCTCTAGAATAGGGATGTCTCTGGCAGCAGCCAGAGAAGCAGCTGTACCTCTGGTAGAGTGAGCCCTCAGGCCTGAGGGGAGTCTTACCCAACATTTCATAACAAAATTGGATACAAGAGACAATCCACCTGGCAATGGATCTTTTAGTGGCAGGTTTCCCCTTTCGCACCTCACCATAAGTGAGGAACAGTTGGAGGGAGTCAAACCTGTGACCCTTGGTACACTCTATGTAGTAGCTAAGGGCCCTCTTCACATCTAAGCTGTGCAGCCTCCTCTCACCAGAGGAAGAATGGTCAGTGAAGTAAACAGGTAGAGAAATAGATTGATTAAGGTGGAAATCCGAAACCACCTTAGGCAGGAACTTTCTATTAGTCCGAAGGACTACTTTATCTCTGTGAAAGGAGATAAAGTCTGGCTCCACTGACAATGCTTGTAATTCACTTATGCGTCTGGCAGAGGTGATAGCTACCAAAAACACAGTTTTCCAAGTCAGGAACTTAAGCTCAGCTAAAGACAAGGGCTCGAAAGGAGGTTGCATGAGCTGAGCACTGCAAACATTGAGGTCCCAGGCAGGGGAAGGGTCCCTGAATGGAGGGTTAGTGTGAAGCAAACCCTTAAAAAACGTGGTAAATATAGGGTGAGATGAAAGAGGAGAGGGTTTACCTGCTAAAAGAAAAGCAGAGACAGCTGCCAAATGTACCTTCAGGGTAGCTGGTCTCAGCCCTAAAGTGTTTAGATGGACCATATAATCTAGAACTGTGGGTAAATCCAGCAGTGTCTGGGAAATATTTTTTCCAAACACCATATGGAAAATCTTTCCATTTGGAGTTATAAGTAGCCTGGTAGAAGGCTTCCTAGAAGCCCTGAGTATACATTACACCTTGAGAGAGGTGTAGGCCAGCCAACTCTAGCTTTTCAAGAACCAGGCCTTGAGATTGAGAGACTTGAAATTTGGGTACCAAACTCTTCCCTGGGCACATGTTAACAGATTGTGATTCTTGGGAAGGCACAGGGGAGGATGGACTGCTAAGGACAGGAGGAGAAGATACCAGGGTTGCCTGGCCCAAACCGGGGCAATCAGAATGACCCTGCAGGATTGGGCTCTGATTTTGACTAGCACTTTGAACAGGAGAGGGAAAGGAGGGAAGGCATAGAGAAACTTTCCTTCCCAGCTGAGGACTAAGGCGTCCAGAGGGACTGAGCCCAAGACTGGGGGCCTGCAGCAAAAGAGAGGAAGTTGATGATTGTCTGGAGCTGCAAAGAGATCTATTTGTGGGGTGCCCCATTTGGCAAATACCACTCCCAGAACCAGGGGATCCAGGGACCACTCGTGATGGCCCTGAGAGATCCTGCTGAGAGCATCTGCCAGGACATTGTCTTTGCCTAGGAGGTGAACTGCCGAAAGGGAGGTGTTCAGGAAGTACGCCAGAAACCACAACTTCATGGCTTCAGTGCACAAGGCCGTAGACCGAGTGCCCCCCTGCTTGTTGATGTACCACGTTGTAGTGGTGTTGTCTGTTCTGACCTGCACAGCCTTGTTCTGAACAGATTTTGAGAAAGCTTGAAGTGCTAGAAAAACTGCTCTGAGCTCCAACAGGTTGATGTGGAGCAGAGATTCCTGTGGGGACCACAGTCCCTGGGTAGTGAGGTCACCCATGTGGGCCCCCCACCCCAAGAGGGACGCATCTGTAGTAAGGATTAATGAGTGAGGCTGAGTGACAAAGGGAACTCCTTGTCTCAGATTGCCCTGATCCTGCCACCACTGAAGGGCTTGGATCAGGGTTCAGGTTACTGGGATCAGTTTGGTAAGAGGATCCTTTCTTTGTGACCAAAAGGCCCTCAGATGGAACTGAATGTCTCTCATTTGAAACTCTGCTCCTTGCACTACTGCTGTGGAAGCAGCCATGTGCCCTAGGAGCTACAGAAAATGCCTTGCTGGTCGAGAGACCTGCAGGGTCAATGAAGAGGCCAGGGAGATAAGGGCGTTTGCCCTGTCTAGAGGGAGGAAGGCCCTGGCTTCCTGGGTGTTCAGCTCTGCACCTATGAAGGTTAGGAGCTGTACAGGCTCCAGTACTGACTTTGAGAGATTCAGAAGGAAACCTAGTGACGTAAGCAGTTGCTGGGTTATCTGAAGATGTAGGTTGACCTGATCTGGGGATTGACCTACTATGAGCCAATCGTCCAAATAAGGAAAGATGGCAATCTTTTGCCTTCTTAGGCAAGCTACTGCTACTGCCAGGCACTTGGTAAATACCCTTGGAGCCGAGGTGAGTCCGAAGGGCATTGCTCTGAACTGGTAATGGCCTGAGGGCAGCTCGAACCTGAGGTACCTTCGGTGGGAGCTTCTGATGAGAATATGGAAGTAGGCATCCTTGAGGTCCAGGGATGCTAGCCAGTCCCCTGGCCTTAGGGAAGGTAAAATGATTGCCAGATTCACCATTTTGAACTTTGGTTTTAAAAGGTGCTTGTTTAGGTATCTGAGATCCAGGATGGGCCACCATTCTCTGTCTTTTTGGGTAAGAAAGTACCTGGAGTAAATCCTTTGCCCTGGTGTAGGGTGGAACCCTTTCCATGGCTCTGAGAGTGAGGAGGTGGAGACCTCTGACTCTAAGGTGAGTGCCTCCGATGGAGATGCAGGAGGAAGATCTGGTCCTCAGCTTCAGAAATTTTTTGAAGCTGAGGACCATTCCCTGGCTTACTACTTCCAGGACCCACTTGTCTGATGTGAGAGACTTCCAGTCCTGGACAAAGTAAGCCAGCCTGCCCCCCACTGGTAGAGGAGAAGCGGCCCTGGCTACCCCATCAGGGTGCCTGCTTGGCAGGGGCTTTGGGCTGAGGAGTGGGAGCAGGCCTGCTTGAACCCCTCCTGCCCCTTCCAAAAAAGAATCCCCTCTGGGTATAGGAGGAAGAGGAGGCTTGAGCCTGATAAAAAGGCCTATGAAAAGGCCTGCCTCTGTTCCTGGGGGGCTGCTTCTGAGGAGTGGCCTGCCTTTCCTGGCCTGCACCCGATAGTTGGTCCTGTATTCATCCATTTTCTTCATATAATTCTCTGTTTGCTCCCCAAACAAAGAATTGCCAATCACAGGAAAATCAATGGCTTTTGACTGGGTATCCTGTGACAATGTGGTGCATCTGAGCCAGGCCATTCTGTGACGAGCCACAGAAGTAGCCATAACTCTAGAAGATACATCATTAGAGTCCACCGCAGCATGAAACTGCATTTTTGATGCCTCGATACCATCTAAAGCAACCTGTTCCAGATCCCTGGCAAACTTGTCAGGGAGTTGTTTGACTAGAGCCAGCACAGTATCCCATCTGGATTTCTGGTATCTGACAGCATAGGCCACGTAATTTGCTTGTCTGAGCCCCAAGGATGCTGCCATGTACTGTTTCTTTGCCATAGCATCAATCTTCCTGGAGTCCTTTTCAGGAGGATGTGAAGCTAGGGAGATATTTGCCTTGCCACAGGCTGCATCCTGCACTACACCCACATGGCTGCATTGCTGTGTGAGAAATTCTATGTCAGAACCTGATAAGGTATACCTTCTGTCCATCCTTTTATCCACAGGAGGTATAGGATGAGGAGTTTTTTAAAACTTTTACTGTCTGTTTCCTGAAATATTTATGAAGGGGAATAGACAGTCTCTTAAATTCTGGAATATCCATCATTTCTATATAATCTGGCTCTTCCTGATCATCCACAGCTTCCTCAACAGGAAGCTGAAGAGTTTCAGCAACCTTCTTGTAAAAGATGAAATGAGCAGGGGACTCAGAAAGCCTAGGCGGGGAAACCCCTAAAGGTCTGTCTGGGGAGATATCTGGCTCAATAGGAGCGTGCAGATCTTCCAGACCATAATTACTCTCTTCATACTCTCCTTCCTCCCCCCACGGTTCATAAAATTCCTCAAAATCATAATCCTGAACCGGTGGGACCTGGTGAACCGAATGTCTCCCAGATGGGGTCGGTTCAGGAACCGGGGAAAGAGACTGGACAATTTGGATTGCTTTGGCTATCTCTTCAGCTGTTGGGGAAAGGACTTTTTCCACAGCAGCAGACTTTCTAGTCCTTTTTGCAGGAACTGGCTCCTTGGAGCCAGCTCTTCGTTTGCCCGAGAAAGTCTGGCCCTGGTCAGAGGGCACTCCCTCAGGTTTGGTTGGCACCGAACCGGGCCGGCCATCCGGGTCAGCGGACTTTTTTGGCCTCTCTTTCCCTGAGCCTACCAACTCTCTTTTCAACGGTGGCAGCAGGGAAATTCTTGCAAATCTGGCAGTCTGAATCGAGGTGGTCAAACCCCAGGCAATAAACACAAGTGGTGTGAGGGTCAACCTTGGCAAAGGCTTCCCCACAGACATCGCAGTGCTGAAACCCAGTGGGCCCGGTTTTTCTTTTGAGTTTCTCAGATATTATGCCAGCCTAACCAAAAACTTGCCCGTTTATGGCAATCCGCCAAGCAAGACTCTCCTATCAGTTCCCAACCGTGTCACAAGCCGTGGAAAAAAACATAATGAAATCCGTTTTTTTTTAGAACCGATAGGAACCGGGAACTGCACTCTAAAAAAGGACTAGCAATTGAAAATGTAACCTAATCGGTTCAAACCGAACCGATAAATGTTTTACAAGTTCCACACAGAATTCGTATGTAAAACCTATCTATTACTTATGTTACCACAGACAGAGCTTGAACTGAATGGTTGCTGTTAAATTTAGATGAATTTAATACTTTTAAACTGTTTTAAACCGCGAAAATGAACCGAGCAAAAGGAGAAATCTCCGGAGCGACTGTTCAGTGAGGCGGAGTATAGAATCTGACGGTTTTGGTTTGAAAGCAAGCAGACAGAGCTTCCTTAACCAAGCTCGCACTCAAGATTCCATGCCCTTGCATGGAAGTTAACTATTTCACCTCCGGAGCAGTTCTAACCTGCGGTCATACTGCAATTGTCATAATATAGCAAGACTTTATGTTGTTTGAATATATGCACAGCACCTAATTGTAATCCGGAGCCTGATGGCTCAGTCCATGAAGCAAAGAAACAACAAGAATTAGATGACACAATTGTGATTGAAAACAGGGTGCAGAGGAATACCCTGATTTGTACTCACAATACCCAAGCTGAGAACCGGATGGTGGATGTTCTTCTGGATTGTCAGAAACAGCAGGGCATGGAGACAAGGTCCTTGTGACTGGACCCCACTGCAGTTTATAGCAAAAGTTTAGTTAGAGACAAGCTGTGGTTTCGTCCTTCACACAGCAGCAACAGCCAGTTGGAAATAGCGATCTCCTACAAGCACCCATGCACATTCATATGTAAAAGGAAAGTACTATACCAGGCAGGCTGCTCTCGATCCTGATCGCAATTACTGCAAGATACCCAGGAGCACACACAGCAGCTTCAGTTCCTGACAGACCGAGCACGATTCAGCAATTTCTCCAGTCTTCACAGGGTGAGCCTTGTTTCCACACTTCTGGTGTTTCTTTCTCCTTACAACTTGGATTCAGTCCAAACTGGCACTCACAAAGATTGCAGACCGAAACTCAGGGCTTCACACGCGTTTTCTGCATGAAACTGCACACCGCAGAAGCACACAACCCCTTCTCTCTTCACTGCCACAACTGATCTGATCTTTCCAGTCACAGAGCAGGGCATTTCCTTTAGCTCCACACTATTCTGTTGGCTGATTCAGCTGTCACTCATAATAAGACTCCCTCTGTTGGTAGAAAAAGGTGCCAAGGTCAAAATTACATTTCCCAGAGTCACTGCCCATACAACCCTTGTGACTGGCTCAAAATTAAGAGTCCAAGTTCTGATTCGTCCACAGACTCCATTTTAGGGAACTTAACCCAACTGGCCCAGCACAGCAGTTTAGGTCCAAAATGGAGGGTAACACACAGAGTCCCAGCTGCAAGAAAGGCAGGTTAGACAAACTGCATTTTACTTAACACTCTAACTGGTTTCAGGCAAACAGTTACATCTTTCATTTAGGCTCCCTCTGCACCCTTAGCGACTGCAGAAATGGAGTGATTTCTCCGCAGCTCGGGCGGGATTCAAGCATTAAAGACACAGTCCCCTCATACAAACTAAGTCTGCAAGCAGACAGCTCACAAGGAGACAGTATGTGGTGGATCAAATAGCACTCACTTGGAACCACAGTTAAACAGCTCAGATGCCGAAAACCACCCAGACTTGGAGCATTCAGGCAAGCTCCTGTAAGACTTTTGGGAACCCTTATTTGCAGGGGGTTACAGGTGAGAAATATAAGCTCTGCAGATGCCATAGGCTCAAAAGGTGGAAGCATAATCTGGGCAATGCAAATATTAAGGTCCCACGCTGGCACTGGTTCCCTGTGAGGGGGAAACAACTGAGACAGCCCTTTAAAGAATCTTTTGAATATAGGGTTTGATGCCAGGGAGATATCCTTTCTAGCTGAAAGCTATGCTGAAACTGAAGCCAGGTGCACCTTCAGAGTTGAGGGCTGCAACCTCAGGGAGTGCAGGTGAGACAAATAATCAAGAAGGGTTGGGATCCCAGCCTGGGCTGGGACTATACCCTTGTCACTACACCAAATGGAAAATCTTTTCCATTTTGAGGCATAGATTTTCTTGGTGGAAGACTTACTGTAACCCTTAAGGACTTCTAAAACTGCTTCAGAGAATTGGCAATCTGCATAGTCTAAGTCCTCAAGAGCTAGGCCTTGAGCTTGAGAAACCTGAGATTGGGGTACACTACCCTCCCCCGAAAGGAAGTCATTAGATTGTATCTCTGAGGGAGGTGAATCGGTTTGCTCACAGACATTGAGAGCAGCAGGGAGTACCAAGTCTGTCTTGCCCAATCCGGGGCTACCAGAATCATTGAAGCTGGTTGTGACCTGAGCTTGATTAGCACCCTGAGTATCAGAGGAAAAGGAGGAAAGGCATAGAAGTACCTGCCTGTCCAATCCACAATCAGGGCATTCACTGGAACTGTGCCCTTCATTGGGGCCCTGCAGCAATAAAGAGATAAGTGGTAATTTTGGTGGGAAGCAAAAAGGTCTATTTCTGGGGTCCCCCACCTCCTGAATAGAGCATTCGCCACTTGCTTGTTCAATGCCCATTCATGATGGGCCTGGTTTATCCTGTGCAAGGCATCTGCCAAGGTGTTGTCCTTGTCTGGCAGATGAATTGACTGTAGGGAGACATTTAGAGAGTAAGCGAGGCTCCATATCTTCATTGCTTCTGTACATAGAGGAGTGGACCTTGTCCCTCCTTGTTTGTTGATGTAATACATTGCTGTGGTATTGTCTGTTGTGACTTGTACTATTTGTACCACCCTTCCCTGTATGAGATGAGAGAAACTCTCAAGAGCCAGATAAACAGTTCTTAACTCCAGCAGGTATATGTGCAGGAGTGAGTCTGCACTCTCCCAAGTACCGTGGATGGTGTGATCCCCTAAGTGAGCACCCTAACCAAGCTGGGAAGTATCAGTTGTGAGAAGGAAGGGAGGCTCCTGCAGAAATGGCACCCCATTCCCTTAAATTGTCTGGTTCCCTCCACCATTGGATGGCCTGTAGTAACGTTTGTGTGACTGGTACTGCCTTTGAGAGGGGGTCCTGCCTTTGGCACCACTGTGCTCTGAGGTGGAACTGAATATCTCTCATCTGAAACCTGGCACCTATGACTGCTTATTGCTGCAGCCATGTGCCCTAACAGTTGAAGAAACTGTTTTGCTGGTTATGGCCTTCCCAGGGCAAATGAGCCTGCCAGGAGCTGAATGCTTTCTGCCCTCTACTGAGGGAGAAAAGCTCTTCCCACTACTGTATTCAGTTCTGCACCTATGACTGCAGAAGCTGCACAGGGGTCAGGACTGACATTTTGGTATTGAGAAGGAATCACAGGGACAGCAGCATATCCTGGGTTACCTGAAGGTGGTCTGACACTTGTTGGTGGGATTTCCCTATGATTAGCCAATCATCCAGATAAGGAATAATTGTGACAACCAGTCTTCTGAGGTGTGCCACTACTACTGATATGCACTTGGTAAAGACCCTTGGTGCAGAGGTAAGGCCGAAAGGAAGTGCTGAAAACTGGTAGTGGCCTGAGGGGAGTCTGAATCTGAGATATTTTCTGCGTGATTCCCTTATGGGAATATGCATCCTTTAGATCCAAGGAAGCAAGCCAGTCCCCTTTTTGCAGAGTTGGCAAAATCATGGCCATTGTGACCATTTTGAACCTGGGCTTTACCAGGTACCTGTTTAGCAGTCTGCTGCCTAGTATAGGCCTCCACTCTCCATTATTTTTTGTTGTTAGGAAATATCTGGAATAGAACCCTTGCCCTCTTTGATGGTTGGGGACAGGATCCACTGCTTTTGCCAGCAGTAGGACCAGTATCTCCTGCTCCAGTGGTTTTCTTTCTGAGAAGGAAGCTGGTGTAAAATGTTTTAACCTTAGAGAAGGAAGGGACTTGAAGCACAGGGAGAGAACCTGACTCACTATTTCCAGTACCCACTTGTCTGTGGTTATTTTTAACCATTCTTGGAAATAGTGGTTGAGACTGCCCCCTACAGGATGTGGAGAGGCAGCCTGAAGGGAAAAGTCAGGTTCTGTTTTGCTTGCTGCTAAGGCTGAGCAGATTGGGATCCTCTCCAAGAACCACTTTTATATCTAGCTCTCTAAAATCCAGTCCGTTGTGGTTGGTACTGCTGCTGGGAAACAGTCTGTACCTGAAAGAAAGGCCTCCTAAAAGAGGACCTGCCCCTGCCCCCCCTAGAATAAGACAGTGTTGAAGTAGAGGGCCTGTCTCTGGTCAAGTTGCTCCTAAAAGTAGCTTTATATTCATCTAAAAGAGAGTGGCCTTCGACAGGAAAGTCCATTGCCTTAGTTTGGGTGTCCTGGGTGAGGTTGGTAGCCCTCAGCCAGGCAAATCTTCTTAGAGCAATGGTACCAGCCATCCTCCTTGTAGCTGTATCATTGGTGTCAGCTGCCATATGAAATTGGTATTTGGAGGCCTCCAAGCCCAATTGCTGTGTCTAGCAGCTCTGACACTGTTAAAGAGGGGTTAGCCTCAGCATTGTCCACTACTGACTGCCAGAGAGCTTTTTGATAAAGGGCTGCAGAGGCATGGTAGCTGGCTTGACGAATTGCCAGGGATGCCGAAAGGTACCCCTTTTTTTTGCCATGCTGTCCACCTTTCTCAAACCCTTCTCAGGAGGGTGAGAGAGATAAGGAGTTTTGGCTTTCTCACAGGTGGCCTGCTGTACAATACCCTGGTGGTCTGGGTGACTGAGAAGAACTCAGCACCAGATCTTTCTAACTGATACTTCTTGTCACATTTTTGTCTGTGGTGTGACTGTATTGGGAGCCTTTAGGATTTCTAAAACATCCTTCTTAAAGAATTTGTAAATAGGCAAAAGGAGCCTTTGAGGGTGTCAGCTCCATAAGTTCCATGTATTGTGCCTCCTCTTCATGCTGGATCTCTTCAGCTGTTTGCAGATCCAGGGTCTCCACCATTTTCTTAACAAAAGAAAAATGGTAAGAAAAATCCTCTGAGGGTCTGGGAGGGAAGCCAAATTCCCATGCTGGTGACACCTCAGGTTCAATTCCCTCTTCATCTTGGTCATCCTCCTCATATGTCACTGTAGCAGTAGGCAAAAAAGGGGTCACGACAGTTGTTTTTTTCAGCAATAGTAATCACAGGCTGCTGAGGGAGTAATAAAGCCTCCAGTAACTGGAGTAAGGCAAAAGCCAGTGTCAACTCAGTAGGAGAAGGAGCATTAATAGGCACCTGAGGGACCACTTGAGGCATTTCAGCTGGGGTGTCAGTGTGTTTGGTATAAATCACTAAACTCTGCAGCACCTGGAGTAAGGCAAAAGCCTGTCAACTCATCAGGTGAAGGAGCATTAATAGGCACCTGAGGGACCCCTTGAGGTATTTCAGCTGGGGTATCAGTGTGTTTGGTTTAAATCACTAAAGAACAATGACACTAGGCCGTAATGAAAAATGGAACAAAAATACTTACTATTTGCTCTGTGCACTGCAGGAATCTGTCTTGATTAAGAGAGATCTCCAGGGCATCTGAACTTTGCAGCAGAGAGAAGAAATCTGAGGTAGAATGTGGTTGACACTGGGCAGTTTGAAAACAGATGCACGAGCTAAACATTCCATGATTAGCATAGCATTATGTTCTTCTGGGCGCTGCTGACTTAAGGAGCACTGCAAGAGTAATAATATTAGTGGATTCCTGGGGTTAGAGTACAATACGACCCTCTTTCAAACTAGCTCAATTGTTCCAAGATAGCCCTTTGTGTAATAGGAGAGATGAAAAATTACTCACCTTAGTAATTATGTTTCTTCTACTGGAGTCTTGCTGTATTCTGACTATTGTAGTTAGCTCCAGCACTTGAACTGCCCCAGAGACAGAAGGGTTAAAATTCTATGCCAGGCATAGAACGTTGAGCTCGAGCTCAGTTGAAAACTCTGTCTGTAGTACTTTGAAACCCAACCGTCAGATTCTTATGAGCTAAACTCACTGACTTAAATAATGTGGAAATTGTAAAATTTCTACGAGCCAACTGGCAACAAAGGTTTTAGATTCCTAAAAGACTCAAGTCAGGAAACCCAAAAACCAAAAACCAGGTAATAAAACATAAAAATTCTTAACTAATCAAACACAAAGCACCCAACACAACGGAAAGTGGTCTGAAGACACACCTGGGGTGCAACACTGCACCTGCCCACCCACTTCCCAAAAACAGGTTCTGAGAGGGGAGGCAGGGAAGGAGGTCAGAATACAGCAAGACTCCATTAGAAGAAACATAATTACTAAGGTGAGTAATTTTTTCTTCAAACAACATGAAGTCTTGCTGTATTCTGACTATTGCAGTCTACCAAGCAGTACCTCCAAGAAGGAGGGACAGAACCTACTTTGGGAATAGGCTCAGAAGTACTGTTGTGCCAAACCTAGCATCACTCCTAGCCTGGATATCCAGAGTGTAATGCTTGGTGAAGGTATGAACTGTTTTCCAGGTGGCTGCTTGGCAAATTTCTAACAAAGGGAATATCCCTGACTGCAGCCAAAGATGCAGCTGTACCCCTAGTGGAATGAGCCCTCAGGCCTGAGGGTGGAATTTTTCCCAGTTTCTCATAGCAAAATTGGATACAGGACACAATCCACCTGGCAACAGTTCTCTTGGTGGCAATTTTGCCTCACCTACTTCCCCATAAGTGAGGAACAACTGGGGAGTCAAACCTGTGACCCTTTGTACATTCTATGTAGTAGCTAAGGGCTCTTTTAACATCTAAACTGTGTAACCTCCACTCTCCTGAGGAAGTATGATCAGTGAAGAACACAGGAAGAGACATAGATTGGTTTAAGTGGAAATCAGAAACTGCTTTGGGTAAGAACCTTCTATTGGTTCTAAGGAACACCTTATCTCTATGGAATGAAATGAAGTCAGGTTCAACTGACAGGGCATGCAATTCACTGATACATCTGGCAGAGGTAGCAGCAACCAAAAACACAGTTTTCCAAGTCAGGTACTTGAGCTCTGCTGAGGACATAGGCTCAAAGGTGGGGTTGCATAAGTTGAGCAATGCAAACATTCAAATCCCAGGCAGGAACAGGATCCCTAAAAGGGGGATTGGTAAGAAGCAATCCTTTGAAAAATTTACAGAATACAGGGTGAGATGACAGAGAGGAAGGCTTCCCCACTGACAAGAAAGCAGAAACAGCTGACAAATGAACTTTGAGAGTAGCTGGTCTAAGGCCTAGGCCATTAAGGTGACCCATATACTCCAGAACTGTAGACAATTCAGCAGTATCTGGGGATATATGTTTCTTGGAACACCAAATGCTGAATCTTTTCCATTTGGAATTGTAAGTTTTTCTGGTGGCAGGCCTTTGAGAAGCTTTGAGAATATCCAGAACCCCTTGCGAAAGATGCAAGTCTGCATACTCTAACTCTTCAAGAGCCATGCCTTGAGATTGAGTGACCGAAGTTTGGGGTACAAAATCCTCCCCGAGAGGAGGTTAACAGGTTGTAATTCCTGGGAAGAGACAGGGGAAGATGGACTGCCAGAGACAATAACAGGGGGTACCAAGGCTGTCTGGCCCAGTCTGGAGCAATCAGAATCACTTTGCAAGGTTGTGACCTTACCTTGACTAGAACCTTGAACAGCAGAGGAAAGGGAGGGAAGGCATAAAGAAATTTCCCTTCCCAGTTCAAAATCAGAGCATCCAGAGGGACTGAACCCAGGAATGGGGTGTGCAACAAAACGAGGAAGTTGGTGATTGTTTGGGGCTGCAAAGAGATATGAATTACTTACCGTAATTATTGATCTTCTTGGACAGTCTCCATCACTCATTCACACTAGTGGGATAGTGCCGGAGGAGCTAGGACCAAGCGGGGCCAAAATTTTCTGAAGGGCCGGGCGCCGAGGTGAGGACCTACTGCAGCGGCGCATCGAGAGACTGACTCGCGCCTGTATAGGCTATCTCGGCATCGACCCTCCAACCGCCTCAGTACCTTTTCTCGAAGAGAGGTGCAGCATAACTAATGAGAATAACTCATTCTGAGTGTCTGGGCCTGAGAGGGCCCAGATGGCCTTTGTAAGAAAGGTCAAAGAACAATGTCTTCACAGTCTGGACCATAGGCCATGAAGACCAGGAAAGAAAACGAGTGAACCCAGGGGATGGTGGGTGGGCATAGAATGAGTGATGGAGACTGTCCAAGAAGATCATAATTACGTAAGTACGTAATTTCCATATCTTCCTGGACTAAGTCTCCATCACTCATTCACACTAGTGGAGAGTACCAAGCTTAAAATCAACAACCCTGGAGTAGGGTGGTAGGAGATAGGGTTCATCGGAAAGGACAGCCAAGGACTGTCCTGTTAATAAAAAGAGCTGTCTTGTAAAAGCATCTATAACATAGTGCCTACAAGATAAACGCTCGAGTTGTAACTTGTCACCTTGCCGACAACTACAATGGGCAAAAAATTAAAGTCTGCCAGGCAGCCGCAACTACTCTAGGAGAGCATAAAGAACCACCTGGCCTCACAATTTGATCTAGGACCAAAATTAATAGTGCAAAGACATACACTAATCTAATGTAAAGGACCTCAGGAACTGCAAGAGCCGGAGGTAAAGTGTACAGGTTCAGGGTAAGTATGACCGTATGTGAATATTTCAAGGCTTACCTTAGAAGAACCTACTTGACCAATGGTCAAGAAAGAAGCATATCATCTGTTAAGTTGGAGCAACGTGGAAGTAGGAATCTAAGTTCCGACTTAGGAAAAGTCACTTGTTGCTGCAAGGCTCTGATCAGGAGAAGAAAGCCTGATTAAAAAACAAAAACGGGACTATGAGACTGGTTAGATGCCTAGGTTTTGGAAATATCTTGGAATAAGAGAAATTCTCTAGAGAAAAGAGGAGAGCTATACCACCGCTGGATCGGACTGCCCCCTAGGGGTAGAAGAAAACAGGTACTCTTTACTGAGGTTTAGAGACAACCGCCTCAGGGTTGAGGCAGAACCTGATCAGATCCAAGTGTGGTATCAGGAAATTCCAACTAGGCCCTGTGCTGTGATAATTCTGACACCCCCTTTTTTTTAAATATCATTAGTCCGAGCCTGACAAGGTTGCTGGCTGCTATTTGGCAAGTATTGCCTGATACAGAAATGACAAGGATGTCATCCCTCTGAGGAGCAGGAGGAGCCTGAAGATCCATAACTGAACCCCTGACTGGACTAATAATAGCTAGACAGATGTTAACTACCTGTGGCGAAGCAGTCAACAGAGGGGCAGCATCAAAAACAGGCTGTATACCCCGATCAAAGGAGCGGGACAGTCTCTGCAGCTCCCAACCATAGAATTAAAATGTTCCAAAGAGTGTAATTGTCTTGACCACTGAAAAAGTCTAGACGCAGAGGCATATAGTCCACAGATCCAGTCTGAACACTATGGTGGACCCCATAAATGAGGAACAGCTTGCATCACAGACTCTGATGATAGAGAGGGCGTGTCGTTCAGTATATAAAATGAGTCATCCGCTGTATCACTGACCAAAAGGACAGGGGAAGACCATCCAGATGCCTTTCTACCACAGAAGGACCCCAAAAAGAGGTCTTGGTTAGAGCCACTAGAGACTCTGCCACCAGGAAGGGTGTCGAGGAGCTTGGCACCACGTAGGGGGCTGAGAAAGTGCTGAGCAGAATGAGAGATTCCGCTGACAGAAACAGAACAGAAGAGTCCCATCAGCGGAGATCGCTGGATGAGGAGATCCGATGCAGACCGCCACCCACTAAAATGTGTGGAAATAATTCGCAGAATAGGAATTCATTCCATGGAAACATCCCAACACAAGTCCTGTGGAAGAGAGGTCTGCAAACACAGATCTTCCCCTAGTTCTGTCAGACAGCACCAACTGGCACCCCTGTGGCACTAGCATCACTCCTGGCACAGGAGGGCACCAAGCAGTAACCATGCCAACCTGAGAGACACCAGAGGGCACCCACGGCAGAACCCGCAGGTATCCTTGGTACCAACGGCAGCAATGGCATGCAAGGGCACCCCCGATGCCTATGGCACCCCTGGTACCATGGCACCCACAGCACCATGGCACCCATGGTACCATGGCACCACGGCACCCATGGCACCATGGCACCCATAGTACCATGGCACCCATGGCACCATGGCACCAATGGCACCCATGGTACCATGGCACCTATGCCACCCGTGGGTACCAGGTGCCACCCGCAGGTGCTCAGCACCATCCACGGCACCACCCATGGGTGCATGGCATCACCCGTGGCACCTGCAGGTGCACAGCACCACCCACAGTGCCACCCGTGGGTGCCCGGTGCTGCCTGCGGCACCCATGGGTGCTCGGCGCCATCCACGGTGCCACCCGCGGGTGCACGGCGTTGCCCACGGCACCGCCATGGCACCACCCATGGGTGTCTGGTGCCGCCCACAGCACCAGCGGGTGCACAGCACTTCCCAAAGCACCCACGGGTGCCCGTGGGCATCAATGGCACCATGAGACACCCACAGCACCGCTAGCGGCACAGACAATGAAGCACCCATGGCGCCAAGCACGGCGCCAAGCACAGCGTGAGCCACGGAGCCGACCCATGGCACTGAGCACAGCGCCGAGCCACGTTGCTGACTGCAGCACAGAGCATGGTGTCGACCATGGCACCGGTGCGCATGCGCCGAGCCATGGAGCCGAAAGCACGCATCAAGCATCGGGCGCCGAGCACAGCGTGAGCCATGGAGCTGACCCACGGCACTGAGCACGGTGCCAAGCCACTGGTGCTGACTGAGCACAGAACATGTGCGGCCACAGCACGAGCACGGCACCGAGCCATGGGTGAGCCGCGCACGCACCAAGCACGGCACCGAGCAAGCCACAGCGCCGACTGTGGCACCCAGTACGGTATCAACCACGGCACCGAGCCACGGCGCCGAGTCCCAGCACCAACCCAAACACTAGCGGTGCCGCCTATGGCACCCATGCCAAACCAGAGGCATGGCACCAGACCTGCGGCACCACCAAGGTGTTGGGCACAACGCCAGGTGGAAAGCCAATGGAAAAGAAGAGAAAGGTGGTGCCCGTGCCGGCCCCTGCATGGAAAAGGAAGAGGGGGGTAGGCACGAGGGGCTGACAGGATGGTGAAGGCACCAAGAGGGCACCGCGCTCATTCAGATCCAATTGACCCGGCTCCGGTCCAACAGCTCCAAGGCCCGGAGGCCCCGAAACCAGGAACACAACCAGGAAAAAAGGAGTCAAACCCCCTGCTCCACAGGAGCGGCCCAGAGGTGAAACTGCTCACCGGAACTCCAACGAGGACAGAGATGGAGTCCGGAGTCAAGAATGCAGCCATTAGGAGCGGGGCCAAGGGGGAACCCACGAAAGTCGGTTCAGGCCCATCGCCCCTACCAACGAACAATCCTCGTGCAGACATACCAACGGGCAACCTCGAACGGCACCGATTCTTCTTCCCCAAACGAAGAAGAAGAGCTCGAGATTGCAAGCGGACCGATCCCCGCACCACCAGATTCATGCTTCGTGGACTGTCCTCCCCGCCGAGCACAGGACTGTCCGTAGTCAGACCCCCCCGTTACTTAAGGGTGGCAGACCGGGCACAGCCCCTCTGCCATAACAACTTTCAAACGAAGTCTTCCTACCGTCACCGCTACCGTCTAAGGACAACTCCGTGGATGGCAGGAAAGAATTTCTTCATAATCTTCTTATTCGTAAAATAAAAAATTACTACTAAATAGTTAAATTAAAACATTTGAATTAAACACTAAAAGCTGCTGTCGTATAGAAAAAACTTTACTCCGCAGACGAGCGATGTCGACATCCAAGCGCACTCGACGGCGGGAGAAAAGGAACTGAGGTGGTTGGAGGGTCTACACCGAGATAGCCTATGCAGGCGCGAGTCGTCCTTGGCGCGGTGCCGTGCGTGCGTGGTCCTACCTCGGCGCCAGCCCTTCAGAAAATTTTTGGCTCCCGCTTGATCCTAGCGCCTCCGGCGCTATCCCACTAGTGTGAATTAGTGATGGAGACTTAGTCCAGGAAGATCTATCTCTGGAGTGCCCCACCTTGAAAAAATCACTTTTAACACCAAAGGATCCAGAGACCATTCGTGATGGCCCTGGGAAATCATGCTCAATGTATCTGCTAGCACATTGTCCTTTCCTGGGAGGTGGACTGCTACCAGAGAGGTCTGTAGGGAATAAGCCAGGGACATATTTTCATGGCCTCAGTGCACAAGGCCATGGACCGAGTGAATCACTGCTTGTTGATGTACCACATGGTAGTAGTGTTGTCCGTCCTGACCTGAACCACCTTATTCTGTACTGACTGAGAGAAAGCTTACAGAGCCAGAAGTACTGCCCTGACCTCCAAGAGGTTGCTATCAAGAAGGGATTCCTGAGGGGACCACAGCCCCTGTGCTGTGAGAACCCCGAGATGGGCTCCCCACCCCAAAAGGGAAGCATCTTTGGTAAGGACCACAGACTGAGTCTGAGTGACAAATGGAACACCTTGCCTCAGATTGTCCAGGTCCTACCACCGCCGAAGAGGCTGAATTAGGGTCTGAGTAACAGGAAGGCACTTTGGACATGACCTACCTAGACTTTAGCAAGGCATTTGACACAGTCCCACACAAAAGATTAATAGTCAAATTAACCAGCCTGGGAGTAGGACCCAGGGTGGTAGCCTGGGTAAAACATTGGCTGGACAGCAGGACACAGAAGGTAATTGTAAATGGAGTCCACTCTGAAGAAAGGGGGGTTACTAGTGGGGTACCGCAGGGTTCAGTATTGGGTCCAGTCCTTTTTAATGTCTTCATCAGTGACATTGCAGAGGGACTGGAAGGAAAAGTATGCCTTTTTGCAGATGACACAAAGATCTGCAACAGGGTTGATACACAAGGAGGCGTGGAAAGGATGAAAAGGACTTGCACGGGTTGGAGGAATGGTCAGAAGTATGGCAGCTAGGATTCAATGCAAAGAAGTGCAAATAATGCACCTGGGAAACAAGAACCCAGGGAAGAATACACAATGGGTGGGGAGGTAGTAACAACAACAAAAAGGAAAGGGACCTGGGGATAATCATATCAGATGACCTTAAGGTTAGCTAAGCAATGTGGAGAAGGCAGTAGGGAGGGCTGGGGTATACTGGGATGTAAAGGAGAGGCATCATCAGCAGAAAACAGGAAGTTGTTATCCCTCTGTACAGACAGTTGGTGAGACCCCATCTGAGTACTGTGTCCAGTTCTGGAGACCCCATCTCCGCAAGGACATAGACAGGATAGAGGCAGTCCAGAGAAGGGCAACTAAATGGTGCAGGGTCTGCAAGAGAAGCCGAATGAGGAGAGACTCAAAGGAGCTTAATATGTATATCCTTGAGGAAAGAAGGAGAGGGGGACATGATAGAAACTTTTAAGTACCTCAGTGGAATCAACAAAGTCCAAGAGGGTAGCATCTTTCAGAAAAAGAGACGTGCAAGAACAAGGGGACACAATTTAAAGATAGAAGGAGGGGGTTCAGGGGCAATGTGAGGAAGTATTATTTCACAGAGAGGGTAGTGGATGCATGGAACAGCCTTCCTGAGGAGGTTGTGGGGTCTAAAACTGTGGGAGAATTCAAGAATGCATGGGACAGACATACGGCAATTCTTGTGGGGGGTAGGAAGAAATAGGCTGTTGGTTAACTAGGATCTGTGGCCTATCCTGTAGGTAGGGAAATGGGCAGACTAGATGGGCCTAGCGGTCCTTATCTGCCGTCAAAGTCTATGTTTCTATGTTTCTAGGAACTAGTTTGGTAAGAGGATCTTTACTTTGGGACCAGAAAGTCCTCAGATGGAACTGAATGTCCCTCATCTGAAACCTAGCCCCTTAGACCACTGCCGTGGAAGCTGCCATGTGGCCCAAAAGCTGAAGAAATGCCTTGCTGGTCGAGAAACCAGAGGGAGGAAGGAAGAGGCCAGCTGAGAGATGGCTGTTGCCCGTTCCAGAGGAAGGAAAGCTCTTGCCTTTGTAACCCCTAGGTGGCACTATCCCAAAGGCTACTACCCCTGCCTGCTTGGCTAGTAGCAGGTTAAGGGCCTGAGTTCTGAAACGGGTGCCTCCACCTGGAAGTTAGGGTTGGTAGTGGTCAAGCTAACCTGGGCACAAGCCTCCGGGACACTGTAACCCACCTCTTTCCCCCAGAGCCCTGAACACTATAATAATCACATTCACAATACCCTGGTACACCACACAAGTACCCACACTGTTTGCACTTACTTCCAGGGATGGTCCCTCTGGCTCGACCCTGGGGACCCCCTGTAAAACAAGGTTAAGCACAGCAAACAGCAACAGTACAGTACTTTGAGCACAAACTGGGAACAGTCAGATTACATTTAGAAAAAGTTAGATCTGATTTATTCAGGGGACTTGAACAAAGGAGGGGCAAAATCAGGTTTATTATCTTAAAGGTTATATCAATCAAGCAGTTATGCATGTGCATGCATGTTTGAGTCCCCACACAGTCTCACCTCAAGGGTACCCAGGTAAAGAGAGAGATGGGTTAGCCAGGACAGTTGCCCAGGGTTGCAGCTGGTTGGGGCCCTGTGATGGAAAATATAACATGCACAGTACAAAATATTTGTAATCCGGAGCCAGAGGGCAAAGTTCATAAAGGAAACAAAACAACAAGACAATCAGTTGACACACTCAGATTAAGCTGTTGTTGTAGGGAGCTACCCTGGTATTTACTCATAATACCTAAGACTGGACACAGGCTGGACGAAAATCGAGACTGCAGGTGGCTGATCTGGAATGCCAGGAGAAGCAGGACCCACACAGTCGCAGAGGCGCCATTCCTGTTTAAGCATTGAGCAGGGGCTGATCCCCAGGCTGGTCTCTCATTGATGGCTTCTCTGTGCAGTGGGTAGTCTGGCTGGGCCAGTCTGGCAAAGCCCAGACCGCATGGAGACAAGTTTGGAAGCAGTCTGTTTTGGGCTGGATACAGTTTCCAGCAAGCAGAACACAGTTCACACAGTGGGGAACTAACTCACAACCCACTAGCAGTTCATAGCACATTTACATGTACAGGAATTCTACTGTACCAAGCAAAGCGCTCCCTGGGCACAACTGCAAAGTCTCTGCACACACTGGGAGCTTAGGGGTAGCTGGAACTCCTGACAGGCCGATCGCATTCAGCAAAAATATTCGGTCTTCTTCAGGTTGAGCCTGGCCCACTTCAGTAGCTTACTTTAGTCACACAAACTTGATTTAGTCCAAAAGAAAAATTACTCACCTTAGTAATTGCTTTTCTTCTCATGGAGTCTTGCTGTATTAGGACTATAGCAGTCAGCCTCAGCCTCTGAACTGCCCCGAGAGGAAAGGTTAACTCCAGAGAAGTCTGAGTTCCACAGCGCGAGGGCGCTGTTCAAAGCTCCATCTGTGCAGTTTGAAGTCAAACTGCCAGATTCTTTACGAAGCTAAACTAACATAGCAAGTCTGTGTGGAAAACCCACACTAGCCATTGGCTACCTACCAGTAGTAGAACTACAAAAACACACAACAATCACAGAATAGCAACAAAATTATTAAATATTGTTAGCATCACTGAAAAGAAGCATTAACAGACCCTCTCCCCAAAAGACTCAAGTCCAGGAGGGGGCCACCTACCACTCAACGAACAACAGAATTACCTAGTTCCTAAACCCAATAAGCAAGAAAAAGGCATGACACAGTGCTTGCACTAATTTGCCAACCCCATATCCAAGGAGGAGTTCTGAGCGGGGTAGGAGGGAGGGTTGTCCTAATACAGCAAGACTCCATGAGAAGAAAAGCAATTACTAAGGTGAGTAATTTTTTCTTCAAACACCATGAAGTCTTGCTGTAATTAGGACTATAGCAGATTACACAGCAGTACCTCCATGGAGGAGGGTCAGAACCTACTTGGGAAATAGGCTCTGAAGCACAGCTGTGCTAAAATGGGCATCCCTCCTGATTGAACATCCAGGAGTAATGTTTGGTAAAGGTGTGAACTGTTTTCCAGGTAGCAGCTTGACAGATCTCCAAATGGGAATATCTCTAGCAGCCGCTAGAGATGCAGCTGTACCTCTGGTAGAATGAGCCCTCAATCCTGAGGGGGGCTCTTTACCCAGTTTTTGGTAACAGAATTGGATACAAGAGACAATCCACCTTGCAATTTTCCTCTTAGAGGCAGGTCTCCCTTTGCCGACTTCCCCATAGGTAAGGAAGAGCTGGAGGGATTCAAACTTATGACCCTTGGTGCGTTCCAAATAGTAGCTTAGAGCTCTTTTGACGTCCAGACTGTGCAATCTCCTCTCCCAGAAGAGGAATGCTCAGTGAAAATACTGGGAGAGAGATGGATTGGTTGAGATGAAAATCTGAGACCACCTTTGGTAAAACCTTCTATTAGTCCTAAGGACTACCTTGTCCCTATGAAAAGAAATTAAATCTTCTTCCACTGACAAGGCTTGCATCTCACTTATACGCCTAGCAGAAGTGATGGCCACTAGAAAACAGTCTTCCAAGTCAAAAACTTGAGGTCTGCCGAAGACAGGGCTCAAAGGGGTTGCATTAGCTGAGCAATGCAAACATTCAGGTCCCAAGCAGGGAGCTGGTTCCCAAAAGGAGGGTTAGTGTGAAGTAACCCTTAAAAACTTGGAAATTACAGAGTGAGAAGAGATGAAAGCAGGTTTACCTGCTGACACATAAGCGGAGACTGCTGCCAGATGAACCCTTAAGGTAGCTGGCTTAAGGCCTAGAGAATTTAAGTGGACCAGATAGTCCAATAAAATAGTCAAATCAGCAGATTCTGGGGAGATTTGCTTCCCAGAGCACCAAATGGAAAACCTCTTCCACTTAGAATTATAGGTGGTCCTAGTAGAAGGCCTCCTGGCGCCTTCAAATATCCAAGACACCTTGAGAGAGGTGTAGATCAGCGATTCTAGCTCCTCAAGAACCAAGCCTTGAGGTGGAGGGAACTGAGGTTCGGATACCACACTCTCCCCTGTGCACAGGTCAACAGGTCGTGGGTCCTGGGCAAGCTCAGGGGAGGGTGGACAATCAGGGACAGAAGGAGGGTACCAGGGCTGTCTGGCCCAATCTGGAGCAATCAGAATCACCTTGCAGGACTGAGTTCTGATCCTCACTAGTACCCTGAAAAGGAGAGGGAAGGGAGGAAGGCATATAGATATTTCCCTCCCAATCCAACTGGAAGGCGTCCAGTGGGACTGATCCCAACACTGGAGGTCTGCAACAAACAGAGGAAGTTGGTGGTTGTCTGGGGCTGTGAAAAGATCTATCTGAGGGTGCCCCATCTGGCAAAGACTGACCCCAGCACTAGAGGGTTCAGGACCCATTCGTGGTGGCCCTGAGAAATCCTGCTGAGGGCATCCGCTAGACATTGTCCTTCCCTGGAAGGTGAACTGCTATCAGGGAGGTATTCAGGAGTAAGCCAGAGACCACAGCTTCATTGCTTGGTGCACAAGGCAGAAGACCGAGTGCCCCTTGCTTGTTGATGTACCACATTGTTGTGGTATTGTCTGTCCTGACTTGAACTACCTTGTTCTGGACAGAAGCTGAAAAGGCCTGGAGAGCTAAGAGGATAGTCCTGAGCTCCAGAAGGTTGATGTGGAGCAGAGATTCCTGAGGAGACCACTCCTGAGTGGAAAGGTCGCTCAAGTGAGCCCCCATCCTAGGAGGGAGGCATCTGTGAGTGTGAGGGAGTGAGGAATGGGTAAGAAGGGGACCCTTGAGTTAGATTGCTCTGGTCCTGCCACCACTGAAGGGCCAGGATCAGAGATCTTGTCACTGGGACTAATTTGGTGAGGGGTCCTTCTTTTGGGACCAAAAGATCTCAGGTGGAATTGGATGCTCTCATCTGGAATCTTGCTCCTGCACGACAGCTGTGGACGCAGCCATGTGTCCCAGGAGTTGCAGAAAGTGCCTTGCTGGCCGAGAGACCCGTGATGGTGAAGGAAGATGCCAGGGCAATGAGTCTGTCCACCTCTCGGAGGGGAGATATGCCCTGGCAGACTTTGTGTTCAACTCTGCACCTATGAAAGTTAGTACCTGAACTGGTTTGAGAACTGACTTTGGAAGATTCAACAGGAATCCCAGAGAGGTGAGAAGCTGCTGGGTGACCAACAAGTGAGATTTACGTGATCTGAGACTGACCCACTATGAGCCAGTCGTCCAGGTAGGGAAAACGGCCACCCTTGCCTTCTCAGATGAGCCACTACCACAGCCAGACATTTTGTGAAAACCCTTGGGGCAGAGGTAAGGCTGAAGGGCATCGCTCTGAACTGATAGTGGCCAGAAGGTAGTTCGAACCTGAGGTACTTTCTGTGTGAAGGCCTGATCAAGAAATGAAAATAGGCGTCCTTGAGGTCCAAGGAAGCTAGCCAGTCTCCTGGTCTCAGGGAGGGCAAAATCATTACCAGAGTTAACATTTTGAACTTTGGTTTCAGAAGATGCTTGTTCAGGAACCTTAAATCTAAGATAGGCCACCATTCTCCTGTCTTTTTTGGGGTAAGGAAATACCTTGAATAAAGACCCTTGCCCTGATGGCAAAGGGGAACCCTCTCTACTGCTTTGCATCCCAGCAGAGAAGAAACCTCTGTTTCCAAAGCAAGGGCTTCCAAAGGATTCGTGAGGGGGAAATGTCTGGCCCTCATCTTTGGGAACTGTTTGAAACTGAGGACCAGACCTTGCTTACCACCTCCAGAACCCACTTGTCCGAAGTTAGGACAACCAGTTCTGGCTGAAATAAGCCAACCTGCCCCCACCGGTACAGGAGATTGGCCCTGGGCACCCCATCAGGGTGCCTGCTTGGCAGCTGTTTTGGCTGAGAAGAAGGGACGGTCTGCCTGAGCCCCATCTGCCCCTGCCTCTGAAGAAACCTCTGAACAAAGGCTGAAGAGGCTTGAGCTTGATAAAGGCCTGTGGTAAGGCTCTACCCCTACCCCTGGGGTATGCCTTTAGGGGCGTGCCTCTCTTTAGCTTGGGCACTTTTGTAGGTAGTTCTGTATTCATCCATTTTTTCTTATGTAATTTTCTGTCTGATCACCAAACAGAGAGTTACCTACTACAGGAAATCCATAGCTTTTGCCTGAGTGTCTTGGGACAAATTAGTGCATCTGAGCCATGCCAACTCACGGAGAGCTACAGAAGTGGCCATGACCCTAGAGGAAACATCATTAACATCAACAGCAGCATGAAATTGAACTTTAGAGGCTTCAATGCCATCAGCAGCCACCTGTTCCAACTCACTAGCCAGCGGCCCTGAGCCTGCTTGGCCAACTGCAATATAGTGTCCCATCTAGATTTCTGATATCTAGCCACATGTCATATAATTAGCTTGTCTGAGTCCCAAAGAAGCTGCCACATACTGTTTTTTCGCCATGGCATCAATCTTCCTGGAATCTTTATCAGGAGGATGTGAAGCCAGGGGAATATTAGCCTTGTCACAGGCTGCAGCTTGAACAACACCTACATGACTACACTGCTCAGTAAGGAAGTCTGTATTAGGGCCTGACAAAGTATACCTTCTGTCCATTTTTTTATCTACAGGAGGGACAGAAAAAGGATTTTTTAAATCTTAGTGGTTTGCCTCCTAAATGACTTATGCAAAGGAATAGACAACCTTCTAGCCTCTGGAATATCCATCATTTCCACATAGTCAGGCTCCTCTTGCTCATCCACAGCCTCTTCTAAGGGAGCTGGAGAGTTTCTGCTACTTTCTTATAAAATCTGAAATGAGAGGGGACTCAGACAACAAAGGGGAGACTCAAAGGGTCTGTCTGGAGAAATGTGCGTTCTATTGGCACTCCGGACCTTCCCAATCACAATTACAATCATCAAAATCCTCCTCCCCTCCTGTGGTTCATAAAAATCCTCAACATCATAATCCTGAACCACTGGACCTGAACGAGACCCCCTTTTTCAACCAGAAAGGGTCAACAAGTCCCTGAGACAAAGACTGGACAATTTGTATGGCTTTAGCTATTTCTACAGCAGAAGGAGAGACAAAACTGGACTCCACACTAGCTGATTTCTTTGTCTTTTTTTCTTTGACCGGTTCCTCAGGACCAGCCTTTCTTTTGCCCGAGGAAGTCACACCCTGGTCAGAGGGCATTCCCTCTGGTCCAGCCGGAGCTGGACTGGGCTGGCCATCCGGGTCAGCTGACTTTTTGGCCTTCGCTCCCTGAGCCTGCCCAATCTCTTTCCAGGGTGGCTGCAGGAAATTCTTACACACCTGGCAGTCTGACAGGAGGTGGTCAGCCCAGACAATAGACACAAGTGGTGTGTGGGTCAGCCTTGGCAAAGGCTTCCCTGCAGACATCACAGTGTTGAAACCCAGTGGCGGTTTTTCTTTTGGGTTTCTCAGACATAATGCCAGCTAACCAAACTTGTCCTTGTTTTCCGGCTCATGCAGGACAAGACACCTTATCGGTCCCTAACCGTGTCACGGTATAGGAAAAACAATTTAAAATACTAGGTTTTTAGGACCGATAAGAACTGGTACTCACTCTAAATGCAAAGAAAATGAGTTTTAAAGAAACCGATCGGTTCAGAGTGAACCGATAATGAGTTTCACACAGACTAATTTTCTTTTACTTACAGATTACCAGATAGAGCTTCAAACTGAAAACCGTGGTAATTTAAACACTTTCCGGTTCAATGAACCGATAAATTACTTTAAAACCGCAAAACGAACCAAACTGAAGGAGCTGGTCTCCGAGCGCCTGTTCAGTGAAAGCGGAGTAAAGAATCTGACAGTTTGGGTTCAAACAACCCAGATAGAGCTTTTGAATAGCTCGCTGTGGAACTCCAGATTACTCTGGAGTTAACTATTTCATCTCCGGGCAGTTCAAAGCCATGGGCATACTGCATAAGTCCTAATATAAGCAAGACTTCATGGTGTTTGAACCTTCAAGGTCATGTTGCTGATCTATAAAGCTCTACATGGCCAGGAGCTCCACTACCTGCAAGATCTTCTGTCCCTATTGTCCCTCCTGTGCACTCTGATCCACCAGTAAGGGATTGCTAGAGATTCCCAAGGTACGGCTTAAAACATCTGGTGCAAGATCGTTTGCCTTTATGGTACCTACCCTCTACCTCGCCGGATACAAGATAGCCTGACCGTCAAGGATTTTAAGTCTAGCCTTAAAACACATTTGTTTCATCAAGCTTTGAATGGGTCTTGATTTCTGCTATTTATTGACTGCTGATACTGTTATAATGTTTTTATGAATATTGTGCGGGTGCTCTGAGCTTTGGAAGGGTGCCTTATTATAGATAAAAGGATGATGATGATGACGCTAAACCACATTATGTGGTGGTCACTGGATCCTAGCTGACCTTCCACCTGGACTTCTGTGACTCTGTCCCCATTGGTTAGTACAATGTCCAGAATCGCTGTGCCTCTGGAGGGAACACTCACTAGCTGCCTGAGGCCTGCCACCTGTAAAGAATCCAGGATGTCATGGCTCCTGGATGATGTAGCTATTGGGATTGTCCAATCCACTTCTGGGATATTTGTACCTCACCCTTTGATGCCATCTTGTGAATCTGGTCCACTAGATCCCCATCCACTTCCTCCCCCTGTGCTGGATGTCTATAAATCACACCTGTGCAGATTGCTGTGCCACTGCCTGGCTCAAGGGTGACCCACAATGCCTCGGCCTCCCCCTGTCTACCGTTCACCTCTGTTACCTCAATAACTTTTCTGACATACAGGGCCACCCTCCTCCTTTTTAACCCCCATCCCTCCTGAACAGAGCATAGCCTGGTACATTAATGTCCCACCACGTTTGTGGTGTACCACGTCTCCATTATTGTTACTATGTCCAGGTTTGCCTCCACTAACAAGGCCTTCAGGTCTGGGACTTTGTTTCCCAGGCTTCTGGCATTTGTCTCCCTGGCCTCTCATGTTCTGACACCCCTCCTTTTACTGCACCTATTTTTGCTGCCCTTCTGCCCCCCCCTCCCCAATTGACCTTTTGTGGCCTTGATTCCTCTGCTTCTTCCTTTCTTCCTGTTCTGTTCCTGAACTCCTTTCCCTGCATGTCTGGCTTGTCTGCTGTATCTTGTGGGGGTGGGCTGCTCGAGTTACCCTGCTCCTGTTGCCCCCCCCAAGGCTAGTTTAAATGCTCATCAATGAAGCATAGAAACATAGACTTTTGCACTGAGGGTGGAGTCACTGGATGCCACACCTTGCACCATGCCTGTGACCCAGGTTCGGGAACAGACGGGGTTGATGAGTTGTCGGCCAGGAGGAGAGGATCGAGTCCAGAGGACTGCTCTCCTTTTGGGTTGGGCATTGGGGATGTGCCACTCTGAAGTGACCCCCAGCTGAGACTGGAGGCAGGCGCAGTAGCGTGCTGCTTACAGGAGTAAGGTGACAGCAGACATCTGCTGAGGGCCCCCTCGGCACAGATGTCGCTGCACATCTGCACCTCAGGAGGCGTAACTAGGAGGAAAACCTCTGAGCTTTGGGACGTGATGGCGAGGGACTCGCACGGTGGCAGCCCACATGCCCAATGCCGGTCCCGATCCTGACTTGACTCTCCATGGCCCCACCTTCCCATTCATCCCCATGGGGGCTACCCAGCACCCAATTCCTTGGTCAGGAGAGAGGCACGGCAGGCGGTAGAGGCGACACCGAGGAGATCCCGCTGAAGAGATACCCAGTAAGTACCGGTGATTGGAGGGAAAGAAAGTTAAAAAAAAAAAAAAAAACAGACTTTGATGGCAGATAAGACCACTTGGCCCACCCAGTCTGCCCATTTCCCTACCTACTTGATAAGCTGCAGATCCTAGTTAACCAACAGCCTACTTCCTTCTACTCCCCACTATAATTGCCTAATGTCTGTCTCATGCATACTTAAATTCCCCTATTGTTTTTGACCCCATGACCTCCTCAGGAAGGCCTTTCTATGTGTCCACCACCCTCTCCATGAAAAAATACTTCCTCACATTGCCCCCGAGCTGTCCCCCTCTATCTTCAAATTGTGCCTCCTTGTTCATGCACATCTCTTTTTCTGACATATGCTACCCTCTTGGACTTTGTTGATTTCCTTGAGGTACTTGAAAGTTTCTATCATGTCCCCCCTCTCCCTCCTTTCCTCAAGAGTATACATATTAAGCTTCTTTAGTCTCTCTCTTTGTATTGTTTCTGGTGCAGACTTTGCACCATTTTAGTTGCCCTCCTCTGGACTGTCTCCATCCTCTCTATGTCATTGCAGAGATGGGGTCTCCAGAACTGCATGCAGTACTCCAGATGGAGTCTCACCAACATTCTGTACAAAGGGATGACAATTTCCAGTCTTCTACTAGTGGTGCCTCTCCCTATGCATCCCAGTATCCCCAGGCCACATTACTGCCTTCTCACATTGCTTGCCTACCTTTAGGTCATCTGACATGACTACCCCCAGCTCCCTTTCCATTTTGTTGTTGTTAGTATCTCCCCTATTGTGTACTCTTCCCTGGGTTTTTGTTTCCCAGGTGCATTACTTTGCATTTCTTTGCAGCAAATCTAAGCTCCCATACTTTTGACCATTCCTCCAACCTTGCCAAGTCCCTTCTCATCCTTTCTACCCCTCGCCTTGTGTATCAAACCTGTTGCAGATCTTTGTGTCATCTGCAAATAGGAATACCTTTTCTTCCAGTCCCTTTGCAATGTCACTTTATAAAGACATTAAAGAGGACTGGCTCCAGTACTGAACCCTGCAGTACCCCGCTAGTAACCCCCCTTTCTTTGGAGTAGACTCCATTAACTATTACCCTCTGCATCCTGTTGTCCAGCCAGTTTTTTAACCCAGGCTACCACCCTGGGACCCACTCGAAGGCTGGCTAACGTGTTTATTAATCTTTCATGTGGAACCATGTCAAATACCTTGCTAAAGTCTAGGTAGATCATGTCCACAGTCCCTCCCTGGTCTATTACTTTGATCACCCAGTCAAAGAAATCTATTACATTCATCTGACATACCTTCCAGCTGCATTTAAACTGTCCATTAAGGATTGCTTTCCCTTCCTGGATGGATTTAGCCCATTGCCTATGTAGAGGGCTACATCATTCCAAGTTGGTCCCCAGTCCCAATGAAACCATACCCTCTTACTGCACCCACCCTTCAATCATGTATTAAAGGTACTGATGCAGAGATTCCTATGCTCCTCACTGCCTTGGACTGGCAGCTTCTCCAAAAATGTCACAGAGCTTGCTACCTTCCCTGGCACCCTCCCAGCACTCTGAAGTCCTCTTTCACCTATTCCAAGCTTGCCTTGCTACTGGATAGGTCATTTGTTCCCAGATGCACAATGACCTCCAGCCCTCCCCTCCTATACTACTGCTTCAGCTATCCCCTGGATCTGCTACCATCCTCGAGCTGTGCCTCCAGGAAGACACTTGACCTCCCTTTCCTTCCTGCTGTCCTTTCCCAGATCCAATCCCCAGACAATTGACTCCCCACCAGGAGTAACTTCCTCCTCCTCCTCCTTCAGGGTTTTCCACCTCCCACCCCTGGGTCTCACCTTGAGAACCCTCACCTCCCCATGGTCATAGCCTCGGGTTCCCTTGTGGTGTCTCCGCCTCCAGAACAGTGTAGGAGTTCTTGAGGTGACTGGATGGGGATGTCTCTGCCCCCTAATCCCACTGTTATCCACCCCACCCCTGCCTGGGTGTCCACGAGGCAGTGGCTGGGGCACGGTGGTCTCTGGGTGGGGTGAAGGTCTCCAGCATTCCTGCCAGCTCAGCTCCAGAGTCTGGCAACCTCTTTCCTTTAACCCAGAGAGGTGCTGGCATATGGGGCAGCACCGCAGTTCCCAGAAAGTCTTGCTGAAGACTGCGGCTCTGCATCCACCACACTGCACCACTCTCTGCATGTTTGTTTACTGCCATTCTATTGATCCCTCCTGTAATCCTTAGTAAGGCTTTTTTGTTGTTTATTTTTGGTGTGTGTGTTTTACCTCACTCACTCACTGTCTCCCTTCCACTTTTCTGCTGCTACGCTCCTTCCCTTCACTCTCTATCTCTTGCTCAGTCTACAATGTGTGAGTGTGTACATATGTTTACCCCCACACAACATGCTGGGCTGTTAAGGATTTTACTGGGGTTTGTCCTTTGCCCTTTTGGGGAAGTGATGTCAGAACCCCTAGTATAAAGGAAGCAACATCCTTGGGGCAGGTGGGGGTGGGGTTAGAGGGTGTGACCAAGCCCGAGCCCTCCAGAAACAATCAGCTATGGCACTGACCCACCACCCCGGTGAGTGTTTTCTTTCCTTTCAGCAAGACAACCTGCACAACACTGTAACAGAAAATGTACCCTGCAAATACAATTTTAGCTGCTGCTCTCTTGGCTTCTCTATCTTCTCCTCTCCTGCCATCCTAATTTGCTGGGTCTGTCCGAATTTATAGGCCAGCAAACAATAATCACTCCTGCCCAAACAAAATGGGGAAGCACAGTGAATGGCAGTTAGGAAAAGACTTATATTTCAAATCATCCTAATCCTCTGAAATATGAGATCTGTACTTAAGGTAATAGACTCTGCCAACTGCAAATAGTTACAAACTTACCAGCAAACAAACCTTCACTCTTGCCCAAACACACTGGGGAAGCACAGTGAATGGCAGTTAGGAAAAGACTACAATTTCAAACCAGCCAAATCCCCTGAAATATGAGATCTGCACTTAAGGTAATATTCTCAGCCAACTACATACAGTTACAAACTCACCAGCAAAAAAAAAAACTACACTCCTGACAAACTTGTTGCTGGACAATGAGCCGGGAGTAGCTAACCTGAATGCAGATGCTTAAAGGACTGTGACACTGCCCACTACACACAGAAGAAAAAATTACTCACCTTAGTAATGTTGTTTCTTCTAATGGAGTCTTGCTATATTATGACAATTGCAGTTTGTCCCACCATTAGAACTGCTCTGAGGTGAAAGAGTTAACTCCCATTCTAAGAATGGAACTTAGATCACAAGCTCGGTTAGAGAAGCTCTGTCTGGGTTATTTCAACCCAAACTGTCAGATCTTTATGAGCAAAAACTCACTAAGGTCTGTGTGGAAGCTGTAACCTACATTAGCCAACTGGCTACCTAAACATTAACACCTATGCTGGTCCCAACACAAGACTCAAGTCAGGGGACCAGAAGTAATAATATAATATAAAATAAAAACACCACACCCAAAAACCCCAAGAAGGGGTGGAAAACATATAATGGGCATAACTAGTGCCCACATTCAGGCTGCCCACCCCATACCCAAGTAGAAGTTCTGAGAGGGCAGGCTGGGAGGGGTCATAATATAGCAAGACTCCATAAGAAAACAACATTACTAAGGTGAGTAATTTTTCTTCAAACAACATGAAGTCTTGCTATATTATGACAATTGCAGACTACACAGAAGTACATCCATGGAGGAGGGACAGAACCTACTTAGGGAATAGGCTCTGAAGCACAGCTGTGCCAAACCGAGCATCTCTCCTGGCCTGGACATCCAGGGAGTAATGCTTGGTGAAAGTGTGTACCGTTTTCCAGGTAGCAGCTTGACATATCTCTAAGATAGGGATGTCTCTGGCAGCGGCTAGAGATGCGGCTGTACCTCTGGTAGAATGAGCCCTCAGGCCAGAGGGGGGAACGCTCCCCAGTTTCTGATAACAAAATTGGATACAAGAGACAATCCACCCGGCAATTGATCTCTTAGTGGCAGGTCTCCCTTTTCTGACCTCACCGTAAGTGAGAAAAAGTTGGAGGGATTCGAACCTGTGACCCTTGGTACGTTCTATATAGTAACTTAGGGCCCTCTTAACATCTAAACTGTGCAATCTCCTCTCACCAGAGGAAGAATGTTCAGTGAAAAACACTGGAAGGGAGATAGATTGGTTAAGATGGAAATCTGAAACCACCTTAGGCAAAAACTTCCTGTTAGTCCTGAGGACTACCTTATCCCTGTGGAAAGAAATAAAGTCAGTTTCTACTGACAAGGCTTGCAACTCACTTATGCGCCTGGCAGAAGTGATAGCAACTAGGAAAACAGTTTTCCAAGTTAAGTACTTAAGCTCTGCAGAAGACAGAGGTTCAAAAGGGGGTTGTATTAACTGGGCAATGCAAACATTAAGGTCCCAGGCAGGGGCCGGATCCCTAAAAGGTGGATTAGTATGAAGTAATCCCTTAAAAAACTTGGAAAATACAGGGTGAGCGGAAAGAGAGGAGGGCTTTCCTGCTGAAACAAAAGTAGAGACAGCTGCCAAATGTACTTTCAGGGTAGCTGGTCTCAGGCCCAAAGAATTAAGATGGACCATATAGTCCAAAACAATGGGCAAATCAGCAGATTCCGGGGAAATATGTTTCCCAGCACACCAAATGGAAAACCTTTTCCACTTAGAATTATAAGTAGCCCTAGTGGAAGGCTTTCTAGAAGCCTTTAGGATTTCAAGAACACCCTGAGAAAGGTGTAGGTCAGCAAATTCTAACTCCTCAAGAGCCAGGCCTTGAGGTTGAGGGATTTGAGGTTCAGATACCAAACTCTCCCCTGGGCACAGGTTAACTGGTTGTGATTCCTGGGAAGACACAGGGGAAGATGGACTGTTAGGGACAGAAGGAGTGGGTACCAGGGCTGCCTGGCCCAATCTGGGGCAATCAGAATCACCCTGCAAGGCTGGGATCTGATTTTGACTAGCACCTTGAATAGGAGAGGGAAGGGGGGAAAGGCATAAAGAAACTTCCCTTCCCAATCTAGGAGAAAGGCATCCAGGGGGACTGAGCCCAACACTGGGGGCCTGCAACAGAAAAGTGGAAGTTGGTGATTGTCTGGGGCTGCAAAAAGATCTATCTGAGGGGTGCCCCATCTGGCAAAAACTATCCCCAGTACTTGAGGATCCAGAGACCATTCGTGATGGCCCTGGGAAATCCTGCTGAGAGCTTCCGCTAGGACATTGTCCTTTCCTGGAAGATGAACTGCTATGAGGGAAGTGTTCAGGGAATAGGCCAGAGACCACAACTTCATTGCCTCGGTGCACAAGACCGAAGACCGAGTGCCCCCTGCTTGTTGATGCACCACATTGTTGTGGTGTTGTCTGTTCTGACTTGTACCACTTTGTTCTGAACAGACGCAGAAAATACTTGAAGTGCTAAAAAGACAGCTCTGAGTTCCAGCAAATTGATGTGGAGCAGAGATTCCTGGGGGGACCACACTCCCTGAGTGGAGAGGTCGCCCATGTGGGCTCCCCACCCCAGGAGGGAAGCATCTGTAGTGAGGGTCAAGGAGTGAGACAGAGGAATGAAGGGGACCCCCAGTCTTAAATTGCTCTGATCCTGCCACCACTGGAGGGCCTGGATCAGGGATCGGGTCACTGGGACCAACTTGGAAAGGGGGTCTCTTTTCTGAGACCAAAAGGCTCTCAAGTGAAACTGAATGTCCCTCATCTGAAATCTTGCTCCTTGCACTACGGCTGTGGATGCAGCCATGTGCCCCAGGAGCTGCAAAAAGTGTCTTGCTGGTCGAGAGACCTGCAGAGTGAGGAGGCCAGAGCCACCAAGTTCCTTACCCTCTCTAAGGGTGAGGAAGGCTCTGGCCTGCTTTGTGTCCAATTCTGCACCTATGAAGGTGAGCACCTGAACTGGTTCCAGAACTGACTTTGAAGATTTAGCAAGAAGCCCAGGAGGTGAGCAGCTGCTGGGTAACTTGCAGGTGAGATTTACCTGTTCTGGGGACTGGCCTACAATGAGCCAGTCATCCAGATAGGGAAAGACAACAACTTTTGCCTCCTTAAATGAGCAACTGCTACTGCCAGACATTTTGTGAATACCTTGGGGCAGAGGTGAGGCCAAGGGCATTGCTCTGAACTGGAAGTGACCTGAGGGCAGTTCGAATGTGAGGTACTTTTGGTGGGAGCTTCTGATTAGGACGTGAAAATAGGCATCCTTGAGGTCCAGGGAGGCTAGCCAGTCCACTGGCCTTAGAGTGGGTAAAATCATTGCCAGAGTTACCATTCTGAACTTTGGTTTCAAAAGGTGTTTGTTCAGATATCTGAGGTCTAAAATGGGCCGCCATTCTCCTGTCTTTTTTGGGGTAAGGAAATATCTGGAGTACAGACCCTTGCCCTGGTGTAGGGGAGAAACCCTTTCTACAGCTCTGAGAGCCAGGAAGGTTGAGACTTCTGTTTCTAGAGTAAAGGTTTCTAAAGAGTTTGCAGGTGGGAAAGATCTGATTCTCATCTTTGGGAACTTTTTGAAGCTGAGAAACAGACCCTGGCTTACTACTTCCAGGACCCACTTGTCTGAAGTTAGAGACACCCAGTTCTGAATGAAGTAAGCCAACCTGCCCCCTACGGGTAAAGGAGAATCGGCCCTGGGCACCCCATCAGGGTGTCTGTTTGGCAGGTGCTTTAGGCTGAGAGGTGGGAGCAGGCCTGCCCACACCCCTGCCTGCCTCTGCCTCTGAAGAAGCCCTCTGAGCATAAGCAGAGGAGGCCTGGGTTTGGTAAAAGGCCTGTGAAAAGGCCTACCCCTCACCCCTGGGGTCTGCCTCTGAGGAGTGGCTTGCCGCCCTTGGCTTGGGCATCTTATAGGTAGTCCTATATTCATCCATTTTCTTCATATAATTCTCTGTCTGCTCCCCAAACAGAGAATTTCCCACCACAGGAAAATCCATAGCCTTGGTCTGGGTATCCTGTGACAAGCTAGTACACCTGAGCCAGGCCAACCTACAAAAGCTACAGACGTAGCCATGACTCTAGAGGATACATCATTAAAATCCACAGCAGCATGAAACTGCACCTTGGATGCCTCAATGCCATCAGCAGCCACCTGTTCCAGCTCATTAGCAAGCTGGCCAGAGGCCTGTTTGGCCAAAGCCATGACAGTGTCCCATCTAGATTTTTGATACCTTGCTACATAGCCATGTAATTTGCTTGCCTGAGTCCCAAAGGACGCTGCCATGTATTGTTTTTAGCCATGGCATCAATCTTCCTGGAATCCTTGTCAGGAGGATGAAGCCAGGGAATATTAGCTTTATCACAGGCTGCAGCCTGAACCACCCCAACATGACTGCTTGCTGTGAGAGGAATTCTGTGTCAGGACTGACAGTGTACCTCCTGTCCATCTTTTTATCCACAGGAGGCACAGAATTAGGAGTTTTTTAAAATTTTTATTGTTTGTTTCCTAAATGATTTATGCAAAGGAATAGACAATCTCCTAGACTCTGGTATATCCATCAATTCTACAAAATCAGGTTCCTCTTGCTCATCCACAGCTTCCTCCAATGGGAGCTGGAGGGTTTCAGCAACTTTTTTGTAAAACATAAAGTTAGAGGGGGACTCAGAAAGCATAGGGGGAGATTCTAAAGGTCTGTCTGGGGAGATGTCCGGTTCAATGGGCACACCCAGACCCTCCAAGTCACATTCATACTGTTCAAAATCATCATCCCCCTCCTCTGGTTCATAAAACTCCTCAACATCATATTCCTGAACCGGTGGAACCGACCGAACCGACCTTTTACCAGACAGTGGTGGTTCGGACGGAACCGGAGAAAGTGACTGGACAATCTGAATAGCTCTTGCTATCTCTGCAGCAGTTGGAGAATGAATTTTGGGCTCCACACCTGCTGATTTTCTTGTTTTCTTTACTGGAACTGGCTCATCCGAGCCAGCTTTGCGTTTGCATGAGGAAGTCTCGCCCTGGCCAGAGGGCACTCCCTCCGGTTCGGTTGGCACCGAACCGGGCTGGCCATCCGGGTCAGCAGACTTTGTTCTCCTCGCTCCTGAGCCTGCCAACTCTTATCAAGGGTGGCTGCAGGGAAATTTTACAAATCTGGCAGTCTGAATTGAGGTGGTCAAACCCCAGACAATATATACATGGTGTGGGCAGCCTTGGCAAAGACTTCCCACAAGCATCACAGTGTTGAGACCCAGTGGGCCTGGTTTTTCTTTTGGGTTTCTCAGACATAATGCCAGCCTAACCAAAAACTTGCCTTTAACGGCAGTGCTAGGCAAGACACCCTTATCGGTTCCTAACGTGTCACGGGTCTTGAAAAACCGTAATGAATTCCGCTTTTTTAGAACCGATAAGAACCGGAACCGCACTCTAAAACCTCTAATATTTGTAACTTCAAGTTTTAAAAAGCTGATCGGTTCAAAACCGAACCGATAACATTTACAAGTTCCACACAGAAATTAAACTGAAATTACTTACGATACCACAGACAGAGCTTGAACCGATCGGTTTTGCGGTTAAAATAATAATATTCTCGGTTGATTTGAACCAAGAAAACACTGTTTAAACTGAGAAATGAACCGAGCAGTAGGAGAAATCTCCGGAGCGACTGTTCAGTGAGGCGGAGTAAAGCATCTGACAGTTTGGGTTTGAAATAACCCAGACAGAGCTTCTCTAACCGAGCTCGTGCTCTAAGTTCCATTCTTAGAATGGGAGTTAACTCTTTCACCTCCGGAGCAGTTCTAATGGTGAGACAAACTGCAATTGTCATAATATAGCAAGACTTCATGTTGTTTGAAGCTCTGAAAGAGTTGTTAAACCTGCAGTACACTTTACGTATGACTCTCCAGGAAAGCCTGTAGACTTCCTACAGTATGAATATGGTCCATAAAGGGGTGTATATTACAGCCAATTTCCTTCCTAAGATCGGTTACACTGTAGCTTCTAAGTTAATAATAAAACCCTTCAATCAGTATCCCAAGTTAGCCGACAAGGTCAGATTATCAGCCATATGGGTTAGTGTACAAAAAGTGCTACAGACAAAGATAATGCATATAATTAACTGACTGAGATAGAATAAGGATACCAAAGGAATGTTTAAGATGAAACTGAAATTGCCAGGTATTACTAAAGTTTATAAAATGCTATTCAATAATAATACCCAACAGGGTGGGTGTTATTGGGATATAATGGACCGCCCAGGGCCGTAATGAGGCCCGACGCCACAGGCGGAGGACCTTATAGCCCTGGAAGGTCTGTTGTATCCCATAACGCCCCCTTATTACACTTAGAATATGAGTTTTCAGTTTGAAAGAAAAAAAGAGAAGTAGACAAGAAGTCTTCAGAATTATAACAGTCAATTTATTTAAATTGCAGTGTCTTTAAATGGGAGAAAATAGTCCCTTTTGGGAATGAAAAGGAGAAATAAACTGAAATACAGTTAAATCATGGGTTGCACTTTTGTTTACTCAGTTGTGATAGAAAGATGATCTTCTATTTCTGATAGTTGATGAAGTTGACTGGTCCTGTGAAACTGCAGTGCATCAAGTTGAATGGATTTTGTTGTAGTGCTGAAAAAAAAACAATATGTGTTATTATAGCAAGTAATGCAGGTTAAATTAAAGTATGAAAGGTAAAAAACAAAGTTTATTAGAGACTGTACTTGTTGCTGTTGCTGAAGCTGGTGTTTCTACGTTGGTTCCTGCAGGTGGCAGTGTGGATGTTTATACCAATGTGCTAGGCTGCTGTGTGTTGCCTAGGTTTGGTACAGCTGTGTGATGTCCTCCCAAGATACTGCTCCAGTGTTCTTTATCTTCTGAGGAAGCTGTCCAGTAGCTTGCTAAGCTTGCTTCACAACGATGTCCTGTAACAGACACAATCTCTCGTGGAGCTAGTTCTGCTTTGGATAATAGCTGTACTGCTGTTGCTCGAATACTGTGGTTAGTATACTTTTGGGTTAACTCAGCTTCAGTACTTAGCTTTGTCATTAATGATCCTAGGAAGTTTTTCTCCATGGGCTCATGGGTATACCATATTTCTCCCTTTGTAGAGATTCCTGTGACAGCCTTCTAGGATGAAGGTACAGACATTGTGCATCTTGTGGTATTTTCCTAAGGTATAGAGGAATGATCTGACAGGACAGAGTGGGTCATCTGGTCTCTTAAAAATAAAACCCCTTTGTGATTCTTTGTTGGGTTCCAGGGTGTTTTTATGATTTTTTGTTTCAAGGTTTTGGCTTAAAGGAAAAAATTACTCACCTTAGTAATGTTGTTTCTTCTAATGGAGTCTTGCTGTATTCTGACTATTGCAGTGATTGCCAACCTTTGAACTGCCCTGGAGAACAAAGAGTTAACTTTCCATGCAGGGCATGGAACGCTGAGCTCGAGCTTGGTTGAAGCCTCTGTCTGCTGTTGTTTAAACTCCAACTGTCAGATCTTTACGCTCAATACTCACTAGAAGTTCTGTGTGGAAACTGTAAGACTCACACTAGCCAACTGGCAACTAAAATTATCAAAAAAGGATTTTTGGTTTCAAAGCAAAGACTCAAGTCTGGAAACCCAAAAACAAAACACAACACATCCAAAATAAAGGAGGGTGAGAAAGGGGCACCTCTAGGGTGCCAACACTGCTCCTGCCCACCCACATCCCAAAAACCAGGTTCTGAGAGGGGAGGCGGGGGGGAGGTCAGAATACAGCAAGACTCCATTAGAAGAAACAACATTACTAAGGTGAGTAATTTTTTCTTCAAACAACATGAAGTCTTTCTGTATTCTGACTATTGCAGACTACCTAGCAGTATCTCTGTGGAGGAGGGACAGAACATACTTTGGAAATAGGCTCTGAAGTACTGCTGTACCAAACCGAGCATCACTCCTAGCCTGGATATCCAGAGAGTAATGCTTGGTGAATGTATGGACTGTTTTCCAGGTGGCTGCTTGACAAATTTCTAAGATAGGAATATCCTTGGCAGCAGCCAGGGAAGCAGGTGTACCTCTAGTAGAGTGAGCCTTCAGGCCTGAGGGTGGTGTTCTACCCAGTTTTTCATAGCAGAATTGTATACAAGAGACAATCCACCTGGCAATAGATTTTTAGTGGCAGGTTTGCCTTACTGACCCTCCATAAGTGAGGAACAACTGGAGGGACTCAAACCTGTGACCTTGGTGCGCCCCATGTAGTAGCTAAGGGACCTTTTACATCCAGGGTTGTGCAACCTCCTCTCTCCAGAGGAGGAATGGTCAGTGAAGAAAACAGGGAGAGACATAGACTGATTAAGGTGGAAATATGAAACCACCTTAATCAGGGAGCTGATGCTAGCCATCCAAAGGATGGCAGACAAGGGTGAGGTAGTACTGGTTGGAGACTTCAATATACCAGATGTGGACAGGAGCATCCCAGCAGCAGCATCAACTAGGAGCAGATTTATCCTGGACTCCCTTCAGGGTGCCTTCCTCAAGCAACTGGTCATGGAACCAACTCGGCAGAAGGCAATACTGGACCTTGTGCTCACAAACAGGGACAGTGTGATGGGGTAACAGTGGGGAGCACCTGGGTAACAGTGACCACCAGTCATTGTGGTTTGAAATCACAGAAAGAGCAGAACCAAACCACACAAAAACACGATCCTGGATTTTAGGGGTCAGACTTTGGGAAAATGGGGAGATACTTGAAAGAGGCATTAAGGGAATGGGACAGGAATCAGGGGTTGAGGAACAGTGGGCAGTATTTAAATGGGATTATAAGAACAACAGAATTATGCATTAAGCAGGTTAGCAAGAGGAAAAGGAAGAGAGACCATTATGGTTTTCCAAAGAGGTAGCAAAGAAAGTGAAAGCCAAAAGATTGCATTCAGGCAATACAAAAGACACAGGCAGAAGGGCATAGGGAGAAGTACCAGGAGAAACAAAGGGAGGCAGGGAAGTCAGTAAGGGAAGCCAAAGCTCAGACAGAAGAACACATTGCAAAATCAGTGGGTAAAGGGGACAAAACCTTTTACAGGTACATAAGTGAAAAAAGAAAGACAAAGGGAGGGATAGTGAGACTGAAGGGGGAGGATGGGAGCCACGTGAAGGATGACAACAATAAAGCTGACATATTGAACAGGTATTTCTGCTCAGTCTTTACTAAGGAAGAGGGAGGTAATGGGTCTGAAGGGAGTACAAGGGGTGAGAATGGTGCAGAAATGGACACAAGTCCCTTTACACGAGAAAGGGTCCTGAAGGAACTGGAAGTAATAAGAGCTGATAAAGCAATGGGGCCAGATGGGTGCACCCCAGGGTCCTTAAAGAACTAAGAGAGGTGGGCTGAACCTCTGGCTATCCTGTTCAGCCAATCACTGGAAACAGGGAGGTACCCAAAGACTGGAGGACAGCAGATGTAGTCCCCTTATACAAAAGTGGGAACAAAGAGGAAGCAGGAACTACAGACCAGTCAGCCTCACCTTCGGTAGTGGGAAAGATCATGGAAGCACTACTGAAGGAGAGATTGGTGGAACATCTGGTTGTCAATGGACTACAGGACCCAAGGCAGCATGGTTTCACCAGGGGAGGTCATGTCAGACCAACCTCATTGAATTTTTGACTGGGTGACTAGGAGGTGGATCAGGGAGGGCAGTGGACATGGCCTATCTGGACTTCAGCAAGGCCTTTGACACTGTGCCACATAGAAGACTATTACACAAACTGGGGAATATGGGTGTGGGCAGGACAGTAGTGTGGTGGGTAGGTAACTGGCTGGGTGGCAGGACACAGAGGGTGGTGGTAAATGGCTGTCACTCCACAGAAGGAAGAGTAACCAGGGGTACCACAGGATCAGTGCTAGGACCGGTCCTATTCAACATCTTCATCAGTGACATTGCACAGGATCTAGAAGGCAGAATTTCACTGTTCGCTGATGACACAAAGCTCTGTAACAGAGTAGACACACCAGAGGGTGTAGACAGAATGAGAAGGGACCTGCAGAAACTTGAAGAATGGTCAAGGGTTTGGCAGTTGAAATTCAATGCAAAGAAGTGCAAGATAATGCATATGGGGCACAAAAACCCTGGCACAATATATCAGTTGGGGGTGAGGATATAGCATGCACCAAGCAGGAAAGGGATCTTGGGGTTGTCATCTCTGATGACCCTCAAGGTGAGAAACAGTGTGACAAGGCATCAGGTAAAGCAAATAGGATGCTGGGATGTATAGGCAGGGCATCACCAGCAGGAAAAGGGAGTTCATAATTCGCTATACAAGACACTAGTGAGGCCCCACCTGGAGTATAGTGTACAGTTCTGGAGACCATACCTACGTAAGGACATAGACAGGGTAGAGAAGGTTCAGAGGAGGGCAGGGCAACAAAGATGGTGCATGGGTTGCATCACAAGTCCTATGAAGATAGGTTGAAGGAACTGAACATGTACTCCCTGGAGGAGAGGAGGGAGAGAGGGGATATGATAGAGACATACAAGTATCTTACAGGGAGGAACAGGGTGCAGGAAAACACTATTTTTAAGCGAAAAAGATGTTTCAGGACTAGAGGGCATGGGATGAAGTTGGAGGGAGGATGATTCAGAGGAAACATGAGAAAGAATTTCTTCACAGAACGGGTGGTGGACAAGTGGAACACCCTGCCAGAGGAAGTGGTGGGGGCTGAAGCAATCACGGGATTTAAGAATGCATGGGATAGACATAAAGGAATTCTAGAGGGCAGGGGTAAGGGGAAACAGACTTCTAGGAAAACAAACTGAACTTACAAGCTCAAATGGGCAGACTAGGTGGGCCATAGGCCCTTATCTGCCGACACTGTCTATGTATCTATGTATCTATGTACCTTAGGCAAAAACTTCCTGTTAGTCCTTAGGACCACTTTATCTCTATGGAAAGAGATGAAATCAGGCTCCACTGACAGGGCTTGCAATTCACTGATACGTCTGGCAGAGGTAATGGCTACCAAAAACACAGTTTTCAAAGTCAAGTACTTAAGCTCTACAGAGGACAAAGGCTCAAAGGGTGGTTGCATAAGCTGAGCAGTGCAAACATTAAGGTCCCAAGCAGGAGCAGGGTCCCTAAAGGGGGGATTGGTGTGCAGCAATCCCTTGAAGAACTTACAAAACACAGGATGGGCTGAAAGAGGAGAGGACTTGCCTACTGACAAGAAGGCAGAAACAGCTGCCAGATGCACTTTAAGTGTAGCTGGTCTAAGCCCCAAGCCATTAAGATGAACCATATAGTCCAGGACTGTAGGCAACCCAGCAGATTCTGGAGAAATATGCTTACTTGAGCACCAAATAGTGAACTTTTTCCATTTGGAGTTGCAAGTCTTTCTGGTGGAAGGCTTTCAAGAAGCCTTGAGGATATATAGAACCCCTTGAGAGAGGTGCAGATCGGCAAACTCTAACTCTTCAAGAGCCTGGCCTTGAGATTGAGAGATTTGAGGTTCAGATACCAAATCTTTCCTGAGAGGATGTCAACAGGTTGTAATTCCTGGGAAAATACAGGGAAAGATGGACTGCTAAGGACAGCAACCGAGGGTACCAGAGCTGTCTGGCCCAGTCTGGAGCAATCAGAATCACTTTGCATGGTTGAGACCTGATCTTGACTAGCACTTTGAACAATAGAGGGAAGGGGGGAAAGGATACAGGAACTTCCCTTCCCAATTTAGAATCAAAGCATCCAGGGGGACTGAGCCCAAGACTGGGGGTCTGCAGCAAAAGTGAGGAAGTTGGTGATTGTCTTCAAAGAGATCTATCTGTGGGGTGCCCCATCTGGAGAAAATCACTTCCAAAACTAGGGGATCTAGGGTCCATTCGTGATGGCCCTGAGATATCCTGCTGAGAGCATCTGCTAGGACATAGTCCTTCCCTGGGAGGTGAACTGCTATCAGAGAGGTTTGCAGGGAATAGGCCAGAGACCACAACTTCATTGCTTCTGTGCAAAAGGCCAAGACCGAGTGTCTCCTTGCTTGCTGATGTACCACATTGTGGTGGTATTGTCTGTTCTGATCTGGACCACCTTGTTCTGCACAGATTTGGAAAAGGCTTGCAGTGCCAGAAACACTGCTCTGAGTTCCAAGAGATTGTGTGAAGCAGAGATTCTTGAGGTGACCACAGCCCTTGGGCGGTAAGATCCCCCAAGTGGGCTCCCCAGCCCAGCAGGGACGCATCTGTGGTGAGTATTACTAAATGAGACTGAGTGACAAAAGGAACTCCCTGTCTTAAATTGTCCTGATCCCATCACCATTGCAAAGCCTGGATCAGGGTTCGAGTCACTGGGACTAGTTTGGTAAGGGAATCCTTCTTTGGGACCAGAAGGCTCTTAAGTGGAACTGAATGTCCCTCATCTGAATCTTGCCCCTGGACCACTGCTGTAGAGGCTGCCATGTGGCCCAGGAGCTGCAAGAAGTGCCTTGCTGGTTGAGACACCTGGAGGGTGAATGAAGAGGCCAGTTCTATAAGGGTCCTTGCCCTGTCCAAGGGAAGGAAGGCTTTTGCTCTTATTGTATCCAGCTCTGCCCCTATAAAGGTGAGGAGCTGTACTGGCTTGAGAACTGACTTCGGAAGGTTGAGGAGGAATCCTAAGGAAGTGAGCACTTGCTGAATTATTTGAAGATGTGACTTGACTTGGTCTGGAGACTGACCCACTATGAGCCAGTCGTCCAAGTATGGAAAGACGGAGATCTTGTTTCTCCTTAGGAAAGCAACCACTACTGCCAGGCACTTTGTGAACACCCTTGGGGCTGATGTTAGGCCAAAGGGCATTGCTCTGAATTGATAGTGGCCTGAGGGCAACTCGAACCTGAGGTACTTTCTGTGGGAGCACCTGATGGGAATGTGAAAATAGGCATCTTTGAGGTCCAGGGAGGCTAGCCAGTCCCCTGGCCTTAGAGAGGGCAGAATTATTCCCAGAGTCACCATTTTGAATTTTGGTTTTAAAAGGTGCTTGTTCAGATATCTTAGATCCAGGATGGGCCGCCATTCTCCTGTCTTTTTGGGGGTTAGGAAGTACCTGGAGTACAATCCTTTGCCCCTGTGTAGGGTAGGAACCCTTTCTATGGCTCTTAGAGCCAGAAGGGAAGAAACCTTTGCCTCTAGGGCAAGGGTCTCTGATGGATTTGCAGGTGGAAAGGATCTGGTTCTCATCTTGGGAAATTTTTTGAAGCCGAGAACCAGTCCCTGGCTTACTACTTCCAGGACCCATTTGTCTGATGTTAAAGACTTCCAGTCCTGGACAAAGTAAGCCAGCCTGCCCCCTACAGGTATTGGAGAATCAGCCCAGGCAGACCCATCAGGGTGTCTGCTTGGCAGGGGCTTTAGGCTGAGGGGTGGGAGCAGGCCTGCTCATTCCCCATCTGCCTCTCCCTCTGAAGAACCCCCTCTGAGCATAAGCAGAAGAGGAGGCCTGGGCTTGTTAAAAAGGCCTTTGAAAGGGCCTGCCCCTGCCCCTGGAATGCTATCTCTGAGGAGTGGCTTGCCTTTCTTTGGCCTGAGCACTCCTATGAAAAAATTACTCACCTTAGTAATGTTGTTTCTTCTAATGGAGTCTTGCTATATTATAGACTTTAGCAGTTTGTTCCAGCTCTAGAACTGCCCCGGAGTGAAATGGTTAAAACCATTCCAAAATAGAATTGTGGCATGAGAGCAGCTCTATCTGTGTCATTTCAAACTTGAACTGTCAGATCTTTATGAGCCAAACTCACTAAGGTCTGTGTGGAAGCTGTAACCTACACTAGCCAAATGGCTACCTAAATAATAACAACCATTGATAGTCCCAACACCCAAGACTCAAGTCAGGGGACCAGAAATACTAACACCATTCTAATAATATGAAAATGGAACATAAGTATAATAAAACATACACACGCGTACACATACACACCCCCAAAGTCCCAAAGGGGACAAAATGCTAACAGGACATAAGTAGTGCCCACACTAAGATGCCCGCACCCCACCAAGTAGAGGTTCTGAGAGGTGCAGGTTGGGGAGGTCTATATATAGAGTCCATTAGAAGAAACAACATTACTAAGGTGAGTAATTTTTCTTCAAACAACATGAAGTCTTACTATATTATAGACATTAGCAGAATACACAGCAGTACCTCCATGGAGGAGGGGCAGAACCTACTTAGGCAATAGGCTCTGAAGAACAGCTGTGCTAAACCGAAGCATCTCTCCTGGCCTGGACATCCAGGGAGTAATGCTTGTAAAAGTGTGCACCGCTTTCCAAGTAGCAGCCTGGCAAATCTCTAATAAAGGGATATCTCTGGCAGCAGCTAGAGACGCAGCTGTACCCTGGTAGAATGAGCCCTCAAACCGGGGGCTCTCACTTCTGATAACAAAATTGGATACAAGAGACAATCCACCTGGCTATTGATCTCTTAGTGGCAGGTTTGCCTTTCCCAACTTCACCATAGGTAAGGAAAAGTTGGAGGGATTCGAACCTGTGACCTTTGGTACGCTCTATATAATAACTAAGAGCTCTCTTAACATCCAGGCTGTGCAACCTCCTCTCATCCGAAGAGGAGTGATCAGTGAAAAATACTGGAAGGGAGATAGATTGATTAAGATGGAAATCTGAAACCACCTTAGGCAAAAACTTCCTATTAGTCCTAAGGACTACCTTATCCCTGTGGAAAGAAATAAAGTCAGTCTCCACTGACAAGGCTTGGCAATTCACTTATGCATCTGGCAGAAGTGATAGCTACTAGAAAACAGTTTTCTAAGTTAGGTACTTAAGCTCTGCAGAAGACAGAGGTTCAAAAGGGGTTGCATTAACTGGACAATGCAAACATTAAGGTCCCAAGCAGGGGCGGTTCCTGAAAGGGAGGATTAGTATGGAGTAATCTCTTAAAAACTTGGAAAACACAGGATGAGAGGAAAGAGGGATGACTTTCCGCTTGACACAAAAGCAGACACAGCTGCCAAATGAACTCTCAGGGTAGCTGGTCTGAGACCCAAGGAATTAAGATGTACCATGTAATCTAACAAAATGGGCACTAGCAGATTCTGGGGAAATATTTTTCCAGCACACCAAATGGAAAACCTTTCCATTTAGAACTATAAGTAGCTCCTAGTGGAAGGCTTTTGAAGCCTTTAGGATCTCAAGAACACCCTGAGAGAGGTGTAAATCAGCAACTCTAACCCTCAAGAGCCAGGCCTTGAGGTTGAGGGATTTGAGGTCCGATACCAAACCCTTCCTGGGCACAAGTCAACAGATTGTGATTCTTGGGGAGGCACAGGGGAAGATGGACTGTCAGAGACAGAAGGAGGGTACCAGGGCTGCCTGGCCCAATCCGGGGCAATCAGAATCACCCTGCAAGGCTGAGATCTGATTTTGACTAGTACTTTGAATAGGAGAGGAAAGGGGGAAGCATAGAGGAACTTCCCCTCCCAATCCAGAAGAAGGGCATCCAGGGGAACTGAGCCCAGCACTGGAGGTCTGCAACAGAACAGAGGAAGTTTGTGATTGTCTGGGGCTGCAAAAAGATCTATCTGAGGGATGCCCCACCTGGCAAAAACTATCCCCAGCACCTGAGGATCCAGGGACACTGTGATGGCCCTGGGAAATCCTGCTGAGGGCATCCGCTAGGACATTGTCCTTCCCTGGAAGATGAACTGCTATGAGGGAAGTGTCTAGGAATAGGCCAGAGACCACAACTTCATTGCCTCAGTGCACAAGGCTGAAGACCGAGTGCCCCCTGTTTGTTGATGTACCACATTGTTGTGGTGTTGTCTGTTCTGACTTGTACTACCTTGTCATGGACAGATGCAGAAAAGCTTGAAGAGCTAAAAAGACAGCTCTGAGTTCCAGCAAATTGATGTGGAGCAGAGTTCCTGGGGACCAAACTCCCTGAGGGAGAGGTCGCCCATGTGGGCTCCCCAACCCAGAAGGGAAGCATCCGTAGTGAGTCAAGTTGTGAGAAGGGGAAATGAAGGGGACCTCTGCTCTAATTCCTCTGATCCTGCCACCACTGGGGAGCTAGGATCAAGGTTCGAGTCACTGGGACCAACTTGGAAAGGGGGTCTTCTCTGAGACCAAAAGGTTCTCAAGTGAAACTGAATGTCTCTCATCTGAAATCTGGCTCCTGCACAACAGCTGTGGATGCTGCCATGTGCCCCAGGAGCTGCAGAAAGTGTTTTGCTGGTCGAGAGACCTGCAGAGTGAAGGAAGAGGCCAGAGCCACTAAATTCCTTACCCTTCTGGGGAAGAAAGGCTCTGGCTAGCTTTGTGTCCAATTCCTGCCCCTATAAAGGTGAGTACCTGGACTGGTTCCAGAACCGACTTTGGTAGGTTTAGCAGAAAACCCAGGGAGGTGAGAAGCTGCTGGTGACCTGCAGGTGAGATTTACCTGTTCTGGGGACTGGCCTACAATGAGCCAGTCATCTAGATAGGGAAAACAGCAATCCTCTGCCTCCTTAAGTGGGCCACTGCCACTGCTAGACACTTGTGAATTCCTTGAGCAGAGGTAAGGCTCAAGGACATTGCTCTGAACTGGTAATGACCCGAGGGAAGTTCGAATCTGAGGTACTTTCGATGGGATCTTCTGATTAGGACATGGAAATAGGCATCCTTGAGGTCCGGGGAGGCTAGCCAGTCCCCTGGCCTTAGGGAAGGTAAATCATTGCCAGAGTTACCATTTTGAACTTTGGTTTCAAAAGATGCTTGTTCAGATATCTGAGATCTAAAATGGCCGCCATTCTCCTGTCTTTTTGGGTAGGAAGTATCTGAATACAGACCCTGCCCTGATGCAGGGAGGAACCTCTACCTCTCTGAGAGCTAACTGGGATGAGACCTCTGTTTCCAGAGCAATGGTCTCTGAAGCACTTGCAGGTAGAAAAAGTCTGCTTCTCAACTTGGGAAACTTTTTGAAACTGAGAACCAGACCCTGGCTTACTATTTCCAGAACCCACTTGTCTGAGGTTAAAGAAGCCCAATTCTGACTGAAGTAAGCCAGCCTGCCCGCCACTGGTACAGGAGAATCGGCCCTGGGCACCCCATCCGGGTGCCTGTTTCACAGGAACTTTAGGCTGGGGTGGGAGCAGGTCTGCCCACCCCTCATCTGCCCCTGCCTCTGAAGAAGCCCTGAGCATAGGCAGAGGAGGCCTGAGTCTGGTAGAAGTGCCTGTGAAAGGCCTACCCTACCCCTGGGGGCATGCCTTGAGGAGTGGCTTTGCCGCCTCTTAGCCTGGGCACTCTTGTAAGTAGTCCTATATTCATCCATCTTCTTCATGTAATTCTCTGTCTGCTCTCCAAACAGAGAATTTCCCACCACAGGAAAATCCATAGCCTTAGTCTGGGTATCCTGTGACAAACTAGTGCCAGGGCCAGGCCAACCTACGAAAAGCTACAGATGTGGCCATGACCCTAGAGGAAACATCATTAACATCCACAGCAGCATGAAACTGAACCTTAGAGGCTTCAGTGCCATCAGCAGCCACCTGTTCTAGTTCACTAGCCAGCTGGCCATGGGCCTACTTGGCCAATTGCATAACAGTATCCCATCTAGATTTCTGATACCTAGCTACATAAGCCATATAATTTGCTTGCCTGAGTCCCAGAGAGGCTGCCATATACTGTTTTTTGCCATGGCATCAATCTTCCTGGAATCCTTGTCAGGAGGATGTGAAGCCAAGGGAATATTAGCTTTATCACAGGCAGCAGCCTGAACTACCCCAACATGACTGCATTGCTGAGAAAGGAATTCTGTATCAGGGCCTGACAATGTATACCTTCTGTCCTCTTTTATCTACAGGAGGCACAGAATTAGGAGCTTTTAAAATTTTAATTGTTTGTTTCCTAAAGACTTATGTAAAGGAATAGACAATCTCCTAGACTCTGGAATATCCATCATTTCTACAAAATCAGGCTCCTTTTGCTCATCCACAGCCTCTTCTAAAGGAAGCTGGAGGGTTTCAGCAACTTTTATAAAACATAAATGAGATGGGACTCAGACAGCATAGGGGAGATTCTAAAGGTCTGTCTGGGGAGATGTCCGTTCAATGGGCACACCCAGACCTTCCCAGCACATTTATACTGTTCATAATCCTCCTCCCTCCTCTGGTTCATAAAATTCTCAATATCATAATCCTGAACCATTGGGACCAGACGAACCGACCTTTACCAGATAGTGGTGGTTCGAGGGACCCTGAGACAGTGACTGGACAATTTGTATGGCTTTTGTTATCTCTGCAGCAGTTGGAGAAGGAATTTTGACTCAGACCTGCTGATTTTCTTGTTTTCTTTACTGGAATTGGTTCCTCAGAACCAGCTTTTCTTTTGCCCGAGGAAGTCTGGCCCTGGTCAGAGGGCACTCCCTCTGGTTCGGTTGGCACCGAACCGGGCTGGCCATCCGGGTCAGTGGACTTTTTGGCCTCTCGTTCCCTGAGCCTGCCCAATCTTTTTTCCAGGGTGGCTGCAGGGAAATTCTTACATACCTGGCAGTCTGACTGGAGGTGGTCAAACCTCAGACAATAAACACATGGTGTGTGGGTCAGCCTTGGCAAAGACTTCCCACAAACATCACAGTGTTGAAACCCAGTGGGCCCGGTTTTTGGGTTTCTCGACATAATGCCAGCCTAACCAAAAACTTGCCTTTTTAACGGCAGTGTGGTGGAAAGACACCCTTTATCGTTCTAACCGTCATCGGGTATTGGAAAAACGTAATAAATCTGTTTTTTTAGAACCTATAAGAACCGGAACCGACTCTAAAATAGTAACTTTTAGTTTTAAATGAGTTTTAAACCACTGATCGGTTCAAACCGAACCAATAACTTACAAGTTCCACACAGACAAAACCTTCATTTACTTACAGTTACCACAGATAGAGCTTGAACTGAACGGTTTTTGCGGTTAAAATAAAACTATTCTCGTTAAATCCAACCGAGAAAACACTTTTAAAACCGAGAAATGAACCGAGCAGAAGGAGAAATCTCTGGAGCGATTGTTCACTGAGGTGGAGTAAAGAATCTGACAGTTCAAGTTTGAAATGACACAGATAGAGCTGCTCGTGCCAAAATTCTATTTTGGAATGGTTTTAACCATTTCACCCGGGCAGTTCTAGAGCTGAAACAAACTGCTTAATGTCTATAATATAGCAAGACTTCATGTTGTTTGAAAGGTGGTCCTGTACTCATCCATCTTCTTCATGTAGTTCTCTGTCTGCTCCCCAAACAGAGAATTACCAATGACAGGGAAATCCATGGCCTTAGCCTGGGTATCTTGTGATAGGCTAGTACATCTGAGCCAAGCCATCCTCTGAAGGGCCACAGATGTAGCCATGACTCTAGGTGGATTATCACTGGAGTCCACAGCAGCATGAAATTGCACCTTGGATGCCTCAATCCCATCCGCAGTCACCTGCTCCAGCTCCTTGGCAAGCTGGTCAGGGGCCTGTTTAGCCAGAGCCAGCACAGTGTCCCACTTGGACTTCTGGTATCTAGCTGTGTAGGCCATATAGTGAGCCTGCCTGAGTCCCAAAGATGCTGCCATGTACTGCTTCTTTGCTATGGCATCAGTCCTCCTGGTGTCCTTATCTGGGGGATGTGAAGCCAAAGGAATATTTGTCTTATCACAGGCAGCAGCCTGCACTACCCCAACATGGCTGCATTGCTAGGAAAGGAACTCTGTGTCCAAGCCTGAAAGGGTATACCTCTTGTCTATTCTTCTCTCCACAGGAGGTATGGAATTAGGAGTCTTTAAAATTTTAAATGTCTGTTTCCCAAAAGATTTATGGAGGGAATAGACAATCTCCTGGACTCTGGAATGTCCATCATCTTTACAAAATCAAGCTCCTCCTGATCCTCTACTGCTTCTTCCATTGGAAGCTGGAGGTTTCAGCCACTTTCTTGTAAAACATAAAGTGGGAGGGGACTCAGAAAGCCTAGGAGGAGAAACACATAGAAGGTCTGTCTGGGGAGATGTCCTGGTCAATAGGCACATCCAGACTTTCATAATCACCATCATCATCATTATCCTCACATTCTCCTCCTCCTTCCGGTTCATAAAATTCTTCTAAAGTATAATCCGAACTGGAGGAACTGACCGAATCGAGCCCCTGACAGATGGTGCCAGTTCGGCCGGAACCGGTTAGTGATTGAACTATCCTTATCGCTTTGGCTATTTCATCAGCGGTCGAAGAAAGAACTTGTGGATCCGAACCAGATGATTTTTCCCTTTTCTTTCTTTTACCTGGAACCGACTCCTCAGAATCGGTTCTCCTTTTGCCCGAAGAAGTTTCACCCTGGTCAGAGGGCACTCCTTCTGGTTCGGTCGGAACTGAATCGGGCTGGCCATCTGGGTCAGCGGACTTCTTGGCCTCCCTTTCCCTCAGTCTACCTACTCTCTTATCCAGGGTAGCTTTGGGAAAAATTTTACAAATTTGGCAGTCTGAATTGAGGTGGTCAAACCCCAGAACATAAACACAGGTGGTGTGGGGATCAGCCTTAGCAAAGGCTTCCCCACACACACTACAGTGTTGAAACCCAGTGGGCACGGTTTTTTTCTTGGGTTTCTCAGACATGGCCAATCCTATCCACAACTTACCCTTTTTTTTGGCAATCCACCAGGCAAGACACCCCTATCAGTTCCTGACCGTGTTACGGGTCTTGGAAAAAAACGAAATAAACTGCTTTTTTTAGAACCGATACGGACCGGTTACCACACTCTAATAAATTCAGTAGTTTTTTAAACTAAACTGATCGGTTCAAACCGAACCGATCCAATGTTTACAAGTTCCACACAGAAACTAAATGCAAAACCTATCTAGTACTCACGGTACCACAGACAGAGACTTAAACCGACAGGTTCAGTAGCAAAATTCGTAGAAACCGAGCTAAAAATGACACTTTAACCGACTTTTTGAACCGGCAAAGGAGAAATCTCCGGAGCGACTGTTTAGTGAGGTGGAGTAAAGAATCTGATGGTTGAGTTTAAACAACAGCAGACAGAGGCTTCAACCAAGCTTGAGCTCAGCGTTCCATGTCCTGCATGGAAAGTTAACTCTTTGCTCTCCGGGACAGTTCAAAGGTTGGCAATCACTGCAATAGTCAGAATACAACAAGACTTCATGTTGTTTGAATAATATATTTGTATCCGCTCACTGTTTTTTACTTGAATGACTGTGGTGTGAGTTGCCTCAAGCCCTCTCATCCTCGTCTAGCCATATAAATTTGAATGTCAAATCAGACTTTCCTTATTAATCCTGGTGCAGTGTTGGGTGACAGGGCTGAGGAAGTTTTGAGTTTTTGCAAGTCTTGGAATGTGATGGCTGGGTGATGACAACCTGTGTCTTGGTGATTTTTCCTGAGTTGCTTTAGTATAAACGTTGTTTGACGTTTTAAATGCTGGGACTGCTATAAGGGAGATGATGTGGCCAATGTGAGGAGAGTTCAGGTGTCTTGTTAGACCAGCACAAAGGGAGCAGTAGCCACTCACAGAGTATTGTTGCCCTGTTTCTGTTCAGACTTCAGCATAAAATTGCCTGAATAGGTTGTTTAGTGTGGCAGTCGAGGCAGTTTTTAAATTAAACGTATATTTTTTTGTTTCTGCCCACTGCTGAACTACTTACATTACCCACTGTGTCTGGCATTTTGTGGTGGGTTCCTGATGCTTGTCTTCTACTTTGTTTAAGTCAGTTTTGGTTAATGAAATGAAACGCTGACTTACTTTGTGAGCTTTTTTCATCTGTGGAGCTGTGTCCCTTTCTCTGGCACTTCATTTGCCTTTTCGAACATTTTTGAAACCGCTATTTATTAAATTAAAATTGACTGTTGTGGTCATTGAACTGCTGTGGTACAGCTTGCTTTTGTGGAGCGACTCTGCGAATATGCATGGACTGAACATGGGCATAACGTGGGTATACTGGCAACAGGTGGGTGATTATGTTACTAGGCAGACTGTGTGTCCGAGCAGGCATTGTTGAGAAATAATGGCCAGCTTGTGTATTGTTTTAGCCAATGGGATTGCTTCTTTATTTTAGCCCATATTCTAATTACAAACAGAGTATGTTTCATTATTAGAATTGATTGTAATATTGCACAATAATGTATATAGTGATTTAAGGTGACCACCTGTACATAGCAAAGAGTAGCATTTCACTACCACCTGTACATAGTAAAGAGCAGTATTTTGCTAATTAAAAGTGTTTATGGCGTATAGACTTGACACGGATGCCAAGTTTCCTAGGCAGGGGAGAGTGTAGCCCCCCCACCACCAATTTGAGGCTTTCCTTAAGTGTTTCGCAGGGCTCCATCAATGCCCATTGCCAGGCAGACATCCTGCAAAGATAGTAAATCCATAATTATTTGTTGTTATCCTGTTGATTTGCATTAGGGTGCCATGATGTGCCTACATGCCTATCCCTTTAAGACATTAGCCAATGCATATACAGTTAAATGGGCTGGGTCTGAGTACTTCAAAGCTCATGACCAGCCAGGCACCATCCTGATTTGATCCACTTTGCAGTTGATAATAGAGCAGAGGGAGCGCTAACTATTATTGTAAATATTTACTTCTAACTTGTTATATTTAAATTAGAGTGCTTGTTTAACCTGCCTTCTTGCAGCTTATCCTCCAAGTGGAACCCACCATGTTTAGTCTGGCACTTTCAAGAATTTGGGCCAACTGGGACACAGGGACCTCGAGGGTCCTTAGTTTAGGTGCCTCATGGGAAGAAGCTGTAGTTCTTGTAGTCGTAAAGGCTGGCACCTAAACTGAAAAATGGGAGCACCAGAACTGTGATTGACAGCTCTACTAGCCAATTGGATTGCTAAAACTGAACTAGTTCAAGAACTGTTAGAAAAAGTAGTTTAGTTGCTTGGAGAGCTGAGAGAGTGAGCGGCTTGAGACATCAAGAAGCAGCTCCGGAAAAGGATCTGAGGAAAATTGGCAAGGAAAGGCCTAATTTGCCTTCCTGCTGCTGTTTCCAACATTGGACTGATTGACAGCAATAATCAGACTATTCTAAACTACTCTTGAATTGTGGCAGTTAGCCAGAGACTCCAAGAAGTGCAGCTCGAGATATTGGACCGAGAGGAGCTCCTGTGAAGCGTCTGGCCCAAGAGTTGTGTGAGAGACTGCCTTTTTGCTGCTTGAGAGGTTTGCTCAGTGAATTGACTGCAATTGTGAACTGGCCTGAAACCAAGTCAAGAGGTAGAGAATTAAATGTTGTTTTCCTTAAATGTACTGAATGTTTATTGTGGGTCAAGGCCTACTATCCAGGGACTCCTGATTGCCAGAAAGGATCCCCTCTGTGCCAGTGACTGAACTGTCTGCCAGTTGGAGGTGTTCACCAGCAAACAAACTGAACTTTGTAAGAAGTGTTTATCTAGCCTTGGGCCTATGCAAACCCGTCCCAAGCTGTCTATTCCTGCAACAGTGATTGTTTTCTCAGTAAGAGGACAGTTTGGGGATCCAGCCCCTGCATAGTCAGAAATCGCAGGTTGTGGCCACCTGGAGGGAGAGTCCCTGAAGTGGAGGTGAGTCATACAGGCCCAGATTCCCCATACTCTTCAGTATTTTGCAGCAGGTCTTCATATCGCCAGGCCAATTACTACCAACTGGTGTTGTGATTAAACTCAGGGTAGGTCCCTGCAACTTTTCTTTAAATCATTTTGTGGTACCATCTGATTGCTCTAGTGTGTTACAGGGTTACAAATGACTTGGCCAACTGGCCTAGGATACAAATAACCAAGGTCTTGTTTATGCATGTTAACTGCCTTTCTTTCCACCAAGGGCCCAAATGACAGCTGCAACGCCAGTCAACACCGGGCACCGATTCTGAACAGCCAGCATAACATTCTGTGTACCCAGTTGTTGTCAGACTGTTTTACTGTGGGACTAGAGTACATGCATACAGAGTAACCTGAATCAAATCAGTAAAGTAATCATTCTTCTAGATTCATGCCCCCCCTTGTTCACGTCCCCTTAATAACACTAATTTGTTGTTTCACGTTTAAACTGCATATGAGCATATTCTTAACTGGTGTAGAGATACTGAAATCTGTTACAGTATTGAAGGTGCATGCTTGCATTGTTAACATTGTCTTTACAGGGGGGTCCAGGGTGTTTGTCAGAAGACCAGGTCCTGTTGGTAAGTGCAAGGGGTGTGTGCCTATTATTAATGTTTAATGGCAACTGTGTGTTAATTGCTGTAAAGGATTATTCCACATTATGAGGCTCATGGTCACTAGGTGGGTTTGTGGGTGGATATACAGTGGCGTGAAAAAGTATTTGCCCCCTTCCTGATTTTCTCTATTATTGCATATTTGTCACACTGGATGTTTTCAGGTCTTTAGAGAAAATGTAATATTAGATAAAGGGAACCTGAGTGAACAAATAACACTTGTTTTTTTTTTTAATTTCACTTATTTAATGAAAAAAAGTTAACCAACACCAACTGGCACTGTGTGAAAAAGTAATTGCCCCCTTACACTTAATAACTGGTTATGCCACATTTAGCTGCAATGACTGCAACCAAACACTTCCTATAATTCAATATCAGTCTTTCACATTGCTGTGGAGGAATTTTAACCCACTCTTCCTCGCAGAACTGCTTTAATTCAGTAACATTTGGTAGGTTTTCGAGCATGAACTGCTCGTTTCAGGTCCTGCCACAGCATCTCTATTAGGTTTCAGTCTGGACTTTGACTAGACCACTCCAAAACTTTAATTTTACTTTTTTAGCCATTCTGATGTGGACTTGCTTTTGTGTTTTGATCATTGTCTTGCTGCATGACCCAACCACGCTTCAGCTTCAGCTGACGGAAGGATGACTGGACATTCTCCTTAAGAATTTTCTGGTACAGAGCAGAATTCATGGTTCCTTTAATTATGGCAAGTCATCCAGGTCCTTAGGCAGCAAGCATCCCCACACCATCACACTACCACCACCATGTTTGACTGTTGGTATGGTGTTCTTACTGTGGAATGCTGTGTTTGCTTTACGCGAGACATTATGGGATCCATGTTGTCCAAAAGTTCCACTTTGGACTCATCTGTCCATAGAACATTTTCCCAAAAGGCTTGTGGATCATCCAGGTGCTTCTGGCAAATGAGAGACGAGCATTTATGTTCTTCTTGGTTAGCAGTGAGCTTCCGCTTTGCTACCTCACATGAAGCCCATTTTTGCTCAGTCTCTTTCTGATTGTGAGTCATGAACACTGACCTTAGCTGAGACAAGAGTAGCCTGCAGTTCTTGGATGTTGTTTTAGGATCCTTGAGACTTCTTGGATGATTTTACACTGTGCCCTTGGAGTAATTTTGGCAGGGCACTACTCCTGGGAAGGTTCACTACTGTTCCAAGTGTTCTCCATTTGGAGATTATGGCTCTCACTGTGGTTCGATGGAGTCCCAGAGCCTTAGAAATATCTTTGTAACCCTTTCCAGACTGATAGAGGGCAACAAATTTTTTCTGATCTTTTCAGGAACTTCCTTTGATCATGGCATAATGTGCTTGTTGAATCTTTGTGCTGGCAACATGACTCTGATGGTAAGGGCCAAAATAAGTGAGGTTTATATTGAGCAGGGCTGGCTGTAATCAAGCCTGTGTGTTCAATCAGCTTACTCTAATTATCCTTTTAATTGGGTTGATTTAACTAGGGGCAATTACTTTTTCACACAGTGCCAGTTGGTGTTGGTTAACTTTTTCATTAAATAAAATGAAATAAGTAAAAAAAAAAGTGTTATTTGTTCACTCAGGTTCCCTTTATCTAATATTATATTTTGTCTAAAGACCTGAAAACATTCAGTGTGACAAATATGCAATAACAGAGAAAATCAGGAAGGGGGCAAATACTTTTTCACGCCACTGTAGCTTCCCTGAGGGCTACAACAGGCTAGGTAGATACCCCCACATACTTTACTCTGGGAGGAGACACCAAAATATTGAACCCAGGCCCCTCAACATGTTATCCAAAGTACAGGCAGGGGTAGTAACCCTAGAGAGAGCACTGGCTAGGGGTTACATATATGAATTTTGTTTCTTATTTATCTTTCACCCATTGTGCCATAGGTTGACTATTCGCACTGTTTTGCTGATGGTTGCATTTTGTATGTTATTTTGAATTTGTTAGAATAAAGTATTCATTAAAAAAAAATAAATACTTTACCAACTCATTGGATCCTAATTGACTTTTCACTATAAGAAAACCATGGTTGGGGCCAATTCTGAAAATAGCACAACTTAGAGAAGGTGTTAGCCTCCTTTACAAAACCATTGTACATGATAGGATAGACCTTACCCTTACTGCAAAACAAAAGTGGGAAAAGGAACTGAAGATTCAACTTGATGATAGTGATTGGCCAAACTCTGGTATAATGTTTATAATACAGTAGTAGCAAGGAAATTGAAAGCTGTCTTGTGCAGTTCAAAGCCTTTGCACCATTTCTATTTTTCTCCAGAGAAACATAAAAACATGTGGGGTGGGACACCTCTGATCATTGCTGGCAGTTTAATGGCCAAACACACTTAGGGCATATGTTATGGTCTTCAACAAAAATTAAACCTGTTTGGGAATGCATTCACTGCACTTCTAAGAAAATTCTGCAGCATTTCCTTTCCTTTGTCCAAAATTGTTTATTATATGCACTGTTTCTGATGTCTATTATTTCAGCAAATCTCAACAGACATGGCTACTTATAGAAGCCTTAACTCCAAGAGACTTATATTAAAGTACTGGAAATGCCCCAAAAATACCAGCCTTGAGGGAATGGATAGATCAGATGGGCTCAGCCTCTAACAATGAAAGAATAGTCTAAAACCTTTGGGATAGATCTGAACTCTGTGCGATGATATGGGACCCTTTCTTGAACTTTAAAGGACCTAATTAATCAGTGCATTGACATTATTTAGTTTTTGCTTCCAAATATCTCAATAATAGATTTAGTCTTGGTTAGAAAGTGATCCTGTTTGCCATTACTATGTTATAATACTAATCTTCATGAATTAGAGTATATGTATGTACCAAAATGTGTTGGCTGTCTAGTGGTCCCCCCATCCTCTACCGATCACCAACCCAGTGTCAAAAAAAAAAAAAAGTAAAATTAGCCAATTAAATCCCTGGTGTCTAAGTTCGACCACCTCACTCATCAGGTAGTGCCCCTCCATCTTGCCGCCCCCCAACCCGAGCCTGAACGGGTGACCAGTACAGTCCACCACTCTCCACCATGGCTGGCCACCTGATTGGCCTGAAATGAATGAGCGTGTACTTGTACAAGTATGCTCTCATTCATTCCATGACAGTCGGGCATCCAGCCATGGTGGAGAGTAGTGGGCTGTGATGGTCACCAACTCAAGCTCGGAGTGGGAGGGGGAGAGGGTTGATGGGGCACTACCTGATGGAGTGGGGGGGTCCACTAGACACCAGGGATTTAATTGTCTAATTTTACTTTTTTTTTTTTTTTTTACACTGGGGTCAGCGATCAGCAGGTGGACCACTAGATACCAGGGATTTAAATAAGTATATTTTTTTACACTCTGACTGTGGCCAGTGATCAGTGGGGGTGGCACTAGTCATCAGGGATCAGTCTGTGGTCGGCGATTGCTGGGGGTGCTAGACACCAGGCTGATTTAAATAAATGTATTATTTTACACTTGTGGCCAGCGAATGGGGGAGACCAGTAGACATCAGGGTTTAAATAAGTATAATTTTTTGCACTCTGCAGCTGTGATTGTGAGGGGAGACCACTAGACACCAGGGATTTGATAGATTTGCCATTTGCTAACATCTCCCTGCTTTTGGTTTTTAGGTGCAATTTGCACATAAAAACCCCCAAAGCAAGGCAAAGTTACAAATGATGAATTGGCACTTAAGAAAAAATTACTCACCTTAGTAATTGTGTTTCTTCTAATGGAGTCTTGCTGTATTCTGACAAATGCAGTTAGCCCCAGCACTTGAACTGCTCCAGAGAGGAAAGAGTTAAGTCTATGCCAGAGCATAGAACGCTGGGCTCGAGTTCAGTTCAAACCTCTCTCTGCTGCACTTCAAAGTGTAACCATCAGATTCTTATGAGTTAATACTAACTAACTACACCTCCTAGGTGGAAACTGTAAATAAACTAGCCAACAGGAAACCAATTTTTTTGAATCCCCAAAAGACTCAAGTCGAGAACCCCAAAAGAATAACCAAGTAGTGAGCAAACATAACTACAAAAAACAACATAAACATAACCCTCTCCCCATTTCTAAAAAGGGGGGAGTGCCAAGTACAACCCTAAGGTGCAACACTGTATTTGCCAGCCCACTTCCCAAAAACCAAGTTCTGAGAGGGAAGGTAGGGAGGCAAGTGAGAATACAGCAAGACTCCATTAGAAGAAACACAATTACTAAGGTGAGTAATTTTTTCTTCAAACAACATGAAGTCTTGCTGTATTCTGACATTATGCAGACTGCTAAGCAGTACCTCAATGGAGGAGGGTACCAAACCTATTTTGGGAATAGACTCTACTGTACTGCTGTACCAAACCTAGTGTCACTCCTAGCCTGGATATCCAGAGAGTAATGCTTGGTGAATGTATGGACTGTTTTCCAGGTGGCTGCTTTGTATATTTCTAGTAAGGGTATATCACTGGCAGCAGCCAGAGAAGCAGCTGTACCTCTAGTCGAATGAGCCCTCAGGCCTGAGGGGGGTATTTTACCTAGCTTTTCATAGCAGAATTGTATACAAGAGACAATCCACCTGGCAATAGTTCTCTTAGTAGCAGGTTTACCCTTTCCCACTTCACCATAAGTAGGAAACAACTGGGGACAGTCAAACTTAAGTGCCTTAGTACGCTCAATGTAGTAGCTAAGTGCCCTCTTAACATCCAAACTGTGTAATCTTCTCTCACCTGAAGAATAATGATCAGTGAAGAACACAGGAAGAGAGATGGACTGGTTCAGATGAAAATCTGAAACCACTTTGGGTAAGATCCTCCTGTTGGTTCTAAGGACCACCTTATCTCTATGGAATGAGATAAAATCAGGCTCCATTGACAAGGCTTGCAATTCACCAATATGCCTGGCAGAAGTGATAGCTACCAGGAACACAGTTTTCCAAGTCAAGTACTTAAGTTCTGCTGAAGCCAAAGGCTCAAAGGGGGTTGCATAAGCTGAGCAATGCAAAATTTAGATCCCAGGCAGTGGTAGGATCCTTAAAGGGAGGGTTGGTGTTTAGCAAACTTTTAAAGAGCTAACAGAAAAGGGGTGAGATGCCAGGAATGGAGCCTTCCCCACTGACAGGAATGCAGAGATAGCTGCTAAGTGTACTTTCAGAGTGGCTGGCCTGAGGCCTAAGCCATTAAGACGAACCATATAATCCAGAATTGTAGCCAAATTAGCAGTATCTGGTAAGACATCCCTATTGGAACACCAAATGCTGAATCTTTTCCATTTGGAATTATAAGTTTTTCTTGTGGCAGGTTTTGAAGAAGCTTTAAGAATATCCAGAACCCCAGGAGACAGATGCAGACTTACATACTCTAACTCTTCAAGGGCCAAGCCTTGAGGTTGAAAGACCGAAGGTTAGTACCATATCCTCCCTGAGAGGAGGATAACAGATTATGTTTCTTGGGAAGAGATAGGGAAGATGGACTGCTAGGGACGCAATAGAGGATACCAAGGCTGTCTGGCCCAGTCTGGTGCAATAAGGATCACTTTGCATGATTGTGACTTTATCTTGACCAGAACCTTGAACAACAGAGGAAAGGAGGAAAGGGGCATATAGGAATTTCCTCCCAATCCAGAACCAGAGCATCCAGGGGACTGAGCCCATGACTGGGGGGTCTGCAACAGAAGAAAGGGAGTTGATGGTTGCCGGGGTCTCAAAGAGATCTATCTCTGGAGTGCCCCATCTTGAGAAAAATCACTTTCAACACCAAGTGATCCAGGGGCCATTCGTGATGGCCCTGAGATATCCTGCTCAGAGCATCTGCTAACACATTGTCCTTCCCTGGAAGGTGGACTTCTACCAGAGATGTCTGCAGGGAATAAGCCAGAGACCATAATTTCATGGCTTCCATGCACAAGGCCATAGATCGAGTGCCTCCCTGCTTGCTGATGTACCACATGGTGGTGGTGTTGTCTGTCCCGACCTGAACCACCTTGTTCTGTACTGAGTCCAAGAAAGCTTGAAGAGCCAGGTATACTGCCCTGAGCTCCAGAAGATTGATATGAAGAAGAGACTCTTGAGGGGACCACATCCCTTGTGCTGTGAGGGCACCCAAGTGAGCCCGGCAGCCCAGGAGAGAAGCATCTGTAGTTAGCACCACTGAATGAGTCTCACTGATGAATGGGACTCCTTGGCGGAGATTGTCCTGATCCTGTCACCATTGAAGGGCTTGGATCAGAGTCTGAGTAACTGGAATCAGCTTGGTCAGAGGATCTTTTTTCTGAGACCAAAAAGCCCTCAGATGAAACTGAATGTCTATCATCTGAAATCTGGCCCCTTGGACCACTGCGGTGGAAACTGCCATATGGCCCAGAAGCTGGAGGAAATGCCTTGCTGGTCGAGACACCAGAAGATGAAAAGAGGAAGCCAGCTCTATAATGGCCCTTGCCCTTGCCAAGGGGAGAAATGCTCTTGCTTTGACAGTATTCAATTCCACCCCTATGAAAGCCAAGAATTGAACTGGCTCGAGAACTGACTTGAGAAGGCTGAGAAGAAGTCTAGAGAAGTGAGCACCTGCTGGTTACTTTTGATCTGACTTGACTTGGTCTGGAGATTGGCCCACTATGAGCCAGTCGTTCAGGTGAGGGAATATGGAGATATTTTTCCTCCTTAGAAAAGCCTCCACTACTGCCAGGCACTTGGTGAACACCCTTGGAGCTGATGACAGGCCGAAAGGCATTGCTGTGAATTGGTAATGGCCTGAAGGCAGTTCGAACCTGAGGTACGTTCTGTGGGAGCACCTGACTGGAATGTGAAAGTAGGCATCCTTTAGGTCCAGGGAGGCTAGTCAGTCCCCTGGCCTTCGAGAGGGAAGAATTATTCCTAGAGTCACCATCTTGAACTTTGGTTTCAAAAGATGTTTGTTCAGGTATCTTAAGTCTAGGATGAGCTGCCACTCTCCTGATTTTTTCAGGGTAAGAAAGTACCTGGAGTACAGACCTTTGCCCCTGTGGACTGTAGGAACTCTTGCTATGGCTTTTAAGGCCCGGAGAGATGAAACCTCTGCCTCTAGGGCAAGGGTTTCAGAGATGCTTGCAGGTGGAAAAGATCTGGCTCTCAGTTTCGGAAACTTTTTGAAGCTGAGAGCCAGTCCCTGGCTTACTATCTCCAGGATCCACTTGTCTGAGGTAACAGACTGCCAGTTCTGGAAATAGTAAGCCAGCCTGCCTCCTACAGGAATGGGGAGTTGACCCGGCTGACACATCAGGGTGTCTGCTTGGCAGGGGCTGTGGGCTGAGAGGATGATGCAGCTCTGCTCATCCCCTTCTACCTCTCTCCTCTAAAGAACCCTCTGAGCAAAAGAGAGGAGGCCTGAGCTTGGAAGAAAGGCCTTTGAAAAGGCCTTCCCTTGCCCCTAGACTGCTGCCTCTGAGGAGTGGTTTGCCTTTCGTTGGCTTGAGCACTCCTATAGGTGGTCCTGTATTCATCCATCTTTTCCAAGTAATTCTCTGTCTGCTCCCCAAACAGAGAATTACCTATAACAGGGAATCCATGGCCTTAGCCTGGGTATCCTGTTATAGGCTAGTACATCTGAGCCAAGCCATTCTCCGCAGAGCAACAGATGTAGCCATGACTCTAGATGACACATCATTAGAGACAACAGCAGCAAGAAATTGGATTTTTGTTGCCTCAATCTCATTAGCAGCCACCTCCTCCAGCTCCTTGGCCAGCTGGGGGGAGGCCTGCTTAGCCAGTTCCAAGACAGACTCCCACCTGGACTTCTGGAACCTGGCAGCATAGGCCATGTAATTAGCCTGTCTGAGCCCCAAGAAAGATGCCAAATACTGCTTCTTGGCCATGGCATCTATCTTCCTGGAGTCCTTATCTGGGGGGTGTGAAGCCAAGAGAATGCCAGCCTTATCACAGGCTGCAGCCTGTACTACCCCAACATGGCTGCAATGCTGGTATAGGAACTCCGAACTTGAGCCTGACAGCATATACCTCCTGTCCATGCGCTTGTCCACTGGAGGCAGAGAATTTGGTGTTTTTAAAAGTTTATGTGTCTGTTTCCCAAAGGATTTATGCAAGGGAATAGACAGCTTCTTGGACTCTGGAATGTCCATCATCTCAATAAAATCAGGCTCTTCTTCCTCCTCAACAGCTTCATCCACAGGGAGCTGGAGGGTTTCAGCTACTTTCTTATAGAACATAAAGTGGGAAGGGGACTCAGAAAGCCTAGGAGGTGAAACTCCAGAAGGTCTGTCTGTGGAGATGTCTGGTTCAATAGGCTCATCCAGATCCTCTCCACCATCATAGTCATCTTCTTCATCCTCTTCACCTTCCCCCTTCCATTCCAGATCATATTATTCCTCCAAAGAGTAATCTGCAAGAGAAGGAGCTGACTGAACTGAGCGCTGACCAACAGGGGCCGGTTCGGTCGGAACCGGATGGAGCGATTTAACAATGCTAATCACTCGGGCAATTTCATCAGACATCAGATGGAGAGATTCAGGCTCCAAACCAGTCGATTTATCTTTTCTTTTCTTTTTCAAAGAAACTGACCCTTCAGAGTCGGCTTTCCTTTTGCCCGAGGAAGTCTGGCACAGGAATAGAGGGCACTTTCTCAGGTTCGGTCGGAACCGAACCGGGCTGTTTATCCGCCGCGAACTTCTTGGCCTCCTTATCCCTAAGCCTGTCCAAACATTTTACAGGGTCATCTTTGGGAAATTCTTGCAAATTTGGCAGTCTGAATCGAGGTGGTCAAACCTCAGACAATATACACAGGTGTGTGGGGATCAGCCTTAACAAGGCCTCCCCACACACTACATGTTGAAACCCAGTGGCCCATTTTTTTTTTCCTGGGTTTTTCAGACATGGCCGACCACAAAATTAACTTACCCTTTACATGGCTTCAGGCCAGGTAAGACAAAACCTATCGGTTCCTCACCATGTCACGGGTGCTGCAAAAAAACAAAATGCGTTTTTTTTAAGGACTGATAGGCACCGGAATCACCGCAAGAAATTTTTAAACAACAACCGATCGGTTCAGCCGAACCGACCACAATTTACAATTTCCTCACAATTTAACTCTAAGTCCACTACCTAATACCACTTACTGTACCGCAGACAGGGATCTGAACCGAGAGAAATTAAGAAATTCTGCAGATTAAACCGACAAAATCTTTACCGAACTGAAAGCGAGGAGCAAACTCCAGAGCGACTGTTCAGTTAGACGGAGTAAAGAATCTGACGGTTACACTTCAAGTGCAGCAGACAGTGGTTTGAACCGAGCTCAAGCCCAACATTCTATGCTCTCAGTATAGAGTTAATTTTTCATCTCCGGGCAATTCAAGTGCTGGGGCTAACTGCAATTGTTAGAATACAGCAAGACTTCATGTTGTTTGAATAGACAGTCTTTTGGACACTGAGATGTCCATCATTTATACAAAGTCAGGCTCATTTTGTTCCTCAACAGCTTCAACAAGAGGGAGCTGGAGGGTCTCTGCCACTTTTGTAGAACAAATAGTGGAAGGGGCTCAGAAAGCCTGGGAGGGGAAACATTAGAAGGTCTGTCTGGGGAGATGTCCGTTCAATGGGCTCATCCAAACCTTCCACACCATCATCACCATCACCGCTGCCATCGTAGCCTTCCTCCCTCCAAATCTGGTTCATAATATTCATCCAGACAATATACCAACTGGTGGAACCAACTGAACCGAGCACCTACAGAGAGGTGTCAGATCGGACGGAACCAGACGGAGCAATTCCACAATACTTATCACTCTAGCTATCTCTTCGATGGTTGGATGTTGCGTTCTGGATCCGAACTGGCCAATTTTCTTTTCTTTGACAGAACTGTCCCCTCAGGATCAGCTCTTCTTTTGCCCGAGGAAGTATCACCCAGGTCAGTGAGCAGTCCTTCAGACTCAGTCGGAACCAACTGGCTGGCCATCCAGATCAATGGACTTCTCGCCTCCTTTCCCTAAGCCTACCCAATCTCTTATCCAGGGTGGCTTTGGGAAATTCTTACAAATTTGGCAGTCCGAATCGAGGTTGTCAAACCCCAGACAATAAACACAGGTGGTGTGAGGGTCTGCCTTAGCAAAGGCATCCCCATACTCACTACAGTGTTGAAACCCAGTGGGCCTGGTTTTTCTCTTGGGCTTCTCAGACGTAGCCATCCTAACACTTACCCTTTATCAGCTTTAAAGCCAGGCAAGACCTCCCTATTGGTTACCAACTGTGTTACAGGCTGTGGAAAAAAACGTCTAATATTATGTTTTTTTGAAACTGATAGGGACCGTACCACACTCAAGAAATTACAGAAGTAAATAAACCAACACCATCGGTTCCTAACCGACTGATTGACCAACTTTACAATTTCCACACAGAAACAAAACAGAATTAAACTAAAGTCCACTACCTACAACACTTACTGTACCGCAGACAGGGATCTGAACCAAAAATAAACAAGAAAATGATATAAACCCAATATTTTACTAGACCGAACGACAAGCGTAAGAAGAAATCTCGGAGTGACTGTTCAGTTAGGTGGAGTAAAGAATCTGACGGTTACACTTTGAGGTGCAGCAGACAGAGGTCTGAACCAAGCTCGAACCCAACGTTCTATGCTCTGGCATAGAGTTAACTCTTTCCTCTCTGGAGCAGTTCAAGTGCTGAGGCTAACTGCAGATGTCAGAATACAGCAAGACTTCATGTTGTTTGAATGGGACAACTTAATGAATTGATCCACAGAGGTGAATTCTGCAACCTTTCGGATTATTCACAGGCAAAGTAAAACTTTGCTACATCTCTAATGATTAGGCTCGGTAGGGCTGAGAGAAACTGACAGAAATTTTTTTATAAAATCCCTGAACTGATACAAAAATAATAAATTCTAGAATTAAACAGTTAAAACAAACTGAAGCAGCTGTCATATAGTCGTGAAGTTCTGATTCCTCAAGGTGAGCAACATCGTCACTGCTTTTTCATTTACTTGGAGTGCATATACACATTTGGACTATTGTCACTTAAGTGCATGCGATGGCGGGGAAGAACTGAGGCAGTTGGGGACTGGCGCCAAGGTAAGCCTTCCATGTTGCAAACCATTCTTGTGGCACTGCAGCATGTTCACTGTGTCCCTAACCCTGGTCCCCTTCAAAGTTTTGACTCTACAGGGTCCAAGTGCCTCTGGCTTGAGACCCTGGAAGATCATGGTGTGTTTGTTCATGCCTTGTTCAGATCTTCATATCTGCATGGGAGTACATTCTTTGATGCATGCACAATAGAAATGTAGAAGTTGACAGCAGATGAGGACCGCAAGGCCCATCCAGTCTGCCCATTTTTTCTACCTTATGAATGTACCATAGGCCCGTACTCTGCCAGTGGCCTATCTATTCATACTCATCTTTATTGATCCCTTATGCCTATCCCATGCCTGTTTGAAGCCAATGTTTGCCTTCTTCTCATAATTTTTTGGTTCTCTTTTGTCTGGTTTACTATTAGAGTTAATAGTTACAACAATACTTACCACAATGCTACCTTCACCATGTGTACAATTTAATTGCTCATCTAAGCGGAGCAGTAGAGAAAAACAGGGAGCAGGAGGGTGGGACAATGCCAGGAGCCCTCATTCTACCTGTGAACCTGTGACACCATTTATAGCACTAGCACCAGACCTTATTATCCCTATGCTTCTCACAATGGCAGATCGCTATTGTCACAGTTAGAATGTCGGGGGATTGAATTCCCCAGTCAAACACAAGCAGGTGCTAACTGATCTTAATAGGCTAAAGTCACATTTTGCACTATTACAGGAAACCAAGGTCACCGCAACAGAGGCTCAAAAGCTAAATAAAGGATGGGCTGGCCTGGAAATTCACAGCCCAACCTGGCCCAAAAGGTTTGTCTCAATACTGGCACACAAAAGTTTACACTGGACACTTCATAAGTCAACATCAGATATAGAAGGCCACTGGGTGTGAGCTCTTTTTGAAAGCCCCCAAGGGCCCATCATGGTAGGCAACCTATAAGCACCAAATGTTGCCTTGCCACAATTCTTTCTCACCCTTTCTGCACAAATCTCTGAATTTACAGATCCATTGATGCCCCTGCTCACAGTCGGAGACATCTCACTTTAGAATTCTCCAGTGACAGGAGATGAGGGAAACTTGAACCTCACATCAGGGCTACCCAGGCAGTCAAGCTGTGGATGTCTGACCAGACCCTAACTGAAGTCTGAAGAAAGCACAATTCAAGAGTATGGGACCATACTTACTACTTCACTGTCCATGACGTCTTTAGCCATTTGGACAAGTATTACATCCCAGCACCTTACACCACAAGTCACAGTGGTAACCATTAATAATCCGTTAGTCATATTAGACCATGCCGCTCTGCAAATTGACATCCTAACTGGACAAATCACCTCCGAATCCCACAGTCAGAGGATGGACACCCTTCTATTTCAAGATCCCCAGTTTAAATTGTGGCTTACAGATGCCACCACAGAATTCTTTTCTGACCTTGACAGTGGGGACACATCTTTCTCCGCTCTGTGGGAAATTTTTAAACACTAAGAGGACAGACTGAAGGCTGCGCTGCATACCAACAAAAGCCAGACAACCAGAATTAGCTGCTTTGAACTCACAGCTAGTAGCCAAAGGGGACATCCTCAAACAAACCCCAAACCCGCTCTGAATTCTCATTCACATAATAAATCCTAAAATGTGCCACAACAACAATTCGCTATCAATGCGCATGGCTGAACTTACACTACTAGGGATGGGGTGGGGGGGACTGGCAAACTTCTAGCATACTGCTTAAAGAAGCAGCAGGCAGAGAGATACATAGCCTCTCTTCTTTACCCTACCGGTAAAATATGTACTACCACCACCGCTATCAACAAAGTTATGAAAGCCCAGTTGAAATGATCATGAACTGCTTCTGAATGTTCATGAATTATTTATGAACAGTTCATGAGTCTAATACATGAATGTTCATCAAGTGTGCAACAAACTGTTCATGAATGTTCATGAATGATGCAGGAACATTAAATGGCACTCCTGTGTTCATGAATGTTCACGAACATAAAAGCTCATAAAGATCCCTGAAACTCTTCCATTATGGGAAAAGTCCATCAACATTTTTAGTAACCAGAAATACCCTGCTTTTGTAATGTTACATTTGTCTGCCAACCTTGGTTTAGCCCTATAATCTCAAAAAGGCTTTTGTTCCCTGTACAAATCAGCAGACATGTGTTCAGCATTTTAATTGTTTTATTCAATCAATTAACTAAGACTATTGAATTATTATAACAAATTCAACATATGCCAATGAATGGATTTTCATATCATCCATTTTAGAATTAGTAGCTTACCTTATGCTTACTTTTTCTGTTGTTCTTTCAAATTGATTCTGCTGATCACCTTTTTATGCACATATAAAAGGCGGATTACTATTTATATCAGCAAAATCTCTCCCACTTTTAAAATGTGGTGAGTTTAAAATTGAATCCTGGCCGGCCTGGTGGTGCTGAAGGTGGAGGCATGACGCCACACCTCGCACCACACCGTGAACTGGATTTGAGAATGAGCCCAGGTCACTGTGGGTCGGCAGGGGAGGGAGAGAATTGAGCATCCGACGGACAGGTCTCCCTCCCGGGAGGAGGGAGTCTGCACTGGCGCTTGACTGGCCTCTGGCAGAAGTCAGGGGCATGACAAGTGTAGAGCAACAACTTGGGGATGGGAGTGGTGACGCCAGTAGTGACACCATGACATCAGGGTGTGTGCCACTCCCTCAGGAGCAGGGGAAAATCTGTGTCCAGTCTCCTAGATGACGGAGCACCATGCAGAGACCCTAATAGCCCACACCTACCTGGCGACCGTCTGGAGGTCGATAAAAGCTGATTGTATCGGAGTGTATCTGCCCCGCCTGCACTCCACTGGGGGGTAAAGCCAAGGCTCCATGGGGACTCAGGGGGACCTGGTGGGGACCAGGCAGGTTGTGGAGTGGGATACTGTGGTGTGTCACCTGAAGGAGTGGGAACCGACGCCAGAGGAGGAGGAGCATAAATTGTCTAAAAAAAAATTTGAATCCTTGTGGGTGCTCTTATAGTTAAATGCCTTGTAGAACATACATTTTCCACTCCTAAACTGAAAAATTCTGATTTTGTAAGGCTTCATAACTCTTACAGTAGGGAAACAGTGCATCCTGATATGCAAATTAGTTATGCAAATAGATTTTTAGTCTTGGCTCACCGTAGTCCTTTAAAGGTTCAGCAACTTGTGAACTTTGTGTTGATGAACAGTTCATGAACTTTGTTCACAAACAGAGTTGAAGTACAGTTGGGGAATTTTGATAGATGTTCATGAACCAGTCATGAATGTTCATCAAAGTTAATGAGTTGATTAACTTCATTTCACCTGGCAGGCTTCTATGTTAACCATTACCCTCCGTTATCTCCCAAAACCAATGTGGTAAAATGGCAAATGCTTATAGTTAATATTAAACTACAATATAATAAAACGACTGGCTTTAAAGGGCATTAAAATAAAATGGTTAAAAGACATATGTTGTGTGCACTGCAAAAACTTGCTCTGCACAGTAGAAGGTCTTTGCATGAAAACGGATGCTCTGCTAGACATGACATGATGGCAAGGAGAAGTCAAAGAAGTTAAGGCAAGTGATATGTGCAGAACCAGCAGGTGCTCATGAAGACGGCTGACTATGCCCTTATTTGTAAAATGCTTTCTGACAGTTTATGGTACTTTGTTTATCCTTATTTGTATAACATTTCTTATTTCTATCTTGTCCTAAATACCTGTATTTGGACAAAGTTTCCTGTGTGTCTTTATGCCTTTTATGGTCAAAATACTCTTATGTTAAAGAACTTCCTTTTGCATATATATATATATATATATATATATATATAACACACTCACAGACACATGCAGCTGTTGTCAACAACTGCTGCGTGTGTGTGTGTGTGTGTGTGTGTGTGTGTGTGTGTATATGTATATATATATATGTATGGGATATGCAAGGGTTCAGTGTGTGATAATGCATTTATCTTGTACAGTTTCCAGTGACCTCAAATAACCTCACGAGTGCCGAAGCTTCTTTGGACCCGGATACACTAGCGAACTACAGACCCATTTCAAACCTTCCTTTTGTGGGAAAGGTTATCGAGAAGTTGTGGCAACTCAACTGGAGAACCATTTAACCATCCTAATTTATATGAACCTCTCCAATTAAGTTTTCGTAAGAGGCATAGTACTGAGACTGCTCTGGTTCGGTGCTTAATGATCTCCTGATGGTGAGAGATCGGAGAAACCATTCCATCTTGGTACCCTTGATCTCTCTTCAGCTTTGACACTGTGGAACATCGGGTCCTGCTCGAGCACCTGAGGTCCCTCTATGGGCTTACTGGTACAGTGTTCAGATGGTTTTCGCCTTCCTCACCGGTAGAACTCAGAGAGTTGTCTCTGGAATATTTTCTTCCAAGTCTTTCTCTCTGCCTTGTGGGTGCCCCAGGGCTCGGTGCTGTCCCCTTGTTGTTTGCAGTGTATATGCTGCCCCTCGAGACTTTGTAAGATGGTATGGCTGACGTTTCACTGCTATGTTGATGATACCCAGCTCTACCTGTCTTTTGCCCCAAACCAGGTTAGTGTTGTCTCGGTATTTAACAGCTGCCTCATTGAAATCCGGATTGGATGAGTTCCAGGGGTTAAAGTTGAACGCTGGAAAGGCTGAGGTTTTGTTGGGTGGTCACAGGACAGAGGGGTTGAGGACTGCTCTGCCATCTGGTTTATTTTTGAGGCGCACTCAGATCTTTACCTCTGAACGGGTGCGTGACCTGGGAGTGATACTTGACGATGGGCTGACCCTTCATCATCAGGTGTCGGCAGTCATCAAGTTAGCCTTTTACCATCTTAGGAACATTGCCAGGATCAAACACCTTGTTCCGTCCAGTGATTTGCCCATTTTGGTCCACGCCTTTGTGACCTCACACCTTGACTGTTGCAACTTCCTATACTTACAGCTTCCTGAGGTTGATATCCACTGCTTGCAGCTAGTGCAGAATGCTGCTGCATATTTATTGACTGGGGTATCAAAGAGATCTCACATTACTCCAGTGCTACGCAATCTGCACTGGCTGTCAGTTCAGTGGCAGATCACCTTTAAGGTAGGTTTGTTAAACTACAAAGCCCTACACGGACTTGGTCCTGACTACTTGAAAGAGCTTCTGATTCCTTACACCCCTGTGAGACAGCTCCGGTCGGCTGATGAGGGGTTGCTGGAGATTCCGAGGGTTAGCTTAAATTCATCTGGGGCTAGCGCTTTTGTGTTTGTTGCCCCAACCGTCTGGAATTCTCTGCCATGTCAGCTATGGGAGTGCAGGACAGTGGGGAGTTTTAAGCAGGTACTGAAGACTTTTTTATGGAGCGAAGCTTTTCCTGATTTTCTATGATTTTATTTATATTTATTGTATGTATCGAATTTTGTAGGTATCTGTGAAGAGCCTTGATATTATGAAAGGCGCTCTATTAAATAAAGTTATTATTATTATTGTTACTATTATTATTATTACGAGAGGTCACTGGAAACTGTACAAGATAAATGCATCATCACACATTGAGCCACTGCATGTTCCATTTATGCAACAGGTTTAGATGTTGTGTGAACATTTTGATTTTGGAAGGTGTAAATAATTTGTCAAAAAAGGGAAAAGAAAATTTAAGTTTATACTGTTTTTTGCTAATCATAAAAAAAAAGAAAATGGTATCTATAATTATAAAATGGCAAAAAAACTCTAGAAATCTCACTGGCCAAGACTGATCAGCTGACCGTACATTAATTCTCTGTATACGTACAGTCATCTTGGTCCTAAACCACATCACACAATGAGCAGATCAGTCCTCCAACAAGCAAAACTGTCTTCCATCAGTCTCCCTACAACCAGAACTGATCTTCCACCACAACATGGCCTCTACCTTTACACTGTAGAAACCTTCAACTGGGCCCTAAAATTAAAATGAACTTAAATATAAAATAAAACAAATTAATGAAATGTTGTTTACCAGATTGTCACACTCTCCTTACACACATAAACAAATTAGAAACATTAAGTATTGTTTATAGTTTTCATTACAACTGTTTGTTTGCTAACAGTGGAAAATCCCTCTATCTTTACCTGCTCATCAGGGAAATATCTTCTGCTTTCCTGACAAGTGAGATAATTGAGTCTCTGGCTCTAAAACAGGCCTTTATTGTCTGTGTGTACAGTATGTTAGTACAGGAACATTCTGCTAGTAGACTTGAGCAGGATTTTGAATCCATGGTAAACATTCCATGATAAATATTCCATTTCTTGGATGTGGGGAAACACAGGGGGAAAAAACAGAATGAAGAAAGTAAGCAATAATACTATATAAACAAAGAGAAAAGGTGGTAAATGACTCACCCTGTTATTTATCTTTAGGACAGAGTGAGCAGTTCATGATGCTGTCTGTGAGTGTGGCAGTTTTGAACCACGCTCATGCTTGCAGCACTGGGGAACTGAGAAGCCTGTTACGGCTTCCTTTTAATTTTGTCTACAGAGTGAGGAGAATGAAATAAAATAAGGGGGTTATGTGTCATACTTAGAATGAGAAAAACAGCATTTGTGAATTGTTGTGGCTGGCAGGGGAATATGAAGCTTAAGTGGGCAGGGAGGCACACACTGTATAACATTACTTTAATCTAGCACCAATAGGCAGAATGACTATTTTATGTTAAAAGCACAGGTTCACTTACATTTTTACTTATTTAAAAATGTGTTTAAAATTAAAAAAAAAACTGCTTCTAAAAATAACAGGACATTTTATAAGTGCAATAAGACACTCCAGGGTTGTACATTACGGTGTGATAACCGCACTCCTAGGGATGACCGGCACTTGGCCTTGGGCCTCGTGCCTAACTACACCCCTAGGAGTGTGGTTATCACACTGTAATGCACACCCCATCGTGTCTTATTGCTTACATGAAACACCACTCATTTTGTAGATATTTTTGTGCTAAACATTTTTCATGCTCACAGTACCATGCTATCATTTTTTGTTTTAAAGTTATTCACATTTGCTTGTTAAAAAAGTAAACAAAAAATTAAATTTTCTTCTGTTTCTTGTAAATTATAAAAATATATAAGATATCTATAAATGAAACACCACTCATGTTGTAGATAATTCTCTGCTGAACAATTTTCATGCTCACAGTACCTGCTATCTTTTTCATTTTAAAGTTATTCCCATTTAAATATGGTTAGTACTGCTTTGAGGCCTGAACATTCTAAATGATTTCTGAAGAGATTTGTGACATAGTAACTGTGTGGATAATAGATATGGCTATAAATAAATTTATCGCCATAGTATCATAGATATGTGGTTTTATTCTACAGTTTTTATCATGACTCCTGTTACGTAAATATATATACTGTGTATATATATATATATATATATATATATATATATATATATATATATATATATGACAACCTCTGTGCACAAACACTGAGGCAAGGGTTACCCCAAAGGGCATTTGGCTGGGAAGCCAAGTTTCAAGAAAATACAAAATCACACATGCCCACACAATGCAAAGCATCATGGGCTGCATATGCAAATCACCACAGAATGTTACGCTGGTTCAACTTTAAGCAGAATTGCATGGTGCCGAAAGGCCTCTCACACAATTTGCAAAGGGTGCTAACAGATGACATAGACACGTGTTTCATCCTACCAGGACTCATCAGTATGCCTCGTCTGTTTGACACCCCAGTGGAATGAACCAGCTACCCTAAGATGGTCTGTCTGGGTTATGTTGTGGTGAACCCATTAAAATAAAAAACTATTTAAAAGACAAATAACCTCTGTGCACAAACACTGAGGCAAGGGTTACCCACAATCTATGTAAATATATATATATATATATATATATATATATATATATATATATACACACACACACACACACACACACACACATACATATCAGTCTTAAACTATGAGCCCAGGGTGTTCAAGAGGGAGTGCAGAAGATCGCCATCCATGGACACTCATCCATCCAAAGGGACAGAAGGTTAATATCCACTGTTATTTTCTTTGTAGCTTGTAGCTCTGAATGTAGTGGGCTGCCAGCTGTTTAGATTTGATTGTTTTAGGGCTTGTTTTGGCATTAATAAACTAAGAAAATATTGGAATCAACATCTGGTGTGGAGTGACCTTATTGGGTAATCAGGGCCACGGGCCAAGAACCTCCTGTCATCATAACATCATTTTTTGTTTGTTTTTAGCACCAGACTTTTGAATAATTTCCTGTCCAGCCTCAACCTTGTGAAACTAGAACCTTCTCAAATGACTGCCTTCTGTTACCTTCCCAGAAACCACACTTTTGAATTAACTCCTGTCCAACCTCAGCCTTCCAAAAGTTGAACCTTCTCAAACAGCTGACTTAGATCTCCCCTTTACCCAAGAAGATGTCTCTGTGGCAATAAAAGCTCTCAATCCATGCAAAGCTATGGGAGGGGATGGGTTCCGATAAGTTTTACCAACATCTATCTCCTTTAATATGCGCTATCCTGCAATGCCTATATGCAGAAATAACAAGAACTGGGGAATTTCCTCCTACAATGTCGACAGCCACTATCATCGGCTTACTAAAACCGGCCAAAAAACTCAAGTTACCACCTAGCTACTGCCCTATCTCTCTTACAACAGCTGACAGTAACACTTGTGCTAAAATCCACACCATCAGACTTAAAGGCCTGCTATCCCAACCAGTCCATCCTGCCCAAGCAGGTTTTATTCAGGGCAGACTGTGTTCAGACCACATTTGGACCTGCGTCAACCTAATCCATATAGCCAGACACATTCCCACTCCAACTACTGCCATCATCATAGATTTCAAAAAAGCTTACAGCTCGGTGGAGTGGGGATACTTATATGCAGTAGTGGCTCAAATGGGCATAGGCTCCTCCTTTCTCTCTGCAATACAAGCCACGTATTCATCTCCTTGACCCCAGCTGCTTACTAATAATACCTTTTCCATACCATTCTCCTGGCAAGTGGCAAAAGACAGGGGAGTTCGCGCTCTCCATTAGAGAATCCATAAATTCTTCTCCATTTAAAACCCTCTTGTTTTGGATTTTACAGCAAAGTATTTTTCAAAGTTCTTGGTTATTAATACAGTGATCTGGACCCAGACACTTTAACCAAAGCTTGTGGTAGTCTGCCTTCGCCAGGAGCTGAAAGAAAAAATTACTCACCTTAGTAATGTTGTTTCTTGTTAGGGTTGTCAGAACCCTCTGAAGTTCTGGGTTCTAGTTCTAGTCTAGAACTTTTGAAAAAGTTCTAGGGTTCTAATCTTTTTTAGAACTTTTTAGAACTCGAACCCTATTTTTTTATTGTGCTGCCAGTAACGAAGATAGTAATAAAATACATGTAAAGGAAAACTGTTCAAAATAAGGGGAGAGAAATTATCTTGTCATTGATAGGAATACAACTACGTTTATCTATAGTTTCTTCTGTTTGCTAAAGTCAGCAACTTAATACGTAACAGGCCCACCCACCCACCCATATGTTAAAGTTTTCCTGCTGCAGCTGCATCTATAGTTCCTTAGTGAAAGAAAGAGGCACATTAGCCATTTATGTACTCAGCTATATATACTCATCATCATGAATCAGGAGAAAAATAACTGATATTACCTAATTTCAGCTATTTGCTGCTTTCTGTTTTAAATGAGTGAATCAAAGTTGCTATGTTTAAAAGAAAGCTTTTATAACAAAGTCAAGCCGAGTACTACAGCAGCAACATGTGGAACTGTTACAAAACATATTATGTCATAACATATTCAGTCAAGACACTGGAATAAAAAAATATTTGCAGAAACCACAAGAAGGCTGCTCCAATCCTAAGTTGTGCCTGTGTGAAAGCTGAGCACCAAGAAAAAGACACAGCACCAACACTTCAAAGTATATTGTATTGTGTTATGATATCATAGAAACATGTGAGGATAAAACAGTTTAAACAGACAATTTGTCTGTTTAAACTGTTTTGTCCTGCATGATGCTTTCTGTACTGTGATGCTATCAGTTAAAATGCACAATACAGTATATTTTTTGGAAGTGTTGGTGCTGTGTCTTTTGTCTTAATAAAAAATATGCCAGTCATTGTTGCTGGCAAAATGCATGCAAATTTCTAAGGTAATGTATACATATACCAACATTTTGTTGGCAAATTGAAGTAATACATACAAAAATTCTAAGATGATGCATTTTTGCAGCTGATACTAATAAAATCTGTATTTCAGTCACATAAATAAAAACAGTGGTTTCTCACCACATACTAAGGAACATTTATGTAGCTGCAGCAGTTGGCATGTGATGTTTAAGGGACAGCGTCTGTCAACCCCATTATGTATCAAATTATCACTACTTATAAAGCAAAAACACTATGATACTTGTCATATTCTGTGAAAACTGCTGATGCAGATTTTCTTTATTTCTGATTCCTTTATTCTTTTTTAAAGGGGACAGGACAACTGTGCTAGGTGGCAGCAGTTTGCAATGTATTTAATAAGAATATATATTATGTGTACAGTAGGTTCGGTCTGTCATCATTCTTTTCCTCACCATCCCCAGCTGATCACGAATCTGTAAATGAAAGAACTAAAACAACACCCACCTTTCACCCCATCACCCATTCCACTTTTCTTCCACCACCCTCATCTGTGCAGTAGCACCCATGCCACCCTTACACCCATGTTAAAACCAACCCACAACCCTCACCCATGTACTAGCATCCATTTTTCGTTTATGGCTAACATTTCTGTAATTGAAAAAATAATAAACAGCTACCAATTAGAACTCATTGTTTTGTCCTCTTTAAAATTGAAAAATAGACCATCTCCTGTCCCAGCCCATGCTGATGCACCACAAAGTCACAGAAGGTAAATCCAAAAATATATGTTTGCACTTTAACTATAAATAATATGATACAGAAAGGATTGACGTGACAGTGTCCCTTTATGCCAAATTTGGGCCTGTTCCCACTGATGTTAAAATTGCCCTGTATATAAAACTTGTTGACTTTAGTTTAGACCCTAGCTACAAAGCAGTTTGCCATGAAATGGTGAAAGTTTTGGGGGTATATAGTCCAAGGTAGTAGATCGAGAAGGAGAGAGATGACAACCAAAGTCATCACAGTCTGTAAAGTTTCCTTTTTGTGCAGAGAGACTCCATCCCACACAGTATTTTTACCAGCCACCACCATCTGAGTTGTCATCATCACCATCAACATCCACAACATCAATCACTTCAGGATCAGTTTGTATACCTTGTAGGGATACGAAAATCTTGACTTATTAACTTTAATAAAAGTTAACGTGTACATTTTCTGGCAGCAACCTATTTCTGGTGTCTGTCACAATATTGCCAGCTGTACTAAACATGCGTTTGAAGAGACACTTGTTGCAGGACAACCAAGATATTTACAGGCTTCATCATACAGCTCTGTCCAAATTGACTTTTTGATCTCCAGTATTCAAAAGGGCATGCATCAATAGGAATAGGCAGTTCTTGCAGGTAACTGTCTACCATGTTGGACAGAGACTGCTCAGAAGAGGAATCAGCAGAAGCAGCTGGTATGGCAGCAATTTGGGAAAGGTTTTGCCACAGATTTAGCTTGCTACTAAGGGCTGAAGAAGTGGCAGTTGTGGAACAACTACTGTTGATGTTTGGTGACTTTTCCAGTTCTGTATCCCTTTATGAAGATGAACCTGCATGTTGTGGTGATGACAACCTGATGGTACTGTGCGTGTCTGTGTTTGACTCCTGTGAGTGCTGCAGCTCATCTAGCAACATACATTTGTACTGCTCTATATCATCTGTTTTTGGAAGATGTATAGCCTTGAACCTGGGATCTAAGAGAGTTGCAAGGATGTAGTGTTTTGATTTCATCATTGCAACTAATTTGTCATTGGTTTTGAAGCGCCGCTATTCTCTTTAGAGATTCCTATGATATAGGCGACATGTTGTCTGCGCTTCAGATCTGTCTTTTCTATTTGTAGATTTAGAACTCTAAGATGATGTGAAATGAGCATTATGAGAGGGATAACCTGACTCACAGATGCACCTTCAGAAGACATGTCCCTTGTAGCTGTCTCAGAAGGAGCTAGGATACAGCACACTGTCTCCATTAATTTCCACTGCAGCACAGACAGCATAATGCCATCTCCAATAATGTAATTGGAGCAGTACTCATGTACAGCTTGCTTTTGCTCAAGAGGCGCTGCAGCATATAAAGGCTGAGTTCCAAAGAGTGGAAACATTTTGAATCAGCTTTGCTGGGGCAGCTTGTGTTTTTTGCAGTTCGGACAATGTCCGTGATAGCCTTGGTTGAATGTAAAAAGTGAGTCACAATTTTTGCAAACAGCAATCATACCATCCACTTGTGTTTCATTGCTGAGAAATCCGTGACAATTAAGTGTAAGCAATGTGCAAAGCAAGAAGCATGCAGAAATCCTCCATCCTGTATTGCTTTTAAGATGTTGGCTCCATTGTCACTTACTATGAAGCCACATTTTAGACCGTGAGAATAAACCCATTCATCAAGGAGGTCATTTAGTTCCTGCAAGATGTTTGCAGCAGTATGACTTTGCCCAAACTTCTTTATATGCAGCAGCGCCATCTTTTGGGGTGTCTTTGTTTTTGAAGAAGCACAAGAAAACGTGCTGGTCCACATATCTGTTGTGACATGAATAACCCCACCCTCTGCAGTTTTAAGTGCAAGCATCACTGTCACTTTTAAAGCCTGATAAATGTTTGGTATTTCAACATAGGAAAAGTACCTTCGATGAGGAACATTGTAACGAGGCTCTGCTAATGTCATGAGCTCCCTAAAATCCTCATGATCTACCAAAGAGTATGGGAGAAGGGCTCCGCTAACAGTTCACCAATTCGTGATTAAGATGAAGGGTCTTTGGATGATTTCTAGTAAAGGTATTCTTCCTTTCAAATGTCTGAGACAGTGTTAGCTGTTTGCAACATGTCCCTGCTGGTTTATTATACACCGTGCTCGTGGGGCAGATGGACGCAGAGATGGTGGACTAGACTTATACATTCAGTGCCATCACTGGATGTGCAACTGGTACTAATGGTGCTGGCATTGGTGGTAACAGTGATCCTAGGGCTGGCAGTGGTTCTGCCCACATCAAGTTCAGATAATTCAGTATCCATTTCAGATTCCTGATCCTGACCCTTCTCACGTGCGGTCTGGAAGATGGAGGACATGGGTTTTGGTTTTGGATGATCAAGCAAAACCGAATGCTTTTTCAGATGGCGTTTAAGAGCTGTAGTGCCAAGGCATGACACAACTTTACCACGGCTTACACTCTGTTTACACAGGGAACAAATTGCTCTGCATGGATCAGTTTTACTGACTGAAAAATAATTCCACACCTCAGATGTGACAGATTTTGTTCGAGTGCTAGGAAGATAGCTAAAGACTGTTTGTGTCTTTTCACCTGTCCTAACAGAACCTGGGACATGCTCCTTGGCGCTAGAAGAGTGGACAGAAGACTCTGATGGATTTTCATTGCTGGCCAACACAGAAGTGGTGGATTCAATGGATATGTCCTTTTCATTGCCAACAGTGCTGGATGTATTTGCAAGTGCACTACCTGATTCATTGTCAGCAGACTTGCTCATTTCACTTTGTTGAGGAAGTAATGATTTGTCACGAGACACAACAGTGTGGGACTGAGACAAAGAGCTACTGTCTGAGTCAGAGAGGGACTCACTGTTACTTGCATTATTGCTGCTAGTCACATGGATCTTAATGGCATGAATGGCATGCCTTATGGTGCCTCTCCGTGACCCCAGCAGCTGTACAGGTTTTCTTAAAGGTCCCCTTACCACACTTCACTGTTGCTCTTTGCTGTTTGTTGAATTTTATCATGTGAAACATTTTGGTTATTTCTGTTAGCACCAGGATTACCACTACCACCAACACCTGCTCCAACACCAGCACTAAATGCTTCATCTATGTTGGTGTCAGCCATAACAGACAGTAAGTACTAGTACTACCAGTCCAGTATACTGCAGTGAACACACCAACACCCAAACAATTCCTGTGTAACAAAGCAATGTGATCTGTAATTGCTGGCTACAACTCCAAAATGTTATTTTGGTTGTGTGACACTGTGATACGTGGACTGAAAGTAATTGAAGAATACGAGAGTTTGCAACTAAAGGATCCCAGGTTCAAGGCTTACAGAATGATTGGGCTGCTGGGCATAGGCATACACATAGCAATCAAAGGGCACACAGCAGCAGGGTGATGGGCTGACCACAGGAGACGGAGTCACATACGCAAACCAGGGAATGAGAATTATATTTCTACGTTTCTGTCATGTAAGGTTAATGCCACCACACAACTGGCCACTGGGCTCTCTGTAACACACACTGTAGGGTACAGTGCAGTCAAAGGCACCAGCAGCAGGGTGATGGGCTGACCACAGGAGACGGAGTCACATACGCAACTCAGGGAATGAGAATTATATTTCTACATTTCTGTCATGTAAGGTTAATGCCACCACACAACTGGCCACTGGGCTTCTCTCTGTAACACACACACTGGGTAGGGTACAGTGCAGTCAAGGGGCACACAGCAGCAGGGTGATGGGCTGACCACAGGAGACGGAGTCACATACGCAACCCAGGGAATGAGAATTATATTTCTACGTTTCTGTCATGTAAGGTTAATGCCACCACACAACTGGCCACTGGGCTCTCTGTAACACACACACTGGGTAGGGTACAGTGCAGTCAAGGGGCACACAGCAGCAGGGTGATGGGCTGACCACAGGAGATGGAGTCACATACGAAACCAGGGAATGAGAATTATATTTCACGTTTCTGTCATGTAAGGTTAACTGCCACCACACAACTGGCCACTGGGCTTCTCTCTGTAACACACACTGGGTAGGGTACAGTACAGTGCAGTCAAGGGGCACACACTGGGCTTCTCTCTGTGACACACACACTAAGGTTACTTCAGAAAGATTTATTTGCCTTTTTGTGCCCCCCTACGTTTCTGTCATGTAAGGTTAATGCCACCACACAACTGGCCACTGGGCTTCTCTCTGTAACACACACTGGGTAGGGTACAGTACAGTGCAGTCAAGGGGCACACACTGGGCATCTTTCTGTGACACACACACTAGGGTTCAGAAAGATTTATTTGCCTTTTTTGGCCCCCCTTGTATGCTTGTTGCTGGCAGCTGCTGAGTGTGTAGTGTGCTGCAGTTTCAAATAATCACATTTCACATTCACAAAGGTTCTTATAATCTTCAGTCTTCTTATTTTTTTTTTAGTCTCTCTCCGAGTCCTCCTCCAGTCCTCCTGATATTGATCTCATCAATCCCTCCCTATTCCCCAGTCCCTTCCCCCAATCTTGATTAATCCCTCCCGATTCCCTCCTTCTGTCCTGAACTGGCCCCTAGTCCCACTCCCAGTCTCCCCCCCCCTCCAATTTTTAGCTTTTTTTCTTGTTCTCGGTCTCACAGGAGAAGAAGTGGCCACGACTGGACAAGAGTAGCGGACGCGCTAACCACTTTTTGCTACAGTTTGCTGGTGCTGCCTGCTGCTGCTGCCTCTGTCTGCGATGATCCTCAGTCAAATGGCGCTCCTCCTCATGGCGCATCTCTTTAAATACCCCCACAGATCCCGCTGCTCACGTTGCTTACTCGACCCCACGTCGTCTCGCGTCTCGCGGTGATTCGAACCCTTTTGCGAACTGTTTAGTGTTCGAGTTCTAAGTTAGAACTCGAACACCAGGGTTCGAGGAGGGTTCGAATCTTTGCCGAACCTGTTCTGACAACCCTATTTCTTGTAATGGAGTCTTGCTATATTATGACAATTGCAGTTTGTCCCACCATTAGAACTGCTCCGGAGGTGAAAGAGTTAACTCCCATTCTAAGAATGGAACTTGGAGCGCGAGCTCGGTTAGAGAAGCTCTGTCTGGGTTATTTCAAACCCAAACTGTCAGATCTTTACGAGCAAAACTCACTAAGGTCTGCGTGGAAGCTGTAACTCTACACTAGCCACCTGGCTACCTGACTATTAACACATATTCCTGGTCCCAACACAAAGACTCAAGTCAGGGGACCAGAAGTAATAATATAATATAAGCAATAATATAAGATAAAATAAAAACACCACACCCCAAAACCCCAAGAAGGGGTGGAAAACATATAATGGGCATAACTAGCGCCCACACTAGGCTGCCCACCCCATACCCAAGTAGAAGTTCTGAGAGGGGCAGGCTGGGGGGGAGGTCATTATATAGCAAGACTCCATTAGAAGAAACAACATTACTAAGGTGAGTAATTTTTTCTTCAAACAACATGAAGTCTTGCTATATTATGACAATTGTAGACTACACAGCAGTACCTCCATGGAGGAGGGACAGAACCTACTTAGGGAATAGGCTCTGAAGCACAGCTGTGCCAAACCGAGCATCTCTCCTGGCCTGGACATCCAGGGAGTAATGCTTGGTAAAAGTGTGTACCGTTTTCCAGGTAGCTGTTTGACATATCTCTAAGATAGGAATGTCTCTGGCAGCAGCTAGAGACGCGGCTGTACCTCTGGTAGAATGAGCCCTCAGGCCAGAGGAGGGAACTTTCCCCAGTTTCTGATAACAAAATTGGATACAAGAGACAATCCACCTGGCAATTGATCTCTTAGTGGCAGGTCTCCCTTTTCTGACCTCACCATAAGTGAGAAAAAGTTGGAGGAATTCGAACCTGTGACCCTTGGTACATTCTATATAGTAACTTAAGGCCCTCTTAACATCTAAACTGTGCAATCTCCTCTCACCAGAGGAGGAATGTTCAGTGAAAAACACTGGAAGAGAGATATATTGATTAAGATGGAAATCTGAAACCACCTTAGGCAAAAACTTCCTGTTAGTCCTGAGGACTACCTTATCCCTGTGGAAAGAAATAAAGTCAGTTTCTACTGACAAGGCTTGCAACTCACTTATGCACCTGGCAGAAGTGACAGCCACTAGGAAAACAGTTTTCCAAGTTAAGTACTTAAGCTCTGCAGAAGACAGAGGTTCAAAAGGGGGTTGCATTAACTGGGCAATGCAAACATTAAGGTCCCAGGCAGGGGCCGGATCCCTAAAAGGTGGATTAGTATGAAGTAATCCTTTAAAAACTTGGAAAATACAGGGTGAGCGGAAAGAGAGGAGGGCTTTCCTGCTGACAAAAAGCAAGATAGCTGCCAAATGTACTTTCAGGGTAGCTGGTCTCAGGCCTAAAGAATTAAGATGGACCATATAGTCCAAAACAATGGGCAAATCAGCAGATTCCGGGGAAATATGTTTCCCAGAACACCAAATGGAAAACCTTTTCCACTTAGAATTATAAGTAGCCCTAGTGGAAGGCTTCCTAGAAGCCTTTAGGATTTCAAGAACACCCTGAGAAAGGTGTAGGTCAGCAAATTCTAACTCCTCAAGAGCCAGGCCTTGAGGTTGAGGGATTTGAGGTTCGGATACCAAACTCTCCCCTGGGCACAGGTTAACAGGTTGTGATTCCTGGGGAGACACAGGGGAAGATGGACTGTTAGGGACAGAAGGAGTGGGTAGCAGGGCTGCCTGGCCCAATCTGGGGCAATCAGAATCACCCTGCAAGGCTGGGATCTGATTTTGACCAGCACCTTGAATAGGAGAGGGAAGGGGAAGGCATAAAGAAACTTCCCTTCCCAATCTAGGAGAAAGGCATCCAGGGGGACTGAGCCCAACACTGGGGTCTGCAACAGAACAGTGGAAGTTGGTGATTGTCTGGGGCTGCAAAAGATCTATCTGAGGGTGCCCCATCTGGCAAAACTATCCCCAGTAATTGAGGATCCATTCGTGATGGCCCTGGGAAATCCTGCTGAGAGCATCTGCTAGGACATTGTCCTTTCCTGGAAGGTGAACTGCTATGAGGAAAGTGTTCAGGGAATAGGCCAGAGACCACAACTTCATTGCCTCGGTGCACAAGGCCGAAGACCGAGTGCCCCCCAGCTTGTTGATGTACCACATTGTTGTGGTGTTGTCTGTTCTGATTTGTACCACTTTGTTCTGAACAGACGCAGAAAACACTTGAAGTGCTAAAAAGACAGCTCTGAGTTCCAGCAAATTGATGTGGATCAGAGATTCCTGAGGGGACCACACTCCCTGAGTGGAGAGGTCGCCCATGTGGGCTCCCCACCCCAGGAGGGAAGCATCCGTAGTGAGGGTCAAGGAGTGAGACAGAAGAATGAAGGGGACCCCCAGTCTTAAATTGCTCTGATCCTGCCACCACTGGAGGGCCTGAATCAGGGTTCAGGTCACTGGGACCAATTTGGAAAGGGGTCTCTTCTCTGAGACCAAAGGCTCTCAAGTGAAACTGAAATGTCCCTCATCTGAAATCTTGCCCTTGCACTACGGCTGTGGACGCAGCCATGTCCCCAGGAGCTGCAAAAGTGTCTTGCTGGTCGAGAGACCTGCAGAGTGAGGAGGCCAGAGCCACCAAGTTCCTTACCCTCTCTAAGGGTAGGAAGGCTCTGGCCTGCTTTGTGTCCAATTCTGCACCTATGAAGGTGAGCACCTGAACTGGTTCCAGAACTGACTTTGGAAGATTGAGCAAGAAGCCCAGGGAGGTGAGCAGCTGCTGGGTAACTTGCAGGTGAGATTTTACCTGTTCTGGAGACTGGCCTGCAATGAGCCAGTCATCCAGATAGGGAAAGACAGCAATCCTTTGCCTTCTTAAATGAGCAACTGCTACTGCCAGACATTTTGTGAATACCCTTGGGGCAGAGGTGAGGCCGAAGGGCATTGCTCTGAACTGGTAGTGACCTGAGGGCAGTTCGAATATGAGGTACTTTCGGTGGGAGCTTCTGATTAGGACGTGAAAATAGGCATCCTTGAGGTCCAGGGAGGCTAGCCAGTCCCCTGGCCTTAGAGAGGGTAAAATCGTTGCCAGAGTTACCATTCTGAACTTTGGTTTCAAAAGGTGTTTGTTCAGATATCTGAGGTCTAAAATGGGCCACCATTCTCCTGTCTTTTTTGGGGTAAGGAAATATCTGGAGTACAGACCCTTGCCCTGGTGTAGGGAGAAACCCTTTCTACAGCTCTGAGAGCCAGGAGGGTTGAGACTTCTGTTTCTAAAGTAAAGGTCTCTAAAGAGTTTGCAGGTGGAAAGATCCGATTCTCATCTTTGGGAACTTTTGAAGCTGAGAACCAGACCCTGGCTTACTACTTCCAGGACCCACTTGTCTGAGTTAGAGACACCCAGTTCTGAACGAAGTAAGCCAACCTGCCCCTACAGGTAAAGGAGAATCGACCCTGGCACCCCATCAGGTGTCTGTTTGGCAGGTGCTTTAGGCTGAGGGGTGGGAGCAGGCCTGCCCACACCCCATCTTCCTCTCCCTCTGAAGAACCCCCTCTGAGCATAAGCAGAGGAGGCCTGGGTTTGGTAAAAAGGCCTGTGAAAAGGCCTACCTCTACCCCTGGGGGTCTGCCTCTGAGGAGTGACTTGCCGCTCCTTAGCCTGGAGCACTCTTATAGGTAGTCCTATATTCATCCATTTTTCATATAATTCTCTGTCTGCTCCCAAACAGAGAATTTCCAACCACAGGAAAATCCATAGCCTTAGTCTGGGTATCCTGTGACAAGCTAGTACACCTGAGCCAGCCAACTCTCACGAAAAGCTACAGACGTAGCCATACGACTCTAGAGGATACATCATTAAAATCCACAGCAGCATGAAACTGCACCTTAGATGCCTCAATGCCATCAGCAGCCACCTGTTCCAGCTCATTAGCAAGCTGGCCAGAGGCCTGTTTAGCCAAAGCCATGACAGTGTCCCATCTAGATTTTTGATACCTTGCTACATAAGCCATGTAATTTGCTTGCCTGAGTCCCAAGGACGCTGCCATGTATTGCTTTTTAGCCATGGCATCAATCTTTCTGGAATTCTTGTCAGGAGGATGTGAAGCCAGGGGAATATTAGCTTTATCACAGGCTGCAGCCTGAACCACACCAATGTGACTGCATTGCTGTGAAAGGAATTCTGTATCAGGGCATGACAGAGTGTACCTCCTGTCCATCTTTTTGTCCACAGGGGGCACAGAATTAGGAGTTTTTAAAATTTTTATTGTTTGTTTCCTAAATGATTTATGCAAGGGAATAGACAACCTCCTAGACTCTGGAATATCCATCATTTCTACAAAATCAGGTTCCTCTTGCTCATCACAGCTTCCCCAATGGGAGCTGGAGGGTTTCAACAACTTTTGTAAAACATAAAGTGAGAGGGGACTCAGAAAGCGAAGGGGAGATTCAAAGGTCTGTCTGGGGAGATGTCCATTTCAATGGGCACACCCAGACCCTCCAAGTCACATTCATACTGTTCATAATCATCCTCCCCCTCCTCTGGTTCATAAAACTCTTCAACATCATATTCCTGAACCGGTGGAACCGACCAAACCGACCTTTTACCAGAAAGTGGCGGTTCGGACGGAACCAGAGAAAGTAACTAGACAATCTGAATAGCTCTTGCTATCTCTGCAGCAGTTGGAGAAGGAATTTTGGGCTCCACACCTGCTGATTTTCTTGCTTTCTTTACTGGAACTGGCCCTCGACCAGCTACGTTTGACCAGTCTCGCCCTGGTCAGAGGCACTCCCTCGGTTCGGTTGGCACCAAACCGGGCTGGCCATCCGGGTCAGCGGACTTTTGGGCCTCTCGTTCCCTGAGCCTGCCAACTCTCTTATCCATGGTGGCTTCAGGGAAATTTTTACAAATCTGGCAGTCTGAATTGAGGTGGTCAAACCCCAGACAATATACACATGTGGTGTGTGGGTCAGCCTTGGCAAAGACTTCCCCACAGACATCACAGTGTTGAAACCCAGTGGGCCCGGTTTTTCTTTTGGGTTTCTCAGACATAGTGCCAGCCTAACCAAAAACTTGCCCTTTTAAACGGTAGTGCCAGGCAAGACACCCTTATCGGTTCCTAACCGTGTCACGGGTCTTGGAAAAAACCATAATGAAATCTGCTTTTTTAGAACCGATAAGAACGGAACCGTACTTTAAACCTTCAATTTCAAGTTTTAAAATGCTGATTGGTTCAAAACCGAACCGATAACATTTACAAGTTCCACACAGAAAATAAACTGTAATTACTTACGATACCACAGACAGAGCTTGAACCGATCGGTTTTGCGGTTAAAATAATAATATTCTTGGTTGATTTGAACCGAGAAAACACTGTTTAAACCGAGAAATGAACCGAGCAGTAGGAGAAATCTCCAGAGCGACTGTTCAGTGAGGCGGAGTAAAGAATCTGACAGTTTGGGTTTGAAATAACCCAAACAGAGCTTCTCTAACTGAGCTCGTGCTCCAAGTTCCATTCTTAGAATGGGAGTTAACTCTTTCACCTCCGGAGCAGTTCTAATGGTGGGACAAACTGCAATTGTCATAATATAGCAAGACTTCATGTTGTTTGAAACACTTAATACAATTTTTAAAACCTGTAGGTCCTTTAGATCCTGTTCTCTTTGTGGCTCTATCAGTCATGCCAAACACTACGTTCTGCCCCTGGAAGGCTCACATGGCTCTCATCTCAATAACCACCAAGCTGATTATTCTTCGCCACTGATTGGACAACACCATGCCAATGCTCTGTGAATGATATCAGGAGCTCTCACAGGCCTTGGCAGTTGAAAAGCATATAGCTTACCGATTGAACAGACCTGAGTTATATAGGGACTGTTGGCAGTCCCTAGAGGCCTTATTATCCAGCTAACGGTATTCATTAATTTGCGTATCTAAGCAGCTCATTCAGTCTCTGGTGCTTTTTCGAGAGTTCCCTGCCATGCTCTTGGGGGGAGGGAGGGGGAGGGAGGATGGGGGGAGGATTGGGGGAGGTGGTGTGTTTTGGGATTGTTTTTGCTTCTTGTTTTTTTTTTTGAAATTCAACATCTTTATTGTTTTCATCATAACACATAACTCAAAAACAATTCCCAGGCTAATCATACAGAAATAATAACCAAAATGGACAAGAGTTAACATAACACCAGACTGCCTCAGGATCAAGTAAAACCAAAATAACAGTACCAATACACCTATAAGCACCCTCCCTCCCCCTCCTTGTCTCACCCCCCCCAACCCCTCCCTGGAGTGTGCCTGATATACATAACAAAACAAAGAGAAGTCAAGAATTATAAGCCAGCAGTTAACAAATGCCAAAAATAAATAAAACAACTAAAATAAGCAGAGACATGCATTATCAATATCTCAATTCAGGTATAAGGCATATAATTTACCCCATTTGTGATTAAAGGCATCCATACAATTCCGGGAACTGGCTATCAGCCTCTCGGTATTGAAACAAAGTGACATTTCTTTCAACCATTCTGCATATGTTATAACCAATTGGTCCACCCAATGCTTAAGAACCAATCTTTTGACTACAATAGAAATTAAGGCCATATGAAATCTATGTTCCTTAATCTTAATGGTCGAAAACATCCCAAGAATACATATCTCTATAGTAAACAAGTCCCCCAATCCCAGTAGAGGATCTAGGTTGGATTGAATTATAGTCCAAAGTGGTGCCACCTTGTCACAATGCCAAAAAATATGAGTCAGATTCCCTTCAGATGTACCACATCTGGTACAGATTGCCACAGGAAGCCTAACCAATTTGGCTAGTTTGATAGGTGTATAATACATATTGCTTAGGATATGATACTGAATGAGTCTATGCCTGTCTTGGGTAAGGTATCTATGCAAATCCTTCCAGATCTGACTCCACATAGGAATAACATCAGACAGGAGGGAAGTCCAAATTTTAGAACCCGGGAGGGCATTTGGGAATTTAATTCCCAAGAGGAAAGAGTAAATCGCTGATATTCCATGGGGCTTATTGGCGTATGCCTGTACCTGTTCCAAGAAGGGCCTAACCTGAGACTGTTTAAATGTAGTTCCAAAGTTGGACACCATAAGGTGCCTCAGCTGGAAAATTTTAAAATATATTTCTGAGGAATATTAAATTTAGCCATTATATCAGGAGATGAAAGGAGAGCAGTCTGACAGATCTTCAGGGGAAAGCAGCGATTCCCCCTATTTTAATATTCGGGTTCCGAGTAAGGGGTTGAGCCGTGTCCCTTTTGGATGAAATGTTAAAAAAATTCCAACATTGGGCTAAAACTTTAATAGAGACTCTCACCACTGAGTTTTGTATGGAATTTGACA